>OV838943.1:12500-1289166 GCA_929442735.1 Watsonalla binaria
AGCACCGACGGCCGGTGAGTTGCAATGTATCAGCTCACACGGCCGACGACATTGGAAACAAAAATATAGATATTATTGACTTATGTGCACTGGAACTGTGTCCATGGGCTTATATATAAATTAAAAGCATTGTATATATATTATATGGCTTTATGGCGCTATATGGCTTTTTAAAGAAATAACTAAAAGGTTGGTCGACATCACAGGAGACCGAAGAGCTGGCAGCTACCACGGACAAAGAATCAGTCTTGCCATTCAAAGAGGGAATGCTGCCAGGGACTCCTTTTAATATTATATTTTAGTCATAAGATTATATTTTTAGTTATGTTAGTTTTCAGTTATACTTTATAATTTTAGTTCTGTTAACAGTTATTTCAAACATTAAATACATTGTATTTAAATCATAAAAAAAAAACCCCTAGATATTATTAAGTACATATCTTTATCGACAACACAAGAGTAATGGTGGCCGTGAGGTTTGAGCAGTCGCCTGATACGCAAGATTTTCTAAAAACTTAAGTTCTATGTGAAGGTAAATCGTGAGTAAACCCGCATATGCTTGAGAAGTAATTCAAAGACGTATGTACAGTGCCTGAGATGGAGATGGACTCACCCTCTGTCACGTTGGCACTTAATCTTTTTCGGTGAAATGTATTACCGCCTACTATTTGCATCATAGAAATACTAAGCAGTGTACGGCGGACGGACAAATGCCCCTTCTGGCTAATATTTTTGTTGGTGTCGAATATTGTTTAATTTATGATGACCTCGATAAACTCAGTATAATTGGATTAAGTAGAGAAGTCAGCGGAGGGAGAGTCCCGTCCGGCCAGGCCCAGTTGTCCGCTGAAGGCTGCATGAGGCAACAACGCCGCTAACTGGATTTCACACAGTTCACTCAGCAACGCGTGATGCTAATGAAGCGGGTGCCCTCCACCTCGCCGCGCCGCGCACACCTCGCTGATAACGCTCCCACCACACATACCGACATGTACTGACTCACGCTGTTTCTGTTCCATTACACGAGGATTGCGACTGGGACCGCTAGCTAACTGGAACTGCGGTCCCAGTTGCCTAATTGGTTTTAACTTATTTTTATCGCAAGGCGATTTAAACCACATATTTTGACATACAGTGACCACGAAATTAAAACCACAAATCCATGGTTTACGCCGGTTTTTGTACGCAAGCTGTCACAACAGCGAAGATATGCGATAAGCCCTGTTTGGGTTCTTTGGTACAGCGGTATGACCGTTACTTAATATTTAAGCCATCTGTCATTTGGGTAACTAAAGATAAACAAATCTATCGTTTCGTCCTTACTTCCATTGCATCAACTTATCGCTAGTTAGTATGTATTACTATGAAATTGAAGTTATGGATAGATCATATCCCTATTAATAAACCTACATTTAAATTGGCCGATAGTAGCCACCCTTACAAACCTAACCCATCCACAGCTCACACAATGCTGCTTATTTGCGCTTGCAAGCGAGCACAATGCCACAGGGGCTAGGGTGGCCAGGCGTCCGAATAATGAAGCCGGACATGGTTAGCCTTTTTGGTTTCATGTTCGGCCAAAATGAACTGTGTCCGGCTTGTCATGTTTCTATAGGATTTTTACATTTCGCTCAAATCGTCGCTCAGAGCGCCGAACTGACTTTGACCTATTGTGATCAGTAATAACCTTAGCACTTGCTCGCTGCCACTGTGTGTGCAGAAAACCTCAAGCGGCTGAAATATGCAGATATCACTTATAATTGTATATTACTACCCTATGGGATTGTCTTTAGGGCCATGGGGCCCAAATGCGAAAGTTATTTTGAAGGAGCTCTCGAAACGATATATATATAACAATACATGGAGGCTCATTAATTATTGTTTCAAATGAAGTTATATATAAGAATCGGAACTCAGGGAACGTTTGCTTATTTGAATATCTGTTAGAAGATCCTATTAAGCGAGTTTGTGTACTTAATAAGAGTATAATAGTTTGTGGCGACTTTGACGTCAAGCTGCTAGACAGTGGGCCATTAACGGTTAGGTTAGTTAGTGTTTTTAATTCATTTCATTTAAAACATGTATTCTCTGAGCCTACTAGAATCACACCAACTACAGCCACATGTTTAGATAATATATTTTGCGACTGCGAAGCCACAGCTATTATCAGTGATCTCACATCTGACCACTGTGGTCAAAAGATGGCTGCCTTATTTACAATTAACTTAGATATACAAAAAGTAACATGTAAGCCTATCACAAAGAAACGGTATTTTTTTTAGATCTAACATAAAAAGCAAAATTCCATATTTGCAATGTTCACAAACTGATCCCGTTAAACTTTTTAAAAGCCTCTTTCTCCTAATAAAAAATGAGTACCTTTAAACTTAAACCAGTCCATAAGAACATTATAGCAACATTTTATGAATGGGTAACTCTAGGTATACGTATTAGTAGAAATAGGTTCTATGAGCTATATGGGTTGAAACAATGTAATCATAACCCAGAATGTATAACTAATGTACGGGCTTATTCAAAAACTTTCAAGAAAGTCTGTGTAACAAGCTAAGCTCTATATATTTCGTCTAAAATTAAAAATGCTGATAACAGGATTAAGGCTATATGGAATATGATCAATTAATGTAGAGGTAAATGGCGTTAAGTCTTCCGTGTCCCCGGTACTGATGGGCGTTCCGCAGGGATCAATCTTAAGGCCTTTTCTATTTCTGATATACATCAATGATTTACCGCATTGTTAAGAATACTTGTGATATTGTACTGTTTGCCGATGATACATCACTCTTGTTTGAAGTTAACAGAGCTAAAACGGATTATGATGATGTAAACAGTGCCCTTGACAAAGTATTGAAATGGTTCACTGTAAATAATTTAGTTTAGAACGCGAAAAAAACAAAATGCTTAAAATTTACTTTACCAAACGTCAAACCTGTTGGGACCAAAATTATGATCAAAGGTGAAGAACTGGATATTGTGGAGTCCGTAGTTTTTCTAGGTGTAAAACTTGATAATAAACTTCAGTGGGGCCCACATATATCTAGTCTAGCGGGGAAACTCAGCTCAGCATATGCAGTTAGGAAAGTAAAACAGTTCACTGCTGTAGACACGGCACGCTTAGTTTAAAGCTGCCGATATCGAAGCCATATTTATATTACAGAATAGATCAATCCATAATTTAGGATCTAGAGCATCTTTAAAGCAAAAATTTTAAGAAATAGGATTTTTAACAGTGGCTTCGCAATATATTTTTGCAAACTTATTACTTGTACATAAAAATATTAATTCTTTTCAAAAGAAGTGTGATGTACATAATGTCAACACAAGGCCTGTGCCTTATATAAATTAGTAGTACCTACACACCGCTTACAGAAAGTCCAGAGATATTTTTTTGGGCAATGTATACGCTTTTATAACAAGTTACCTACATGTATTGTAAAATTACCCTTTGATAAATTTAAAGAGACTGTAAAATCTGTGTTACTTAAAATACAGTTAGGGATTATATAAAATGTGATAGAGAAACTTGGAATAATTTATTACCAGATAAATATTATAAGTAGTCTCATGGACTTATGCTGCAATTCTGAATATTAATTACTTTAGATCTTTGTTTGACTGGCTTGAGTTATCATGCTCACTAAAATGCCTTTGCTTGCGGCGGCGTCTGGATCACAGGTTGTCCACTTCCCTCTATGATGGTTGAGGAGGTCAATGGCTGGCATTCACGTCATACTTGTGAACAGGTGCTGCTTGTGGGGGCTGGTTATCTCAAGCTATGCATTTAGTTATAAGTAGAACTACTACATTTTTAATTATGTAAATTTTATCGACATTTGTGCATTGGAACTGTGTAGTAATTACTGATTTTCTTGGCAGGTTCTTCTCAGTAAAAGTAACCTTCCGAACCTGGCGGTAGCATGTAAAATCCTCAATAATGTAGGCTGTCCGGCCATTTGCCGGCTGGCTTGTCCGAGTCTGGCATGTGGCAATGTGGTGACCCTAGCCGCAGGCGAGTGGTTGTCACGGCCGGTGTATTGTTGGTGTAGAGGTTGAAGCCGCGTGCGCTCGTCACAATAACATCACGAGTGTCGCGAGCAAGGACGGATACAACGCTTAGGTAAGGTTCAGTGCGGTGCACCAACCAATGGCATGGCTGCGTCCTCCGATCGAAGGTTCGACTCCTTCATGTACTACTAGTACTTTTTTACTCAATTAGAATAAACGTCAAATCAGTTAAAGTCCCGTTAATTCGGTTCTGCAGTTTCAGGGGTTAGCTGGAACAAACAGACATATAAACAGCGATTTCTTTTAAATATGTTTTTATGTAAAAGTGCGGTACTTTTATATTATTTATTTCATGATTAGTTGTTCGTTTGGAATAACAAATAGATACTTGAATGTTATTTATCTGTATATGTATGTACACATATGTAGATTATAATTTGGTCGAATTCGTACCTACTTACCACGGTTCTAACTATCATCAACCTTAAAAGTACATAGACTCAGGAGAATTTTGTACTTGGTCATCTAATAGATGTAAGTATTTGTTGTCAGCTGTGGGGAAATATTTTAAGTAATATAGAACTCCGAACATTGAGCAACTGCCAGTCATTCATGCTAATTATTTAAAAAAATGTTATAAGTTACGTGACTTGGTTGTCAGGTAGGTAACTTGTACAACTCCTCTGTTTTCTTGAACTGTGCATCTCAATTTATTTAATTAGTTTAATAATTATAAATACATTACGCGCTTAAATATTTCATTTCTATCATCTATTATGGTTTGGTGATTAATTGTCTATGCTTTGTACGTACACACTTATCTTTATTGATAAAAGTAACTCCTTGCTCTCTCCAATCCTATATTCGATGTGGATTTCGATCGCATCTTTTGGCGAAGAGCATCCGTTAAAGATACACCAACGGCCGCGGGGGCAGCGGTTATGTCGCTCTCGTACCGACTGAGCTCCAGGGTGTTCCTCCTGGTTGCTAAGGGGGGGGGGGGGGGGGTGACGGGCCGTGCACGTGTTATGTCTTGTCTTCACATGCTGCACCGTGACCCCCTCCCCCCCCCCCCCGTCGGAACACGAGCAGTTGGATTATTTCAAAAGTAAATTTATTCTCACATTGAGTTTTCCTCATAAACTCGGTCACTCGTGCCATGCGTGTGTCGATGACGTAATTTTCCTGAACATCATTATTATTTTGATCTACTTTAGATGAACTTGTGAAGTTTAAATGCTTACAAATGAATGCCCGCTCGTTATTTCTTCTGCGTAACTTGTATTTCCCTTTCTATAATATATAATATGTATGTATTTATGTCAAACTATACATATATACAATTATTATCGTAGACTGCGCGGCATCCTGACCGCAGCGTTTAGTTTCCGTGTTTAATTTGTCGTTTTTCCTAAAATTATATTCTATTCCGTTTGTATAATATGTTATCAGTTGATATAGTAATATTATGATATGTTAAATTATAGCTTACAACATCCTCCCATTATTACAATCCCGCTTCTATCGTAAAACTATGACGATAATAAGTAGTCCCTGATAATGTCACAAACAGATATCATCACAGACTTTATGACCTTTTTTTTTTTTTATACATGGGGAATCCATTTCGGATACACATTCCCTGCGGGGGCAGGGAATAGTTATGCCGGGCTCTCACCGGCTAAACCCCATGGTGTCTCCAACTCGCTTTTTTGGCAGGGACACGTGATACGTTTTCACATGCTTTGCCGTGAACCCCCCCTGCGACCAGCCGCCCGAGGGCAGCCCCTCCTGAAGGGGAGAGATTAGCTCCCCCCTTGGCCTATAGGCTATCTCCGTGCAAGGCTCGCCCAAACACATAAGGCGAGCCTTGACACACGACCTCCATGACTGCAATGGCAGCCAACTCCCCCGAGCCAGCTGCCTGGAGGCCCCCTTACGGCAGTCTGGTGACCACCTTTGGCCACAGGATAGGGAAGGGACAAACGCCCCCACTCCCCCAGCCCGCAGCCACTCCTTTACCGCACTATCTGTGCGGCCGGGCACGCGGAGGATCGGGAGAGTGGTAAAATACCACCACGCCACTTCCGCCGCGTCCCCATATCCAAGCTACGTGGGACGGGAGGGGCAACTGCCCCCACTCCCTTTGCCCTGTAGCCTCGCCTTTACCACAACAGCGGTGTGGCCCCGCCAGGGAGAGTGGCGCATCGCCATACCAGGACGCCTCTCCCGCCGCGGCCCTCGGCTGCGGTGGGTAGGGAGAGCAAGAGCGGTGTTCCTGCACTCCACCCGACCACTACCCCTCGCAGCCCTCACCCTCGACCCTCCACCAAGGCCGGCCTGCACCAGTGGCCCAGACCGCCCTGCACGACGCCGCCACTTCCCAGACGACGCCGCCGTCGCACCCTAGGTGAACCTGCCGGGCTGCTGATCACGCTAGGGGCGACCCCCACAAGCCAGCTTGCACCAAAGTGCCCGAGCCGCCTGCACGTCGCCCGCCACTTCCCAGACTACGACGTCGTCGCTCAAAGGGGGCCTGCCGATGACTCAAAGCAGGCACGACTTACAGGAGCGACCCTCCTGGGGCAGCCCGCACTAAGGTGTCGGGGCCGCCAGGTTCCTCTTAGCTTCATCGTGGGGTGCCGCCACGACTACTAGAGACCCCCCACCACGGCAAGGTGGGAACCCCCGGGGGGGACAGACTTTATGACCTGCCTCAAGCCCCTAGAAGAGCCATATTATCTTCTCAAGTTTTTGTCGAATGTAAGAAGTGCTGAGACACAGCAAACTGAATAAGTCGTACGAACACATCGCCTCAGTGATCATTGTCTTTATTTACTTCACCTCAAAATGAAAAAACCTGTAGAAAAACTGAACCTTCTTCCGCTATAAAAAGGTTATGGATATGATTCACAGAAATAAATTAAGGTGCGAACATAATATAACAGGTTAACATTATTAATAGAGCTTTGAGTAGTCAATTTGTGAAGGAGACGGCAGAAACTTACATTGTGTCATTTATGGAACAGAAATAAATATTACTCACTAAGTACTTTCAAATCTTACAAAAGCTTTAAATAACTCTAAGTATCTACTAATATATTACAAATGTGTGCGTCTGTTATATTTTAATGCTATTACTTCGAGGATGGCCCTGGACCTAGGGCATTGTAAAACATTACTACGCGGACCCCAATCTAAAGACTATAATCAATATTATGAATTTTATTGCAGTTACATATTTTTCGGCGTTGAAATGTACAATATACTAGCTGAGTTTCTTGCCGGTTCTTCTTAGACAGTTAGTTTCCGAACCGGTAATCAGCTTTCGACGATCATAAGTACCGGTAAGCCTAAAACTGAATACAGGGGCAAGTGAATATTATCGAGCTGTTGACGCACACATACTTACAGGTTAGTACGATCATACATTGTACAATTCCAGAGCCAGCTTACAGGCAGGTCCGATCGTGACCGAGGCGTGGGTCACGCACCGTACTGCCTACTAATAACTACATTGCGAGCATCGCCAATAGTCATTTAAATCAGAGCTTTGATATGATGCCTTCCAGTCATTGTACCTGCACAACTACCTGCGTTGCGTTGAAGAGTCATTTATCATTCAATAATTAGGTGATTTTAATGTAGGTATATATTTTATTATTATTAGCTGCGCCCCGCGGTATCACCCGCGTGTACTGAAATTCATGGGGGGCCTAATTTCGCGAAATCGATGAGGAGCTCGTGGCACAGTTGCTGTTGCGCATATCATTCGATCAGCGAAGTTAAGCAACCCTAAGCCTAGCCAGTAATTGGATGGGTGACCGCCCGAGTTCCCTCCGTGCCTCGGAGAGCACGTTAAGCCGTCGGTCCCGGTTGCCAATTTATCATCTTTGGCAATCGTTACAGGTCAGTCGGAGGCCTAAAATAGTCTGACAACTGGTTTAACCCAGATCACAGATTTTCCTCGTTAAAGGGGTTGCGAAGGTCAGATGGCAGCCGCTTCGTATTATCAGGTGATCAGTCACATCGGGTTGAATCAAATGCCGACCCCAACAATGTATGGGATAAGGCCAGGGAGACGATGACCTACCATATAATATACATACATACATTATTATGCATTTAGTAAAAGCTGTTAATTTGAAATTACAAACAGACACTTAAATTTCATTTATTTGTATTGATCCTGCCTATTTGGTTACATCACTCAATTCTCTGAGTCGATACACGAATCCTTTGGAGTCTTTCGCTCGAGTGTTCGTTCTCACGCCGAGCTCTGATTTGTTTGCTCGTTTATTAATGTACTTAAGTGTAGGTAATGTGTGTGACGTCACTCGAGCCACGTGACCCAATTAGCCGCCACTTAGCAAGCAGGTATTTAGTAATGTTTGCTCGGGCAGGCCGATATCGGCCGATAGCGGGCCGATTATCACCGGCGATAGTGCACCGCGCTGCGTCGCCGCCACACGTGTGTGTGTATACGTGGGTACAACACCCACACCATGTACCTAGTCACGTAGTTACCAAGCAAACGTGGACATCTAATCATACTAAATTATTACTAGCCGTGCCCCGCGATTTCACCCGCGTGCACTTCATTTCATGGGCGGCTTTATTTCCTCCTTGTAACATCAGCTGTCGTCCTCTAGTGATAATCCCGTCATAATCGGTCCAGTCGTTTCAGAGATTAGCCAGAACAAACATATTGGTTTTTTTCATTAAATTTCCGTATATACTAGCATGTGCATTAAGTTTTTAATTTGGAATAACAGATAGACACTGCAATTTAATTATATTATATGCTCCTTCTAGTTCCGCTTATAACTTTGCCGCTCCTCGGTTCCTATAAATTGGGTTCCTTTGGGATGTCTAGGACATCCCAAAGGAACCCAATTTATAAGTAACCTTTGCCTTAATCCAAGTTACAACATTGCCTATGTGCTCAACATCCGAATCCGTTCCTCAGTTTTTGCGTGACTGATTAACAAACATAAATATACAAGCTTTCACATTTGTAACATAATTAGTAGTATACGTAGTGTTTAATCAACATTTTATGGATCTTCAAAACAACTAATGTACGTTATTAATAAATAAAAAAAATATATTTAAATCTTTAGGATTGAAACAGCTCACGCTCAATGGAGCAAATGTACTCCTTCAAAAAACAGGCCTAGATTTATGACTGCTAGTATATGAACAGTGTGCACATTGATAGCTCACCTAAGGCCAATACTAAGAGCTCTGTGCTGGATCCTAGTTTGATCTGCGCCCACATTCAGTTGATACCCCTTGGCACCGATGTACTCCAACGCCCGATACAAACCACCTCGCACCAATGACACAGTTTTTGTATGTTGAACCATTGTTCTATTAAGTTTTCCTGTTTATTGAGTACATGCTGCTATTGCGCTATAAATGATTTTCTACGATATTTACCCTTACTATTAGCTAGCCCTAGATAAAGTAACATGCTCTCGCGCTTGTGCTAATAGAAGCCATGCAAAATGTGTGGAATGTATATAAATCAGTCACGTGACATATGCCGTTCCCATACATTTTGTATTGTTTCTAAGCGATGATAAGCGAAGCGCGAGGGTAACTTTGCCTAGAGGCCAGGTGACCTACACAGTTGTCAGCAATACATCTAACCTTGGCTGAATAATAAAACTACGAGTACCAACCAGCTATACCAATATTATCGTGGTATTCCCCATAAAGTGACATCACTTTAATGATTAACCACAGTGCGTCAGCTCGATAAGGATCTATCATCATAAACATTTCAGAACTTCATCTTGAGGATGTCTCATACAACTAAATCGGGTCTAAACGATATACGTATACAACATAAACTAAGAAATCCTTAGTTTTAAAGTAACTCTATCTCTTTATGTGGTACGGATTTAAAAAGGGATGGACATAGTGTTAATCCGAGTTTATTCTTGTCTTTGTTTAAACCATGTTTTGCAACTTTATCTGTTTGTTTGTTTCCGAACTCTTCGGCTAGTTGACAAGGGTGTCACGGTTGGATGACTAGTTTTGTTAATGTCTATTTGGTAAGGGTATGTTATTTAAAGTATCTTAGAGCAATATATTAATATAGTGGTCAGCATAAGGTCAATATTTGTCAGTTAGGACACTGTCAGGCGTAGGCTGGTTCTGCTGGTCGCCGTGCACCTCTCGTGCTCACTCCCAATCCTCTCAGGAATCAGTCTATGACGGACTATATGCTAGTAACGCTACCTATTGACTCCAAGTTCTAATGTATTTTCTCAATTGTAATTGATGAACGATAACGTGCTATCCTCAGCAGTTAGTATTTTTATTAAATCACGTAATTGTGCAGGGTCAAGCGCGATGCGAAGCAGGATATGAGCGAGAAGATAAAAACGACCTTCAGATTATAACGTATGAGTGTTTATACCACAAAGTGTTTGTGAACACGGAATGAATTCATGTCCATTCAATCGTTACACAGTGCTGGTTACCGGCGTCTGAGACCTTACGACGCGGGCTTCGAGTATCATTAGTAGATACTGTTGCCGAGTGCTTACAATAAGTACTGGTATTCTTGTAGGCTACTAAACATTGCTGGATTCTTAAGAAGATTGCTACCTACCGGCTGTTATCAGCCAGTGCCCCAAGTACAGGTTTTGACTTGTTCGAACGTCGTTGCTTCACTTTGTGTTTTGAGCTTTTTTATATAGAGACGTATAACTTCCTGCACTCGCCGCTTTTTAACGTCCCCGGAAGTGAGGAAGAAAATGAGGAAGGCACGCAGGCAATATACTCAGGACATAGTTTCCAGTAAAGTTGGTAAGGTAGGTCTAGGTAGGAGGTCGCCCAGCCGACCGCTAAGCGCGGCGATGCGTTGGCCATTCTTTGCAAGTCCTTGACATTATTCTCAGCTTGTTTAAACACTCAATGCTGCTGATGTACCTGTTGTACCTACTACCTGCCTACTCATTAACTAAATACATGGGTGAGTAACTACTGACTACATTGTATTGTATTGTATCTATGTACAATACAATACAATGACTGTTTCTGGAATTTTATTGTTTAAACAAAATACCCAAGACCATCGTTAAATCAGTATTATTATCATATGAGTGACCCCGGCGCCGGCGCACGGCTGCTCACTGTGGATGTAACCACCCATTACTATTTATTACCAATAATGATGCTATTGCAATTTGTAAAATAAGTAAATGTTGTAGTGCAACATTACAGTGTAGTCTCTGTCTGTACACACGCTGAAAGCTGCGCGCACGCCAGGTAGGCAGGTAGCTACCTGCGCGCACTCACACACACACGGCTGCGCACGCGCATCGCGCAGCCACGTCGTCGTCGGACATGCTGTAACCGCTGTCCTATGTCCGCCGATAGTATCGTGCCCACTACACTGGTACAGTCAGTACAGTGCGGGCCTCGGCGCGGCGAGGGACACCAGCCGAGCGCCTGCGCACCGGCAAGGACACACAACAATCACACACATTATTTCACAATTCAATTTATTGATAATAATTAAACAATAATTGCACTTAAGTAGGTAAATATCTCTAAACTACACATTTAGATAATCAAATTATTAAAACTCCAACGATTTGCATTCGTTAAATAAATATTCAATATATTGATCCCTATGTACTACAAAACGCATAGTAGCTAGGTACCTATGTACAAGATTATCAATTCAATGGCAATTTCTAGAAGACATACGTTAGTTTACGTGGACCAGTAACCTAGGTGCGCCCGGTCGGTGCTGCACTGCTGTACTGTGACCGCCCTGTGTCCCGGCGGGCGGCGCCGGCGCAGCGCTCGAGGAGCAGCCGCTTCACACATACACACACACTCACACTCTTACACACACGCACTCACTCACAGTTTCTTGACGATGTCAAACTTGGACTTGAGGTCCATGGGAACCTTCTTGGGGTCGACCTTCTTCTTAGCGGCAAGGTGGGCGCGCATTTCGGCGGCCGTCATGTGAAGGTTGAGGGGCGGAGGCTCGGCAAGAGGCGCGGGCGCCGCCGGCGCGTCCAGCTCAGGCAGCGGCTCGCCCGGCGCCGGCGCCGCCACCAGCAGCTCGGCGTCCTCGGGCCGCTCCTTGATGCGCGCCACCACGGCCTTGTGCCCCTCGCCCGCGATGCTGTGCCCGTTCACCTCCAGGATGCGATCCCCGCGCCGCAGGCCCGCCGCCTCCGCCGGGGAGCCCTCGTCCACCTTGCCGATGTACTGGCCTGGCTTGCCCTTTTCCGCGTGTAGATTGAACCCATAGCCATCGAAGGTGGGAGACTTCCGCACGTGGCAAAGCCGCGGCTCCGGGGCCGCCGACCCGTTCGCGGACATTCTCGCAGCTGTGTGACGCGCGCTCTGCGTGGCGCGCGGCTTAGGACTGGCGCGTAGGAGCCGCTCGCTACCCGCGGTCACCCTCCGCTCCGTCCTCACCCCGCGCCCACCTGCCTTCATACGGAGGTTCAGGTGTGCTACACGCGGGCCGCGGGGGGATGTCAAGCGGCGCGCAGAGGGGGAGGCATCGCAGCGCGGCCTCCGGCTCCAGTGCAGACCGAATCGCCGGAGAGGCGCGAAGTACCGCCGCGAGTGTAGTGCACGATCACACGGACCGAGCTGTGATAGTAGCCGGGTGCAGGGACTCGACACGGGGTGAGTAATACGAGGAGCCCTGGGTGGCCGGGGCCCGAGCCAGGCCGAAGGAGGAGGGCCGGGAACGACACGTCACAACCGGCGTCCGCGCACGGCTCTCGGGATTGAGGCCGAGCCGCTTTCCCGCAGCCATGCTGATGTTCGCACCATGCTCGACGTGGTCGCGGGACGTGGTGTGATCCGTTCAGTGTTAATTCTGCGTTACATTAATATAACAATCGCTGCCATTGTATTGACTTCACAACAACTAACAGCCTGGTACATAACAATTTCTTTGTTATTGTGACAAAAACAAACATGTGTCACAGCAGACCGCATGAACCGGGACTCAGGAGTCAGTACAAACGTTAATAATCCCGTTCCCATTGCTCAGTATGACAGTAGAAGTAAAAGTTATAGCAAATAAAACAGCTTGCGAGTGCGGTGTCGGCGGTCGGTAGATGGCGGAGCGAGCGGCGGTCGTTGCTCCGCACCTCACGTCCGCCGCACCAGGGGTATTTAACAACATTGCTGACTCGCATCAATAGTGGAACAATACCACATCAATCTGGTTACCATACCAGTGACGCGGGCCCGGGGAGATCAGTTCTGCGGAGCATTGTTTTAGTTACACGTTGCCTCGGGATATTTAATATGTGCGCTAGATAAACAGTGGAGCCAATAACCCGCGGCAGGCACAGTTAGCGGTCATGTATGGAGTTCCTGCGCGGCTCGTGACGGGAAGCACTACGTGACGAGCCGGGCTCAATTTGCATCCTAGCCAGATATCTATTCTTGTATAAAGATTATGGATCGGTCCTTCATACTTTATCAAATTTTCTACAGTAGTTAGTTCTGTAACAATGGCATATACGCTGATGGGGCCGCCGATGGGGCCGCCGATGGTACCGTCCAAGGAATCCTACCGCCTAAAGCAGCCCACGTACACAAACATATGACACATATCACTGTACAGTTTCGGACGATATTTTTGTATGCAACTCGTATCAACGTTGACACCAAGTAATCAATTATTTTAAATTTTAATTGTTCCTGCACTCAAGTCAATTATATCATCCAAAACTGTAATCACCACAGCCACCACCAAGCCAGCCTGATCAATGATCTTCTGAATCAAGAGTAGACTTAGTAACACCAAAAACAAACACCTGTGGAATAATATTATGAAACTATACACAATACCTAGTAATAATAGGATTCTAATCTGTCTCATATAAGTATTATCTAAACTACAACTATAAGCGTTTATGCCGGCTTCGACTGTAGTTCTACCCTTGAGACGAACGATTATCAAATTATAATGAATTTGAAAAAATATTTACGCTTAATGCTATCTGACTTCCTGAACGAATAAATAATTTATCAGGAAGCTAGACGTTAGCTGTGTCAGACATTATCGGGGTATCATTATTGAAACATGTTTTAAATTAAAACTTAATTATATATGCACGTAAAAGTGCAAATACAAAACTTGACCCAAATAGAAAAAATGGCCGGTGTCTCTCAGGAAGTTGCCAATAAGGCTGGCAGCATTGTCACGTTGAATATCAATGCTCATTCTCTGAGCGAGAAAAGCCCCAGCCCACTTGTCAGGGTCGAGGTATTATATCCCTCTCGCCATAATATATTATATTACAGGATACTGCTCATGCCTTCCCAGAAGAATTTCCGCAGGGTAGGCAGAGGTGTTATAACACCCACACACCTTAGAACAAATATAATTAAATGTCTCTTGTCCTTTTTATGAACTTAACATGAATCTTCTCGGGCATAATTTTCCTCACGATTTTTTCCTTCACCGTAAAGTTCGTAGTGTATGTGAGTCATCACTGCACTTATATATTTTGTAAAACTCATTAGTATAATTGTATGTATTTATTATTATTAAAATTAAGTAAAGCAAACTTAATTTATAGAAGCTATCAGTCACTCCCCTGATCACCACGTCCTTAAACATATCAACAATCATTATAATACATATATGTACAATTATGATTATATGTGCGAATCATAGAGTGAGAGTTAATATTAAGGCTGTTTATAAAAGCGTGCTCCTCGATATAACCGATCCTTACGATGTATGTACCTGCAACTAGCTGTGGGAGGTTTCATCGTATACTTGATTTAATTGTTTCATATTTTCACATTAAGTTACTTCTTATAACATCAAGCATCAGTCAGTGAAAGTCCCGTTAAAATCTGTTCAGCCGTTTCAGACAATAGCCGGAACAAACAGACAAGCAGATACAAATTTAAATACTTGTTTTTTTTAATGTAAATACCGTTTATACTTTCATATGCATTTAGTGAAAAGCTGCTAATTTGGAATGCACTTCTATTCTATTAATCTGTATCGATATATTGAAAGTGTTTATGAAATAATTGAAAGGAGGTTACGATGTGTTTCAACGGGCAGTGTTGCCAGGGCGCGGGCGAGGTAGTCGCATAATCCTCACCAAGGTTATTACTTACAGGTCGGATGCTTGTGAGAATATGTCTGAGATTATGATACGTGTGTGGCGGCCGGTCACGTGACCGTTGCTCGTGTGCACTGTGCGTGTGTGCGTGCATGCCTCACTGATGGCGTCATCGCACACCACCCATCTCATTCATTACTATCTGCAGGAGCGCTGTCACGAGGTATGAGCGCTCAGCGAATAAACTCCTCATATATTTTATTCGCGTCAGACAGACAAACTCATAACATGACTACTGCGCATTCAAGGTCATCATTTGAACAGCATTCCATCATAACATTGATCGATCTGAATTCCAGTCTGACTTATATATCAAAGCACAACCTAAGCCACTGGTCCTAGAGGTTATGAGGTATCCACAAAGAAAGAGTTTTTCTGAAATTCCACGGGCGGATACCAATAAAGGGCTTAAATGGGGAGTTGAAGGTATTACGGGAATCTTACTGCCGCTCAGGTGGCTCTAAACAAAGACATAGATGATGCATTTATCGCGATATAAGACTTTTAAACTATTAGTTCTAAATAGCACCTCCCTGCCCGTGGAGCGGAAGTATTGCAATTCCAGTGAATGGGTTCATTCAGTAAGTACAGGTGCACCAGACCACAGTAAGTATTTGTAAGCGTACTAAGCAGTATGGAATCAAGACCACATTTTTTAAAGAGTGTGGGTTGTTTTTCAATTTTTTAAATTTTGCCCATTATGTATTTGTCAAAGATGTCGATTTGAAGTTTAATAAAATATCTGTACATTCATGACGTACCTATACGATCGGCAACGATGTACACTCCCATTCCGCCGAAGCCGCTTATCCTGTGTTACTAGTGAATCTAGCATTATATGCTAGATTCTGCACCACTTGTAAGCTCATATTGATACTACCAAAGGCAGGGAGAGGTATGCTCGCCTGTATTGAGGGAAGGCGGTCGTAAGCGCTCGCGCACATTACACTCGCTTTCACCGACCGATGGGGACGCACGTACTACCAACTAGTCGATGTACTCGCCATGAATAGGAGCCACTGACGAGGTACTCCGGTGGGCAGCGGCGACTCGCGCACACTGAGCTGAGAGGTGTCCGCGCCTCGTCTCTAATACAACTGGTTGCGTTACAGATACATGCTTATTGTACAACCAACTGCAGTAGCCGGATGTACAAGAGCCCGATTTACGAAATGAAAACCGGAGCGTTATAGAAGCGACGAGTCCGGGAGCCCCCGACGCCACCTTGGATTTAATAAATATTTTTGTCAGGGAACCTAAAAACCACCTTGTGGGCCCCCACAAGGTGGTATTGGGGACCGCGTTTCCGGTCCCAAATGCCCCCCTATTTGAAGTAACTAATTCTTGCCAGTGTTATCGATATTTCGATTGGTTGATTGTGCGAATCAGGCTACAGTTATAGACATAATATTTCTATGTACATCATTATGTGAAGGTACGTTTTGATTATTTTGTACAAACCAAACACCAAGGTATTGCAAACAGGACACTAAATGCATTAGTGTTGTACCTTGGTAGATTGTTAGCATCGTAGTGTCGGTTATAGTGGGGCCCAGCACTTGTGCACGGGAGTTACCTTTAGGTTACTGAGGCCAAACATTCATTATATTGCACTGATGTTATTACCTCTTTTGTTATAGATTGCTCATTGCTTTCATACATACTACAACGGTGGCAAATAAGCGTACACTCCACCTGATGGTAAGCTACTACAGCCTATCAACACTTGCTAACACCAAGGTTACCACTCGGACGTTACTCACCTTATAAATACAACACTTAACTACTGTATGATAGCATTTTGTCCACGATGGTCCTGAGGGCCCAGAGAGAGGCGTTATCTCACTCTTATCGTACAACGGCCCGAGCTACTCTCCATACATACTTACACATAATGTCTGTCACATAATATACTGTTTTAATAGAACAAATTCTCGACTCATTAATATCAGGAGGCGCGTAGGTTAAACACAATCTTCCATATCTGACCATCACCAATGTGGGGTGGGTCGTGCCTGCTCGTTGTCCAAACACTTAGTAATAAGTTATAAAGGAAAATTGTAGTTGTTTCTTATTTGTAATTAATAAACTCATACATATACTCACGCCTGTATTCCCCGAAGGGGCAGGCAGAGGTGTTGTTATTATAACACCCACTTTTCACCGAATTTGATTAAGTGCCAACGTGACAGATGGTGAGTCTATCGCCGTCTCAGGCACTATCACTGTACATAAGTTTTTTAGAAAAACTCATTGGTACAGGGCCCCGCTGGGATTCGAACTTGCGTCGCTTGCGTAGCAGGCGACTGCTCATACCCCGAGGCCACCACGGCTCTTAATTAATAATATCAGAATGCTACAATATCACTGAGTAACGTGTATTACTGATCCGTGTCTTTTAAATGTATTGACTGCACCCTGCAGGTGCACGCCACCTGTTCCCGCAGTCTTGCTTGGCGCGATGGACTAATGTTGGATCTATAACCGTACATAATCACATACAATATTCATTAACACATGAGATAAAGACGAGGCTGCCTCCAACAGGGAAGATTATTTATACCTTAATTACATATTGGAACTGTGAGTTTGGAATTAAAAGCTTAAGTTTTAAGACAGGCATTGCATGAGTGACCCTTGGTGTTAGTTATAATTTGCAGGAGCTTAGCATCAGGCGGCTGTACGTTTGTTACCTTTATATTATACAAATATTATATTCCCGGCAATACCTCATAGGATGTACATATACCAACCAACCAGACACCCGTGTGATGTGTGCACATCACCGGCCGGACACAATTTAGTACGCAATGTAAACACGCCGGTGGCTCCGCGAAACACTCTCACACGACATTCCTATTAGTTTCCAAACGAGTTGTTGTATCCCCCCCCCTCCCACCCCGCGGCCCCCCGCGCCCCGCCAGGGCTGCCACAGAGCAGCGGCGCTGAGCTAGTCGACTGGAACATTACATGCCAGTGACGCAACCATTGTACGATGCACATATCATACTGACTGATAGAGGCACGATCTGTGGCCTTACCATAAGCTCTTATTGCCATCATAGTTCCACTGTGTGACAGTGACAGACTTATACCGTCATATACATCTGTCTCAAATTGTACCTGTGCCCTAGTTGTGGGTGTGGACATGTTTCAACGTTGCCGAATTTCGTTTCATAGTGGTCGTAATTAAATGTATCAATAATCTAAGAATCACATTCATCAATTTAGAATTCAAAAACGTTGTTTTGAGTTTGTCGTTCAGCTAAAATATTACTGCGCATTAAAGGTCAGCGCTCATAACTCTTGATAGCACATGTAATCACATTCATAAAAACTATTTTGCAAGTAATCGTTTGTCACGGTACTATATTTCAATGGCGGTGTGAGTTCGTCCTCAACGGTCTCATATTTGGGGACAAGAATGTAATATACCTTCATACTAATGTTGTATAACTATTGGTCGCACCTAGCATGTAAGTAAATGAAATAGTATTGGTGTATAGGTCCCGTCATGACTTAAGAACACGCCGATTTTTTCCATCCAGTAATTTAATGAGCTCTATCTTTTACCATACAGACAGACAGAGATAGAGCGAGGTGAGGGGGGGAGGCGAGAGGAGGGGTCATTAATACATCTCATAGCAGGTAATGAATGGGCAGCGCCACGCATCCCTGCCCAGCGATCATTTACTGCGTATTGTATTCCGCAATATGTAGTAACACCGCGCTCTTATCGTAGATATGTTAATAATCTCCGCTAACAATACCCAGAACTGCCATATCTTTATAATCCTTGTTTCTTCACACACACACGTATACTATAATATACTTAAGAGTGGTGATCACGACCCAACTTGAATGCCAAAGGCCTACACCAATAAGTTTTTCAAAAAACTTAAGTGCAGTAATTTCTCTCCACTCGCTTTAGTGAAGGAAAACACCGCGAGGATACTTGGACATATGTGATTCAACGAAGTATATACAGTGGCTGACACGGCGATGGACTCACCCTCATATTTTTGTTTTTTGTTGTCCTTAGATTTATAGGTCATATTTTACCGAACTAACTCCCGTAGCGTATAGCGCCACCCCTTACAAAAGACATCAACGAGCGTCGCCCTTCAAAAAAATAAAATAATTATTGTTTAATAAACAATCTTCTGTCCGCGACTTTGGACACGTGTAATTCCGGATCCCTAATTAACCTACACCCTACCATACACGTTGAAGATGACCATTCCTAACGGTGAAATAATATTTGAAATCGCTCGAGTAGTTATTAAGTTTATTCGTTACAAACAAAAATACAATTATTATGTAGTATAAATAATGTTTGTGATAATTTTATCAATATCATATCGGTTGTACGTTATCCAATTCGTACTGTTTGGAACTAAACTCGAAATACCTAATACTTACTACGACCTAATATCTAAAGGACATTTTCTCATGGGGGATGAAACCCGAATGGACTTACTACATCGTATACTTTATTTAAAAATATCTTATATTAGACTAGACCACGATTCAACATTAATATAATGTACGTCACGTATTAAGTATGGTATAAGCCGGTAATAGGATTGATGTCGACGTTCGTTCCATTATCAGTGGTATATGTGATCGAGCTGCGATTGCGCAGGCGCATTAAGATAATAACGATTCTCTCACCCACACAGGCGCGAATATTAGTGTGACGCGCTGCTACGGTTGTTGTGTCGTAAATTAATCTCCCCACTACCAAACATCTTTGGCTTCGGTCAGATATTTTTTCAAAGCCTAAAAGAGTCTAACAACTTGTATTACCCAGATTACCGATTTTCCTCGTAAAAGGGGTTACGAAGATCAGATGGCAGTCGCTTCGTATAGAAATCAATTGATCTGCTTCATCGGGTTGAATCAAATGCCGACCCCAATGTTGTATGGGAGGGAGAAAGATGATGATGGTGATGATGATGGTAGGATATTTTTCAGAAAACTTACCTATGTACTAATAAAGTAATTGAATCAGTGCTGTTTTTATACCACTAAGGTAGCAAATAAGTGGCTTCTGCAGGCTCTGGTCACTTGCAATACCAGGAGCATCACTCGTTGTCGACCCAAGTGTATGATGCAAGTGTTTGACTTCATTCCGTAATTGTTTACTTAAATAACATACATACATATGCTCACGCCTGTATTCCCCGAAGGGGTAGGCAGAGGTGTTGTTATCACAACACACACTTTTCACCCGAATTTGATTAAGTGCCAACGTGACAGATGGTGAGTCTATTGCCGTCTCAGGCACTATACATACGTCTTTGAATTACCTCTCAGAAATATGCAGGTTTCCTCACGATGTTTTCCTTCTCCGTAAAGCACGTGGTATGAAATCACTGTACATAAGGTTTTTAGAAAAACTCATTGGTACAGGCCCCGCTGGGATTTGAACTTGCGTCGCTAGCGTAGCAGGCGACTGCTCAAACCCCGAGGCGACCAGGGCTTTACTTAAATAATTAGGTTCTAAATATTAGTACGTGCATTGTGTGTTATATACACTTAGGAGAACTATTGCAACATACCATTACAAGGTGCGTGCGTAACACTCCTAATTACTAAGGTTGCAGTAGCCGCTTACTATCAGCCGGGCTTGTTACCAAATATAGCTAGCAATATTGTATTGTAACAATAGAAGCGGTGAGTCAAGCTGACATCTATTGTGAGTGAGGCTGAGATGAGACGACAGGCGACCTTCAACGCTCACTGTTCCACCTACGACACGTGAATTATCTCTTATCTAACAATCAATAACTAATATAAAGATGATGACTGGCACTAGTTACGTGACAGCCTTCAAAAAATCTTTTCTGTCTGCGATGTCTTATAAATAGTGAAGTCTCAGTTTTGGTTTGCAGATTTCATAAAATTTCTCGTTACAAATATGTCTGTCTGTCCTTTACCAAGAAAAACTTAGCAAGATAAAAAAGTTTGGTGACCTCTACTGTAGGTACTTGAATGCCAAAACTGTGATTCACCCTCGTAGTAACGCATACAAATAAAGCGCAAAATATTTTATATTCAGTTCTGTATGTTCGTAGTTCAGTAGTAATGGTTAGGTGATGAGGCGCGGTCAGATCCGGCTCGTGTTGTATGTATGTGCGACACGTCCGTGGTTTCTCCAGTGACACGTGACGCGTGACTATATTCTCCCATTGTAGCTCAAAACACGAAACTACATGAATTTACTTATATTAAGTGAACCACGAACCATGTCACGGGGACCAGCTAGTCGCCTCAACAGCTGTACTACTCATATATATATTTATTTATAGATTTTAACAGTCACTTTTACGTAAGTATACAATACATACATCTACACAGATAAATAAAATTGCAATTAAATTTAACTTAACAGCTTTTCATTAATTAAATGCGTATAAAAGTATATACGTTACTCAAATATTTACTTAAACTTATATAGGGTAATCTTCGAAACGACTGGACAGATTTTAACGGGACTTAGGAGATAGCTGATGTTACAATGAGTAACTTATACTAATTTTTTTTTTTTTTAAATTAGGGTTCCGTGGGCCACGTATCAAATTTGGTCAACGCGGGTACAACTGCGGGGAACAGCTAGTACCTATTGATGATAATAAACAAAGCTCCGTTCACACACAATATGTAAATGCACCAGGTACTAGGTATAGTGGCAGGCGACCTTCGCGGAGCCCACAGCGCCTCATGCGCGGGCGCAGCCTCTAGCCGCAGCCGGCTCGCGCCGCATTCCTAGCGTGCTTCACACGTACCTATAGCTAATAATATCTATCATATTTGTTGCGATATCGCAAGATATGCGACTATTTTAGAATAATCTCCTCATCTCAGTGTTATACCAAATAACGCCAAGCTGCCGGATTTATAGTAATCTGTCACACGGACCTCCATCTTCTATGAAAACTAGAAGCTGTAATCTTCTGTATACCAATTCGGGAACCATTACATGAACAATTTTTTTTAAAGTTCGTATAATTACCATCATCTCCCTGGCCTTGTCACATACATACACTGTTGGGGTCGGCACTTGATTCAACCCGATGTGACTGATCACTTGATTTTTATACGAAGCGACTGCCATCTGACCTTCGCAACCCCTTTAACGAGGAAAATCTGTGATCTGGGTTAAACCAGTTGTCAGACTATTTTAGGCCTCGGACTGACCTGTATCGACTGCCAAAGATGATAAATTGGCAACCGGGACCGACGGCTTAACGTGCTCTCCGAGGCACGGAGGGAACTCGGGCGGTCACCCATCCAATTACTGATTAGGGGCAGGGTTGCTTAACTTCGCTGATCGAATGATATGCGCAATAGCAACTGTACCACAAGCTCCTCCTATTATAACCATTTTTCTTTTATTGTGGCAGGTTGCAGAAGCGTACATACGAGTCTGGTCGCCGGGTGCGGCGTGATGTGGTGTTGGTAGGCGGTGATGGCGCTGAGGGGCGCGGGGGTGTCGGCGCGGTCGCGGGGGGAGGCGCAGCGCACGTTGGATGACTTCGAGGAGATGGCGGGGCTGCGGGGGGGCGGCGGGGGGGACGAGCGCGCGCTCTACGTGCTGGAACACCTGGCCACCTTCACCGTGACGCGGGAGACAGGCATCGTGTACCCCGCCGACGGCATGCGCCGCCTGCTGCAGCTCGAAAAGACCAACGGTAATTTTTCTAAGACAGCCGTTTTTGAACTAAATTCTATAAAGTTCCAGAAGGTTACAGTTCTGTTGCTTACAGACATACCACGTAGATGGTCCACCAGCTTCTCACTCAGGCACTATATAATTGGACTGAAACTAATGTAATTCTTTCTTTGGCCTTGGCTGTCCTCCTCGAAGGGGACAATGCATTCAATTAAGAAACATTTGTTTCTATTACTTCTCAGCCATATGCAGGTTTCCTCGCTATGTTTTACTTCACCGCAAGCAGGCTGGCGGCACTTCAGTCTAACTTAAATTAACAGACGGATGAGATCAATCAAACCTAGCATCAGGCACTATATCATTAAAAATACAAAATTTCGCCTTTTCCAGGAATATGGAGTCAAAAAATGCAGCTGTGTTTGGAGGGCCAGTGGGTGCTGGTGATGGACTATGAAACTGGGGTACGTTGATACTCGCACCAACTGCTTCCACTGACTTTTGATTAAATCTCACTGTAATATTACTGTTTGATAGCTGTACCCCGGTTTATTTATTTCTATATTTATAGCGTCGGAGTAACAATTAAAACTAAATAAAAAGTTACCTTAGTTATCCCTTATAACATAAGTTATCTGCCATTTAATTTCCCGTTCAGATCGGCCCAGCTGTTAAAGAGTTTAACCGGAACAAGCAGACAGACCGACAGATAGATAAAGATGCAGAGATAATTGAAAAAAAAAAACATAATGTACCGTAATTTGGAATTACAAGCAGTCACTTAAATTGTATTTATCATGCATACATAGATGCACGAGCATTTGGAGAGTGGTATTAATTAACTACATATGTTCAGTCAATAATGGAGAGGTTCCCGGCTTCGTGGGTGCACTCTCCGACGGCGTTCACCTCGCCCGAGCCCGCGGAGCTGTACAACAACGTGCTGGCGTTCGTGGTGGGCGCGCCGGGGGGGGCGGCCGAGGGCGCGCCGGGGGGAGGGGGGGACGTGCCTCCCAGGAGGGAGCTTCACATCTTCCAGTGTCACGACGTCGCCGCGCAGGCGCTCGTCGAGGAGCTCAATTCACTCAAGTAAGCCACATTTTCGACTTGGGGCACTGCCAATGGATATTGGTACATAACATACATTAATCAATTGATTTACGTAGTTCGTATGCAAACACAGCCTATCAAAATTTAGTGAGCATGCTCTCCCTGAATCATATTATAAAAGTTTGTGATTATGATTATACGCATCACAGATACCTACATCGTGCCCTAATAATAAAGAGGCTTGCTGACGTAGGTAATTCCGTACGCCTCGTGTATATGTAAATTAGCAGAAACGTATTATCATGGATAGCGTATTTCCCACATGAATACTACATGTTTGCGTTGGGAGTGGCTGGTATTAAGGTGTCAGATAGGACGATCATCTCGCGCGGTTGCAACACGCACCAAGTAGCCGACATTGACAACGGACGGCATCGAGATAACACTGTAGTGCGCTGATCGCTCTCAGGGAGTGTTATCACGCGAGATAGTCGGCCTGAGAGGCAGGTGTTGAGGTGTTCAGTGCTCGGAGAGCGGCGCTACGGTGAGGATGAGGCGGTCGGCGCGGCGCGACATGGGCATGATCTACATCAAGTTCGGGCTCCCCGTATCCTCGTACTCGTGGTACACCTCGCCCCCCCGCACCGCCTGCTTCCCCGCATCGACGCCTCTCTTTCTCTACCAGTTGCTAAGCCAGAGCAAGCAAGTGTTTCACGAACCATCCTTGCCTTAAGCTTTTCTACGTAGATCGTTTGTTTGTGTGGTGGCAATGTTTGTGTAATGATGTGTGTGTGTGTGTGTGTAGGGGAGTGGGAGCTGGCGGGGCGGCGGAGGGCCCGAGGGACTTCGTCATCGAGAGGGAGAGGGAGCGCGAGAGAGATACCGAGGATCGGCCCCGGAGACAGGTAACGACGCCATCAATACATCAATACAATAAATAATAACTCTTATGGCGTAGGTCCTCGGTGTTGGCTTACTGTTCCCTTCGATAGCTCCATTGAGCACTCTCACAACAGCGCATTTGAAGATATACTTAGCAGATTTATTCACCGACTATTTTTTTTTGCCTTAATTTAAATTAAGTTAATTGTCATACAGAAATAAAGTTCATAAGAGTTGTATCATGACGAGTACGAACTCTTTCAAAGGTAGTGGATGCGCGTGGGCGCCTTATCTCCGCATTGCGCAGCCATGGCGTCATGCTTGGCATTTTGATAATACTATCATCACAATTGCGATAATACAATATATTACCCAAACACCATCCACTTATATATTTTTTGTAAACTATATATTATATTTAACTTAACAAAGTTCTACCCAAGTTATTCTACGACAGATCAACCACACTGGTTATCTCAATTTTTACGAGCTTTTGTATTTTGAAATGAAAATTAAAACGAAAACTATCCAGTTTGAATGTCAAAAAATCACCACCGGTTCGGAAATTTGCCTTCTGTGAAAATTTTCACTGTATTTGAAGCGGAAGGGCTTGTATCTCAAACTGAACTAGACTACTAGACTAGAACCATTACAGAAAATGCTGACTGCAGTAAACTTACTATTTCTAGAACAAACCGAGCTGACACACACACTAGTATACACGCCTTATCTAACATATCTTTCAGCTGCGATCGATAGCTTTGTACCATATCTGCCGATTGGAATTTGTTTCGCAGCGAAGGCCGGTATAATCGGCACTAATTGCTGTCCCTAAAATATTATTTGCATTCGATCATCATCTGCCGGCCAGCTCGCGCCAAGAGATTATTAGCACCAGTCAGCTCCATATGCTCTGTAGGTCCTTCATCTAACTGTTGATGACAACCCCGTGTATGATCAACAGTCATCACCGTTGTGGTGGAGAGTATGTGGTCAACTCTTACAGTGACTGTGAACAGATGTGGAAATGAACGAATTTATTTTTAAGGTAATTAGTAAAACGACAATTTCAAATTTCAACAACATTTCCAAAAAACTAAGAGAATCAGTCTTAAATGGGATCATTACGTGGAAGATGCTTTACGGCTGGATGAAACCAAACTAATTCATCCATCAATAAGACCAAGAAATAATGACATCATTATCGTACAGGTTCATAGTCGAAGACAGGATGGGATGGAAAATGATAACTGCGCGCCATGCTCACCCAATGGCAACTAGCGACAATTAGCAGATATGTTGTAGTTTATATTGTTGATGGTCGGCGTTATCAGCGATAGCCGCAGCGGCAGGTGCCGCGGGCAGCAGTCAGCCTCGGGCAATAGTGGCGACATGTCGCGCCTCTACCACACGTACACGCGCCAGCAGTGGGAGGCCGTGCTGACCGTGAGTGCCGGCCGTGTACTGGAGGGCTACCCCAGGCCCTCCAGTACACAGTACCTTTGGTCGTCACTAGTGATATTCTTTAACTGAGTTATAAACTCATCCCAGAAAGATGCTGTAAGTTAATCTTGTTTGTCTCGTCTGGTTCCAGCAAATGTCAGCGCAGCTGGGTCGGGGCGAGCGGGTGGAGCGCGGCGGGTCGGGAGGCGACGACGCCTCGTCTACGGGCTCCGAGCGTGTGTACGAGCAGGACATCGCCATCCTTAACCGGTGTTTCGACGATATCGAGAAGTTCATAGCGCGGCTGCAGCACGCGGCGGCTGCTTCTCGTGAGCTGGAGCGGCGGCGGCGGTCGCGTGGACGCCGTGAGCAGCGTGCCGGCGAGGGCATGCTGGCTCTGCGCACGCGCCCACCGCCCGAGCGGGACTTCGTGGACGTGCTGCAGAAGTTCAAGCTGTCGTTCAACCTGCTGGCGAGGCTGCGCGCGCATATTCATGACCCCAACGCTCCTGAGCTGGTGCACTTCCTGTTCACGCCACTGGCACTGATAGTGGATGCGGCGCAGGACGCAGCGGACGGGCGGCTACCCGCGCGCGTCGTGCAGCCGCTGCTCACCCGGGACGCCCTGAACCTGCTCGCTAACTGCGTCACCAGCAAGGAGACCGAGCTCTGGCACTCGCTCGGTGACGCCTGGCTCATACCAAGGTACCTACACTCCAGTCTATAATATCAAACTAACTTAGAGGGTTAGATTACAACCCCGTTTATAAGGATTGTTGATGGGAAATTCCTTATTTCATACTTTTTGGAGTATATTAATAAGGTCAAAAAATCTGCCCATCAACTTAAAATGCCACTCTGAAGAGGTTTTACAATATGATTCTGATGGCACATTTTGTAGCTGAGAGCTACCGTTCATGGTCGCGCACCCTAAAGATGTTGCCAAAACGTTTGGTCTTACTTCGCCCCTGGACACCGAGACTAGCTTAAAATAGTTCCCCCTATATGGATAGTCACACGCTGCGGTTATCAATTAGAAACTCGGAGCGTTATCGAACTCGTATCTATTTTCAGTGGAAATAGTAATCCAAGGGCCCCACAATAATAACTCGCGAGATTATCTCTAGATTACAGTTGGCTACTTGATTACAGATGATAATAGCGACCCTTCACTATATGCTAATTCGGTTGAAGTCTCAACATCAACCGAATTAGACAAACCAGACTGAATAGATGATCACGATGACGACGACGATGGAGAGATAGCTATCGCATAACGTGTTGACGCCACCAGTAGATCGAAGCGCAGATTTAATCTAACAACACCGCGGCTTAAGCGTGCTGGATGTGGCCATGCGTTATGTTTAATGATGTCTTCAAGATGATTATCTCCTCCGATTACAATAATTACTGAACTTTCTGTCAATATAATGAATTTGTAATCAGAGAGCAATGGAAGACGACGGTGCCGCCGTACCAGCCGGTGTTCATGGATGGGTGGACCCCCGACTACCAGGTCGACGACCAGCCTCTGCGCAGGTGAGCACCTTACCTCCATCTTTACGGCTTATATCATTTAGCTTAATGTTACGATTTTGTGTCAGATCATTTAGAGTTGAGATTTAAGGTTCCTTTCGTTTGCTCCATCCTACTGCCACGACCAGTCTAAACAGTTGATATAGTTTCGTAACCGTGATCATCATCATCATCGTCAGATTAGTGTCTTAAGTATTGTGGTCATAAAAATATTCTGAAAGTATTGAATTTTTTATTTTGGCCGAAATATGTATTTTACGCGTCATTAAGGTATTTGAGGATAGAAGCCTTTTTCAACGATATATCCTCTAGTGACAACACGCGTACAGGCTACCATATCCATATCGATTTACTATAACAAAGTGCCTTAACTTCTGGTATAGGTTTCTACCTAGCGGAGTAAAATCATAATTGTTGCAAAAAGTATCTTTCACCTGGCCTTGAAGTGATGTTTTGGTCAATGTGTATGTATATGCTACATTGTGTGGTGTTGGTGTGCGTGCTTATTGTGTGTGTGGGGTCAGGTCGTCCCCGCGGCGCAGCTCGGCGGGGCGCGCGCCCGAGCCCTACGGGTTCGAGCGCGACGAGCCCGAGCTCTACGGGGAACAATACGCGCCCTATCCCAGGTATGTATCCCGCCCTGCACCGGACACAAGGCGTGTACCAGTGGCTTGTTCACAGCTCACTGTAGGTGGCTGGTGGTGCTCTACTAGTGTAAGATTAGTTTGTGTTTATGGGTTGTTCAATAAGTTGGGAATGTGATCTTTAACTTCTAGAGAGTAAAGTTGAGATTTTTTCCATAACATACTTTCAAACTCTATTATTAATTTTCGTAACGCGTTAACGCGTACGTAATGTAGGTAAACGCGGCGGCGCGTTCATTGAATCGCTTAAGGCCGCGAGCTCTTCGGCCCTTAGCAACCATAGCCTATAACTACGTTATCGTTGGAGCTAGATATTTTACGACTTTAACATAGTGATATATTCATAAAACCCTACAACTTCTAGAAGACAACTTTTCCTTTTTCTTCGACAGCCTGTATAGCACTGTATATAGAGGTATTGCTCATACATTTGAGTATTATCATTTTATATAAATCGATTTAAGTGTGATAAGTGATATCAATTCCACCGGAAGTCTGTCACGCAGCCGCAACCAAACAAATAACACATTTTGTATTAAATTTGCATAAAATTTAAAGTATACGACTGGCAGGTGTCATTATCATCTATCGACACCTTTGACTGGGTGGTCTGTGGTCGATGACTGATCTAATGGCTGCTTCTACTACTGTACAGACTCACTTCAAATCAAGTTTTCACATCCCAGCATCTAACATTTTTCCTTGTTAAATGGACACTATCAAAAAGATAAATTTGACCAAACTTTCATAATGTCTTACAACCACTATTCACCCAGAGTATTGTGATTACTATGTTCATAATATGTGTATGTAAATTGATGTTTCCGTGTCAGGAACCTGCGGTCGACGCTGGGTCGCGAGGACTCCGGCTCAGCGGCCTCCTCGCCGGAGCGCGAGCCGCCCTACCGCCCTGAGAGAGACGAAGGTACGCCACAGCACCACTTATACAGCTTGACCGGAGGCTGTGGATTCCACTCTGGTGACAGCTGCTACTTCATTCTTATCTGTAGAAGATCGAAATAAGCTCATTCCTTCTGATATTCGTTACCACATCGAGCTATTTATAAGTTTGCAAGAGTTGTTTGCATTCCTAACAATGAATATAAGTTTCACATTTTAGATTACTACATTTTATATAAAACTGTGAGGACTCCTTGAGAGAGGAATCATCCATATGTCCATTGCTTCGGCGTTTCTTTCATCAGATTCCATTTGGAATGTAGGTAAATCTAATTTTTCCTTGGTCAGAGTATATACCTAAATAATTGATGCACAGACGAGCTGGGCGAGGCGTGGGCGCGCGGCGTGTCGGCGCGCGGAGGGCGCGTGGTGCGCGTCACGTACCCGCGCACCGCCAACAACGACAAGGAGCTCACCGTCGTGCGCGGCGAGTACCTCGAGGTACACTGTTACTTCACAACTGCTGACTTTGGTGGCAGCCCACCTGATCGAAACACGTTCCCATAATTGGTTGCATCACCTATACTGTCATTCGTGTGGATGCTATTGAAATCTATGATGTATTTTTCCGCTGATCCCCTTTACTACAACACCTACCTACATAAACGCGGAAGAAGTATGCGAAACCTCAAATTTTAACCAAGTTATCCCGTCGTGCCTTACACCTCTAAAGATCATTTGGTGTCCGACCTGCTGTATTGTGCAACATGTTACAGGTGCTGGACGACTCCCGCAAATGGTGGAAGGCGCGCAACCGGCGCGGCGTGACGGCGCACGTGCCGCACACCATCGTGGCGCCCGCCGCAGCCTCGCCTCCCGCCTCGCCGCATCTCTACCCCAACCCCATCTACACACACTACCAGGTGCGCGCCGCGACCTCGACCCCAGCTCCGACTCTTCATTATAGCAAGTGACCCGGGGTTCCCGGGCCTGGTTGGCATGAGCTGACATCGAGCGTGTGTTGTGTTGCAGGAGGGCGGCGGGCGCGGGTCGGGCGGCAGCAGCCCCACAGGTGGGGCGCGGGCGGCGGGGGGCGCGGGGGGCACGGGGGGCGCGGGGGGCGCGGCGGCCGACTGGGTTCGCCGCGAGCGCCTCGGCAAGAAGGGCGAGTTCCGATACTTCTAGAGCTACTCACCCACCAGATCCCGCTCCTACCAAAGTCCTCCCTAGCCGCTCTCCGTACTTACCGCGATATCGTGTTGTAGTCATAATTTATGTACTTGTTCTATTGTAAGTAACATATTATATTTATTTCGAGTAAGGCGCGCATTACCCTCGCTACTTAATTTTTGGCTTGATCTCCATAGTATCTCAGCGCCAGTATCGGAACGCGTCCTTCGTGCGTGCTCGCGCGTGTTGGTGCGTCCCCGGGGCACGTGCGCGATGCGCGCGCGCCTGTGATTGTCGCTAACGTGTGTGTGTCACCGCAGTTAACTGTAACATTATTGTGTTCCGTCCATCTCGCTCTGTTCGCTTAGTTAGTCATTAAGATGTTGCTTGGTTGTCCTCTGGCGGCGTTCACTCGATGTTGTGCTGACCTCACATTGATTTTAATGCAAATGTGTGCACTGTCGCGTACTCCGCGCCGCTGTACCTACTGGCATACAGTAGAGTGTCAGATGCAGTGGTCGGTAAAGGTATTATCTGGTATACTGTTAGGGGTGTGAGCAAACGCTGAGGATCCCGTGGCTTATTTTGACATATCATGGTGTACTCCCGACTTTGTCGCGAGCTCGCCCCTACCCTCCGCTACACTAACCACCCCACTCACTCATATTCAACGACCATTCCTGTGCTGTCGGTCGGCGCGAAGTATCGCACATTTGCGGAAATTATTTCTTATTATTATCTACAACAACAAAGATATTTAAGAGGAACGAAGTATCCGAAATAACATAAGAATATTATGTAAATGAAACAAAATGGGTATATTTTTATAAATATTTTTAATATATTATACATAATGTAGAGGAGTGGTCGGCTCGCACTCACGGGCGACATGGGCCCCAGTGGCCCAGTGGCCCCCGGGGACACTGTGTATGTGAGAGCGGGCCGCACGCTCCGCCTCTAGCTAGACACTGTTCCGTTTGTATTTACATTTTTATACATTAAATATTTTATACGAAATCTGGTGTTAGCTTCAATTGTACTCCCGCCTCCCCGCGGCGCTATCTGCCGCAATCTGTCAATCAGTAGATAGTGAAGTGATACAATCGTAATGCATCGATACCATCGTGCAAGTGCTCGAGGACTGTAGTGGCGGCCGCGCCGCGACCACCCGTCGCCGCGTGTTGCGTGTGTGTGTGTCGCACCCAGGGGTAAGTGTCGCTAATCATTGTTTGTGCTTCATGTAATGCTTACTCTGTGGGTACTTAACTCGTACATGGCTCACTGTGGGGTGTGGTGTGTCACGTATGTGTGCAGCTTGTGCGGAGAGTGGTGGTGTCGTGGTGATCCGAGGCTGGTTGTGTTGCAGAGCGAGCGCCGGCGCCGCCGCCACCTCCCCCTCCGCCGCCGCCCCCGCCCGCTCCGCTGCCTCCGCCCCCCACTGACACCATGAAATGTGAGTATTTACCAACTCTCCAAACAACATTACCAACAATACCAGTAAACTTCATTTCTAAGTTGAAAAGTACATCCGGACTTTATTTAGTGGTATTTGCAGATATTCAGTCAGTGAAATGAAATGAGAAACTAGTTGCAGCCAAATATGAGGCATAATAGAACCTCCAATTTTTTGTGTACATGCAGTATAATTTAGTAACGTGTGTGTGTGTGTAAGCAGCGACCAAATCGATGGGCAGCAACGCGAGCACGCTGCATGACGAGCTGAAGCTGGTGCTGCCGCAGATACAACAGCGGAGGAACAAACTAGACATCAAGAAGACGCCCGACATCTTCATCGACCAGGTACCACCACCAGATGACTCCTCGATTTGCTAGCACAATGATCATCACTACCGAACTGCAGTTGTCAGGCAAACCGGCCATAACCTGATCAAGGATGTCTAATTTCTTATAATCAATATCATCGGACTTCGTAATTTATTTCTTTATTCTGAAACTAGCTGTGCCCTGCGGTTTCACCCGCGTAGATGTAATTTCACTCCCGCGGAACCCTAAATGCTTTTTTTAAATAAAAGTAGCCTAAGTTAATCCTTGTATCGTCAGCTACCTTTCAGTGAAAGACCTGTTCAAATCGGTCCAGCCGTTTCAGAGATTACCCAGAACAAACAGACAGGCAAAGATTTTTAAATGGGTTTTTTTATATAGTTATCGATCTGTATAGATATAGATATATAGATTAGAACGGCATGCAATGCCAATTACACTAATATGTAAAGAGTTGACATAGTATAAGAGAACACGAGACATACTTGCAAATACCATGCTCTCCAATAATAGCTCGAAATGTGCTAGTAAAGTTTATCCAGACGTGTGTGCTCCTTAAGTGTATTCAAACAGGTGATGAGCAGTGTGTGTGTGTGTGTGTGTTCCAGCGGTCGAACCCCGGCGAGGTGGCGGAGTGGCTGGAGGCGAAGGGCTTCAGTCCGGCGACGCAGCGCGCGCTGCGCATGCCTGGACACCAGCTCTTCGCTCTCTCGCGCAAACAGCTGGAGCAGGCGCTCGGCGCCGAGGAGGGCCGGCGGCTGTACTCCCAGGTGCTCGTGCAGAGGAACGTCTCCGGGGTGAGTCGCGGTGAGCGCTCCCGCCACCATTACCTCATCATCATCACCACTATCACACAATAACAAATACTCCATAACGTCTCTACGACTGTGAATTTAAAATAATTACCAATTTAACTCAGAGATCTAATCCTAATATACTACAAATTCGTGGTTCACCCCAATCTCTAAAAATGACGCAATAACTCCTAAGGTAAAGACTTGTGCTGTTCCAAAGTCTAGTCATCTCCAACAAGTATACTAACATTGTAGATGTATGAATAATCTGATCGTGTGGGTATCGTTTCTTTGTCCAGTACAAGACTACATCAGCATCGGAACTGCAAAGCATCCTGCGCAAGGTGCGCGAGAAAGTGGAGGTATCGTGAGGCTGCGGCCCCCGGATGGGCCTCCGGTGCCCCCCAAGCCACAGGGCTGGCCTCCCGTGCGTCTCTCCAGCCAGGAGGACAGCGACACCTCCTTCTGCTAGGACACACCCCTAACACCACACCGCTCGACTCCAGCTTAACCTCTAGTTCACTCTAAGTTGCCTACGTACAACCTTAGTGAATACCAGCAATTAATCCTCAACGCTGTCGTTGAGGATTAATTACTTATATTATTTAAGTTTCTTTCAGGATAGCCACCAGCGAGCTGCGAGCGCTCATTACTCTCAGAAGCTATGGACACGCGCTCTCGCGTATTATTACTATTTACATACTTAATATTTAGGAATAATTTATTACAATACTTACAAAGGTTAGCCATTTATCAATGGATCATATCGGAACGCCTTAGCGCTTTATGCAATTTACCTTAAATTATGTTTTAGTTCCCTGTAGCGATCAGCAATTATCACTCGACAACTCCAAAAGGATCTATAAAAGGACCTAAATACATTAACTATTATTACGGCTCGACGCCCTCGAGTAGATATTATGAAGCAGATCAGAACAGACAATACTTTATAACTTGTGAACGTGCCTTCTTCGTAACTGGTAGCTCATTACTATAATTATACTAATTTGTTGTTTTATAATACTTGTTTTATTTACGTCAGAAAGTCATTATTCACTAGTCGTATTCAGTATTAGTGCGTACCATTCATTTTCCTGATGATATAGATAGATATGACATAATTACCAATCATTTTCCTCAAATAATAATCCATCCCATGATTGTCTGGAACATAACGCAAAGTGCGATAAGACCACCATTTGTACGGAAGTTATACTTTGTAACTAAATCCTAAGTGTCACTTTCATGTTCATCTCCCTGGCCTTATCCCATATATATACACTAGCGGACCTCACGCAGTTTCACCCGCCTAACTCCAGTTCCCGTGGGAGTACGGGGATGAAATAAAGCGTATGTTACTCGCTGATGATATAGCTATTCAATGGTGAAAGAATTTTTGAAATCGGTCCAGTAGTTTTTGAGCCTATTCATTATAACCAAACAAACGATGTTTTCCTCTTTATAATATTAGTGTAGATGTATTACACTGGCATCCGCTCAATAATATAAAATAATACAAACTTATGTAACAGTATTTTTATTTCCCACGATACATGTTATTTTGATTCTAATTATAACAATAACGTTGAGTATAAAAAATATACTTATTGTATTTAATTCTGATATGTAATATATCAGCTCACTACATCTTATATCATAATACCTACAACTACTATGTACATGAAAAGTCACGGCTAACGACACTTTACTACGGTAGACATAAGGTCTACAATATTTTGCACTTCCCCAAACATGTAAATAATTCAATTACACGAGTTACATTTAAAAAAGTAAATTGTGATTCACTGGTATAAAAATATTATTTGTTTATATTTTTCACCAAATTATGCAACAGAGTGTTATTTATCATAAACCTGGCAATAACACGAGCAATAATGGCAACACAAAATTGTACCTATTACTAGCAATTTTCTGTTACATATACAATAATGATATCACAAACCAATACAGCTACTACACACACATACACACACGAGACTCACGCCTTATAATATATACCTGTAGATATTCGCACACTTTAACTTATAACTATAGTGCTCATGTTTGATATAACTAATGCAAATGGCAAACAACCCCGGCCTGTGAGCGTCTTACACACACACACACACACACATTCACACACTCAACACACACACTTGCAATTATGTTTAAATTTTACTCAGCGGATAAATATTTCGATAAAAATAAATAAAAATCTATTTTGCTATAAATATTCAACAACACAGATTCACACTGTCACACTCACAATAGTTCCTCAACTAAACTCAGCCATAATCTCATAAGAACATCACTTCAGTAACAATATCATGAGAGCGATCACTTCGCTCCCAACATCTACTCATTACGTAGAGTACGCTGCTACAACCCTAGTTAGCCCTAGTAGTACCTACTTACATTATATCAGACTTAACTATTATCGTAGCACTAACACAATCAAAGTTCAACAAATTGTATGTTCTGTGAATGTTTGCAACTTAGAAACTAGTAACAATAATGTGTAGACCTAATGATTTTTTTATGTGATGATCGAGATACTTGTGTAAACGGAGTAGTTTGAAATGCTTATATAAATGCGAGGCATGTGATGATGGTGGTGTCGCTAAGATTCGCGCGCGGCGATGCGAGCCGCTATAGCGGCCGTCAGCGCCGAGCCCTTGCCGCTGCCGTCCTCCGCACCCATCAGGATGAACTGCAAACACAACATTATACTAACAGGACTACATTATAGCACAAAGCAATGACAACGCTTGAATCTGTGATATGGTGTATGTTTGCCATTACAACGAAAGCGTTAAAAACTGCTCGCTTTCATAGCTATCCTGTGAGTAACCCAGCTCGTATTATATTACAATTCTGCCAATATTCTGCTACTAAATTATATCGCTGATGATGATTAGAGAGCAGACAACATTCACTATTCTACAGATGCAAGGATTGTGTGTGTTTAAGTGTGTGTACGTTGCCTGCTCATGGGGTCACTTGTGTGTGTAAGTGAGTTCGGTGTGTTATTGTTAGTGTGTCGGACCTTGTGTTGGGGCGCGAGCAGTGCGATGTACTTGTCCATGAGCGCGGCGATGCGCGGGTGCCGCTTGAACACCGAGCCGTCCACCGCCACCGACACGTGCTCGCGGTCCATGCGCCGCAGCAACGTCGCTATACCTGCGCACAACACACACCTCACTACATTTGACTGAGGGAATTTATATCATTTATTTATTATTATCACAACAGAAAATACAATGTTCAATGTTATAATTGATTCATATGCAGTTACCTACATTGACGCGAGCGCAAATGGCGACAAGAGATCCCATGACTTACCAGGGTAAACAATCATTACTTAATTTGTTACATTAAGAACAAGAAAATAACCTACATAGTACATAGTAACAAATATTGAATTAGAAGTGGGTGCAATTATCACTTATAAGGCTTACTTATGCAAATAAAATACAAAATCTGAAAAACAATGAGACTGAATTATTTACTGAAATTGTATGAACGTTGGTCTTAGAGCCATGGTGATATTATACTAAGAAACTGTTTTTCGAAACTCCACCCCTAAGGCGGCGAACTGGGTGATGAATCTCACTGACACAATTATTAATATTAATATATAATATTCCCGTTAGAAAGCCATAGTCGACTCCGTAAAGGTTCGTAATAGTTCAATGACTGTTGGTAGTGTTGTACTCACAGACTGAGACGAGCTGCGCGGCGCGGTTGGAGATGACGTGCGCCACGTGCTGCGCCACGAGCCCGTCGTCCTCCGACAGCGAGCCCCGCCCGCCCTCCGCCGCCCCGCGCAGGGCCGACAATGTCTTCGAAGTCTCTCCGATGCAGTTCTCCCTGTCAACGTATTACACTGTTACAACGTATGTCAAGAACTACGTTATTTGAAGTCATATCTGAAAAAGAGGAATCTCTGTGAAAAAGTGTTTGTTGTAACATCCCTGATTATCTTCATAGTTCAGAAACTTTCAGGAAGGACCAATTGTAACCACTATATCATTTCCCACCATGACAAAACTTCGCCGCTGATTAGATATCCTTGGTTTAAAAGTAGTTCCGTCTCATTTTGTGATACGGAGTTCAAAAGCGACGGACTTAGTTGTAATCCAATTTTGATCCCTTTGTTTTTGTCCATTGTATTGGTGTTACACTTGGTAGTGTTTGATTGATTTTACACTCGTCGATAAAGCAGTGATAGTCGTGTACTCACTCTTCGAAGAGGCTGACGTGTGCGGTGTCGAGGGAGCCGAAAGCTGGTGCGAAGGGGAACAGCTGGTCCTGGGCCAGCGCGCGCAGCACCGACACGAAGATATCGCCCATGTACTTGCCACCGATGTACTTCTCAAACCTGTACATATTACAAATTATTACACATCAATGAAATGGACCAAATACAAATTAGTTAGAAATAATAAGTAGGTACCAAAAATACAGCATACAGTAACAATAGGCGACTAGTACTGCCGCGCGGGTTCAATATATATAGAAGCGAAGGAGGTACAGCATGTTTGTCTGTAATTACTGAGTTTTAAAAATACTATGTAACTTTTAAGTTACAAGGAAAATACGTAAAATGAGGATAATAGATACAGATAAAGAGACATAATAATGAGCCTCAGACTACTTATTGGAAATATGTCCATATCTACTCGAAAACTGAGATGGGCACCCCAAGGTGACACTTCATAATTCAGGTGCCTTCTCACTCGAAAATCACTCAAGAAAAGTCACTCACATCGGTATACGGTCGGGGTCACATACTTGGACTGGGAGATTCGAAATAGATCTTACGCTAAAGTACAGGGTCCTTACGTGAAGGAGGCGACAAGTAGCGAGCGCTGGTCGACCTCGTTGTCGAACTGCGTGCGGATGAAGTCGAGGCAGCCGTTGTCCCCGAAGGCGCCCCACTCGACGTCGACGCAGACGTCGCGCACGCGCTCGTGCGCCGCCTCCCAGTGCGTCACCCGCGCCGCGCGCTCCATGTAGCACCCGTTGGAGCCCGTGCCCAGGATCACGCCGATCTACAACACATTACGAAACAAACTATTAGTACAGGAGCCGTCACGAGTTCAGCGAAAATAGAGGGGAGATTTGACATACGTATTCTTCGCATACAGACAGATACATACTCATAAATTGCTACTGAGCATTTAAGGTCAGCACTGGTAATTAGTGACGGCACCCGTAATTTACACCCCTGGGAACCATGTCTGAGGAGATGTACTCATCACTGTCTTATAAGTCAAAAATCGATTAAAAACTTTTTATTCTTTCAGGATTATTCTTACTAGGATTATTATTACTCGAAGTCAAATGACTATGCACAATGCTCTAGTTAGTGTTTTCTATCTCTATTACTACTGGAAAAACTATTTAGACTAGCTGCCTCACTTGGCATACTTTCCTATTCATACACGCACCTCACATCTCTGGCTCTGCATACAATACATAGGTGATTGTTACTACCATCACGCAGGTAGGGCTAAGTGTGCCTTGTCTACGTCTTTTATTAAATATAAATTTGTGGATGTAATGTGAGCTCACCCCAGCGCTCGGGTCGATGTGTGCGCCGGCGACGAGCGTGCCGGTGGTGTCGTTGAGCAGCACGCGCACGGTGACGTCAAGGTTCCGCTCGCGGAGGCAGCGCTGCAGCAGGCCCGCCACGTCCACGCCCTCCATGCCGGGGCATTTGAAGCTCTTCGTCCACGTGATCAGCTCGCCCGACATTATCGAGTGCTGCTTCATCGGGAACGAGAATGTGAACCCTGCAAGAACAATATCGTAAAAACGGGAGGGAACATAAATGCTCATCCTGTAGCGACGCTTCTAAAACAAGACGACAACCTAAAGCACGCTATGGAAGTGAACATGTAGAGCCGCGATCCCCAGAAATAACACCTGTCTGGCTTGAGGTTGTATATCACTTCGAAAAAACTATTGTTCAACGTTGTTTGACGGAGACCTATTTAATATGTAGATACTTACTTGTTCCCATGGAAAATAAGCACAAGGGCGTCATGTTTGTCCATCCTCCAAAATATATTAACAAACAAACCGAGTTGCTGTCCCATTGATACAATTCGCTATAAATGTCCACAAGTGTCAGTTACCTAGTGAGAAGGACTCGTTCTCCATGCCCTCGGAGCGGAGGAAATCTTGCACGCAGTCCGCCAGGAACCCGAACAGGTCCTCACCGGGACCCAACCGGAGCTCATCGCTGCAAATACATACAATACATTACACTACATTATTTGACACGCGAGGTGAAGACGCGATGGTCAAATGGCAAAGCGTGTTTTTCAATAGAATTGGAATTTCATGTATAATTTATTTTTCATGGCTTTTTCTTTCCCACCAGTAAAGTCATCAGACATAACGTAAATACATTGTGGTTAGGACGATCAATCGATAAAACAGACATGGTCGTTCAGTCAAGTGTGTGGAGTGATGCGATACTGTTGATGATACCTGATGTGGTACTGTTGGACGTCCTCGCGCACCAGCTGTCCGCCGCGCAGCTCGAGCAGCAGTACACGGAAGTTGGTGCCTCCCAGGTCCAGCGCCAGGAACACGCCCTCCTCTGTACATACAATATCGAATAATATTTCAATCCTAGAACAAACTATAATTATATCTCAGAAGTTTTCATATGATTCATTGAAAATAGTAGAAATTCCTTCCGATAATCCCGATTTCTCTTCTGCCTATGTATCCTGCCATAGCCTGTCTATTGTTCTGCGAGAAATTTCACGCAGAACAATAGACAGGCTATTGCAGTGTGTAGAGACTTTGCTTGCTTTAGCTCAGCTGACTTTTAATAGAGTGCCAGAGTGAAGAGTGCCATGCCATTCGGCTAACTTGTATGAAGTAGCTTTTCCTTGAATGGGACGATCAATTTCACACACATCTAATACTTGCTAATCGTTTTTCAAAATCACGTGTATTGATTAAAACTTACGGACGATCATCATCTTCCTCCTGCCCTTATCCCATATAATGTCTGATCTGCGCAGTATTTGTATCTCTATCACCAGTCATATCTGTATTCACTCCCTTTCTAACCAAATCATCTTTTACACAAACCATCCATCGTTTCTTATGTCTTCTTCTCTTCCTACGGACGTTAAGTAACAGTTATGTGTATAATAAAGTAGTGTGTGAACTGACCAGTTCCGTCGGGCAGCTCGGGCACGTATGTATTCTCCATCTGCAGGCTGGAGGGCAGCTGGCGCAGGCCGCGCTCGATCTCGTCCTCGAACACCTCGGTCACGCGCCGCAGCACCTCGCCGCACAGCTTCAGCGACGACAGCCGGGACTCTATCTGTAACACACACAAATACTACACTGTTACACCTGCTTTGCGTGAACTCGTTATTGTTATTTTATTTATTAGTTATATTCCTACAGTAAAAACCTTCGACGGTTTAGATTAAACCAATTGTTTTTTCTTGTAACCTTTTACCATCATCATCGGTCAGATGACAATCGGTTTGTGTAAAAATCAGATAACCAGCCACATCGGGTTGAATCAAGTGTCAACCCTACCAATGTATGGGATATGGCCAGGGACGGTGACAAACAGAAATACATAATTCTCACACCTTTATTCCCTGACGCGAGAAGCATACTTAAAGAACACCAACATTTTACCAATTTGAGGCAATTGATATGGATGGCCTATTGCCAATAACTGAGCACGTATCCAGACTCTGGGCTGCTACTGGGAAATTACAATTCGACCCAATAACACACATCTCGATCCGGGGATCGAACCCAGGACCTCGTGTTTGTTCCGTTGTAGCCTTTCTAACTACTAAACAAACAAGACATTCGTTGATTTTTTCAAATTTGTAATAACATGTATGGAATATGTAATGATAGGAACTAGCAATTATTTTAACAGCGAGCCACTCAGAATCTTAAAGTCATATTTAATTGCCAACAATAGATAGTAAACGGTTGGACATGTAAGTTAATGGAGTAATTGATTGGCATTGTCACGAGTACCTACGACGTGAATTCCCGCGAGATAACTAGATGGGCCACGTGATGGAGATAGCCTCCAGCCTCGCGACCCCAACCGACTCCTACCGACCTCGAACAATCATTTACTAATAATTAACTAGCTGTGCCCCGCTGTTTCACCCGCGTTAACTTATCTAACGGGACTTGTTTTTTAAATAAAGGTTTTTGTCCTTGTAACATCAGCTATCTTGCCGTTGCCGTTTCTGCGATTAGCTAGAAGTGCCAGGACAAACAGACAGACAGACGAAGACAATATAAAAAATATACATTTTTAAGTAAGTACACTTTCACATGCATTCATTGAAAAGCTGTTAATTTGGAATAACAATTAGAATCTTACATTTTAATTATCTGTAGTTATACATGTGTTAGAAGACGTCTCTATTAGTTTTTAGTTATTAGTTTATAACGAAACTTTTCTTGTAGGGTAAATTTGCTCCATATCCTAGGTACATATCAGCTCACGCCACCCCAGAAGGGTCCCCGAAGGGGTAACCAGAGGTGTTATAATAACAACACCCACATTTCACCGATTATGATTAAGTGCCAACGTGACAGAGGGTGAGTCTGTGAGTGCAGGTTTCCTCACGATGTTTTGCTTCACCGTAAAAGACGTGGTGTGTAATCACTGTACATAAGTTTTTAGAAAAACTCATTGGTACAAGACCCGCTGGGATTCGAACTTGCGTCGCTTGTAGCAGGCGACCACGGCTCTTAATTCCTAGGTTTCCTGGCATGCTAGGTTATGCTAGGAAACCTAGGATTCCACCCAATAGCCAGGGTCTAAGAATATGGCTATGGTATCCCCTGCCTGTCGTAAGAGGCGACTAAAAGGGGGCCGGAGGGCCTGCTGGCGGTGGTCGGGGTGGGAGCTTTGACCACCGGCGCGGGCCCGGGAAGGTGGCAGCGCGATGTGGCTCGCGCTGCCTTGCACAACGAGGTCTCCAGGGCCGGCGTCACAGCTGCCCCGGGGATGTGCCCCGGCAAAGTGTGGGGGGACACCGGTGCGCTCTATCAGAGTACCCGGAGTCCCCCCTGAGCACTGAGGATGGCCACCGGGGGGGTTTTAGTGCGGTAAAAATCCCACATACCCCGATCTGCCTCTCCCAGGGCGGTCGGGGACCTTTTGAAGGTTTCCCCCTCGTCAACAAAAAAAAAAAAAAAAGGAAACCTAGGATTATAGGATCTTTTCATTAGGAAGGTGACAGGCGTTATCACCTGAGGAAGTCCGTTTTGGTGATGGAACCACAAACAAAGAGGATGATATATTATAGAACCTGTCAATATCACAACCAAATCAACACGCGTCGCGTCCACATCTACCATTATATACATTACTCTACACCGGGACCTATCTACAACTATTTAACTATCCACCTGCTCTGTTGTATGTAACGCGCAGAACCACAGTAAGGTACCTACTTGTTTATTAATGAGTAGTAACAACAAAAAAAAGTTATGTTACGATCTAATAACTTTCACCCATTTTGTACCATTTTCATTGATGCTTCGGTCTCTTTGGTCGCAGTGTGATGTGTGATGTTATAAAGTCTAAAGCCTTCCTCGATTAATGAACCATGCAATATATATTCTTTAAACAAACTAACTCTTCTGCTTTATAATATTAAGTAGATTATGGATTATGACGAATCGACTAAGATATACCTAACTGTTGACAGGAATAACAAATTATAGTCAGTGCGTACGTTCATAAATCATATCATCCATAGGTAATAAATGTTGTTTCAATCGAGTGTGACCTTGTCCCGGGGCTCCATCGACATCAACAGATATTTTAAGAAACTCTCACACCAACAAAATGTTTCTGATGAGGATCGACTCTACTACACACATCGAACAGTTAATACCGAACTATTGAGAGAGAAAAAAAATATAGAAAAAAGTAGCCTGATATACTAAGTTCGATGCATACATACATAAATACATATGCTCACGCCTGTATCCCATGGTGGTAGGCAGAGACCACCGTTTGCCACATGCTACGATCCTTACATACTTCTTTCGCTTCATCCACATTCATGCATCTCTTCATACACTTTCTTCGGTTACGAGTGCTCCGAATTGACCTTTCTGAAAAATACTATTAATTTGGTCATAGCAGTTCTTCGAGTTCGATGCTTATATTTGATACCAACCTCGAAAGTAACTAAATAATTAATACCACATAACTATGTGTTGCTCCTTTAGAAGGCGGTTACCTTTTTATATAAAAATGTTTCCCATTGTTCAGCGGCTAATTGAGAAGTGCTCTACACTGGGGACTTCTTCCAACCACTCCATGAGCTTAACAAATAAGTCAGCGAAAAAATATTAACATTCCAAACTTAATAATGATCTACCAAATTTAGGTCTCGACAGCTAATCTCAACGGGGCTAGCCATCTGCACAGGAGATATTATAGTGCACAAGTGTGTGCGCAAACACAGGTGCACTCTTTGTTCCCTCACTCTCATAGTGGGATGGGAGGCAATCAGACACGACCGGAGAGAGATCAGGGTGTAAACACCGCAAACTTCCGAACTCCGGCCATTTATTGTGAATTTCTTGACTAAAAACGCAATATCTATTTTTGACCCGATTCCCGGATCGGGATATTGGGACCTCGTAGGCAGTAATTCCAACCTTATCCACGCATGAAACCTATTAAGCTTGTACACTATGTTTGAATACATTTGCTGTACCTTCGTCTGCATGATGCAAGTGCCACATCGAATTGCGTGATATTAAATTAAATCTACAAAGTAAATATTCCTCGTTGTTATCAATGTTTGACATTACAGTTGAAAAATAACAAATATTATGTACCTAGTGTAGGTATAAGCATGTGACCTATCAAACAGCACATAATAAAACAATATAGGGATCAAGTCTGTTTGTCCTATCTTTATGAAAGCTGTAAACCCGCCACGGGGCGCACTTAAACTATTAAACAATTGTAGAGCAATACACATTTATACAATAGTCATAAAGACATTAAGTTTCCTTCAAACATAATTCTGCTGCTCTATCTGACTGATAATAGGTCTTATGTTATCATAGACATTTCGGCGAAAAACAATTTTATCCTGGAATTAAACTACATAAGTGTACAAAACATAATCTATACTAATATTATAATGAGGCACATGTTGTGTGGTTGTAGGGGTAGGTACCTCATCTCTGGGTGTATTGAACTGATTTTGAAAATTATTTTATCAATAGAAAGCCACGTTATTTGTAAGTGTCATATATTTTCGCGAAGGATTCCATTATTCATTATGGTCGAGCGGAGCCGCGGGACCCAGCTAGTATACTTAATGTACAATTTATATTGACTTAACCAATTGTGACAAAAAAAACATTAATTCTAAAGCATGACAAGTAGTTGTCAGTTAAATAAACATCGTTAGTGAAAATGATCATTATTTATTCAGTTACAGTACAGTTAAGGACCAGGAAAGGAACTTGTTCGTCTTGAAAATGACCACCTGTTCAGAAACTAGCCTTCCCAGGTATTGTTCGACATCAACAACAAACAACCAATCATCTGATATTTTATATATTGAAAACACGTTAGTTGTAACAGATCGATGAAGACCTCAATCTTATTGCCATTTGTTACAATAAATGCGTTGTGAGACGGTAAATTAACAATCACTTCTACTATACCACTTGTGACTCGTGTTCACCACAAATATTGAATGCACATTCCAACGCTTCTAGATCAGACCCTGAACATATGATAAGGAGCAAATGTTCAAGATCTGATTTCACTTAATGTCACGAAACCAACACTTAGAGCTATAAAAGAACATATCTGAGTACCTACCACCATACAAAGCATTTGATCGCCGTGAAATATAATCAAGGTCATTTAGTGATACGTAAAACATTTTGAGATGTTTTAAAAAACATGCTTATAAAAAAATATATAATGAATTCGGGGCAGCATCATACATCTATAAAGAAGTTAGTACCAGAAGTATGCTCTCGTAAGTGAAGCTTGTATTATAATCACACCATTAGGGTACATAGCGCAGGAAGTCATTTCCATTTTTGTTGGAATCCGGAATAAATCGTTTATAGAAACGCCATGTTTGAATGACCTCCTCTACACCTTGATCTACATCTGAAGACAGACACATATATTGGTTCCGGAAGACTAAACTCCTGAGTAGCCATCAGTCACTATCATGTGACAATATTTGTCCGAGTCGCCCAATTAATTAGTTTAATTGATTCGTTACAGTCCGATGTCAGCTCATTAAAATAGCGTTCAATGCCTTCACTCGTTGAAAAACATTGGTTTCCAATGTAAATTGACCTGAACCACTGCATGTTGAAAAGACAACCAAATGTATTTTCTAGAATTTATAACCGAGGAAAAATAAAATTGTAAAAAACCTAAACTTCCAATAATTTACTATAAAAATATACCATTATAAACACGTTTATAAGGAAACTATTAAATCATGTCACAGTGGTCAAGTGGTGTGAGTAGTCGCCTGCTACGCAAGCGACGCAAGTTCTGACCATCTGTACTCCAAACAGTTTTGCGAAACTGCGAAATAACTGCATTTAGCAGTTATTTCATACCACGAGCTTTTCAGTGCCGGAATAAAAGAAGAAACCTGCATAAGTCTGAGCAGAGATTCAAAAACGTATAGTGCCTGAGACGGCGATGGACTCACCATCGCATGGTCACTTAATCTTCTTCGGCTAAATCAGGGTGTACAACATACAACCACTTTTCATGAACCTTACCTTCTGTGCACGAACTGTGTCCCGGAGTACTAGTGGTGTGGGCAGGAACTGTTGCTCCCAACTCCTGTCCCCGTTGACGGCGGTGTGCCCGTTGGTCCCGTTGGTGACATGACCGTTGCTGGCGTCCCCGTTGGTGTGCCTATTGGTGACGTCTCCGTTGGTGACGTGGCCGTTGGTGTGACCGTTGACGCGCGCCTCCCGCGCCTTGCTGCACTTGCTGCCCATCACAACCTGCTGGGGGCTCTCCACTGCCGCCGACATGCCCTCAACGCTCTCTTATTTGAAATCTGCAAACAAGATATTTACCTTCATCAACAGCTTCAGAGGCTTTAACTGTGATAGTATTTATTTGACATATTCCTGAATGCAAAGGGATTCTAGCTGACAGCTGAGACTATTCCGTAATGGGCTGAAAATTCAAATTATTTATTTAGATTAGGCACTTATGAACGTTGAAGACCTGACCACCAGTTCGGAAACCAGCCTTCTGAGAAAAGCAAGAAACTCAGCTACCTAGAGGGACAATGACAAAATCCCACTCGTACAGAGTATCAATCTCACTGCATCCCATTCGTCACTTTCCATCAATGATAAATCAATGATATATGGTTGCAATATTTTAGAAACAAATTGTTGTTTCTAAAATATTGCAACCATCATAGTCTTAAGAGTATGTAAACGAATCCTAAATTATAATTCCATTACATTAAAAGCCGGTCTTGTTATGCCACGCGATCATTATGATGTGACGATGTATATGTATTCACCATTTAATTTCATATATTTTGTGTAAATAATCATGATATTGGCGTCTATAATAATATTATTACATTAATGGCCGCGGCGCATAAATTCCGGGTTTTTTTCTTGTTCAACTTTATAATATATCGAAATGTTTTAGTTTTTTTTAAACTAGTGACCTTTTATCTCTATAACTTATCAATTCCACGGGAAAATTATGAATTCACTAATTGGAATTCGGAATTTTAATGACTAGGGACTGGATAGTGATTTCAATATCAAGGAGAATTATAAACGTTATCGATAGGGCGAAGACGATGAGCGAGTGAAAGATTTAGGGCATCAGTATTACATGGACATAAGATCAGCATGGTTTCAATATGGTATAGGTTTCTTCTAGGCTCTTGATAATTCGCTGAGGTTACAAGAAAATTTTGGTAAAATTATGCAGCGAATCTTGTGAGGGGAGCGAACTAATTTGTTTTTGTTTATATTACTCTTGATAGGTGTAATTCGCTTTCAGTCGAACTAATTGATAAATAAATGATGACTTCCCAAAAGTGTTGCAAAGATAAGATATTTATAAAAAAAATCCCTGTATGTTTGTTTCGGATAATCTCAGAGACGGCCGGACCGATTTAGGACGGGACTTTCTCTGACAGGTAGCTAATGTTCCTAGGATTAATATAGACTTATTCTTTTAAATTAGAGTTTCACAATATAAAGCTACGCATGACATTAAGTCTACACGGGTGAATCAACGGGGCAGAGCTAGTATACATTAAGATTCTACCCTGAAGGTCTGAAGATCACCTCAGATAATGAACTAATCGCCCACCGCCCCAATAGCTCATTGCTAATGGTAGGTGGATCCAATCTCTATGGTACGTGGGCCTGGCTTGCTAATCATTATATAGATACAAAAGAGTCTTAAAGGTACATCAAAAAATCTTAACTTACTCTCTGCCATATTTTGTTCAAATCCGGTATCAGAATATTATTTAGCAATAAAAATAATCAAATCAAAATGTAGTGTCCCGTCTGGAGTTTCAATCGACACAACAGCTCGGAGGCGAGTGCTATATTATACTATACTATAATTATGTGACAAGTATATATGTATATACAAGGTCGGGGGACAGAGATTACAGTTTATTGGAGGATTATATATGACGACGACTATCGCTGCCGCTTACTGATTGACGGCTACTGGTTTTATTACAAGAAGCCAGAGGCTCAGAACTACCATTGAAGTTTGGGCTAAGATATTCATCGTCTTTTGAACAGGTTGTCTGTAGAAGTCTCTAGTGACAGGCGTTTAAACGTGTCAAATCTTACACTTGTGCCACACTTCATCGGTAGCAAACAGAACTGCATTCTGTCAGTCTTTTTGGCGCAATCCTAAGAAAACCGAATAGCATAGAGATTTTGGTAAGTAGACATTAGATCCCTGACTCCCCTAACACACCTCTAAACCAACTCTCTAGTTTCCGAACCTTTGCTAAGCGTCTGTGTTGTGCTTGCTAACTTGTTAAAGCCTTTTATACGAATGCTTGAGATGTGCATCACGAGGTATAGACAAGCCTCCGCCCCACCAGTCTGGAGATAGCATGATACGGTGCTGACTGCCGACTGACAACAGTGATACAACAAGTCTGCCCACTTGACGTCAACTTTCAGATTAAGATAATGTCCTCAGCGAAGTGGAAATATTCGGTTTTCTTGAATTCCAATGGAAGTAATCCATTTCTCTTATCGCCAATCCACTGGCATAGTTGACGTCGATGTAATACATATCGGCCATTATTGTGAAATATATGTTTATGTATCACAAGTCATCGTTGTTGTCTCCATTATACGTCTTAGAGGGAGCTTGTATGACCCGTGTGACATGTGGCTGGTGTAGAGGAAGGACCCATGAACAATATGTATTTATTAATAATCCATCAAGCCAAGCGATGGTCCTAATTATCAGATCAGTTTGGATCCCTGGATGTGTGCCCTTTTTTTTTTTTTTTTTTTTTTTGTTGACGAGCGGGAAACCTTCAAAAGGGCCCCGACCGCCCTGGGAGAGGCAGATCGGGGTATGTGGGATTTTTACCTCACTAAAACCCCCCCGGTGGCCATCCTCAGTGCTCAAGGGGGACTCCGGGTACTCTGATAGAACGCACCCGTGTCCCCCCACACTTTGCCGGGGCACATCCCCGGGGCAGCTGTGACGCCGCCCCTGGAGACCTCGCTGTGCAAGGCAGCGCGAGCCACATCGCGCTGCCACCTTCCCGGGCCCGCGCCGGTGGTCAAATCTCTCACCCCGACCACCGACAGCAGGCCCTCCGGCCCCCTTTTAGTCGCCTCTTACGATGGATGTGTGCCCTTTTTTTTTTTTTTTTTTTGTTGACGAGGGGGAAACCTTCAAAAGGTCCCCGACCGCCCTGGGAGAGGCAGATCGGGGTATGTGGGATTTTTACCTCACTAAAACCCCCCCGGTGGCCATCCTCAGTGCTTAGGGGGGACTCCGGGTACTCTGATAGAACGCACCGGTGTCCCCCCACACTTTGCCGGGGCACATCCCCGGGGCAGCTGTGACGCCGCCCCTGGAGGCCTCGCTGTGCAAGGCAGCGCGAGCCACATCGCGCTGCCACCTTCCCGGGCCCGCGCCGGTGGTCAAAGCTCCCACCCCGACCACCGCCAGCAGGCCCTCCGGCCCCCTTTTAGTCGCCTCTTACGACAGGCAGGGGATACCATAGCCATATTCTTAGACCCTGGCTATTGGGTGGACGGACCGGGGCGTGCGTTGCCTCCGCCCCGCCGTCTCCGTCGTCTCCGAGAGGGATCGGCTCTCTCCCGATCCCGCTCGGAGGTCTCCTTCTGGGACATTACCGTCTCGCAGAAGGAGACTACGGCCCTCCATGCCTCTCTGTCTGCCAGCATAGCCGTCACTACGCGTGGCAGAGAGAGGTCCTGCCCGATCCTGGTGACCAGGACTCGACGCTCCGAGCTCCACGCTGGGCACTGCTCCAGCGTGTGCTGTGCGGAATCCCGGTCATAGCCGCAATGGTGGCATTGCGCCGTCGGTTCGCGACCGATCCGATTCAGGTACTCACCGAAACACCCGTGTCCGGTGAGTACCTGCGTCAGCCGGAAGGTGACGTGGTCCTTCCTCTTTAGCCAGGGCCCGAGGCTCGGCAAAATTGCACCGACAGCGCGTTGGCGGGCGTTCTGCGGCTCACGAAGCCGCTCACGCCACGCCAAGAGCGCACGTCGGTGCTCCTGCCTCCGCACTTCAGCCGCATTAGGAGGCGCGGTTCCGTCCGCCCGGCGGAGACGGTCGTAAACACGAGCATCCATCTCCGCCAGGATGTCCAGGGGCGGAAACCGCGCCAGGACAGTGGCCGCCTCAAAGGATAGGGTACGGTACCCCCGTGCGACCCGGATGGCCATAGGACGCTGCATACTATTATACATAGTTCTGCAGCGCCTAACACCCAGTCTGGAGGACCAGACGGGTGCTCCGTAGAGAGCCACGGATCGCACGACCCCCGCATAGAGGCGGCGGACTCCTTCACTCGGCCCCCCGAGATTGGGCAGCAGTCTGTGCAATGCACCCGCTACCCTCTTGATCCGGGGGACCATGCGGCTGAAGTGCTCCTCGAAGCCCCAGCGTCCGTCCAGGGTGAGACCTAGGTACTTCAAGTACCGTCCCACCCGGACCTCCACGTCACCTACGCGAACCGACGAGCTGGGTGGTTCCCTTCCCCTCGGGAGTTTGTGGAACCACAGCGCCTCGGTCTTCTCCGGCGCTACCCGAAGGCCCAGCTCGTGGATTTTCTCCACGACGCATGCCACGCCAAGCTCGGCGAGCCGGTTGGTCTCCTCGAATGTCGCCCCGACGGCCAGCACCAGCGTGTCGTCCGCATAGCAGACGACGCTAACGCCGTCGGGACGATGGATGTGTGCCCTAACTCAACGCAACTTCGTACAAAATGCACACACAAATATTATAATACAGTGACCCTGACCCACCTTCTCCTCTTGACCCACTCTCGGAACACAACACATGACATATCCGTCACCAAAATAACACCTTGCAATTCACGAATAACTCTGGTTACACCAGCTAGTTTTGATTCGTTATTTTAATTCAATATAAATCCTTTCTATTCAACTACCTATAAATATCTCGTAACATCACGATTAAGGATATTATGCGCATTTGATATTATGATTGATTGTTCTCGGATCAGCGCTAAGTAACATTGGATTCCGATCTGGTGTAATCTTAAGATAACCTAAAATTTTATTTAAAGGTTCACGTAGTGAGAGCACCAATGTAATCCTCGGGCTACCATCGTTTTCGTAAAAATTGCCAAATATCCAGACAAATTACTGGATCCATGTGTCGCACTTCCGTTCAGTAGCATACGACGAAGAGTTGATATAATAGAGGCAAATATTACTACGCATTAGAGGTAGGTGGATGTGCATGCACCACGCAACACATTGCAGCCAAAACATGTTCACGAGTCACAATATTCGGACTGTTTTCGAACCAAACGTCCCTTTTCCTTGTTATCAGTGCCAGAGGCCGGTCGGTCAGTGTAATGAATATAGCGCTGGTTTATAAATATGCAGATTACGTCCATAGCGCGGCGGCGCGGCGCTGACGTCGCGGCGCGCCCACCGCCCAGCCAACGTTGGCTCCAACACACCAATGCTGGAGCCAACACGTCCATCGTTGCTATAGTATAACTTTTGATTGCAGATGGTCGTTGATGCATTATACCAACTTGCTTCACATCAACCGACTCTCACCAACACTGTAACTAGGTATATTTTCATTCATACTCACAGTTGATTGTTGACATAGGTAAATACATTCAAGTTGGTATTTAATTAATTCTTTATTCGAATCCCCAAGCCATTATGTAAATTTAACTTACAATACAACCACGTTGTCTATATCATAAAGATATACTTAGCAGTTAGGCATTGTGAGATTCATACTCTTATTTGCATTCTTTTAAGAAAATTCATACATATATTGAATTGTATTGAAATCTGAGAATGTTTATGAACTCAACTCAAAAATATATTTGTTTGATTATACTTTTAACAATTACTTTGAAATGAAAAAACCAGGTTCGGAAGGTTGCTTTTAATGAGAAGAACCTGGCAAGAAACTAAGTTAATTATTAAAAAATATATATATTATTTAAAAAAAATACAAAATAAATCACATAAGAAAAAATATGAGCCCATGGACAGTTGTTATAACCACACTTTAAAGCATAACAAAAACATTTGAAACTTAGATAGATATATGGACACAATTAAGTGTACAGACTATAGGTATATATTTTACGTGAGTGTACATACATGTTATTCTGTATTAGGCGTTATTGCACGAGCAGTGGTCAAGGCTGCGTTTGCTATTGACTGGAGTGTAAACAATCATTTGTGCGTCTGAGAGATAGGACAGGCACCGGCCAACTGCGCAGGCGTCGGCCGAGGTCACTGATAACAGAGGTCTCCGCAGATCACACCAATACCTATATCATCCGTCGCTCAAGATAAATAAGTACATGCTCGACACAATTACTCTCAAGTCAATAATATTTTATATTTACTGTAAAAACACCGCGCCTTTTTAAAGAACATTTGCAAGTTGACTTTCACTATTGTGAATTGTCTCTGACCCTATACCCCCAACAATGTATGGGACATGTTGGGATCGGCACTTGATCCAACCCGATGTGGCAATCTCATTTTTATATAGGTAGGTACTGTGAATAACATACAATTACTTACAATTATTTTTAAACAAATTATCGATTATAAAATGTACCAGATCCCAGCTGAGTTCTTCTCAGAAGTTACTGGTGGTCAGTTTTATGATGTTCGTAAGTGCTTTTGTAGCGCATGATTATGAGAGGCTCATGTAACGATCTACTACAAATCTTACACCCTATCATACTTCCAATATTGTATCCTATCTGACCGGTGTATTGGTAGCCGAAAATTTGAAAGTGGAGAGGTGTAGTGATCATACAATGTGCAGAAGCTCGCTCCGGTGCCGGCGCAGCTATTAATAGATAACGAGGGGCTCGCCTGGCTCCGGGGGGACTCCGGCCCGCAAGCCGCGCTTACCATTGTTTACATACACCACTCACTACTAACACCAACTATGCACCTCCAATGACATTTATTACGCTATTTGCATCATTCTCCTATTCTAAATTAAACTTTATTTTTGTGCAAATGTTCAATATGGTTGACTATACTTTCTCCGACGAATAACTTATCATAATATGGGTGTGTTCATAGTAGCATAAGGGTTTTTCAATCTATGGTTTTTTCGTTATTGACAGAGAAATACCTAAAAGGGAAGATCTCAGCAAATCGAAGACAATATTCGAACCGGGATCGAATCAATTCGAACAGAATCCATATGGCATTGGGGCCGGATATCACTTTTCGGATCTGTTAGAGCAACTCAGTTAATGAACTAGCTCTTCTATATTTTCGACATTTAGGTATAGCCTTAACTGAACATGAGGCCTTAACCCCATATAATTGGAAGTGTAATATCCTGACATAATAATATGCTGGAAATGTATGATAGTGTGACCTGAGATATGAACGTGGAGGAGGCACAAGTTACGTCAGACAATGAGCCACATGGCAAGTCCCGTGCGGCGATAGCGCGGGTCGCAGCGATACACTGTCGGAGTCAGCTATCGGCGCAGTACCAGCAATACCTCGCAATACAAACAGCATCGGCCTGCCCCGAGATAACCGACAGATTTACTGTTACTGGATCACGCCGGAGAGTTCCAGAAATAATTGATCATTTTCATATAACAGTCAGCTGACATTTGAGAGTAATATTCCTTTGCAGAATAACCTAAGTGTGAAATTATGATGCTTTCAAAACCACCAAGTGATTTTGTGGGCAGGCACTGCACATGTCAAGGTTGGTTTTAAGCCAGTCTTTGGTTGGGCAGGTAGATGTAGCGCAGGGACTCATGTCTCTCACGCTAAGTGATTGACAATAAAGAATATATTCGGAAACAAATGAACTTATAGATCCCGGATAACAAACTTATATAACATGGATCCCAATTTGGAGGATTTGGATAATGATATTAAACTGTCGTAGGGGAAGTATCTGGACCTCTCCCAGTCATTGACAACTTCTAGTCTCGATTACGACTCGTGTTCACAATTTTGTAACAACTATCTCAAGGTTCGTGAAACGTGTGAAAATACAATTTTACTATAGTGTGCAGAGGATCACCTCGCTAATATTTGCATTGTATGATAGGTACTAATGTCGTAACTCGTAAATCATGATGTGTGAATTGCGAGTTCCTACTAACATTATTATGTACTAGCGGACGTCACGCAGTTTCACCCGCGTAATTACCGTTCCCGTGGGATTACGGGTATAAAATATACTATATAGCGCAAGTGTGAGAGAATGTTACTTTGTCTAGGCCTACAGAACTGCAATTGAGGAAGAATAATATGCTGTAATAGTGCCACAAACATTATTGTATTGATAGACTAGCTTTCGTCCGCGGCTCTGCCCGCGTGTAAACACGGACTCCTGAATACACTCGATAAACAATATAGCCTATGTTACCCGTTGAAGAGGTAGCTAATGTAGCTTTCTACGTAGTGTTTACATGGGAAACGAGTGTGTGTAACGCAATATGAGTGATTGTCAAGGATCTCGGAGGTTGCGCGAGTTATAGTGACAGATCAATCGTAAATTGTCATAAAAACTGATTTAACTGAGATGCTTACATTCATATAAAATCGTCAAGCCCCGGACAGAGGGACAGATTACTGATTATACACACAGACGTAAATACCAACAAAAGGATTGGAGGCTTGTTTTGGGTTGGTTCTGGCAGTTGTCAGACAACTGTGATTAGATAGCAAAGTGTAAGATGTTACGTTGTTGATGGAACCGCGAGATCGTGTACAGAATACGGGAGTGAGGATGATTTTGTAGTGATTTATGTTGACGACACCTACAACTACTTTTCAATTGAAAATAAGTATTTCTTGTGACTTATGAAAAAACCGTGTATCCAAATATTAAGGTCTCCTTTTTCGTCGGGAGTTAAAAAGAGTTCAACGATGACCATTAAGTGTCCAACACTTGAAAAAACTGTGCCTTGGCAGCACATTATTTATCAGAATAACATGATGGTTTATATTAGTATGATATAATGATAGCTAACGACCGCTGGCTTCACGCGAGGCTGCCTACAGTGTCGCAGAGCAGTTTTGACATTATTTGCTAAAGTATTTACCTTTATAAGTGGTATAACCCCGTAGTTGTGATCAACCACGCCTTTGACTCAACTGGTCATTATTCAAATCAATATTGTATTAGGTACATAGACGAGGTTAGACCTATATATGATATGTACGCACACACTTGCACACGTTAAAACGTATATTTATACAAACGATCGCTAGATAAGTAGTCATACATACAGATAAAATGTAAGTGTCTGTTTGTAACTCCCAATTAACTGCTTTACACTTTATGCATATGATATGTACTCACTTAAAAAAAAAACAATTTATTTTTTCTTTGTCATTCTGTTTGGTCCAGCTAATCTCCGAAACTGCTGGACTTATTTTAACAGGACTTTCACTCGCAGATAGATAATGTTACTAGGAGTGGGTAACTTAAGCGCAAAAACATTAGGAGTCCGTGGGTGACCCATTAATTTAAGTCTACGCAGAGGAATCTTCGCGGCACACCTAGTTATATTATATACATTCAAATTTTTATCTGATGTTATAGTCATCGAAAGGCATCTATAATGCTGGTTAGATAGATTTTACTGAAAGGAAAAGCTTTCACAGGCTACAGTAACCTATTAAGTTCATACAAGTCCCTAGACGAGTAAACAACCCGCCGGAGGCTCCGCTCTACAAACATCTTGGCATTCCCCAACGCTCGACCCGCCCGGAATGATCCCGCGCCCAATTCATTACACATTGCTCGAATGCAGGGCTTCACTCACATCACACGTATTGACTGAATCACTATATATTGTGATTACATTACATCGACAGTAACTCACATAGTGATTAGATGGATTGTATTGACGACAGTTTTTGTTTATACCTAATGGTGATAGTTTGAAATTGTCTAATACTTATCTGAAAAAATTATGCAACTTCAAGATAAAGTATATCGTTGCGATTATATTATGATGTGCAAATGTTCTGGGGCTTATTGCCCTTAGCTCTTATTGCCATGATAGTTTGGCTCACTTTATGAAACAGATGTATATGACGTGTATACATCTGCCATAGTCACACTGGTGAACTAACACTGCAATAACAGCTCGTGGTTGAGCTCAGGCCCATGGAATGTACACAAAGTAAAATTATCCTCGCGCTTCGCTAATAGAAACGATACAAAATATATGGGAAGTACATTTGTCACGTGCCTGATTAATGAAATTTCCAAACATTATGTACATACATATGCTCACGCCTGTATTCCCGAAGGGGTAGGAAGAGGTATTGTAATAACAATACCCACTTTTCACGAAGATGATTAGGTGCCACCGTGACAGTGATGAGTCTATCGCCGTCTCAGGCACTATACATAAGACTTTGAATGACTTCTCAGACATATACAGGTTTTCTCACGAAGTTTTCCTTCACCCTAAAGCGCGTGGTGTGAAATGTGAAATCACTGCACATAAGTTTTATTGAGAAACTCATTGGTACAGGCCCCGCTGAAATTCAAACTTGCGTCGCTTGCGTAGCAGGCGACTGCTCAAACCCCAAGGTCACCTAGGCTCTACATTCATATTATCTACACTAATATTATAAAGAGGAAAACTTTTTTTGTTTGGTTGTAATGAATAGGCTCAAAAACCACTAGACCGATTTCAAAAATTCTTTTACCATTGGAAAGCTACATCATCAGCGAGTAACATAGGCTTTATTTTATCCCTGTACTCCCACGGGAACGAAAACTACGCGGGCGAAACCGCGTGAGGTCCGCTTGTCTATACGTATTTTGTTTCGATTGTATGGAGCGCAAGCGCGAAATAATGTTACTTTGTCTGGGCCTGCTGGTGATATAACCATAGAGAATGAATGTAAGGATGTAACTCACTATTGTAATGGCTCTGGGTTAGTAAGTGGTTATAAAAATAGCGCTGCAGTGCAAGGGGTCGACCCCTGTGTCCGAATATGTCACGTGACGCGGCAATAGAGACATAATGAGCCGACTGGACACCAAGTGGCCACAATCAGTCAATGAGCGGCCAATTGACGAGGCACCCGCCATCGCCCCCCACCTCCTGCCTCCTCCACATCAGGTCAAACATCTCGAACCGTCGCGTCTCTACAAGCTGTGATAGTTTGAGAGATTGTGCGAAAAAAATTGGTTCCTAGGTTTCACTCGGGAGGATATGAAGCGTCGATTTGCTAAAAGGATAATATTATTAAAAAGCTTACATTGCAGCTGCAAATCGAGCCTTATGACATAGACAAGACCCATCCACAAATATTGAACTTTTGTGAAGAACGACGACGCATTCCCAAAATGATCACTATTTTTCTACACTTCCATATTTTTACGAGACGATCCGGGACTCGACCCTGAGCATGGTGCTTGGTTTGGTCCACTCAAGTCCTGGCTCAAACCCTCTTATATTATTATAAACCATCACCTAAGATAGTTCATGGTTTAGAAGTAGTTCCATCTCCGTGTAATATGGGGCGATAGTTTAGTATGCCATCTGATAATCAGTCAACTCCAATTGGTATCGACTGCGACCAATACTCAAGATACGTACAAAATGAATTAAGCGTATAACGTGACGACAGTCATTGATTTATCTTCGGACAACTGTCCTGAATAAATGTACAAATAGCACCACTGTAGACTGCTCATGGCATACACATTGCATCATAATTGTTTGAATTAATCGTCGACACACCTCATAAATATGTATACATATATTGTAGTTCTAACAAATCGCATATCAAGATCTGATAGAACTCAGGATTATCGTGCGAGATATAGATATTGTAGGAAGGTATAACAGTCGTGGAACCATTACAAGAATGGAGGTTTGGCTATCGAGTGACTGACGTGGGCCTCACACCCCCTCACACACCCCACACCAGCACACACACACACACACCGAACACCTGCGTCACACGACGAACATCGCGTGTTACAAATGTATTTGGTAATTACTTGCGGCGGCTCTCTAACAATAATAATAGACACACCTTTATAGCTCTGACTAGACAGGTGTTACTGGTGTACCTATAACTTCAATTAACTATTTAAATTTGTATATCCATGATCTATATTTATACTTATTTATTTATTAATACAATTACACCATCAGTTTATCATAAACACATGGATGCATGACGTCCGCTAAGCTGAGATAACTTTGATCCAACCAACCCCAAGTAACAAAACTTCATGCCTCGATGATCACGGTGATGATGGATAATTCTAAGGATGATGATGATGACGAGTGTTTAAGTATTATTATTTAACTATGCAGTGATACAGCAATATGTACAAACGCCACGCGAGCTACCTTTATCTGAACTATACAAAATTAAGTTACTAACTGAATAAAGTCTAACCACTTTATAAGCATAATTTGAAAATTACGTGTGTGACTGTAAATAATCTGGGATGTAGAAAAAAATGGACTTGATTATAGAAATACGTACATCCAAGAATCCAATTACTTGTGACATCACGACAAATATAAATTGCTAAAAATATTTTTGGATGTACGAGTAATATGAATTTATTCTTCAAGTGATAAATTTGCAGTCAGTGTAATTTTAAAAATTTGCATTTAGCTACAGGCATTAGTTAAATTCATGACTCGAACTGACTGAGACAATATTTTAATAATTTCTTATACTTAGCTAAACTCCCCGTTGATTATCACATAAAAAATAGCTTAGATCATGTTGATCAGTACCAGATATGATATGTCATGAGACGAGCCCAATGTCCGAACTGTAATTATACGCATTACGATGATTGCTCCACGATGTTGATCAAAACAAGCTCGTAAACACGAGCCAACAGCCATGCACGGCCATACACACGAGTAGGTAGATGTACACACGCACACGGTGTGGCGCAACTCAATAGTTAGCTTGGTATTGAACTTGAGCCGAACAACCTTGTCTCAGTTACAATCTCACCGTAATTATACAATCCTTCTATGATCCAACTGATAACGAGCTAATTACATAGTTCAACAAGTTTTTTGAAAACAGCAGGAATGAAAATAAAAACACCAGTCCAGTGCGGATCGGACACCCTTCGAAATTGATCAAAAGTGGTGAATAAAGTTTTTCGGTATGCTCCTGGAATTGCAAATGCCCATAGGCTGCGGTGTAGGTTCGCTTACCTTACGCTTGTTGTTTCGAAAATTGTATTGTTTACATTCCTCGTGATAGCAAAGGATTTTTGATTACCCAATGAACACCTCAGGGTATAATTTAATAAGCGTTACAGTCGGTGGTAACCGAAAACCGCTAAAGATATCAAAAACAATTTAATAGTGTGATCCTGAAGATAATAGCTGATATAATAAAACATTACCGATTAACGCAACTAGGGCAGAACCACGGCTTCAACTGCAGTACATTGGATAATATTTAATTATGGCAAGTATATCTAGTGAAAACAACTTTCAAAGGTGATATATTATACTTTCCACGGTTTGATCGATAGCATCTATTACAGTTTTCCAAGTCGTTCGTCAGCTGCAAGTTGGAATATAACTGAGTGATCGGGGAGCGCGGCTCCACCAACGATACAACACGTGGGTATTAACAAGATCACTAAATACTGCTCAACTGGATAACACTTATGTATTCGATCATGATTATGACAACGAATATCTTAGGGAATAGAAACAAAGTAATTGTGAAACGCCCTTAACCAAGTCAAAACTTTAAAACGTTTGATAAGAACTAGGAAAGGGCAAGCGATAACGAGTATCTATTATATGCCAATATCAACATAAACAAGAGATGTTTAGATAGGACGGTGCCTCAGAGGCCAGCTCAGGGCCGCGATAACCCGTGAACCATTCACCAACAAATAGTAAACACTACACATTGGGCTAAATATTACTAGAACATGTGCTACATAGAACGACGCTCACATTGCGCCCACCGTGACATGAATCAGATATCCACAGCATATCGAGCCGGGGTGGTCGACAATAAATTGTTTGATGGATTTCTGCAACGGCATGGATTCAAATCTCACCGAACCACACGACAGCTTTCAATGCTACAAATAAGTACAGAGATACCTACGTGCCTAAGAAGAAATCCTATGCCTGAGAAGAAATTCTAAAACGTATCTATAATGCCTGAGATGCAATACCTACTGCCTAGTCTTTGGGGAACCTCAGAGAAGACGTGAATGTATGAAGTTGATCAAGTTTGGATCGACCTTGTAAGCAAATTAGTTATACTTAGCGGCAATTAATGACCCACCATGATAGTGCAGCAAACAGGCATGCAAATAATTTGTAAAACAATATCTCTTGTAGATTAAATAGGATTTATCTGACAAGTTAGCACTATCTAAAGATTGCGTTTTTTGATAGAAACAAGAACATATACGAGAGACTAGACTGAAGCTGTCCGGAGCCGCCATGCCGGTCGCGATGACGGTAAACAGACGAAACGATTTACGATTGCGGCTAGTTTTGGAGAATACCACACTTAATTTCTTAAAATAACCCATTGTTGACTTTATTCAATGAACATATTTGCTTAACTCATGAATTATGAATTTATTTGATTTGTTACATTGCAGCCAATTCATAAATATTTACTACCACCGGTTGCAAGTCACAAGAGTAAGATACCTACGACGGGACGACGTTCCAGAGCTCCGATTGAAAACAATTTATTAATATAACGTATAACTGTTGGCAAACCTTATAAATAAATTAATTATATTCGCTCGTAGGAAATGCCAGCTATATTTGCGAAGTAGATACCTCTATTCTTATAAAGTGCCAAAAATGTGTGAAGGTCAGCCCTCAGCTTCGAGTACAATGTACAAATTTCTTAAGAGATCGAAGAGAACATGCTATGCGCGTAGTGTTTCTAACACATTGACGAATTGTTTCCCAAACAATTGAGATGGAACTTTTTTTAATAGCTAGCATTAAGGAAATTTTTTTTTCTGTGCAGGGTTCGAACCCACAATCCGTCATATACCTGAATCACGAAGTGACCGGGTTCAACATTAATTATATACTATGTAGGTATGTGTAGCATAAACTGTTTTGTCAGTACCTATGGTGTGACGTCGGATAAGTGAATAGAGGCTAGTAGTTGATGGTACGAAGACTAAAATAAAGTTTTAAAAAATAACGATAGATAAAAATAAATTCGTATTACATCACATAAATAAGTATTCGAGAGCATATGAATATCGTGCCAAATGCACAATCCTGAGCCCATTAGTTAAGAGATCACGGTCCGAGTGGACTAAACAATGTTTTCGGCAAATAAAACAAGAAACGGCCGGCGTCAGTGCGCGCACTACAATAATTACTATCTATTTACGCACCAAAACGTGCACGTCTCGTATCTGTCAATGACGTTAACTAACAGATAAAGATAATCTAGCAGGGCCCACTAATCAATTGTTTAATGAAAAGGGTTCGTCACGTGATCATCTGTAATTGAGAAAATCATTCGACAGTGTTTGCAACGTTGGACAGTACGTCAAGTCGATAATTCGTGGCTGTTTGCTCAATTTAGCTTGTTTACAGTTGATTAGCGTGTAAGTTTTTTGTGACACACCAATCATTATTTAACAATAGCGCTGTCATTGTGTCATTATTGAAGGCCTGAAGGGGGAGTGCCGTAGGGGTCAATTCAAGGGTCACAGTTATTCCTCCCAGACGCATGAAGTATTGAAATGTTTACTAGGCGTCCCACTGTTATAAGGTTCCAATTAATGCTTTTCAGGACACAGAAAACGTTGTCAGTTAACTACGAATTACAATCGCAGCAATTTCAATGGCTATAAATGCCCAAACATTAAAACATTAAATACCTTTGTATAAGGCGGTTTTTTTATATTTTGCGATATCTTAAAATATTATTACAATTTTTATAGAACAATGTTAACTTTGTAGTCTCTCGCAATTGAGGCAAAGTCGCGATGACCGGCCTTTATCGACGATGCTTACACAATAACAAATCTTAAATCGTGTTTCAATACGACACCGCCTGCAATGAGCGGTTCCATTAAATCAAAGACATTCAACATTACGTATTTTGTTAAATCTATTCGATTTGATGTAAATTCAAGATCAACCTCATAATTTACATGGATTTAGAAATTTAAATCGTAGTGACTATTGTAATTTAAAGTAAGTATTCGTTTTTTTAAATATAACGTCTAAATAATTTATATAGAATATATTTTATATTTTACGTCATAAAGCGGTCCCAAGTAAACAGCACTTTTAGAATTAATGATGGCCTGTAATGGCTTTGAAATTCAAAGAGGAGCTTAATATTTTTTTTCTAATGTAGGGTATTTCAAAGGGTAGGAGAAAAAATATAACTCACTCGTTTGTGTAGGTGTACGGACGCACAACAGTAGCGCGTCGTCGAAATAGCACCAAGGCCGGTTTGATAATAGATTGGAGATGGCGGACACGTTAACACGCCTCGGCGGTTGGGGACACACTGATTGACTGCTGAGTGCTGACGCCCCGTGCTGTACGCTACAAGCATTTACCCGGCACTCGTGGATTGACTTGGGACTCAACACTCAATGCTGATTGCTGATGCCCGCGCATTGACCCCTGCACCCTGGTCCACGGCCCGGAGCCTATACTAGCACGAATAACTTTACGCACACTTTACTGCATGCAATGGCTGCCCTGCGTACAAAATCGACACAAAACAACAATGTCGCCTGCTATGCAAACAAGTTTCAATCCCAGCGACCTATACCAACGAGTTTTTCTAAAAATCTTAAGTACAGTAATTTCATCTAATGACCCTAAGAAGCCTACATGTCTTAGGGTCATTAGACCCTCAACCTCTGTCACGTTGGCACTTAATATTTTTTTGTTATTTATATATTCGCCTGCGAAATACAAGGTTCAATCTCTACCAATGAAGTTCTCCCTTCAGAGTACGAGCTTTATGTAGCTTGATAGATACAAAGCTTGACTCTGTCACCATAAGTGTTGATATAGTCTCAGCCTGTCCTGTTATAGGAAGAGTATATATAGTTGCATATGAAACTTGAAATGGAATGTTTATAGTGTATCTATACTAAGTAATATATTATCATGAAGCTTAAGAGTTTATTTGCCTGAAAGCGCAGGTCTGATTTGAAAAAAAAAACTTGTCATAATACCCCATGTATCAAGGACGGCTATAAGCACAAAGTAAGTATGCCACGCGGGCGAAGTCGCGGACAGAAACTAGTATAAGACCGAGGGCCGGGCGCCAGGCTCGCGGCTCGAGGCGCCGGACGACATTACTCCAAACTCGTTTCATCGCTCGGTGGGAAACGAAATACATGCATACCTTGTTACAACAAATAATTATGAGAAGATCCTAGGTACTCTCAACTAGTTTTTGTCTGCGACATCGTCTGGGTACAATGAACTGTTGTCTAAAACCATTCTTCAAAGGACTGGGATAATATTGGGTCCTCAGAGAGGAGCCAATGAAGGGAACGTTCTAATATTGTAACATGCAATTTGTTCTGACGAACTGAGGTAATTCGTAATAATCGTCAAATGCCCTAGATAATGTATCAAAGTACTAATTCTAAAGGTTTACACATAGTGACAAACAAACATACAACTCGCCTCATAGAAAACGGTGATCGTCTTTAATACAAGTATAATAGGTGCATGGGGCGCCATTTATTGTTAAATAACACCTTGTCCCGCGGAGCTCGAGGTACGTAATCATTTCATTTGGTCTTTCGATATAACATTTCATTCATTCCTATTTATTTACTAACAATTAATACTACGTTACAATTTTTAATTCTGATATTAAACAATCTAGCATAAGTTATTCCTTATAACATCAGCAAACTGCCAGAGAACATCTGATGAGTGATAGACTCAGTCACATTGTCACCTAACCATCTGCGGTTTAATAAAAGTGACTAAATACCAATTTACACACATAAGTATTAATTATCTGTTGGGTGTAGATATGTTGCACACGGCAGGAACTAATACCTTGGGTACTTTAGGGGGAAAATGAGGAAACAATAACAAAACAACACATATAATTAATTATATTCGACATTCATTTTTAATTATAACCATAACACCTAACAGTGATCCAATTACACACAACACGAAGCATTACCGCAAGTATAGGTTTAGCATACATACATACATTATGGTCATTCCCCGAAGGGGTAGGCAGAGGGGTTGCAACAACAACAACAACCACGTTTCACCGAATGATGATTAAGTGCCAACGTGATAAAGGGTAAGTCTATCACCGTTTCAAGCACTATACATACCTCATTGAATTACTTAAGAGCCGTGGTGGCCTCGGGGTTAGAGCAGTCGCCTGCTACGCAAGCGACGAAATTTCGAATCCCAGCGGGGCCTGTACCAATGAGTTTTTCTAAAAAACATATGTACAGTGATTTCACACCACGTGCATTCCGGTGAAGGAAAACATCGTGAGGAAACCTGCATATTTCGGAGAAGTAATTCAAAGACGTATGTATAGTGCCTGAGACGGCGATAGACTCACCATCTGTCACGTTGGCACTTAATCAAATTCGGTGAAAAGTTGGTGTTGTGATTACAACACCTCTGCCTACCCCTTCGCGGAATACAGGCGTGAGCATATGTATGTATGTAGTAAATTACTTCTCAGACATATGCAGGTTTGAGTCGCTTGCGTAGCAGGCAACTATTCAAACCCCAAGGCCACCACGGCTCTTTTATACATACTATTATAACCTATACTTGGGGTACTGGTGTACTAGGAATACACTCAGTTGGTACATCCCAGTCAACACTTACAATATACAGACGGACACACAGCCAGACACGTGTATTAAATCATATTCAACTCAGTTATGTATACAATTCAAAGTCCTGACTGAATGAATAACTTAATATAATATCAACACACAGCCTAAAACACTGATCCTAGAGACATTACATTTGAATGGTGTGTTGTTGGTGAGGTGCGGTGTGATACCCTAAGAATGGATTCTTGATGGATGGATGAAATCTGACTGGCGATGAAAATAATTCAATTCATATAATATAAAACGAGCCTGCCTACCCCCATGGGATATAGGCGTGAGCATATGTATGTGTGTATAAAACGAGGTTTATTTAGTATTAACTTTCTCAGTTGGTGCGTCTGTCCGTTAACTTACATATAACTTAACTCATATCACAATGTGAGGCACTTGTAGTTGCTTAAACTTACAGTTAAACTATTAATTAATTAAACACATTAGGAACAGTTAGTGTTCCACGATGAGGCGCCCTTATTGTACACACAAAAATGCATTAAGGAAAAACATTTATTTCTATTGAGTAACGTTCACGTCGGTCACGTTCATAAGCTGCAGTAACCGCTTACTATCATCATCATTCTCTTGCCCCCATCCCATGTTATTTGTGGTCGGTGCAATGTGTTTTTCTCTTCTCTACCGGCCGTCATATCTGTATTCACTCTCATTCTATTCACATCTTTCACACAATCCATCCATCGTTACTTAGGTATTCTTCTCCCCTTCCAATCATCCACATTCATAAAAAAGTCAACATCGTCCTCATCCCTCCATCAGGCGGATTGTACCAACCTTGTAGTTACATGTAATACGCAATAACATATAAAAAGCCTAGTATTTCCAGTTTGTGTGTAAGGAGTAGGATCGCGGCGCGTCATAGTGGAATGCTAGATCTGGTTGTAGGTACATTTAACATATCTAAATATAACTACTAATCATAACACATACAAACACTTTCCATTTCATTTTTAATAAAGACTAGCTGTGCCCTGCGGTTTCACCCGCGTACAATTAATTTTGTTTAACCCTAAATGTTTTTTGTAAATAAAATTAAGTTTTTTTATTAAGTCAGTGCATTTAGTTAAAATCGGTTATTTTGGAATTACAAACCGACACTTCAATTTTATTTATCTGTATAGATTGACATCAAGTTACATAATACACACTATACACACAATATGCCTTATTACATGTATAACTACCATGCGTGTCCAAATAGAACGAAAACACGTTATTAGCGTGCCCGCGACCCAATCACTGGTGAATACGACGATGCTATATAAATAGCTTGTATAAAGTGTCCTTCTATCAATCATTGGCGTGTTATGTAACTTATCAATATCACAGTATAAAAATAAGCTTCAAAACGACATATCTGCATTATTCTGATCGTAAATAAAAGCGTTAATTTTAAACCCTCACGCTCAAGGATGTAAACGTCCTTATTTTTATAAAATGGCCTTGATTCTACTCTGCTCGTAAAGCTTATATTGGTATTGTGCCGAGGCGTGCACTGGATTTCCAGATGGGTGAGCATAAGCAATAAGCAGGTAGGCAGACGGGTTTTGTATATGTGTGTGTGTACGTTTTGGTACACACACGCAAACACAACAACTGGTTATCTGCTTAAATGGAATGAACGCCCCTCGTAGTGTGTACACACTTACACACATGCAAACAACATTCAGTTAGTGTGGGTGGCATACAGATATGATAAATGCATCTTAGGGTGCAACCTGATGTAAGCCGCTCGACGCGATGTTTGATACAAAAACAGAGTTTACTATGATAAAGAAATATATAGTCAAATAGAAAACCTGTACCTTTTTTGAAATCAGTTAAAAAATGTCAAATCGGTTGGTGGTCGCAAGCTTTACTGTACACGAGGTCGTGGGTTCGATCTCCGGGTCGAGCGAAATGTAATTGGGTTTTCCAATTGAAATCTCCCAGTCCAGGCCGGAGCCTTCATTTGTGCCCAGTTAATGGCAATAGGCCGGTAGGCCGGGTGTAGGGGAGGGTGATCATGGTCATACCCAGCAGTGGGTAATGTTCCAGGCGGCGGCCAGGCGGGTCTAATGTCTGGGGAACCGCGGCTCCGACTGTTCTATTTGGAAACTTGTATATATTATACTGCAATTCGTTCGAAAACTTTTATTGCGCGATTTACGTTCTCGTGTGTTTGTATTCAACCTTCGCATTTGTTAGCGAGTAGCGCCATCTGTGTAGCAAGTGAAGAATCGCTGCTACGCGGCCACCAATATTTGGAGGTTTTGATATCTCGCTCGCTACTGTGACGAGTAAGCGGGACCCGGTGTGTACGTTTTTAACCATTTGTGTATAAATGTGTGGTAAAATAGATAGTAAAATAGTGCGTTTGTCCGGGAAGTGATCACAAGCACTCCACCCTAGCAGTCAGTCTGTGCGTCGCTCTGGTCGCGCGGCATCTGGAACACAATGAGGACCAAACATATATCACACTTGATTGCTTTCAACGGCTATCTCCTATATATATCTATAAAGGTAAATGAAATCAATGTGTCTGTTCGTAATTCCAAACAAACATCTTTTCACTAAATTCATTCTGAAAATATAAAAAAAATTGTCTGTTTGTTCCGACCGAAATTAACAGGACTCATAGATTTTACAATGAGTTAATTATTTTTTATATAAATTGAATGTGTTAGTGTTAATACATTTTATTGATTTAATGTGTCTTCCGCGAAATAACGCCACGTATGAAATTTTATTTACGCGGATGAAACTCGGATCACATCTTGTCATCATCATCGTCTCTGGCCTTATCCCATACATTGTTGGGGTCGGCAGCACTTGGTTCAACCCGATGTGGCTGATCATCTGATTTATATACGAAGCAGTATTGCAAGAAGGGATAGGCAGAGTAAGAGCAACAACCACTTTTCACCTAAGATGATTAAGTGCCAACGTGGCAGAGAGTTCATCGACGACTCAGGCACTATGCACATGTCTTCTCAGACATACGCAGGTTTCCTCACGATGTTTTCCTTTACCGTAAAGCTCATGGTTTAAATCACTGCACTGTTTAGAAAAGCTCATTGGTTAGTAGTGAACACTGTATTCAAACCAGTTGGCTCTGAATAAGTACATAATTAGATTAGTATGTCAGTCACCTGTGGCTACATGCAGGTGGTCTTGAGATGCATGGTGAGCAGTCCCTTGGCCACGAAGCCCTTGCCGCACAGCGCGCACGAGTACGGCCGCGCGCCGCTGTGGTACCTGACGCACGCAACACGCACTATCTATATTTGTATATATTAAATAATCCCTATTTCCTTTGGGCACGCCATCGCGCGTGACCGGCTACCGATTTTAACGGGACTTTTACGGGCAGATAGCTAATGATTCAAGGAGTAACTAGGGCTAATTTTATTTAGAAAAAATATATAGGTTTGTACCTTGCTCGGGGGGCGTGTGTGAGACGAGGAGAAACTCTAGTGTTGCAGGTTTTTATTGCAGTCCCAGTGGTGTAGTCAAAGTGGAAGAGAACTTACAACAAATGTTACGGTATATTATAAACTAATTGCGCTTACTCAACTGGTTGCAGGTTGCAGTTGTGGACATGTTGCAGTAGTATTAGTGTGTGTGTTGCACTGACCGTTCGTGTATGACGAGCGTGGACCGCTGGCTGAAGGCCTTGCCGCAGGCCGAGCAGACGTAGGGCTTCTCCCCGCTGTGCACGCGCTCGTGCAGCATCAGGTTGCACTTCTTCACGAACCCCTTGCCGCACGTCCTGACACATGACACCACCTTCTCAACAACTGCACCTAAATGCAGCTTGTTTCCTAAATTCACGAATATATCGAAACCAGGATGTGGCCAACTCTAGGCTTTTAGAATTTGCATGGATAGTTATATTTTTTTTATACTAGTCCTGAATTGGCCTATATTCTGGTTCCGGTTTGTTCATGAATTTAGAAACATCTTTCATACAAGATGTTTAGTGCTGGTAATCCTGTCGTGTTACACTATTGCTCCTAGCGTGTTGCACTATTGCTCCTAGCGTGTTGCACTATTGCTCCTAGCGTGTTGCACTATTGCTCCTAGCGTGTTGCACTATTGCTCCTAGCGTGTTGCACTATTGCTCCTAGCGTGTTGCACTATTGCTCCTAGCGTTTTGCACTATTGCTCCTAACGTGTTGCACTATTGCTCCTAACGTGTTGCACTATTGCTCCTAGCGTGTTGCACTATTGCTCCTAGCGTTTTGCACTATTGCTCCTAACGTGTTGCACTATTGCTCCTAACGTTTTGCACTATTGCTCCTAGCGTGTTGCACTATTGCTCCTAGCGTGTTGCACTATTGCTCCTAGCGTGTTGCACTATTGCTCCTAGCGTGTTGCACTATTGCTCCTAGCGTTTTGCACTATGGCTGCTAACGTGTTGCACTATTGCTCCTAACGTGTTGCTCTATTGCTCCTAGCGTGTTGCAATATTGCTCCTAACGTGTTGCACTATTGCTCCTAGCGTGTTGCACTATTGCTCCTAGCGTGTTGCACTGTTGCTCCTAACGTGTTGCACTATTGCTCCTAGCGCGTTGCACTATTGCTCCTAGCGTGTTGCACTGTTGCTCCTAACGTGTTGCACTATTTCTCCTAGCGTGTTGCACTATTGCTCCTAGCGTATTGCACTATTGCTCCTAACGTGTTGCACTGTTTCTCAAAGCGCGTATGAGATATATGGGTACTGTGTTAACTCACTTGCAGACATTAGGCTTGTATCCGGTGTGAATACGGATGTGGAACTTGAGGTGTTCACGCGAGGAGAGCGATTTGCCGCAAACGTTGCAGAGGAAGTTGCGCTCGCCGGTGTGCGCGCGCAGGTGGCGGCGCAGCGAGTTGAGGTGCGCGAACTGACGCTCGCACACTCCGCAGCGCAACGCCAGCGGCCGGCCCAGGGCCTCCGGGTGCGCGCCCGACCGGTGCGCCAGCAACGACCTGACACACGCACCACTACACACCTGCCGCTCGGGCGCCAGCAACGACCTGACACACGCGCCACTACACACCTGCCGCTCGGGCGCCAGCAACGACCTGACACACGCCGCCACTACACACCTGCCGCTCGGGCGCCAGCAACGACCTGACACACGCCGCACTACACACCTGCCGCTCGGGCGCCAGCAACGACCTGACACACGCCGCACTACACACCTGCCGCTCGGGCGCCAGCAACGACCTGACACACGCGCCACTACACACCTGCCGCTCGGGCGCCAGCAACGACCTGACACACGCCGCCACTACACACCTGCCGCTCGGGCGCCAGCAACGACCTGACACACGCCGCACTACACACCTGCCGCTCGGGCGCCAGCAACGACCTGACACACGCCGCACTACACACCTGCCGCTCGGGCGCCAGCAACGACCTGACACACGCCGCACTACACACCTGCCGCTCGGGCGCCAGCAACGACCTGACACACGCGCCACTACACACCTGCCGCTCGGGCGCCAGCAACGACCTGACACACGCCGCCACTACACACCTGCCGCTCGGGCGCCAGCAACGACCTGACACACGCCGCACTACACACCTGCCGCTCGGGCGCCAGCAACGACCTGACACACGCCGCACTACACACCTGCCGCTCGGGCGCCAGCAACGACCTGACACACGCGCCACTACACACCTGCCGCTCGGGCGCCAGCAACGACCTGACACACGCCGCCACTACACACCTGCCGCTCGGGCGCCAGCAACGACCTGACACACGCCGCACTACACACCTGCCGCTCGGGCGCCAGCAACGACCTGACACACGCCGCACTACACACCTGCCGCTCGGGCGCCAGCAACGACCTGACACACGCCGCACTACACACCTGCCGCTCGGGCGCCAGCAACGACCTGACACACGCCGCACTACACACCTGCCGCTCGGGCGCCAGCAACGACCTGACACACGCCGCACTACACACCTGCCGCTCGGGCGCCAGCAACGACCTGACACACGCCGCACTACACACCTGCCGCTCGGGCGCCAGCAACGACCTGACACACGCCGCCACTACACACCTGCCGCTCGGGCGCCAGCAGCGACCTGATACACTCCTCCTATCCACACCTACCGCTCGTGCACCAGCAACAATCTGACACACGCCTCCACTAAACACCTGTCGCTCGTGTCCTAGCAGTGACCTGACACACTCCTCCTATCCACACCTACCGCTCGTGCACCAGCAGCAATCTGACACACGCCTCCACTACACACCTGCCGCTCATGTCCTAGCAGCGACCTGACACACTCCTCCAATCCACAACTACAGCTCGTGCGCCAGCAGCGAGCTGTCACGCGCTTCCACTACACTACTGCCGCCATAGGCTACAGGGCCACTTTTCATCAAGCGGGTTGCATGCTGACAGTATCAGCGGTACCTCATGTGTACGAAGGCTTGCGGGCAGAGGTCGCAGAGGAAGCGTTTCACCTCGGGCTCCGCGCTCGCCGCGCCCGGATCGTAGTTGTGCGTCAGACCTGCAAGCAACATAGACTACTCATTAATTTGTATTCTATGAGATACTTCATCTACTTGAAGCACTCATAATTTTTTAGTTATTACGATTTGATAGTTTTTGTGTGATGTACCATGTTTGAAAATGAGCTTGTGATCACGATAGGTGCGCTCACACAGTGCGCAGCGCAGCGGGCGACGGTCGCGCTCGAAGTGACGCAGCACGTGCGCGCGCCACTCACGGGCCGGCACCTTCTGTATTTTAATTGATGAGCATTTCATTCTGTAAATATTTATTCTTAAGAAAACTAATGCCTTGGCTGAGGTGCCAGCAGAGCAGGATGCCAGGAGGGGTGACAGGGGTGGTAGGTATATGCAGCAGGTAGGGCCGTACCTTGTCGCAGCGCATACATCGTGCGGGGTCGTGGCCGGGCTCGGCGGGCGTGGCGGGCAACGCTCGCGGCACGTCGCTGCTGTGCGCCCTGACAACATTACCGACAAACACATTATAATGCTGTCGGGAAAAGAAAACAACAGAATCCCTACCCTCTCGAATTTACAAGAGCTCACACCTATCCCATAGGGTCCCAGGAATAGGAGAGTCCCCAAAAGGAAGATCCCAGCGAAGGTATTTCATCACCGACTTTTCAGAAACGATGCCAATGTGGCAAATGGTTATTCCATCACCATTTCAGGTCTATAATTTCTTTAGTTTTCTTCCCAGACATATGCAGGTTTCCTCACAAATCCATGCTTAATTGATGAACAACTCATTGATGACAGACCAATGGGATTTGACCTTACTTTGCTTGCTATTATAACCATAAGGCTACCATGGCTCTATAATTTTGGTTAATATTATTTCATGGCAAGATGTAAAATATGATACATACTTATAATGTTGTATAATAGTTCTGCGACCGTAGCACTGTGTGAGACATATACAGCAGTTATACAACTCTGCCTCATCCAGCTCTTCTTTGGGCTTCACATCCAGTAAGGTGACTGGTAGCCGGGATATTGTGGTACCACTGGGAGGATCCCATGTTACCTTGTGTTTCCTCTTCACCACCTTACTCGTCTTACCATTCTGAGGAACTAAACTGGTCTTTCTCTGCTTTAAGTTGATGAGATATGTGTCCTCACTGCTTGACGATGCACTCTCAAAATTGTCATCAATGAAAGACTCTTGTTTGACTATACTGATTTCTAATTCTGGTTCTGTTTTCAATTTGGTAATCTCTGGTGTTTGTGGGGTGTGTGGGGTGTGGTCTGTCTGCGTGGCCTGGTGGCAGTGTTCCGCGGGCAGGGGCGAGGAACTCTCCTTGATGATGGTGAGGTCCACTGAGTCATGCTCCTGTTGGTTCTGGGATATGATGGTGGATGTTTGCAACAGGGAGCGTAGCCTGCAAAGAGTACCAATACATACTTTTAAGACATTAAGTTGAACTATTGAGAGATGTCTGTAAGTCCAGACCTGTGGCTATTGGCTGATCCCTTGGCCCTATCCTAGTGGTTTGGTGTTATTATAGTACACAAAAAAATGGTTGATTTATCAATACAACATTTTTGCCACCCTTTATATTCATGGATAATTACAAACCTAGGGCAGAATACTGAGGCCTTTTAAAATGTTTAAATTTTAAGATACAATTGGATGAGGCCAGAGACATGGTAGAGACTAACCTGTTCTGAACTTCGATGGTTTCATTGCAGAATTGATAGAAGTCATTTACTTTACAGCTGCACTTGTCGCACACCCTCTGCGGCAGCTGGTCCGTCCTAAAAACCTGGCGACAACATCAACTCACTATCGAAACAGTCATTATCACAGGAAACAACAACGCTGTATTTATTACCATTTACCTTTATTGGCAAATACAGAGACATCTTTAGGTATAAGGCGTTTTCCTCATCAAATATATCATTATTCACAAATTTCGTCGAGCAACACAACCGACAAATATTGTCCATGATGTATTTTATTTAATATTTTTTACTACAAATGACTCTTCGTGTTTATTCCGCTAGAAAGTGACAGATTGCGATAGCTCGGCCATTTGTCCAATCCAGTATCGTATTGACCTTTCAGAACCGAGTATTGCCAGCCTGCAATAGTCGAACGTCGGTATTATGGAAGACCCAAAATATAAAATGTATTATACTACTTATATGTATGTGATGCAGTTATGGGTGGGCGGAGGCGGAGATGGAGGATGCGAGGCGCTGCGCCAAACTTTTGATTAATGAACTGAACGTTTATAAAGTTAACCAACTTCAGTTTAATTTCAAATATTCAAAACATTGAACTTTTATAAGCTTGCTTCATTGATACGAGTTCATATTTAACTTTAGCTTTTGACCCGATTTGGTTTACATGTTTTTAACTTCTTCTTTATAATAAAAACAATAGGATACATATCCATTTACGAGCTTCAAGCTGCATAGAATTATAACTCACATTAAAATTAAAACATTTTTTTAAGTATGCAGGCATTCACTATGACATAGCAATTTTTTAATATGTGTTATAAAATATGCGTCTCTTTTATAATTGAGTATAATATAAAATCTCAACGATATAGACCGGTGAGATTCGAACATGCCTAGTAGGCAACTACTCAAACTGCTCAGCCACCGCGACTCTCACAAGTGTAATAAGATCATTAAATAGAATGGTAAGTAAATGTTTATTTATTCACAAAAATCAAGCTATAAAGGTAAGAACTTAGTATTAAGAAATTTTGCACTAAACTTGCTAATATTCATAAGAAATTTTCAATAACGTTTTTATTATGTTAATATCAATATCAGTAAATAAATTGTATAAAGAGCATGTAGATCCTTCAAAGAAAGTTAAAGAATCCTAGCCCATACCAGTTGTTGAATGGGTAACCGGCCACCCTCCACGCGTTAGAGAGCTTTTAAGTCGTCAGTCCCGGTGGCTAATTGAACATCTTAGGCTATCAAGCTATATAGCCTCTTGGAAACAATTTATTACTTACTACAAAAAAACTATTGGTAAAATAAATAATTAGTAAGCGCCTAAAAGTGCCTGAATATCAACACCAGCAGATGCCTACACACACCCTACCTGTGTGGGGTACCTATGCTCTACTCAAGAAAACCAGCATAAATCAGTATGAAAACGAATGGCAACCAATCAATCTACATGTGAGTTCACTGCTGAAAATAGGCGGTTGACATTTGTGATTTCAAACTACTCTGTACTATAAAAAGAGGCAAAATAGCGTGCAATCCGTCTGATGGTAAGCGGCTACTGCAGCAGTCTATGAATGTGACCGATACCAGTGTCTGTCGTGCATTGCCTATCTTATAAAGAATCACAGTGCCAACATATTCTTATAGAGGAAAATGGTTCCACCATATCTAGCAAAGCTCCTCCACTTTTTTATTGGCAAAGCAACATGTTTGTCTAGATTGACTGAATTATTTATCAATACAGCCTAAACCGCAGGGGCCCAACCATGAGCTCTTATTGCAATGTTATTACAGTTGTGTGATAGTGACGTATGTATACGCGTTATATACATCTGTCTCATAATAAGAGTGAATCTATCATGGTAATAAGACATGGTAAGGCCCCTGATGATGAAAGCAGTTTTGCTCAAAAAAGGATATTATACTGTAAGTGATTATATTTGTGATAAGGAACCCTGGGATGTATCTTTGTCGAAAAATTATTGTAAATAATCCCATTGGCACTGTACTTTTGCTACAATTAATTAATCTTAGTTTGATCTTTGCTTTGACTGGCTGGAATTTGCCATGATCACAGATATTTGTAATATTTTAGTTATTATAATTGACAATTGAGCATTTGTGCTGTGTCCATGGGCTTATATTCATGAGATATAAATACTGTAACCAAAAACATTGTATATTGTTGAGTTTCTTGCCGGGTTCTTCTCCACAAAAGCTACCTTCCGAACCCGGTGGTAACATTTATAATCATGTATAATGTATTTTGTGTCCTTCTGACGATTTGAAAGTACTTTGTAAGAAGTCTAATCAAATAAAGATATTTTTGATTTTGATCTTAGAGATTTGAATTTTGAATGTTTGTTCTCTGTGAATTGTTGGTATCCACTACGAAAGGATTATGGAATGTCACCCCTAAGGAAATGAGATAGGGGGATGAATTTTCTTTGCTGCTTTTTTCTCTGCTGGTTTTATTTGACCCAGTTTGGACGAGATGGGACCGAAGCCACGGAAGAAAGTTCTTTTTTTAATATATCCTCTAAAGGCAGCCTAAAATACTTATAATACCAGGAGCATAGCGAGTGCGTTGCCAAACCTGTGTAATTCTAAAAAGAATTGAATAGTGTCAGCTACTATCACAGGTCGTAGTACAATGCTATCGCATATTCATGCGTCTTGTTTGACTGGAGATTGCACCGAAGAACTCAATAGCTAAGTAAACAGCATTATTTATGACAAAAAGAGAATAATAATTAGTGTTAGGTTTCTAGTACCTAATTACATTGAAATCAACATAGCGCTAGTTCCCGGAGCGAGTAGTTTTCGCGATAGGCCGCGATAAAGCCTCGACTACCACTTATCTTTATCTTTATCGTGCGCCTTCAACAAATAAAGTGTAAAAAACGAGATAAAGCCATGGTACCATTGTAGTAACATGACGATGCTGGCATTTCTGGACTTTCATAACACTTTACACTTCATAAACGTTGTATTCAAATCAGCTCATAAGATACCATTATACTCTTTCAATCATTAACTAATTACTTAAATTTAAAACGTAATTCTAGTTTCATTCTACAAAGATCACAAACTAAATTATAGTTCGCTTATGGGCCCTGGCATTATATCATATTTTCATAGCCGTGATCACATCAAACGAATAGGTGCATTATTTAGTTTTCACAAATATTTAGGAAAACAATGCGTTTGCGAAAAATGTCCTACTGTATCTTAAGAATAATACTACCTCCAAAATGTAAGAACCTCCGTAATATATTTTACAACATAATAATATGAGGTAGGTCGGTCGGTACTGAATTGTGATTAAATAGTGAAGGGGCCGATGTCGCGGTGTCTGAGTGGTTTATGTAGTCTTGAATGATGATGATGAATGGAATATCCCAATGATATTAAAAAGTTTACTCCTTTGGTTCAGCTGACGCTAATGCGCGCGAATAAACTACAGGCTTTGGGTTCGAGCCCCAGTGTAGCATGTTTGTCTTGTTGCCTTCCGTAGCATGTTGCACACGCAAATTGTATATAAAAATCCTCTGAAATGGAAAAAATAAATTGAATATTCTTTATTTAAAAATGTATGCCTGTGAAATGGCGTGACGGCAGACAAAATTGGGCAAATTAAGGGATCAAAAATATTGTAGTCACTGTAGAATGTAGATAAAATATGAACCATGATTATACGATTAGAACACATACAATTTTAATACACACGAGTGCTAACATAGATAATTTGCACTTTTGTTGAGTGGCCTGAATTTCCAGACATATTATGGATTGACATGGTGTCGATCTGTTTGGTGAGTATCATGTGAAAGTTTATCAAGACCCAAGGCGATAAGAAAAATAGGTTCAGGTGTGGTCGCTATCGCTGATAGTAGGTTTGATGGAATCATCGCGAGTCTCAACATATATTGGACACTTAGGGCCGCACCTGTACATTTTTATTAATTTTTCAAAATTTTTAACTTACAATAACAATATTATATATATACGTTATATATAATATATAACGTAAATACCTATATAACGTAACGTATATTACTCACTCCTGCATGTGTAAACTTGTATTACACAATTATGTGTAGACAGTACAATGCACATTTTGCTAAAAAGGGGCCACTTTGAGGAAACCCATATTAATTACTTACATCGAATTTACTTATCACGATAACAAGTCCATACCTATGTAATCTCGTGTAAATTGGACCATACTTACGTGTTGATTTTTATAATATATATACTTAAATGTGCAATGTGCATAGATATAATCTGCACTCAGCACAGTTATTAATCAATCAATTAGTAACCTGGATTCGGTCTGGTATCGTGGATGAGCTGGTTCGTGTTTACATCCTTGCTTTTATATTACAAATAAACTAGGCTAGCTCAATATCAGCCGAGCAGCTGCAACCTTGAAACATTTGATAAACATGAGATGAAAATCGATACGACAAACTTGAGAGTCGACTTTGCAATCGAGTTAAACGAGCCACATACGATGGTGAACTCTGGCTTAACTTTAACCCACATAACAAAGTTCAATGTAAACACAATACGGCAGAAGTTTTCGAAGTTCCAGTTCACGGCCGCGCCACCGCCGGCGGCCTCCACCGCCTCACCCCAGCGCGCCGCCGCCGCCACGCCGCCGTCTCGGCCCTCTTCGCGGCTCCTCCGCGCCACGCCAGCTCCACTCGCCGTCCCGGGGATCGCTCTCTCCTCCGACCATCATACCCCAGACGTACATGTGCCGCGCACCACACACATTATTACCCACATTTATCTCTGTCATTACATTGCTGATACACATCATCCATTACATTAGTTTTAGTATGAAAATCAAGCAGTTATAAAGTATCGTATGATATTTTAGATCAATGAAATAAAAGTAGTACGATCAAATGAAGGTAAGTACTCAAACTTGCTGCTCGTTGATTTTCTGTCTTCTTGCTGCGATTCTATTCTTATGTATTATTTAAAAAATGCAATCATAATTATTTTACAATTCATGTATTACAAATTACAGGTACATACTAAGGTTTGGTACATTACGGCGAATTCTATTTTTGGGTTGGCGAGGTTGAAATAACATGACCTGTGAATTGTGATTATGATTAAGTAAAGGTAGATGTACTCATAATCGTAGAACACCTGTACTACTTAAATGCTCCAGAAAGCGCACACCTTATACCTTATCAAATGACACTGTTTGATATGCGCCTTCTACACGTTATCTATCATGTCGAAATTCTTCACGTATCACGTATCCTACTAAATATGTACTCGTGGGTAAATGTAGCATTGGTAGGTGCGTTAGGTCTATCGTGGCCCATATTCAGGACGCCCGGTGTCATGCCTAACACAATAGAACACAATTTACATAAATTATACGTTCACGACTTTGCATTGATAATTTCTGTACAGTGATGACGTGAAATTGATAAAAACTAATATGATACTGATAATTTCTATGCTCCGAATGCGACCAACAACAAATTGACAGTGTTCTCTGTTACACGCAAGGATGGGACTATCAGGCTCAGCTCGTCCCTTATGTGTGTTGCTCACAGTTGTGGGATAATAGTGAAATTATCTGTCACCAAGTAGATAATTATAATGTAATAAAGGTGTATCTCGAGTGTAAACAATACAAGTCGTCATTGTGATGGCGGCGACGTTAGCAGATAGCGACGCGGTGGCGGGCCCGGCGGGCGCTCCGGGCGCTCCGGTCGCCAGGAGCCACACAGCGCTCCGCTGTGAGTCGGCCTAGCATAGTCCTTATCATCGACACCTTGCCGATTGGTGGAGTGAAGTGTTTGCGCGACTGATATGGCTCGCGGGGGCCAATCGATTCCCCGTTTTGTCGAATCTTATCATGATCATGGTGGACATTTGTACTTCGTGTCGGTTGTCTGATATCGTATCTAAAGATATCGGCGAATGTATAAATATGGGCCCATCGATCGATCGGGCCTCTATCGAAGTGTGGGCTGTGATTACTATTGACTGTGAAGAACTGAAGACTAACTGAGCGTGTTTTGAGTGCCCTAAGTGGAACTTCTGAGCATCTTGCAGCGTCAGGGTAATCATCAGGAATCAGCTGCTGTCGATTAACTAAGTGGCATCCAATTTTTAGAGTAATTTATTAATATTGCACAACCTTTGACGTGGCACATATATCTGAGTCACGTTCAAATTTTTTTTTTACCTGAACTTTCGTGTTTCCATGTTTCATGTTGCTCACAAGAAACTAAAGTCAACGACTCGAGAAGTCAAATAAATGCCACTGTTAATATAAAACGTTACGTAATAACATATGGTGATCCAATGGCACATGTGTTCGCTAATTCCTCGTGATATCGTCGGATTATTGTAGTTGACAATTGTCCTTGGATCGTTTTAGTAATTGAAGTTGCTCCTGTTCATATTTAATACGAAACATTGCAGGATCGTTGACGTGACAGGGAAAAGCGGTGCTCTTATCAGAGAATAACGTTCGCCGCACCTTTTCGAGTGGTGATAGCGAGCCGCGCGACTTTACATTGAGTGCGCGCTCCGCGATTGTCACACTGAACAAACACGTACGACATCATTCCACCCGTATTAATATTTCACTTTGTTTTCCAGACTCACGATGTCACCTCTGCTCGCTGCTTATTAAGTTTCACGTCTGAGTTGGACAGGGGATCTTGACAGTTTAAAATCATGCGCTGCCAGATCTATCTTTCCAGCTCACGCGTGAAACTGCCCCACACCACGTGTTACCACCGGTACTGTCCGACGGCGCGCGGATCACCCCGAGCCTCAGCACCGCGAAGCGTGATGGACTAAGTGGAGGTGTGATCTCTTCACTTTTTATGCTTAAAGTGAGATTCAACTCCTCCAACTTAACCCTGAAGCGCCAAACCACTATTTCAGGACAGCACAAGCTATATATATTATATGTCTATTTTATGTATTTCAATATTTTGCACTTGTACATCTAATTCATATGATTTTGTTTTTGTACTTATAAATTAATGATAAAGTCGGGACATGAGGAATAAATAAAGACTATGTTATTATGCAATAAAAACTGTATTTTTTTATGAGTTTATTATTTAATATACAATTAAGATTTAAGCATAAATAACAATTTATTATAATATAATATAAAATGCACTACAAAAATATACAATGACTGAACTAGCATACACCAAACTCTGAATTCAAACATTGGCGCCACTGAGCATAGTTTAGTGGAGTATTATGAAAGACCTAACGCTTCGCAACTAGTCTGAAGTACTCCACAAGTTGAAAAAAATCACAACACCCGAAACAAAAAATAGGCAAAAAAATGCTGGTAACACCGGTGCGCTAAAAAAGCTTGCAAACTTCACGCACCTAACCTGCGCTGGACATCGACTCGTCCGTATCTCTAAACTCTGGGAAAATGTATATTGATTTTTCAAAGAAAAGTCAACCAATGTAACAAAACACCGTTCGCGGAGTGTTTATACGTGTATAGAAGTGCTGTGGTCGATGTGCAGTGTCGTCGAGATGGTGCGACGGTGTTCGTCGTCGCGTTTCGAGTGAGATCGGAGAGAGTGTCGCGTCGCTCGGCCGTCGGCCCGGAGCCCGGCCGCGGCCAGGGCCTGGGCGCGCCATGGACGCCGGCGCTGCTGACCCGCTGCGAGCGGCCAGGCCGTGAGTATCACCAAGCTGCACCCGAACCCGCTGCACGCCGCGCTCGCTCCGCCCGCGTTCTTACGTCGTGGATTATTTCGGTCCCCGTGAGCCCATCCGAGGTTGCGAAACAGCCCGTCCGCGCTCGTTTCTCGCTCGCGCAGAGCGGACATTCTCTCGCTCGGGCGGCCGCGGCGTCACGGCCTCCGCGTTGCGCCATTTCGAAACGGTCGCATCGGCCGCGAGCGCGGGCCTACCGAGGACACGGCGACGTCGCCGAGCGAGCAGGGCGCCGCCGTCGATAGCGATCTCGGCGCGGCGGCCGAGCGTGACCGCCTCCGCCCGCACTGGCCCCGGAGCCGCCCGCATGAATGACTCGTCCGCCGGGCTCATAAATCAGAATCGTGTTTACAGTTTTTGCGGGGCGCACGAAACCTGTCGCGCCGCCCCGAGACAAAGGGCGGCTCCAGTCCCCGGGCCGCGGCCGTCGAGCGCCCAGTGAACTATGTCTAGGTGCATATAGCCCGCGCCGTGCACTACACTGTACACACCACATACCTAACACAACATACGCGCGTACCTATGTATAGCTACGCGCGGTGAAGGCTGCCAGTACCTACCTACTCAAACAAAGCATTTTGCCCACAAATCCATAGTGCTTGCCTCGCACGGCCACCGCCGCGTTCTTTGTGAGCTAGCGTGCGACACTGCGCCCGGTGATGTCATTTGTGTATCCGTTCGTTTGCTAACATCTGTGCAGATTGACAATTGTTCATTTTACTGTGCATTTTGAGGTTAGGTCTTGATTTGTGGCTCAAACGGCAGAGAGAGCGCGCGCGCCGCCAGTGCAGCGAGCACGAACATTGCGAGGGCTACAGCCCACTACTAGATAGTACCCAGTCAGTGCAGAGAGCACCCAGTGGGCTCGGGCCACCAGTGACAGTGACAGTGAGCAGTGGTGTTACTATGTTGTGCTTCCTACCATCTGGTCACACCGGCTAAGGGCAGTCATACACATATAGTTGCTCAATAACCACAACCTCACTAGTGCCTGTTGCGAGTAGCAACCGCAGCAGGAGAAGCCAACGGAGAGCTGTGCAGTTGGTCCATGTGAACAACACTGGCCCAATGCTCAGGTACCAGCTAGGAGACGGTAGTCACTACACACACAGGTGTGAACACCACACTAATACAAATGCACATTATTAACATTGTACAACTAGACAACCTATGAAAAAAGCTGAAGGACTTCAAGCTTAACACTTTTATTAATGTTAAGAAGTCCTTAATTATATTTGGTGTATTTAACACTAGAAGTGTATTAAATAATGGTAGAGGCTTGGGACTTATTTGAGGTACCAACAACAAAGTTTGATAGCCCCCATACAAAAGACAATACATTTAATGTTGACACCACACTAGCCGTAGCTAGAGATGATAGTCGACAGGAAAACTACAACATGGTTTATTTATAAACTGCAGGGATACAGGACACGTTCACAATGACTGCTGCTACTATCAATGTACTCACAGCCATATTCTCACACAAATCATTATGATGTAATATTCAGTAGTTCATTTAAATTTATGGATATTAAAATGTTATTGAGGCACCATTAAAGTATAAACATTATAATAATGATCATAAACATGTCAATAGGAGGCAGTGTCATTATTTATGCTCACTTCAACTGTTTAAATTTTACTTTTGAGGACACTAAATGATATTATAAAGATACCATGACTTATATAGCCAATCATAGCCTGTCTTACATACTTTGATTTATTATTATACTTCTTTGTTACAAAACTACAAGTGTAACAAAGTGCAATCTGGTATTTAATGCAGCAACCTGCAACCTGCAGGGGAATGGGGATCTGTTATCCAAATGTGAGTGTATGCATACACAAATAATAAGGCCAAGTGACCTGTTTTGTTCAAGAAAATTTCAGAACAAATGTGCACAATGAAGGCTATATTGTTTAATTATAATTTCAGATTCGTGATCCTAGGTATACTACTTTAATAATGCATTTATTCCAATTTCCGGGAGAATTTCAAAGATTGTGTGGTCAGTTACATTTCAAATTCAAATTTATTTATTGTAGTAATGTTTGCAATTTAAACACATTTTTTATTAATCCCACTGTTATCCCAGTTTTTGATCCCGCAATAACAGTCACAAGTAAGTGAACACCAGGCTTTGAATTAATTATTTCAGCCACTGTTAGTAACTAAGTACTTCTATTATATTAATCTCTGTTCATACTATGGTTTCCTTCAGAGCATACTATGTTATTATCTTACACACCCCCACATTTCAAAAGAAGTGAAATTTATAAAAAATAGAGAATAAAACATTGTGAACCTTTTAAATCACACACAATTAATTTACGTCAAACACACAATTAAATACTAATTGTCAATTCAATAACAAACAAATATGTAAATAAAATGCAGTAAAAGCAAAACTGCAGCAGCTGTGTTGGCTTCCAAAGGTTAACTTTGTTGATGTTTTGGGCAGGTCATCAACATTTATAATATCATTGTACCAGTGATATTATTGTTTTGACTGACAATTAGTGATTGAAGCCCAACCACATCTGGGGTTTGGGATTATAGGGATGAGGACAACCATGAATTTAGAGCTTGGCTCAGTTTAGTCTTGCAGGGAAAGCTTGAAAGATTCACATGGATCATTTGATTTTGTGAAAGTTTTGCAGTAATGCTGCTTTTCCTTGAGAAAAGCCTTCATTTACCTAAACTTGTATTAAAAATCAGAATCCAGTGAAGCAAACCAGGCAGGTGAGGTACACCTGAAGTAATGAGTGCTTGGCAGCGTTTAATGGCACTGTGGTTAATTATGGCTATTATTGTGTGTGCACACATTACTGGTGTGTCGGCTCACAAAGGCAGCTATTACTGAAGACTCCCAACGGGTGGATGTTTGCTACATTAACTATGTCATAGTGCTAGGAATGCCTCATTGCTTTAGTGGTCGCAAGACCCTGCGGAGCATAAGGCTCTAGAATTGATTCTCGGGTTGAGCAAAGTCTTATTGGGTCTTTTTCCGTGTAATTTCCCAGTAATAGCCCAGTTTTTTATAGGCTTAAACATGGGTACTATGTACCTCTGCCTACTTCATCAGATCTCTTCATATCTATGTGTGAGCATGTTTATGTATGTCTGGCAAGAGCAGAGGTAGAGAGAGAGATGGCTGAGAAACACCTCTGCCATTCTTCATCAACCTTACCTTGATAACAATTTTCCAGGAAATAGTAAAAATTATAAAGTGTTAGACATGCTTGACTAGGGACAGGACCTCAACCTAACAGAAAGGGTCACCAGTATTCTTTGTTGGAAGCACATGGGGAGTGAAGTGGCTGTCATAATGTCATCCATGATGACTTTATTTATTTATTGACATAATTAAAACTGTACACCAATTACATTCATTATGTTTACAATTAAAATTATGAATCATTGAATCATTATAATGAAAATCAGTAAAAATCCAAAATACTGTATACTTTTCAGGTGAAGATCCCAGGCCCAGTCCATCAGTTGGCACACATTAATGCAAAAATGTTATAAAAAAATTCTAACTTTTCTCTGTAATTGTGGCTGCCTTATATTTACCCTTATATTAGGTAGTTAGCTTATATTTACTATGAGGATCCTAATTTACATTAGATATCTGTCAGTGAAAGTCACGTTAAAATCGGTCCAGCCATTTCAGACATTACCCAGAACAAACAGAGAGGCAGAGATATTTTTTAAATTTGTTTTTTTTATTCAGTACCGTATACACTTTCATATTAATTTAGTGATAAGCGGTTATTTTGGACTTCAAACTGACACTTCAATTTTATTTATCTGTATAGATGTAGAGAAAGAATGAGCCAAAAAAATTTATAGAGCGAATGTGAGCAGAAGTGTCAGTAGAGGGCGTCCAAGGAACAACTATCATGATCAGATTAATAATCTTTCTCGCGAAGGTCAAATTCGGTCAAACTCCTAAGCGAACGACGTGAAGCATGAATATGGACGAAGCGAAAAAAGTATGTAAGGATCGTAGCATGTGGCAAACGTTGTCTGCCTACCCCCATGGGATACAGGCGTGAGCCTGAGAGAGTATGTATAGATAAATTAAATCTGACTGATAAGGGGATACTTAGCAATCCATCTGTAATATTTGATAGGTTATTGAAAACGGTCATCAGAGCCTATGGTTATTTCCGCGTCTGGTGCTGGCGATAGTTGGGTGGCTGTGGTTTTACTGACATAATAACAACATAACTACAAAATACATACATACCTACTGTGGAACATTGAATCTTGTTGCTTTGTCATTCAGGAGGTTATTTTCGAGGATCTATAGTTCTGTAAGTGCACAGCCGACGTCGTCATCCGTTCTAACTTGTCGAAGCGAAATAGCTATCATTGTTGGTATTATCTGCCTATACCCCGTTAATGGGGCCGTCGCGAGATGTGAGCGCTCAGCGTAACGAGTTGGGGGTAACATGCATATTATTCGCGACGCTTCATACAGACAGAGATTAATTAAAATTACTGCGCATTCGAGGTTAGCGCTCATAAACTAATGGCGGCACCTGTACTTACTTAGGGCATGTTTAATGTTAGATGGAATCTTAGGGCATCGTGATTCACTTTCTAGACTAGTAGTATAAACGGCCTTACTACTTTATCACATACCTACACAAAAATAAATGAATATCGTACACATTTAATTATACCTGTCCAATACCACAGTATATATAAGCTTAAGCTCATAGTATAGTGTACGCCAATACGCCCATACCACAGTATAAAATGCTAGCGGACCTCACGCGGTTTCACCCGCGTAGTTCCCATTCCCGTGGGAGTACGGGGATAAAATAAAGCCTATGTTACTCGCTGATGATGTAGCTATCCAATGGTGAAATAATTTTTCAAAACGGTCTAGTAGTTTTTGAGCCTATTCACTACAACCAAACAAACAAAGTTTTCTTCTTTATAATATTAGTGTAGAAGCTTACTTCAATCAGTATGGAAGCTTCGAACAAATCGTTTGAAATGACACAGACGCGCGTTTGTACGAGATAATAAGCAGCCCTGGCGAAATGTCAGCAAGGGGTGTCACGTCGTTGCAGATTGCGTATAATGCTAAGCTTAAAGTCAACATTACTTTGACGGTAAATTAAGGAGTAGATTTTTAAGAGAGCGTCAGCCTCCACGATCACTGTAGCAAACGTTGTTATTTAAAAAAAATTCTAGATTCCGTACTATATATACTATGGCCATACTTAGCATCTAAGAGTTTGGTTAGTTTGTTACCTAAGTTGGTAGGTAGATCGGTAGGTACATTGTCATCACCATTTTTAAACTCAAACTCAAATATATTTTTATCTGATTAGACTTTTGACAAAGTACTTTCAATCCGCCATAATGACATGATTACACAGAATTATACATGATACCGCCAGGTTCAAAAGGTTGCTTTTACTGAGAAGAACTTTGACTCTTTTCAAAAATACTATCCAGTTTTATATACAAAATGAATGACATGAGAAATGTAAGTCCATGGACACAGTTTTTGTCACGCTGTTCTATCAGTCATGAGGCGGGTGGAGAGTGGCTCAGCCCAATTTATTTTTGTCACTAAAACCTAATCTCGCCGTGAGCTATAAAGTACCGTGAAGGCATATTGATTAGGTGCTTTTTTGCTCGCCTCTGAGGTCAAATACCCTCGAACCAGCCTAGATGTTGCTTACCTAGAAAGTGTATATTTTATTTTATTTTTTGCTCCGAAAAACTCAGGTATTCTGTAGAATTTCTTGCAAAAGAGACGCGATCGTTCGTGCCTGCAAATCTGTCCACAAAAGAGTTAGGTATCTTGCCCTGGCTGAGTGCCTACATAACTGTAACGAGCTGGACTATTCTGAAATACCTATTACACGAATTGCTGAAATGTCGTGCGCCACCAATGGACTACCTACGTGCCTTTCAATTTAATGCCATTGCTTCATTTGTATTGTGACAACCCTGGCTGCTCAGCGAGTCCCTCGTTGGCTCGTCCGCTTACAGCCGTGAGGCGAGGCGTCAAACACACCACACGTTCTTATGATATACATGTGTTTTTGTTAGGAAATGTGATGTCGGAAATCTGCCATTTACATTTTTGAGACCCCGTGAAGATGTTCGGAGCCACACAACGGAACTCCTCAAAAGCATATTATAAAAAAGTTCATACCTGACACTACAACTCTACCGTACGTTAGATGGATAATTAGCTTAGCAATAACTACAAAAAAACCTATCGTGCAACAGTACTATGAAACAATAATTTTAGCGAGCTTTAAGGTTCCGTGCACGATGCCAGCAGTGCTTTGTGTTACTTTATAGGACTGTATTCGATTTTTTTAATCAAAATAAGGAATTATTAGAACCTTTCTTAAAATACTTGTATCGGGCGCAGATTTCAGTAATATTCAAATGTAAAAGTGACCGTATTTCACTTTCTAAACCAAATATTATAAGAAACCAAGTGTACGGGCCCTCGGTGCGCAACTGTCTCAGGCGCATGGACTAGCCTAGCAGTTTTTACTGATTGAAGTCAATTTATTAAGATACAAAAAATCCAAGTAATACTTAGCCATATGGATTTACTTTAGGCATTGACCTGCAGCCGACCCCAAAGTAGGGTTGACATCCATAAAAACTTATGCAAATCTATGCTTTTAAGCTGTTTATGCTTATTGAGAATTAAATTAGTGTATTTTAATTACACTAGGTAGGTTTAGGTTCGAATTTTAATAATACAACCACTATGATAGCCTCGTGGCTCAACACCAAGGATTCGGGATATTTTACCGGGCCAGGGTATAGCACTCCCCTGTCCAATAGTGGTGTTGATTATACCTGACTGCTCGGCTACATATCGTAGGTTTGAAAAATTGTAACGAACACGCAAAAATTTTTTTTTTTAATTAGTGTTGTGTCTGTTGTCTAGTTACTATATTCGAGAGGCCTTCTAATAATTTCTGATGTATCTCTGAGGAAGACAGTGTGATAATACCCGAATAGTTAGTCGATGATAAGTCAGATCAGGCAACGAGTGTCAATGGAACTGGTTACATTGAACCTGCTTGGACGAAGGTAGAAAAATTCAGATTAAAATTCCTAATGGGATAGAAGAATGACTACAGATCAAAACAAGACAAAATTGTGAATCGTAACAGTTCTGTACTACAAAATGAAAACCTAAAAACGAGTGGTAACGGTATTTAGTAAGTACTAACCTAAGCTTGAAAAGCACTGATTAGTTTTTCTAGACAGCCAGTACTTGACCCCGTTTGTTATAATTGTACGTTCCATCAAGGCGCACCTCGGTAACCGTCTCCGCACAAGTCGCAATTCTATCGCGTTATAACTGTATTATATGACCACTGGCGTAGACGAAAAACAGTTTTCCCCAAAGATAAATTACACTGGGCTGTAATTTCAAAGGGCATGAACCCTAATCCCTGCGGTGACAGGCGTCTACATGTGGGTGAGCCCTACATAAGGACACGAGGCAGGAAAGAGAGCACAGGGTAACCTTTGTGTGCGCGAATGGCAGCCCTACCCTTGACACTTGACATTACTCTATCAAGCACGCTCCGAGACTTATATCACCTTATACCTACTGTGTACCTCGAGTGAGCCGTTGGCTTGAGAAAGTATTAAAAATTAACCTCCCCCAGCGAAAATTCATTCGACGAACTTAGGATAACTAACATCGTCCTTAGCGCTACGAATATATATTTAATACCATGTAGATACATACGCAATAACAGCCTAAAATGAATAATTTTAGGTCTTATATGGTGTTGAACTCAAAGATTTGTATAGAAAGATTTCACCCATGTAGACTTCATTTCATGGGTGGCGCGATTTCAATGTTTTTTTCAAATAAAATTAGAGGAAGTTAATCATTGTAACATTAGCTATCTGCCAGTGAAAGCCCTGTTAAAATTGGTCCAGCCGTTTCGGAGACACACAACAAAGGGACAGACGTTTTTTTTATGTGAGTACCGTAGGTATATTTTTTACTGGCTGTTAATGTGAAATTTCAAACAGATACTTCAATTTTATTAATATGTATAGATTTATAATGTTAATGACAATATCATGTTAAGCCCTGGCTTCAAGCGGGCGGAGGGTGGACGATATACAAGCTAGTCTTTAGTATACTTAAATAGAATGCCTTCTACCCCAAATCCCATTGCCAAATTAGTAACACGACTCAACTTTCAAAAAGCGGTTTGTGAACATTTTCTCGTCGTTTTGTGCGCAGTAACCTCAGAAACTGTTGAACTGGCCATTACCAACGGATCCAACAATAGCGCTACTTTCAGCATGCCCACCTCGACGCCTGAAAAACTAGCCTAAAAAATAATGGCTGGTTTTTGCAAGTGGCCGGCCCGGAGGCACACGACTCTGAAAATTGAATAAAGTAACATTCGCACAAAAAATAACAAACCAACTCGAGGAAAATAATTTGGACACGGAACGGGGCTAACCCTGGCGTGCGCTACAATGTTTGCAAATATCCGGCGAGCACTCAGGAAGATCGGACGAAAACGTGTCCAAATTCAAGGCGACCATTGAAATCAGAGGTAGATGATCTCTTTTATATTCGCAGAAATGGGCACTGACATGACATGTAAGAATTACGGAGGTCATGCAAGCAAAGTCGGGAGTAGAACTCTATGCGCAGTAACGCTTTAATGTTTCAAAAGAACCTGTTTCATTAGGACGAAAGGGGAAAGGACGTAGGAAAAATACGTAGGTAGGTGTGTGTAGGTAGGTATTGTATAGGTAGAGTTGTGTAGTATAGCCGAGGGTCGGCATCGACCGGTGGCCGCAGCCGCAACTGCCACGAGCACGGCGCGCCGACCCGCTCCCACCTTACATAAGCACGCTACGCAAAAACTCATTTACGAAACTGTTCGAGTGTCGCTGCCTTGTCTGCAGCCTAATTAACTATTCAAAGATAGGTACATCATGCATATTCGTGTGCGCCGAAAGTACGCCTTTGTGTGACTCCAGCGACCCTGCCGGCGAAAAAACGTGCCCGCACCGAAACTGCTAATTTTATCCTTCAGCTCTTAATGCGCTGAGGATAAAGATCAATATTGAATGTATAAAATATTAGGCGGAGCTTCAGAGTGCTACACGATATTCAGTCTTATTATTTTCTTAGTGCTTACGCCGTTCTGCCAACCGGTTGCCCGATCCTTGTGAATTGTAACGCTCGTAATTTATTGTAAGAAATAAATGCGACTAGGAATATCGTCAAGTGTTGCATCACTGGCGAGTGCCTTGTGTTGATCGCTTCGTTAACTTTGTAGGTACACACACAGCCTGGTGTACCTACCAGCACCACCAGACGAACATGTGTGGCGTCTAATAGATCTCGGTTGTATAACATACATGCTTCTAGGCAGCGCATAGCGTGCCTACTGACGATGCGATTAATTATTTCCCTAATTCAATTCTAAACATTCCAAAAATCATACACAAGCGTGGCCAAAAAGCGATTTGTAATCTCACGCAACTCAAATTCACATTAGCCCAAGTCTTTCGATGCTCTCATTTATGCCTGAGAGCTATGTCATCTTATTTTCAGCACACATATAACATAGTAATTCGAGTAGACGTCAATTTGCGAGCTAGGTATTAACATTACCACCAGACCAGCTGTACATACAAATTCGACACAACTCCGCCGAGCCTGGATAAGAATCGTTAACTTCAAAAAATCACTTGAATTTGTGGAATAGCGTAACGGTTCATGTAGTTAGAAATGGATGATTAATGAATTGCGTATCGTACCGCGGTACATGAGTGAGTACATGGCAGTAGGTAGCATGGTAGGCACGTCAGCGCAAGTTATCGAGCAAAGACCATGTAGTGTAATCATCGAGTCAATATCTGCGGCGGGCGTTATCTTGAGCAAAACTAGGTCGTTGTACTTGCTCTTCTCTCGGTGCGAGTATGTGCCCAACACTACTTTACCCCCATTACACATTATTGCATACATATAATCACCTATACTTCACTGCCTCGGGTACCCATACTAAACATTGTTCTCTCTAAAAGTCGGAAACATATCGTAGCATCAATATCCCAACAGTAATTTTCTTTATGATAAGTACAGACCAGACTATTATTTTACGTTATACGCTATTATCCCTTTATTACATAACATGTTTCAAACCTAAACTAGACCGAACTCTGACTAAAACTATGCCCATCGCTTTCGAAATCCATATCACAAATAGGCAGCAGCTATGGGATATTTATTATTATGTTTCGTAACAAGAGAGTTAATGTTTATAACAAAACTGCATCCCCTTCGATTGATATCATAACGGACTACCACCATATAGCAATTACTTCATTGTGGAATCGGAATGCGCATATGTTGGAATAAAAAAGGCGGATTAAAGATGAAAACGAAAATGTACAAAAAGCATCCACAACTACGTATTATGCAGACGAAATACTATGATTAGAGTTGATGAACTCCTTCAAGGACTAACTCGATGATTTACTGGTTTTCGCGGCGTACAGACGCTCGGTCTAGTCAGAGCCAGTTTTAAAGAATCTGTATCCTTAAATTATCAAATAAAACCACACTCGATAGTAGGTAGCACTCCTAACCTTGGCTTCATAGACAGATATAATATTATAAACACTTTAAAAATATGGGAACATACGCGCGAAATACGGAAAATAGGTATTTAGTGATAAATAGTTTTATGTTTTGACGTAGTTTGAGACTTGTGACCTCGGCCATTTGGAACGCTGAGATATCAGTTATTTTGGAAGCTCGCGTAGATGTCACGGTCACGTGGTGATAAAACCGGACGACCTGGCTGCACTGGAATTGATCACATCACTCGAAGGCTGTGGGAAAGCGACAGAGCTTAATGTTCATGCTAATTTATAATACAATGATTCTTGTTTAATTGTCTACTGGTTACGACGCACAAACAACTAGTTCCAAAGATTTGAATGTATATGGTGTGTATACCAGTTGATGTCGCAGCATTCACTAGAGTTAGCTCAAACACGCATTGTGAAGCTCGCGCTGAATGCCAGACAATACTCAAAGGTGGAGAAATCTCAATAGTCAATACTAGCGACTAGTGAGCCCCAAGAATAACCTTGGTCCAAAGCCTCATGACGTTTACGACGACATTACTACTCACAGTACTAAAAACATTGTTTCAAAATTATTCAATGACTACATACAATGTCGTACGAACCTAACAGTGCATGCATAATTGCGATTAGAATTCATCGAACGAGTCGAATTGCTTATTTATTCTAGTTCGATAAAATTTGTAGGCAAAATTCGGGTTTCTGACTGTAATTAGAAATGGCTGCGTAGTTAAGGATCCCATTGTTGAATAAGTATCTTGAGGAGCCGACTCGTGCGAACACTGTCGCTGATACCGGCTTACTTGACAACGCGTCAGACTGGAATTAGCGTCTGGTGGTGATAAACTCGGTACCTATTCGTTTGGAGGCAAGACTGTGTCTTGAAATAAATACCGGAGTTGCAATGGTATCAGATGCTCCGGCTTAAGCCGCCCATGTAAGTAAACGACAATATTTGAATAGCAAAGATCATCTCATAGACTCTTTGAACACATCTTCTTTGACTCTGATGTGAGCTGTATTTTTATTCCTTGCATTTACGATCGTAATGTCTTAATTTTCCTCTATATCTTCCCAGAAATGGTACGTTCCTAAATATTTTTTGTATATTTGATTTGGTAGCAGTTGTGGTAAACACGTGTTTAGATGTTATGTACTACACACCAATTGATAATTAGTACAAATATTGGATGTAAATGTGGTGGTCTCTGTCGATCTGTATTTTTTTAACTTATCACAGCTGTGGCAATTTTGCAGAAAACTGGTATAATTAAAGCTTTTTCCACGTTCACGAAGCAGAAGCTATTTTGTACCTGAATTATATAGTGTTGCTACCGGAGACATGTACAAATATATGAACCAAAGTTTTAGCTTCTACAGAGCCAGAATATAGCACCCTTTAACTTGTGCGATAGTTAGTGGGCTCGGCCTACCTGTGCCGGCAGGTGTGCGGGGCTGCTTTGGAAGGGACATTCGTCCGCGGCGGCGGGCCAATGATTCGCTCCTTGGTGTCGCAACACATGCGGTGACATTTACCCGCGCCGTTACCGACACACCAGTCTCATCCTACATTAGTTATATCAGACTATGATGGCATAGTTTTACAAGTATCTTACCTTTAACAGGAACCTTTAAAGAGTATGCTTCCCAATTTAAACGTTCCACTCCTAAGTTAGCATTGGGTAATTTATAACAAAATGATATGGTCGATTTGAAACGCAATTCCAATGTTGATTTTGAATTAAGTGGATCGCGACGATTTAAAAAAGTCCAAATAGAGACATTATTGGTCAAAGATTCAGCTTTTTACACGAAACAGACGTTAATTTCATCAATACCATTTGGTCTGAAACGAATGGTCTAAATTGTTGGCTCGGTTGCGTCAACGGCCGAGCCGAGAACACAATAATGCTAAAATCCTTACAAACTACTTTCTAAAGGAAACGCGCTCCATTCAGGCGGGAGTACGCGCGCACATCAATTTGATTTATCAAGTGCTCCACGCGCGCTCTGTAAACAAACAATACATTTGTCTAAATAGGATAATGGATGTAACATAATAATGCACCATATTAATTGGTGGTTCGTTTTGTTTACTACAAGTGGAATAGTAAGTAAGTGGCGGGCGGGCGCGGAGAGCAATAATTCAAGTGAACAGTTTTATGAATGGGCTCATTCAGCGCGCCGTTTATGTTTATTACATGTGGCATTATGTCCGATGCGGTGCGCGCTGTCTGACACGATCAGCTGATCTAAATATTGCTTTTGATGTTTACTTTACATTAGGAGTGTCGTACATCAATGTGCCGCCTCGCCGCCGCGCCGCGCCCGCGCATCCGATACGCGTGCTCGCCGCTCACATCGAACAACATTCGCCTGTTCATTTGTGTTTGTTCGGTGACAGGCCGATGTATTGACACACTGAACTTGACTTGTTTTTGAAATTATCGATCTGCTGAGCGACCCAAACCCAAACAAAGATGAAATTACCAATGCTTTGCATGTACCAATCTATGTTTGTATGTCCCGCCTATTTACCTACATTTCGCTACATACAATTTCGTCTGATTCCCGACCCTCCCAATACTGTACAGTACCTGGCTCTGAGTTCGATTGGGCGACATCGTTTGAACGCCACAACGTCCTTCATCCCGACGCGTGCTAATGCGATGCGCCTGATTTACGATCCCTATATTTATTATTGGAACATGATTTTATAGCGGCAGTTTCATTCAATACACTCTAGTTAATAGTTGTGATTTATTTATTTTTACCCGTTGGTTGATGTCTCGACCTTCGTGAGGTGAACGCTCCTGACCGATGCTATCGTAACTTTGAACTCGACATGTAACCAAATCAACTACACAATTATAACTTTATCACCTGCGTTCCAGGCACATGGCAACTGGAAGTGAGGATAGAATCAACTTTGTCAACTGTTTGGCATCGATAGTGGTTAGGGTTTAAACGAACCGCTTGCAAATAAATTAAGTCTCGATTTTGTTTAAACTAGATTTAGGTTTAATCTCGTTATACTCGTCTCGCATGTCCATCTAAGCAGACGATCTATCCAAATCAGCATTCATCCAATCTGAAACTTTTTTACTTCACAATGACAATGAGCCAATCACGTCATTTGTCACTAAATCAAGATTTAACAACGTTAAACCGTGAAAACTGCCTGTTTAACTATGTCGTTTATTTATCTATAAGTATCTTGATCAAGACGCAAGGTTAGATTAAACCACAGTTGGTTGCCCCTAACCGTCGCCCCCCGTCGTACATAGTACCAGGCAACTACTCCGACCACTCGACCACCATGGCTCAGGGTTTAGTTAGATTGATTTCAGTGTTACTTAACGATAGCATGGATTCTATATATTCTCCTAAATAATAGATTTGAAGAAATCAAGGACTTTTAAAGTAATCTTTTAAACTTTCCTGACAAACCAATTAATTAAATGTACGTATACAACTGACAAGACTAGAAGCTAGGTAGCTACCAAATACACCTACGTGTAATTGCCTTATCAAAATGCTAATGTTGGTGAGAAATGACTTCCACATAGTTACTCTAATTAATGTAAGAAGTACGTAAATGTAATTAGCGGTAGGTAATGTCGCTCCATGCGGCACATCACCGATCCAGTGACTCATCTGGCAAAATATATACACGTCAGAGGGTCAGCTTCCTACAATCATCTAGAATAGTCTAACTTACATTCGTGTACACGATTGATAATGCCGGTAATATGAGCCGAGCCTTACCATGAGTGTATGTGAGTACGCCTGTTATCGTCTAAGAATAGGAGCTGATCTTCTGTATACATTTATGTTGTGGTGAAACAGTGAAATCAGTATAACAGCGGGCGCATAGTGATAAGGCGCAGAGAGAGCTCGCGTGAGCTGCGGTACCTACGTCTGCGGTAAATACTGGCCTAATGTGCTTGACTTCTGAGTGACGCGTCGGACGTCTGGACGCAAGTGATGGGTGGGCGAGCGCGTGTTGTGTGTGTAATACCTGGATATGTTTATAAACATGAACAGTTGTGTTGTTAATGATGATCGTATTGACATGTGATGTTTGTGCGTGTTGCAGGGAGGAGGGCGAGGAGAAGCCGAAGCCGACAGAGAGCCAGGACGACGGGTACGAGACGAGCAACAGCGGCGAGGCGGCGCGCCGCAAGCCCTCCAGCGCCGAGGGCTCGCCCGCGCCGCCGCCCGAGCCCTCGCCGCCGCCCGACCCCAGCTACGAGCCGCTGCTGCGCTACGCCGAGCCCGAGCCGGAGCCCTACAGGCACTTCGAGCCGCCCGCACCGCCCCCGCACCAGCCCCTGCACCCCCATCAGCCGCACCAGGCGCACCAAGGACACCAGCCCCACCAGGGCCACCAGGAGTACCAGCACTTCCCGTTCCCCAAGTATAACGAACCGTACGCGTTCAAGCGCGAGCCGGGGCTGGCGTACGACATGAGCCAGCAGCAATACAAGCGCGAGGAGGAGATGTACCCTGCCATGAACGGCATTAAGCGCGAGTGCGAGGACCCCTACTCGTTCGTCGAGGAGGAGGCCATGTGCATCCTGTCGCAGCAGCAGCACCACCAGCTGCCCCACCTCCCACCGCCTGACCACCCGCACCTGATGCACCCCCACCCACACCAGATGATGCTCAACCAGCCCAAGAAACGTGGCCGCAAGAAGAAGATCAAGGATGAGAACGGGTAAGTCACTCCATTCACCATTATGCTCAGTGTAGCCCACCACCCTCACAAAATACTATGTTTGTTACAAAGACTTAACGCTTATTACAATCAACAAACAACAGATATTAGTTATGACTCTGACCTTTCCGAGGAAAGGTGTATTCACTGGGATAGTGAAAATGAGAATATTTCATCCAGGTTAGGCCTGGGCCTGGTAAGGCAATTATGAACGTTTGGAGAATTGGTCACCGTTTCGGAAACTAGCCTTCAGAGAATATGAGAATATAGCAGTAGTAGTGAACTAGTGAGAGTACAATGTTTGTTATGTTCGTCCTATCGCAGTGTTTTTTTAGATAACCAAGCGTGCCCTACGTCTTTATCAGGTTAACCTTTAAACCGAGACACATTACTCTGATTACTTTGTGCTTAAAGCGCGAGCTGGACAATATGCTCGTAGAAGTTTATTGGCCAACATAATCAAATGAGAGGATTTCATAAACCGATATATCTGGACTGGGTATATAAGGCGTGGAGATATACCTTCGGGCCTGTCTCCAATTTAACATCCTCACCTTCAGAGATTGATCATCATTTTGGGAGTCAAAAGCTACGTGTGTAATATTCAGGCGATTGTAGTAGTACTACAATCGCCTGAATATTCTCTTGTGTTGTATGAATCCAATGAAAATGGGAAAAGAAAGATAAAGTCTTCCTTGTCCGTCCGTCAGACATTTGCACTTCCTCTCTTGTGTCATCTAAACTGTAGTCTCATTCTCTCAATAAGTACTAGACAATTCAGCCATTTGGTCCTTAATGCAGTAGATGTCTAACGCTCTTATTAAAAAACATGGTTTTATCTTGAAACGAAGACAAGACCAAACATGGATTAACTATGCCCACCCCTTTTGAAATTCTCATAACAGAACGAAATGAAGTTGTTTTTAAACCACGCACTATCCTTGTCTATGTTTGATAATAATAACCCCCTTATGATCAAACATAGACAAGGATAGTGCTTAAACATAGACAAGGAGAGTCCTTCATTGATGTAATTGTTATGAGGAGTAGGGTGTCTATGAATATATAATGTTGGTTTGTTGGTGTATGTTATGTGCAGCGTGGCGTCACGGTGACACAATTAGTGCGCGGCCGCTGACCCCGCGACTAAATTAGACGACCCATTTCGCCCACGGTGTGGGACTACAGTAATACCACCTGTGCCACTATACTCCCAAGACCCAACAACATTCATACAGACTCCACTGGTGTAACCGTTAAAGGCCTACATCACGTGGAAATTTGGGGCATACATGGACATATTATCTATAAAACATTACTCTATCCGACCGGCTGACAAGAAAAGACGTCTGAAAACATGTCTATCAATGGTGAATCAAAGACTTGAAAAGGGGACTACCGCTATGAGCTTTCGGCAATAAAAGTTGTGGTAACTGCGCCTGTATTTTATTCGCGTCGTGCCATACATACAGGCAGAGACGGCTTCATAAAATGACAACTGCGCATTCAAGGTCAGTGCCCATAAGTCGTGACGACACCTTTATCCTTACTGTTGATCCTGGCAGAGGTAAAAAGTGACCTTTGACACCCAAAGATACATTTTGTCATAAATATTAACTGGAGGACCTTACTCCTCGGATACATGTATTGACATGTATAGTATCACTGTTAATAAAGACCTAATTCTATAAAAATACACAGCTAGCGATTACTTAGTTAACGCAAGCAATGCGTGTATTTACGTGCGCTGCGTCACAACACAAGCGAGCGTGCTAGTCCTAGGTTTGACACAGTCATATTACAACAAATGTAGTATATAGTCAATATGATAAAAATATACATACATACCTACAGGCTTAAGAAAGGAAATTTTAAGAGTTGGTCGGTGCGATAGGGGCGTGTTAATCGTGCCGACCCCTAATGTGGCTCTTCCAGGGTCAATGTTGAGGTAATATGTGTGACCACAATATAGATGTAAAAAGATAATAAGTAAAAATACTTCGAGTAATTTCGTCATTAAATACTTAAAAGTCAATTGTAATTTCGAACTTTGGTTTCCATCACCGCTCTCCGCCCGCCGTTTATCAGATGCCAGCCAGGACCTCTGACGGGTTGGAAGTGCTGCTATCTAACACGTGCTCGGTTGATCTAAGAGACAGCTTTGTGCGATCAGTACAAAGGACTGTCCCGATATACAGCGCCACCATATCATAGGGACATAGCTATCGCTCTTCACAGACGCCTCGTTAGTAGCATCTGCACGTCACTTGTTTACCAGCAATATTAAGTGGGTCGAGATAACCACCCTTGTGAGTCTGTGTATGGCTGGAGCACCACGTGGGCCCAGTGGACGTAACCCTACTCTTTTGAATTATTGATTCAGTGGAAACGTTTTGAATATAAGCATGAATGTGCCTAAGGCTTTGGAAGATCGTCACGTTTAGGTGCTCGTGTAATGGGTGTTCTTGAATCAAGATTCGATCCAGGCGCCTGAGTAGAGCGGTGCGTGTGATAATAGTGATGAGCGCGCGTGCGCACAAGATGCTGAATGTTTACGTCGCGAGGGTATTTCGGTACCGGAACCGATGCCCGCACTATCGCTAGCCAAAAATCCGAGCGAAATAATCAGATCAAGGTGGAATCGTTGAAACGGAAAGCCGATGCTTTTCACTTTCTATTATTTTATTTTGAAACGATTCGATTAGACCCCCGCAGGGAGCTTTCGGCGCACTAAAAACTAGCAATTCTTAGATTTTAAATCGTAACCTAATCGAGTGACGCCGCGGCGTCGTGCGAAGCGTGTAACTCAGGAGGATAATGTGGTTGGAATCAATTGCACGCCATCTTCCCATGTGTCTCGGCGTTCGCGCTGGTTCCAACTTACTTCGCCACAATATCGCCACTGGACACTAGCCACGACGATGCCAGCAGGGCAACAGGACTTTTCTACACCGAGATAGGCAACGAGCGCCCCGCGTGGCAACACGAGGGTCACGTATGCCTGCTGGGCGCTGGCTATGTCTTGTTGTTAAGAGCTACTTTATCCTGTTGTTATATCAGGGGGAACAATAAAGCACCGAGGAAACCTTATTTCTTGTTAAGTATCCTGTAATAGTTACGATTTATAGTAAATTTAATAAGTTATAAAGTTATTAAAGTTATAAAAGGTCGCACCAATATTATGCTATTTTGAAGTAGTATTGTGTTCGCGTGGCCGAGATTCACAGCGCTCGCTCGAGCTGTGCCCAACGTGGAGCTCCGAACGTCCTCGGAAATCCTGGTCACGAGGATCGGGCAGGACCTCCCCCTGCCACGCGTAGTGACGACTATGCTGGCAGATAGAGAGGCATGGAGGGCCGTATTCTCCTGCGAGACAGTAATGTCCCAGAAGGAGGCGGAAGCAAAGCACGCCCCGGACCATCCACCCAATAGTCAGGGTCTATGAATTTGGCTATGGGATGCCCCGGCAAAGTGCGGAAGACACCGGTGCGATCTATCAGAGAACCCGGAGTTCCCCCTGAGCACTGAAGATGACCACCGGGGGGTGTTTTAGTGCTGTTAAAATCCCACATACTCCGACCTGCCTCTCCCAAGGCGGTCGGGGACCTTTTGAAGGTTTCCACCTCGTCAATAAAAAAAAAAAGTATTGTGTTCCTGCGATAAGCTAGGTCGCCAGTGCTCCATTGGGCAGAGTGAAGGCGCTGTGGTAATTCGGTGGGACCCTTCCGTCTCTTACTTTGTTGGCATAGTAGTTTCTTTCTTTACAAGGTAGGTATATCGCCAGTGGGTGCAAGTTACGTTCGTAGTCTGCAGTAGCCGCTAAACATCAGGCGTACTGAATGTTTATTTGCCACCTGTGTAGTAGGAAAAAATATACAGTTTCACTTGCTCTATTTCATATACAACCAGACTCAACGACAATAGTTCCAAATTCCAATGACCCAGATCGCAGTGTAACTGAGCTATGACCTTGCAGGTCCATACAATGCCAATATGAGCACGTGCTCAAAAAACCCGGTAACTAACCTGGTAAGATAATTGATGGGCTCTGGAAACCGTTGCGAAATGGTGATATACAATCTGCGTTCTCTTCAATACTAGAAGGCTTTGTTGTGAAGAAGAAAGAAAAACAAAAGCCAACGACCTAATGACTCGTCGGCTACTAATGCCGAATGACGAATGATGATGGTTCGGCGGCGGGCACGCGTGGCCGCTGACTGCTGCTCACTATTGTATTTTATTCATCGGAGGGTACAGCTTATCGATGGGTCAACTTCAATATTAACATAGCTTTATTCACAGACTTATAGCCCTTATTACAAAACATAGACTAAGATAGTGCTTGGTTTAAAAGTAACTCCATCTCTTTCTGTGATACGGATTTAAAAAGAGACATCCATATTTCAGTAAAATCGATGCAGCGGTCTGTACCGTTGTCTGTCTTCCAAGGACAGCCTTGGAAAGGTAACAGACAGACATTTAACCACAACATTTAGTTCACACAATGATTATATAATATATAATATGCTCGCGCCTGAATTCCTCGAAGGGTACACAGATATGTACTTGTAGTACATTACACCAGCTATGTTTAAGTCTCATTTAATACTAGCCAATTGCCATCAATCGGGCACAAATCTCAACTTACAGATGGATAAATCCAAAAACATTTTGCTCGAGCCGGTAGATCGTTTGCGACTGCGAAAAAATGATAACCTTTTCTTAAATCTGGCCAAGAGTGTGGGTCCAAGTATAATATTTGTATGAATGTATATTTTTATATTAGCTGTGCCCTGTGGCTTCACCCGCGTAGATTTAATTTGATTCCCGCGGAACACTAAATGTTTTTTTAAATAAAAATAACTGCCACTGAAATTCCCGCTAAACAGACGGACAGACTAAGAGAATAATTTTGAAAATTAGATTTTTTCATTCAGTACCGTATATAGTGAAAAGCTGTTATTTTGAAATTACAAACACTTCAATTTTATTTATATGTATAGATAGCCATACATTTAAACAAATAACATTATTTGTTGTATTGGATGACGTCAAGTGCTATATCTTTTTAGTTTGAACATGTGTTCTACCCGCCATGGTAGGCACACCTTGAGCTTCAATTATTATGAAACATTGATGCAACATTGCCTAATGTTAAGTATTGATCGATCATCTTAGGTCGACCAACTTATTGGCATCTTTAGAAAGGACGCGGCGCGTTGGTGCCCATACTTAGCTACAGGCGTTGGCATAACAGCGTATTAACATAAACTGAGCAAGATAAACGTTACTCTCGCACACGACGATTAGATGCAATTTGGTTTGCAACATTATGACGCACTTGTGGATAACTAGGTACATAGTGATTGGTCCTGTGTGTTGGTGTCCCAGGCGTCGCCCACGCTCCGAGTGACCAGGGTTGCATAATGCGCGCGTGATTACAATCAGCTCTCGACAGAGCAATATAGGATATCCTCTCGTTACGTACGCACAGGTGGCGCAATCTCCGAGCTTTTACTGGGACCAACGAAAATGCTTGGTTACGTCATTACTGTACTGTCAGCTAAGGTAACTTTTACTAATTGAACAAAAAAATGGCGCTCAGGTTACGCAGAGTGGAGTTCAAAATAAATATTCTATCAATTGTATTCATAAGTCAACACTATTGATCGCTTTGGAGCCTGTCTACTAGGTATAGTTTCAGTTAGAGGCATAGGTTTAAGCACGAGTTAAGAACAAATACCTTTGAAACAAACTAAAAAATATTTTAATGGGGAATGATGACACCTTATTATTATTAATTTATAGATATTAAATAGAACAACCATCTTTTTTATTTGAATTTACAGATCTAGTCATGAATTATGAGCGCTTACCTTGAATGCGAGTATTCATTTCTTGAGTCTTGTATGAAGCAAAAAACATGCGCGGTCATCCCCACTATTCATTGAGTGCTCTTACTATTGACGGTATCTGTAATCAATTTCTTCTATTTAATCGTTGCACGATGTTTCGCTTAGGAGGCTAGTCTGTCTTGTTGGTCTAGTGGTTAGTAAGTTCGCCTGCCTATCACAAGGTCCCGGATTCGATTCCTGGATCGGAAGATTTGGATTTTTCTGTCAAGAAATTCACAATAAATGCCCGGAGTCTGGAAGTTGGCAGAGTTTACACCCCCGTGCCTCGTGGTCGTCTCGGACTGCCTCCCGTCGGACTATAACTGTGAGGGAATGAAGAGTGCACCTGTTTGCGCACACATTTGTGCACTATAATATCTCCTGCACTGATGGCCAATTCTCGTTGAGGTTAGCCGCCGTCACCGAAATTCGGTAGGACAACATGATTATGTGTGGCTTGTGAGTTGGGGCACTGTAAGTGTATTATGTGTGTTGCAGCATGGAGATAAAGGTGGAGGGCGGCATGGAGGGCGTGGTGGCGCGGCCGGTGAAGGAGCGCAAGAAGCACGACCGCTTCAACGGCATGAGCGAGGAGGAGGTGGCGCGCCGCACGCTGCCCGACCACCTCGCCGAGAACCTCGACATCATCATTGTGAGTATGATCGCCATCCACTTTCCTTACACCACACACACACCACGCACCACACACACGGTATACTTTATTTGACGCCCGTCAATAGATTTCGGTGGAGCTTTAGATAGGAGCTTATTGTTAGTAACATTTAAAGAAGAGTTTGTTTGCTAGCTTGCTTGAACACGAACATCACACAGACTACAGGTGTGAAAACTTGTTTCAGTGTTAGACACGAAATCGCGGGTTAAAGGTATCGTAAGCTAAAACTAACTTTTCCAAGCGGACGAAGTCACGAGCAAAAGCTAGTGTATGAATATCCTTGATTTAAAAGTAGTTTCGTCTCTTTCTGTGATACGGAATTCAAAAGGCAGTATTAGTCAAATTTTGGTCTAGTCTCGGTTCAAACCATGTTTCCTAATAGGGGGTTACAGTCGTGTGTGGGGTACAAATTAGTAATTGACTAATTATATGTTATTTGCAAAAAAACATGTAGTATTCGGCTATTACTCGTTCACCAAAAATTTGGTAGCTTGAATTTTTTTTTGTAACGATCTGTGCCCTGCTTTTTCACCGTTGTAGATTTAGTGTCATGCTTTATTTCGCGGAATTTAGTTGTGTGTTTAGTTCAGTTACTCCTTTAAACATCAGCTTTCTGTCAGTGAAAGTCCCATTTAAATCGGTCCAACCGTTTCGGAGATTAGCCGGAACAGAACAAAATTAAAATAGTTTTTTGAGTCAGTACCGTATATACTTTGATATGCATTAGTAAATAGCTGTTAGGTGTGAATTACAAACAGACAGATTAGTGTAACTCCGGTAAATCCGGTGATAACAATTATAATCCAGTATAATCATTTCCTTCTGACGATTCGAAAGTACTTACTTAAAGTCTCATCAAGTATAGATATTTAGATTAATGTTTTCTAAGCACGTTACTGAGTTGTAATGTATGTGTTGTTCAGATCGGCATCAACCCGGGACTGTTCGCGGCGTACAAGGGGCACCACTACGCCGGCCCGGGGAACCACTTCTGGAAGTGCCTCTACCTCTCCGGCCTGACGCGCGAGCAGATGAGCGCCGATGAAGACTACAAGGTACACCACGCTGCCACAGGTTACATATAAGCTACACAAGCTGTTAGGAACCTAGGAACTAATTACACACACACAGACGCGCGCAACTACGAGATAATAGCGGAGTAGGTGTGTAGCTGCGTGGCTGATCGCTTGCACGTATTTTACCGACAGTTTTCGACTTCAAAACGGCAAATCTACAATTATTTTACAGAAAGTAAATAAAAGAATAAATTTTTAAATCATGCAAAACATGGTCTTTACGAACCGCCAAAAGTCCACATTCGTTTGCCAGCGAGCAATGGAGCGCAGCATTCTTGGAGTGAAACTAATATCTCAAGTGAGGACACTGTGCTCCATGACAAAAATTGCGGATGTAGGCCACACTGCTGCCAACCTAAAGTGCAACTGGGCTAGCCACGTCTGCCACATGTCGGATGAGCTATGGGCGAAAACTATTACAAAATGAACCCCAAATGGCAGGAAATGACAACGCGGCAGGCCTCGTAGGAGATGGCGGGATGAGCTTGATGCTTTCAGGAGCGATTGGGAGAGGACTGCTGAGGACAGAGAAAGTTGGAAAAGTGAAAGCGAGGCCTTTGCCCAGGATCCCACAGCTAATAATACACGACAGGCTAATAATAATAAATAATAATATGTGCAAAAATAGCACCTATTACATGCCCTGGTGGCCGTGGTGAGCAGTGGTCTGCTACGCAAGCGACCCAAGTTCGAATCCCAGCGGTATTTACCAACGTGCAGTAATTTCACCCCACATACTTTACGGTGAAGGAAAACATCGTGACTTAATACGCAGGTTTATTAAGTCTGATAAGTCATTCAAAGACATATATTAAGCGCTTAATATGGCGATGGACCCACCCTCTGTCACGTTGGCACTCAATCGTCTTCGGTAAAAAGTGGGTATTGTTGTACCTCTTCGTACCAGTTCGGGGAATACAGGCGTGAGAATGTGGATGTACTTGATACAAAGCCGCCGATACATGTAGCGTCATCGTCTCACTGTTACCCTTCACAAGGGCAAATGTGTTTTGTTTTTATTGTTCGCTTGTTGCGAGCTGGTAATTTTGCAGTATTATATACTGCTTAGGTAATCGCAGTCGATTGTTATCTACACCTATGAAGCCGTGACGGACAGGCAACGTGCTATCTAAACGTGCTGTCATTGAATTACTTCTCAGACATATGCAGGTTTCCTAACGATGTTTTCCTTCACCGTAAAGCACGTGGTGTGAAATCACTGTACATAAGTTTTTAGAAAATCTCATTCGTACGGGCCCCACTGGGATTCGAACTCGCGTCGCTTGCGTAGCGACGACTGCTCAAACCCCGAGGCCACCACGACTATTTTTTAGTATTTATACACGGCGATTTAGTATTTTAAAGAAAAAAAATCAAATAATGTTGGAACATACATTTATATTCGTGAAATCTTCTGTTGCTACGCCCCGTGTCGTAACATTGTGGGAAAACTCGTGAATTTCATAACAGTAAGGTGTAATTACTGGAGACAGGACCGCAGGCAAAATTCTTGCATCTTACAGCTGATGACGTTTTGCCTGAGGAACACCGACTCTTACTTGTTTAATGGAAACTTATATATGTATTAATGCGAAGATAACTCTGATAGCGCGATTTATATTTTACGATTGGATGAAATAGCTCCATCGGTAGGAAATATTGATGGACTGGAAAATATTGACTGACTACAATAGTAGTGCTGTAAGGAGGTAACTTTAATAATGCTATCGAAACGCACATTGTGTTTTGACAAGTGTGTTGACACAGACGTAATATAATATGTTAAAAGTGAATATTGTCACATACCACATGGCCTCGGAATGTGGTTTACTTAGGAGATGTATTTATTATTAAATACTAGTGGACACGCTCCGTTGCACACGAGAAAATTCATATTTTGGACCTCAATCACCAATATTTCAACCAATTTGAAAAATCTAATCCTTTTTGACTCTCACAAACCTGCCACACAAATCAATCTAGACAAATATCAAACCGCCTGAAAATTTGGGCAAGTTCTAATTACAGGTGGTATTTTATCGGCGTTCATAAGTGCCTCACTGCAACCTACACGGAATATATCGTTACATTTCTCCATTCAAGAAATACAACACTGAATAAATGTATGTATGCAAGGAATACCAACCTTCCTCCTCTTAACAAAACGTAGACAAGATAGTCCTAGGTTTAAAAATAGTTCCATCTCTTTCTGTGATACGGATTTAAAAAAGGATGGAAATAAGTCTTCTTTAGTCTTGGTTTCAACCATGATTTGTAACGAGAGGTTTAAGGTTTAGGTAGAGAACATTGTTTAACGTAGTATATATGTAAGTAGTTAGTCATCTTCTCACAAGATGGCGTTGTATTAATTATTTTAAATCACGCTATTGAAATTCTTTCATACTTCATGTGCTCAAATCGTGTGTGGCCACGTGGTCAAATCACTATCAGGGTTGTTGATCCAATCAATACCAGGACGGCCAAGTTACGGTGTTTGATTCCAGCCAACCAAGGTCTGCTCCGATCGAACCCAGCTCCCAGGCCTAATTTATGACACACACATGAAACAATGAATGTGTATATAAACGTGTGGTGTTGATTACAGCTGCTGAACTTCGGCATCGGGTTCACGAACATGGTGTCGCGCGCGACGAAGGGCTCGGCGGACCTGACGCGGCGCGAGATCAAGGAGGGCTCGGCCGTGCTGCTCGACAAGCTGCAGACCTTCCGCCCCAAGGTCGCCGTATTCAACGGCAAGCTCATCTACGAGGTCTTCTCCGGCAAGAAGGACTTCTGCTTCGGCAAGCAGCCCGACACCATCGCCGGGACCAATACTGTAAGCACGCAATGTCACTTTCTCATTAACGCGTATGTGTGTGCTGCAAATTTATTACGTAGGCACTTAATCATCTTGTTGTTGTTAAAACACCCCTTCTAAGACCGTTGTGTATATCGTGTGTGTGTGTGTGTGTCAGTACATGTGGGTGATGCCGTCGTCGTCGGCTCGGTGCGCGCAGCTGCCGCGCGCGGCGGACAAGGTGCCGTTCTACGCGGCGCTCAAGAAGTTCCGCGACTTCCTCAACGGGCTCGTCGCGCACGTCGACGAGGCCGAGCTCGTGTTCCCCGACAACACCGGCCGCCGGCCCCAGGAGGAGATGGAGATACGCAGGTCTCTACTCCGCACCGACCCTGCCTCATACTCCCTCCTACTCATACCTCTCACCGTCCACTCTTATTGCCGCTCAGTCATCGCCCTCCCGCCCTTATCCTTATTTGCTGCTTATCAGAACATTTATTGTATGTAATAGGAGTTGATGGTACGGTCGCAGCTACTATTTCATATAGCTATTGAGGGATGCGAAAAACACTTTCACGATGAAACAGTATCAATATCTTGTTGAAATTTATTTGAGTCATATGATAGGGGACTGGCTAGAGATATTAGGCTTAAAGAATTTATTTTCTCATAAGAATTTAAAATGAGATACATATTTTACCGAAGTTCAAAGAAAATTTGCAAGGGAACCTGAACTGATAAGAAATACAACGACGGATGTGACTTGTTTGATAAAATACACTTAGGTATTTAAATGTTATGTATGAAATTCGATTTATTCACTTTCATAGCATTTGAATGAATGTAAACAATGACAGGCCTACGTCTCAGTCTCGTGATAATGTTGAAGTAAACAAAAGGACAACCTCCATACGAGGCTAGCCTTCCGAGAGGAACTGTTTAGAAACTCAGCCAGGCATCTATACATATAAATATAAACTGTCTATTTGTTGTTCCCAATTAACAGCTTTTACTTAATGCTTATAAAACTATATACGGTACCTACATAACAAACATTATTTTTTTTTACAAAATGTATGTTTGTCTGACCGTTTGTCTGTTTTTTTTATAAATGTCAAAGCGCTACTGTAACTTCCGTCGTGAGCTTATAGGGTTAACGTTAAAGGAAAGCAGTCCTTCCTACGTGTATATTTAGTAACCTCGTGTAGTAGGTGTGAGTGTCACGTGTATTGAGTAGCATAAGATATTATGCATACACCGGCGCGCGCATAACTCGCCCATGGCCGCCAGTTCCGGAGCTGGCCGGCGCATGCCTAATGGACAAGGTCACACAATACTACACTTACTATTTCTGTATTGATCTAAACAAGATATAGTCTGGAATCTTGATATTTAGAAACTTCATAATGCTATATGACTCGAGTTGGCCGGCCGGGGTTTGAGCAGTCGCCTGCTACGCAAGCGGCGCAAGTTCAAACCCAGAAGGGCCTAAAAATTTGTTATTCTAAAAACTTATGTGCAGTGATTTCTCACCATTTGCTTTACGGTGAAGGAAAACATCGTGAGAAAACCTGCATATGTTTGAGAATTAATGCAATGACGTATACATAGTGGCTGAGACGGTGATAGACTCACCATCTGTCACGTTGGCACTTAATCATATTCGGTGAAAATTGGCTCTGCCTACCCTCTCGGGGTATACAGGCGTGAACATTATGCAAACAAATAAATAATTAATGGCTTCATTTCGAATAGGTATTCGATAGCCTATGAATGATGTCATAGCTAGTTGGCTTGTTGGTGTATGGCTGCTACAAGTTATGAATGCTAGTAACACTAAGACTGTTTTCCATTTCCCCATGTAGGTTTCCTCATGCAACTCGAGCAACATTACTCAGGCTATAAGATTCTAGATTATTGGCAAATGAATGCAAGTGTAAATATAGTTTATTTTTGATAACATTGATAGGGTCTGTATTCATCTCTCAACCAAGGCATCATAATTTCTAAACAATTTACATATAATAATTTGAAATCATAATCGTTTAGTCCGATAATAGTTTTCGCATAAGTTAATTATTATTGCATGATTTTGAAAACTAAGGAGTCCAAGGCTGTTTTTATGATTAATTACCAAGTAAAGCATACTGAATATAACATTCAGAAATGTGTGTAGAGAGTACTATAGAGAGTAAATCACACAGGGCATCGGTTGGTGGTACATATTCATTTAAAAATACATAAAAAGTTATTTAACATCTTTTTAAAATTTACGACATTATATTTTTTATAATTTACAGCAAAAATTAGCATTATTTTATGCCCCGCATAAAGTTAATTTCATGGGTGACCTGCGAAACATTTATGTTTCTTATAATTAAAAGTAGCCTAAGTTACTCCTTGTCATTAGCTATCTGCCAATGAGAATCCCGTTAAAATCGATCCAGCCGTGTCAGAGATTAGCCGGAACAAACAGACAGACCGACAGACAGAAATATTAAAAAAATTGGCTTTGTAATTTAAATATCTTATATACTTTCATATACAGTCAGTGAAAAGCTGTTTTGGAATTATAAATAGGTGTCTATTTATAATTCCAAAACAGTTGTATTCATATGTATAGACGTATAGATATAGATGTGATATGTACCAGCCGATGCTGTGAAAAAAATGTGCGCCGAAAAAGTGTCTACTCTGTATAATATCGTTAACGTAGCGTCCGCACTAGTGCGCAGCGTAGTGAACAAATCAGTGTGGAAAGGCCTTGGTCCCCGCTAGAGGCGGCGGCGGCGAACTGATGAGGCGTGCTTCCAGGCTCACCACCGAGCCCGAGCCCGGCGACACCATCGTGCTCGAGGACGGCACCGAGGTGCCTCTCAAGAAGAAGCGGGGCCGCCCCAAGAAGGTCAAGCTGGAGAACGGGGAGACCGCGCCGCCCACTCCTCGCGCGCCGCGCCAGCCGCGTCCGCCGCCCATCGACGGAGACCCTCCCAAGAAGAAGCGCGGCCGCCCCAAGAAGATCCGCCCCGAGGACCAGCACTTCCTCATGCAGCAGCAGCAGCAGCAGCAACAGCAGCAGCAACAACAACAACAACAACAACAACAGCAGCAGCAGCAGGTAAATTATAATTCTAGCAGTAATTCAATTTATAAAATTACTTACTGAATTCTCTATTATTCACGTTTGATATTCCATAAAAACAATATCGATACTTTTTAAAAGTAATTGAAATTAAAAAAGCTAATAGATGTAATCCTCTTAGAATTATTTATCTCTAGTTCTCCAGTCCATATTTGCATATATTCCCGGAATGATAAGCGGAGTATATCCACATTTGGGCAGTCACGTTCAAGTCCCATGTAAGGAGTGAGTATTGCCATCAACCGGGCACTAATCCAGACTACGAGATGAGAAATTATAGAAAGAAGAACCCAATAATAGTTTGCCCAACCCGGGAATCGAAGGGCAAAGATACATGAGTACAATTGTCATCACGTGTTTCAGCGTTCAGATAAAATAATGGGGATACAAGACCCAAAAAATGAAGTCCAGCGCTTATAAGTTACGATGGGTCTCGTAGTGTTGTATGTAGACGTAATGTGTTGGTTGTGTAGCAGAGCGGCCCGCTGGTGCCGGGCGCGCTGGAGCACGGCTACGGCGAGTACGGCCAGCTGCCCTCGCCCGCCGCGCTCTCCATCTACCAGCAGCAGCCCTGCTACACGCACCATCAGAACGGTAACACATACACACCCTAACCGAACACATACATACGCTATAAATATAACCTTTAAAACCAGTAAGGAATCGAGCTTTATTTTGTGGGTTCATTGAGCGTGAGGGTTGCAATCGACATTTTAAATTGTACTCTTTTATTTACCTTCAAAATATGTACATATGTCGATTAGAAATTATGAAAAATGTCGGTAAATTACGTGAAGGACATTGTTGGGGTCAGCACTTGATTCAACCCGATGTGGCTGATCACCTGATTTTTATACGAAGCGACTGCCATCCGACCTTAGCAACCCCTTTTAAGAGGAAAATCTGTGATCTGGGTTAATTCACTTGTCAGACTATTTTAGTCCTCCGACTGACCTGTAACGATTGCCAAAGATGATAAATAGGCAACCGGGACCGACGGCTTAGCGTGCTCTCAGAGGCACGGAGGGAACTCGAGCGGTCAGCCATCCAATTACTGGCTAGGGCTGGGGTTGCTTAACTTCGCTGATCGAATTATATGCGCAATAGCAAATGTGCCACGAGCTCCTCTATACGTATACAAATAGGAGGACGTATACAAATATCGTTCGCAATTGTCTTAACATGCACTTATCAATGTCGAAAATTGACCACTCTAACTTGCTTACGCGTAGCTTAACTTGTGTAACGCGTAGGGTCCAACATTTTTGGTTTTATGAAAGGCTCTCGACTCTCATAGTGTAGCAAGCGGTGTGCGGTGTTTAGTGTCTTCACCCCATCCCTAGCAAGGGAAAGATCTTCCGGCGCGGCTACGACTGTTTTAGTTGGAAACTTGTATATTCGCTCTAAAACTGTTATTGCGCCATCGATGTAACGAGTGGCTGCTGCAGTAGTGTGTGCGGAGTAGTGTAGTGGGCGTGTCGCAGGCATGGAGGCGCTGGACGGCGTGGGGCTGGGCCGCGAGTACCCCGCGGGCTACGGCTCGCCGCGCGCCGTGTACGCGTCGCCGCGCTCGCAGCCCTACTCGCCCACGCACCACCGCGCCACGCCGCAGCCGCAGGTACACGCAACATTCTACGGTCTATACTCATTCATAACATTATAAAAACAGTAGTTCTTAAAGTTTTTCTCTGTCTGTCTGCCTGTTTGTTCGGGCGAGCGAGACTTTCACTGGCAAATAGCTGATGTTACAATGAGTAACTTCGGCTACTTTTTTTTAAGAAGCGTGTTGAGAGATATTAACAGGGTCGGCAACGAATGATGCCTGGTATTGCTAACGACCATGAGCTGCGATAAGCACTTGATATCATCGTATCAGATGGACTGCATGTTTGTTTATGACCCAGCAGCAGTACCCGTCGAGTCCGGCGGCGTTCTCGGCGCCGTCGCCCCCTCGCGGCGGGCTGCCCCCCGGCGGGCTGGCGGCGGGCGGGGGCCCGGCGGGCGGCGGGCCGGGGGGCGCGGCGGGCGGGGGGTACCCGTCCCCCGCGCCGCGCTCCTTCGCCGCGCGCAGCCCGCTCTACGCGCACAGCCCCGCGCCCTACCACCAACAGGTATCTGAAATTTTTATTTTATATACCACTAAAATACCCACCTGATGATAAGTGGTCACAGCTTTTATTTGTGAAATAAATAAAAAAAAAAAAAAAGGCTGCCATAAACGCAGCTCCAAATAATGCCTCTCAGGTCCACCTTCAGTAGCTCCACCTTACATAAAGGTTCGAACACTGGAGCGCCTCCCCGTTTCCAAAAGCCAGAGACGAATTGTAAAAAAAAATTTATAAAATGGAAAAATTACGTGTATTTAGTATTATCGTAGACTAATATGAATGGTATCCCAGCAGAGCCCGGCGCCGCAGCCGCGGTTCTCTCAGTCGCCGCACGCACACATGCCACTGCCCTACTCACACTCGCCCGCGCCACAGGTACTTACAATAGAAAATAATGTAACAAAAGTCTTTGATCGTTTTCAATTTCTAATTTCTTAATTGCTCAAGGGGACAGACAGGATATCACATTGAAATAAAACTGCATTTAGGAAATTTTATTTAGAAAGGCAGGAGGTTCACTGCTAGCTATGAAGGCACAGTGATTACAAGGATCGTAATTCATAGTACGCGAGTGACACTCTGATGTTCATCACGATCGTAGGCTGCAAATGTTGCAATGATTTTACTCCACGTGCTTTACGATGAAGGAAAACATCGTAAGGTAACCTGCATATGTCTGAAAAGTAATGCAAAGACGTATGTATAGTGGTTGATACCGTAATAGACACACCATCTGCCATGTTGGCACATAATCATCTTCGCTGAAGGTGTCAGCTTATTCATTTGTAATGTAATTGCAGACGCAGTCTCGTCCGTTCTCGCGGTCCCCGGCGCCGAGCGCGGGGGGCGCGGCGGGCGGTGTGGGGGGCGCGGGGGGCACGACGCCGTTCCCCGCGGCGTCCCCCGCCGCGCTGCACAGCTACACGCCGTCGCCCGCGCACACGCCCTACAGCCACCACTCGTCGCCCGCGCACAAGCCGCACACGCCCACGTACACCGCGCAGGTACCAACCCACATCCGCTTCTAAAAAAAAGAATATTAATTACCATGCTAATGAAGAACTATGTATTTTTTATTGTGTGGACACGTTTGTATAGAAAATATTTTTTAGTTAAATCTAGTCGTATTTGAGAAATTTTAGTAAGCACAGATGCCGTCTCTTTGTATGACCCCACGCATGTTTTTATTCGTGTCACGAAATTAATACTCCGCATTCATAGTCCGCGCTCATTACTAGTATTCCCCGAAGAGGGCAAAAGTGTGTTCATAGTACACTCACATTAAGCCAAGTTCCGTGTAGTACAAGAAGGGTCAAGCACTAATCCAGACGCCAGGAACAGGACTACTACTGAGAAATAAAAAGTAACAAATAATTTTGTAAAATATAAAATAAGTGGTTGGTAAAACACGTTTCCTATCGATAGGTAACACGAGAAACTCCTACCCACATAATTCCTACCACCAAGGTATTAACCAGATGTAGTTTACCCGTGCATTGAACATCTTAGTCTCTGCTGAAGTGTATGTGATGTTATATCGTGGGAGACGTGCGTGTTGCAGAGTGGCAACGGCAACAGTTACGGCGGCGAGCTGTCGAGCGACATCGGTGCGGCCATCTCGTCGCCGGCCGCCGTGTCCCCCGGGGGGCTGGCGCTGGACTTCGACCCCCCGCAGCCCAGCCCCATGGGCTCCACCGACATGCACCCCGGCAGCAACAGCAACTCGTCGCTGTCGGACTACAACAAGGTACAGTCATATACTAGTGTGGAGCACTGGCCGCCTGCCTCGGTATAACATGTGTCGTCGTGTCCAGGCGGGGTCGGAGGTGTCCCCGGGCGTGTCGTTCGGCGGCTCGCTGTTCGAGGGCGAGCGGCTCGGCTACCTGGCGCAGCCCGACCAGGACAAGGACCACTACCACTACCAGGACCAGGGTCGGTACACTGACACACCTAGCTTAGCCCTTAACTCACTACCCTTTGGGTCGAAGCTATCTATAGAGATAGCTGTTGGTATAGACCAAACATCAGAAAAAACTGAAACACTTTCCCATTTTTAATATTAGCTTGCAGTAAGATATTACTTAATAATTTTTGACCCCTATTTAGGAAAGAAATTTTGGAATTCCCTTTTTTGGTGTATACCTACAATATACAAAGAACACACTCTCCAAATATCATGCCTCTAGGATCAGCGGTTTAGGCTGTGTGTTGAAATATACAAGTCTCTCAGGACTTTGAATTTTATATATATTGTATAATCATGTTTGCAGACATGGTGTCCGGCAACGGCGTGGCGGACAGTCCTCGGTTAGACCAGCTGCATCAGCATCCCTCCATGTATCCTAGCAATTTCAATAGGTCAGACACCTTACGTATATCACCTACCTTACGCCATATTGTATGACTACGAAGGCATCTAGTTAGAGCAACCGCGCACAAATCAGGGGGCGCGAGCCCGGATTACTTTCGAGCCTTTCTATTCGGGATTATTTAGCAAAGGTATTGTTTCACGAACTTTATACTGTTTGGTTCAATGTATGAAGAAGGATCGTGTCTATAAGAGTTCTCTTTAGACAAACATGTTACAAATTATTTGATGTGACCCATTTTTATCGGTTCCAGGTCCCCGCCGGCCGGCGAGCCGTTCTCCCCGCTGCCGACTGCCTACCGCGCGCCAGACCACCCTCACACGCCCCACACGCCACACACGCCGCACACGCCAGGTGCGTTACGTTACACATACCCTACATACCGCACAATACAATACCGCGAACTTTGTAGCTACTCAAATACAATGCACAGCAACACATGATATTACTGATCACATAACTAAACAACTCGACTCACCTAGTGCGTTACTACTCACATATCACACAATGTTACATACGTCAGGTGCGTTACCATTCACATACATTACAATATACGTCATATTCGTTTGAGAACAGATTACATATCACATAAAATTACTCGTTAGTATGTAGTAGTAATGCCGTTGCGTTACTACTTAAAACACATATTGCAGCACGTGTTAGGTGTGTTCCATATCACACACCACAGAAAACAACACACGCCAGGTGCTACAGATTAAATACCACTCAATGCAATACACATTTTGAGCGTTGTAGATGTGATAAGTCTTAGGAGAAAGTTATATATAGAATGGGAACCCGTTGTGACCTCGGTCAAAGCTACTGTTACTCACGTGTGTTACATGTTTAAGTCTACAACTGCGAACATCACGTGTGTTTGTGTTATGGATACATGAAATAGTGCCGTTAGTGTGTGTCCGCGTGTTGCGTGTGATGACGTGTGCGGTGTCAGGGTCGCCGGGCGAGTTCGGCGCGGGCGCGGCGGGCGCGGCCAAGCAGGACGTGGCCTCCAAGTCGCTGTCCGGCCTCGAGTCGCTCGTGGACCAGATCCCCTCCATCGCCGAGGGGCCCCAGGGACCCACCAACGCCCCCGTGCAGGTACGCCTACCCTCCTTATGAACGTAACGGGAAACTTGCATTAGTTTAACGTATACAAGCTTACCCTTGTATTCCCCTAAGGAGGCGGAGGTGTATTTATAGACACCGACGCCAATTATGTTTAAGTCCCATGTAATACGGGGCGAGCTAATTGTCACTGAAACTGAATTTTGAATTAAAGAATTCATTCAGCTTCAACTGACTCGCACCAACATTGTGGTAAATTTATTACAAAGCATTTTTCTGTAAAAAAAAACACGTAGTAGTAAAACTGTTTTAAAACATTTCGATCAAACCCTTTGGAATATGTATTGCGAGAAACATCTATATTTTTTTTGTTGTTCGGTCAGATGTCCCCGCAGCAGCAGCAGCAGGGCGTGGGGTCCCCGGCGGGCGAGCAGAGCGCGCCGGTGGCCGCCCTGGCGGAGTACGCGCCCGCCCTGTACCCGCCCTACCCCGCCTACGGCACGCCGCCCTACCCCAACAACGGGTGAGTGCCGTGCGTGGCCGGGTGCACCGCCAGTGCACGGCCGGTGCTGACGAGCGTGTGTCCAGGTACGGCGCGCCGCTGGTGGGCTACGGCGGCGGCTGGGGGGTCATGCGGCCCACGCCGGGCTACCTGGCCGACTGGCAGTACTCGTACCCCGCCGTGCCCGCGCCCTACGCGCCCTACAACGCGCACTACGCGCCCTACAACACCTACGCCACGCCGCCCCCCGCGCACCATCAACAGGTAACGCTGCCCCACTGGCACCCCCTGGTACTCACTAGCAGTACGAGTACCCCACCTTAGCAAACGGGATATTTACCACTGATAGTTGGAGAATATCGGGCAATCTTCTAAAGAGGCATACACTTAGGTACGTACAAAGTACAATAAAACAATTGACTAGCACTTTACCTCACAATTAAAATGTTTGCACTTTAAAATTGAATTTGGCGCCAAGTGACGTCGTTAACGTGTTGTTGCGCGTACTTCCAGCACTACCTGTCGGCCGGGCCGCTGCTGGAGCTGCACAAGGGCGGCGAGCACGGGCCCGCGCCGCCCGCGCCGCCCGTGCCCTCCGTGGGCTTCGGCGGGTACTGCTAGTGCCCTCCGCGGGCTTCGGCGGGTACTGCTAGTGCCCGCCGGGTACTGCCGGTGCCCGCTACTGACGACGCCGACCACTAGCCGACGAGCTTAAGAGGACACACTAGAGAGATGACTGACCGCCCATACTAACGATATGTATGACATTTGGAATTTTACCATTTAATGAATTAATTGATATATTTGTCGATCTATTTCTATAATATCGTGTCTATGTGACGTGACGATAAGAAATTTCAAAGTCACAGAAGTATTGCTTTTTAGAAGGATAATGTCTGAAATCAACTTCATTGTAAGATTTTATATTTACATTTTTTTTTCTAAATCGTTTTAAATCAAATATCTATTGTATGGACCTATTGTATTGAATAAGAATATGTTGAAATAGCAAATGTTAGTCGTAATTCGGTTAGTATGAGCGCAGTCGCGTGGGCGGCCTCTTGATACGGAGGGGTTTATTTGTAAATATTGTATGTAGCAGTGAGGCGGGCGAGGGCGCGGGCGGGGCGGGTGTGGAGCGAGTGTTGGGGGTAGTGTAGGGGGGAGTGTTCTAGTCACTAACTAATCGGTGTCGGCTAGTCAAGGCCCGCCCGCCGCCCTCCGGAACTAAACCCTGATCACTACACTCTATTCATATTTCAATATATTTTTTATCTAAGTCACAAGGATGGCCTATCGTACGTTTAATGTATACATTTTGTTTTAGAGTTTAGTTTACACCGTTACATTGTGACGCTATTTATAATTAACGTTTAGCATTTTTGTAATATTTGTACTGTCGCAGTGGAGCGGCCATTTTGTCGCGGCGGTCGTTGACCCCGCTGCCATGGACACCGTGCATTTCAAACGTTACCCGCGCGTTACTTACATTAGCTTCGGATCGCTAGTGAATACCATTATTTACATTATTATACGTTGTATCCTCTAGTTTTATTGTACGGTCCACTTACAACACACGTATCTACTTTAATTGTCAACTTTAACGTGTCGGCTTAAGGTTGATAATTAAAACAGATACGTATGTTATAGGTGGACTGTCCATGCGCCATGTTATTGTAAGGCTGTTTCGTCGAACTGAGCTCTGCCTTCTCGCTCCGACACCTACACAATACAATACTTGTCACATACATACTAAATGCTGCCTGCAATTATCAATTTTATTAGAAAATGACTGTTAAAACTCGAAATATAATATTAAGTGTATGTGTGTGTGTGCTGTGGTGCACACGCGCAGAGCTCAGTCCGCGAGTTGTTATACCGTGTGGTTATGTGTACTTAGTTTTACTGACGTTAAGCGACGCATAATGCTCCATAGGTGCTATGGCTCAGTTGTATACTTTATAGTCGCCTCTAGCTCTATCACATTACGGACTATATTCCTGTGGCAGCGTCCACCAGCTGTTGTAGATATGTTCGTCTCATGTTTGTTTGTAAATGTACTTATATATTTAACGGGTACGTAATCCCTTGGTGTCGGCTCAATGTCCACTCGTTGAGTGTACAATGTGTTATGTTATTGTGATGTATGTTGTGCAGTTGAGGTCGAATGCTGATATGAGTGGCACATACTGTAATATGTCTGTATGAATGGTGCCGTGGGTGCGGTCGGTGAGTCTCTACTACGTTGTTTACTTTATTTACTGAAAGTACCGCGTGTGGAGGGGGGTTAGGGGGGGGGGGGGAGGAGCGTACAAATATGCAGTCAATGCTATTAATTTGCACAAACTCGAAGTGTTTTAATGTAAGCTAAAAAAAACGAAATAACATACGTAATAAAGACATATACGTTAATGATAGGGTTACTCGGATGAATTTATATTGATAGTGTAGGATGGGTGGGGGGTGTGACGTCACGCGTCGCGGCCTGTATGTAGCGGCCTCGGCCGATGACACCAGTGTAAATATTAAGGGGACAGATCTGAGGGGAGCGTGTGATATAATGTGTGTGCGGTGTTAAGTGAAGGCCTACGCACTCATTCATTATTTATTAATATTCGGTCAATCTATCATTTGAAATATACATTAGGTAGGCATTGTTATTAGGTACTTATAGTGAATGTCCTAGTAGTGGACCGCCGGCTGGCCGCTGCGATCGGAGCGCTCTGTTTTACTTTCGTAGTTCAAAAGGGGAAAAAATTATAATTTAAAAATGAAATCAACAGGGTATTTAAGATTGCTTAAGATTTATTATTTTATATTTATTAACATTATTATTGTGCTGCGCTTGTGTTTAGTGTTACTATTGTCAATTTATATTGTTTTTTTTACGTGCAAGTCGTGACGTCGCGTTATATACAATTTATACAATATTTACATGTATGCATTCATTTTTACACAACAACGGTTCTATGTGTGTGTAATATCACAGTTTAGTTAGATCTTAACATAACTCGTACACAACATTATAAGTACACTTTTAATTTTCCTTTTAAGGTTTTTGTGCCAGAAAGGGGTTGGGGGGAGGGGGGGGAGGGGATAAAGGGGTGGAATGCGCGCAGTCGACGTTCTGTTCGGAGCGATACTAAGTACAGTGATATGATCTCATCCGCACAGCTCGCGTAGTTAGGCACTTTATGATAATGTAGAGGGCAGTACCTGTAGGTAGAGGGAGGAGGGCGTGGCCTCCGTTCATTCACCCCGAGGGACGCTCGTGACGTCACGGGACACGTTAGTACATTACGAGTGCTTTATTACGCTTTTTTGATATTATATGTTTTATTGGACACAATCGATCTTTATATTTTGCTTTTTGTATATTACCGATTGGTATTTATTGTAGGTGATTGAAGTTATTAGTGTTATCAGACCGGCGGGGGGGCACCCACCCGCTGCTAGCACTCTCCAACATGACATCATATTTGTATAGTTACCATACATTTATTTAACTAAATTAAAATTGACACTAGCTAGTGCCGTCTCTTTCTAACACTATTTACAAGAAAAGGATGGCAGATCGTCCTTAAATGTCTAGTAATACTAATTACATTGTTTGTACGTATGTTGTTAGCAACGTATGTGCATCCGATTGATTGGTGTGTAGTAGTGCGGTGTCCGCCCTCCGCCGCCCACACACACACACACACACACACACACACACACACACACCAGGCGCACTTTACACACACTGTGGTTGTATTGTAATACATGTGCTGCAAGCGATCCTGAACACGGTAATCAACTTTGAGTAACTATTTCATGAATGAATGCAAATCAGAAAAGGTATGTTGTAATCTTGGGTGTAATTGTTGCGTGTGTGTGTGTGTGTGTGCGCGCCGGTCATCCGTGTAGTGTGTATATGGTGTGTGTGGGTGCGTGGTGCTCGAGCGAGAGTGGACCCTGTGCGGGGCGCGCAAGGGTGGTTGTCGCGTGCAGCGAGGTGTATCAACGAGTTAGCGTAGGTTCCTCTCGGGACGACCAGTGTCGGTGCATTGAGTCGCTCAACTATTTGTATAGTATGTATATTTTTGTATAATTCATTCTAACTCGTGGCAATATTATGAAATTTTAAAATTTATCTCTAATATTAAAACTTAGTACAATTGTTATGGTTACGTTCAACTCGTTTGTCCTGTGTTACTCGTGTATTGATATCGATACGTTATACGTAAGTGTGTGTGTGTGGCCGCGCTAGCACTCGCGCCCAGCTCCAGATATACTCATGCCTTGGAGCTGGTCTTCATAACACGCAATCGTGGACACCAACAATTCTATTAAAACAAGCTTGAAAGCAAATTTATACGTAACAAGGTTCAATTTGGAATGTTGGTGTGAAGCAGAGGTGTTGTATATGTGGGCGGGTCGTGGTGCGGACCCTAGTGTTGTACGATAGTGCGCCGCCGCGCGCCGCTTGGTTGTGAATTAGTAACCGCTTACCGCTCACACTCCGTTATTGTGTTCCGGCGTCAGCTCGGCTCCAGGCTCACGGGCGACCTCTCCTTATTGCACTCACAGTTGGCTACACTCGGATATCGCATTACATGTCAACTTGACAGGTTTAGTTAGTAAATACAAGGGCTTCACCACATACTGTTGACCTATCAAAGCTTACAGATGGACTACTATCTCCTGTAATATGTCTGATCTTCACTTTTGTAATATTGATCAGTGTCATAGTCCAATCTTTGATGGTAATGAGACGTGGTACATTAGTAAATGTAGAGTGATATAGTCTGTGAGCCGACGGCAGCATACAAGCAGTATTGTCGTGCCAAACGTACGTGAACGCAACTCTGAAGCAATATAAGTACGATGTATTCTCGTGTTAATAAGCAATAATCGTGTCCGGGTGTAAGTCGCCTCTCTTATAACACCACTTGTCAATATTGTAGCGGACTTTATTTGACAGTTACCGGCGACCGGTTGTGTTTATTGGTGACCGCTGACCACCATCGGCCGCATGTGACCCGGGCTTTGACAACAATTCAATATTTAGTCCTCGAATTACAAATAGATTCTAAATCAGAATGAAAGAAAAGGTGTAAAAACCTCGATCACATGTGGTCCCTGCGGCCAGTGCTGGCGTTGGTCGTCAAACCTGTCCTGTATAGTGCACTCGGCCGAAGCCAGCATTTGGCTGGTGCGGAGGTCCAGCCTAGCTCAATTTTATTGATACTTAATTATATTATAATTATTATTATACTTGCTTGTTACTCGCAGTTGGTAGTTACTGTCCTGGCTGCGTGGGCGCACCGACCATTTTTAACTAGTACGAAATTTATATAAAATTGTCTATGATACGATGCGCTGCACATCGTACTAGATACCTCTATACACAAACTTTTAATGGCACAAATAATAACTTAACTGGAGTATAACTTGGCTTTGTTATGGAAAGTGTCGGTGTGTGGGGCGCCCACCGGCGGCTCCTCAGCCGCCATGACTCAGACAACTCGCATTTGGATCACGGTGCTTGTTGACATTATGTGACGACGCGGCGCGCGCCGCCCTCGCTCTATATCATACATACTATGGCTTTTTTTTGCAAACTACCCACATTATAAAAAATTACAGTACAAATATATTGAATTCCCAAGTTGGTATATTTTCAAAGAGCATTGGTTCTCCTAGTTATGTATGAGATTATACATATTCTGATTCTGCGCTCGCAATACAAGTGATTGTCATTTGGACAGGGGTGGTGTATTTAGCAGGTATTATGATGGTAGTCAATTAAGGCGAGGGCGGCGCGCGTCGCGCCACAAAGTACAATTTATCAGTATGAATTATTATAACTATCTGTGTTGAGCGACGTCGCAGTCGCGCCGGACCGCGACGGCCTCGTCCGTGCCAGCCGTTATATAATTATTTACGCTAGCGGTAACATTAAAGTTGATAATGTTTGTACAGTTTCTAATGATAAAACTACTTCTCGTAGCGAACTAAGCAAGAAATATTTTTAGTATAATAAGATCTAATCGAATTACATTATAGTGTATCATAATAAACTCGAGGTCGTTTTTCTAAATTTCGTTTTTAACTTTGTACGATCCTTCGCGATTTTTATTTATAAATAATAAAATAGTTAATATCTGATGGTCTCTAAAACTGACTCTGGAATGTACTTAGAAATTAAACAGGAAGAATTTTAATTAATGGAATACTACATTAAATAAGGTTAAGTAATGTATTATAAATAGTTGTAAGGTAAAAAGTTATTATAACATTGTATGGAAAAATTGTGACAAAATTATAGTCATTTGTAATATTATATTGTTGTTTTATTGTGCCCTGGCTGTATCATCTATCACACTCCTGCTTAATCTCTCCTGGTCATGAAACAAACGCGTCCATCTCCTTTATATATTTGTTTATCGGAAGCCCACCCTTGCGAGAAGGTTCGGAACTAAAACGATGTAATTACTTACATCGCTTTAGTTGTGAACCTTGTTTACACAAGTCAAAATGTTTCTCTATGTATCCAGAGATCAATGATTTTGATTATTTTGATTAGATCCAGTTGTATGTGGAAATTCACCCGGCAATAATTCCCTGTGCACATGTATATTATCAATAGCATTTTTCATTTCTCATTGCATTTAAAATAATCCAAAAACGAGAAAAGGAATCGGAACAATGCTAGTTATTAGGAAGATTTATGTCTGTGGTTCGAATAGTACGAAACCACAGATATATAATATGTCCAATAGAATAGTCATAGACAAAGGAACGTTCGTTTGGTATAGAGCATTGCTTGCACAGATATGCAATAGTGTAGCATATTCAGAACGGAACGAGCTTCTGCTACAGCAGAATGGTATAGCTATGTTTGACCTCAAATAGTAGGCATGACATACAAAAAGCAAATAATGTTTTGAAATTCTAATTTTATACTTACCTTTACCATAAAATATTCTATGTCGAATTTGATATTCTAAAAGTTACTATTGACTAAAGCGTGAAGCACGCAGACCGTAAAGTGGTTTAAATTTATTTGCACTGACCGACGCTATGATATAGCTTTATTATTCCATGAGTTTATTTGCATGCGAGTCACAGTCGAGTTAGACAAGTCGTTAAATTCGTATATCTGTAGTACCGCATCAACGCAGCTGACAAAGATGTCAAAACCATAAACTAAAATTTAGAGTTAAAAGAAAATGTTACGAAGCTATTTTATAAGTCATGACATATTAATCGTATTGTAATACATAATTCGCCGTGATATTTAAAGTTTCAAACGAATGAATCTTCGAGTTTTGAGTGATCGTTTATTGTGCCTGCATTAAATTACATTTAACCGATTTTGGCGTTATTAACCAAGATAAAGCTTTTGTTTCACAATCGACGGTTGTATCTGGTGACATAAAAGAGCTTAATTTTGATGGCTTTCACATCATAGACAAGTTGAGGAGCTGTCTGTCCAACCAAAAGAGTTCTTCAAAAAGATCGGTCGGTCGGTGGATCGCCTGTAGAATTCGGTGTGGATTGCGATGTCGGATATCGGCAGTGGCGACGACGAAATTTCTAGTCAGAGTACGTATTTATTTAGTGCGGCTTATGGTACGACTCGCGTTTCAGTTAGAGGCGCGTCGGTTAACCGGTCCGAACGAAATTCCCAACCGTGCTAGCGTTAAGAAGTAAATATTTCATTGTTCCCGTTTCAAAATGGCGAATTCGGGTCTGTAAATGTGTGTCGTTGTGTCCGGGGCTTGAGGGTCACGCGGGAGGACCTCGCGAGCGGGCGGCGGCCCGCCCGGGACCGGCTGAGGGCGCCCGCCGACAGAGGTTGACGACCTATCGATTTTTTTGTCTGTGACCTCTCGTCGTCGGGTGGGCCGGTGTCGGTGGCCGCGACGCCTGGGGCTGAGCGGAGGCGGCCGCAGGGAGCAATCCGCCCGCCGCCCGCCGCCCGCCAGCTGTCCGCGACCAGCGCGCCGCCAGCTGACGACCATGGCAGGTCAGTAGTGGAGCCTCCGCGGCCTACTGTTCGCTCCCCCGCCCTCCCCATCGTACAGTGATCTCATCACCCTGGCCGTCCACCTGGTGCTCCTCCAGGCGTGCCTCGGGCGCAGCCGCGCGCCGCTCCTTTGTTCTCGGGACACAACCGACCTGATACATTGTGTAATAGTGAAAGTGCAGTGTTGGACAAAGAGTTTGGTGAATTAACTATTTCATTGAGTTGTGTGGAACAAAGGAATCATACATCAGCTGATGGTGTCACCTGTTCTTGTGCTGTGTGGAGTGGTGGTGGCTGTGAGTGGAGGACACTGCACCACAAGAGGATCACTGGATATAGCATTAGCCTTCAGTCAGGAGCCGTGGATGCAGTAGGCACGAAGTATTGGTATTGGACAGCATTGTAGTAAGTGTTGCATCACCAGTGAGTGGCTGTGGCTGGTCACCTGGCTGGTCCAGGTGTTGCCGTGCACCCACACAGGTACACTCCAATTAGAATCTACTTGTGAAGCAATGGGCTGTCTATACTTATAGTGTTTAGTGTAATATCATAATATTTTATGAATGTATGTTTTGTTCCACCACATGGGCAGTATTCATGTGGAATCATTTGAATTTATAGATTTTTTATCAGACTTGACAATTACTTGTAAGTTGTGATTCAGATTTATTGTGTAAATTAAGCAATTTAAAGATACAATGATACATGAAACATGAAAAAATACCCTGAATCAGGCTTAATCAGATCCACTATTGGACTTGCCACTCCCATGTAATTGAACTGAAAAGCTTGACTTGAATTTTCAGTAGTTGAGCCAAGAAGACTTGTTGTGTTGAATGTTCAATTGTTTGTGATTCTATTCATGTTGAAGGTTTAGCAAACAGCATCAGCAACTACATTCTGCCTGTATCTTTGCCTGTGTGGAACAGGTGCTGAGAAATGCCTATGTTCTTCCACATTTAATGGTCTTTCTTTGCAAATTCAAACACAAACAGTGAAGTCAAATGAAAACAGACATACAAAGTCTTATAAAATATAATTAATATTAATATCCTATATATGTTCAATTTTAGGTACAATTTGAAGCAATTAAATGATCTGAGAGTACTTCTATCTACCAACAGTCCTGCAAACATACCACTTTCAAATTAACATCAACAACAACAACACCATCAACTATGTAAGTCAATTGTGTGTAGTGACAACAGTTCTGAAACAAGGACTCAATATTTAGCACAGAAACATCAAGTGGATATTATACACTGGTTATTGATTTGCTGAACAGTCAGGGCCGGATTATCCATGAGGATGAAACAACTGCCTAGGGCTCCTCCAGCCATGTGAACAGTTGATTAAATACATTACCTACTATACTTTAAACCTACCTAGCTACCTGCATAACTGTATCTTTCGTGTAACTATAGCCACAGCGATCTTTATTTATCTCCACAGTTATGTATTAAGCTATCTGCCATCCTTAATTTCAAAGATTTTGGTGTATGCTATTTTTTCGATAATTATTTCTAGATCATCAAGCTAGGTAGATGCTGGTAGATGCAAATTAGACCGCTTAGCAGTAGTTTGTTTCCTTTTTTGTCTCTGCAGAGAGTTACTGACAGCAAAAATATGTTGCAGCGTGTTCAGGACTCTGCAAATTTTATAGGCAAGTGGTGCCGGCTGGTATTATCAAGAATGGCTTGAGGCCATTTGTTCTCAGACTCTTGTCTAGTATGAACATCTGTCTCTTGCAGACAAAACATCTTTGATTTACTTGTAGTTTTACCTGTTTGGGGAATATGTCTTGGTTTTTCCATATCTTTGTTCTCGTTTCTGTACTCTACAACCAACAATTCAAGTCTGATTTACAAGCCAACATGTATCAAAGCTCTGCAACTTAAACCATAACTTTACATAGTCATTTTCTTTGGCTTTTTATGTAATGTCATATTTTCTAGTCACTTGATTTTTCCTGTATCTCTTCCCTCCATACTTATGCAATTTTACCTGCCAATCTTAAAGCTTTTATTTGCAATTTTCTACACAACTTATCCCTTTTCATTGCAACAATGAGTCCACTTGTCATTAAGTATTAAGGGTGATAATGATAGCTGTTAGTTGAGTTTTAAGTGTTAAAATGTACTGGTCTCAGTCCCAGGATAGTGTGTCTGTAATAACCCTTCTACAGTGATCCATATTTGGAGTTTTGTTTGTTAATATACAAAATATTAGAACAAGTAATTTGTGAAGGCGTTGTTATATAAATAATTGAGATGGGACTGCTAACACAGCTCCTTTATAGTGATATTCCTCTTGTATATTGTGTGTATATGTGTATAATCTTTTCAAGGAATTTGCTATAAGCAGCTTAGTTGCCATGGTTACTTGCTAAGTTTTCCTCCAGTTTCCTTGTACTGGGAAGAGCTTTGATAATATTCTATTTTTGTAATGAGCCTTGGCTGCAATCAATAAACAGGGTGTAGGCTGAATTTTTCACGTCGGCGCGGATAGCCATATCTGAAGATGTGGAATAGTGAACATTACTGAAAGGCACTATTTTGAAAAAAAAAAATTGAGTATTGGAATTTCAGAAATTTGGTATATTCATACATAGTGGAAAGTAAAGACATACGGCACAAAGGAAAAATCTGATAAGATCCCTCTACCCTCGTGCACTCGTGGCTCCAGCGCTGGTCGTTGTCTATCGTAGTCTCGCAGTTTGATTCATGCTGAAGTTAGTAGAAATAAGCTTCGAATATGTTGTTCGTTTACTAAGAATGTTTACATATTGGTTGGAATATATCAAGACCATCAATATCCTCGGCACCCGTATTACGATCCTAGAAACAGGTTATCTAATTATCACTAACTGTTTATTGTTGCTAGTGTCTGACAATTATTGAAATGTCCCGAATTTAAGGGATTGGAATGAAATTGTTCCATCCCTACCCTCATCCACGTAAATGTCCTAACTTGATAGAAAGTGACATGTATACCACAATCAATGATATTACGGCAAATATATTCTTCTTGGAATTCGAGTCCCTGGCAGAGCGCATGCGCGTTGTAAATGAAAAGAATCTATCCTGATTTCCATCTGTAAATCACGAAATGTGAAACGTTATTTTGAGAAGTTGTTCTGTTTGATATCATAGAATATGTTTGAGAACCTGAGTCCCAACGACGTCAACGCTTGTTGCCGTTCATCCCACCGCTAGTCCAGGAAGCCTAGGTTTAGGACTCCGTTCCAATTTACATAGACAAAATGGCAGTTCGTTGATATAAATTCGCTTAAATTCAAGTGGATAACGTTTTGTGTGAACAAATGAGTAGCTGATTGCCTAATTTTTTGTAGGACAAGCTCGTATCGGTGCTTCTTGTTGAAGACTTGTTGCTGCACTCGAAGCAGCGTCTGATAGTTTTGCAACGGCCTGCCCGAGCTCGCCTCGCGAGTTGCGAACCAGTCCCACCGCCGAGCGCGCCCGTGGCCATCACCATGGACTCCGCCGTTCCTTCATTCACAATTGATCGCTGCGGCTCAGTTTTTTCTATATGAAAAACACAGGTTTCACTTTTTTGTCCGTCTGGCTCGGCGGCTGTCTACAGACTATATTGTTAGTCTGGTGCCAATGACCCGCCTTGAACTACTTACATAACGCGCTTAGTGTCTCATGGCGCACTCTTATGCCTTATTGGTTGCGTTTGCCATTTTAATGGGCACCCTAGATCGGGCCCCGCGATGCCGTTCCAAGTTTAACAGACTCCGGCTAGGAGCTCAGTTACGTCATAGTTTTTTTTTATTAAAAGGTTATTTTATATGGCGAGGTTATGTTGCGATTACACGCGCCGCGCTCGCCTCACGAGTATCGAAAGTTGATTGAAGGATAAGCATTGTGAGGTGGCCGCCGGAGCGGCGCGGCTCCTCGTCGCTGACATACGTTTATGATGTACTTTTAAAGGATATATAAAAAGATAATGAATCTGGCGGTTAGCTCTCTGTTTTACTTTCAGTTTTACGATGACGACCCCGTTCTGGATTTCCTAATTCTTTGAATAACTCTAATTTTAGGCGGCGCATGATTCCGGTATTTAGGACGTTATCGCAAATTTTAAAGCGATGTGTGAGCGATGACACGCTTATTCACACGTCTCTTGAACATTGCCGCTCGACCGCAACCTCACTAATATTGTAAATGTGAACTGTCCTAGTTTGTTCGCCCTTCTTGTTGCCAAAACGAAGTAATTGGTACATCGTGATTGTTTGCACAGCGGCAGATATCTAGCAGAGTCGGAAAGTGATACAAGGGACTGTTTTTCAAATTGTTGGTGAAAACTAGTGCGTAATATTATGAGGTACAACACGGACCTGTCTCACTGCAAGCCGTATTGATTTCCATTAGTGTATGCCCCTTGAAACAGGATCCCTAGCATTTCGGAGCTTGAACAAAGAGATTCCCTCTGAGTGAGCACAATATTGTCTCGTTCGTTGGAAGCACTAATAATAGTTGAGTTCACTACTATTATTTGAAGTACGTATTAGGTTGTATACCACCTTTTGATCGGAGAGAATTATAATTATCTACATTCAAAGCAAGGGGAGCCGCCGCTCGCCATTGTCCAACAGCGCCGACCTTCTCGACCAGCCATTGGGGCCGTGATGGGGCTCACTCTACTTTCATTACAACACGGCCACATCATTATAGACATACGTTTTAAATTTGTAAACGCGCCCTTTAATCGTTTCACAAGGCCATGCAAATATTTTTTCTAAAGATTTGTACTATCTTTTGTGTTGTGTGTGACTCTAAATGCCACATTCAGGTTTCTTACGATTTGTTCCTCTATCGATAATACCTCGGACAAACAGACAGAAGGATTCTTTCGGTGTGGATTACGTGAAAATAAACAAACATGCTTGAGAAAATGATATAAATATCAATTACTTTTCACAAAAGGTTGATGTGCAGGAGACGGGCGTGGCAGACTGTCAGTAAAAGCTGTTTATTGATCGACCAGAAAATTCTACCTAATTATATCATATGAACTTAGATTTTTTTTAATTTCTCTAAGCCGTTTTGGGATTGTTAACAAACAATACTTACATAAAATTCTTAGGAAATGTATGTTATACATTATTATCTAATTGTTTAGAATTCATCGGTTTCTTACATTTCCCATAACAGAATTAAAAAAACACGCATTAATAGAATAAGCCAATTAAGACGAATATATCTTCTTACATCCAGGAATAAATGATGCTACAATGTCTCGATAATAATGAGACACTTAATTATATATTGTAACATTGGTAACGTGATATTGGCCGGTAATGGATCTAATCCTCCAATTTGTAAGGTATCATTGCTGTCACCGAGAGCATTGTGCTCGCCGCCGCTATTGTGGCACGCACACTTGTACCACTATTGAAGTGTCCTTTCGTGTCTGTCTGGAATTGGTGATTAATATACTATGTATTAGTTCAGGTGGCGAATATTGGCGCACAGGGCCTTGCCAAAGCCTTACCAAAACCTCTTGTTTATTGCCACACACGTCATAATCACTGTCGATCTAATTTGGCAATAAGAAATCACGGTAGGGCTCCAGGTCACTTCGCAAATTGCATTGCGATATGGTCAATAGTATATTTGTCACGCGCCGCCGTGTGCCCTTCGTTATAGCTATTAATTTTGCAAGGAAACCGAAATCTCATTTACCGTCCATCACGCAACCGAAACTGATGGCTTTACGTCTCGTCAAACTCGAGGATACCTGGAATTCTGTGGGTATTGACTGCTGCCCAATCCAACTATTAACTGCGAGCATCGTTTGAATTTTGCACATTGATAGATTGACATGCAGAGTATATTTGCACGTATCTTGACCTCAATATTTATTAGGTCGATAACAATACAAGGCTCTGTTCTTTATTCCAAATTGGCGACTTGTGACGATGCGTTGCGAGTTGTCCAATAGGTAGTTAATTTATTAGACCTTCGTATGGCAGCAAATTGCTCGTATCCTCGGGTCAAGGAGGGACGCTTATCCTGGTGGCCTTATTCGCATATTTAGGACAATGCTACAACTAAAACGGTTACATTGTAATTCGGAGTAAATAGTTGAATCGCAATAGCCTAATCCGTAATCTGGACCATCGGGTCTAACGTCATTCTTGTCTTATGAATACATATCCTTTTGAAGAAGCAATAATTTGTCTGGCGGTCTTGAACGGTAGATGAACTGGTTTTATTTACGATCCGTAAATGCGCAAAATGTGTGTATGATGCCAATGATTGCTTAGTGTCGATTTGTTCAAGTGTACGCAATGAGAACGATATTTCGTCAACAACTACCAAACGTGTCCCGTATGAGACATTAAGCTTAAGTTTTGTTTTCATATCCTGAAAAATGTACTAATATAGGTGATAGCTCGCTTAAATAATGCTGGTGATTTGAAGATAAGCCCAAACAAACAGAGTTGTTTATATGTTATTGTAAATCAAGTATTGGTGTAGGTGTATATCGCAGACAGTCATTATACTGCTATTTTGTGCCTTTAAATATTTTGTATGTCTTCGGTAGAAATACCAATCAAGATGATAAATACATGTAAGGGCCATGGCGTGGTGTCCTCCGTGTGGACTGGTTCTATTGTAGCCTTGCCACTACATTTGCAAGACATTCAAGTTATTTGCATACCGTACTTGCCATGTGTCAAACACTCAATTGACCTTGTTCAGTGAGGCCATGGTGGCAAATCATATTGGCAGGCTTGCGAAATGCTTGGCCGTCTGTGGGATGTGATGAACTTGAACTTTAAGAGAAGGGAATGGATTTAAAAGTTGTCTTGGATGATGTATCCTGCCTCGCATATTTGACCTCAAAGAGAATCACACATCGATTGATGTGTGGCTGTCAGTTTTATTTGGGAGACGAACATCCATTCTATCATCCGGACTATTTAATTACTGAGAATATATCTTATTCAATGCAATATCTGTTAGCTTAAATATTGCGGAATTGTATGTCTTCCTTGAAGGCGGAAGTTGGCGACAAGTAATTAATGTCACTGCGAGTACCGCTGGCTCTCAGCACGTCTGCCCCAGATTGAGACCAGAAACATTATCACAGCGTGTTATCTGCTCGTCTTAAGTATGACTTAATTTTAGGCGCCTTGTGATTGAAAAAAAGTGAAGACAATGAATTATTCACAAAGCTGAACACTAAGATATTCCAATATTGATCACATCAAGGGGAAACATTCTGGTTCATGACCCGAAACAATTGATTTAGATATCTGTGGCACAGTATAAATTTAAGCACTACAAGCACGCACACGTTTACACAGACGCGCACATCTCCAAGATTGTAAGCAGAATAGTAGTAGCATCAATAAGGGGTGTCACGTCGTATCCAGTCGCAATTTCAAAACTTCAAAACGTCAAATCTACATTATTTAGACAGTACATTTTCTATTCAAAGATGGATTGTCAACCCTCACGGTCACTGGATCACGTTCTTAATTCAGAAAAAAGGCCTAGATTCCTTACTGGTTGCAAAGCTTACATTTGTCATTGGTGTTTGCGAGGCAACGCTCATGAAATTATAACGTGTGACGGGTCAGGTTGATCAATGCACATTTAGTTCGTGCCGCTCCAGCGGTGCTTGGCCAGCGGTGTTGCAGGACCTGTGATACCTGACCTTTTGAACACATTCGTATTACACTGTTATTCAATAAATACTCGTCCGTATTATTGCGAAATGACCATTGAATATCTAAAAAGTTATGCTAGAATTTTCTCAAGTACGTATGGTTGTTGTCCTTTGGAACGCTCTATCTACATTTTGCCCTTTAAATTTTGGGCGTCTGCAAATAGTCGTCTTAATAGTCTGATTTGAAGCAAATATTTTGCAAATAAATAATCGTTGCAGGCTGTGTCTGCATGAACTCGAGTAGATAATGCAGATTAGAGAGTTGAAGCGCTGCCTCTTATCAACCAGTGACGAGGATTTATATGATACAGCTTCCTTAACGGCTATCGGATCCTTACAAGGTAATTGAAGAGGGTGATGATTTGATGGCATCTCGTCACATACCAAAATAAATTTGTATCACAGAAGATATTTTATTAACTTAAATATTTGTAGTTATCATGTTCCAGTAGTTTTCTCTTAGGCTCAGTTTTCCAACAAGTACTATTCAGCATGATGATGATACTTCCCGGCAGTGCAATTAACACTGCGGTGGCATCTAGCCAGGTGTATGCCTGGTGCTAACTCCAAGAACTTTCTCTTCCCGACAATAACGTTTGATACATATAGTTTAAACGAGCTAAGGATGACAGATAGATGATAGGATAGGATATTATTATTTTAAACTTCCTTTATGATTTATTTTTAGTTTTTTAGTCCTATTTCAAAAATGTTTAACGGATTTTTTGGAATTATTCTTAACTAGTTTACACAATCCTAGCTAGAGCACAACTATATTATGCTATTTTCTCTTTGTGTACCTCTTTACGTGAGGAACTCACCATTATAAAACTGACTGGTAATTATTTTTTCTCTAATTTCTTTTGTCACTATTGAATTCAGCCGCATTTAAGTGAAACATACAGGGAAAGCTTACGGTCCTTTATAAGCTTTATGATCCTGTTCTGCAGTATGTTTGTTTATGAAATGTAATGTATCGTCAGTACATTCAATTACATAATACAAATTATGTACTTACTGCATACAAGTTAACGTTGGAACAATTTTCGTAATCAAATGCAAACAAGGGTTGCGTGGCGATTGCAATTAGTTTACACGAATTTATTAGACGTACACTGCCCTAGTTCAGTGCGACAAGCCTCCATGGCATACTGCCTGCATACAAACAAATGTCGCAAAAGCAATCTCCGTATGCGCTATTTTCTTCTCAATTGCCTTCAGCAACAACCAGGGGGCAACTATGATCGTCCAAGCAGCTACTTACAGCTACTTACTGTGCTAAAATGAAGCGTCGAAGCTCAGATGTTCTAAATACGCTCTGATTAAGCCGATGATGGTAGGCCCCCAGGAAAATACTAAGGCATCTATGATAAATTAACAATGTTTGTAAAATACCCTCCCATAGTAGCAAATTATGATATCTTTTCAGATATTGTTAAAGCACTTTATCTGTAAATATTTAATGAGTTAATGGATACTTCATGGATCCATTAAGCGTTATAACATTCTCTTAGGAGATGAAATAGCTATTTGCGTCACTTGAGACTAGTATTAAATTAAAGTTGCTTTCTAGCATCAATTTGGAGATACAATTCCAAGTACTCTGTGCTTATAGCTGATTCGATAATTGTGTTCTGTCAAAATGTTTCCAAACAAGATGAATGATAACATTTGTATCTTTGAAATAAGGTTCTGCTTACATATGTTTGTGTGTACCAACTAGTGGTTGCTGGGAGTGTTTGATGAACCGAATGTTTCGTCCGTCTGTGAAGGGCGAATGCGGATGTGATCGTCTCGTGATCGATTGGGATATGCATTGAAGCTGAAAATTGTGTCGAATAGGGGTGAGTCGAATCGACTCTCGATAGCCTACAATATTCCGAACGCAACATTCCACACATTAAATGTGGAATATATCGTGTTCGAGCACTATAATGTATTAGATAAGGTTTTATGTATAAGGCGTGTTACTGTAATAGTTTCATTGTTAATGTATGTGAATAAAGATATAGTAAGTGTTGTGTGGTTTCATTTAGTGGTACGTTTGGTGGTGAGGTAGCGTCGTCTGCGAGCCGTCTAGGTCGTTGACCCCGCTGAAAGGCTCGCGCGGAGATTACATTGTGAGCGGCACAATGCGCCCGTCGCGCCCTCTTTGTGGATTCGGACGTTTCACAAATTGCCTGCCTGCCCGTGGGAATTATTGGCGTTTCCAACAGCATAATTGATTCAACAATGACAATGTTTTTGTTAAAGTTATGGAATTAATAAACATTTGGAGTTATGTTCGTAACCTTCGATGAAATGTAAAAGATATTATTTAATTATATGAAAATTGACGAGGATAATGCTGGTCGGACGAAGAAAATTATAGTCGTTTGTTTCGGAGATGGACGTTAATATAACAAGTAACTAAACACCTGATCAGCTGACAGGAAAGTGAAGCGACGAACCGAATATGGCGATCGGTTAATATTTATAGGGCATCTTTTATTCATAGGTATGTTTAAGAATAATAGAGCACACGTTTATATTATATTCATATGCCGGCGTCGCCTTGACACGCTTCGATCTGTAGCGGGTGCTAAGGTGACGTTATGACAGCTCGCGTTGCTTTGTCTGGCGCTAACCTTAATGAAATCTCAATCAACACCATCACTTGCCGGATTAGTTAAATGCCACCAATTTACAAAGGATCGCCACTAAAATGTATGAAGACCCCCAATAACCGCATTAGTGTGTCGACTACACACCAATGACAGGTTGTGTACAGCACTCACACTAGCGTCAGTTTGTGTTCAACATTACTATGGAAATGCATACGCGTTGAATATCATCACCGTCAATTTAAGAGTAGTAACTTACTGATGCAATTTTTTCTGTTCCTCCGTCCAGTAGTAAGTCTTTAACCTCCTTATACGTCATGACACCTTTTCTTTAACTAATCTCATGTTAACCTTAATAAAGACTTCATTCAGTAGTCAGTTGTTGAACTAAACACAAGTAGGTGAAAGACGCCGAATCACTTAATCCCGATCTGTTGTCACTGGCGACAATCAAATGAGAATCGCGAGGCAAACAGCTAAAATGGCCGCCATGACATGATTTGGGAGATATATTTCTTCCGATTTCGACATGTGTTGCTAATGCTATTATAATATAATAACCTTATAGATCTAAATATCGCCCACCACCGACTGAACACCACTACCATCATCTCCCACATTAAGGGTGTAATTCAACTAGAATTGTGCGAAGGATGCGTTTGTTATACAATCACTATACAGTCACGTTGTTCTGTAAGGTTTCTCAGCGTTGCACTCGACGTCTCTTGTCAGTTTCGGAGATACGAAATTGACAACCTTATCCTCTACATATATTAATGTCCTATGATTCAATCCGACGCTCGACGGCGAGTTCGACGCTAAAAACCCTATTTCCCCGATTATTTTTATTGGTTCTTACTAAACACATCCTCGCACATCGCTAGTGGTAGTGGAGATGCACACTTATTCCTTCACCCTGTATACATGATAAGTACCAGGTTTGAAATTAGCTTGAATCTTATCAAATCAATGGTTAAATTATATCGACAAATGCCCCGTAGAGTGTCCAAGTTAATATAAACCTTGGCGTCTTATGGAAGTGCAAATGATGTTCGAGGCCACATTAAGTGTAATTCAAGCACCATAGTTATTGTGTAAATACCAAGATGCGAATAGTAACTATCAAGATAATATATACTTTGTTATTCTCGCTATAACACCAAAACAGCGTAACCGATTTCTATTTTGAACTAGGCAAAACGCAAAGAAAGACATCCAAAAATCCGAAAAATTTGAATTTAGTCATTGATACATTTACAATTTTCTCATATGGTTTCATATATCATTCGTACAATATATTTAATATTGATTTTCATTTTAAAACATCCAGCGACCTAGATTATAACAGCACAATATGGTGGAAATACACATGGTAGGACACTTAAATGTTGATATAATGTACTGTGCTATTGATTATGTGTACTTATGTCTGTTTGTTGAATATTTTTCAGGATATGGTCAGGCAATGGACGGGGCAGGCAATTTTGACGGCGGTAAGTGTCCATACATACCTACATAATAACTTACCTAACACACATTTCTCGTACTTATAAACGACTCTATACTGTTACACAATTGATTTACAATACATTAGTTAAATCTATATCTATACACATTTTAGTAGGTTCCGTTCAGACAGAAAAAAATACTGTTATTATTTTTTTTCGTTTTTTGTCAGTCTGTTTGTTCAGACTTATCCCTGAAACGACTGGACCAATTTTAACAGGCTGGGCTTTCACGGACAGATGGCTGTTGTTAAAAAATTAAGCAATATAGTTTTATTGTTAATCCTGGGCGGGCAAAACCGCGGGGCACAATTACAAACGTAATTCAAGTGATGCGCTGACGGGCAGACATAAAGACAATTTTATTAGTTACTAGCTGTGCGCTGCGGGTTCACCCGTCTGGATTTAATTCACCGCGGAACCCTAAATGTTTTTTTTAGTAATATAAGTAGCCTATTTTTTTTATGATACTTTCTCTCGCAGTTCGTAGGGGGGAGTTACCTCCACTGCTTAAACGGACTAAAAGGCGAGACCCAAGGGCCTCCAGCCGAGCTTTAACTAAGCAACACAGCTAAGGGCACACCGGTGCGGGGCTCGGACCTCGGCTTAGAGTGTTGCTGGGTGATGATCTAGGGAGCTGGATCTGAGTGGTATTATTTAGGGACATGTTTAAGGCTAGTAGCTCGGCGCGCGCCGGCCCTAGTAGAGGACGGGGGGATAAGTTACTCCTTGTAACGTTAGCTTTCTGCCAGTGAAAGTCCCGTTAAAATCGGTCTACTCGGTTCAGAGATTACCCGGAACAAACAGACAGAAAAAAACTGAAAAATTGTTTTTTTAAGTCAGTACCGTAAATATTTTCATATGAATTTAGTGATAAGTTGTTATTTTGGAATTACAAACAGACATTTCAATTTTATTTATCTGTAAAGATGTATAGATAAGCGTAGTTCAAGGATAAGCGTGGTAGGCGGCCTTGTGTGAGCTTCTGCCAGACTATGTCGTACAGGGCGTCTGACCAAATACTCCGCTAAGTATTTGTTCTATTAATAGGAATAACCTTACGGATAAAATTATACGAACGAAGGACACGGAGGGAGGGGGAGGTTGTATGGACCCAGACCCCACCCTCGATCAGTGTTGCGTGTGAATAAGTTTATTTGGAGACATGTAATCATACCTAAAAACTGTCTTCATCTGCAATTCGATCGGAACTTAACTCCCTACGAAATACTTGAAAAAATTGTACCCGTTTTGTCCTCAAAAATATTTTACAAAGTTACGTCGTCATTTTCGCCAAATTTAAAAAAAATACGCGACAAAAATGAAACGTCAAAGCTTAGAAGTTATTAACACGCTCTTCTTAAACCGATGATGATGAGGTCCCTGTTATTATTAAAAATTCTACCAACAGCGTATAAATATCTTATCATCAAGCCATAGAATGCAATTAAACGCAACGCAAATTTACCAAGCAATATTGTATATGATTAGTTTATGTTCAAAATGAGATCATGAACGTGTACATTACCGTGTTACCGTGGAGGGTGAGATATAATCTTGAAACACATTACCGGGTTGATAATATTCTAAAATCGCGGCTTGGAACTCGAGGACGATGTTATTTGGCCACATTGCAAATAACATGTCTCAGCGTCTAATTTATTTTATAATCAAATTACACGTACGATTTCAAATTGCATTTACTGTTTTAAATCTTACCCGATGGAGCGTGGGACCACATCATATAATGGTAACAGAGGGACCGCTTTCTACTTGTGGTTGCAATATTTTGGCGAAGATTCTCTTACCCCGGGTCTTAAAATCCAAGTCGCTTAAGAAACTGAAATAATTAACTGGGATTCCATTACTACAGTGCTGCTAGACCACTCTGAGATTCTGGATTGACATAATTCACGCTTATGAAAAAACGAACAGTTAATAACATTTTTGTACGCTTTTGCGCGGCTCGCTCAGGCGCTATGCGGCTGCCCCCACTAGTTCCTACATTGGCTTCGAAATATAACACGCACACAAAGGTGCGGGTGTACAAGAATCGCGATCTAGTCATTCCAGGACCTGTAGACAAAGCAACATTATCATCCCGCTTCGCTAGTAATATAGATGCCAAATGTACTGGAATGACATGTCATGTGTGTTTCTTATCGTTTCTATTAGCGCAAGCGCCACAGAATGTAGGCCAGTACTTAAAATCGTGTTGCTTCTATTTGGGTGGCTTCAATCTACACATTTAGCTTTATTTTTGGGTTTATTTGCGTTTATGTTCTCCTGTTACAGTCAAGGTATGAGAGCAGTCCTTCTGTACGGTATTATTTTGTCGTGACACCGTCGCATTGCGCTAGTGTCTTGATATTGCAGTAATTCTATTAGTTTTTATCCCATTCTGCTTTAAGTATGTTAGTTCAGTTGGATATTTCCGTTATCACTCCTCAACTTGGTCCAGTTGTTCCAACAGGAATGGTTTGTTCTTATTGTCGCCCTTCGTAAGTAATGTTAGTCCGAAAAGTGTAGATTTGGCTGTGTGGTTAAATTAACATAAGCTTGCCTATTATTGAACCGGCACTAGGATAGCCTGTAAAATTTTCGTTTGATATATTGTTCCCTGTAAAAGTTTAATAAAATAAATATGCTCACGCCCTCTTAGAAGGGTCCCCGAAAAGGTAGGCAGAGGTGTTGTAATCACAACACCTACATTTCACCGAATTTGATTAAGTGACAACGTGATAGAGGGTGGGGCCATCCCGTCTCAGGCATTATATATTTGACTTTTAAAGACTTCTCAGACATGCAGGTTTCCTCACGATGTTTTTCTTCACCGTAAAGTGCGTGGGGTGAAATAACTGCGCTTAAGTTTTTACAAAAACTCGTTAGTACAGGCACTGGGACTTGCGTAGCAGGCGACTGCTCAAACCCGACAGCTACCACGGCTCGTCCTAAACTCTAAACTGTCCTTTAAATATAGTTTAGGACAGACTTATCGCACCCTCAGAACGATAGACGCTCAATTCGACAATGAATTTTTTTTATATCTCTATAAAATATCGGTTTTGAATAAAATTAGGTAGCACGTTGTCGATAAGTGCTAAAAATATTTATTTACATTTATTTTAACTAGATGTAGAAATACATTTTGAGGTCTGCCTTAAAGTTAACATAATTATTAATTTGCAAATGTTTGAGTTCAGGGTGCGTTACGTATTATCCGCGGCGTCAAACTACCATCAGGACTATATTGTACCTAAACAGGTAGGTAATAAAGTGTGATTTCCAACGCATTGCAAATATACTTGATAATATGATATTTGCGACAAACGACTCACCCTCCGCTGCTACTTTCTAGCCTTAATATTTAATATGAAAAGGTAATAAGGAAAATGTAATATCTATTATTAGCGTTATCACCCGGGCCGAGGAGGAACTGAGAATAGCCACGTTACTTCCACTTTGCGCCTCGCTGGAACACTCTGATACTTTATTAAAATGTCCAACTGATTGTCTGTGGAGGTTACTAAACATGCATAGTTTGCGAACATAGATACATTTCATATTTATAGGTACTTACAAACCCTCAGAACGATACGGGCTCAATTCAAAGCAATTTGGAAATCGCAATCGTCAAGTTTGATTTTATAACTTAGACAGTAATTATTTTACCAGTTTTGAATACGATGTATTTTATATTCTTAAAGCATAGCTAAGGTTGTGCATTGTCTATTAGTGTTAAAATATATATTTTTTTATACTACACATTCTTCTTCTACACAGTCTTCTGGTCTGGTCTGTTTGTCTATCTTAACATTATTACTTTCGCATTTTTTTAGTTGAGCTCTATCGTTCTGAGGGTGAAATATGTACAGGAGGGCAGTGTGAAGACACTTAAGTTTTTCGATACATAATTTCTTTTTGGTCCATAATTCTAAAATATGACAAAATTTCCCAAATAATGGTAATATACAGACTGAGAAATATTATTCTGAACATATTTAAAAGATGTCTAATAATTAATAAGCACTGAGAAATCAAATACAAGGAAAGAACTTGATTATAATAGAAATCCGTCAACGGGCGTGAGCTTTTTAAGGTTCCGTAGGCAAATAATTACAGAAACGGACCATTGATAATTTCATTTGCGTCTAAGTGTAATATAATATTACACTCGTAAGTGTAATAGTAACTGGTTGACCGAGCTGTAGTCGGTTTCTTTCTCATAAAAAAAATCGAAAAAAATATCAATAAAATTAGGAAAAAAAACTGAACCGGTGTCATTTGGACTCAAACCGGGGTATAGCCTAATGTCGTTATTACCCGATAGGCTGGTAGCCTCCCGTCTGAGCTATCGTAATTTGACAGATGTCGGAGATGTGGAAATTTACCTTCGTATTGTAATGATATTCTAGCATTTTAGCAATTTTTCATTGCCTGAAAACATGGTTAAAACGATGTTTTCTGAAGATGAAACCTATCTAGATCTATTTTTTGCCCCTGAAACCCCTACACTTCATGAAAATCGTTGTAGCCGTTTTCGAGATTCAGATTCTGTTTATATAAGAATGGCTCGTTTAAAGGTATTATTAATATTATATTACAAATTAAATAGCCGTCCAAGGTCCGTCCTACAAATTCAGTTCTCGTTTTCTCTCTTTTAAATTTTCACAATAAACGTAATGTTACGAAAATAAATATTATGGTCTCAAAAGTATGAAAAAGTAGATACATACCTGTAACCCGGAATTGGGGTATTGTCCAAGAAAAATATTAAAGTTGTTTTGCCTTTGTGTTGTAAGCGTCAATAGGATCACTGCTTACCATCAGGCTGTATTTTGTTCAGCATATTAAGCAGATCGCCTCCATTTTTCCTCTCCCATTTTCCTCTCCCCCATAGGGCACTGGTGTGACCCACAGCAGATACACAATCATACTTAATCCCCTCGGTGGCCATACTCTATGCTTTAGGCATTTTGCCGGGGCCAGCAGCCCGCGCTGCTACCTACCCGGCCCCACATCTGGGTAGTCAGAGCTCCCACACCCACCACCAGGCACACCGACCCCTTTTTAGTCTCCTCTTACGACAGGCAGGGGACACCATAGCTAAATGTTTGGACCCCGGTTATTGGGTCAGGAACACAATACTGCTGTGAGGTAGCATTGTTTGACTGCGGTCTTCTGTTAAATGGAGGTACAGTCCCCAGTCGGGCTGCTCCGAATTTTGAACATCGCCCGGTAGGTCCCGTTATGTCGTAATTCTTAACCTCTGAATTATTTTTGTCACTTTTGTAGTAATAAAATATATTAGCTTGAAGACATTAATATTAATGTGAAAGTTTTACAATACGAGCACAAGGTCGATCGGACGGAACCCTAAGCGTACACGTGCCTGACTCGTTCTTTGCCAAATACTTATGACGCAGTATCTAATAGGCAAGGGCATGATTTTTTGCACGTGTACATTAAATATTGCCTATAAGCAACCTTCGAGTTATTTTTTCTGATGTCATTAGGCTAAGTTTATTTGGGAAATCATTAATTTTATTTTTTGCGACACGAGGAGATATACTACTTTTCCGCCAACCTTTGTATCATAAATAACACTATGTTCTGCTAGATAATATTAGATCAGGGGCCCAACCATTAGCTCTTATTGCAATGATAGTTTAGCTGTGTGACAGTGACAAATGTATACACGTCGTATACATCTGTCTCATAATATGAGTCAAACTATCATGGCAATAAGAGCTCAAGGTAGGGCCCAAATTCTTTTCTTGTATCAATGCAATCAACATTTTATGGAACGTTCTTGTACAAAACTTGTGTATGATCACCTGATTTTTATACAAAGTGATTGCCATTTGACCTTCGTAACCCATTTTACGAAAATGATCGGTAATCAGGGTTAAACCAGTTGTTAGACTATCTTAGGCCTCCTACTGTCCTGTTACGATTACTAATGATGATAAATTGGCAACCAGGACCGACGGCTTAACGTGCCTACTTACTACCTTATTTGATATTATGTATTAAATAAATAAATACGAAAATTAGTTCTCAGCTTCGTAATTAGAGGCATCCACGCAGCGTTTGTCAATACTAACACTTGATTTACTTGCTAACAGTCTACTCATTGTTATTGAAATAAATGTAGGTATTCATTTACACGTGTCTGGGGCCATCGTACGATTCTACGCACCACAGTGTGTCCAACGGCCGTCAATGTAAATACTGTATCGGTATAGTGTGCGCCGGCGCCGCGGTTCGCACCGCCACCTGTGCTCACTAAACACATCATTATGTGAACGTAGACTGTGACTAGACGGCGGTAGTTAGCCAGCGCGCTCTACGCCTTCAACGTCTGGCTGATACGTATTAATGGCTGTAGCAATGAAGTACTGAACTTACTTGTTATTTGAGTAAGTTGACTTCGAACTTGCGAGAAACTCAGGCTTCGTAGCACGATTATATGTAATAGCTAAAGGTAAAGTTGACATTATGCCTGACAGCTCAATGCGTTGCACCAAATGACACTGGCAATACGTAAGTTTTGCTGTCAGTGTCATTTTTGGTACGATGCAGCTATAATTGAAGTTATTAGTAATAGATTTGAAGAAAAACCTGGGCGCGTAAATCTAATAGTTGAACTTATAATGTTTTCTGACAATTTAAACAAATTTAAATGTATATTTTTATTGTCTAAACAGGGGGCCAACTATCCTCGTTTGAGCAGCACGTTTTAAGAACTTCTCAGGTTTGAAATCTGAATTTATGGTATGAAAATGGAACGCCAAAGCTCAGAAGTTCTTAATACGCTCTGCTTAAACCTATGATGGTAGGCCCCCAGTACTTTAACTCTTTGTTATAGCTAAAATCAGCTTCGAACGAGATATTTACCTTCACACAATTCCACCTGATTTAGAGCATTGTAGACGGTAACTAACCTCTATCAAGTCCATCATGTAAATGATGTAAATTGGTCTTGATTTTCGTTGACTTTTATTGAAGAACAATAAAATTGTAGGCAATCACTTTAAACATATAAGTTGGTGTTACAGAACGGCAGTTGTGCGCACTGTGGTTTCCCTCGTAATGATTATATCTAAAGGTAATCAGTTGGAGTGTTTTCATAGACATTAGACATGTTCTGTCAAAAACATTCACATTCTTTCACAGAATCTATCGAATACACCCACAGATACAACATAGACGCAACTATTCGACTATATGAGTACTAGCCGAACAGCGTTTCGTGGAGGGGAGGAGTAGGTTGCTGTGCTGGCAATAATTGTAATTATGCTAGCACATGGATTTCGTTAGACAACCACCCGCGAGTGAGGCTTGGTGTTTCAAGCATTCCTAGGCAGTAGTGCACCATCAAGCGGACTGCACGCTTGTTTGTCGTCTTAGTGTGTAAACACATCCATAGAGGACATGACCATATGGCCCTTGTCTCCTCACCAACATCATGAGAATACGGTCTTTATGTCATTTGATATCAATTAAAAGAATCGATTAATTGACTCAATTGTCTCAATATAGGTGTATTAGACATCGGCCGCAACCCGACATTTTCCATTTCAGACTATGCCGATTTCAATTACCCTTACACAATATTCGCATGATAAATTGTTATTGCTGGTTTATACCTGTCTTGATTTATTAGCCCTTTACTGTGGAGAAACATCACGCTTTTGTTAATTAATGACGCCGGCAGATCAAATAACTTTGATCAACGGTTGATGCCGATCTATCTAAAGCGAAATTAATAAAACTATTATTTACATAAGCCGCCATCTTTTATTGTACATTGACTAGTTAACACACATTAATATTCTATTTGTATTGTTGGACTAAGATTCTATTTTCCGTACAATTTATAAAAAAACATGTTTGAGTTATCAAATGTCGACGTCTCTATTACAGATTCGATTGACATCCTGGAAGAAGCCGAAAGTTTTGAAAGTTCCACGAAAACTTCAGCCTTAAATATATCCTGAAGATTTATAAAAAATCCACATTATAATATATTTCCATGAGCTATTAAGTAGTTTACCTCAAATTATTAAACAGATGTGTTTATAATATGATGTACAACGCAACGCAAGACAACTGAAAAAAATACTCTTAATTAATAAAGAATCTTAAAGATTGAAGAAATAAGTAATTACGGAGAAGTTTGTTGAAAACATTAGGATTACTGTCAAAATATAGATCGTCGAAATCAGGAGTTATGCCGTAAGGAGATCGTTGAGATGAATTCGGACTTAGGACTGTTAAACATCAATGTTTTACGTTTGCAAGAGAAATCCAGTGGAGTCCAAAGCATACGTCATTTTAGTTAACGCAATAAATAACGCTGGAAATATTTTCTAATGATTTATTGAACACACAAGGCACGCCTAGAGAAGAGAGGTCCAGGAATACTTAGTTAAAGTGTTTACTGACAAGCAGACATGACGAGATTTATTAGGAAATCAATAGCAATGTTTAAACAGGAAGGTTGTCTAACGCAGTGTTTGTGTGCGTGTGCGCAGGTCAGCAGCCACAGGAGCAGGAGCTGGCGACGAAGATGCTGCAAATACAGTCGAAGCGGTTCTACCTCGACGTGAAGCAGAACCGCCGTGGAAGGTTCATCAAAGTTGCAGAGGTAATTGATAAACTAACTGTGCCCCGTGGGCTTCATTTCTTGGGGACTGTATTTCGCGCTGAGTTTAGGATCTCAGGACAAGTTTTCGGCCGACTTCATTGAACACTTGATTGATCCGACCCTTACGTTACAAGTATGTGTGCGTAAACGTGTATAACTTACTTTCTGTACTACATCAAAGTGCATTTTATAGAGGACAATCAATACGCAGTAATATCGACCCAGTGCACACTTTATAGAGGACAATCAATACGCAGTAATATCGACCCAGTGCAGACTTTATAGAGGACAATCAATACGCAGTAATATCGACCCAGTGCAGACTTTATTCCCCTGTCAATAACGTATGATTGTGGTAAGTGGTCGAGCAAATTACAGGGCAGTGGTGACTCTGTGCTGGTTATAGTGAAAGCCTGTACCCCTATCACGGGTTTGCCACCGTTTTCGTTATCTGTACTCGCTAGCGTCTCTGTTAAATATTGGTTTGAGAAATTGTGTAGCCACACCTGTCGGTGACCTGAAGAACAAAAATATCTCATACAAATATTGCGAGAGACGCTAGCGAGTATAGTTTACGAAAACAGTGGCAAACTCGTGATAGGGGTATTAAACACATATGCTCACGCCTGTATTGTCCGAAGCGGTAGGTAGAGGTGTACTTATGGTACACCCACATTTCGCCTGTTATGTTCCATGTAACAGGGCGCGAGTCTATTGCTATTAACCGGGCAGTAATCGAGACTCCTGGCTACTACTCGGAAATTACAGATGAAATACCCGATAACACTTTTCCCGACCCGGGATCATACTTATGCAGTGGTCCTGTGCCAAGGACCATAGGGTGGGACGTCTTATACCGTAATGGCACCGTGATTCCTTTCTTATGATCAGGCGTCGATCATCCCCACCTTGTGAATACGTATTTACGTATTTTATGGTCATACTAGACAATTTTTGGCAAAACTTTTCCAGTTTTCAATAAAGTTTTAATAAGTATTAGATTTCCACTGCTATTTGAATGTGATACAAGGCGAGTGTATCGACGATTGGAAAGTGTAGCAGGAAGGACGGCGTGCACATAATAGTGTTGTGCAATAACTGACAGCAACGCAACCGGGCGGCGATCATGCGCGGATTGATACCATTGTACTTGTTGATGACCTAATAATTAACTGGCTACATTATCGACCTGCCGCGTATCACCCAATGCACGCCCTTATTTGCAGGCTCTAAATTGTACGCTACTGAAACTGACCGGATATGAAACGGGCATAGTTTTCTATAAGCCATTTGATGAACGCCGACTGCCTTATTGGATTAGGATGCCCCGGGTATTGCAACTAGCTTTTACCCGTGGCTTCGCACACATTGATATTTTTTTTAATAATGAATTATCCTATGTTCATTCTTATACGTCCAAGAATATGCGTACAAATTTTCATAATGATCGGTTGAGTAGTTTTCGCGCGTTACAAACAAACTTACATTCACATTTATTATATTAAGTAGGATCTACAATTACCGAAAGCCAAAATTCGATGTTTCGAACAATTTTAACGAACATTCATAATAGCTAACAATAATTATGTAAGAAAACTCTTCCGAATACCAATCTTTTGTTTGGCTCTGTTAATAGAGGCTCTGGGTAGAAGGTTGGTTCTGGGTACAACCAGCAGCTGCGGACGACGCCTCCTACTTATATAAAAAGAAAAAACGTTGGTAGCAAGTGTTGTTGTGTTGTCAGATCGGCGCGGACGGGCGCCGCAGCCAGATTTTCCTGGCGATGTCGACGGCGGCCGAGTTCCGCGACCACCTGTCCAGCTTCAGCGACTTCTACTCGTCGCTGGGACCACCCAATCCGGATAACGTGCCCGACGACGGGAAACTCAAGTCTGAGATGATGCTAAAGGTAACACACAAACACAGAAAAATACACACACGCACATATCGCACACAAATCGAAAAACTTAATTAACTGATCAACAACAAAAATCTCAATAGTATACAGATTTGTCTGGCACTTTTCTCCCTTATTACAAAGCATGGTTTAAGTTTTTAACAAAGATCTAGTCATATTGAAGTCTGTGTCACGGAAAAAGAGGGAACTACTCTAAAACGCTTATCTTGGGTTTATGCTTTAAGTGTATTTCAAACTGTGTCGCCTGCCTGCCCCACCAGTAACGTCGACTTACTTCAAATCAATATTTAGGGCTATCTGAGAGGTCCAGAAAGAGTAATTGTCACTGTCGAGTTTTTTGTTATAATCATGTATAGTCAAATGTAATAGTTCCCAAATCCCATTCCCATCTAAGTCAAACGAGTTCCCAATTATTTGAAATGATCGCAACATGGGGCTTTCCATCATTGGTTTGAGCAGATCGTAATAATCCTGTGCTCATTGTTGGTTATTGGTAATGTATTATAACAGGACAACCGGCGGTACTACCTGGACCTGAAGGAGAACTCCCGCGGGCGGTTCCTGCGCGTGTCGCAGACCATCACTCGCGGCGGGCCTCGCTCGCAGGTGGCGCTGCCGGCGCAGGGCATGATCGAGTTCCGCGACGCGCTCACCGACCTGCTCGACGACTTCGGCACTGACGACGGAGGGTAACACACACACACGTTATTACCGCGCCGGGTAACACGCGCACATACATACTACTACGGCTGGTAAAACAGAATCACACATTATGACCACGCCGGGTAACACACGGATGCAGAACTCGGAAGGCTCTTAAACTATTTTTTTCTCGTTCTTTTACATTTTTATTTAACTAGATTCCGTCGGTAATCCTTATATTTTTTTGTCCTACTATAACTAACGAACTATAATTTTTTTTTGTGTGACATTGCAATTGAATAAACAACACAGGGTACGTATGTTTGTCACACAGGTTATCATCGTCATGTGTGTGCATGGCACACAGGGTATCACGGCTCATGTGTGTGTTTCAGGTTCAAGGGCGAGCTGCCCGAGGGTCGGCACCTGCGCGTCGACAACAAAAACTTTTATTTTGACATCGGCCAGAACAACCGCGGCATTTACATGAAGATCAGCGAGGTTGTAACCTCGTTACAAGTAATTCTATTGTAGACCCCACTTACCTTACACTTAGTCTATACTCACTCACCCCTAACAGGACCCTTTGTACATGTTGGCCAACTATGTGGTCTAACTGTTTAGTAAATATAACTATCGATAAAGCAAGCAAAAGGAAGTCCAGTTGTTGGTACGTCATCGGCAGGGTGGTAGACCGCATTCTTGGCCGACTGTACAGTAGGACGATTACTAATACTTAACAATTAGGTACATTTAAATTTCGTAGTCGCATTTTGTGTGTGAATGTGAATGCAGGAGTGCAAGGGAGAATTGATCAGTGTACAGAAAGAATGTTGGTAAACATGGGGTACATAGCCCATCATAGTACATAGCTGGCAACACCTCGGGTGTCTCTGGAGTGTACTTACCTTATGTTGAATGGAAGCATAGTGTCGACTGCGAGGTCCTGGGATCGATCCCCGGGGCGGGCTTGGGCTGCTTTTGGATTTCTCCCAGTAGCAGCTCGAAGTCTGGAATTGTGACGGGTTAATGGAAATAGACAATACAGGCGTGAGCATATGTATGTATTAACCATTGTTTAATAAGAATAATACAAGCCTGGACAAGTTTCATTCCTTACAACATTATAACCCAATTGGAGCCGTATTCTGGTGGCGTTACGTGCTAATTTTGCTATGCAGGTGAAGAGCAACTTCCGTACGGCCATCACTGTGCCTGAGAAGTGCTGGACACGATTCCGCGACATCCTCACCGAATACTGCGACAAGATGTGTCGCACAGAACACCAGGTATATATATCATACATTATGAAATACTACGTAGCTAAAAGACAATCTTTTATTCATCAAAAAATCCAACTTTTCAAAAATGTATCTGGTACAAATTTGTTTGTTTTTTAATTAATAGGCCGGTGCAGGTAGCAGTGGCAGCGGCAGCGCGGGCCGACCCTCCTCGCAACCTCCCCTCGACCTAGTACGTACTACCCGCCACTACCCACCACTACCCGCCACTACCCACCAATATACACACTAATAGCACCACCTGCCTCAGCACAGAGTCTGATCCCCTGGTAGCAGCGTGGTGCGAGAGGGAGACGGTGATATCCGCCATTACCCCTCCCGCACTACGCCGCTACCTCGGTGACGTCACCGGAGGACTTCGCCTGACAGGTACCCAATTATAGCAAGTTCACTTTTGTATTACACACGCAACACACATTGGACACCCTTGGAGCATTACTAATACAAGTGTTCATGTATTACGCCGATACGGAACAATGTTTTATTAGCGAATAGTGAGGCCTCGGTGGGTATGAGGTGAAATGATCGCTGGTGATGTGTTACAGGATACGATGGGGAGCGGCAGTCACCGGATTTGATGGGGCGAGCCCCGCGAGCATTGAGGCCCCGGCCCCGGCTCGGCCCGGCCCGGCCCGGCTCGGCTCGGCCCGGTCTGGGCCCCCAGGCCCCCGCCGCGTCCACACGACATGTTTGTGGCCTTTTAATCTAAATTCAGCGCTCAGCTGGTTACTTTCATCGGGGCTTTTTATATTATTTACATTTTAAATTGTATTTCAATTTGTGCAAGGCCTCGTCCCCATCGGCGCGGATCCAGACGAACGCCTCGACAGCATGTTTGTATTGTATTGTATTGTATTGGTACGGACTTTACTTGGATATTATAAGTATAATTTGATAATCGCTTTGTTCGTCGGATCGCGACCCGTCAGGACCGGGCCTTTGACTCCATTTATATTGTACATTTGGAGCTCCCTCACATTGGTCTCTACACCGGTTGCGTCGTTGTAATACCGACACTAAACATTCGATTATTAATGTTTAAAATTGCTCGTGTCGCAACAAGGCACCGTGTGGGCCTCTGTGACAGCTTTAAAGAGGCGACTAGGTATCGACCTTCAATGTATGTAAATAGAGTTTATTTAGCATCGTCAGTGGTGTGCGTATAATGCAGTATATGCGTAGGGTCGCGGCTCAGCGCGGTTTGGTTATTGTTCGGCACTCGCCGGACACTGCACAAACATTACATTACACATTTACTAACTCACACCCACTTGGAATACAAGTCACTAAGTCGCGCTTGTCACTGTTTTAATAACTTAACGAGCGTTACCAAACATATTTGTATTTCAAGACACGTTCTTTATGACTACCGTGCCCTTGGTTATCACTTTTCATTTTGCCCGTTTATAAAAAACCGGGGTCTGCTCCGACACCTAAAAAAATAAGAAAAAAATATATAACCGACTCAGTTGTTCTATAGGACATAATGACAAAAAATATGTGAAATGCCACTTATCTAGTTCGTAGGTGTATGTGTTTTATATTATGAATTATTTAATTTTAGTGTTTTTGTCTGTTTACATTGAGATAGTTAGTAGCGGCGCGCGAGTGTGCGGGGATGCGCTCGCGACATTCATCCCTTTACGTGACTAAATGAACTTATGGTAACATCTGAAATCTTAACATACTTTCGCTAACAAACCATCACAATTTTTTACATTCTATTTGTATTTGATGAGTGAAAATGAGACAGTTATATAGTGAAGATGTAAGAACGTAAAGGATGGTAATACGCGCGAGTGTCGTCCAAACTATATCATTGGGCACCGGGTGTTTACAGGGCTGGTTGAAGCGTGGACGGTTCCTCCCGGGGGTGAAAAGAGCGCGTAGCGGGGTAGTACGAACTAGTATGGGGGTAATGTGATAGAGTTTGGGGGTAAAGTTAGCGACTTTTGGGGAGGGATTGCCCACGAGATATAGTTAAGTGACGGACTGCTGTGATATCCACATAGGCATACTATCCGAGTGATGTAAAAAGCTATAGTTAGATGGTTCGGGCGCGGCCGTACATACGTAGGCTCTTCTACATTTTATAGTATTGTGATATTATTTCGAAATTTTTCGGCGATGGGTTTTTAGGTGTAGTTTTATTTGATTCTCAATTTATTAATTGGGTGACTAGGCGGAGCGGTGCTAATACCACGATACACCATATTATTTGATGCATTCATTACTGATACAATATCTCAAATTACGGATACGTTTATAAATGGAAACATGTTCATAACCTTCAAGAACGGTTTTGTTTAAGGGATATTGAAAGGTAGGTTCCCGAATCGGTTTCTTGTGGTAGGTACGCCATACAAGGTCAAGTGAGTAATGCCTACCTTTTTTGTTGGGATAGATAGAAGCTTTCCTATTCGTTTAGATTATTCAAACAGTGGCGCTGTTTTAAGGGCATTTATAATACCTACATCAGTAATCAGTAAATGGCATTGGTTACACGGACAAGAGTCAGACTCGATCATGATATCAGCAATGTTTATTGGTGGTTATCGTGGTAATAGTTACCTGCTTATTGTAAGTTAAGGCCGTGGGTATGTTACATCTACTGTCCGTGAAGAGTTGCTTTCCTACACTGTTACATGAGTAACAAAAAAAAAACATTTTGAATTGAAATAAAAGGGGATGTTATATATATATATATTTGACATTATTTTGTTATACATTGTTATATATTGTTTTGCCTTATACATTCTGGACGTCCTATTCTCAGAACTGCAAAATTTACATAAAAACAAAACATAAATATCGGTCAAGCCGTTTCTGGGAGTGTTGTTACAAACACTGTGACGCGAGAATTTCATATACCTATTAAATAATCCAGCTCCGATCCGCGTAGCCAGAAGGCAGGTGTCATGTAACTTCATATTTGGAAAATGCTGCCAGTTTAAAGAGATTTTTTTCTTCAAAATTGGTAATTTCAATGCACACGTACAGCAGTATAAAACGGCTCTCCAATACCTTAGACTTAACTCTGGCCTATTTAGTAATGTCATATAAGTAGCATCTCTTCAAATGACAGTAGGTTGTATAATGTATCTGTGGTAAAAGAGAAGAGGTCCGGCCGCGTCCGTCGGGTGGGAGCACCCTATGGCCCGCCCCCCGGCTGCACTCGCACTTGTGAACATTAACGATATTAATGTCTGGGATTTATCCCGCTTTTTGAATGTCGCGATTTTATTAACTCTTTCCCTGGGCAAATTGCATGGACTTCTAAAATTTTAGTTGGTATGTGGTTGGTTCAGACTCCTCCTAGTTATAATTAACGTATATAATGACTATTTACTATAAGTAAATAGATAAGGAAAGTAAAGAAAAAAATATTCTTTATAGATTGATCTAGTTGGTTTGAAATTACAACTAATAAACCAGACATAACGTTCGTTTTACACTGCCAGCTATTAACGTGCTACAAGTGTGAGTAGGGGGTGGGTGGGGGTGTCTGCGCGCGTGTGTGTGTGTGTGTGTATATATGTGTGCAGGAAAGAGTACGACGCAGAAGTTTAAGTACAGTACTTTACGAGGCGTCAGATGTGCCTTCTCACTTCAGTTGGGGTCCTGAAAGGGGTGGCGTCAATGGTCATTATACTTTCTAAATTTCAATATTTTATTCCCAATGCTAGTATTCGACTTCAATTATTGAACCTGGATTTTGGATATAATAACCGAAAAACAAGATTTATTTTTAATTAAATTTTACCCGCGTATTTCATGTGTGGCTGGCGGAACCCTAATATTTTTTTAATTAATAGTAGCCCTTGTTACTCCTTGTAACATTACCTATCCGCCAGTTAAAGTCCCGTTAAAATCGGTCTAACCATTTCGGCAATTAGCCGGAACAAACAGACAGACAGACAGACGAACAAATGAGAGAGAATTAAAAAAAATGTTTTTTTTTGTCAATACCGCATACACTTTTATACATATTTAGTCAAAAAGTTTAATTTTGGAATTACAAATAGACTCCTCAATTTTATTTATCTGTATAGATAAAATACTTATAGACATCCCTCTTCTAAATTGCACCCTTGAGGGGATTAAACAATTTTGTCAATGTGTTAGGGGTCATTGTTTTGGATGACGTCACCGCCCTAGAACCCCGCCCTCTTTACTAATGTATTTTTTATATTATAGTTTGTTTATTATAGTTGAAGTATAACTTTAGCCACCAGTGTTGGTACACGAGCCGCGCTGTGCACCGCTCATACATTAAGCTATATATATATAACGTTACTTGGCTTACATACACGACTGGACTGCGACATATGCACTTGCCGTGGCTCCGTCCGTGCGTCGTGTAAGTACATCAAGTGACACGACCTCTGTATTTACGACATGAGTCAATGTAATTAATAAATAAGATAATATCGTCTCTTTGATTTATTGAAAGTTAAATATTATAATTAGTTTGGTGTCTGCCGAGTTGTATATGTTATGCTTCGCTCCACCTGCTGGATGTAACTGTCGATGGAAACCCTACCTTGTACACCTAACAATAGAGTCCATTTCACATTGATTGATGTATTTGTAAAAGTTATTAAGCCTATTTCAGTTTTATAGCACTAGTTATTAAGTCTCGTTTTCCATTGATAGAGATGTTTTCTTATTAGCAGGAAAAGTCACGGCTTCGCAGTTGTGGTCCGTTTATATTAATTGTATGATTAGACATTTAACAGGAGCTTCGCGCGTAACCGACTTGACACAATATAGTGTGCGGTTATGTGTGGAGTGACTTTGTAATTGTAAGACGAATTGTATAGACCTCCCGCCAGAGGCCTACTGACCGATGGGTAGTCGGTTCAATATTGTATCCACTCCGGGGTAGAACACATGGTCGGCGAGGGAAAACCATCCTTATGCCAACCGGATAAAGATGTATTTGCAACAGTCACATGGGGCTGAGTTCCATTAAGTGTTGAATTGATATACATGCGGAATTTGTCTCTAACTGCGTTGTAATATGGTCGTTTTTTCCTCAAGCCGACCTCGTGCCTACCCATCAGTCCCATAGTCCTAGACACTGGACGGTGCGTCGCTCCGATCCTTAGGTTAACTATTAATAGATCTTTGATAGTTGTTATTTGACTGCGAAAAGATTTGCTAAGCGATACTGGACCCTATACCCTAATAATAAGGTTCCTAGTACTTTTGACAGCTAAAAATCATTGCCAATAATTTTGCAGTCGAATATCAACCGTCTGCACTCATCTTTACAGTACACTTTCCTCTGACCATAACGTAATATAACTTGTGACGTCCGGTAAAGTGTTACATATAGAAGAAAAAATATAAAAAAAAAATCACTTCTCTATACGAATAATAATATATAGAAATATATGTGCGGCGCGGGCGGCGCGGATTCATTCGTTCTATATTGTAAGTTAGGGTAGTTTTGTTTTGTGTGGAGTCGGTCGGTCGATTGGTCATCGAGCACATCCGGATGGCGGGGTTATAGCATCGACACTCCTGTGATCCTAGACAAAGTAACATTCTCTAGCGTTTGCGCTAATAGAAACGACAAAAAATATGGAAATGACATAGGCGAGAGGCCGGCTCCATCAGTCCCCTGGGTCGGCCGTGAGGGGCCCCGCGTGAACATACTCCGTGTTCCGTGTTGATTGTGTTGTTGCTGAGGGCGGGCGGCGCACACTATATACCAAATAACACTCAAAAGTCAAATAACATATAGTCTTCTATAACATTTGTCAGATTGTTGACAATCTCGTCTGTGCGCCCCCTGCGACGTGGCTTAATTTTAAAACAACTTTATGGTACAAAATATAATTTAGTTCCATATAATATTAAGAGCTACAGAGTTTATATTTAGAAACGAAAGAGATTATATCCTCCGGTGTGGGGGCGGCGGTTCGATCAATAATTGTCGCTATGATACAGTCATCCAGATTGATAATCTAGCCTTTCATACTAATTATTATAGAAAAAAATATATCTAAACCTTTGTTGCTTAACTGCATCCTTTTCATATAAATTCACTTGCCATTCACCGTGACATTTATTGAGCGCGACCGAAGCCTCTTAACCCGGCACCATTGGTCAATAAAGCAATAAAATATAATACTATTTACGATATATTATAGTCGTGAGCTAGATGTGCGTGGCGATAGGCGATAGCATGGTCGTGTGTGTCGCTATGTTGGGATTATACGTTATTTCGGGACCTAGCCGGGACAGCTCCAGGGCGGACTATCGATACTTAACATATCTATTACTAGAACCACTAAAACTTACTAACACCCTGTTTTAGTTATGATATATATATATATAACAAAGCTTTCAAAAGTCGAGGCGATTCAATCAGAAAATAACTAGATTCTAAATCGCTTAATTCTGGGAGCTTTTCATTTAGACTATATTCTAATTATACCTAGTAATATAATTACACATTTGCAGTACATTATACACCGCAGATATGTCACACTGTACTTAAAAATGTCGATAGATTTTTTTGTCTCGTTTTTCAAACATTTCCCATAAGTGCGAGCAGGACAGCTCCCGTTTTGTATAGTCCGCCGCCGCGTCCCGGCTGTCCGAGTGGCGAGCACTCGCTCGAGTCTGCCCCCTGTGATACCTCGCGCGGCGCCCCCTACCCCTCCCCCTTCCCACTCTTCATTACCCCCTCCATTCCCCCCCGCTTTGAATCATGGTAACTGTCACTTTCATCCCATTGAGCTTTTCTTTATTACGTTCTTAAGATAACTTCTACATCGAATTCTATTATTACAAAGGTTTCATTCTCCACATAGATTCCGTTGCTCTAATGAGTTTAATTTCCTGGTAAAGTTTTCCCATTGTAAAAAAAGTATTTTTGTTGTTTAAGAACGACCCTTTTTTTTTGCCTTAATTTAGGTTTTAGGTATTTCTATGTATAAACGTAATTTTTGCAAGGCTTTTTAGTTGAGTTGTATAATTGCCGCGAGCGTCGAGGTGGTTTGTCTGTTTGTCGGTCAGTTGTAATTTGCAGTCAGTGGTGTTAGTCAATTATTATAATATTCACGTATTCACTCGCACGGCACCAGCGCGGGCGCACCGCCACTAAATATATATATTACCTTAAATAGTTGGATGTGAATTTAGTCGTGTTTCAAGTTTTGTCTTTAACGATTAAAATGTAGAATGGTCTAGTTATAATGATCGCTTAGGTTACCATCAACGAATGTGTACCCTTTTCAATGTTGTCTCATAGTTCCGGTTTAGATTTAAGAGTCTTTGCGTGGTTTTGACACTTCGATCTAAAAGGTGACATTTGCCAGCTGTCACTCATGATGCTGGGCTGCCATTGAGCTGTCAAAGTGACGCAATAGAATGTCAGGCGATGGTAATAATTGTTGTAAAGTAGGAGTCGGTGCGCCCGCGGCGGTGCGTCCGCGCCGCCCCGCTCTCTAAGTGTTAAATAGGTCTCTTAAAGATAACGATTCAACTGCTATACTTAATCAGAGTTATAATAGTTCGTTAGTTTTAATTATATTTCTGATATTAATTGATGTTTTGCTAAAAGATAATTTATCTGTGCGTTACGTAATACGTCACGTTGCGCGGAGAAGCGTCGCGCACTCAACTGTTGTCTGTCCGCGGTTCACACTCCGAGTGGCCTACACGCCGTACCGTCTCACTACCAAACAATACCTTAAACACATTGTATTAAGACACATATTTGAATAGGTTATGTATGATTGTTAAGCTGTTATAGATTAATTTTATTCAAAATTGTGGAATTAGGTTTAATAATGATTGTTCTATGTTATGTCACCCATTGTTTATATGTAATGGTCCTTCGAGCGTAGTGGTCACTATGATTGTTTTGTAGTGCGACGACAGGGTGTACCGCCACAATAAGAAACAAAACTCGAAATTCATTTTACAAATTACATGTAAGCAATACCACAGTACCTGAGATTATAAAAGATTTATGAAAAAAATAGTACGAAATAGTGGTTGGACATATTTACAGGAGCATTTGGCGGTTCGATGTGCAGATACAAACATATATATACAGATGGTATTGGTGGGGAGGTGTAGCGTCTCAGTTCGTGTTCTATTGCGTTGGTTCTGTTGTTTTGCGGCGAGGGAAGTCACGGGAGAGAGCTTACTCGGCTGGCGGGCCGTCGTGTGGTGTCGGCGCACTGCGGGCTCACTAGTAATGCACATTGCTTGTCCGGCAATCATAATATGGCTAGGGATTGGGAGTTGTACTGCGACGTGTCTGCGCGAGGGTGGACATCCGAGCGGCGAGGCCACTTGGTCCTCGTCAGTACTCCGCGGCGAGGGTTGACCTGGCGAGGGATGCGACGTCTCGAGCCCCTGTTAGGGTAAACGGTTGTAGGGATCACACGAGGTGATAGAAGTTGACTTTAGGCGTAGGAACGGGACCGGAGCGCACCGACGCACCGCTGTCTGTATAGACGTAGGTAGGACGACGAGGCTTTTGATAAAACAATCTTTTTGATTTCCTTTTTACTGTCGGAGGCTAATGTAACTATGAACTTTGCTGTGTAGACCGCAGGGTCGAGAGTCGCGTGCGTCGGTGCGGTCGCCAAGTATGCTTAGGACGTGCCATAACACGTTTGCGATCGTTGGCTTCATCTATCTATGTATAGGGATTGTATGAACTAACGTCCACGGGGAGGCGGTGGAGGCTTCAGTTTCACAACGTATGATATTGGAGGGGAGGGACCGGGGACTCAGCGTCCCAACACATTTGGTTCATGTATGAGATAAGGGAAAGAAGGCGCGCGGCGCCGCTGTCCTCCTGCGGGCCGGTGGCGCCGAGCTGCCCGAGTGTTGGCCGCTGGCTGTTGGCCGTGGCCGTAAGGTAATATCACGAGAGTTAAGAGGTGATGGTGAACGAATACTGCCAATCGATTGTAGTTTGTATGATAATGATTTGTAGAAATTAACGTAAACAATTTCGGAATACTGTGTCCTAGATATTTCATATTGTATGTATAGTATCGAGATAAGGGTGGCTGGCGCTGGTCCGTAACACTCGGCGTGTGTGACGCACCAGGCCGTGTCTGTGGGGGGGTAAAGGGGGGGGGGGGGGAGCGCTGGCCGCCACCAAACGTTTGTTAGGGTGAGGACGATGGATACAAAGTGTGTTCTGTAGAGTACCGAGGACAGGCGGACGAGGCGGGCGAGCGCCGTGGACTGCGGCCCACGTCCCCACAACGAGCTAACTTGTATTAAATAGATTGCAATATAAATGTGGTTGTTAGGTTTAACGTTGAAGGCATATTGGGTGTTGTGTGTGGGGGGCGCCGTGGGGGTCGAGGCACCCGCGGCGCGGGACTAGTTGGTAATGTTTGATATCGTAACGCGTGCAACGGTGGGACTGACATGGCTCATGTGATGAGGATAAAGTTTTTTTAATGTTGTTTTTGATTAAAATATTGATAATTTTCAAAATTTCTCAACTCGTGTATGACACGCGCGCCCGGCTCTGCCTGCGCCCGGCTGCAGGTACCCAGGGGGCCGCGCCGGTCACGATTTGTATCCAAAGATTGTATAGTGTGATGTGTAACGTACTCTAGGTTTATTATTGAACTAGTATTTTATATACTTGTTGTTTTTCAATTCTTTGACACTAGTCTGTGTCTATGATGTTCGGAAGATCTCCAGATCGAATTGTAATAATAATAAAACAACTGTTGTAATATTGTGTATTTGTATTGGAGTGCCGGGCGGCAACCACCAGCGCGGCGACACTGGTGCCCGGTGGTTGGCGCGCGGCGCCGCTGGTATGTATTGGCAGTCTCGGGAATGTAATGTACTCCGCGCTCGGACCTACCACCAATCAGTATTGAGTCTTGTACCGGCCCGGAGCGATGTTGCCAAGCGATATCCTACTCTGTGTCCGAGCGTGGAGGGTCTAGATCGTATGGTAAGGAATGCAGTGAAACTGCTAATGAATGGTGCTTGTGTGTACTTACGATGGAATATCATATTTCTTTTATACAAATCGAAAGAGGAAATTTGTTTTAAACGCCTATTTATTTTCTTGCACGACTAATGTATTTTACTTTATTCGAAATTATGTAAATTGTCTCTGCGTTCAATTTAATTTATAATATTTGAGGAGCTATTGTGAGCGCGACACGGTCACACGTGAGGCTGGCGAGCGCCATCTGTCGGCGAGCGGCGCCCCACCTGGTGGCGCCCTCTATGGGCCGCCCGCGGCGTGTGCTCGTGTCGCGGTGAGCCCGGGGGAGAGATTGGACAGCTCGACATACACAAGACGGAATATTGGTGCGCGGCTGCGACGCGCGGTGTGCCGTAGGAGAGTTTTACGATAAATGGTGAAAAAATAAAGAAATTACAAAAAAGCTTTTTCCTTATTTCCGTCTTTATTACCTTGGTTCTATTACATATTTTCATTTTGCAATTTATGGTCAAAAAAGTTTATAAAACCGACCATAGATGGCGCAGTCACAAGATATGACCGCTTATTTTAACCATAACCGAATCTTACGATTTCTGCCCTACATGTCGCACTCAGAACGATAGGGGCTCAATACAAAAATCAATTTTTGTTACAATTGCATTCATAGATCTTCCAGTTTAAATTAATACCTTTTATAGTAATTATTTTACTAGTTTCGAGTACAATACAAATTAGTCGGTAAATAAAAAAACAAATTTTATTGAATTTTAAAATTTGGCTAGAACATACATTTTTGGTCTATATAATGATTTAAACAAATATTCGCAAAGTTTGGAGGTAGGCCCCTATCGTTCTGTGTGTGCGATATATATATTAAATTAATAATTGTAAATATATTCATTTTCATTGGGTCTGGTGCTCAAGATATTCACCTACAAGTAATTATTTCCCGCGCGTTCAAACCTAAAACTAAAAGTATTATTTGAACATAGTAAAAAAGCTGAATGCTTTGCCATTGTTTTGTCTGTAGGTTTACCCGAAGATAAAGAAATACTTCAAATCCCTGACAATGTCTGAAAAATAAAGAAAAAAATCGCATAATCAAATACGTGTTATGAATGCATATTTTTTGAATATAACATTTATTAATCAAATAAAACATGTGAGCGTGCTTGCAGCTCATTCAATAATTACTAAATAAGTTGTGTGAAAACCCCTTAAATTAAAATATCAATGAAGTTGAGGGTAGAAGAAAATAATTTATCAACGACCGCAGACACCGCTCGACCGGCGTGCTCGTGACTGACTGGTGAAAATGCGCTAAATGTCGGGAATAATATAAAATACTTTCCAAATCGAATAAACTCAGTGTTGTGCTAGTTTTAGTAAACAATCCGTGTATTAGTGTGTGGATCTATCGACTGTTATGAAGGTAAGCTCTTTCGTGCTAGCAAGCATAGGTACCTACAACCTAGAGCAGCCACTGCAGCTAATGAAACCTTGCACCATGGCTGTTTCTGGTGCCTTACGACTTTATAATATTATTTTCTGTTGAGTGAAACCGTCTTACCGCTTATTAAGGACTAAGTAGAAAATGAAATACATAATATAGTACCTGGTCATCTCAAGCTACGCATTTAGTTATAAGTAGATGTACTAGATTTTTAGTTATGTTAATTTTTATCGACATTTGTGCATTGGAACATTGTCCATGAGCTTACGTTTTTTAAATTATTTATTTTGTATTCTTTAAATTGTATAATATTTTTGAAAAGAGGCAGGTAACTTAGTATTGAAGTTTGCATCATTGATTGTGTAATGCATAACATGTAAGTAGGTACTTAGGTAAATATTTTAATGAGACATATAAAAATGTACTAGCCCCTATATTTCCTGTCCTACGCTGCAGCCTACTCAATCTACTGATAAATCCAACTTTTTTACAGACGGGACCTACTGGCTTCGTAGCCAGGAAGCTGATGATAAGCAGTGCTGAAGAAGGTAAGCTATAGTACCTTATAAATACCTAACAAATTCACATGTTGCTATGAGTTATAGGCTTCTATACCTACGGACAAGATTGTTGACGAACAAAATGAGAGCTCTTAAATTATATAATCAAAATTCTTGAGTAACAACTTTACCTAAGTTGTTACTTAATGGTGTTGTTATAGGATAGTAGCAGGGCCCACGTGGATTTAATTTTATGTATTTCGCGGAATCGTTGTTATTATTATTTTTTAATATAAGTTGACTCGTTGTTTCACCAGAAACATACGGAAAATTAGGGCCTGTAGATAAAGTAAAATATATGTTTAATATGTGGTTAAAATGTAATGTAATTAGATAATTAAGTTAATATTTACATGCCCTAAAATTGGGTGAAATATGTGATTCTTGTAACCTTTAATAACACCTACCCTTTGTACCATATTTCATGTGAATAAATATTATTTCTTTCTTTCTTTCTTTCAAAGAACGATACAACATGTATGGAAATTACATTAGTCACGTGCCTGGTGTATGTCATTTCCATACATCTAAATCGTTTCTATTAGCACAAGCGCGAGATAATGTTACTTTGTCTCGGGATACAGGGATTTAAAAAAAAACTTTTATGTACCTAGATACCGTACGGTTTAGGTATGAATTGAAGTTTGTAACTCACAAAGAGACATTCAGTTTTATTTATCTGTATAGATTTTTAGGTAGGAGGTATAATGATTTAAACACACATGCGTTGCGTAATATTTTTACTATACATCCTTATGAAAGAGAAAATTTCACTATTCAGAAATTGTCAGAGAACAACGAAGTTAGTGAATAGGGAAAACTGTTCGAAATAAACGGATGCAGTCAGGTGACTGAGCTTGCATTCAATAAGATCACGATAGTCGTGGTGTGGCTGCGAGGACCGAGGGCGGAGGGCAGAGGGCCCTCACACAGTCACACTCCGCCGGAGTCTTTGATCTATCCTATTTGACTAATAAAGGATTTATTAAATTGAATTGACCTCTTCACTCACGACGTGCTTACATTATTGTTTTAACGATGGTACATTTGTTACTACTCTCGTAATTTGGGTATGAAGATAGGGACACTAAACTTATCTGCTTAGGATAGATACAGGTACATTATTCTATAGATAAAATAATAGCCGATTCACTAACTTTCGCGTTTATACCAAATATTATCTATGGCAATATGATTGTGTTTGCCGGCGATTACAAATTACATACATATATATATATATGCTCACGCCTGTATTCCCCTAAGGCGTAGCTGAGGTGTTGTAATCACAACCCACTTTTCACCGAAGATGATTAAGTGCCAACGTGACAGATGGTGGGTCCATCGCCGTCTAAGGCACTTTACATACGTCATTGAATTACTTCTCAGAAATATGCAGGTTTCCTCACGATGTTTTCCTTCACCGTAAAGCACGTGGTGTGAAATCACTGTACATAAGTTCTTTAGAAAAACTCATTGGTACAGGCCCCGCAGGGATTCGAACTTGCGTCGCTTGCGTAGCAGGCGACTGCTCAAACCTCAAGGCCACCACGGCTACAAATTACAGATACATAATAGTTTTATAAGCATTTTGGTATAAACCATAAAAAAATAATGTATGGTCCATATAATTTTAAGTGTAGCAACATTTACTAATAACGTAATGCAGAATGCAGAAACGTAACGTCACTGGAATGGCGGTTATGTCAAATGGAGTTTATAAAAACGATTGTAAATAGGGTAACGCTCTCAGCTCAGTTCCATTTAAAATTTGGTCGAATGAACATCTCGTGGTAAGTAGTTGTTTTGTGTATTATCTGTTACCACTTCTAATAGTAGGTAATCAATAAAACTAGTATTGTAAGGTCTAGCACTTTTAACACACTTAATAGGTAAGTACTTCGTTACCTGTTTATCTAAGAATTGAGATGGAAATTTACATGGAAATGGTCTAATTTCTAGACTCGTAAAGTAAAATAACAATCACTGGATACAGTTTTACCTTTATGTTAAAGCTGTGCAAATTAAATGTGGCATTATTTAGTTGAACACAATCTCATAAGACAAAGCGACAGCTCTCTATACAAGGGGCCTTTTGGATGCAAATCTGTCATCAGGTAACGACGGCGAGGCACATTACCATACCTTTGATTACAATAAACGCGCGTTACAAGCTCGCAGCCGCTGGAGCCCGCGAAGGGAGAGAGGCAACAATGGAAAATTAGATACCTACATTTTATGTGCTTAATAACTGTCAATGAAATGAAATGGAAAATAAATAACGATATTATGTCGTACCGATATTTCTATTTATCGATGTTTTACCCCAGAGTATGGTAAATTAAATATTAAGGACGAAGTATTCAAGATTGATAATATTGAATATAATAATAATATTTCTACTAGTAGTTAGTGGGCGTGGACAAATCGTGGGTTAACAATAGTAAGACAATGTATGTACTTAGATTTTAGAAATACGGTATCATGACGGCCATTTTTTGAAATTTTATTTTTGCCGTGGTGGCCTTGAGGTATGAGCAGTGAGCATATGTATATGTATTTAGGTACATCATTTTATTTTTTTCCTTTTGAAGTGGGTTTTACGAATTCTGAAATATTAGAGCATGGTATAATACCTTGGAAAAAAGCACTTGTTTTATATTCAAGGCGATCTATCTTTTAATGAAGTACGTCCGTACTTAGGTAGTAGTAGCGAGAGCGGCATTCCTTTGAGGCACTCGGCGCCCGGCGGAGCGTGGGGCACGCGGGGGACGCCTCGAGAGCCATCAATGTTATCACGTCTAATGCTAAGTGCATTCAAGAGATCATACGGTGTACTTACCCCTGTACTACCAACGTATATATTAACTACCCCGCGGCTTCACCCGCATACACTCAATTTTGCGAAACTCTAATTTGTTTCAAAACATTAGTTGCCAAAGTTACTCCTATTATCAGCTGTCTGTCAGCGATAGTTTCTTTAAAATCAGTTAATCAAAACATTTTTTTTATTTCAACCTATTTTATATTTACATGGAATACTTTCATATCTATTAAGCAGTTAATTTGGAATTACAAACAGACACTTCAATTTAATTTACCTGTGTAGATAACGCTCGATTGACCACGGTTAAATCAGAATATTAGTGCCGCGGCGCACGCACAAGAAACCAAATAAAGTGTGCACTATTGTCACCGAGACGTCATACATGTCATACATCATCCATTGAACCCTCATCCAAGTAATTATAGGAACTACAGTTCGGTAGATGCGTCATCTTCAATTACTCAGGTAGGCTCTTATAAATTCGCGATTTTGTCAAAACGTTTTTTGAGAGAACGATTACGAGATGCTTCTATTCATGAGTTCATATCTTCAGTTTAAATTAATTTATAAATGAACTTGCTCTGCTTAGTAATAATAAGTCGTGATGGCCGCGGGGTTTGACAGTCCTGCTATGCAAGCGACGCAAGTTCGAACCCTAACGGCCTGCACCAATGAGTTGCAATCTGAAAACTTATGTATAGCGATATTGCACCACATGCTTAGCGGTGAAGGAAAACATGTGGGGAAACCTGCATGTCTGAGAAGTTATTTAAAGACATGTAGGTAGGAATATACATATACCTAGTGCTTGTGACGGTGACGGACTCTTCTGTGAAAGACCCCTTCGGGAACCCTTCTGGAATGGCGTGAGCATATTATATTTTTTCCCGTCGTTGCAACGTTGATGCTTCACCCCTATTCTTCTTTTGGTCGCAGCGTGATGTTATAAAACCTAAAAAAGCCTTCGATGAACGAGTCAACACAAAAATATTATTTCAATTCAAATCAGCTGTAAGTTACTTCCTGAGATCTAGAGCATTCAACCAAATAGCCTCTTCAGCTTCACAATATTACATAACACATGTAAATCTGCCTGATTCTGTGTAAAGTTTTACTAATTACCTTCGTTTAATTAACATTCATACATACATATACTCACGCCTGTATTCCCCGAAGCGGTAGGCAGAGGTGTTGTAATCACAACACCCACTTTTCACCGAAGATGATTAAGTGCCAACGTGACAGATGGTGAGTCCATCGCCGTCTCAGACATTTTACATACGTCATTGAATTACTTCTCAGACATATGCAGGTTTCCTCACGATGTTTTCCTTCACCGTAAAGCACGTGGTGTGAAATCACTGTACATAAATTTTTTAGAAAAACTCATTGGTACAGGCCCCGCTGGGATTCGAACTTGCGTCGCTTGCGTAGCAGGCGACTGCTCAAACCTCAAGACCACCACGGCTTGTTTAATTAAATGTTCATTCATTAACCTTTAGATATCTCGTGCCGTAGCCAAGATATCTTATATAAGTACCAATCTATAGATAATAATAACTCAGAGGTCATTAGTAAAGACAGTGGTACAGCGTGGGGCTGTGAGTGGCGATGTGTGTTTGATGTCGCTTCACTGATGGGGCGTTAACACGATGGTGCTCGCCATTATATTCGTTTGATCTCGTGTTACGGTCTGAGTGTCGGTATGACGTACACTGCCTATGAATATGCTTAATTAATTGATGTTACTTAATAAGTGGACAGATATGATCATAGTCCTGAGTTCTCAGCATTCGTAACTAGATACTCTAAATGTTTTAAGAAAGTTTGTATAAAAGCTAAAGCCTTGCATCTTGCCCAGAAAATCAAATACTCTGATAATAAGATAAAGACTACCTGGAACGTTATTAATGCCGAGACGGGAAAGGCAAAGAGTCGCGATTGTCGTATTACTTTAAATATTGATAACAAAGTAATCGAAGATGATAACAAAATAGCTGAAACTTTCAACAACTTCTTTGTAAATATTCCTTTAGTAACTACTAGTTCCCTAAATTCATCTCCCACAGACGCCGAATTATTATTGAAATCAAATGTTTCTGAGTGTGGCACTAGCTTTAGTTTTTGTACTATCACGCCTTTTGAAATAATAAAGACATTTAAAAGTTTGAATTCCAAAAAGACTGGTGATTTGTGGGATATATCAGTGAAAGTACTTCACGATATTATTGACATAATTGCCCCCTGTTTAGCTGAAATTTTTAACAGTTGTATTATGAGCGGTGTATTCCCGGACCTCATGAAATATAGTAAAGTTATTCCATTATTTAAAGGTGGTGATAATAGTGATCCTACCAACTTCAGACCGATCTCTATCCTGCCAGCCCTCAGCAAAATTTTTGAAAAAATTATTTTGAATCAAATAGTCGCCTTCTTTAATCTTAATAATATTCTACATGGCGAGCAATATGGCTTCACAAAAGGTCGTTCAACTACTGATGCTGGTGTTGCACTTCTTAGACATATTTATAGAGCGTGGGAGAACGCTCATGACATCATAGGTGTATTCTGCGACCTATCCAAGGCTTTCGATTGTGTCCAACACGAAACCTTATTAGTTAAATTAAATTATTACGGTGTCAAAGGTAGGGCACTCGACCTAATCAAATCGTATCTTTGTCAGCGGATTCAAACGGTCGAAGTAAATGGCGTCAAATCTTCCGGTTCTCCAGTACTAATGGGCGTCCCACAGGGTTCAATCCTAGGACCATTTCTGTTCTTAGTGTATATTAATGATTTACCAAATTTAGTCAAGAATACGTGTGACATTGTACTGTTCGCTGATGACACATCTCTTTTGTTTGAAGTCGACAGAGCCAAAACGAATTATGCAGATGTAAACAGTGCACTTGATCAGGTATTGAAATGGTTTAATGTAAATAACTTAGTCTTAAATGCACAAAAAACTAAATGTATTAAATTCACTTTACCAAACGTCAAACCTGTTGATACAAAGGTCATGGTAAATGGTGAAACTTTGGATATCGTAGAGTCAGTAGTATTTCTAGGTATAACCCTTGATAACAAACTTCAGTGGAGCCCACATATATCCAAGTTATCAGGAAAACTCAGCTCCGCGGCTTATGCAATTCGTAAAGTTAGACAGTATACAGACATAGAAACAGCTCGACTCTTATATTTTTGTTATTTTCATAGTGTTATGTCCTATGCTATTTTAATTTGGGGCAAAGCTGCTGATATAGAGAATATATTCACATTACAGAAAAGGGCTATACGATCAATTTATAATTAGGGACCCCGAGATTCGTTAAGGGAAAAATTTAAATCAATTGGAATTTTGACAGTGGCCTCACAGTATATTTTAGCTAACTTATTATTTGTGCATCAAAACATTGGATCGTTTCAAAAAAAATGTGATGTGCATAACATAAACACAAGGCACAAAAACAAAATTGTAGTGCCTGCGCATCGCTTACAGAAAGTACATGGCTCATTTTTAGGACAGTGCACACGCTTCTATAATAAATTACCAACAGAAATTGTAAACTTGCCCTTCAATAAATTTAAAGAGAACATCAAAGCAGTTTTGCTCAAAAAAGGATATTATACTGTAAGTGATTATATTTGTGATAAGGAACCCTGGGATGTATCTTTGCCGAAAAATTATTGTAAATAATCCCATTGGCACTGTACTTTTGCTACAATTAATTAATCTTAGTTTGATCTTTGCTTTGACTGGCTGGAATTTGCCATGCTCACAAATATTTGTAATATTTTAGTTATTATATTTGACAATTGAGCATTTGTGCTGTGTCCCATGGGCTTATATTCATGAGATATAAATACTGTAACCAAAAACATTGTATAATATATATTTTTTTAAAAGAGTAATTGTTGAGTTTCTTGCCGGGTTCTTCTCAACAAAAGCTACCTTCCGAACCCGGTGGTAACATTTATAATCATGTATAATGTATTTTGTGTCCTTCTGACGATTTGAAAGTACTTTGTAAGAAGTCTAATCAAATAAAGATATTTTGAGTTTGAGTTTGAGTTTGAATAATTAACTCGTTGGTCTAGTGGTCCCAAACGCTGCCGCGGGCCCGGGAAGGTGGCAGCGCGACGTGGCTCGCGCTGCCTTGCACAGCGAGGTCTCCAGGGGCGGCGACACAGCTGCCCCGGGGATGTGCCCCGGCAAAGTGTGGGGGGACACCGGTGCGTTCTATCAGAGTACCCGGAGTCCCCCCTGAGCACTGAGGATGGCCACCGGGGGGGTTTTAGTGCGGTAAGAATCCCACATACCCCGATCTGCCTCTCCCAGGGCGGTCGGGGACCCAAACGCTACTGCGGCTCTGGGTTGGATTTTTCCAATCTTCCAGGCTAGGTGCTGGTTTTTCCATCTGTATTTCTCAGGAGCAAACAGGAGTTTTGATTAGTGCCCGGTTGATGACGACAGGCTCGCCACCTATTACATGGGCCATGAACATATCTGGCGAAATTTTGGTGTAATATAAGTACCTACATCTCTGCCTAACCCTTCGGGGAATACTCAGTGTGTATAATTATATGTGTGGTATTGAAATGAGTTTGTATGCGATAGTGATAGGTAATGTGTGACTGGTAATTTATTTATACACAAATCAGCACGACATCACAATTACGCTAATTAGACAATACGATAGTTATAGTCAAGACAAATATTAACATAGATGATACAATAATCGAGACAATTCTAGTAATTAAATATAAAAAAAATAGTTTAGAATGGATAACGAGAAATAACATTGACGGATGATTTGAAAAATAAATGAAGACGATGGACGACGTGAACGATGGATAACAGAAGATTTGTTTTATTATGTTATTGTGATATTGAATAAAGTTATTTTATTTTACTTCAAACACACCAAACCACATATGTATGAACATTTCTTGATACATAATACTTAATTATAACCTAAGGTAGACTCGATTTCACACTATCGTAGGTTCATGTAATATATAATACTTACCTTGTGAAGGGTAATCATTACAAATTGTTGAATTTCAACGGTTCAGGTTTCTATTGACTACTACAGCACAGGGCCTGGGGGGAACTAACGTTATCTTCACACTTTGCTTATAAAAACGATATAAAATGTACGGGAGTGACATATGTCACGTGACTGATTAATGTCATTTGCGTACGTTTTATTTAACAAGCCGTGGTGGCCTTGAGGTTTGAGCAGTCGCCTGCTACGCAAGCGACGCACGTTCGAATCCCAGCGAGGCCTGTACCAATGAGTTTTTCTAACTTATGTGCAGTGATCTCACACCACGTGCTTTACGGTGAAGGAAAACATCGTGAGGAAACCTGCATATGTCTGAGAAGTAATTCAAAAACGTATTCATAGTGTCTGAGACGGCGATGGACTCACTCTTTGTCACGTTGGCACTTAATCATATTCGGTGAAATGTGGGTGTTGTTATAACACCTCTGCTTACCCCTTCGGGGACCCTTCTGGGATGGCGTGAGCATATATACGTTTTATATAGTTTCTATTAGCGCAAGTGCTAGAGAATGTAACTTTGACACTGAAATATTTGACAAGCTAATATGTAACTCATGTAGCTTTTGGACATTAAATAAAATTATAAGTGGTCCCTGTGTCCCCGCTCCCTAGTCTGTCCTCGTCCATACAATATGCGACTGGCAAACGTCGAGCAAACACGTCTCTGTCACTAACCTAATGAGAGCGACCGAGACACACATACACCTCCCCCACGACACAGACAGGGACGACCGTATACGGCGGGCAAAGCGCAATACTCAACATTGAAACAGTCTGAGACAGAGATACGGGTGTTAGTTAGGTGTGAACGAGAGAGGTATAAGTGCTCAGTGTTGCTTGGTTAGTGAATAATTCACCGCCTTTGCTCGTTAGAAGCGCATCGATTCGGAGCAGTAGGTACTCACATATAACATAATGTATTGTCTGTCGTGTTGTAAGTGGATGGTCTAAGCTGAAATTGCCTTCGCTGCGAACAAATGTGACTACATAAAACACTGGGCGTATTTACCCCGTGACATTTATCAAGTAGCAAACCTAGATGTAACATTTACTTAACTGCTCAAGTATTGGATGGGGGATCATTTCAAATAAGTGAAAACGGGATCTTCGTTCTAAATTTAGAGGAGTTAGTAGAGTACATAGTTGGTTTGAACATTAATATTAAAAATGGGAAAGGGTTGATTGTTTATTTGTTTGCATAGAATAGGCTCCGAAACTACTTGACCAATTTAAAAAAAAAATCAGTAATAGATAGCTACATTATCAGCGAGTAACATAGGCTATATTTTATCCCCGTACTCCCACGGGACCGGGAACTACGCGGGTGACAATGCGTGACGTCCGCTAGTATGTTATAAATAATTTAGGGCTTTCAACATCTCGCTGAGACATATAGGACCGAAGCATCAATGGAAAATATTATATAAACGGGCAAAATATCACAAATTAAAATAGTTATAGGGTATAAATCTAAGCTTGCTGTTATTTCACACATGCTCCTGTATTCCCCGAAGGAGTAGAGAGAGGTGTTGTGAATAACAACACTCACTCATCACCGAAGATTTTTAAGTGCCAACGTGACAGATGGTGAGTCTATTGCCTTCTGAGACACTATAGGTACATATGTCTTTGATTGACTTCTCAGCAATGATTTCCTTCACCGTCAAGCACGTGGTGGGAAATCACTGCACATAAGTTTGTTTTAAACACATTGGTTAGCAAATTAAAAAAATGCGTGTTTCCTATCCTGCAAAGAATTATGGCATTACAACACAATTCTTTCCGTATACTTATAAAGTGCGTTTAAAGGCAAAATTCTTCCAATAAATGTTAGTATGAGGGTCATATTTAGTTGCGACCTTCAGCAATTCCATTCGGTGGAGGCAATTACCTCCAGTGCCATGTCTTACCTTGTAATTAGTAATGAGTCCCACTTCAATAGAGATACTGACTCTTTTAAGTGTTATGTGTGAATCTAGGTTTAAAAATATCAAGGACTAGCGGTGCCCCGCGATTTCACCCGCGTAGATTTAGTTTTATATAATATCTTCATCCCTTTTTTTCGCAATAAAAGGTAGCCTATGTCCTTTGTCAGGGTCTAAAGATTGTCTGTGCCAAATTTCATCAGAATCGTTGGAGAGGTTTAAGCGGGAAAGCGTAACAGACAGACAGAGTTACTTTCGCATTTATAATATTATAGTAGGGGTTAGTATTAAAGAAGCGCTCTACTAACAATATAAGTAGTATGAGGGTCCGTCGGTCCATGTCTCTGCTGACAGAGCTTGATATTTACACCACACCTTACTGACAGAATGCTGTACGTACGTACAGAATGTTGCGTTGAACGGTTGGATACTTATAGCTAAGCCTAGATACGCGTCGGTTATACCGAATACCGTTTAAACAAGAATTTCTTATATACGAATGTATGTACGAATACCGATATATTATCTATATGAAATTTCGTATGCAAGGTTTATGTTTAGGGTTTTCGGGGGCGATAAATAATCTAACTATGTTTAATTTTTAGAAAAGTTGATAAACAAGTACTTAGGTACCGAGCAAAGCTCGGTCATTCAGGAACTATGTTAATATTAGGTATTTATTTTCATAAATTAATAAAAATTAATATGCTCACGCCATCCCCGAAGGGGTAAGCAGAGGTGTTGTAACAACGATACCCACATTTCACCAAATATTATGAAGTGCCAACGTGACAGAGGGTGAGTCCATCGCCGTCTCAGGCACTATACATACGACTTTGAATTGCTTCTCAGTGTTGTAGGTGATCAAAAGTCACAGCACAAAAGTTTTTAAGATTTGTAAGATTAGAACTTGCCTCACTTGCGTAGCAGGCGACTATTCAAACCTCAAGGCCACCGTGGCTCTCATTTCTATTCAACAGTGCGTTATATTTGGTTCGTCCATCAACTAAAACATTATAAAAACTAAATAATTAATTTCACCCGTCACCAGGACAATAAAACCCATCAATTCCACCCACCCCTTTGGTGCGCGATTAGCAAATAACATGTTAACGGGGTTTGATTCCCGTGGTCCCAAACCGATTACACCCGTCAAATATTTGCGGGCCGCCCTCCTGTCGACGTGCGGTGGAGGTCTCAAGTGGGGGCCGCATTCTCTGTGCAATGATCTTATTTGGTTTATTGACTTACTATTCATATAAGCATAACGTACGCGCGGTTCTACCCGCGTAGCTCTAGTTCCCTTGGGAGTACGGGGATAAAAAATAGCTTATGTTATTCGCTGATAATGTAGCTATCCATTGCTGAAAGAATTTTTCCAATCAGTCCAGTAGTTACGGAGCCTATTCAACACAAACATACTTAAATATAAATCTTTCCTCCTTATAATAGCCTAGGAGCCCACGACGGCCAGACCGGAGACGGCTTGAACCTAACTCGCGCTCGCATCAACAGCGGGTCCTAATGTGTCTGGCAAGATGTAAAAACCATTGAGACTGTCTGGATATTAAGGTAATTAATTTTTATAGGTCCCCAAGTAACATATATAAAATTCAGCTTTTATACAATATCGAAAGTAACATTGTTACCTGTATTTTAAACTTTCAGCTTTTATGAAATAAGGAAGGTCTGGCCGTCGTGGTCTTGCTCTATTATATTAGTAATATCTGGTCGACCAAGCTGTGCTCGGTTTCTTCTTCACACAAAAAAGGAAAAAAATAGAATTCCGGTGAACGTCAGTCTCGAACCGGGCTACTCTAGTTTCGTTATCGTCCCGTAAGCTGGAAGCCTCACCTTTGAGCTACCATAACTTGACAGATGTCGGCTAAATTTGCTGTCATATTGTATTGATATTTTATGAGTTTTTCAGTGCCTGAAAACATGGTCAAAACGATGATTTTCATAAATGGAACCTAGCTATATCTATTTTTTGCCCCTGAAACCCTCTACATGAAAAATTTCATGAAAATCGTTGGAGCCGTTTCCGAGATTCCGATTATATATATACAAGAAATGCTCGTTTAAAGATATAAGATAGACATAGCTAAAACGAAAAGAAAATATAAAATTGTTATAAACCTGTTCAATGGAGTAGGTATATTGTAGCAGCGACCGGATGCAATCCGTGTTCAATGGAGCATCGCGACCTATCAGCGATAAGCAATAACTGCACAATAAACGATTAATTAGTTGGGTCGTCGTCGCGCGCCGGTCGCGTGCCGGTCGCGCCGGACATAATTACATATACAACAATTACTGAGCTTTATTGCATTTCAATCTTTTGTTTGGAGGATGAGGGTTAAGACAACTTTTAGGAACTTACCCCCAAAGAAAATTAAAATTACATGAAATAAATGACTCTCTTACATTTGAAGTTGAGCTTTTGATATTAAGTTGAATGCTGCATTTGGATTTTGGAAGGTTCCCCTCAATTCCTCATGGATGCCATGATCAGTACCTACGGGACTAAGTATCACGCCAGCTTTTAAGTAAAAAATACTGTCGAATTCAGAACCTCCTCTTTTTTTGAAGTCTGTTAAATATACTACTTAGGTCTATACTTACTACCCTTAGTTAAGTTACCGTCATGTATGTATATTTATACCTTTACCGAGCAATTATTCTATATATATATACTTATAATCTCGGAAACGACTCCAACGATTTTCATAAAATTTTGCATGTATGGGGTTTCAGGGGCAAAAAATAGATCTAACTAGGTTTCATTTAAAGAAAACATCGTTTTGACCATGTTTTGAAGCACTGATAAACTCATAAAATATAATTACAATACGACAGTAAGCTCAGAGTGAGTCTACCAGCTTACGGGCCGATAACGAATTAAGAGTAGGTAGCCCGGTTCGATTTTTTCATGATTTTTATTTTTTTTAAAGTTTATTTTTTGTGAGATAAAGAAACCGAGCACAGCAGCGAGATTTTTTTAAACATTACATGGTGCTTACAAAATGCAAACGATCCTTCATGGCGATAGCAATGCTGGCAGTCAATCAAGGGACACGTGTCGTGGAATTGCTTTTGTTCACAACACACTTGTCGTTGATTCATAGAGGTACCACTCGTGGTAACGTCCCCATATCCGGTATTTAGTTGATTTCACATTTTTACAATAAAGACAGCTTCAGTTCACGACTTCGACAACGAATAGTTACTTTGATGATATATACATTTATAGCTTTCTTCTGTAAATGGACAATCTTAAACCGAAAGAGAGTTCTATATCGGACCAGTAGTTCCTGAAAATAGCACAGAGGGGCTCATGGCACAGTTGCTATTGCGCATATCATTCGATCAGTGAAGAGTTCCCTCCGTGCCTCGGAGAGCACGTTATGCCGTCGGTCCCGGTTGCCAATTTAGAATCTTTGGCAATCGTTACAGGTCAATCGGAGGACTAAAATAATCTGACAACGGGTTTAATCCAGATGAAAGATTTTCCTCGTTAAAATTGGTTGTGAACGTCAGATGGTAGTCGCTTCGTAAAAATCAGGTGATCAGTCACATCGGGTTGAATCAAGTGCCGACCCCAACAATGTATGGGATAAGGCGAGGGCGATGATGACCTAATTGTACCCACTTTCATGTGCATACTTTTCACGGCGTGATTTTTCAGTACTCGGGTTTTAGTTATCAAGCTTATTTTTTTTAATACGAATATCGATTAGTATTTAAATAAAAAATATACCTAGTACCTCGCGATGAGAGTAGTCATCGTGAATAATACCGGACCCCAATTAGACGGGATTCCGCAACATATGCGCGGCCCGGGGTGTTTGCACCATTAATTGAACAAATATTTGATCTAACCTGCTCCTTGCGCGGCTTGCTATCAACCACTTCACATCACCCATTAATACTGTTGCTTATTTATCTTATGAAAGTTCAAATAAAGCGCGGAATTTCATAAAACGGATAGATTCATCCATATTGATTCAGTATCAACAGCAACGTACCCTGAACCTCTCGTGTTATAAGTTGATTTGGAAATCAATAACAATATTCGCTTTTATTGGTCCCACAAACAAACATAATTGAAGACTACACGTGTTTCCTTATTTTTAGTATTTAATATGTATTTTGCATATTTTAACTGACTTTTAATTGAACAGTCTCTATGACTCAGCTGTAATTATCTTGGAATGAGAGTTGGAGGTCGTGAGTTCTTTCTATAGATAGATATTTTTTTCGACTAACTTCTTTTTTTTGATAACCATGAATGAAAATGAGCGGAGTAGCATCACATCACAGGTGCACTCTTTATTCCCTCACCCTCATAGTCCGATGGGAGGCAATCCGACACGACCGGAGAGAGATCAGGCATAGGACCGACGGCTTAACATGCTTAATCTATTTTTGACCTGACCCGGGACCTCGTGATCGGCAGACCAACTTGCTAACCACTAGACCAACGAGGCAGTTATTCTCCCCACCCATAGGGAGACTCTTCCGAGAAGACTAGATACTTTATGATACAATTCCTTTAACAATAATTGTACAATTTCATTTATGATGTATGCCTCTTCAAATCTCCTTACAAAAGGTATTCTTACGATTTTCCAAAGGTATCTTACAATGTTTCCGGAACAAAAAGCGGAACTACGCGTGTAATTCCGGATTAAGGCGGATTTACGGACATTGTGTGAGCGTGTTGAGCCGACCGGTGTCGGAGGCTTTGTGCCATATTTGTGGGTGTCGGCACCAGTTTGTATTTACAAGAAAGAAGGCGGTTGGAGGCGGAATTGAATTAGGATTTTTCTACTTCTACATTATGTTAATGTGCGGTGATCCAACACTTGGAGAATATATTTTTTTATCAAAATTATGCGTCTCCATAACTGATAAATTCCACCTCGCAAAAGCATTGCTAAAATTGATCGAACAAGCGAGTATCGGAATGAGAGGAGGGCAGAAGGAATGAAGCATAACACATAAAAATATAACTGGGTATAATGTATTCAAAATGAGATTGAATTTATTTTCAGACATTGCAGATTCCTCAACTCTTAACATTATTTCTGCCCTCCTCCTCCATCTAAGGGTTTGGAACGTGGAACTTATCATTAGTACCATAGATTCACTAACTGTCGTATTGTCACGTAATCGGCATTAAAACATTTTGCTATAACACCTATGACTACCGTTTCGCAGACTCTCGGGTAGTGTCACGTTATTTTACATACATATGCTCACGCCTGTATTCCCCGAAGGGGTAGGCAGAGGTGTTGTAATCACAACACCCACTTTTCACCGAAGATGATTAAGTGCCAACGTGACAGATGGTGAGTAAATCGCCGTCTCATATACTATACATACGTCATTGAATTAGTTCTCAGAAATATGCAGGTTTCCTCACGATGTTTTCCTCCACCGTAAAGCACGTGGTGTGAAATCACTGTACATAAGTTTTTTAGAAAAACTTATTGGTATAGGCCCCGCTGGTATTCGAACTTGCGTCGCTTGCGTAGCAGGCCTCAAGGCTCACGGCTCTCACGTTATTTAAGGTGTTGCAAAACTATTAAGAGACTTAAATATTGAAAATAAGCCGCCAGCAAGGGCAGCCACCCACCGCAGTGATCTCATTAGCCACATGATTGGCATTGAGCCCCCAACAACAGCCAGCCGGGCGCGACCCACCATCCCACAACACTACTATTTATATTAAGTCCAATATAAGGATTAGTGGCATTGTCCGATTTACCCGAAAACTACGTTTTGTACAATTCTATTGAGACTTGAGAGGCGTATTCTGACAATAACATCAGTGAAAAAAAGCACGAGGGACTTATTAAATGTATATTATTAATTGGTTTTGAAAAAAGCAGTGCTCTACCAAAAAATATGAAATTTTTTATATTGCATATAATTATAATTTGAGGGCTCTCCCTTATTTGTTTAAAATATTCATATTTGATTACACAAATATGCATGATTTTTTTTTTTCAAACACAAATGCGTCGCATTGTTAATTAATATAAAAAGTATAGGTTGTATATAGGTTGTACAAAATATATGGGTATACAAATCTGTTATTCAATCATTTCAACATGGGAAATCGGATCACCAAAATTCCTTTATTAGACCTTTTAACCGGAAATTAAATCACTAAAAATCTGTTCAAAAATAATATGAAAACGTAATTGATAAAATCGGAAATTTAAACAAACGTTAAGAATGAAAATCTATAGAACCGGAGAAATTGGTTTAACAATCAGAAATTCATAAACACCATAAATATTTCAGTAAAAAAGGAAGTAGTTAAAATTACTGTTTCTTAGTAATTTGATGAAATTTTGGGAATAAGGCTGCGTTGTTGGGCGGGCGGCTCCACGGCGCGTCGGGGCGGGCGGCTGTGACCGCTCCCACGACTCTGCCGTTCCACGAGAATGACTCTATACAGAGGTGTTCCATTGTATCCCATCTGTTGTCTACACACTGTTATATTCAGTTTGGAAACAATTCTTAACAAGTGTTGGGTCTACACATACATACATTTGAAGTGTCTGTTTGTAATTCCAAATTAACAGCTTTTCACTGAATTCATATGAATGTAGAAATACTGAAATACAACTAAGTATCAAAAGTAGTCTCATAAAAAACCGATTCTAAACTTTTTCCTCTGTCTGTCAGTTTGTTCCGGATTATCTCCGGAATGGCTGGACCTATTTTGACTGGTAGTTAATGTTACAAGGAGTAACATAGGCTACTTTTATTTAAAAAGAACATTAAGGTGTCCGCGTCAATGAAATTTAATCTACGCAGCCGAAACCGTAGGGCACAGCTTGTAATATTATAAATAACTTGTATATACCAATATACACTTTTCATCAATATACTTTTTTCTGATGAAGATGATTAAGTGCTAACGTTCAGATTTCGAGTTTATCGCCATCTCAGGCACTAAACATACGTCTATGAATTACTTCTCAGACATATGTAGGTTTCTTCACGATGTTTTCCTTCACCGTAAAGCACGTGGTGTGAAATTACTGTACATAAGTTTTATAAGGCTGGGATTTGAGCGTGCGTCGCTTGCGTAGCAGGGCGACGGCTCAATCCCACGGTCACAACGGCTCCTGTACCAATATGTTTAGTAGGTAATAATAAAACTCCTTTTAATATAACAAAACAAGTCGCTTAATATTTAATAAACCAGGTAGGTACTTGAAGCAGCAATTGTTTCAAGTACCCAGTTAGGTCCATATTGGTCGTATAATTACAATCACTTGCCCTCCGCTCCGGGTTGATATTAAATCATAAACAAAACCAATAAACATTATGTTAACTGCACTCCAATGAACAAATCATATAAAACACGAGTGGACGGGGAATCACAATACAATGCAGAGATTATACAACCTGTAGAAAGGACTATACACGGCGACAAATTAATATTTGCCTACGATTGTTTTTGCTCTAAAATGATGGAACGTTTGCGCGGTCATTTTAGATAGTGAAAATAAGAATTTTTCATTATTCATTTTTATTATTAACTAGGTGACCCAGTGACCTTTGTATCTTGTTGTGTATGTTTTTTTATTCACCGTTTAAACCTTTCCTGAACTACAACATATATATCAAGATCAAAAATACTCAAATCGGTCCAGACATTTTCAAGTTTTAGTGAGACTAACGAATAGCAATTCATTTTTATATATAAGTTTTCAAGTAACGGCACCATGTCTTATAATTAAGTTATAGCTACATAGTTAAATTGATGTTAAGTAAAATGTTTATGTGGTGAGAATATCAGCAAAGCAACAATTAAACAATGTTCAATATTCAAGTTTCACGTTTATTGATCTTCCTTAACATATGTCTTAAAAGTAATATAATAAATAACATTAAGATTAGGCAATTTGAGAAATATGGCCACAAGCTTATCATATAACATAGGTTAGTTACCTATATGACTTTTTAATAGAGGTATCAAAGGCGTAGGGAAATAGGTGGCAAAGGAGTTTCGTCATCGCCAGCCGACTGTAGGTAGACTTTATTAGATTGTCCCTCTGCGCTACATAGTGTTTGCCCGCCCGAGGCAGTGAGCACGGCGCGTCAGTAGAACGCTCCCCTTAGTAAAAAACCCGACAATATGCTCCTCAGGGCGCCCCTCGCTCGTCACGTGGCTCCCGTTATTGTTTTGACAAATGCACGCAATCCTCCGTGAGACGAACACTCTGTATCTACTCTGATTCCTTCGCGATTTGAGCTTTAGATACATTTTCATTATGCTTAATGAACTGTTTAATAGTAAGGTAAGTGAGTACCGTCGGGCTGTGTATGAGTGGCATCAATAATAAGCAACATGAAATGCTGTAGTACGGACGGTGAATTCGCAATTTTTTTCAGCATCTTGACATAAAATAGACAGAGACAGACTTATATATCGACTACTTCGCTTTCACAGTCAGCGCTCATAACTTGTGACGGCCCCTGTCCTGGGTGTTATGTAATACTTAGTATGTAATGTAACAAAATCCGAGCGTGTATTTTATTGTCTACTTTCTTTCTCAGAGCAAAGAATTCCTTATTCTAGTTACTCCCTAAAGATGTTAGGATCGTAGCATGTGGCGAACGGTGGTCTCTGCCTACCCTCATGGGATACAGGCTTTACACACGCAACATCTTCCTTGTTAATTAAATTTATTTTTATGTAAAATTAGCTCAAATATTTCATAATCTCTATGAAATTTCAGCGCCGTATTAATGACAGATATGTCAGCATAAATCGAAAGCAGTCATATTAACTTGACAATAGTATACCAAATTGGGTGTCTGAGTGCCCCGGCACGTCACTCGGCTGTCTGCCAGTCAGACACCCCGCGGCACGACTCCCCGACACTGATGTCATCTCTCAATAGCCTTATTGGATGTCGGGAACACTCGGGATTATCTGTGAAATGCTGTTATACAAGACCCTTTGTACGCACCAGATTAGTACATTTCAGTTCTTTTGATTTGGAAATTTTAACAGAGGTATCAAAGCGAAAACGAAAACTGAAGGCTTGTAAGTTTTAAACCATGTAACATTTACTTTTTTGTATAAAAGCTGTTTGTTTTCCAAATAAATAAATAAATAAAATAAATAAATTATTAACAGGTTGTGATAGATAAGTATCTTTTTGATGAAAACTGTTAACTTACATAGGTACCTATTTAAATACTATATTATATTTTTAAAGGGTACTGAGAAATTTGGTCATGAATCAAATAAGTTGTGTTGGAGCCACTTTCCAACTGTTCCTGTCCACAGAAACCTACTATTACGATGGGATATATTGCCGTGTTTTTGCGGTACCGATGCCGACCCCTGGTTCAATATTCTAGACTTGATTTCATGCGTGACGTTACTCCTTGTAACATGAGCTATCTGCCAGTTAAAATCGGCTCAGCGGTTTGAGAAATTGCCTGGAGCAAATAGACAGGCAAAAAGAGAACATACATACATATCTCACGCCTGTATTCCCCGAAGCGGTAGGCAGAGGTGTTGTAATAACAACACCCACTTTTCACCGAAGATGATTAAGTGCCAACGTGACGGTGAGTCCATCGCCGTCTCAGACACTATACATACGTGATTGAATTACTTCTCAGACATATGCAGGTTTCCTCACGATGTTTTCCTTCACCATAAAGCACGTGGTGTGAAATCACTGTTAATAAGTTTTTTAGAAAAACACTTTGGTACAGGCCCCGCTGGGATTCGAACTTGCGTCGCTTGCGTAGCAGGCGACTGCTCAAACCTCAAGGCCACCACGACAAAAATTGAAATTTCTTAAAATTGTTGTTTTTATTTTATTGCTTACTTTTGTGTTTATTGCGTCAACTTTCATCTATATTTTGTGAAACTTTCAATGCTATTGATATGTATAGATATAGTATAATCTGTCCATTATGTATATTCATTGATATTATTGGATACAAACCAGAACGCCAACTTAAAACTCCAATCTATATTTTTTGTCATGTGGGCCTGTAAGTACTTAAAGTTTTTGCTGAGAAATAATCCTATATCCGGGGTTTGTTTAGGTGCCATACCATCCAAGGTCAGTCAGTTAGTGTTGTAAGACAATGAATACAAAGTAGAGGCCAATTTATCAATCAAAGTTACCAACGTGAAGTGCACTCGACACCGACCATGTATTAAGAAGATAAGTACGTCGTCCTCGAGATGAGCTCGAGTACTGAGGCTTCCGCGCCATTATTTATACATATTCATTCTATTCTGTTTGTTGTTTTAGGAGAAACATATATATATATCATCTCTGGAAATTTCAACTGCCTTACGGTCATGATGTATCCTGTTGATGGACGGACGGGCAGCGGGGTCTTATTAATAGGGTTCCTTTGGGTCTGGCACATTAAACACTATCTTTGTCCGCGGCTTTGTCAGCGTGCTATTACAGATCCCTAATTATCCTGGATTTATGTTATTCGCTAAAGATGTGGCTTTCTAATGATGGAAAGATGTTTATTCGGTCGAATAGTTTTTGAGTTAATTCATACATACATATATGCTCACGCCTGTATTCCCGTGGGAGTGCGGGGATAAAATATAGCCTATGTTACACGCTGATGGTGTAACTATACATTGTTGATAGAATTTTCAAGATCGGTCCAGTACTTTATGATCCAATTCTTTACAAACATACAAATCTTTCCTCTTTATAATATTATAGTAACCGATGCATTTCTTTCCACTTGTCTCTGTCCAGTGCCATCTCTTTGACCTCCCTATACGTCACGACAGACACCTAGATATAAAGATAATATTAGAAGCTAGTTGCGAAAGGTACTTGGCATAACTTGTCGCCAGCTGACTCGTTCAATTTCCATACAAAGTTTACATACAACACACACGCACAATTAAACTTTCACAAAAAGCGAAAACAATAAACCGCATTAAACAAATGGCAGCCGTTTTAATTGAAGCCAGAATCTCAAGTTTGACTTCCCCCCCTGAGCCCCCGAGCGCGGAGCAGGAACAATACGGTGCGCGCGCGCACCCGCCATCTCGCTTCCTGTCGCGACAAAGCCCAACAAAAGCGCAGTACGATATTATTTCGGCCATTATTTAGCAGTAAACTTACGATAATTATGATTGTTGGGCTCAAGTTACTGCACTTTGATTTGCTGTGGCTCTCAAACTGTGCGCCTAACGGTTTTATTGACTGCTGTCGTAGAGCAGGCTGCCTAAACACCACATATGCATGACTTTAAAGCGCTTTCTTATCAAGGCTAATCAAGTGGATATTGATAACAATGTAAAAAGAAACCGGCCAAGTGCGAGTCAGACTCGCGCACTAAGGGTTCCGTGTCATTCATGTTTGTTGTATGAAAGCATCCTTCAATATTTATTTTATTCTCCTTTCTAGCATTTGTTGATATATGGCGGCAACAGAAATATAACTTGGGTCTCTTGCGTAGTAGATGAATGCTCAAACCCCGAGGCCACCGCGGCTCTAAACATAAATCTGCAAACAAACTGCAGTAGATTCCTGTAATAATAATATCGGTCATAATCTTGAAAGTACTTTACCTAGCCTACAGGGACTCCTTTTAATAATTAATTTAATCTATTAGATTATATTTTTTAAGGTTTTATAGTCACCAATGTATCTAACAATAAAACTTTGTTGAAAGTACCTTTGATATCAAAAAAAGATATTTTGAACCAGATGAGAGAATGTTTAAGTGCAAACGTGACAGATGATCACGTTGGCACTTAATTATTTTCGGCGAAAATGAGGTGTTGTTACTACAACACCTCTGCTTACCCCTTCGGGGAATACAGGCGTGAGCATATTATTATGTATTTATAATTTTGAATTTGAATATATTTGAGTGCTAAACTTTGAGTGCCCGTGTTCCTGTCACAGGGCGGGTCAAGGTTATAATTTGGCAGCGCGCGCGCACAATGCCCGGCCATTGTGCGTGGTGCCGCCGACTGGTACTGCTATTTACTACACTGTACTCCACGCTGCGACTTTACTTGACACGTATACTTAACGGTTGTTCAGTTTAACGACTTTTACTATCAAATTAGTAGTTTGAAGTGGCGTCAAATGGCAGACTCGATTTGAGATCGCATTTTTAATTTTATGTATGCTAGTTTGGTTTGACGGTTGAGTCGTGGGAAAATATACAAACTATATTACTTATATATATATAAGTAACTTGTGTCTGAGTTCGAATTACATTTACAGCAATTTTAGTACCTTGCAGAATTTTTTTACTGCCTTATACCTACTGTAAAAGAAATATTGTTATCAATTTTATAAACAGCTCTTAAATATTGGAAAACTACGAGTTGTCAGAACTAACTTCTTTTAATTGAATTTATAAGTATTAAGAATTATTGTTAGTATTTTTTTTAATGCAAGTCTCTCCTGGTCTTTATGTCCTAAACCTTGTATCTATTTTTTCAACACGAATAAAAAAAAGAGGTCTCTAAATATTTACTACAGCACATGTTTACAGCAAAAAATTTTTAAGCAAAAGGATAATAATTTAATGGAGAATTTATCAAGCCCTCGCAGTCACTCAATATTATATTGTATGGATGTGTATGATCAATAAAAGTCGGTCGGGTAGACATTGGCAGCCGCCATCGTGTAATAACACACATATTGCATTGGTCTACACTACACGTTATGTACACTACTCCACAATGGTTATTTATATTTATTGCAGTTATAAGTAAGTATATTTTGGCTTGGATTTATGATTCAATGCGCTCTGCAAGATTCCTCACTTAAAAGTAGTGTGAAGAATGAAGTTATTCAGTTCCTGACACTTATGAACGCATCGGCTTGGAAACTAGCCTTCGGAGAAGAACCAGCTAAAAACTCTGGCGTCGTCCTTATAACTGCATTAAATATCTATTATATATAATTTACATCGAATAAACTAGCATCTGTTTTGTTAGAATATGGGTATATTTACATAGGATTCATTTAAATTATACTAGTTAATATAATATTTACAAAATTTCATGGGAATCTCGTTGATCTTTTGATTATTGGATATAAACTCTGGGAACTACAATATATACTTGGTAAATTTTCGATTTATAAAATGTATCTCAACTTATCTACTTACGTAAGTGTTTTAGTTCTTGAATGGCATGTATGGTTTCCAAATGATGTGATATTTTTTTGATTTATAGGTAATTTTCTTTTCTTACACGTGAGATATGTATGTGTACACTTTTACTTCGCAAGTCAATAATCTAAAATAATAACATAGATTTAACATTAAGATATTTGTAGATTTGTATCTTATACCCTATCTAGACGTATCCTTTCAATATTCACAATGACTTATCACGATATACTAACATGATTACATCAAATCCTGCATCAATTCTGTTGAACGTAGTTTATATTTAAGTAGTTAGTTAGACATCTGCTCACAAGATGGCGCCGTAACATTTTACATCTCGATGTTGAGATTATTTTTTAGTTGGATATATATTACGGTGACAAACGTCAATGGTATGGTCAAATCAATGGCGTGTAGTCAAGTGGTCGAACTTTGTCCCGGTATATATTATATGTATCAGGACTGCCCAAGTTACGGTGTTTCATTCAAACCACCCAAGGTCTGCTCCGCCTGACCCTGGCTTCCAGGCCTAATTTGTCATACAAATTTATTCACTACTATTCGAGCTAAATTGTAATTCACTTCACATTCAACGCACCTCGCCAAGGTAACATAGCTTAGACTCTTTTAAGACAGACTAGACCAAACTCGGACAAAGCTATGTTTACTGTATGCAGCTACTTTTAAACCAAGGACTAGCTTGGTAATAAGGGGGCTTAACAAGCTCGAGTATCGACAGACGTATTCAATACAACTGATCACAAATCATTACTCACTACCTTCTGGGTAGCTGAAGGTAGCTGTAGGTCACAACAGCTTAGAGAAGAAGTGTGGAGGCGGCGCCAATCGCGGAGGATACGCCAAAAAAGGCCTGAACGCGCCCTCCCCCTCCTGGGACTCGTCCTGCGACCCCCCTGGGCTCTCCCCCCCGACACTACCTCCCCCTTCCCCCCCATCGCCACCACACCCCCCGTGCAGCTTCCTAGTATGTTTCTTCAAGTCGAAATTCCTGCAGAATCCTTTGGCGCATATCGAGCAAGTGAACGGCTTGCGTTCGTTGTGTGTGTGCATGTGGAAGGTGAGGTTGTAGATCTGGTGGAAGGCTTTGTTGCAGACGGTGCATTTGTAGGCCTTCTCGCCGCTGTGGGTGAGACGATGGTTCTTGTAGTTGCCCTTTTGGTGGAATCCCTTCCCGCAGTATTCGCACACGAAGGGCTTGTACCCGGCGTGGATGCGCGCGTGGGTGTTGAGGGTCGAGGAGCGGTTGAAGGCTTTGCCACAAGTCAGGCACTTGTGGGGCTTCTCCGAGGTGTGGATGATCTTGTGTCGGCACAGGGTCGACGCCTGACGGAAACCTTTGCCACATACCTGTGATATAATGACATTCTTGTATTTTAAGCCAATGGCTATTTTCACCCTATTATTTTTTTCAAAGTAAAGTCCTTTTTTAATTGGTTCAGCGTTTCTTCAATTATTTCAGATATTAGGCGGAACGAATATACAGACAGACGGACAGAATTTATTGTTACCAATTATCTTATACTAGCTGTCATCCACGGCTTCAGCCTCATTTAATTTTTTTTAATAGAACGTCCTGCGTTACTTCTAATACCTCCATGTATATGTGTATAAAGTTTCATGATAATCGGTCAAGTAGTTTTCGCCTGAAAGCGTATGAGCCATTTATAATATTACTTTCATATGCATTTAGTGAAAAGCTGATAATTCGGAATTCCAAACAGTCATTTAGATTTTGTTTATCTGTATAGATATTGTTGCATGAATGGTATCAATGAAGTTAATAATTATGAACATTGGTTTATAAATAAACCTTTAAGTAAAATATGGGGATTTTTCAAGTAGACTGTAACAGATAGTACCTTACACACGAAGGGCCTGGCTCCAGTATGCACGGGCATGTGCCTTGTGAGGTTGTAGTGTGCGTTGAACACCTTCCCGCAGTCACCACACGCGAAGCTCTTCCCCTTGGGACCCGGACCAGTGGTGGACGAGACCTCCGGCGGGGGCCGAGGGGACGGCGGCCGAGGGGGGGAAGGTGGAGGCCTTGGCAGCAGCTGGTGGGCATACGTCAAGGAAACCAACTCCGGTCCGTAGTAAAGTAACGGGTAGTGTAACTGCCGGCGCGGTATGTACTGCTTGAAGGCTGAGTCTAGCAGTTGAGAGGGGTAGAAGAAGGGTGAGGGCTCTGGGGTCTTCTTAGGGTCCGGTTCCATGAGGCGAGCGATAGAAAAGTTGAGCGGCGGGCGGCTGTCGCGGTCGCCGCGGCTTTCGCGATCGCTGCCGCTGTCGCGCGGGCCGGCCGCCGGGCCCTGCATGCCGGGCGCATCTGGGCACAAATATCACAATCAAAAGAAAAATTTAAAAAAAAGTTAGCGTACATATAATATAAATAATTTTATATTGCCCCTTGACTCATAAATAGGCTATAAGTAGTCTGTCTGTCCTATAAACTTCATGAATGGCTACCTAAGCTGTTCATTACCCATCTATTTCTGAATTTTTCATTAGTCTTTCAGAAATCGTCGTTTTTTTTTTATTTTTATCTATCAAATGAAATGAGAATTCTCATCTGCATCGCTGCTCTTAAACCCATGCTCTTTGAGAGTTTAACACAATAATTCACTATGAAACGGTTGTCTATAATTCTTGGGGGTGAAATCTTCGGTTGACTATTATGTAAAACTTTATTTTCTTGGTCGTATAGCACGCAGGCGAAACTGAAAACGGAAGCTGGTCTACCAAAATACACGTGGCAATACACCCCACACAACGCTTGTTTTAAGTAAATTGGAAACCGTTGGGAAGGGGACTACCCTTTTTTGTTAGGAAATCGTTTGCAAACACTCCGCGGTGGGATTGTACTGAATGTCCTTTGTTATGAGCTCACAACGCCCTCTGCCGGCTCACAATATGACATTACGTTTAGATACTTGATTAAAGAAAATTAATTACCACAGAATTACTTTTATAATGTATCGCTAGCGACCCGGACTCGGTTCCTGAGATTATTACCTACAACGCGTTGACTGTTCTCTACTATATCAAATGATACCGCAAGGTTTGGAAGGTTGCTATTACCGAGAATAGGCAAGAAACTCGGTAATTACTCATTCCAAAAATATTATGCAATTTTAAAAATACATAATAAAATAAATCACTTAAGAAATGTAAGCCCATGGACACAGTTCCAATGCACAAATGTCGATAAAATACATATGCTCACGCCTGTATTCCCCAAAGGGGTAGGCAGAGGTGTTGTAATAGCAACACCCACTTTCCACCGAAGATGATTAAGTGCCAACGTGACAGATGGTGAGTCCATCGCCGTCTTAGACACTTTACATACGTCATTGAATGACTTCTCAGAAATATGCAGGTTTCTTCACGATGTTTTCTTTCACCGTAAAGCACGTGGTGTGAAATCACTGTACATAAGTTTTTAGAAAAACTCATTGGGACCATTTTGTCATTTCGATGATGAATCATATTCGGAACACATTATGATTCTTCCAAAGTGACATTTTTAGACCTACTCGACAGCTCCGTTTACAAGAAGGCAATTGTAAAGGCAAATAAAAATAACGGGAGAACTGTGACGTCACTCACAACCCTATCCTCAACCCCCGCGCAGCCATCTCGGCAATTAAAGCACAATGAGTGCACGGTTAACCCGCGAAATATGTTCCGATCGTGCGAGCGCCAATACCGCGCCGACGGATAATTGGGCCCCGCGTGCGTCCTATTGTTTCACCGCGCTTCGTGCGCGCTGCGGCTGGAGGCGCGTCGCACTTTATATCGTGATATTAAGAACACAATAATCACAATAAAAGCTAACAGCAGGATATTCAAAATTTATCGAGAAACTAGCGACCAGCCCGCCCACGCGTTACTTCGGCTTACGATTTTGTAGAACTATTACAGAACGCTGTATTTTTTCCCATTGGACCGTATCGTAGTTTAGAGGAACAATGTGTTTACACAGACTAATTAATTGTGTTTGGTAAATTTGACCACAGATACATTATGAGCATACTACAAGCAGTACGAAATCTTGGAACATTTCGTTCGTAATGAAATCACACAGACGCGGTACCTACAATATTATCAGAGACCTATTTCCAAGTTTTACCAACAAATTCCAAACATGAAATCGACCTATCGACTTTACTTTCACAGTGATTAAGGAGTTAATTTTAAAAACTTCAAGTTTGACAACCGTCACACACGATGGATCAAACGTACTTATTTAAAAAATATGGTCTATATTCCATACTGCTTAGTAAGTTCATAAATACTGTGCTTTCACGCTATTATTGTCGAGCTGACATAACTCCTCCCACTAAAAGCGTCATTAGTGATATTCATCAAACCCACGATCTATAGCAATAGGTTGGTTTTGTGTGGCGTGGGTGGATGAAATACTCATTTATACTCCGTTCCCGCTGAGCTGTATTGTACATAAACTCAGGTAATTAAGTATAATTATAAACAAAATCATGGAAATATTAAAATTATTGGTATCTATATGATTATTCCATCTATTAAGAAAACCTTTGGTCTGTCTGTTGCAACACAATCAAACATATTCTTAAGTTTCCTCACGATGTTATCCTTCGCCGTAAGCACGTGGTGTGAAATCATTGCATAAAAGTTTTTTTAGAAAAACTCATTGGTACAGGCCGCGCTGGGATTCGAACTTGCGTCGCTTGCATAGAATATTATTTCCATAAAATATTATTTAGTCTTTTTAGCAATTTTTAATTTCCTGAAAACATAAAAAACGCGATATTTTTTTTGCCCCTGAAAACCCTACACACAAAAATTCATGAAAATCATTGGAGCCGTCTCCGAGATTCAAATTCTATATATATAAGAATTGCTCGTTTAAAGGTATATATAAAAGGTATTAGATGGGTTTATACCTAAAAAAATCATGTTATATTCGCAGATAGTAGAGAAAAATTACGATTTTTAATAACCTTAAAAAATGTCAATCCAAAGAGGTGGCTGTCGCTAGGATCAAATAAGAAGTAAATATTAGTTACCCTCTTATTGTGAAAAGATAACGCAACTCCAGTAATACCCACACGGCGTCTATTGTATCAAATCTCTTCATCCCGCTATCCCGTAATCACCGAACAAGAGCTCTCTACTCATCTCAGAATACATCGTGATTACTAGCATCCCGCGCTATCACTCGCGATCGCATCTAATCGGGGCCAGCCTCTCTAGATGATGACTTGATTAGGCACATAATCACTTAACTATCTATCTTGCTTTACTAATTTATCCCTATATGTATTAAAATAAGGCTCAGAATGATCTAATCCCAGTGATTCACACTTTGAAGTGACTTCACATCGGCATTAGTAGGGGTAATCTTCAAGTAGTGTTTAGTGAATTTCGGCTTTATAACAATGAGAGTTAAGTTAATTTTGCTATAAGTGATAAATGTAGTCTTTGAGATAGGGATGCTACGATAAGAGTTATAACTCTATACATTTTTAATGCACCTATTTAAATGTATGACAGTATATTATACGGTTCATTTATATCAATAGAGATAAATAAAATTGAAGTGTTTGTTTGTTATTTCTAATAAACAGCTTTTCAAATGCATATGAAAGTATTTACGGTACTCCCATATAAAAAAAAATTAAAACCTTCCCCTACGTGTCTGTTTGTCTGTCCCCAATCTCCAATCAATAATCCCCGGCACGGCTGTACCGATTTATACGGGACTTTGACTGGCAGGTATCTAATGTTATAAAGAGTAACATAGGCTACTTTTGTTTAAGTAAAAAACCTCAGTGATCTAAAAAAACATTTTTCTCTATCCGTCTGTCGGTTTGTTGCGGCTTGTCTCTGAAACAGCTGGACCGATTTAGCGGGACTCTCACTGGTTGATAGCTGATGTTACGAGAAGTATCTTATAGCCTGAATTATTTAAAAAAATTGAGCAAAACCTCCACATATTGTTTTTTTTCATCTGTAAATGCTTTGATGGACAGTAGGTATATGAAAGATATTAATCGCGTCTTTTCCTGTCGAGCCACTTTAGTAGAAAGTACTTTTCCAAAAAAATTTATATTGTACGTGTGAAATTGAAGGAAGTTATAATTGAATGTGTCGTGGCTGGCAGCGGCCTCATTAGTCGCCACAATGCCACCAGCCGTCATCCAACGTCACTCGACGTCACAATATACATCTGTCACATCAAGACGTCATTACAGCGGGAATCGAACCCGCATCGCCGCTGTTTGCGACATCCGTCACTCGTAATCCGCCCTAAATACACCTCCTCTCCCTTTCTAACACCATAATACTTGATATGTCTGTCTCGTTTGCAATCCAAAGTCATTACGATGCCCATTTTATCAGGGCCTCCGCCGTCTTTGAGTGTTGTAACAAGTTGTTCCGGAGCAGAGGTCATCGCGGGATGGTCGTATTAGAAGTGATTTGAGAGGGTGCCTGAATGTTTATTCGCGATTATTCGTCGGTTAAATAAAAGGGATTGTTTATTGCGTGTAATCTGCTTATTGCGGCGGATGGGTGGCGCCGTGATGTTTGTGGAAATTGATTATTACGAGAGGGAAAACCTATTTGCCACCAATTTATTTGGAAATAAGACTATAATAACACTTGTGTCAGATAATTACCCATGTTTGTTCTTATGCCCAGACATACACACAGATTTTGTAAAATACACTTTCATACATTAGTTCCCCACGACAATTCAATTTACTGGATGTCGTGACAATTCATTTGTATACGAAAACAAAAGATGTCTGGGAATGAGCCGTTTGATCTGCAGGGCACAGTGTATTTAAACGGTTTTATTTAGCTCGACCCGTACGGGATTTATTTGGGTCAAAATTAGAAATTGAAATTTAAGCATCTCCCCGTTGTCAGATTGATCTGAAATTTGGTACACACATTTAATTTAGATGACAATACAATATAATAAAACCAATAACATTATAATTCTAAGATGGCCGCCGATACAAAATGGCGGATTACATATTTTTCCTTAACCCCCTCAATATGGGTATCAAATGAAAGGGCTACATTTAAAATGTCAAAATTTAAAATTCAAGATGGACGCCGTTCCAATATGGCGGACTAGGTACATATTTTTCCACAACCACCACAATATGGGTATCAAATAATAGGACTACGCTGCAGAATACTGTCTTTATGTCACAATTTCAAACTCAAGATGAACGCTGTTAAAAAATGGCGTATTAGGTGGGGGCATGATTAGTCGTGTCGAGAACAGTTGCGTCCAAGATTGTTTGACGTTAGAGGGGCAGATAGCAAAAATAGGTAATTAGATACCTCGTTAGTAAGCGGTAGCTATACCACCCAAGTTAAGTTAATAGGTTAAAACGTGCCGAGGAATGTATGGCATTAGGGTAGATAAAAATGTAATGTCGTAAGCGCTTCCCCCTCAAGATTGAGCGCATCTTGTTGTATATTAAGTCTTGCCCCTTTACTGGACCTCTGGGGGGGGGGGTCTGTTGGGATTTAAAGTAAACGAAGTCGTGATAAGTTGCCAGTACAGAAGGATGGACGAATAACTGGTATGTCACCCTTGTCCGGAAACTATTTGCGAATAATGAGACAGTAGTGGAGGCAGACAGAGTTTCTCATTATCGACGAAATTTCAATGGTATCCTATCAAATGCTATGTATGATTGACGCCCGATTAAGACAAGTTAAGAATCATGAAGACGAATTCTTTGGAGGCATAAACGTTTTACTTTTTGGAGATCTGTTACAACTGCCTCCAATCAAACGCTCCGGAACTCCTGTTTTCAAACAACCCGACCATCTCCAACCAGCCACGCATCTATGGCATTTGTTCATGCTCTGTGAGCTGACGGAGAATATGCGTCAGCAAGGGGACCATACTTTTATTGACATATTAAATGCTTTGAGAATAGGTGAGCTAACCGCTAACCATTTTAGTATTTTGATGCAAAGCGTTAGGGGTATACCCCACTAATCAGCAAGTAAATAATCACAACGCTGCGGTTTTAAATCTGTTCCGAAGCAAGGGATCTCGAATTTAAACCATAAAAGCACAGGATCAAATAATTGACGCCACACGAAATACAGATAATCTAAATTTAGCAAATATAATACTAACAGATATAAATAAGACTGGTGGCTTACCATCAGTACTTGAAATATTTGTAGGTGCAAAAGTAATGTTGCGGTCCAACATTGACGTTACAAAAGGATTGGTAAATGGCGCTATAAACCACATTACAGAAATTGTTTGGCCTCAGTTCCGTCGAACCCAAATGTACGAAACAGATATACCATCAGTTCAAATTGACTTTGCCAGAGACGGCATGCACGTTATTTACCCTAAAGCCATACAGTTTCCAGCAAAATTCAATTATGGTACGGCTGAAAGAAGGATGTTGCCCTTAGTTTTGTCATGGGCATCCACCGTCCATAAAATGCAGCGCAGCACCGTCGACCATGCAGTAGTATATTTGGGCTCAAAATTGTTTGAGGAAGGACAAGCATACGCTCTAAGTCGAGTCAAATCTCTGGAAGGGCTATGTATTGAGGAATAAGATTGTAGTAAATTATCAGGTAAGAAACCATGTAATAATGATGCACTGAATGAATTAAATAGAATGAGGAATATTCGGTAGACAAAAAACAAACACTAAAAACAAGAAAATAAAAATCGGTAAAAAAACTTTTAAGTTAAACGGTTTCATTTTATGTGCACTGAAAACTACAAAATAAATAAATAGTTACTTACCTATCAACCTACGCAGGTGATCTCGGTCATTAATATCTTTTATTAAACTAAAATAAAAACGTGTTAAACATAATTTTTATTTTGATTGAATTGGCTTAAGGATTTCTAACGAAATTTTTGAGGTATGTTAACTGAAAAAATATTTAAGAAATCAGATAATATTTGCAAAAACTTAACCCTATAATCTGTCAAGTAAGTGCATTCGTCTCGGGGCCGATAGAGACGCGATGTGACGTGAAGTGGGCCCTCTAGGGATCATTCCGATATTGAACCACCGCCGCGGCCCCCGCACTTGGCTCCGCCTGTCTGAGCTTGTCAAATGTTATTTGAATGTCACCCAATGGATGATGGAGATATAATTGATTTAAATTTATTTTTATTTTTCACTAACGGACAAACCTGGGGGGCAAAGTATACGCTTTTTCGAGAACGAGATGAAACTTTGTGAAAAAGCATATTATAGTGTATTTGAGTATATTGATGATAGCCAAGCATGACAATGAGTTGGTCACTCTTATATTAAATTGTACTAAAACCACCCTATGTATAAAGAAAAAAGGAGCCGTGGTGGCCTCGGGGTTAGAGCAGTCGCCTGCTACGCAAGCGACGCAAGTTCAAATCCCAGCGGGGTCCGTACCAATGAGTTTTTCTAAAAAACATATGTACAGTGATTTCACACCACGTGCTTTACGGTGAAGGAAAACATCGTGAGGAAACCTGCATATTTCTGAGAAGTAATTCAAAGACGTATGTATAGTGTCTGAGACGGCGATGGACTCACCATCCTTCACGTTGGCACTTAATCAAATTCGGTGAAGAGTGGGTGTTGTGATAACAACACCTCTGCCTACCCCTTCGGGGAATACAGGCGTGAGCATATGTATAAAGAAGGGACAACATGTTTCCCCGTTTGTTCTCCTGACAGGATTACATTTGTAAACGGTGGTAAATTAACATAAGTTATCGTAAGACAAATGACGTTCAATGAGTGTTCCAAGTGTCCCTTATGTTGAATAACACCTTTTGATTTGATTTGTAGTTCCCGTTCCCGTGGAAGTAGGCAAGGCTCGAATGCAACTATCTCCAAACATCGTATCATCTTAAATAATGAATGATTGCATTAATATAAACCTTTATAATTCACTTTGAACCACCATGAGTGTGCACCACCTTCCGGTGAATTCTTAATGTGTCACTTGTGTCAGTAACACAAAGGCGCGCGGCCGCTTCCGTCGGAACCGCGCTGTGAGCACGGATTATCGACGGCTTACCGACTATTAACCGCGTGTCGGTGTGCGGACACCCATCATACACGCACCGATGCATCAATACATAATATAGGAGCCATCGAACCGATCAGATTTGTGCATTGTGTTGTGTTCTCGGGGTTGTGTTCAAGATATGATGCGGTTTTTTAGGTTGATTTATTATTATTTTATAAATAAGAGTAGGTAGCCTACTCCTTTTAACATTAACTATAGGCCAGTGAAAGTCCCGTTAAAATTAGTCCAGCCGGGTCATAGATCACCCGGAACAAACAGACAGACAGAAATAAATTAAATATTGGTTTTTTATGTCAGTACCGTATAAACTTACTTTCATAGGCATTTTGTGAAAAGCTGTTATTTTGGAATTACAAATAGACACTTCAATTTTATTTATCTGTAGTATGTATAGATAGATTTAATTTACCTATATATATTATTATTTGGATAAGAGACCATATTATTATTAAAAACAATTATTTTTATACTAACAACGCACTGAAATGGTTAATTTGACACAAGATTTGTGTTTTAAGAGACTTACTTCGTATTTAATAAACAATTTACTTGTTTAAATCATAATTTAATGTTTAGGCAATTATTATTTTACGTAGTGAAAACGTGGCGAGACGCCGGCAAGCGTGTTATTTATAATATAATCTGCTTCAATTCGACTTCTTAACGCATTTAGTAGCATAGTATTTCAAATAGGACCATTACTTCTTAAGCACTTCATAATAAACGATCAACACTAAGCAGTTTTGCTCGTTTATTACTGCAATAAAAATTGTGATATTAATGAATATTAATTAAATATATTGTTCTAAAGATAACTGTGAGCCTGCGTTGATGTCTATAATTGTAACGTATTGTGACGCGTTGAAGTCTGTTGTACAGTGGACCTTTGCAAAGTAAATTTATAATTCACCGTCAATCCATAATTGTATTGTTGCAGTCGGCACTGACTGTGACTGATCTGACATCTGATCTTCTTAACTTTTACAGGAAAAAATCGGTGCCTTGAATAAACTAGTTATCAGAGTATCATAGGCTTCTGACTGATTTGTAACGATTGGTAAAGTTGACAACTGTCAGGCGTCAAAAACGTCTAGTTTGGGGTTTCTTAACTTCGCGCGTCAAATATCCGTAACATTCAACTGTCCTGCGATCCCCGATCAAATATAATAAAGAAATGGGATATTATATAAATAATAATAATACAATAGAATGACGATAAATTTTCTCGTTGATCGAAGGCGATCCAAATAAATCGTTAACTAAATCACCAAATTGGGCAAAATCGTTTGCCAAATACCATTTTATGGTACAAAACAAGTTTTTTCACAAAAGCTTGTGGTGCAACTGCATAAGAACGCGATAGCTTCCGTCGGAACCGCTTATAGTAGCTCATTGACGGATTATAGTGGGATTAGGGTACATTAGCCGTGTCTGTGTGTCTCCAGCCACTGTCCTTGTAAGGAATGATTGTATAAAGCTTCACTAAGTTCATGTTCTGCAGTTTTATGAATGAGTTTAGGAGTTAAAAAATAGATTTGAATCAGGCGGAGTAGTCGTGGATCACAAACACATACATAAATCCTTAAGCAATACACTTGTTTAACATAGTTTATATGTAAATAGTTAGCCTTCTGCTCACAAGATGGCGCCTTGTTCTACATCTCGATGTTGAGATGCTCTTTTAATTACGTATATACTTGGATGACTAATGTCAATGTGTGTAGGTCAAATGACAATATCGCGTGGTCAAGGCATCGTCATGGCAGTTCTCAATGTGCTCGTATTTCATGATTTTTGCATATCTTGTATTTTGAACAATTACCTATCGACTTGTTAAGAGTAAAATGTAATTTTCCAAGCCTTGATGAAAAAAAAATTTAAGCAAAGCCTACAATATCATTGATAGTTTCAATATCATTGATAGTTTCAATATCATTGATAGTTTCAATATCATTGATAGTTTCAATATCATTGATAGTTTCAATATCATTGATAGTTTCAATATCATTGATAGTTTCAATATCATTGATAGTTTCATGGCGAATGAAACTGAATTTATCCGGTAGGTAAGGTACTACTCTGTATAGTATACCTACAATACTATCACGGAAACCTCCCTTTTTAGATCAACTGGCAAGAAATTTAGCCAGGCGTCATAACAAATCCAATTTATAACAAAGCCACAAAGCACCCAAACTCCAATAAAGTGGGTGTCAACATCATTACCGGGAGACACCCGCGCGGCGCGTGCCCCATCATTATACGCTGTCAATATTTGACACTCGCCCCACGAGATGATGACACACTATTAAATACTACATCGCAATAAATATATGCATCAACCGATAACTTGGAATTCTATACAAACACTAACTGTGCGCCGCGGTTTTACTGGCGTAAAGCTAATTTCACGAGTGACCCCCTGAACCCTAATATTTTTCTTAAATTAAAAGTAGCCTATGTCGCTCCTTGTAACATAGGCTACCAGTTTGTTACAAACGGTCCAGAACATAGATTAACCGGAACAAACAGACAGACAGAGATAGAAATAAAAATTGGATTTTTATGTCAGTCCCTTAAATACTAGTAAATAGCTGTTTGGAATTACAATATCATTTATCTGTATAGAGAATAATGAGTTGTTTGAGAAGAAATCCAAACACATCATATTATGTATAGTGCCTGAGACCACGACGACACATAGTCATGTTCGGCAAAATATGGGTGCTGCTTATCAAGTCAGGAACTTTATGGGACAGAGACGATAGAGTGAGCACATTATAAAACAAAGAGAGAGAAAACAACGCCATTGTTCGCCATATTCATCAATGTTTTAATTTTTTGTTCATTATAGCTTTTTCCACAATATCTTTATGTGTTTCGGTGAATACAGTTACATTATACAGGATTATAAATGGTATACATAACTTTCAGACACATTACATTAATGTTCAATAAGTATTTCATAATTAATTCGTTATTTACTAAACCAATAAAGTAGGTACATGGTTCTCAATTTCAATAATATATTCTGGGGTGTGTGTGAACTTTTATTGCAGATTCGATTTCAAGTCATTTCTATCTATACTTTTATACACTAAAATATAATGCTGAAGAGGTGATTTGTTTGTTTCCTTGTAAATAGTCCAGATATTGTCACGCTAAGACAAATCACAGGTTAACCTTAAGTAACTATTCACGGAAGTCACGGACAGAAGCTAGCAGTACAATGTAATTCAATTACGTTATGTTTAACGACTATCAACGTATCTTCTCCTAAGCAAACATGGTGTTTAACCAAACAACATAATGAAGCTATCATCGGAGTATCGTGCACCGCTACCCATCCACCCCTACGCACTATTAACACCCTAAATTAGCAACTTATAGCTTAGCAATTTAAATCAGTCTGACCGAGGTGTCAAGCCAATTACGGCTCGCTACCTATTTATGCGAACTAAGCTGATCTTGTGAACCCTTCGAACCCTTTCAGGTGTTGTGACACCCACCTGGTCCCTTCGGAGGGCGGAGGGAGGTTATTAGCTGACACCTCACGTGCAGTCAGTCGTGAGGGATGATCGCGTCAATGACGCTTTGTGCGCGATTGTTATACATTGCACGGTAATTGGTGAGGGGACGCTCTATGTCGTCTGTATACTATACTATACTATACTATACTATACCTACAGACAGACGAGACACTAGAGACTGTTTAACAGACACAAACATATCTTTGTCTACAGTGAAATGGCCACCGTCTCAGCCGGCAGAAAGAAAAAAATATTTTTTTTTCTTTGTATTTTCATTATGCATTTACTGAATGCATTTACTGTGAATTTAAAACGACAAACAAACACTTCAATTTGTTTGTATAGATGTATACGTAGGTATTTTAAAAGGAAAACGTCGCATAAGTGCTAACACCGCGGAAGTTAAGATACGCAACTTTTCACGAGAACAAAAAATCCTTTAATGTTTCATCCAGATACTATGTAAAGTTATCTTTATTCCACGTTCTAATGAAAATAATAAGATAATTCAGGCTCTTGTGTTTGATTCGTCAAATGATGTGCCTTGCGATTCCCTGTCGAATGACATGCGAAACGTATTTCCGTCAATATATGACTTCCGCGGTGTTAGAAATTAAGCGACGAAAAAGGTGTTATGTAATTTGTCAGATCAGTTCAATTCTGACGTTAGACGTCATCAATATAACATACGACTTCTGTAACCTTTCACGGTTGAACTGCTGAACTGTTTATATAACGAAAAAAAAACAAAGTGGAGAGCGAGGAATCCAATGGGTTCCTCCACATATTTTTAACAATTTACAAGATATTTTTCTCAACAATCACTTGACATTGGCGGAATAGTTTTACTTAAGCTCATCGCCATTAAATAAATAAAGGAAAGGAAAGGAATTCTATAACAGATGTGTTTCCTTATGTAAGTTTTTCTTACGATGTTATCCTTCACCATCACAATTGAGACCAATCTCTCATTGGTACAGATTGCCTTACGAAACTCGCATATCTCAATACTTTGTATGAGATTTTAACCTGAACTTCAAAACATGGGACATTACGTAATTCAACAAAAAAATTGCTGCCTCGCCGCTACTTCCGACAATTTGTATTCTAACTGGAGACTCTATATAACAACAAATATCCGCATAATTATGTCCGCAATGACGGAAAAGCAGTCATAGAAAGCGGCCGTTTGAAGGATTAACACTTATTATCTACTAGTTTGTCTATCTATAAGTATTTCCGATGCAAACAACCCAAATATTTGTATTGAATAGGTGTCAATGCGCATATTGTGATACTTGAAATTGTCGGCTACTTTACAGACTTATGAGTATTAAGATCGTGCACATCTGAATGTTCTAATCTCAGACGCCTGCATTGGTACTTATGACGATGAGCTACAATCTCACAGGTCTTAAATATATGAGTTAATCAAAAGAAAAACTTCAGTGCTTTGATTTTACACCACAAGTTTTAAGGTCATGAGGAGATCTACGTGCCTGGAAGAATTAAAAGAGCCATTGTCGCGCTTGCAGCTCACTCCAGTTAAAAGACTTGATATAAGTACGACACCTACATTTTAAATTATTTAGTTACCTTTAAGCCTTGTGAAAAAATATATTTCCTTCTTTATTCTCGGGCAGTTGCCATATTGCTTCTAGTCATTGCCCTGTCATTTTTCCAATGTAATGTGATTATTGAACAATTTTCGTAGCAATGCTTTTAATTCTTAATTTATTTCGCATAGGTAGGATATTTTGGGAACTGCTTTAGGTAATCATTTCGTTTATTCCCAGTAGTTCCGTGGAATAAGTTCTGTGGTGGAAATACATATGTTCCGTTTGTTGTGATTAAGTATAGTTTTAAGGACGGACAGGTAGACATTTTGTGAACTTTTGAATGTAATTGTTATGTATGAATCTAGATGGAATGAGAAGGTACCTACAGGAAGACTCAGAATATGTGAATGTTTGACAAGGGAATAAATACTTTGAAGTTACATATTATGGATAAATGTAGGAGAATTACAATAAGTGATGGGCTCGGATAAAAAACTTCTCGATTTTTACGTCTCGATTTTACAAGTCTTGATTATATTCGATTAAGTATATCTCCGTGATAACTCAGGTTTCAGACTGCTGTGGCTGCGTGACTTAATAGGTAGGCAGGTATTAAGCTTTTTACGAACTTCGTTTTAAATCGATCTAGCATAGTTGCTCAAAAAAGTAGGTACCTATTAAATATAATTAGGTAGCTTATGTAATTAATTACTTAAAAGACCGATTTGAAACTTGTCTCCAATAGAGCACCGACTGATCCGCACGTAATGTAGTAAGAGGCAAGTGTGGTACCAACCTGCTGGTCCAGTGGTGTATCAGATCCAGGGGCGTCCCTCGCTGCTCGCCGCACCACCAGCTAAGGGCACAACGCGCAAGTGACCATCGCCTCCAAGATGGCCGGGCCCAGTATGGTGTGACGGCGGTATGGTACCGCAAACACTGTCTAAAGGGCGGTCGCCTTCATAATTCATCGGCGCCCCTCCCTTTCGCAACCACACGGCCAAACTCGCGCCATCCCTCTCTAAAGTTGCGCATTTGGGATGGTATATGTGTTGTCTCGCTCGGACCCGGTGGGCGGGCGTGAGTGCGTCTCGCTCGCTCTCATTAGGCGGGCCTCGTCGCGTGCATTATGCAGCGTGTTTGGCGAACGCTTTATGAGGTTTGCGCAGCGAGGCACAGAGTACGGCGAGCACAGAGACCGCGGATTATATCGCTAGCACTGGTGTTATTGAGTAAGATATACGTTATTACAAAAAATATTTTTATTACAATTCTAGATCTCGTTTAGTTGGTACCAAGTCATTATTTGATTCCATCTCTTCTAAACTATTAAGGAAAGGTGTGAATACCCGCATTAATCCCAATCGCGGGTTAATTTACCCAGTACTATCACGATAAGGCGTGATGCTTCCTTGATGATCCCTATCTAACATTGAAATAATTTTTCAAAACGAACCCGTAGTTCCTGAGATTAGCGATTTCAAACAAACAAGCAAATAAACTTCAGCTTTCTATATTAGTAAAGATACAATGTTACAATGCCTTATTTTGCTATTACAAATATACAAATGGCATAATCTCAATGAAGAGCAGTCCAGTATGAGTTGCCTGCGGTGTGGTGAAACGCAGCAAGGGCGCTTGCACTTCATTTAGATAAAGAACTACGTCATTTGTCTGTTTGCATAAAGCTTTGTAAAATTGTATATTATTCTCTAACCAATAGGAATTAGTCTCATTATAAACATGAGGAACGCAATCATATATACATACAGAGGTTGATTGAATTCTATAGGACATACAGCACTCATCAAATGAAAGAGTTAATTTTATTATTTTGGTAGCTAAAATAACGTGTAAAAACTTTTAAACGTAAAGTTTTAACTTATCAGCAACTTATCAGTCGCAGCGCTTCAACCTCGTCGTATCGAAAGCAGCGTTTCAAGCGCAGCGTTCTTATCGCAACTTATAAACTAAAATGCTCCACTTGATAAGTTGCGGTAAGAACGCTGCGTTTCAACAGCAGCAGTTAAACGACGCGTTTTGGAAGTAGCGCTTTAACCGCAGCGTTCTTACCGCAATTTATAAATCGCTGCATTTCAGTCGCAGCGTTTTGAATGCTGCGTTTTAACCGCCGCGTTCCAGACGCGGCGTTTCGAAAGAACCTTTTGATACGTAGCGTTTCCACTGCAGAGTTCTATTAGCAACTTAGCATAAGCAACAGTTTAGTCGCTACGATTTGAACGTAGCGTTTCAACCGCGGCGCTTCAGTCGCCGCGTTGGGTTCTTAGTAGCGTTCTTACCGCAACTTATCGACCGCTGCGGTCCAGCCGCGGCGTTTCAACCGCAGCATCCAGCATCTTAAACGCCACAAACAGTTACAATCAACACTGTTAAAACCAATTTCAACTTGAGAGTCGAACGGTTGGAGTCCCACCACAAGGTAAACGTACATTTTTCGTGGTGAGAGTACCAACTGAACATCAGTCGATCTTCATGGAGACTTTTAACTGATTGGTGTTGTATTCCGCCGAAAACTGCACAGCTCACACGTCGCCGTCATTTTGGGTGACTTAAACAAGGTTATTTACTGTATTTTGTTATATCCGGTGTTTGTTACCCATAGTACGAGCATTACTTATTTTGAGACTGGACGTTGCCTTATCTTTTGTATTTAAATGATTTCATGATTCATTTCATTTCATTCTGGTCCTAGCTCCTCGATTAAATTTCAAAAAAAATAAATTGTCCAATCATGAATACTTGAAAAATAAATACTGAAATTGCAGATGGACATACCTAGTTACACTGCTTGACCCGGGAATCGAAGCCGAGACCTCGTGTTGTGAAAGACGAAAAAGATTTCTTAAATACTATCGATATAATTGTTTGTAAATACTGGCTCACTACTAGTCATGGCACAATAAGCCAATAATAGGCTTATTCTCATACATCCACAGCCCATACATTTTGAAAACTAAAATTTCATACATTCGTTCCCGCGACCTCCACGACAATTCAATTACTTGAATGTCGTGAAATTCATTTGTATATCAAAACAAAAGCCGTGGAAATGGTGGTAATAAAATCATGGATGTTTGGGAATAACCCCAATAATATAGTTGTACGGGTACATGTGCAGCGTCAGCGGTCGAAGCCGAGCCATCATAGTATAGGTTGAGCAAACGCGAAGAAAGTAGAGTCAGTGCATTATTATCATTCGGACGGAGCGGTTTTATTTCCCTGCATTGGGCACTCAATATCAGTTCTATCATAATATATCATGTGTAGGTTACCCCTACATAAGGTGTGTCTTTGATTACCTCAGGATCAATGGTTGTAGATGAATAAAACAACATTGATTATTTTAAACCAACTTTATTTTTAGCTAAAATATAATAATTCATACATCAAAGAAGTTCCCTAATTACACTTTAATAATACCGCAATAATACGAAAATAAAGGAAATAAAATCAAATACAGTGTATAATAATAAAAATTATTAGGTATAGTATAATGTAGCTACCATCGTAATACTTGGTATCATGAAGGACTGTTGCTGCCGAGCGCCAGGGCGGGCGGCGGGCGGGGAGCGTGCATTACAAACATACGTCCAATCGATAACAAACAATCTTTGGGTCGCCTTTTCCAATTTACTTTATAGTTCAGTAACTCTCAAACAACAATATTCTCATTGCATTATCTATTGAAAGTGTTTAATAACCGCCTCACACCACGCGACCACTGCTCCCGCGCTGGCATCAACCAATGTCAGATCTAGACAGAACGAGGCTGGACGGTCATCGAGTCAAAACAAACAACACTAACATAGTCTAACCCAAACATAACGGTGCAGTCGACATCTGACCCGGGACCTTACAATTACATTCTACGATGGCACTCGCTTGATCATTCTATAAAACATCCCTCACGCCTGTTTCATATATTCAACATACTTCTCACAATCAGACTGGGGAACTATGACACAGGCTAACCTCAAATGTCAACTGCACATCTGTCATTGTCTGCCGCCCATTTAGACAGTTGACTGACAGCTGTCACTCTGAGCGGCACACAACACACCTAGTGTAAATGCCTCGACTGTAACTAACATACAATATTGTATTTGTTACATTAACTCGTCGGATTATATACGATCGAGGCATGTACGTATAAAAACAACCGGTCGGATAGGAAATGTGTAATATAAAGTGTAGAGGAGGAGGGTGCAGTGACACCAATGATGATGTCCGCGACGGTTGCTCAGGGTCGCACAGTCAGCGTCGCGGGAGACGTTACACTAATATGGCAAACGGTCCTTGATATGCAACTCCGCGGGGGCCCGCAAGCGATTAGAACAGCTGATACGACGAAACGAAACCTAACTACGCTTAATCTACGTGAGCCGGGGCCCCGGTCGGCCCCAGGGTCCCCGGGCCCCCGGCGGCCCCAGGGTCCCGGGGCCCCGGCGGCCGCGCAGTGTCGTGCGCGTGCGCCTCACTTACTAACACATAGCCACTTAGTACCTAATTGTTAGTAAAAATCCCTTAACGCATTCAAAATATATATATTATAATTATATAGTTCATTATAATATAATAGCTGATCCTAAACCGATGCCATCTGTATAGTGTAGTGTATAGAGTATCGTACATCTATGGAGTGTGATCACATAACTCTGTGCCTAATATACATTTAAGCCGATTTGTCGAGAAGCTCGTAAAGGGTACAAATATGTTGGACATTTTGTCAAACGACAGTTCACATTACAACTAGTGCGGGCGACAAGCGTTTGTACTGTTCCAACCGATCCAATGCCACAAGTGACTGATATTGTACTCAAAGTAAATGCGCGCGACACATCCAACATGGCGGACACACAGTACTCGGCCGCCATATTGGATACGCCGCTCATCGTCTGCGGGGGTGGGAAGCAACTCTTACTATTAATATACAATCGAGTGCCCGCTTACAGCTAGCTTACAACCGACTCGATACGAAATTACAACGAACTACTACAGTACATACGGCCGGGGCCCTCTCAACTAGACACGGCACGTGCCATCCTTGTCTCCAGGGGGTGCGCGAGGGAGACGGGAGAGGGCCCACTTCACTTACAACAGACAGGGCGAGCGTCTACAAGCAAGCGGGATCAAATCATTCACAGTTACGTATAAGGTTGATATGATCATATTATTGAGACCTTACAATAATCTACAAATTATATGTGCGTGCGCCGGGACCCATGCCGACTACTGTGTCTGTCTTTTGATTCTAATTACATTTATTCTTAATTATATAACGATTGGAACACATCACACAACACGATTGCTTCGGAAACTCGCCCTTAAAGATAAAGAAATCAAATATAGAACTTATTACTTCAACTTTAAGGTACAAATTCAAGCGTTTAATTGCTATGATATTTTTATTTAAAAGTATCATGTGTGTATTGGTATGCATCCCGGCGCGGGCGCCACGTTGTGCCAACCATTTGTGCTTCGTTACCGGAATATTACATACAATATCAATTCCACTGTTTATAAATGCTTACATAGTGCTGACGTGTTCAGAGTACCAGTCATAAATATATATTGCATAAAGTCTTGAAATAAGGTTTATAATAGTTGAAGTAGAACATAGTAGAAATAGTTCTGACCTGCAGAATAAGTAGAAAATAGTAATCGAAATTAATTACATGTAAAGATCTAGTACAACGGTCAAATAGTAACGTCAGCACGGATGAGTGTGTGCAGTACTGTGTGTGTGTGTGTGCGTGCGTTAAGTACAGTCCGCGGCGGGCGACGGCATTACATGCTGCTGTCCCACTCTAGCTGGCTGATGTTCCTATACTTGTGCTGCTTGCCCGCCATCACTGGAACAACACGGGTTATATTAATGTAGACCATTATCATGGTCGGTTTCAAAACATCTACAGGACGAGTGGTGAAGTGTCGCTGGATATGGAGTAGATCGGTGTGAAGCACATGGTTCAGTAAGGGGAGGACAAGGGGCACGCCAGTTTGGAGGGATATGAGGTATGCTTGAGGGGGGATATGGGACACGCCTGCGAGAGGGGGACATTCCCGGGGGATGTCCCTTTCACTCAAGCATCCCCAGCTTAAGAGGAAGAGACATGGGAATGCTTGAGAAGACATGGGAAACGCTTTTCAGGGGGGGGGGGGACATGGGATACGCCTGTGAGAGGGGACATGGGACACGCCTGTCAGAGGGGGACATGGGAAACGCTTTTCAGGGGCGTACATGGAATACGCCTGTCAATGGGGGACATGGGAAACGCTTTTCAGGGGGGTACATGGAATACGCCTGTCAACGGGGGTCATGGGGATGCTTAAGAGGGGGACATGGGACACGATTTTGAGAGGAGCATGAGGTATGTGGGGGGTATCTCACTTGGTATGTTATACAAAATTTGTTCAGCGGCTTAGCCGCGAAAAAGTATACAGACAGATGTGAACACTTGCATTAGTAATATAAGTAGAGTGAGATTATACCTTCGTCGTCGTCGTCGGAGTCGTTTCGGTCGGAGTCGGAGTCGGAGCACGACTCGCCGTCGGAGCTGGCGCGCGTGCCGCACTCCGGAGCGCCGCCGGACTGGACACACACGGCTGGCGTTAGTACACGGCCAGTAGGAGCAGGGTGGCGTGCGTGGCGTACAGTTACCTCCTCCATGGGGTTGACGGTGATGGTGAGCGCGGAGTCGTCCCAGGCCATGTCGACGGGCGCGGCGCGCGGGCGGGCGGCGGGGCGGGCGCGCGCGCGGGCGGCGCCCAGGGCCGCCACGCCCGCCACGGCGCCCAGCGCCACCACGCCGATCACCAGCGCCACGTGGTCTGCGCACACACACACCGTTACCAGGGTACCTCCAGGTAGGCCAAGGTGCTCGCTCCCGTCTCCCGGCGGAGTGCGGCGGAGGGCCGAGCAGACGGCGAAGGCGCCGCGCCCGAAGACGGGAGGCGCGAGTGGCAGGAGCGGCTCGCGGAGCCGCCCGTCTGACCATCGAGGTCATTCGTCCGGTGCACAAGCACGGGTCGCTCACCTACCGCCTCGTGCAGGTACTGTCCGGACACGATTGTTTCGGGCAGGACCTGCAAGGAGCGGTGCAGAAGCAAGCGACCCCAAGGACACTGCTCTACATCCGCTGGAGCATTGACAGGCGTGATAGGTGCAGCGCCAATATCTAAGGAGACCCCATACTGCCGTCCTTGGGCAAGGCCATGGTCAGCAGCCCTTTGGTAGGGCATGCGGCCGTGTCCTTCTGCGAGAACGACTCGGCGCCGACGCATGGCCCTCGCGGATATAGGATGATCTCGTGTTGCGTCCTCCGATGTGTCCAAGCCACCCAGTCTGGTGTCTGCCAGTCGCTGGGGGGATCTCTACCTTATATAAGCTAAGGTAAAATGCGAGACTGACACAGTTAACCTCATGAAGTTATGCCTGTAATACCACGTTTGACTAAGAATTGACAGAAAGATTTTATTTTTGTTAATTATTCCAATTCGAATTCAATAGGTATTGATAATTAAGACAGGACAACGTCGGCAATAACGAAATAAATGACAGAAATATATGAGGTGTGTGGGGTACTGACTGGCGGGCCTGTCGGGGTGCAGGTCCTGCAGGCGCGCGGCGGGCAGGTCGGCCGCGTGCAGGTCGCGCTGGCCGTGCGCGACGTACACGCGCGGGACCGTCGCGCGCCCGAGCCCGCCGTGCCCGCCGTGCCCGCCGAGCCCGCCGTGCCCCGACATCTGACACGACACAATGGTGACAACTATACCACCCTACACCTTGGGAGTTCGCGATGGCTTCTCTTAAATACTTACGTGCAGTGATTTCACGTCAAGTGCTTTTCGGTGAAGGAAAACATTACTTATTGAATCGCTTATTTTCGGGTTTAGTGGGGTTTCCTACCCACTCCCAAAATGTATCTCTGTAATTTTTTTTCCTCAAAATATTTTTAAGATTTTATTCTAATTTGTCACTTTAAAAATATTTTATATGTAGAAGTCTGATAGATAATACCGATATATAAGTAACTGTCTTGTAAGTTTTTAACATGGCAGAAAACTAGGCGAGAAAATAAACTATTAAATAATAAATATAGTAAGGAAATTATGCGTATAGTTTGAAATCTCCTCAGAAAAAGATGCTATCGAGAAAAAATTATAAAATATGCGTCTGGTATTAAACGCCATTAAAAACATATTTTCTCAAAGTATTTTGGGTTGATGGTTACAAAAATTGCACCCATTTCATATCTGGGACCATGATTTAAGTCAGTACAAATGTACCTGTTTGTCCCTGGCGACGGCGTCCATCTTGTCGGCCATCCCGCTCGGGTGCACGAGCGTCTCGCTCGCACTAGTCATGTGCGGGTGTACCACCGTCAACTGGAACATTGTTATTTTAAATATTAATTTTAGTCAAAATGTTGCCTTTGTTTATCAACTGTCTGCCAAAGAACGTTCCGTTAAAATCTAGACTCAATTAGCCATTCAAACCCCTTGCTTAAAACTGTATATCTAAAGGTGAACTTTCCTTTATTTATTCGAATTAATAGCGGCGGAAAACACACTTATTCCATTAAGTATCGCAAGCGCCGCTCTCACACATCTACACAATTTTGGCACTCAATCTTAATCAGTCTTTACCCCGAGAATAGGTGTATCGTTGACCGAGGAAATACACAATCGATATACAACGAAAACTTCCTACTCTCCATATACAAAGTGAGGAAAATACGCCGTGGCTTCTTTCTATGAGCGTTAGTATAACGATATTCAGATGCATGAAGTAACAGACCTAATAAATATGGTGCAATGCACAAAATATCGTGTACTAACCGTCTGCACATATTCGTTGCTGGTGAAGCGTCCGTTGAGCTCGGAGCAGGTCAGCTTGAACACGCGGTTCAGGTAGTAAGCGGGCTTCTTGTTGCTGTACTCGATTTCACGGAGCACCTGCATTCAACACTTCGTTACAGCGAATATAGCATCCAAATATCAAATAGGACAGTCCTTGTTAGAAACTTCAGACCTTGTAGAAAATTACATTTTTAAATTAGTTGAAATAATAGAGGAGCTCGTGGCAGAAATGATATTGGGAATATCAACCAAGCCAGGTAGTTGGATGGGTAACCGTCCAAATACCCTGATTGCCTCATAGAGCACGTTAAGCCGTCGGTCCCGGTTGCCTAATCGTGACAGTATGTAAGTTAATTTACAGATTATGGACCATAATTAATATTGCCATAAAACCGGTGACTTCTCAATAACGTATGAGGTGGACGTCTTGAGAATGCTTCTGTGCTCGCAAAACAGGTGAAGTTGCTCGTCAACAACTAGACATGACGTCACCCCGATATTATGACGAGTGCAAAGCACAGGTTACAAGTGTAGTGACGATGGTGACCTTCTGATAGTTGGAGACAGTGTCGGCGCCGGTGAGGATGACGCCGTCGCGGGTGACGGCGGCGCGGATGTCGTAGCGCAGCGGCAGGTCGGCCGCGTCGCGCAGGCTCAGCGCCTCGTGGTCCGGGTTCAACGCCGGGTACACCGACACCACGCACGAGTCCAACTTCTGGTGCTCCTCTGTACACGTCGTATTTAACATCATTAAGAGTTCGGTATGAGATTGTAGGTGGCAGTCGGTGCAAATCTGATCATCCAGCTTGTAAGGTGGCAAACAATCGCGAAGTTCATGTGATGGTAAGCGAACGGTCACTAAGATACCAAGTGTAACTCTCATTAGAAATAGTAAAGAGTTTATATTACCACAAAAATACCATAAACAATATACCGTATATGTATCTTTACACAGTTGATCAAATTGCATCCAGCATCCTAAGTAATCGTAGTTACAAAAATAAACCTAAATACCAAATCCTGAAATGTAAATGCAAATAGAGAAGAGGAAGCGGGTATTACCGGTGAAGGGGTGGTTGTCGGGCGCGAGCACCTGCAGGCGGAGGTCGGGGAACACGTGCAGGCCGGCGCGGAAGGCGGGGTAGTCCCGCGGCAGGTCGCCGCTGCCGTTCAGCAGGATGCTGGGCGTCACCGGCGCCAGCACCATCACGTACGACTCGGCGCCGCGCGCGTGCAGCACGCGACCGTTGTCGCATCTGCGGCGAGACGGACTTGCAATATGTCGCGATACCGTACCGATACAATTATAAAGTTCAATTTTTATTTCATGGTGAGCCTCTTACCCTTATTCTATGTTATTTGCGGTCGACGCAATGATCTTTTCTCTATCAGCCGCCATATCTGTACTCACAATTCTAGCCATATCATCTTTCACAGAAGCGTTCATCATCTCTTTGGATGATGTCTTTTCCCTCGATCATCCACTTTCATAAATTAAATTCTTAATATTTTAAATCTATGCAATGCTTTTGACTTGGTTTACAAAGGTATTTCCATAAAAGGTCTACATTGTATTTAATTTAAACTAATGGTTCCACAATAAACACACCGATATTATCATTTAATTACCTTGGACTATCTATTTCCAAACAAATAAATGTATAAAAGTATATATTTTATGTTAAAGTCCCCAAGGGTAGCATCGTGGGTGTCGCCGTATTCGTTACACAACAGTAGTTGGTATAGGCTCACGTGATGGTGGTGGCGACGTGCACGTTCCTGCGGCCGGGCGTGGGGAAGGCGCGGCCGTCACCGTAGGCGACGCGGCGCAGCAACGTCTCCACGTCCGCCACGCCGTCGCCCTCCACCGACACCGAGCGGAGATCTGACGATTTGAAGATTGCACTCAAATACCAACTTTAATCCCGTATTTTTTTAATTTTTCTCTGTTATACTATTAATAAATGTAATTATTAGAATTTCATTAAAAATACACGAATTTTATCACTTACCGATGCCCTGTACCGAAAATATTCGCCTAATAGGTTAAACTCCTGTATAGATGATACCCAGACAGATACAATTTGACTTGGAATTTCAAACAGACTTTTGAATTGTATCGATCAGACTGTAGCGTAACATTACTCGCTAACAACTGCAAAGTTAACGTACAAACACAAGAGAATATAAATCGCGCAATAAGTGTTTTGCATTACAGTATATACGAGTTTCCAACTAGAACAGTCGGGGTTCCTCAGGCATGACAGCCGCCTGGCTGGAAGATCTTCTCTTTGCTGGGGACGAGCATGACCACTGGCTCATCCCCATATGTGTATATGGTAGTTACATAGGTCGGGCGCGAGGCTGAGTCCCTCCCGGCAGCGCGCCGTGCAGGCCAGCGCGGCGGGCGCCTGGCTCTCCCCGGGGACCACGCCCAGCCCCGCCAGCCAGCCGCGCAGGTGGTGCTTCATGTCGCTCTCCGTGCCTGCACACACCGAGCGAGCGTGAGATAGGGCCAGGGTCGGCCTGGGGGCGGGAGGGGGGGGGGCGGGCGGAGCAGCGCACCCTGCCAGCAGGCGCCGACGACGAGCGTGGTGTTGAGGCCGTGCGCGGGGTGCAGCGGCCAGTCGTCGATGACCTCGGGCCCGCGCCCGTCGGCCGACCGGTAGGCCGCGCCGTCCACGAACAGCTCCACGGCCGGGAAGCGCACGTTGATGGCGTAGTGGTGCCACTCGTCGTCGCACACCTACCGTCACATACACCACGATCAACACACAAAGCTGGATCAAAATCAACACAGATGCAAGGAAAGGCACCTAGAGGAAAATCAAGGTCTTGATATCATTGATGATATAATTTCTGCAACGTTAACCACTATAGTCAAAATGAGCTTAGACAACGAGGTTATGTTTCGATAGTGTTTCAGTATTGTTCTTCTGTAGTTGATCTAGTGGTCCTGGGTTCCGAATTCTGGGTCAAACAAAGTATTGAGTTTTTCCATATATAATTTCCCAGTAGCAACCAGCAGATTCCAGATTAATGCCTTCCCCTTAAAATAATATTATGTAATATAAAACAATGTAATGTGATAAAGCACCTCGGGCAGCTTCCACCTCCACTCGGCAGGTCGGAAAATGTTAAGGTCTCCCTCGCCGAAGTCCCTCCGCAGCAGCAGGATCAGCCGGCAGTTGCGGACGAACAGGGCGTAGTGGTGTCGGTTCATTTCTGGCAACGGATACTCATAATGGTATACTTAGTTTGGATTTATGTCCAAAGTAAAGTGATTTGCCACACAAAGAATATCGTGGTTCGGGAAATAATCGTAGGGACACCTGTTTACGAATCGTCTAATATTAATGCGTCGAAACATTCGAGACATGGACCTTCCTTCAATGTGGAACACTTAAAGACGCAAAAATCAAGCAGAGGAAGGTTGTATATTTCGAACACGTCTTTCGTCACAAGTCGATTAGCCGGAAGATGAGGAATTGACCGCAGAAACCCATCCTGTTTGAGAGTTCGCGAAAGGACAAGAATGCAACTGGGAGCTGATAGCCAACCTTCAGCTTAAAGAAGAAGAACAAATATTAAGGCCAGGTGTATAAGTATTTGGTAGTAAGTTACTGTGGTCATCAGCGAGACAGAGCACGTGTTCCTTGCGGTGTTTGTCCCCGTCGGGGCGCGGCGCGTGCCTCATCCACGTGGAGATGGCGAAGGCGCTGCCCAGCGAGTGGCTCAGGACCGACTCAGGCACCACGGCCGACGTCGTCTCGCCGTCGAACTCGAACATCTGCTCGCCGTCGCGCCCTGGATACAACACTTACAATGTTTATTCTGCTTTAATTTAACTTAAAAGTGATTGAAACGCTGCAACTCACAACTACATACGGATATAAATAAATCGGAAACATAGCTTAGGGCCACTTGCAGAAAACAGTAACATCTCAATTCATAGAAAATTATCCTTGCTTCTAACTTTTCGCAATTAAAACTGAAAGTTTACTGATTTTTAAGTATTATCTCTTCATGCAGTAACTTGGTTAGCTCAACTGTCACTTACAATTCAAAAAGCTTTTCTAATTGACTTAATCCAGATTTAGCTGAACATTTTGCATTTGAATAATCACTCAAGTGATGATAGATTGATTGGTTACCTGTGTCAGGTTTGAGTGACTTGGCCCACTCGTTGCCGGCGCCGGGGCTCGGCAGTAGGTCGACAGTTTTCGGATCCAGAGCTAATAAACAAAGACATCATTAAATAACAAGAAAATTAAACCAGAAGTCAATCTTGATGAATCTATGGACATAGAATGTGCAAGTGTATTGTAATAAATGTAGGCGTGAGTGACACTTGGTGTTGCAGATCATAGGCTTGTGTGCTTGTTTGTCGCCATAGTAGCATAAAAAAATGACGTCATACGCATTCATTCATTCAAAATATCTTTAATTGATTACACTTCTTACAAAGTATTTTCAAATCGTCAGAAGGACACAACAATACATTATACAAGATTATAAATGTTACCACCGGGTTCGGAAGGTTGCTTTTTTGAGAAGAACACGGCAAGAAACTCAACAATTACTCTTTTAAAAAAAATATTATACAATGATATTGGTTGCAGTATTTATATCTCATGAATATAAGCCCATGGACACAGTTCCAATGCTCAATTGTCAAAAATAATAACTAAAATATTACAAATATTTGTGAGCATGGCAAATTCCAGGCAGTCAAAGCAAAGATCAAATTAGTGACCACATATAGTCCTCTGGGAGTGCAGCGAGTAGGTGTCGCGGTCGCAGCCGCTGCCGGCGCGCGAGGCCTGCAGCGCCACGGCGGCCTGGATGCGCGTGACGCCCGGGCAGCGCGCGTCCGACTGGCACGTCTCCAGGCGCGCCGCCGGGAACAGCGCCAGCGGGCCCGTGCCCGGCGCGTAGTCCACGCGCTCCGCCACCCCTGCCCACCACGCAACATGTACATGCATCTCAGAAGGGGTGATTCCCCGAGGTAAGCAGCGGGGATGCAATAATAAGGTGGGGAGTCGCCGTATCAATTACTTTGATTGATGTTTTCCTTTACCATAGAGCACGTGATGTGAAATCACTGTACAAAAGCTCAATGATACAGTCCCCGCTGGGGATTCGGACTTACGTTGCCTGCAACAGGCGACTGCTCCAACCCACGGAGACCAGGGTCCTCACATATTTTGTACCGAATCTTACACAAAGTGAGGGCGGAATCATGTTTGGTTACCCTTCCAGCCGGCGCGACAGGGCTTGTTGACCTTGATGGTGACCATTACAGGCGCGGACTGCCGCATGCCGCAGTCGTACGCCACCACCGACACGATGTGGTTGTGCGACTTGTCGTACTCCAACGGCTCCGTGTTACGAATCACACCTGATACACAAATCATACATATTTTATAATGGATTCGGTGACTTTGACATGACAAAAGTCAAACACAAACATAAATATTTATTGAAATGGACTTTAAACAAAGTACTTTCAAATCGTCAGAATGACATGATGAAATAGAATTATACCGCCAGGTTCAGAAGTTTACTGAGAAGAACAAGACCTGTGATATGATACACATTGTTCTACTAATAGTGAATTACGAGAGAGTATTCTTACCGTCATTATCAATTGTGAACGGCTGGCTCCTATCGGTGAGAATCTCGTACTTGCACACATCCCCGTAGCGCGGCGTGCAGTCCCTGTCCGAAGCCTGGACGCGCACGATTTCGTCGTATATGCGACCCTCGTCCACTGACGTCACATACGACGGCTCGCTGAATTCCGGCGAGTACTCATTCACGTCCGTCACTGTTATGTGCACTGGGACCCTAGAAATTGACGGAAAAAACATGCAACCAAGTGTAATTACCATATGAAATCAAATAAAGTATGTACTTTATTACTAATCCGTCATAGTCATAAGCTCGGCCACGCTCGTTTGCGAAATAAAAAAAACCTAACACCAAATCGAACACCATTTATTTTAGCCGGACACACACCCTAAAGTCTATGTCCGGCTTTATCCGCACTCCTTACAACCATATTTGCAAGCGAGCATTAAAACGAATACTTACGTGTTAGAATACGAGCCGTCGCATCCGACTGCGGCGATGTCGAACTTGTAGTTACGTCGCTTCTCGCAGTTGAGCGGGTAGCGCACGCGCAGCCGCGCCTCGTTCTCATCTATCACCATTATCTGCAACACATATCAGCCGTGTAGTGGACACACGTCTAACTTATTAATTAAAAGAAATGGGCAGGCAATTAAAGGCAGGTTTGCTTATTAGCAAAAACCGTAAGTTTCGGCCAGATGTACAGGTAATATAAAAGCACCCTCCATTCTAGTTTTTACTGAGCGTCACAGAGCCATCATTCAAAACATTCGATCTTATGCAATTTTCTCCTAAATTGTTTAAACAAACCCAAGAGCATGTGCGAACATCATTTAGTAAAGACCGTTAACTAGGAGATCAGTTGCCCAATTTCCCTATTTTTCCCCTTCGCCTTTCCAATTTCTGTTTCACCGGTGAATAAAGTAAATCTACCCGCACTACATACACAGAACTGTGCCATTTCGTAAGCTCCCTGCGAGGAGGCCACTGTATCAAGCTACATATATCAACAGTGCATTCGCGAACTACCATTTGGGACTAGTATGTTGCGAAATGAACTTTATTGTAAGAGTAATAAAGATCATGCCGCTGTAGTAGTGTTGCGGCGTATTCTCGACTAAATTGTGATTGCGCGTTGGAGTTACGACGCTTTCACGCTGATGCCTCGGATTTAGGGTCGGTAAAAACACAATTTTACATATGGAAACACACGTACATTGGACGGCGGACGGAATGGAATTGCTAATGGTTTCATTCCGACATATTAATGTTCTTAAGTATATGCAGAGTTCTTTAGACGTAGGGCACGATAGAATTTCCCGTTCGAAGTTTATCGCTTCCCGACTTACTGGGACCTTAAGAGTTGAGTTGTGTTCTAGCGATGAGTCAGGTTCTCGAGGAAGAGAAATGGTGGGGTTGGGCACTATGCCTAACACTGAACCTTTCTAAATTCCTCAATAATTAACGAGAGTGATTCCGTGGGGAGAGCGAGTGATTGTGCTTATCCCCAGCAAAGCCTTCCCTTTTTTCTAGCCGGGCGGGTGTCATGCCTGGGCTCAAACTGTTATAGTTGGATTTTTTTTTTATATACTGCAATTCGCTTAAATAATCTTATTGCGCGATTAAGGTTTTCGTGTATTTGTACTTCGCATTTGTTACATAGTAGCGCCATCTTTGCAGCGAGTAGAGAAACACTGCTACAACTCCTTAAACTGCTCATCATCAGATAGAAGCTTATATACGCAAAAATACATGGAAGATGACATTATCAAAATACTCAATTTTCAGGAGCGTATTTCCGTCGAACGCGTTCGGGACATCGTTAGCCCACCCACCGAGGCGTAGATATGTGTCCGAACGACACGACACACACGTACAACATGTGGTGCTGATCGCCACTGTATCGATTACATATCGATAAACAATCCTAATTGACTAAATATGCACATACCATTGTGTGTAACGCGTAGGTACTAGGTTTTATGAGTCCTTTACTATCCTGGTAGAGCATAATACAAAAGGAACGATTATTGCCTAATACGCTTGAATGTTTGATTAAAAAAATATTTCTCTTCACAAAACTACAAAATATTTGAATAAGAATTGGTAGACTTTTTGCGCTACTAAGGTGGCATACGAGTATAGCCCTTAGGTACAACATTCTGCAGCCTGCATAAACTTGGCAGAGCAACATTTTAGGATCGTCTAATATAATGAGCGTCCGTTAATATTGCCTTTGTCAAGTGGTTTTTAAGCATCTTTTTTTGCAAAACCCAACCAAAAAATATAAGTAAATAAATATATGGCAATATCACCTTTACAACCTTAGCCAGTGTTCGTAACTCGTGTTATGAGGATCAAGTATTTATTAATTAAACCAATTACTATTAAATGTTTTCATACCTGGCAACACTTCAAACTAGTTATATATGCAGTGGGTTTGACTAAGTTGTAAGTAATTATTATCGTCAGTTTTGAGCACGTTAGGCACTGGGAGTATAATCTTAATATAACACATTACATTAAGTTAATACTTGAGATATGAACTAATCAAATTCGATAGTGTTTTACAAACACAATCTAGAAACTTAGTATGATATGTGGGCCTGTGGTTTCAATACCACACCGGCACTGCAAAGGTATTCATATACATATGATAAAAGCTATGAGCTACCTATCTTGGGACCATTTAGTTTTTGATTGCATTGTTTATGAGGTAGAGCAGTGCCTTTTTTAAAAAAAATATGTAGATTTTTTTAAATTAAATTAGCCTAAGTTACTCATTATAACATCAGCCATCTGCCAGTGAATGTCCCATTAAAATCAGTCCAGCCGTTTAAGAGATAAGCTTGAACAAACATGCGAGAGACAGAATAATATTTTTTTTTTCAAATTATAATTTTGGTGCATTACAAAAATGCAAAGTCTGGGTCAGTGTTGGGCAAACGAACATGTATATTCATATGCTTTTGTGAAAAGCTGTCTATATATCTCTATATCTGTCTGTTTGTAAGTTAAGTAAACTTACAAACAGACAGATATATAGATAACTCGCAAGTTTCGATGTTATTGTTGCAAACGTTCATAGGCTGCAGTAGCCATTTGCCAGGCTGACTGCGTTGTTAGCCACCTTAGTAAGTACCTAGTATTAAAAAAACATAGAACGCAAACGCCCATCGATATAACACAATCGTAGCGACCTACAACACTACACTAGCGTGAACTATAAAACGACAAAAGTAAAACAACCCGTCGCACATGTGACGAGCAAGGGCAACTACAAAAAGAAGGCTCCGATTGAAAAGCGATTCTGACGCGAATAAAATTGGCAACAGCCTGGCCCGGATGCCTATCTAAACCTGCCGTGTTGGATGTTCCATCTGATACGAACATATTGGTTTTACTCACACGTTGGCAGATGGTGCTTTAGGAATATTTTGCCTTGGCAGTTTCACTTTGAATACAAACAAATTTAAAATTGGATATTCTCTAACAGTTGCTTGTTAAACAACTATGGACGTTCTTGTTTTAGTAAACATATTATGGCTGGAACAAACAAAAAAGACTTCGGACTCACAGTAGCTAATATCTATGGTAGCAGTAGAGTGGACACCGCGCAGTAGTATTGCCTTTTAAATCACCCTCCGAAGTAACTGACTACAAGCACAGTGTCTGCTTAATGGTTAGCGGTTACCAATATCATAAAACTCCCATTTAGTCTCCCATAGAGGGGCGAGATCTAAATCTCTCCGTATACCGGAGGTGACAATTAAGCTCCGCTCAAGCTGTGTTCCAAGCAAGTACAGCGTTCCTTCTGTTTCATCTAGTGTTATGTATCATATGAGGTCTTACCTCAAAGGGTGCCTCTCCATGGTGTTTGTTGTTGAGTATGAGGAAGGAGCAGAGAGGGCCGCGCGCCCGGATCGCCGGCGTCACTTCCACGAGGGTCTCATTCTCGCGGACCAGCCCGTGGTAGCCCTCCTCGGGCTCGGCCAGCTCTAAGTACGGGATATCTGAAAATTCAAACATATACATTAATTAATTTAAACTGATCTCAAAACTAATATACTTACATTTACAACCGAAACATATGCTGTTATGAGATATGAGCGCGCAGCAAAAATAGTGGGAATACTGCGCATTAATTACTGGGAATTCATTCGTCTCGTTCCAGTTTATATAAAAACTCATTGGTATAGGCCTCGCTGAGATTCGAACTTGCATAGCAGGCGACTGCTGAAACCCCGAGGCCACCGCGGCTCACGGTATCTATACAAATATTATTTTAATGCTATGTGTTCACTGAAATATCGATCACTGATAGGTGGAGCTGGTGGGGTGCACGGGCTGCCTCTCTGTTACCCATTCACAGCTAAACCGCTGAACCGATTTAGCTGGATGAAACTTACAATAGAGATAGTTTTGTCACCAGGGACGGACTTTAAAATCGCTACAAAGTAAAAGCTAGCTTGTTATACCACCTTTGTGTAAGGTCTTAAAAAAATTAGTAACATGTTTGGTTGAGAGTTGAATTAGTCCTCAGGTGAATTCTAGACGTGAATTAGTTATGAGTCACTCGTACCAATCCCGGGATTTATACAAAGACAATTTTTATGCTAGCACAAGACTTATACGGGATAATCTCGGCTTTATCGCGATAACGGGGACGGCTAATGAAAACGCTGTTATAATGAAGGTGCATCAAATATTCAGGGATAAAATTTAATAAGTAACAGGCGGGTAATAGGTAATAAGTAGGGCGGGCGGTGTCCTCGCTCGCGGCACATTCTCTACGGATTTTTCCGGGGAAATGTGGGTGGCGAAATGTTTTCACATTCCCCTTAATATTATAGGGACAATAAGGCTTCTCATATAACCCCGAAAATGGTTATAATTGACCAAATAAGTTCCAATAATAGACTCTTCATTGAACCATTGGCAGTTCAATAAATACTCACGCTTAAGGTCTAAGCGCCAGACGTGTTGAATTCTTACTTTATTTCTATAAGCCAAACCTTAAAATGTTAATTTAAGTATTATCCGTGCTCGAACGATCAATGTTATGTGTAAGATTGGAATATCTTTTAGGTACTCTGTTCGTGGCACCTTCACCTAGTAGGTAGGGATTATCTTACGAATAAATAACTGGATTTGAGACCCGTCTAAAATCAGAACGGCTGTTCTGAAAAAAATAAACTCAACTGAAGCAGCAAAAAAATACGGTTGTATTTGGCGTTTCTTACAACCCTTTCTTCGATGGAAACCGGGTCAACATTTACATAAAACAAAAACCGTAACTCTTGCGCCAATAAAACGCGAATCGTAAAGTGACCGAGGAATCGCGGCGCGATATACTTTCATGAATTTAGGGTTTTGCTGAAACTATTGTCGGAAGGGAAACATTACGACTCAAATACCAACCTTTCAATACGGATACACCCAATGCTTCCAGGTTTCTCTGTCTCATCGGTTTATCTGTATTATCTGTGTTATTAGCAGGTTTTAAGAAGTATTTAAGAAGTCTGTAGTACTGAAAGAAGTGCCGCTAGAAATACCAAAAATTACATTATTATTTTGAGTTCTATTATTCAACATTTTATTCGTTATAACCAAAATTGGAAGTTATTTTCGGCGAAAACTAACATGCCTGCGACAGTTGTTAACAATCCCACGAGGCCGGGATTTGAACGGATCCCGGGATTTGGATAGCTCGTTACGGGCGGTGCGTACCTATTCGTACGGAGTTTGTCGCGTTGAGCTGCTTGTAAACGCAGTGTGATGCTATATTTATTCTTACTCCTTCATGCGTTCCAGAGGCACTGTGATTTGATACATTATTGTCATTAAAATCTTTTTTACAATTCCGGATCAATTTCGTGTATCATTTCTTTGCATGACAATGAATTATTCCCACCAAACTGTCTTACCAGGGCCTAACTACTCTTTATGAATAATTGTTTTTTTACAAATTTTTGCTTGTTGAATACCACCCAGAGGTCACATCTCAGCCAAGTATTTCGAGAGCCAAACCTCCTACTGCAACAACCCTTCTAAACACAATATACAAGTAGTATAACCACAAGTCTCTATTAATTTACAAACCATTACTCAATTTTCGACATAAAACCTAACACAGAAGCTTGTTATTACTTTGTTGAATCACAAGCCAGTAAAGCCTTAATTAAATGTAACGAACATTTATGTATTAATTGCCGGTCGAATGTCTATTAGCCCCAACCCTAAATGTAGAATTAGCTTAATTGCCCACCGAATTAATAATTACAACCAAGTCAGCAGGATGGAAAAATAGAACAATTTATTGAAATTTAAGTCCTACGCAAATGGGTTTAGTCGAAAGGTCTTTGGTTCGGAATTCCCTTGGTACACACGACTACGTGAAGCTCTGACTTCAACAGAATAAGCTGATCTCATTGTAAAGGATCAGAGGTATTTACCAGCAACTTATTGTGGCGATGAATGCGTGCGTACAAATTACTGAATGGACAAAAAAAAACAAAACCAATCAGAGATTTTTTTTCTGTAAATTACAATTAATCTTTACTAATATATTAATCTGAAGAGATTGTTTGTTTGTTGAAAAATGTTAATGTGTTGTAATTTCAATGTTAGCTAGCCCACTTATTGAGGAATAGAGGCTATATGCTACGACCAATCGCCGGTTAAAATTGGCGTTAGACCAAAGTAAGTATTCCACGCGGTCGAGGTCGCGGGCAGAGGCTAGTTACAAATATAAAACCAATACTGCTTTATTAACTCGCGCCGTCCATTGTTAGTCAGTTAACACATTCACTGCTAACATTTCAACTTCTTCGTACACAGTACAGTTGGACGCACATACGCGTCGTTAGCAGAGAACGCGTTAAGATAGATACAACTAGAATTGGCAAATTGTTGACCTCTGCCAAAGGTTCGAGTAACACCAAATAATAAGGCGAAAATATATGCAGAACAATTTCAAACTAATCGTATGTGAACATTTTCGGTAAACATTGTACGTTAAACTTTCTAAAACCTCCATCGTACCAACCATTTTCCGCCTTATAATGCCGGGTAGCTAGAATAGTCTAAATACCCCTAAATACTTAGTTAGAAAGGTCGATGTTCTGGACCAACTCGTGACAAAATAACATTACAGAAGGTACGTTAAGTACAAAGCTACACGGCTGCAATACAAACACCATTAACTGTAAAGTATAGTATATTGTTTCAGCACAATACCTTCTGTTTACTCATACACGATAACAATAAAATTCAACGTGGCATGAATATCGTACTCGCGTATCCAAAATACGGGGCTTCTGAAATAATTTTAGCAATGTTTCTACCCATTTAAGTAAATTAATCGCATCACGAAGCTTTATAAACATTCAGTATCTACATGCTATTAAATATTCAATATAACTTTAATATAAAACTTGTGCATAAATCTGCCGTGCCTATAGTATCTCATTTACATTGGCTAACGAAGCGAGGTTCAATAAGGCTATAATACTTCAAAATTCCTTCCTAAAATTCTCCAAATCCTTACCCCCCTAATATAAACCATAGTTTAAGCCTAGACTAGAAAAAACGCAGACTAAATCTATGTTTCTTTGAAATCCGTATCACAAAGAGAGAGGGAACTACTTTTAACCAATGATTATATAAGGCAGTTTTGTAAAAAGAAGTGTGTTCAAACTTTTATAAGGGATCATTCTGGAATTTCGCAATTGATATGTCAGAGAGAGTTTTGCAATTCTTACAGAAATGCGACAGACGTATATCCTTCGCTTCCTATGCGACCACGTATACACAGACGCTACAGCCGACAAAACGAGACTGGAATACATAAGTTTAGCCACACGATGGATGTTTGCGTCAGCTCATACAAATATTATTTTTTAAATACCTGGTATATCTTTCAAACTAGATCTACCTTTCATGCCACGAATATCTTAGGCCACCGCAAATGCGACATAAAAGCTTCTATATTACCAAAGTGATAAACAAATAAACAGGTTGAGGTTGATGGTAAGCATGTATTTAATGTGGGTTGATGACATAAATTCTCATTTATAAAGTACTTACGCTCGAAACAATTGAATGAGCCACAAAACTAACTATTTTGTGCGGCCATTCGCGTGTGTGAGGGTCCCTGAAAACGGGCGATATCGTTCCCTTGAGGGCATTACATACAATGGAGGGTGAGGTCTTTGGAAACAATCAGCTGAAACTAAATAAATAACTTCGTTCTCTACCACTTACATTACATTGGTTAACTAGCTGCGCCCTGCGGTTGCAACCGCGTAGATTTAGTTTAATTTAATATCGGTTTGAAATTGACAAAGTTTCATACAAACTTTCATCCCCTATGTTATCCCCTTGGGGGTAGATTAATCAAAATCCTTTCTTAGCGGATGCCTACGTCATAACATCTACTTGCATGCAAAATTTCAGCCCGATCCGTCCAGTGTTTTGGGCTGTGCGTTGATAGATCACTATGTCGTCATTCAGTCAGTCACCTTTGAGTTATGAATATTTAGATTTAGAAGTGCCTTCGACATTTCAAGGAAGTCTAAAAAGCTACACCTATAACAGTAGATTACACGAATAGATGCAAAGGTTTTTACCACTCACCTATTCATAAACACGTTTGAAATGGATGCTTAGTACACGTTAAGGAAAAAGAACGAGTCGTTTGACCAACAAAAGCTCGCATTGAGTCGAAACACGCAGTATTTCTCTTGAAGGGCTGTCACTTACATAACGTGTTCGGAGAGCCGTGAATAACATCCGGGATGGGCTTTTGTGAGTGATATGAGAATTTATTTTAAATAAACAGCTCGTAATCCTTATAAAGAAGTCCCACGTTGGGCGCCAAGATTTAATTTATCAAAAGGACGTTATCTTCCTCAATTTCCATTCCGATATAAAATGGTTCCTTAGTAGAACTAGCTTCAAACTTGTTTAATTATAAGCTGCATTATGAGTAATGTTCTCGTTGCCTCAGCGGAACGAGCAACTATATATATAAGTCAGCAGAACAGAAGCCCAAGAGTTATTGTGCTCATTCATAAACATTTTCATTAATCCTGGTATAAAAGGGAGTTAAACTGAACTCCGCAGTATTAAGACCAGAAATAAGTATTACGTTACATAAAATTGCATTTCCCCGAGAGACAATGCTCTCTCTCTTATCTAATACAATAAAAATGAAATGCTAGATGTTTGCTCGTGAAACCTAAACAACGAAGCCGGTGCTCGAATATCATCTGGTTTGTATTGGATTATCAGGTTTTAGTTCAACTAAGCAAATAGTTTTATAGACCTTAGAAATGTTGGTAAACTTAAATTATTGTAGAAAATAAGTAAATATGCCCAGGCCTTACCCAGAAGGGGCAAGTTGGCATTTCACCGAATATGATTAAGTGCCAATGTGACAGAAGGTGAGTTCATCGATGTCTCAGGCACTATACATACGTCTTTGAATTACAGTCATATGCAGGATTCCTCACGATGTTTTCCTTCACCGTAAAACACGCATTAATGCACATAAGATTTTAGAAAAACGGCCGCTGAGATTCGAAATTGCGTCACTTGCGTAGCAGACGACTGCTCAAACTCCACGGCCACCAATGAGAAGATTATAAATTATTTATTTAAACTTTATGCACAAAGGTGGACTTAATGCTATGCATTTTCTACCAGTCAACCAATTATAATAGAATACAAAATATATAAATTATCATTAAGCTGATAAAGTGTGTCTAACCGCGTACACACAACTATATCACTGTGAAGTAAACATCTTTGAAGTGAGTAGAACACTTAATTGTTTTCCTGTCCCCATTAAAAGTTAAGACCTCGCTCTTTCTACTGATGAACAAATTAAAATACAAGTGCCGCATTCTAATCTCAACAGTTGTTGAAGAGAACATGATTGCCACATTCAATTTCACAGCCCATTTGTTAGATTTCAAAGTCACGTGATTTTGTACAATTTTCAACGTTATTTTGTGATTTATTGGGGTTCGATATCATTTATTTCCATTACTCAATTCGAGACAGGTCTGTAAAAACCTTTTGAAAAATATATCACGTGTTTGAATGTGGGATCATTAATCTGAGCTCAGAAGCAAGCACTACGCGTCATTCGGAAGGCTCGCATAATGCGACAATTACACAGCCGCTACGGGGCCCGATTTGAATAACAACGTGGCCTATAGGGTTGGTTCGTCGGCAAAATTCTCCGGACATGACTTCGCTTTTGCGGTTTCAAGGCCTCAGTGAACGATGCTAAAATGAACAATCTTTTTCTATCTCAGTTACGAGCAAAATAGATTCAATAATTCATATATGTTGTAAATTCTAAAACGACGGAAGACCCCTTTTTATTTAATTTTGGTGACGGCAGCGATGTGTATGCGATATAAACTTTTATTCATCCATACACATACTGTATACAAAATCAGTATCAGGAAGTTTCCGACCAATTTACGTTTAAGGAAAACCGCAAGGGATCACTGAGACCGTACATTATGTATAAACTCAGATGCAGTAGAGAGGGTTCACTAACTAATATAATTCATTATCCCTCCAGGAAATGTAAATAAATTCCCGCTATTCCCGGCTCAGCCCTGGAGAGTTGGGACGGAGTATGCAGATGTACCCACAATGGACGATAAAAGCGATAAATTATTTAAAAGGTCTACAATCATCCTTCACAAGTCACAATACGATTTATTTACGGTTTCCGTACACCGATATCTTATTGGTGGGGAAAGCACAGCCCAAATTAACTTTTACTAATTATTTGGGAACTCAAAACTAGTAATGTTTGTTAACCCAACCTTAGATTGTTAAAAGTTTACGTATGAAACACATCGTAAGGTGTTTAAGCCGTAAACTACTTCATCCAGTGCATTGGAACCAGGAATTACTTTCCCGGATATTTTGGGAGCTCTGGAACACTCTACCTGCGGAGCTCTGGCAACATTTGTAATGTTTCCCTTTATTTTGATGACGTGTCATATTTCAGCGGAAACGTTGTTTGTTAGTTGGGATTAAGTTGTGGAGTCCCGTACCTTTTCATGTACTCCTCTACGTTGATGGATGAACTTTAATATTATACGCGTGAACTTTAGTGCACGTTTTATACGTGCTTTGTTATTTTGCGTTACCCCTTACGTGGTCTTAGAAGACTAAGTGCTTTCTCACCCGCTTTCAAGACAAAATCGAGTTTTAAAATGTTCCAAATACCTTCCACATTTTATAAATGCACGTAAGATAAAAGCAACCACCGTACGGGGTTTTGGCAGGTTGTCATGTATGAAAGCTCGCTCGCGCCTCGTAGTCTCTTGCTACTCGACTCATGCTCAGTCTATAAAGAATCCTATGCCTTTTAAAATAGAGCACACTTCACCCACTGAAGCTGAAGTCGTGACGGATTCTAGACCTAAAATGGAAATGGAAGTATCGTAATAATTTTCAAAATCGAATAACTTCTATCGTGCTCGTACGATTCCAAAACTTACTCCATTTTCAAATGCAAACTCAACCAATCTTTATAAACGACTCTCGAATCCTACATCTCGCGATGTTATAACTCATGATGTAGATAAAAGTACCGATACTGTTATTTTATGTTATTTTTCGAATATTTAGTAGGACATAGAATTTGTAGAAAATGTAAAAGGCGCGGCTAGTTAGGCAAGTTTAGGGTGTCTGTAGCTGGCGGGTGGTGGCGACGTGACCCACTTCCAACTGCTCATGAATATGAATCAGTTGATATAGGAAATATCGCACCAACTTCATTACGAGCTCGCTGCAATTCATTAAGAAGTTACGGTAGCTGTGCTCAATGTAAACAAATCATGGACTCGGATATTTTGTTACCCGGCACTGATTTATTATTCGGAGATCTATACAAAATTATAGATGGATAGGATTTTCATTCATTTACGTTAATTACTGAAACAGTAATAATAAGTTTTTGCAAACAAATAATATCTTGAGTTTATTGTAGATAAAGATACTAAGGGTACAAATAAATAATGTTGAGTTTTAATTGTTGCAGTAAAGATGTTCATATCATAGATTTTTACTTACTACAAGAACTCTTGTCACTTCATGCTTACCTTCAAACATTAACTAAACACTCCTAACTGTATCCAACTAAATACCTCACAGGTGTAATAGATACCTTAAAGTCCAACCATTAACTTGGTCCCACATAAGTTATCTGCGATCCATCTTCCCGTCAATTAGTCCCCACTCCCCACGCCCTGAGCCTAGCTCCATTTACAACTGCTATCATATCGTCAGCCCTGTGTCATTTAGACAGCTTTGAGTCTACCAATTTGTCTAAAACGTCTCCATTATAGTCTATTAGGAGTACACTAAAATATTCAGTGGCATGTAAAGCCTGGCGTCGGTAAAGGAATAATTTCAGGAATCGGATTCGAATTCACCTTACAGTCTATAGCGTTGGGTGAGTCGTTGGAGTGTAGCGTTAATAAGCAATTTCGATTTTAAAGGTCATTTTCGGGATACATTGGAAAATATCCACGGGGACCCACAGGGCTAACCACAACCTCACTCAAAGTTGACAGAATAGGAAAACTGTCTTAAACATTTTTTATTCGCAACCCTCTACGTCATTCGCTGGATCCTGTTTATTTGAATGTCTTATGGCTTCCCATTATCACAGCTATTTCTCCGTAAGCAACAAACAATGCAAACATTGTCTCTGGTACTTGTGTTGCGTCGCGAAGTATTTCAACATTCAAACACAGGGTGCGATATTCAAAATTTTCCGAAGCCGAACAAAGTCTTCTTAAATACGTAATAGGGGAGTATTCTTGGAAGAAAGCTTGCAAGGAAAACGTTGTTGCATTTACAGAAACAAAGAGTATAACTATCATCATTGGAGTGATATGCCATCATGAGCTACACTGTTAAGTACTAAACACGATAGGAGTTTATAACACATACACTAGCGGACGTCACACGAGTATGGGGATAAAATATAGCCTATATTAATCAGTGATAATAAATTCAAATGATCATTCGTATATAAAAATCAGATGATCAGCCACATCGGGTTGAACCAAGTGCCAATCCCAACAATGTATGGGATAAGGCCAGGAACGATGATGATTAATCAGTGATAATGTATGTAGCATTCAAATGGTGAAAGAATTTTGAATATTAGTCCAGTACTTTTTGAGCCAATTCGCTACAAACATACTAACCTTTCCTCTTTATAATATTAAGATAGAAGTATAGATAGTTCAGGGTAGAGAGAAGCCGTGCAACAGGGATTATGGTATATGCCAGTGATGATAGAATCCATCTCATCAAAAAAAAATACGTTAGTAGCCTGTAAATTACTCATAGCTAACCAAAGTGTACTGTGATGGTAAGCAGCTACTGCAGCGTAACAACCGCTTTCAGTACTGGTTTCACTCGCATGTGACCAAGCATAATACTGGATGAAATTGTAATGTGAATCCTTGTATAACAGTATTTTAGGCCTGACACTTTATCACCCATCTAAGGTATATTCTGAAGGAAACAGATGGCCCTCGTAAAGGAGGTCTAGAATTCCTAGAAATAGCGTATTTCCAGACGACAAATGATATTTTACCGTATTTTATTGGACAAATGGTGTTTCACTGCGGACTCAATACGCGCAATCAATCCTCGCCGCGTGATTTATCTTCATAAGTCAAAACTGCTCTTTTTGCCGACAACGTCTACGCACAAATGTCATCGCTCACATATTCCTAGGCAAATTTGATGTGGTCTTTAATACATACTTTATTGAGCAAAATAAGATTTTAATAACATAAAAAAATCATGTTATGAGTAAAACAAACGATTCGAAAAAAATATTGTGTTAAAAATTTTGCCATTATCAATATCTGAGGCTGGTACAGCCTACACTAAAATTCAATGTTCTGACTGACTTATATGTATATCCACTCACAGCCTAAGCCTCTGGTCCTGGCAATACAATATTTAAAGTTAAGGTTATAAGTTTGACTGTGAAATTTTACTTTGTGGTAGAGACAGTTGCAGGCGCAAGCTAGTTTAATAATATAGATAAATAATAATATATGGACAAAAGTTGCAAATTCGCAATCAGGACCACCTAAACGAGATGGAATCTAATCCAAGCTCTGCCATATTCACTTAGCTGATTAATCGAAATCTTGGATTGGTGCTCTATTATTCATTTTGCTCCAGAGCGCGATCCCAGCGAATAAAACCCATCTAACACACAGAAATAAGGTCCTATAACAAATGCCATTACAATTCAAAGTCCTTTGTAGTTCGTTCGACCTGTAATAACTGCAGTCATTCGAAACGACGTATTTACAGAGAAGTGTTTTAAAATTCACTTTGTAAGCGCCGCGAGGCGAATTGTTAGTACTTTTGTGACGGGAACTGCAATTTGAAGCAAACGGCCAATGGTCGTCGGAATGTGTTTAACTTGAATATACGTACAATTACTCTGTGAAAGTTACTGCTTTTATGGTTGTGACGTCACCCGCGTCTTTAACTATTTATAACTTACTTACTCTATGTTCTGGTTTTGTTAGTTCGTTTGCGGAGTTAGTAAACAGTGCTTAATTATTTATAAAGGAACCAAAGTTACCGTTGTAACAAATTTTAAATGGGAAATATAATATTTTTACAAGCAGTGATAACAGTGATTTCACACCACGTGCTTTACGGTGAAGGAAAACATCGTGAGGAAACCTGCATATTTCCGAGAAGTAATTCAAAGACGTATGTATAGTGCCTGAGATGGCGATAGACTCACCATCTGTCACGTTGGCACTTAATCAAATTCGGTGAAAGTAGGTGTTGTGATAACAACACCTCTGCCTACCCCTTCGGGGAATACAGGCGTGAGCATATGTATGTTTAACAAGCAGTGATAACTCATAGGAAACAAAGTATGACACGATAATAACTTTAACATAACTAACAGTTATAGTTGATACTACAATATAATCAACTCGAGAGACAAACATTGAGAACCATTTAAGATAGATAGTTTATCAATAGTCACTTCGAGTACGTGTTTCAAACTGGATACGTGACGTAACAGTTAGCTCGTAACATCGGACGACTACAGACTCCAGGGAACGAACAAAATGTAATACTTGCTTCAACACGCCAATAAACTTGAGACCTGCATTGGGTGGATTGATTTATTGTGAAACTACCCGCATTATTGTAGCCCAAGTTATATTTTTGGCTCCTATACAAATATCTGAGTGAATATCTTTCTTCTAATCGGGGATACGATTCGTAATAAATATACTCGTCGGTTTCAGCTAACATAGCTTCCAAACTTTCAGTATCTACCCACATGAATTGGTAGTCTATTCCAACTGAGACAAATCGAGCAATATATATTACTAAATCCAAAGACAAATTATCCTACAAATTCTAATAAGCCTAAATATTTCCTGATTGACACAACGTCAAACCAAAACCCGCGGTGGGTTTGAAAACCCTTTTTCGCTTTCGCTACATCAATCCGCTGGGCGTTAAGGACCACTATGGCATCAGAAGGGCCAATAATATTTATTGAACCAACCTGTGAGCGTTTTATTTCTCTCTTGAAAGCCCCAGTGAGGAGAGTAGACATTCTATTACGTACGGCACATGTCAATAAGGGGCGGATCGTTGTAGCGCGAGTTTCATCGAAATTGTATTATATCCCTGCCTCGGTGTATCTCTATACTAACGTGTCGGCTGTATAGATATACGTCGAAAGTAAATAATCAATAATAATATACTCATAATGTGTGTTAAGCAAGGTCCCATGATAACCACTCTAGGAGCTTACAATAGACTTTCCTGGGTCATTTCAGTTAAAAGTTGTTTAATTCACCAAAAACGTTTATTGCTTTGCATATGCTCACGCCTGTATTTCCCGAAGGGGTAGGCAGAGGTGTTGTAATCACAACACCCACTTTTCACCGAAGATGATTAAGTGCCAACGTGACAGATGGTGAGTCCATCGGTCCAGTCCATTATTGCTTTGCATCAAACATTATTTAAAATAGTATTAAATTTTCTATTAGACCGTTATTATGAGGCCTCGCGTCTCGTGTTTCAAGTCAAATTGCATCTTTCTCGACTTATTCCAATAACATATGCGGTTGGTTTCGATGCTTTTCGCTTCAAATAGCGGTAACTATGCTCAATTTGTAAAAAGCATTTAAAATTAAAACGGTACATTATTTTTGTCATACATAATGTCCCACGTTGGGCGCCATTTTGGTTTAACTTTGGTTTAGATCATACATTATTGTTTTAAAAATAAGTTTAAGATAATTTGATATTCCGTCGGTAGAATTACTTATAAAGGTAACTAGGGAGATCTATAATTTCCCAGGTAAATACAGGCGCCAGCCGTCAGCAGTTCATACGAAACAAATTGAATCCTTGAGGCAAAGTAGAGAGTTATGGAGGGTGAACGACGCAATACACAGCACTCATAATTTTGTATTTACGTTACGGTTCTAAGAATCTTAAAAGTTAACGGAAAAACAATAACTTGGCTGTTATATACAAAGATTAGCCATGATGCTCTAGACAATTCTCCATAGTAATCGATTTAAGTGTGAAATGTTTTCTAAATATTTTTATCAAAGGAAAAAAAGCAAAGAAATTCTAGCAGCGTCTGCTCTCGATTTCACCATTTACACAGGGTAAACCCAAATCCTTTCTGAAATAACTAAAGCAGATTAATACTGGGACAAATATTTTCTTTATCTAGATTGACATTTAAAAAGCTTTTACGGTGAGAATGAAACACGTTAGGATTCCCGTGACACAGTTATATAGAGATTTATTATGGAAGTGAGTAGGTACATTTCTCTAAGTATATTCTAGAAATAAGGAATATTTTACGCAATATATCAGGAATAGAGGCTCTGACGTCAAACCTAGTAGACATAAAAAAAAGTATGTAGATTATATACAATACCAAAATACGCTTGTTGGTCTGCCGGCCTTGAGATGTGGGTTTGATGAATGCCCGAAAATATGTTACAAAAGGAAATATGGGATACTTATGGATGATTTTTGGGTCCGACATAAGTTTTATCACCATTATTCGCGGTGTAGGGGCGTCGATCTTTCTGGGATCACATCTGTTTCCCATTACATGGTCTACCCTCATCACAGGCATCGTCAACAGCCTTTACGCCGTATAAATCTTTCAATGTCTGAATTCGGTGATTTCACTTAAATAACAATGTTTAATGGGTTTTCAATTTGTTACTCCACGAACTAAATCAAAATCTTGCACCGCCCTCAAGCGGCTGCTAAACAACTTCTACCCTATTTCAGTGTAACTAACTCTACTAGCGCGTTTGTTTTCATAAAAACCTTATATCGTATGCTAAGCACGCCAGGACCCTTTGGGTCATGTTAATCTGACCTAATTTAGGACAAACAAGTGTGATTCCCGCTATTGAGGTAATCCCGGGATGTCTTTACGAGGACAATTCAGGGCCTGACCGCCAACCAGGGAACTGCCGCCAAGGTGTTGTTAGCGGAATGCCCTGTATTTGTCCCTGCTAATGAATAACTGGCATAAAATACTGAAAATCATGCTTAGGTCAGAACATGTAGGGACAAAAACATAGTAATTCAGTACTTACTTTTACTTATGACAAAATCTTTACGAAACGAAGGAAAAATCAAGAATATGCGAGGGAGACACATATTTTCAAATTGGATATATCCCTTGTTTTATAACCTCACGTCATAAGTTGGGACTTACTAAAGGCAAAGTTTTATTTGAATGGGTGCTTTTTTAAATAAAAATCGTGTTAAGTCAAAGTGTCAAAATTTCTTTGGAATAAATTTCATTAAGACTTGCAAATAATTTCGGTCAAAACATTACCAGATATCTTCCTTCAAAATACTGTAAGTACTTTACTTACCGTACCCTGGCTATGTAAACTTAAAACATCATTGTATTTAAACTAATTCAGTCTGAATGCAATAAATAATTATAAAATACACAGCCGTTTATGTTACCCTCACCCCATTGCGTGTGAATTAATTAAATAAGTTTATTTTATAAGGTTTATTTATTATCATAATATGTATGTTAGTATTTTAAGATATCCATTACATTTCTATAACATCCGCTGTCTGGTATCCATAGTAAAAGCTCTGCTTAGTTTGGGACTAACATTTTTGTATTATATATTTGCATATTTATTTATGAATAAATTATTATTATTATACCCTAACCGCTGATAGCTTTTTATTATAATTCCTGACATAACATTAATCTATTGCGAACAAGAACTAAATAAAGAGGCTAAGGTCACTATACCCGCTTCATCCCCACCATAATTAGGAACCCGTTGGCACCAACTTTATAATTCACCACTCAATAATTTACCGTAGTCCTCACGTAAGTCGTACGTAGTGCAGAAACCACGCAGGTGTAAATTTACGGGCAAGTTTACCACAAGTTCCCCAACTGCTTGGGTTACCGCGCTTAGCTTGTGGCTTGCAATTTCTGCGTTTGAAGTTAACTTCATTTAGTTCGTCGATTAGTTTCAGGTCCTTGACTGTTAGGATTTTGGCATCAACTATACGAACTAGTTCAGTGTCGCGTGTCTTATTAACATTTAACCTCGCAAAATTAGCTTCGATAGAGGAATTAAATTAAATTATTGAGCCCTATTTTATTAACGCTTCTCTCCCTTAAATGAAGATAATAATTTTCTCGGCTCCAGTTTGTCACCTGTAACAAAAATAAAAACGCTATTTAGTTTTACATTCATTTCGTAGCAATAAAAGGTGACCCAAAGAAAACGTCTTGGTTGGGGCAAAATTACACATTCTTTAAGAGCAACCAAAAATAACAATTTCATTACGAGTAAAGCTTTTGATATTGCGCACAATTTGTCAGAAGTCTGTTCTACTCTCACCCATTGTCATGAACCTACCGGCTTTTTATTACAAATATTCCGATTCAGTTCTAGTACACAGAATGTTTAATACTTTCATTATTTAGACGACGTTTGTCAGGGGCTCAGCAATTGCTTACGTAAACTTATTAGGTATTGCTTTTGATTTCTACACTTGTATAAAGGGTTTTGTTTTTTCTAGTGTGGAAGACACCCAATTTTAGACAGCAGCTATTAGTGATATTTTTTTGTAGAGCCGTGGTGGCCTTGAGGTTTGAGCAGTCGCCAAGCGACGCAAGTTCGAATCCCAGCAGGACCTGTACCAATGAGTTTTCTAAAAAACTTATGTACAGTGATTTCACACCACGTGCTTTACGGTGAAGGATAACATCGTGAGGAAACCTGAATATGTCTGAGAAGTAATTCAATGACGTATGTAAAGTGTCTGAGACGGCGATGGACTCATCATCTGTCACGTTGTCACTTAATCATCTTCGGAGAAAAGTGGGTGTTGTGATTACAACACCTCTGCCTACCCGCGGCGTGAGCATATGTATGTATGTATGTTTTTGTAGATGTATCAATTCAAGAGACACATTCTTAAATCTTACTGAATCTACAAAACAATAACTTTATACAAAGACAAAGGAAGTGTTGTAAGTCCCTAGGAAATTAAACTCACCAACTCTGACCGGACACTTGCAAGTTACAGCGTGTTTGGCAGGTTTCGAGAACCTTGGATAGGAAAATATCTCGCTGTCACACCGTTTTGGAAGATGACTTTATTTATTTTTTATTTATGAGGTATTGATGTTTTGCTTTAAATATTGATCGAGAAATCTTGACAGTGTAACTCAGTTAGTTGCCAAGAGACATTAAAGAAAGAAGGATAATAGATTATGCTAATGTTGAATAAAGCAAAAACAATCAAAACGCTCAATGTGCTCATTACTTTCCGACATTCATTGATTATAGACTCGCGCAGATTTCCCCCAACATTTGGCAAATTGTCGCATTAACGCCAATCCCACCGGAGTAGCGGAAGCACCTGTCACAGGCACTTCCATAAATTGCATACCTACAGATCTAGCACGGTTTTCAACACACGACACGTGAGAGACCACTATAGTATACATCCATACTGCTCTTTATATACTTGGAGTTTGCCACTTATTGTCATAGATATAAAAATATTTTCCTTATGAAAGAGGTTACGTGACATAAGTCAAGGTACAGTATGTGCTAGGCATGCCAGATGGGGCGGCAAGTGATGACGTGTTTACATAATGTGGGCGTTAAATTATGTCGACCTTGGCCCTGGCAATCGATATAGGGGAAACATTGCACCCCCGAGACCCCCAGGCGTGTGTTTCAAGTGTTGGCACTTAGTGATGTTCACCTTATACATAGCTTTACAATCTACATCTACAACTCACTCATATAGTATAAATATCTATACTAATATTTTATATAAAGCAGAAGAACTTGTTTGTTTGTTTGCTTGAACGCGCTAATCTTGAGAACTATTGTTCCGTTTTGAAAAATTCTTTCAGTGTTATATACATCATCACGCTAAGACCAATCGCGAGTAAAAGCTAACTTTAGCCCAAAGTTTCTGACGTAGTCGCGAGCAGAAGCTAGTTTTGAAATAAAATTAGGAATATGCGAAATAAAGTCTAAGCAGCACCTAAACAGCTGTTTATCTGCGCGTTGTCTGTCAGTTATTAAATGGGCAGAGTGTAAAATATACATATTGATTATTGCGAAGACGTGAGTCACAAAAGACAAGCAAATAATTCTCAATCGAACCAAGTACAGAGCAAACACAAAACTTATACAGACACTGACAGCAATATTGTTGAAAAGATCTGACCCAGTTGGATCGCCTGTCCGATACCCACTCGTGTGTCAAATATTCTCCTCCATATTTCGTATTTGCGGTGTAACACTAATGTTACGGTTTAGGATGATGGATCGGTATTTATATATCACTAGCTTACGTCCGCGGCTTTGCTCGCGTGTTATTACGGATCCCTAATTAGCCTCGATTAACAATGTAGCATGTCAATCAGCGATAATGTAGCATTATATAAGAATTTATAGAATCAGTCGAAGCTTACAAACAAACAAACCAAATAATTATTTCCTCTTTAAATATCTAAAAAGTACCTAAACTCACAAAAGCTATGAGTTTAATCTGACCAAAATATTAACACGCATATTAAATCAGTATAACGTTTGATGTATCGTTCTATGGATCGTGATGGACTGTTCAAATAAATCATAATCTTGTTTGTATAGCAACACTGATACATCATGCGTCATATAACGCCATCTATTGATGAACAGTGACAGACTTGCTTACATGAGCATATGCGCTAATAATGAAATTGAAATTTTATGTTTATTGGTAAAATCCTAGTTCCTACTAGAATTATTAATGCGAAAGTTTGTATAAATGTAATGGATGTGTGTTTGTTACAATTTTACGCCAAAAGTACTGAATAGAATTTGATAAAATTTCATATAGGTCAAATCCTACGCATACGGAGTCGCTGGCACCAGCTAGTGTTGAAATACATTTGTATTTTGTATTATTCTGCCCAACCCCGTGGGATACTGACCTGAGTATAAGTAAATACACGTATTAATCGGAATATTTTTACTTATTGCGAAACAACCACAAACACTCAGGATTCGAAAGAGAAAAAATGAGAAGCAAATTTGGCGCCCAACGTGGGCTTGACAAATACTGAAAACACGAAATAGAAATACATAATACTACAATTTTAAACGTGACGTGGTGTCTACCTTTGTTCCACTCTGGATTAAGATTTATTTCGCTTCATCCACAATACACACACACACACACAGTTAAACAAGCCTATCAAAACATTAAGTGCTCATTGTAATTTCAGCAAAATGTAATATGAAAACAAGTGCTTAATTAATAAGTTACTGTCGCTGAGTAAACTCTCGCCACACATTAAGCAAACGTAAGCGTACGCGGCTTTGTTCTCAAATCCACGTCAAAAGCCACTTGGAAAGGATTTGAATTAATTGAAATTGTGAGATAAGAGAGTATCCATCTTCAGGCATGACTGTCAGGAATGTCAGGTTTAATCCACGGTTGCACGTCAGCGAGATAATCCCGGATTTAAGTGGACGAATCCAAGCTTTACCCCGTTGGCTTTGAGCTGGATGGAGGGTTAGTTTTTGCGACTGGACGCTGGATTAAACTGCTTTACGAGGGTCTGATCATGTCGCTGGATTCAGGAAGTGATACTTTGTTTATTAAAGCATAAGTTGACTAATTTTCCATCTACTCGCCTTACTAACCAAAATATCCAGAATATATATTGATTCGTTGCAAACACGGCGTAAGTTACTTGGTGAAAAGCGGTTCTAGATACTTAAGGCTCCACCCTATGATCAATGTTTTCTAGTTTACGAAGCTGATCGTTTGGGGATCAATAATGTTTAACAGGAAACGGACGAGAAATAGCAGAGCACTTAGGAGTTTTGCCTTCAAGATCCGGCTGAGCTGAAACTTCAGCTTTAGCAAGAGACTTAAGAATTCCGTCAGTATTGTCGAAGCTCCGTATTTCCTGTCAGTGTTAGTGACTACAGTTTTCAATTTCAAAGGAATATCTTACTTGATGGGCAGATCAATTGATTTGCTTCCATTAATAAACCCATTTCCATTACAATAAGTGATGATTTTTTTTGAACTGTGTAATCGGTTCTGACTTGTATTTTAATTTAATGTTAAATTTCACAAGCTTAATAAATAGGACGGAATATTTAGTTACTTTTTAATTTTCCACATCACAATATCGAAAACACTTGTTTCAAAACTAATGAAGCGAGTACGACCAAACATTATCAAATACTAGCTGCGGAGTTGCACGATACGCCTATATTATTTACTTTCGTCTTTTGGGTATTCCCTCGTTCCTACTATGTTATAACCACCATTGAAACTAAAGAAAATGACTCAAGGGGAGATTTTGTCGCTTAGCTCAAGTTATATTCTAGGGAACCTAATGACAAGACGAATTTCAGATAAAATATTACTGCCCTTGTAAAGAGACTACCGAAGTATTACGAGTGTACAGTTTAAAAAGACGCGAATGCAGTTGTTTGTGAAGCGAGAGGGATGGCTCGGGGCCCAGTTATAATGTTTTACATAATAAATCACCCTGTGGCGCGGCGGTTGCAAACAAATCTTGTGCACCATAATCCTGGATTTATTCATGTTTTGCTTATCTTGGATGGAGCAACTCTGGCCAACTTCAGTCCGATAAATATTAAACTTTATCGAAATAAACAATTTATACGAGAGTTAGGCACCACCCGGCGGAACGATTAATGAACAATCTAAAATTCACGAGTGCCGCAACTTGGATTACATTGGATTTCACTTTTATCCTTTATGCGTACCGGCAAATTAAAAATTCTATGAATAAGGTCACCGAGAAAACAATTTTCCTACAACCTTGTATGACCTGTGTGTTTATAACCTGCTAGCGCGCTGAGTCCTCGACGAGCTTGCATATCTTGATGGTATACTAATTAATGAATGTATAATGCAACTTGGGTCAGACGCAGAGACCACGCAATGGCACATGTCACACGTAACGAGAACCACAAACAAATGTATGTGATCATGTGATAACCGCAGAGTTCATGTCAGCTAACTAATATTATATTCATGGGATCGACGACAAAATAATATACATTATGAGAAACATGAAGCGAACGGTTACTGAAAATAACTGCAAAATTAGTCTTGGAATCTTTACAATTAAACAAGTCAAGACGAAAACCAACAAACTTAATGCGGGAAGACTTTCGCCGACAGACAATTTGTCCAATGAAACCCGGTCGAATGAACTAGAGTCCTTTGTCTAAGGAATGCACTTCCAGCTTAATGGGCCCGATGCTGGAGTGCTTTAATACTTATTCCGGGTATTTTACTTGTTGGATTCTCATTATTTACCAGTTATGCAGTAAGTAGTGCAAAATTAAAGAATTAAAATTCAGGTCGATAGGAAATGATATCTTTTTATGGAACTCAGATAATATAGAAGAATCTAGAGTTCCTTAATTTCCAAAAATACAGGTGCATAGTGATCCATACAGAGATACAGTCTACAATAAGTAAAGAACTTGCGTCGATAAATTAGAACGTCTTACAATAGAGATTGTCCACACAGTATCTGCGGTTAGTGATCACAGCTAATACACCAATAACCAGCATCAGCCAGTAATAACTATCTCAAGTTGGCACAACTGGGCACAATATTGGTGCATCTGTGGTAAGCTTAATCGGCTATTTGGTGCAGGCAGTTGCAAGGCATGAAAATGATTTCAGTTTGGGCCCTGGTTAGGCACTTATGAATGTCGGAAAATTACCATATGGCGGCAAGGATAGAGTTAAAACAGAAAAGCTCTTACTAGCTAGTTTAAGCTCGGATAAAACACATGTATGTATTAGCTTTCTGTATGCAACTTAGCCTGCATTTTAATTAAAAATTAAGTACCTTGTTGCTGTTTTTTTTGTTTGAACGTATTTACGAGTATTACTAGACTTTAAGTAAACTTGGGCAAAGGCCAATTCATTTCCATTTTCTAATGCAATTTTTACAAAGTCATATTTCGGAAAACACAAAATTATCATAACAAATGTAGGTACTTATTAGTTACTTATAGTTAAGTTAGTGAAGAGTTATTCTCTTACAATATCTTGTCGACCCATTACGCTGTTGGTATTCATTTCGATCACATTCACTCTCGGCCTTGTACTGAATGACTATACGATCGATTCCGCTCGGCCATCATCGTCGTAATACCGTGTGCATAGAGCACATATTCCTTACATTACCGCTCTGTTTATAGCTCGAAGGTCCAATCGATAGCAGCTTCAATATTTTATGGATTTCCTTGACCACATTCTATATAAATAATGCCAATAAAGAAAATACTGTTATGAGCGTCTTGCTTTATACTGATTACGGTTATTTCCAAAGGTTATTCCATGCGATTCGTGCGAAGACATCAGCTTTTAGGAGATTTTCAGACCGTCCGAATCTAACCATTTGGTGTGAAACATTTCATATTTTGGTAACCTTTACATGCATTAGGATGCACACTTGCTTCGCATTAGAAGCCAGCATCGTGCCAGCGAATGGATGGCAATCATAGTACAATCATACGGTACGTGACTCATAATCTACGACTGTTGTAATCTATGTACAATCTTTCCATTTGAGTTTCAACGCTTTGATAGGTGCTACAGTCATAGTATAAATATAAGCCTTAGAAACTAGGACTATTGGCCTATATTTTTTTTAGAAATTAACGTTTGCTTTCCTTGAGCGTAAGGGTTGTCAATCTTGAAGATCTTAAAATTTACTCTTTTATAGACAGTCAAAATAATGAAGACTTGACTTGAACATGGGTGAATGAAATGACTTGACATCTCTTCCTGTCACTAAGCAATTCCGCTTGTTTTTTCGTTGATGCGCGCGTTTGTGTGATTGTGTCATTACTACTTGTAAAGGCTATATTTAAACTGTGCCACTACCTCCTTTAAATATTGCCATCTTTGTGAAAATTAACTACGGAGAATTGGAGCAGAGAGCTTAGCACGCGAGGCCCGAAGTAGTTGAGCTACCTTCATGAGCTGGAACGTGTGACCTTAACAGCGAAGGTACATTCAAAGTTTTTAGTGGAATGGTCTCTAGCAAGTTTAAGTTAAACGCTCAATTCATATTACTGTGACGGCAAACTCTAAGAACGATGGTTTATGTGGGAAAAGTTTATGATTTAGATATGCTCAATTTAAAATCGGACATTAGGTATCTTTAAACGGAAAGTAACGATGAATGGATTGCATGAAATATGCCTTATAATACTAGGCGAATAAAATACTACAATGCCCGAAGAAGGCTAATGCTGATAATACAATAAAAACGAGTAAATGTATTGAAACGTGTTTCAGCAAGCAATAAATAGAAGTAAGCACTACAAGGCTATTGTTTTCTTAAAAGCTCCATAAAAGTGAGTACTCATGAAATATTAATGGACCCTACGCATGAAGCCAGCCAGGACAGATGTTTCGAAACGTTTGCTAAATATACGATATGGTATAATAATGTTGCAGAAATGTATTGTTCGAGATAGTCCAAATAGCGTGTTTCTCATACATACGATTACAATCATTTTTTGGGAAAGCTGTGGAGCAATTATTTGTAAAGCATGCCTCTGCTTTGGTTACAATTTCAAAACAATTATCCAATTTTATACAATTTGAATTGTCAAAGCGCGAACCATGATCCTTTCTTCGTGACATGACTGTGATAATATTACATCCATTATATGTATAGGTCTTTACATGGTTATTCGCAAAGAGGACGTGTCGTAGGCCTCGGGCCCGGAAGTTGGGGCGCCGTCACCGCTAATGGCGGCCCATCATAGCCGCCGGCGCTTCCGGACTACGGACTTGGCAACTATTTGATAGATTGCTACCCGCTTTTTTATTAGTATTTCATGCAGCATGTCCTTGTGGTATGGAATTTAAGTTAAGATCATTTGTCAATTTGTAGCCTTTAGAAGACCATCTCCTCCTGTATACTACGATTTTTTTATTTAACTCCCAAACAGAGCTCTTTCTCCACAATGCGTGGTGGGAGATAAGATTTATATAACATCGTGTGACCATAACCACAGTACGTATTTCATGGTGTAAATGGTTCCAAAGGCCGGTACAGTAATGGACATATATATTAGGTGCAAAGTGGCGATCTGTCCACGTCACTGTCCGGCTGTCCGGGGCCATCCATCAAGCCGGAACACGAAATAGATTTGGGCATAACTGTTTTATTCCTGTGGTTTTATATTCTGAATTATTTTTATTTATGTTCAAGCAGAGGAAAAATATACGGTAGATTTAATATAATCCCCTTTTGTACTACATTATGGATGTCCAACGATATTTAAGACTCAGCGTTTCAATTCAAATTCAATTTGCCAATAGATGAAAGGAAAATAAAAGAAACAGCACGTCGACAACTCCTCGAGGTGACTTCACTATAGATATGAAAGTATTACGAAACTCTGATTCAACTCATTCAACCATTATCTTGATTGTATTAAAACCATTCTTACTCGTATATTATCACCAAGCACCGCAAAATATAGCTTCTCAAACTAAAACATGTGAAGAGGGTATATATGTTTTTTTTGTAGCAAAAACTTTCGCATATCAAAATAACTTTAGTGGAAAGTGCTTTTATAAAGTAGAAGTTCTTTGTTTGTCACTTTTGGTATATACTATAATAGCTTATTAGGCCTGCCACACTACACTATCGACGTTGTCGCTAGACTCCAGAGACAACTATATTAATAAGTCTAGAGCCTACTAATCTAATACTCAACGTATAAATCGGTCAAGCAAACTCATAAACACAGCGATCACAGACCGCCGATCGAATCCCCGATCCCTGTACTGGTTGATGACATCGATGTCAACCTATATCACACGGTACATGGAATATATATGAATACATGACAATAATACAAATAAATGTCAGTGTCACTCAATTACAGTGGGAAACCATGATTGTCCCAATTAGGGCGCCGAGCAGACAAAGTGATTGATCACAGTCTCGCGAGGAACTACTTAGTTTGTTTCTGTCTGGTAAGTTATGTTATGCCCCTAAAGATAAGTTCGGTCTAGCTATAGTATGCATAGAAATTACTACAAGAAGTACGAAATCTAGGAACGAATCGTTCGAAACGACACGTAAATCGAGATATCGGGCATCTATGAGATTATAAGCATTATAGCTGACCTCACGCGGTTTCACCCTCGTAGTTCCCGTTCCCGTGGGAGTACGGGGATAAAATAAAGCCTATATTACTCGCTGATGATGTAGCTTTCCAATGGTGAAATAATTTTTGAAATCGACACAGTAGTTTTTGAGTTTATTCATTACAAACATATACACAAAAATACAAATCTTTCCTCTTTATAATAGTAGTGCAGATGTAGATACAGGAACGCTAGCTTGTGAAATGGAATCGGTTGAACAAAAGCGGTTTCAATATACGTGGCTTGGTGGGAAGTGGCTTACGCGTCGATTGAAAGCGGTGAAAGGATCCACTGTTCAAGGGATACCTTAACACGTTTTCCGCAAATTCCCTTTCATTTCCAATCTTAAAACTGTACTTTACGGGAACAAAAATATGTTTTTGCTATTGATAGACATTTCGGGTTCGCAGTTATTAAGCTTCCGTCGTAATCCGATCCTTTACCTCCTGCAATTCATTTTAATGAAACTCATTCAGGTCTCCTTGAGAGGGGGCTTATATTTTTTAAGAATCTACAATTTTTAATAGTTCGAATTAGTTTCCCGTCAGAAATATGCATTAAGATTGAAGGTAAGTGTGTTTGAATGAAGGTCTAAATGTTAGAACACCCACTCTCCACCATTATCAGCCCTTAACGCAATTTATTTGCTATCGGCGTAATGTGTTCATAACATTATTGTAATACGATGATGATGTAGCTTTCCAATGGTGAATTTTTGAAATCGGCACAGTAGTTTTTGAGTTTATTCATTACAAACATTCACACAAAAATACTAACCTTTCCTCTTTATATATAATAGTGTTGTCGATAAGTTATAAGTTCTAAGGACTGCCTCGTTAGTCTAGTGGTCTCAAGAGCGACTACGTAACACCAGGTACTGGGTTCGACTGTTTTTTCATCTGTAATGTATCCCAGTAGCAACTGTAGGCCCTCTGTCACATGGGACTTACACATTACTGGCGATATGCAGATGAATTATTCCTACACCTTCGGGGAATACAGCCGGGAGGTATGTATGTATAGTATAAGATCCACGCAAAATGCTTGATAATGCAAATTACTTGCAATGACAAAACTGCGCTTGTTTTATTACTCTGATAGGCCTTTATAGTGTCGTTACGAGGATGTGTTGCGGTACCCAATTTCCATAACAAACTGAATTACTGAGCTCCACAACCGCTAACTTGGTTTGGAAACAAAAGTTGCCAGCGGCAGGTAATGCGTTTCTGACGACTGCATCAGCGCCGCGGAGTATCGTGCATCCGTGGGTTATCTAATTTAGCGTACGTGACCGCTCCAGCGCAGGCGCAGACCTTGGCGTCTTTTTATATCTCGGCGTTTTACGAGGCTCTGCTCGTGCCTTACCGTTACCAATAAAGCGTTTTTTTGAATGTTTTCACACCGATTGATTATGAAGTTACTGCTAATCTACTGAGTTAATGGGAGACGTAGACTTAATCATTTCAATGATTACGTACTCTACACATAATCTATACAGATAAATAAAATTGAAGTGTCTGTTTGTAATTACAAATTAACAGCTTTTCGCTCAGGAAGGATATACTTACTTAAAAAACAGCTATTTTAAAATTGGTCTCTCTGAAACGACTGATTCTATTTTACAGGACTTTCATGGCAGATACTTAGCTGATATTGAAAATGAAAATGATTTATTCAGCTTTGGCCCTGGTAAAGCACATATGAATGCTGAAGAAATTACCACCGGTTCGGGAACTAGCCTTCTGAAGAAACGGCAAGAAACTTAGCTGGTATCATGAGATGGACTGCAGGAGTAACTCAGGCTATTTTACAAAAAACATCGTCTACGTAGGTGAAACCGCGGGGTACAGCTAGTAGAATGTAGCATTTGCGATAAAACATCAGGTAAAATACAAAAAGCAAATGAGATCATTCATTCGAAAACTCATTTTAAATTAGTCCAACAATTTCCAGTTGGGTTCAGAGCTACGAGCCGTCTAAGATTTAAAAAACTAATTTCATTCCTTAGTAGGTTTCAAATGAAAAATATATTTCGGCGGACTATTACCGTCTGATATTCCACTATAATGAGATACTTCCCTTCGTCGCATGCCACGCCGGATATTAGTTTCCTATTCAATTTCCATTGTACTGGAATCAGTGGACAAGATTACATTACCTGTAACAAGCAAAATGTATTTCGTTAGTATTGATCTACAGAAGCACACTTAAAAATTTTAAGGAGTCAAGCGGCGGATTTAGGACCGTATTTTTGGGCAAATCAGATTGATTTCGCTGTTAAAATATATAAATCTAAGACTTGTTGATTTTTTGCCCGTCCGCCCCCAAAAAAAAAATATCGAGGAATATAGGCAACTGGAACCGCGGTCCCAGTATAGCATTTTTGAATCGGTCGACTGGAACCACATACCTAATTAGAATCAATGTATTACACAGGATTGTATGTGATCGAAAAGGCTACGAGGCTAATAAAACTACGAATGGTCCCACTCAATTGATAATAAAAATAAATAAAAACGAATCAGGCATCTAGAAACGTGGTTCCAGTTAGCTAACGGTCCCAGTCGCCTGCATCCTAAAAATATCTTAGGTCCGCCCTTGATGGAATCTAATCCTTTAGTGACCCGGGATATACGTAAATGCAATATTGTATATATGTACTATGTAGGTACGTTAAGCCTTAAGTCGGTACATTACGCAAGTTTACATTCATTACATTCAATAAACGTTCCAGCTTCGTTCGTGGAGGTCGGTGATATCGTCACAGGGAAGGATTAGCTGAAGTTAATCTACCCTAGTTAATGATGGCTTAATACATATATATACACTTACTAGCTTACTAGTTTGGTCCTAGCGTGATGATATATACAGCCTTCCTGTATAAATGGGCTATCTAACACTGAAAAAATATTTCAAATCAGACCAGTTTAATTCCTGACATTAGCGCGTTCAAGCAAAGAAACAAACTTCTGTATATCATAGCGGGTAAGTAGAGACTTCTTGCTACGATTTATTTGGTTTCATCTTCGTCATGCACTTTCAGCGGCTAAGAGAACTCCTAATTTGATCATTTGGAAAATATTGTTTCTGTTGTTCTTGGACGAACAATTCGACTTTCCGATTACATTCGCACTGTAAATTTATTTCATAATGATTTGGGACTATATTGATTCGCATCAACACCCTCTGTACTTAACTAAGTCGGGCTTGTAAAGTTCACATAGCAAGTAACTTTGTAGACACTCTGGTGGTACAGGAAACTTTGCGTCGTGACGCTCCCGTACTTGAAGCTAAGTAAAGATGTTATGAAAATACTACAGATTTAAAGACGTAGAATATGTTAAAGCATCGCAACATTACTCGTGAAGGATGTAAAGTGTTCACTCGTAGCCACCAAGAGCTGTGGCGGAAAACATTAACGCTTAGCGGTAAATGACACAATTTAACATCAAATTGCCATTTGGATGTTGTAATCGTCGCGGAGATTACTGCGAGTGGAATGGGTGCACATACATGTTTAGTAAATGTTATCTCACACTCGGCAGTTATTCTTCAAATCTAATGTTCCAAGAAGAAGAGTCGTGGTGGCCTTGAGGTTTGAGCAGTCGCCTGCTACGCAAGCGACGCAAGTTCGAATCCCAGCGGGGCCTGTACCAATGAGTTTTTCTAAAAAGCTTATGTACAGTGATTTCACACCACGTGCTTTACGGTGAAGGAAAACATCGTGAGAAAACCTGCATATTTCTAACTGTGGTGGCAACTGAACCCAACAATCCTTAGCATATGTGCACTAATATTTATGTACCCTATAGATTTTATGTATTATTCTTGGAATCACTTACTCCATCAACCTATTGTACCGTTAGGTTTGTATGCCGGCAACAGGATGGAAAGTTTATTGATAGCCATACCAACTTAACCCTGCAGATATAAAAAGTAAATAGCATTTAGAAAATGTTCATAAAGTTTGGCTGTTGAATTTTATTGATAGTCCAGTCCAAATATACGTTTTGCATCATGAATATCAGGATCAATAGGGTTGGTTTACGCGTGCATCGGTGAATTATACGCAAAGGTATTTCCATCCGATTGGAAGCTGTTCATTTGAATGGCTTCACGAATGGGTCACGCTTAAAACGGCTCAATCTCGGCCAACAATGGCAAGTGCGCGTTGAAAAATCTCGTACCCAAAGCGTAAGCGCAATTTATATGCAAATCGGTGACCCGGGTTCAAACCGCACACCCCGAGGACCCTGTTTGCTCACGACGGCTCCCGCGAAACATGTCACCGCTATTAAAAAATAGCAGTGTCTTGAAATTGCTTTTCTTATTATTGCTTTGTCCTATGTTAATTATAATCCACCTCACGTTTCAATTAAAATGAGAGAGTAGATTACTTTCTAGGATGGGAATTGTATTCTAACAACACATTTTCATTTGCTATGACGAAGCGTTTTCCTCCGCAAATTAAGAGGGTTTAACATCTAAATGTGCCACCCCTTGAGCACCACTACGTGCTTATATTCGTGATGATTTTGTTGGTAAGTTTGTGACTTTACATTATAAAGCTACTCTTTAAGGGCCTCCGAAGATGAGTGGAAAGATGTACCACTGATGAAGTAAAACATTGCCGTTTTCCAAGCACACAGGATTCCTCGTGTTTTCTTACGATTTTTAGGGTTAATTTTGCGGGTTGCCGCAAGCGATTTTATACTCAAAACCTACCGCAGTAAAGTTTGTATTGGTCAGTAAGTAGGTGGAAATGTAGGATAATATCCCGTATACCAAAAGAACCAGGTCTCCTTGCATCATTATCGAAGTAAACCTACTGTCCGTTCGTATAGAAACAGATATTAGTTTCCCTTTACTCAAAACCAGATTCGCCCACAAAGCACAAAGACAATTTCTTGCCTGGACAATTCCGTTAGAGGCTCGGCAAAAAGTATCAGTTACCTATGCTAACGGATCCGGGTATATCCGGGCCGGGTGAGTGGACCACTTCAAAGGAGCCTCTCTATTTATAGGCTCGTGGGTGGGCGTGTTTTGAAAAGGAACACCATTATGATTCTCAATCTGTCCAAAAATTCCACTGTGCTGTATTTGTATTAAAATATACTATGATCATAAAATAGCAGTTGACAGACAAAATGCAATCCTTCTTTCTTCCAATATCAATCTGTTTAACTGTGCCAAGCAATAGTTATTTATTACTAGTTGACCCGGTGATCTTCGTATCATCTTTTCCTTTACTTATTATTTATGTTTTCACCGTTTAAACCTTCCCTGAACTTTCATAAATATATCAAGATCAAAATTATCCAAATCGGTCCAGCCATTTTCAAGTTTTGGTGAGACTAGCGAACAGCAATTAATTTTTTTATATATAGATTATTTTTCTACGTCTCACGGTTTTTCTGTGGTTCAACCGCGTAGACTTATGGACGACGACCGACAGAAAGATTTTTTTTTTAATTGCTGCTTTTTGGAATAACAAACAGACACTTAAATTTTATATATCTGTATAGAAGATATAAATCTATAGATTAGTAAGAGAAGTAATTTAAATATGATTTAAATAAAACTCATTAGAAATGTACATTTTTAAAATACTCGTATTCAAATTGACTCGCAAAAACTCGATAATTTAATTTGGTCCAGTCTCCAGATGCTTGAAATTATTATATTTTCGGTTAATACCATCTCCTTTAAAGTATAATCTCTCGAGCTATAAAATCATTCGATTCAATTAACTTCAAATTGTTTAATTCGAGTCCAACCCTTGAAAGATTTGAGCATTATGGAAAATATTGAAATGCCGGGACAACAGCAATTACTGTGCCTTCCCGAAGAAAAAATGCAAATTAGCAGAGCGGCGCGTCGACAAAGCGCTTATGATCCGCTATTATCCGGTAAGCCGGGACGGATCATCCGATATCGAATACTCCGTACGGCTCCGGTATACATTCGGCCCGGAGATGCCGTATGAATATACTCATAGAAAATTCACTGACGATTCAACTTCAAAGAGCTTTGAAAAAAGCGAAATATACAGACAGAAGGAAACGTGTTATGTGCCGACTGTCACTTATGAGTCGGATATAAACGCCTCACGAGTTTGACGGAATATTTAAGCGAGGCGAGTCACTAATCTTTTATAAAAAATGTTTTTAAATGATGTTTTTATTAGGCCCGTGAATTTTTAGCACAAGTAAAGTCCAGGCTTTTAATGCGCAGATTTTACACACAGGCACATAGAAAACCGTAATTTAAAAAAAATAAACGACGAAAAAGAAAGAGATATTTTATTTTAGTTTTAAATTGAAATGTACCCCTGTGCTAAAAATGTGCGCTGCGCCTAAAGAGTCTACACCCTATATAACGTAAAGAACAAAGTTGAATATAATCTATAATAAAAAAAATCAAAACAAGTATTTGTATTATACATATATTTGAAGAAAATATAGAAGGTATACCTATATTGAAATGGACTACAACCTGCATTATAGTATATATTGAACAGAACAAACGTACCCTCATTTTCGATGGAAATAAATTCAGTTGACCCGGTTCGCTGTGTGGGTACTGTGGGTACCGATTTAAATCGAATTTTATAACCAGGGACGCGTGCGACTTGTCGTTTCATGAAATTAATAAATTCTCTCCCAGTATCATTTATTTATTTATTTATTTATTTATTTATTCATTCATATTTATTTATTTATTTATTCATTATATCATGGTTGGATAAGCTTCAATTTATTGTATATAGTTCCTATACCTAATGTCCATAAAAACGACAAAGACATGGATTTTATCTATATCTTTTTTTAATTAGACTTATAACAAAGTATTTCAATTTTCTATAAAAAATTAATCGTCAGAACGACATGATTATACAGGATTATACATGCTACCGACAGGTTCGGAAGGTTGCTTTTAATGAGAAGAACCTGGCAAGTAATTCAGTCGTTACGAAAGAAGATATAGTTATAAGCATACGTAATAAAAGCAGCATCCATAATGAGGTACGTACTTACGAGGCGAGTGCTTACTGCGACAGAGTCTGATGGGATCTTTAAGTACTTATATTGTCTGAGACGGCGATGGACTCACTATCAATACTCATTGTGCAATAATTTTGGACTATGTATTGAGGGTGCGACCATTTTGAATGTTTGGGCGACTGTTATGGATTCGTGATGTGAAAAAACGTAGGACATACACCTCCAGCTCCTACAACATCTAGTTACATGAAGTAAGTCTTACCGCATGCGTATTGCGTACCCGTCCATAGATAAACTAATTAGTGTTCCCCGGATGCGGTATTAATCAAGGACGCTGACGGCGCGTCCCCGAGGCACGCGTCAAACAATGTCTCGAGGCTGCCTCTACATAGCAAATACCGATCAAGTGAGTTGGTAACTATGTAATCCGAGTAAAGTTTAAAAAGAGGGGTGCTTTACTATGTGTCCCGAAAAGTAAGTCCCATTTACACTGTGGCCGTAATTCATTATTTTTCATTTTCGTTGAGGCCCGAACGATCGGGCCACAGTGTAAATAAGAGCATACAAACATACATACATACATATGTTTACGCCTGTATCCCATGGGGTTAAGTAGATACCCCCGTTCGCCACATGCTACGATCCTTACATACTTCTTTCGCTTCATCCACATTCATGCATCTCTTCATACACATTCTTCGGTTACGAGTGCTCCGAATTTGACCATTCTGAAAAATACTATTCATTTGGTCATAGTAGTTCTTCCTTGGCTCTACCGACACTTCCGGTCACATTCGCTCTATAAATTTCTTTCGTTAATCGCCTTTCACTCATCCTTTCGATATGTCCAAACCATCTCAACATACTTTTTTCAATTCTGGTCACCACATCATTCTTCAACTTGCAACACTATTTTCATTCGATCTACAATGGTGACCCCACAACACACCATTGTATTGGGTCAAATAAGAGCAGTTTCCTATAAATCTATGGAATACCAAACAACAAGACCTCACCAAATGGAACAATTGGAACCTCCATCTTTATAAAACAAGATTTTATTTATTAGAGCTTATAATTATTCTGTGTTCAGGTATACTATACAGTAAATGCGAACTTTCTTCAAGACTCTGGACTCCAACACCTCCCGGCTGGAATACCAATTCCGATTTGAACTCGTCCGTATGCCATGACAGCGCATCCCCATTTTTGTGTGCCTCTTGTGTGGTTACTGCGCCTCGTTTTCACCAATTCTCCGTAAAAAGTTTCAAGTTTCTCTATTACAATTTATAACAGGTCCAAATATAATACCAATTAATGCTGCCAACGCGGCAGCACTGGCAGGATCGCCATACAATGTGGGGTGCAGGAGTTAGGTGCAGTGTCGATTATACTGATTATTACTCACTAATGCATACAAGCCCCGGGAGGAGGTAGGTACGTCACACACTACAACCTTTTTTACATGGTTCTTAAGTGAGAACGTATAATTATCGTATACATACGTATATGGACTTCGGTTTTTTTTATTGAGCTCATCTTATTTTCACAAGCAAATTACTAAAACGCGGCCCAATTAGTTGAAACGAAATTAATTTTCGTGACGAAAAGCGGGATAAGAAAAGTGTTAACGGCTGCGCGAGAAAGGGACGCAGGATTAATTTGAATGTACGTGACATGTACCGCGGCTCGGAATTTACGTACAATGTGAAATATTTCCGGATGGAAACAAGGTGCTTTCAAGAAATATCTTCCCTTTACGTAGATTCTCGAGCAAGTGTCGTAGGGATAATTAGCTGTATTCCTATTCTATCGGCAATGATACTTGGCACGTTGGGGTTGCATGATCATAGCTCGATCAGTCTATACAGATAAATAAAATGTATGTGTCTTTTTGTAATTCCCAATTGACACTTTTTCACAACTCTAAGTAAAATACCTATAAACTGTACTTACCTACAGAAATTAATCAAATTTCAAAATATCTGCCTGTCTGTTTGTTCCGACTAATGTTTGAAACAATTAGACTGGTAGTAATGGGACTTTTACTGACAAATAGCTGATGTTGGAAAAGAAACTTAGGAAACTTATTTTTAAAGAAAACAAGGTTCTGGGAAATAAAACCACCCCTGAATTTAAATCGACGCGGGGTGAAAACGTAGGAGGATTTGCTGCATGTGGAGATTTGGAAAGGAAGGATTTCACGGAACTTAGTGGTATGGTATTCTGTTGCCTGAATTTCTAGCCCAAACAGAATAAATAATTATCATTTTAATACATGTTCTCTCTAATGAACCTGGCAGAACGCATCCAACTCTGTCTAAGCAGGCACTTGGAGAGCATATTTCGCTTCGCAAGAACACCTCATTAGGGACGCTGCTCTTATTAACGGATTTCTAAGCTCGCAAAACTCAGCTCGTTATAATTAACACTAGGTCAGATTGAAATAAAAGATCACAAGCCTGTAAGGGTTTTGGTAATTCATTTGCCGGAGAATTGTTATAATCTATTGATTGATCAGATATCTGTTTCTTGCCGGTTCTTCTCAGAAAGCTAATTTCCGAACCGGAGGTAATCTTCGATTCATAAGTGCCTTACCAGGGTCTATACTGAATAAATCATTTTCATTTCATTTTTCTATATCGATACAGACCAATAAAATCGAAGTGTCTGTGATTCCAAATTAACAGCGTTTCTCTTGATGCATATTAAAATATTTACGGTAATAACATAAAAATAAACTTAGTAACAAAGTTTTTACTGTTAATTCTACGTTGGTAATATCCTGACTCCATTCGCCATAGTGACTCCAGGTTCATTATGATATTTTTTCTATAGTTACATCAAGCTCTTCTAAAGTTTCAACGACCTGGTTCATACCAAATCGATCCCAGACTATATAAAGGAACCACACCTACTATCCTCATCATCAACAAATTATTCTGTTTAACTGTCGTCTGAATTTACATATTAATAACTTACTATAAATAATAAATACTGTCAAAACGGTTCTCCTTAATAATAATTAAATGTCCATCACAATTTCATTTGCAGTTTTGGAATTAAATTGAATGATAAGCAAATTATTATGCAACTTCAATGTTTGTCATTTAAGAACACCAATTACTTGTGCAGTGTGTATACTTAATATTATTTGTATATAGCGATGACAAATAATGACAACCAGATTGAGAGTATAAAACAAGTGATGTTCAAAAAACAGCCGCAGTCATATGCCACGCACTCTAACTAACTATATATTTCAATAGTATAGTGTTTCATACTTTTGGGAGTATCGTTTGTCATACTTCTAAATATAATATCTTCTAAATACAAACTATTTAAGATTAGATGGCAATGAAACATGCAGGGGCGTGCATTGGGTTATCAGAGGGGTAAGCATAAACAATAAGTGGGGTAGGTACATACCAATATGGCGCGGCCTAGACACATACGTTTTGGACTAGACACACACGACACGAATGTATTCAATCATTAAAATGGTAAGTACTGCTTATCTGCTTATATGGCATGCACGCCCCTGGAAACATGGAGACTATCGCCGTCTCAGGCAGGACTAGTTTACATACATATTTGAAATTATTTAATTGGTTCAGAATCTCTTTATGCTCACACTATAGTTTCTTTACGTGTTAGCATACACAAGCATCAAGATTGTTGGTTATCTAACGCGATATTCTGGATACCTTAAACCCATGGCGATCTCCGCAAATCCACAGGGTAATGGAGTGATTATACACGGACGGGCCTACTCACCGCGTCAGGAGATAATGCAGCATTAGCTATGCCATCAGCTCCACTAATTACCAGAGGATTAGGGCTGAGCATACAGTATGTACGTCTGCTATTCATATTTATATCTGGCTTTTCTTGTTTGACAAACAAATGTTGGATATTTTTACAATTACCACAATTTCACATCACATGATCACGTGATCATACCACATTTGTGTGACGGTGTGCACTCAAACTGATACGACAAAAGAAAGATCACACCTAAGCGAAACGAGACGAAAAGAGAACATGCGAATACACGCGATTCCACGGATTCTGTATGAGATTCGATACCACAAGAAATGGAACGAGGAGGAATGAACCTGCTTGGTACGCAGTTACGAATTAAAACAACTTAACAGTTAAGTCTCTTAAGGGAAAATAACCTGTGATGAATAGGTAGGAAGAGCATATTGTGGATAGTTAATTATAATTAAGGTGGGTTAGTTGGGGCACAATCAATCATCGTTGGGCGGGCCGACGATGGCTGAGGGGACGCCGCCGCGGCCTCGCGTGTCCTTGGAAGTGATTAACCATTTAGTTTTTGCTCTTGATTAATCCACATTATGTTTTCCATGTGTATATTCGCAAATTTTGAATAAACTGCCTCTTCAAACCAAGCATTTGAAGATAAGACTTGAAATATCAGACACGATTTTGCCCAATGCCTCCTAATACCAAAAACAATTTCTAATAGCATTCTTGTGCTACCATTTAACGACGTATCGAAAGATTATTGGTTTGCAATGGGTTAAGCCAATCCCTTTCGTCAAACGGGCCGTAATTACCATCCATCAGCACAGTTTAAAGTCGTCATCGGCAAAAACGGTCTCCGACAATTTCATTACGACGCGACCACATTCCAGAAAGGGTCACAATTCTCTCAACGTGCGATATTGAGGACACAAAAAGGTGGGCTTGAAAAGAGCCTGCACACAGGGTACCAATAACAGGGTTATGTTGTATCGGTCGCCTGATTGTTTAGATGCTGCCATCAACTATGTTACTGGCTCTTCGGAGTTCCAAGACTTTGGCATGTTCAGTAATTTACAACATAAGTTAGACAATTTATGATCGCTTGCATGACTTACATGATAATAATATGAAACTTTGTAGTTTAGTGTCGGCTTTGGTCTACTTGATACGAAAGGAAATATTCCCATGGAGTCATCTGACGAACCTATGTATAAGCTTTACGACTTTTATAATGCAATTTAAAATATTCATTGGATTGGCCAAATTCCCCGTCTCCCCTCAGCATTTTGGGCTCGGAACTCTTGCTTACTCCAGTTTTATTTAATTTGCGACGTAATCCTATTTTCCAAATTTCGGAGGCTTGTATTATGACTGATCTTTACCTTCACGGTATTAATGTCGGACTGAGAGCGCTCCCTCGTTACGTTGTATAAATAACGGAATCTATCCTCAATTCTTCTTTGATTTCTACAATTACGAGAATATTAAGTGAGTGAGTAACAAAAACGTTATCTCGAATAGGACTATTGATCCTATTTTGTATCCAGAATGCCCATTCCCTTCTGATTCCAGGACAACTTTGATAAACGTCTTGTGTTCTTATTAATGTTTCGAGTAATCTCAAATTTTTGTACTTTTCCAACACGTATGAGTGGCTTAACATTGCCTTTTTAATAGATCCATATTCAGTGTTCTGGGTATAATGGTCGTGTCGTTTATCTCTCGGAACTTCATAATTAATAATACCGTCATCAAACCCTTTTAATCCACAACCAGTTCAGGTAAATCGATAAAGCGGGACCATTCCCTTTGATGCAAGTTTAATTAAGTAGTCAAACATCAAGGAAGGTACCTGCGAGCCACAAGTTCACGTTAAGTAGGATACGATCCCCAATGTTAATTGAATATGGAAAGAGTACGTTGTCTTCTTAATCGAGATTTTAACGATAATGAGAGGGTAGATGGATATATTGCTCATAACAGTCGTGGGAAGGTGAAAGTGACACTATTTACGTAGGTCCATGATGAATGAACATCGATCATGGAATATATTCGTCGTTCCTTAAAAATAACCAACATTATCCTCAAAGCAGAATACTAAAAATTACCTATGAACGCGACTTAGCGAAAAAAGGAATCAATTCAGTTATTATTATATAGTTGAGAAGAAGCTATGTGTTGCCAAGATTAAGCAATTGATTTATTCAAGTTACATTTCTAAATTATTGATAACAAAACGCTGTTGGCAACATTGACTTACAAGTCCTACAACCCCTTGCCTTTATAAAGAACCTTAAAAAGCCACATTGAGGATCGCGGAAGAAGTTAATCAATTACTTGAATCACTTCCCTGCCAAGTAGCTAGAACAATTACGTACAAAACTTAGATGGGTACAGTGGGGCCTTTCTTTAACAACATTACTTCCAACCGGAGCCCAACAAAAGGGTAAAACATTATTAGCACTCGGATTAGTGGCAGATTTATTACCCCAGTGTTATTAGTAAAGTTGACGTTTTGATTCGAACCTCCAAAAAGAGAGTTATTCTGATCCCTTCATCTGATACACTCCTGGTTTCTTTCCCAGCCTGAATTCTCTGACAGCCTGACAGCTCTGAACTTCATGCTTGAACTAGATTCTGGACAATATCGAATTTATTTCAAAATCGATTTGTACATACATTGCAATTGTGACGTTAGTATGTTATAGCCAAACATATGTTCACGCCTGTATTCCCCGAAGGGGTAGGCAGAGGTGACAGATGGTGAGTCTATTGCCGTCTCAGGCACTAAACATACGAATTTGAATTACTTATCAGACATATGCAGGGTTCCTCAAGATGTTTTCCTTCACCGTACAGCACATAAGTTTTTAGAAAAAATAATTGGTACAGGACCCGCTGGGACTCGAACTTGTGTCGATTGCGTAGCAAACGACTACTCAAACCCCACGGCATTTACAAAAGACGTGATCTTTCGTAAATTGAAATAGAATATACATAATTTCGTTAGAAACTCCATTACATAATACCTGCTAGTCATTATACGCTCCGCATTTGGTGTTTGACTGTTTGCTCGCAAACATGCATTTGCAAATAAAGTAGTTCAAAATGAATTTGGCTCACACTCTGATATCAATCATTAGTAAATATTTGGGATTCGTCATTTCCATACTACTACGTAGCGAGCTATGAACTACACAAATATGGTTGAACTATGGTAGTTAGCATATTTTCAACGTAAGCAAATGTTCCCAAATAGAGGATTCCTTAACATAATCAAAGTCTCTTTAGAAGAGAAAATAATAGTAATTATTTTCTTAGCCCAGTCCCAATTTACTTTCTTAAACTAATTCATAGGTCAACAAATAAGCCTTATTGTCTTATACAAACACAAGTGTATCGCTCAAAATAGGGCCCATATCCTCAGAGAGCACAAAGTTTTCAAAGCTACAACATTCAACATCAGAATGTCGATTAATATCACCTGTCGTTCCCCGAAGCATGTTGTAAATAAGTAAATACTTAGACAAAGGCACGATACAGCCGGCAGCGTTTCCAAATTGCGTTAAGATCCTCATCGGGGCGCAATTTATTGTTCACGAGACATTCACGCTATAATCGTATCCCATGGGATCCTTAGAAGACACACGAAATGTATACAAATTGTGGGGAAATGGATGAAGACAACATTTTTCTTAGGTGAGTTTGACTTTGATTTACGTTTTTGCATGTTTTCCGTGTTCCAGCGAACAGATACAAGAGATATTAGATCAGTCAAGACAACAGCGAGGGCTAGGTCACCTCAAACATAACACTACACGGGAGAAGTGCTATTGTTTACAAAGCTTAATCTATTCCTATCAGGAACATTTACCACAGAATAAATTTAAGTTTACTACAACCAGTATGGAATCTAGGAACGAATCGTTCGAAATTACGCGCGCATCTATGAGGTAATAAGTGGCCCTGGCGTAATGTCAGAAAGTGGTGTCTCATCGTGGCCAATTGCGTATAGAAAAAATTGACCTAAATTCCTGCTGCTTAGTAAGTTTATATTCATAGAGTGAACATATCATGAGCAATAAGGTATTGCCATGATAGTTCCACTCATCGTATTAGCCACATGCAGAGTATAAAACGTGTATTATTCTGCTTATTCACACAGCAATGTCATGTCGAAAAATGGTTATAGTTCGGCCGCGTTTTCTAGTAGAATTAAATACCTTATGCGTGTAAATCATGACATTTCCTAGCCTGGCGAGTAGGAAATAACTAGTGCAGTTCATAAATAGGGAGGAGGATGATTGCAAATGCCTGTAGCATTCAGTTCAGTATCTCACGCGGAGTCACTTAGCTAATGAAACCAACGGGATGCGGTCCGCTTTATCCTCAATTATGTATTGGCTTACTATTTATGTACTGTTTGAGTATGGGAATTATGTATTTCTGTTGTTATTGTGGCCGCTTCGACTGTTTTGATACTGAGTTTTAGCTTTCTTTATTAATGCACTATAGTGCTATTATGACTGAATGAACATTCAATATATGATGTTTTTGAAAACTCACCCAGGGTCATACCCTGGTTTCATATACAGCGTGTCCGCTTGATGCTCAGCCGCTAGAACTCACGTTTGGGCGAGTCGGACAGCTTATTAATTGGAGAGATTCCGTTCCAAAAAGCCTCTCTTAACCAAATGAAATTATACTTTTTTCAATATAATAAGATCACAGCATCAATAATTATTTTTATCTAGGAATTTTATTATTTATTATAAGATGAACTGTACTTGGGAAATTTTGATTGGTTATTGAATAATGTATGCTATAAAGTGATGGTGAGAAGGTGAGGTGAAAAGTAGATAAGGACTACTAATCTTCTACCACCTGCTCAGTTGACAGAACTTGGTTTCTTGGGCTGTCAAGGTTTACCAAGCAAGACGGGCTGTACCTTGCCCATACCAAACACCCATTATTGTTTGCCATCCTTGTATAAAGTATTGATTTATTTTCTAAATTATTCCTTATTATGCGAAATTACTTTTCTTTAATTTTAAGGCAATTTAGCTGGAAAGTTTGTGTAACGTCCGACCCGGGAACTGAACCTCTCGGAAACCAAAGACAAACACTTACCCCAGTGAGGCGATGGTGCGTAACTCAAACACGGTGCAATAACCGTAAAGCTGCCCATTACAACCCCCTATTGGCAACTATACCTACGCCGCGCAGGGCTCCCTTTGTCCCTGTTTATTTAGTTTTCTACATATTCCTCGGGATTAATGTAGGGTTCGATTGACTGGAATTGTTAGTGCTATTCTTGTAAGTAGTATTAGCATAAGGACACTCGTGGTCCAGTCCAGACGTACACAAAAAATATATGTGAAACAAGAAAATCCGAAAGACTGAAGTAATAATAGTTCCACTTGTTTATTGTATATTCCTATTATAATAATAATCCACTTTAACTAAATAAAAACAACTCCTCGAACACTCTTTTCACACGTCCTCGACCGACACGACTGTCAAACAAACGTCACACTTTCGCTCGAACTTTTCACTCGTTCAGAAACATATAACTATATATTTTCTAGACTACATTTCTATCTAGCTTTAAGCTAAATTTTCCAGCTAGTGTAAAATATATTATTTTGTTATAATTGGGGTAAATCCGCGGATCGCCTCTAGTGACATTGTTCGTATACAACTTCATCGCGCCTAATTTTCCTACACGCGGCCTATTTAAGAGGAATATTTCTTAGAGAAACGGAATTAATTTCAAAAGGCAAGTATTCGAAATCCTATTTTAGGACTAAATAAAGGGCACGTCTACAATACAGCAATTAGCGCGTGAATTATTTAATTCCACGTGTACACGTCATAGTGACGTTTAGGGGTGTGAGGGGGGCGGGACAGACAGGATTAATGCTTTAGCAGATTTATAATTCAGCGGATCGGCGGCTCCATGACAGACAATACGGAAGACATATTGTACATTTGATACGCTTTACGAGACCCATGTGCTTACAGTTAGCGAACAAGGATATGTGAAGAAAATTAAATATGTCTAGAAGAGAAACATTATAGAACTGTTATTATATAAGCAGTAGAACCTGGTTGACCGAGCTGTGCTCGGTTTCTTTTACACACAAAAAGGAAAAAAAATTAAAAAACATTTTCCGGTGAACGTCAGTCTCGAACCGGGGTACTTTAGGTTCATTATCGCCCCGTAAGCTGGAAGCCTCACCTTTGAGCAACCATAACTTGACAGATGTCGGCGAAATTTGTAATGATATTTTCCGTAACGGTGTTTTCCATAAATGAAACCTAACTAGATCAATTTTTTGCCCCTGACAAGAAAAAAATCATTAAAATCGTTGGAGCCATTTCGCAGATTCTGATATATATATATATATATACATACAAGAACTGCCCGTTTAAAGATATAAGATACCCTTGTACAAAACAAAGTATAAGCGAAGACTAGACCAAACTTGGAACAAAGTGCATCCCTTTCGAAATGCATATCACAAAAGGAGATAGAGCCACATTTAAACCAAGAACCTACTTACCACCTTTAGTCATTGTTTTGTAATAAGTTAAATAGTCCTACTATTTCATTTTTGAAGAGCCGTGGTGGCCGTGGCCTTTGTGCAGGACTCAAGTTCGAATCCCAGCGGGGCCTGTACCAATGAGTTTTTCTAAAAAACGTATATGCCGTCTTTTCACACCACGTGCTTTACGACGAAGGAAAACATCGTGAGGAAACCTGCATAGTTTTAGTATAGTGCCTGAGACGGCGAGACTCACTTTCTATCGCGTTGGCACTTAACCATCTTCGGCCAACCAATTCAGGGAATACAGGCGTGAGCATATGTTTATATATAAATAGCGATGAGACCGTATACCGAGTAAATAAGTATTCACAATGAACAAACAGTCACAACAGACCACTGCAATATACATAGAATCCTTAGTTCCAGTAAACAAGCAGCAATCAGCAGTAATACCTCGTAAGTCTCGGCCGCAACTGCTGTCGTATTTCAATGTCAGACAAATAATGACTGCCAGTGTTTCCTGCGATCATTAAAACTTTTGTTTGCTCTGAATAATTGTCTAGGCGCTATAATATATTTATTTAATGATCCGTAGAGCTTGTGACTTTGTCAGACTGACGTCGCTCAGAGATTACATACATAGTTTGTCTAGAAAAAAATATTTTAAATGAACCAGAAGATTTAGATACAAACTCACAAACAAATGTATGATATATATATTTTAATAGTGTGTAAAGATACATTAATCCAAACATCACTTTCTAAAATCCAATCAAAAAAACGAGTCAATATATAAATAAACAAATATCGTTCGGATATTATGACTCAGCGCCACCTAGTCCCAAACTAAGATTGTACTATGAGTTCCAGACAAGATATAATGCTTTTGTACCAACTTTTTTTTTTATTACTTGCACACTTTTTTTGTGAATACGTACTTATAATCCATACCAAGTACCAAAATGCTCAACTCATAACACGTTTGCCCTGCAGCCAATGTGGTACCTATATATCAGTACTGACTGACTGACTGACTAGACATCAATATGCAAGTATTTTATTTTTGGCCTATAAAAATGTAGGAAGGGTACACAACCCAACTTCCATTGATCGAAAGTCGAGTAAATAATCGTCCTAGATGTATATAGCATGCGATTGCAGGGAGGCTGGCCATGAAACCAGCACCTTGTGCGTCATGCGAGATTCGAACGCACGACCGTCGTGTGACTCCAGCGACGTGTAGCGCCACGGAGCCAACTCGCTTATCGAGGTGGCCGGCGAACTTATGAACGTATTCTTGCGGTCGTGACGTCACAGCGGACGGCATTATGAATATGCAGCAATATTAAAGAAGCCTGTGAGCCTTATTATTTAATTTCATGCTTTAATAAGCCAACGGCCACGCTGCAAGTCCGTTCCTATTAGTGAAAGAAATGTGTGGCAAGGCTCAGCTCAGATCTCACATCTATTGTTCTCAATCGTTACACTCTTGGCAGAGCGGTTGTGGTCGTAATGTCCGGATTGGTGGCTCCATTCACTTCGGACTGACACATATTATAATAAATTGTATACTACACGTTTGTAATTCCAAATAAACAGCTTTTTACTTATGACATGAGGATCTGTGTGTTTGTCTGTCCGTTTGTTCTTTGATCTCTTTGAGATTTTAACGGGACTTTCACTGGCAGATAGTAGATGGTACAAGAAGTAATTTGGCCTACGTTTATTTCAGAAAATCAATAGCGTTCAGGGGAAATAAAGACTACAAATCTTCGTTTACGTCGCGACGACTTGTGACGGCGATTTGAAATATTCCTAATAACTATGACATGATAAGTAAATTCTAAAATTTATTTGGTACCCGATGCATATACTCGTATGCACAAAACCTTCAAACATTTATTCCAACTTTTCATCCAACCCGCGCCGCTGCCACGGCGATCGAGCGGTCCTATTAAACGGTATCGGGACGAAAGGATCCCAAAGCATTATTATGACGTTTTTAATATCTTCGCAATATGACGGCGGCGAGAAGATTGCGGGCTCGACCGTCTCATTTTGAGGGATAAGGGTTTTATTTACAAATCTTACAGAGATGTTAAGAGAAATATTTCTTTTCTGTTTGTCGGAACATTTATTTTACTTATGCTCACTTGCTTATTGAAAAAATATCGAATTGTTTTTGTCCTACTTGTAGTCGCACAATCCATTAAAAAATGGTCAGTGTATAGGTCGTCATGAGTCATGAGCGCGTACCTTGAATGCGCAGAGTCATATTATGAGTCTGTCTCTGCCTATATGTACGGAGCGAGGGGAATAAAAACATGCACCAGTATTCTCGCAATTAAGTACCCAGACTAAACTAGTGCCGACCCCAGCAATGTGTGGGATAACGCCTGGGAGATGATGATACTTATATACAAATCTTTCCTTTTTATAATATTAGTATAGAAAAACATAGAATAAACCATCTGTGGTTAAGTGTGATACTATCAAGGCGTATAGTGTGTCCTAGAAGGCAGCATTATATAATCTGCCTCGTGTGTCCGTGTATGTTCATTCCACGCCCTATCTATATTGCGGACCAATGTAAGCACACGGACGCAAAAACAAACGTTCCAAAACACCAGAGGCAAGCATAAATTGCTGTTCAAAATTGGAACAAACAGCAAAAACCTTTTGTGTCTACGTTTCTTTTAACTTAAAATCAATATGGCGTCGTTTGCGCGCCGACTGTGCGTAAAATGCGTAAATACGAGGGTAGTTATACGCGTTATATTAATTTTTACCGCAGCGTGTCACGCCATCGCCTCGTTTGACCCGACTACTGACGGAATGAACTGTTTGGCCAGTTCTAGGGCTGTTTGTTCAGGCCTGTCGAAGGGTTATGATTAAGTTTTGTGGAAGAAATACATAGGAATTTACTTAGCATTGGATATCATAAGAAAATTGAGTTGATTCAATGACCCGAAGGGAAGGTTGAAATACAGTTTCTTGGTGAAGCTTAATTGGTTTAATTTTAACTTATTTGAACTGGCTGTTGCAAACATAATCAACTAGAGAATAACATGTTAATTAATGAGTTATTTCAGTCGATGCTACTCGCTAAATTCATATAGATATGACACCGCGCCTTCCACTGCTTGCTATGTATTATATTTTATGATAATCCGACAGAAATATAATTTATATTGGGATTAAAATAATCCTGTATAAATGTAGGTAATAAAGTAACGTAACGTTCAAGATGTTTTAGCTTATATGGGATATGAACTCGGAAAATATTGTAATATTAGTGAATATTTGTTTTTTAATTTGGACTAAGTTTCGAAACAGGCAAAGTGATAATTAGTTACCCTTTTCTGATTAAACAGTAGAGTTGATTACTCTCGAGTATGGCAGTAGTACCCGTGGAAGTATTAAGGCTACCTTTTGTTGGAACTTGTTAGAAGAAAGTCTACTGAAGTCTGGGGCTATTAAAATAAGGTAGCCGATTCATAATAATATTGTTTTAGAAAGTAAAAGTGTAGGAGTCGAAGTAGAAGAAGTGTAGAAGTACTTATTTCACAGTTTCTAGCGCAAATAAAAAAAAGCTGAAAATTATAATTTACTTTCTCTTACATGTCTTATTGCCATCATAGTTCCATTGTGTGACAGTGACAGGCATATACGTCTGTTTTAAGCTATCATGGCAATAAGAGATCATGGTACGGCCCCAGTAACTTCTAGCTAACTCTACGCGTAAGTGATATAAACAGAAACGAGCATAGATCCACCAAATTCAATGGCAAGAGATCTTCAGACTTAGAAGAAAATAGCTGTTGTCTTAAGTCACTACAGCCCAAGCTTCTAGCAAAAATCAGTTGCACAGAACAGCATTAGAGTTCATATGACAAAATAAGAGTATAATAAACATAATATTTTCGTCTATACTGCCTCAGCCCGCACCTCCCGTAACTGTAGTTCGTACCCCGTAATAAATAGCGAACAGTTTAGTTAACGCCTGCCCAGATTGTCTGAGCATTACGCCCGCTATCTGGGAGCGGTGTTACGTCAAATATTTATCACGTCATAACTTCACATAAGCCGTAATAGACAGTGCATCTATCGTATTTACTAGCAACATGGGTGAGGTTTTGCGAAACAGTTACATCATAACTCTGACCGAGATAGCTAAACAACTACCTTCATATTTTGTATATGAACCAACAGGCATTTCTTAGTAAGTCCTAGCTATTATCTTCACGAAATTATAATATTTAATATGTCAGTCAATACAGAAGAAATGTTGTAAGTAACGCTTATAAAACAGCGCCTACATTCGTCAGTATAGCAATGACGTCGCATAGTATATTGCTCTTGCAATGCAACAGGCGCTTACAACGTACTTAGAGTCATGTCGTGTTTATGCAGATCATCTGCTTGTAACGGTGTAATGCTATAATGAGATCAGGAGAAAGGTTGTTGATCGCAACGATTACCTACATGTATATTTACAAACCCTTCTAACGACGGCAACACGTGTGGAATAATAAGTTCAATTATTAAACATCCGATGTAAAGTATGTAAGTATCGAACCGTAGCTTGCTAAGTCATTGAGAATTTAAATGGTAATAATCTCTTGTCGGTCGGTGGATCTGATGCAATGCTATTTGACTTCCTCATCTATAAGTCATTACAGACACTTTTTATATAATACTAACTAAGGCAACATACAAGCGTAGTTAGTTTGATGGTAAGCGGCTTCTGCAGCCTACGAATGCTTGTATTACAAAGTGTCACTAGCGTGTTGTCTACCGAATAAATAATGAAATCCCTGTGCCATAATGACAACTATTCCTAGCATAGCGATCCCAACCCTACTCCTCTCCTCCACAGAAAACTGGTGACCTTACTCCTGAGGAACAACAATACTCTAAGGTAGCATCATTTGGCTGTCGGGCAGTTCCAAATATCGAAGGAAATTCCCTACCTATCTAGACATCAATATCTTCAAAAACTAGTCCTTTACCTGAAACAAAGACAAGATAACAATAAGAATCTTGAAATACGCCTTAATAGAAGATAACACTAAACAGAGAGTTAGAAATCAATCATTCGGTTTTATCGAACGATTAACAAACAAACAAAATCTGCCATACCATACCATTTGTTACAAGTTTTTCATTCGCCATTTCACTATTTGACCGCGTGTTCGTATGCGTGATACATGCCAGCATGGGCAGAAAACTATAAACACGAATCATGTCATCATCGAAATCCTTAAGAATATAGATTGACTTCATAATTTGGTATTTGTATTTAGAGCAAAATCATACTTATCTATTTGAAAGCAGTATAAACAATATTTTTCATTGTTATTGTGCCTATTCAGAAAGTGTGGAGTAAAAGGATCGTTTCATTATCCGGCGTCGGACATCAATCTCGGAGATTGGGCCTCCCCTGCGGTATTCGCGTCATTGTTGCTAACAGATTTTAGTAATGAGATGTTTTGTTCAACGATATACTTTGGTATCATTGAGTTGGGAAATAGTAGTAAGGTCTGGAATTCAATTCAGCTTTGCTTCTTAGCAATTTGATTGCATATTCAAACCCCGAAGGTTTGCGAGTTCTTCGCATTATTTTCACCAGTAACCAACATTTTCGTCAACAAAGTCAGAAAAATAAATTCATTTAGGTTATTTATTATGGGTGACCGCCCGAGTTCCCTCCGTGCCACGGAGAACACGATAAGCCGTCGCGGTCCCGGTTGTCAATTTAACATCTTTGGCAATCGCCACAGGTCAGTCGGAGGCCTAAAATATTCTGACAACTGGCAACCCAGATCACAAATCGACAAAAGGGTTGCGATGTTTAGATGGCAGTCGCTTCGTATAAAAATCAGGTAATCAGTCACAGGTGATAAGGCCAGGGAGATGGTGATATTTATTATGGTTGTAAGATAACTAGAAATATTAGGAATAGCGTAGTTTTGCCTACCTGGAAAATCCATTCAATATATTCCCGAATGATTTTCTTTAAATTGGGTGAGTAAATTCGAAAATTACCTTCCAACATACAAACTATAGATACCTTTAGTATATGTATGTACAGTATTGTAAACAATAGGGTTTAAAATACCAAGGGAAAGAAACTACTAGAGTTTCTCAAATATTCGGCGGTGTCTTTAAACCAGCATTGTTTGTTTGAACAACAAAGGCGGGAACAAGTATCTGCGGTGAAATATGAGGCCAATATAAATTGTTAACAAATTCATCGTTACCACAATAACGGCAGATCTGATCATCATCGTGATGGAGCGGGACTTCAGGGCCTGGACTCTGTTGCAGCGGGGATGACGGTAAGCGGAGCGGGGAAACAACTATGAGCGGGCTCTAAGTTCCTTAATATCCCCTTTCCGGTGAATGAGTTCTCGCTCAATTGGAAAATAATATACTAGTAGACTTCTATAATACGGAAAAATATACGGTTTCTATTTACCAATAAAGTATTAAAAGATCGTGAGTTTTTGCAGACAGAAGTGCGGCAAGATGTCATGAACGGTCTGATAGCGATTCCTTTGGAGATAACAATGGATGAGATATTATTCAAAACTCGAAAATATTTTTAACCGCTCGCAAAGAAACCAGACCTTTATCATAAACAAAAGCGATAGATCTGCGCTCTAATGGAAGCAGCTCCTACACGCCGAGCTGACACAACCAAATTCAATATCAGTTAGATAACGTTTTAATCAACGTTTGTTCCGTCAAAATACAGTTTTCAATAAAAGTTTTCTCGTGTATCCGACCATTTTCAATTTATCCGTGCGCTGACTGCTTTCAATATTTGTCAATAGAAATAAAGAGAGCTGATTGGGAGGTGGTTTCAGTGTAAGCGAGAGTCGAATTCTTGTTTTTACTACTAAAATGTACTCGTATTTTCATTCTCATTGTTCAAACCGTGTCACACCAAAAGCTTTGATTGGCAAGCACACGCAAGAAGGGAATCATTGATAGGATATATTTAAGATAAGAGAGACCATATCCACTTTACACCGACTCCGTTAGTACAGGTACCATCATCACTTATGAGTTGACCTCGAATGCGCAGTAGTCATTTAATGGGACTGTCTGTCTGTCGGTAGGGCGAGACGCGATGAAAACATATGCGCAGTTACCAACACTATTACATATTACATTTGAAGTTGGCTTCACATGGTGTGTGAAGTTGCGGATTGTCACAGCTACGTAGCATAATTTTACAGAGTCGATACAAAAGACATTATGTGCACTACCGCGGACGATACTCTATCTACGATGTTGCGTCGGTATGTGCGGCTGCAATATTACGCACCTTGAGAATCCATTTTTAGAATAGTACTTTATACGAATAGGTGTCGTCACGAGTTATGAGTGCTGACCTTGAATGCGCAGTTTAAATACTTTGGGTCTTGTGTCCGCCCAAAACGTGGGAACACGTGTCGGCACCTTTATCTAACATTTCACATTGACAAAAACAGTTATATGTTAGAAATTGAAAAATAAAAAATAGAATTTCAAATGGTTGCTAATATGTGAATTTCTTGTGATATTTCATGCGAAGACATAATGTTTATCTTCAGCATACTCAAAGCTCTTTGTATGTCAATGTTGTTCTCAATAATTTAATACAAACATTACCTTTAAAAGCCAGCTCGCAATCATCAAGCATGAGTGATACTTTGTAAGTAGACGGGACAGGAGATCAAAGCGTTAATTAGTATTCCGTATCAAAAAGTTGAAACCGTTAACACCTTACAGGCTCGCCCCGGTACATGTCTGTTTAACACCATTATATCTTGGAAACCATGAATTAAAATTTACTGAGCGTTGCGGTTTTTTAATCTTCTAGCTGAAACCCACTTAGATTTGAACTAGCAAGAAATATATTCATACATATGCCTGTATCCCATGGGGGTAGGCAGACACCACCGTTTGCCATATGCTCAATTTCAAGTTCGTTCTTTTGTGTGAAAAAGACACCCCAAACCAAACCCCAAGGGGATTACCCCTTCACGTCTCTAGGTCCAGCGGCTTTGGCTGCGCGTTGATTCATAAGTCAGGTAATCAGGATTTTGAATTTCATAATACGCAAATAGATGAAATATTACCATGAATCGTTCTATATGTTTGTTTAGCAATAAATTATACGATGCGATCCGTAATATGATGGCGAGCGAAAAAACAACTTTTCCATAATGTGACTTCTTAAATGAAACTTCATTAACGACCATCGGCGCGGTGTAAAGTCATTAACAAGGCTAACTTAGTTCCGGCTCGAAAGCTGAAGTATCCAGATTGTAGTCAAGTTAAATCTTTAAGTAGAAGCTCAGACTCGTGTACCTGCATCTAAGTTCGGACCAAGTTGATACTTGAAACAAATAGCTGGGTTTGAATAAGTTCCGCTTAGGATGAAAGGTAAACATTGGGCGGGAGGAAAACACTATGCAGAGTAATTAATGTCTAAATGGAGAATTAAGATGCCTTATGCCATGTACCTTCAGGGATTGAAGTGAAAAGGGGGAATGCTGCCAGTAATAATATATTTTAGTTATGAGATTATATTTTTTAAGGTTTTTAGTTATTAGATTATATTTTTTGGGTTTTTAATTATGTTACTTATTGTTCGATGTTATTTTATTCAATGAACAATACTATTTAGGCATATAAAAAGCCTAACTTACTCCTTGTAACATTAGCTATCCGCCAGTGAAAGTCCCGTTAAAATCGCTGCCCCCGTTTCGGAGATTAGCCGGAATAAACAGACAGACAGAGAGATTTTTTTTTAAATTGGTATTTTCATTTCAGTACCGTGTATACTTTCACATGCATTAAGCTGTAATTTTGGAATTACAAACAGACACTTCAATTTTGTTTATCCAGATATTTATACAGATAAACAAAAAAAAATCTATATATATATATATATATATAGATTATTTTTTTATATCTAAAACCAACATATTACTTCGATATAGTTATATTTGGGACATTACAGAACCTAGTTTACTTAATTCAAACAAAGACAAATTGTTATGTCCGGTCTAGAATAAATATGTATTGTTTCACCGAAAATACCATATTGGTACAGGTGTCGATATAAATACCATATTGGTACAGGTGTCGATATAGGTGTTAAATCGATTGTCTATTTGTTTAAACGTGTATGTGTTTTTGTGTATCTGAAAGAAAGATGGCTCACTAATTATTATTTTACAGTAAAGCAAGTTGATGGAATGTTGGGGTTAGCAACCTTGAGTCGGGGGACTCTCGGGACCGGAATCCCTAATACCATCTTCGTTTTAATTATCATTTTTGAGGTGATTATTGGGACCACGAGTATCCCATTGTAATAATAATTATGAATTTCAAAGTTCCTTTGGGGACCACACTCGCTGTCCTATTTACCCTTAAACATAATAATTATATCCGAGGTGGATTTTAAAATTAAGGGTCCGCGGATAAAGTCACCCATTCAATAATAATAAAGAAACTGCGGGACACAGCTAATACCAAATATAACTGACCAGGGCGCGGTTTCAACCTTGTAAGTTTTACAAAATCATACCATCAAACAGAGAAAGGTTGGTTTTTTGGGCCATATTATGAGACATGCCAGATACGAACGGCTGCAACTTATTATGATGGCCAAATATTCATATATTTATTGCATTTATGTTACTGACATGTACGATACAAAATAACCTTAATTATAATAGTAACCCAAGCAAAGCTAACATAAACCCTGTTAGGGCACAGCAACGTGAGAGGCACTACTAGAGCTATTAATATTAATATATTTATCAATAAGTACCTAATATGTATAAAATTATTTATTACTAAACTATCTATTATTTTCTACACTATATTACAACAGATAACCCACGCTGCGTTATCTGTTATAATACAATATAAAAATTTGAGATCCTATTCTATTTGTTTCTGGGAAGAGGCCAGTAGGCCGAAGGTGTGGACTGGCATCAGCAGTGCTGCTGCACTCTTCCGCCTCGCGAAGGATACACACAAGTTTACCGAACTGACACAAGTTTAATTACACTCGACCGTGTAACAAGAGCTCCTCACAAAATAGCTTCTACACCATATTCAGACTTTTTCACTGCATTTGATAATAAACTCTACGGTTGTATTGTTAAAACCCTCATTAAAGCAACATAAAGCTCGTGTACATCGTGCAAGGATCATTATTTTGCCTGATTCAGAAATCCTTTGCTTAAAATGTACGTGTGTTGAAAATCTATACGGATTCATTAGTACGAAAACGACGCTGAATAAAAGCATTACTTGATTAACACAAGGCAGACGTTTTAATTACATTATCAATCCTAATTATATTTCATTGTAACAATATATAATACTCAGCTCAGGTAATGAACTTCATTATTTTAATGAAGTTCAGAAGAAAGACTGATTTTTGGAAATGAATCTGCTATTTTGTCCGTAATTTCGAATATCACTCGAAAAAATAACAACAATTTGATAACAACGCTTGGAGGTGCTACGAACAGAAATACAGGTGTAATTAAATTAGCTCGAATAGACCACACAATAACACCTATTTTGCTCCGAGCACTCGCTACAACGGTTTGAACAATAAAACCTATTTCACTCGAACAAACCTTTCTAAGAGCGTCAATAATTGCGTTAGATATTGAATAAACCACATTACCAACAAGTTACTGGACTTCATCAAATTTCGAAGTTAGTTAAGGGTTTTCCATCGCATTAATGATTACCACATATAATTTAACAGTTAATTAATAGATTCACAGGTGAAATTAACAGCGCCTAAAACTTAATTTGTTAATATATTACATAGTATGGATGATAATGTGATGACTTTATCGGCACTATAAATATAAATGTAAGCTTTACGAGCAGTAAGGAATACAGTGTCACGTCGTGTCCGAACGCGTATACGTCATTTACAGTATGGTTTTAGACTGATTTCGGGAATTATTTTCTATTATCCATAACCTATCTATCAGATCATCCTCATCATCTCCCTGGTTTTATCCCATAAATTTTTAGGGTCGGTAATTGATCGGCACCCCTCACCCGAGGAAAATCGGTAATCTGTGTTAAAACAGTTGTCACGACCCTTAGATACCTACTATAAGTAATATATAAAACAAGAGACCTCTAGATGAGTCAGTAAACACAACATGAGATATGTAATAACATAAACCTGTCCATAATTGTGCCTCAATTGTTTAATTGGCCAATTAACTGTCCGCGTGGCGATACAAAGATATTATCAGTTATTACTGGATCAATTGGTTCCCCCGCCATTGTTTCAATGATGATCTGATATTATGTAATTAAACTGTGAGGGAGTCATCCTTGTATAATGAAGAACCTAAAGCCTTTCTTCTATGAGAAATCTTCTATATCCATCCATACAAATAAAATTCAAAGTCCTGATTGACTAGACTAACTTACTAATTGTAATGTTGTACATATCAACGCACCGCCTAAACCGCTGAATCAAAAGAAATACAATTTGGGGCGTGTGTTCTTGTCAAGTGTATGCATAAACTAAGAAAGGGTTTTCTAAATATCTATCTCTGTGGGTGGGTGTGTTGGGATGTGAAATTGCGGGAGGGAGCTAGTATTATATAATAATCGACCAACAAGCACTAAAATGAAGTAGTTCGTGAAAACTCAACAGTGTCAAGCAAACAAATGAATATGAATCCAACCTATGACCAAAGTCGGTGATAGATAGGTTCTCCGTACAAAATCCTCATTAAGGCTTAAAATAATAATATACCAACGTTTGTTTTCAAACCCCTTCTAAACCCACGGTCCACAAACATAATCGACCATTCAATTTGCTCACCTATTTTATTTATGATAACAGATACGAACCCTTCCCAATAATATTGTATTCTCGTTAACGAATTCAGTTCCCGGAATGGGGATTTTCGTCGTCTAGCAATTAGCGCGTAACTCAATATGGTACAAAATGAAATTATAGCGATACGGAATTATCACGTTACCCGCATTTGTATCAATGAGGGGTTCCACCGGGGCCGTGCCATTTAGGTGCAGATTGTGTAAGGTACTAAGTTTGATATCATACTCATTATGCTAATCCATAATCATTACCGTTCCGAATTTCAAATGATTTTCATGTAAGGTCCAAAGGTTGTATTAGGGGAGGGGCATTAGTTTACTTTACACAAACTTGCAGGCAAGCCTCTTAAAATAACAAAGTTTAAAACCAACTCCAAGTCCTATTCCCAGATTCTATGAAGCGTCTGTAGATTCTATACATATTAAAACGTGGCGGACCAAGAACGCCGCCTTGTGGAATAACAAACTTGACATAAGAAAACATTAATTTGAGCAGAACACACAACAAGAACGGTTCAAAGAAGCCTCTTGTTAATATTTATTTAGCAATAATATGTCAATAAAAGTAATTCTCTCTTGGAATAATCCCGAGATCGTTAAGGACCTTCATTAGAAGCTTGGAATTTCACTGAAGCGTCCTTTCCGCGGAAAAATCCGATATAATTACTTAGGACGGGGAAATACGGCTCGTTTTTTAAATCCATATTATAGGAAATTACTTATTGTGATGATTAAGGGGGGGAGACCATTGAAAATCAATACTATCGCGAGATAACTATCTATAACTCTTTAACAAGTTTATTTTTGTTCTTTGTAACTTATTGGATTCAATGTAATTGATAATTTCATTATACTTAACATTTCTTTAATGAGAGCCTATGTTGGGAATAAAAGTAAGTGGCAGGTTCATGGAAATACTATTTAAATCTAACAATGAGCAAACTGGGCATTGTTTAAACTAAATAACTTTAACTACAAAATTCTTTTGGGTTCTCTAACGATAGAAATACCACGAATCAGATACTAATTAGCTCATTAACGTTGGTATATAAAGTATAGTAATGGTGGTACAATCATCAGTTTTCGGTCGGCTGTCGTCAAATATCAGACATGAAGTTTCCGGTAAGTTCACTTTGAATATTTCTGTGAGAGAATTATAGGTTACTATGTTATATGGGACGCTATTTGATATATTTTCTGGTTAATAATTTCTTTCTTGAATCTCTGATGAGTAAATGTGTCTCACAATCAATAGAACTTGCCCAACCTTCGATAGAACTCAAAACAGTCTGCAAACTACTTGTGCTAGAGGCTTCAGAATTTCCCAATTAATAATTCTAGCAAGACAGCACGAATCTGTAGTATCATCGTTCATGGCAAGTTTGCTTCTCAAGTTGGACGCTTCAAATTTGATTACGATCAATTTTAACGTCTCCTAACTTAGTGAAGGGCCCCTTATCCTTCAAATTAACAATATCAAGATAATATTTGGTGTAAATTTTTCAATTTATAACAAGTATTGTTGAACGGATTTCGACAGAAATTAATTTATCTATCTTTGGGAAGGCTTTTGTTCAATCCTTGGAAAATATCTGATTATTGAACATGGATTAACTATATAATATAATTATGTAATGATCGACACATAACATTCGTCCCTTAAATGGCCTTATACCGAAATGTCACTCAAAAGTAAGTTAATTTTCATTTGTAGTAGTACTCAAGTAAGTATCAAGAAGGCATAATCTTTACACATGAAATGTCTTTATAGGTGCTGACCATTCTTGCCTGCTTTATAGCAGTTGAAGCGTTACCTTATAACGACATGCTTGGAGGTGTACCTATTGGAAGCATGGGTGGCCTCCGTGGAGTTAGTGGAGGTCGAGGAATAGGAGGAATCGGTGGACCAGGAGGAGTCAACGGAGTTGGTGGTCTCGGCGGAATTGGTGGAGGCCGTGGATTGGGAGGAATTGGTGGAGTTAACGGAGTCGGTGCACTAGGAGGGGTCAATGGTCTCGGCGGAGGCAGTGGAGTGGTTGGAGTCGGCGGAGTTGGAGGACTAGGCGGAGTTGGTAGCCTCGGTGGATTGGGTGGAGTAGGAAGTGAATATGGAGCGGGAAATACTCTTGGTCATTCAGGGTTCTCCAATGGTCAAAACGGATACGGCCAGCAAGGATACGGACAGAGAGGCTTAAATGAAGGCCACAGCATTGGACACGAGGAAGATGATTTTAATCAGGTGAGACTTAAGCGCGGATTCTGTCTAAAAATCGTAAAAATGTATGTAAAATCGACCTAATTCTTAGTGAAATAATTTAGCTCAGACAAACATTCCAAATGCAAAAATTTACACTTTGTTAGAGCATTCATTGTCTGCTTAAATTCTCATCCCACGTTCAAATGACTTCAGATGACAAGCAGTCACCACTCTTCTGGCCACAACGTGGGCGGTGTCAGCACCTTCGACAACGGTGGTAGCAGCATGGGAGGCTATAACAATTACGGAACTGGCGGCAGCTCATACCAGAACGGGTACAACCATGGCGGTCAGCGACTAATGGGTCTTGGGTAAACCGATGCGGTTGCTCTCATAATGCTGTTCTAATTGATATTTAAGTGTCACTAAAATATGTAAGTGATTAAAGCGATAAGATAAAACTACGCAGATGATTTCTTTCTAAACATAGACGTTGGTGAAATTGTTCGAAATTTTCATGATCAACTCGATGACATAATTTACAAATTCAATACGTTCAGTTAGATATGATAAACAGCCCTGTATGTGCATGCAACTTAATTCTTGCATATTTAATATTTAATTATTGCAATACTGGCACATGATACTCGACTGATACACATACCTTTACAGATGGATTGATATGAACAAAGACATCTGTGTTAAAGGACAATTTAGTCAACAAATTATTTGTTACTGTCCATTTTGGAAAACGCTCGAATCTTCGGGTAAGCCTCATAGCGCCTATTGTTGCATTGAATTTTCAAATTGAAAAAAAACCTTATTATCCTTTGATTTACGATTGATATTTGACCTTAAGACGGTAAAGGTCTTTACAAACAACAGGACCAAACGCCTGATAAAGCCGAATACAATCAGTTGAATAACACGAAAGCGTTACAGTGCCGAACTTATTGTGTCACCCTTAGCGCGAGCTATTTATAAACCATCTTGTGTTTTATGTCCGATAGCGGTTCGCAATGACCGACTGACACCATGACTTCAATAAGGTTTACTGAGTTTTGGAACGGAATTAAGTTATTACTATGCAAAAAAAGCTACGAACAAACGATCCGATACTTGGTAGGCCTAATTAAATTTAGCTAGATCATTCAATACGAACATTAATTGCGGTTCGTCTTACAAAGGGATCTAAATTCTGAAATGTAATTATAATTATGATAATTAGTACCGGGCGTGTATTTTGAGAAAGCAGGCATATATGATACAGATAAGTATTGAAGAATATTTTATTCTGCTATAAAACCTATCTATCTATACAACGTCTTACCAGCTTAAATTTACTTCACAATGTAGTTATATGTTGCATTGAGCAGTTGTCTCGGTTATTTGGCTGGGAACCAAATGGTCCACAACTCCCCTACGATGTGCGTAACTTACCTGCAACAAGATTAACAAGTGATAGTCAGAACAAGAGCCGTGGTGGCCTTGACGATCGAGCAGTCGCCTGCTACGCAAGCGACGCAAGTTCGAATCCCAGCGGGGCATGTACCAATGAGTTTTTCTAAACAACTTATGTACAATGATTTCACACCACGTGCTTTACGGTGAAGGAAAACATCGTGAGGAAACCTGCATATTTCTGAGAAGTAATTCAATGGCGTATGTAAAGTGTCTGAGACGGCGATGGACTCACCACCTGTCACGTTGACACTTAATCATCTTCGGTGAAAAGTGGGTGTTGTGATTACAAAACCTCTGCCTACCCCTTCGGGGAATACAGGCGTGGGCATATGTATGTATGTATGTAGTCAGAACATCAAATGCACAACAAATAGACACAACGAAAAAGCAACATCATCGCGAATATTTGGGATTCGGTACAAATACACGATAATCCAAATAGTGTTTCGTATATACCCGATGGCAAAACAATGTAAAATTTTGCTGACTGTGTAAATTTAAGTGTAAATGAGCTTGGAATGTATATCCATGTCTATTTTTAACATGAGCTCTGGTGGCAAATCCCACCGGTCTTAGCAATAAGGTTTTCTAAAAACTTGAGTGCTGTCATGTCACACGAGCATTACGGTGTAGGAAACCAAACCTTCATATGTCTAGAAGAAATTCAAGTAGAGACGGTGATAGATTCACGATCTGACGTGAACTTTTCAGATCGTAAGATAACAAAACATTCTTTAAAAGAAGACCAGAATGGGGCTAAATCCAAAACCATCCATTTTTAAATCCGTGTCACATAAAGAGATGGAGTTACTTTTAAACCAATGACTAAGTCTATGTTTTGTAATAAGGTGGTTGATGATTCCTGAATTGTGGTTGTAACAAGTGTTGCCAACCCAAATTATAAAACTGACGGTCAATCTTTCACAAATGTAATATAACCTGGAGGTAAGCGTGTTTCGTGATTCGATGACATCATTGCACGCTTATAAGGCGTCTCGGCGTCCATATCGCGAGGTTGTTTGTGAATCACATATGGAATTGGAAAACGAGCTATTGTTACCCAGTTTTTGGGGTCACTTGCTTTTGGTACCAAGCGTGGAGTAATATTGTTTGAGTAGTCGTCTGCTACGCAAGCGACACAAGTTCGTATTTGCCTGTGAGTTTTTCTAAAAACTTAAGTGCAGTGATTTCACGCCATGCGCTACAAGGTGAAGGAAAACATGTGAGGAATCCTGCATATGTCTGAGAAATAATTCCAAGGAGTACGTATAATGCCTGAGTCTAATGATTACTCTTTCGGGAATACCAGCATGAGCATCTGTATGTAAGCACATGCATACATATGCTCACCCTTCACCTTAACCTTCACCCAAAATTTGCTTACACATGTATTCCATGGTGTAAGCAAATTTTTAAATAAAGAGCTGCATTATACATTAAAAAAATACCACTGTACTGTTGTATTTATGCGGCAGGTATGCTGGGTTACACGAACTCTTTGACGAAGGCTTATGTTTCTATAAGCTGGCCTTTATTGCCCCAAAGCAGTGGTTAGTTGTGGACGGGACGTAGAGTGGTACGGTTACATACAATCGCAGATGTTAAGCGGATGACAGCTTCTGGTAAACTATGTAAATATAACTACAGAGGGCCGTCACGAGCTTTGAGCTTCATAGTGTGCACATATTTATTATTAACAAAAAGTAAGTTTAAAAACTAGCTTGACTTGAAAAATCTTAGTTAGAGTATAGTGGTCGTGGTATCAAATAAAGAGGTACATACCGGTCAAAATCATAGTCCTCCCTTTTGCTTCGCCGTAGTCGGATGATGACTAAATTAATGACATAAAATTCGTGAAGGTTCCATATTTATCCAATCCAATTATACCTATAGGTGTATAGGTATAATTAGATTGGATAAATATGGAACGCAGCAGAGCTCCTGAATTAATTAAAATACTTTATATACATCTAAATGATAATAAATTAATAATATTAAACATTTAATGAGTACAGTCTGGGTATAATTGGCAATTGATTTCGATTCGTGTCTGCCTTTGACACGCGATCCCTACAGACATCGAGGGAATTAATGCTTTAATTGGTCCAATAGTAATGAGCTTGTATCTTCAAAGTGATTCGAACTGTACTACTTTGCTTTAAGTATCCGTTTCCTTTAAACTTACAATGGAAAGCTCATTGGATTTAAATAAAATTATTTGAAATATAACTAATTATATCACTTGGAGACAGCGTTAATTTATTTTAGACCCAAAGTCCTTTCTTTTTATGAATCCAACAATCTGTAGAAGAGTCTCTCTACTCGCTATATAGATGGCGCTACTCTCTAATAAAAGCGAAGTTTGAGTGCAAATACACGAGAATCTAAATCGAACAATAAGAATTTTCAAGCACATTGCAGAACATATGTAAGTTTCCAACTAGAACAACCGCCAGACATGACATCCGCCTGGCTGGAAGATCTTCCATTTCCTGGGCATGGGCATGACCACTTGCTCTCCAGACAAATCAATAGGATACTTTATCATGTACCTACATCCTATTTTAAGACACAAATATATTGGAAGCCCATTGCGCAGGAAATCCAATTTTATAAAAACACAAGACTAAATCACGTATTATGCAAATATACACAAACCCAGAAAGTATTGTGGCCGGTCAAAAGGTGAGCTTGTGGAGTTGGGTATAATGTAGGGCACTGTAGGGCCTCGAGAGGATTGCATGCATAAACTGCGAGGATTATGCGAGATGCATCGTATAAGGAACGTGCGCTGAGGGACCGCGGCGAGATGTATCAGTAATGAAAATCTAGGAAAGAGAGCATACGCTAGACGTATCACTGGATTTGTAACACATTGGTTTGGAAACATAAATACAAATGTATATAAATACAGATAAAAAAAGATGAAGTGTCTGTTTGAATACCAAATTAACAGCTTTTCACTAAATGCGTTTGGAAGTATGAACGGTATTTACATAAAGAAATCACTGGCAGATGTTAAAAAGAGTAACTTAGTTTTATTGTTAATCACACGCGGGTAAATCCCGGAGGAACAGCCATAAAATAAATAAATATGCTCACAAATAATAAACAACACCTTTCACCGAAGATGATAATTAGCAACGTCACAGATGATGAGTCCATCGCCGTCTCAGGCACTACATATGTATTATAATTACTCTTAAGATATAATGCAGGTTTCGTCATGATGTTTTCCTTCCTCGTAAAAAAGCTGTCCAATTACTGTGTTTAAGTTTTCATTGCTACATGCCGTTAGGATTCGAACTTGTGTCGCTTGCGTAAAAGGCAACTGCTCCCCATGGCTCTATTGGAAACATACTCCCATGAATGTCCAACTAACTTGGAGTGCTGCGATCAAGGATGAGGAGCTCATAAACTTAGTTTCAGCTAAATCGACAGATTCCTAGAACTATCTTTAGCTTCATCAATTAAGTCTAGTCCATAATCCAGATGGCGCAGGATGTGGTATAAATAGTCTTGAAACACTTATAGACAAGAGTTCAATTCGCAACGGTATTCGGTTTTATACCGACGTCAACGAAGATAATTCTGTAGTTCATAAGTTATGCAAACTAACCGTTCCAAGCTTTATTACAAGTAATACCCCTCTTATACATCTAGTGAAGTGTTTTGCATTAAGTAAACATCACAAGTCGGTATTTAATATCTAATATCTATTTAATATATTGTTCGTTGTTGTCGCATTCCGTGATAAAGTGTCGCATTGGCGAGGCATTTTCTAGACGCCCCCTATGCTGACGTCATGAGTCTAAAATGGACTCGTGCTCCGCTAGGCATTACCTTTATTGAGCTCGGTTTTGAATAAAGCCATTTTGCAAACGTCGTAAATATAGAATGACAAAATTTTATTCATTGCTTTGAATTGTACATTTACGAGAAATTCACATTTGAGGTTTCATTCTAAAAAGCTTTTTCTAAAATCGCATAATTAGATCTCTGTTCTCGAAATCAAGCCATCTGTGTCCATACCATAAGGTGTTATTGCCATCGTTGAGTAGTTCCACTGTGTGACAGACTTATACAGGTCAAATACATCTGTCAAATAATAAGAGCTTTTACAGCATGGTAACAAAAGCTGGATTGGAATCGATTAATTTTGTCAGGATATCGATCGATTTTTCCAAGTATGTTTGGCTCGGTTCAGTGGCCTAGTTACGAAGGCTAATTGGTATAGCGACGATAATACATAAAGATATAGACAGACGAGTATAAGAACACCTGGCTGTGTTTGCATTTATAAATAAGTACTGAATTGTGAAATACTATCTATTATAACTATCATAACGCCATCTGTTGAAATAAACATTGTAGGGTGCAAGGTATAGACATGTGGCATTTTATAATGTAAAGGATGTTTTTTAACAATACACAAATGAAACAATCCAAATTATTTCAGTTGTAAAACAAACTCTTTGTCTTAAGTTTGTAACTCTAGAAATTGTGTATTCTCACAAACGCCGTGACTTGCTTTCCTAACTTCAGAAAGTCTTTAGAAAATGATCATTACAAGTTTCAAAAGCATGTCACTTATTTGGCTTCTTTTGAATTAAAAACTTTCGGCGATCAAATATACATAGGAGTGTCTTTCTAAAGCTCTTCTTTCAAGTTTGTTAAAAATGCTGCGTTTCAAGTGTTTTGTTTTTGCGAAGGGAATTCTGTATCATTCCAAAATTGGTTTAGAGTAGCAAGCTGAATCTATGAAAGTGACAACCTTGACCTGAACTGCATCAAACAAGCATTTAAACGCGACCTCTTAAATGACGGGACCAAACCTTACCGGCTTAATAAAACACCCGTCGATATAGGTGAAGGCAACCAGATAGAATCATTAAAGAGACTTAATGATCCGATACTCGGACATCCGCAAGGCCAGTTAATTAGGAGTGTGAAATATTCAATGGGATTTTAATTTGTTATTATACAACTTCTTTGACCATCTAACGAATGGTAGAAAGCCACCCTTGTTCTGTAGCGGTAGCAGTGTGTCGTAATTACTATCAGGTTCATAAATGCTTCAGTACTTCGTCAAATTGGTGTTTGACATATTAAGAAAATCATCAATGTATATTTCGTGGGATAGGATATTAATTTTATCTAATAGTCACGGGATATCAAAATCTCGTATTTAAATCCCATACAAGTTACCCAGTAAATCGTCTCATACTTTTATCACAATTAAAATAAAATGAACAGCAATAAACTAGCCAGCCAGCCACAAACACTAAGCTAATCCTATTCAACTGAAATAACAATCCGTCTAAGCCTTGTTTAATCTTCAAAAACATGGCCAACACAAGCGAGCGTTATAATACTGTGCCAGTTAATTTATTTGTTTACTCTGCAATAAATCATAGCAAAAGACATTTACAACGAGATTTAAAGCATATGCTTGGTAGGGATGACACTGTCTATCATTCTAATAAAGTATTCAAAAGGAAATGCATTTAAGTATTACCATTTGCCTAAATGCAAAATCAGTTGAATGCAAAACTTGAAGGATAATACGAGGTAACTGCTTCCCAATCCCTTGATGAGATTCCCAATGGCAGACCAAGGCCTGTTGTGATTTGAAATTTCCCGAGATTTGAGACAGTTCCAAGGCATATAGTACTGCGCCCTGAAACGCCTAGTAGGAGTTCAAACACAATAGACATATTCATAAGCCAGTGTACATAGGACCGGTTAGCTTCGTGAATATTAATCTCAAACAACGATGTATAGCATCAAATCAATTCAAATTAATTGTCTTAATATTCATCAAATTTACATGTGCATATGAGCAGAGCTTATCCGTTTATTTGCATGTGGTATCGGCGAGCCACAATTGTGCTGCGTCCAAAATATGAATGGCTGTAGATTTTAGTAACAACACCGCAACAGAATTAACACTGCCAAGCCATTGTCATCCATATATCCGCTCAATTAGGCCTGAATATACAATCGGATAAACTGAATTGGGTAGACTACATTATAGATACCAAACACTGACCCTATTAGCTCAATCTGATTACTATTGCATCCGTGGTGTGGACTGTTATAGGTACTGAAGGTGGCCCCATCAATCACTGATTGTGAACGATCCGTAGGTCAATTGTATCGACCATATTGGTGCCCACAAAACTATGATTATTAAATACATCTCAATTGGGATGGGTCAATCATTAATCAAGAGCCATGTTGGTCTAGGGGTTAGATAGAGCTTCCATTCTTACCCGGCACCCTCTATCATCGAGTTCAGGCAACCTTACTTCAGGAAAATGAAAATGGAAAATATTTATTAAAGTTTCAATGTAAGAAACTCAGCCAGGGTCCATGTACAGTTCATCTATACAATAAAAATCATATGCAATCATCATACAAAAATCTAATCGATGTAAGGTATAAATATTCACAAAGTGACAAATTTAACACAGCACTCAAAAGTAGCATTCTTTGGATGTGTTGTTCTCTATGATGCAAGTATTCCAGGAAAACAAATTTCTAATGGAATATCCAATACTACCCTGCCTCTTCCAAATTTCACGTATTTGTCAGCTGGCCATGAAACAATGCATTTCAGTCGGTGGTCCAGTGTTGGAGTGTCTAAATAGGAACCAAGGGCGAGGTCACTAGGTCAAGTGGTCTTCCTATTGTCGCCGCGGGTTCGTTAACGGCTTTAGGATAGCCGCCTTTAGATCTCTGAAGTCTGAATGTTACAATAGAATTTCTGTCATTGTTTCTTTTCTTAAAATAGTTGGTGATTGATACCTTGGAAATAGGAACCCATGAGGCGATGCTAAATATTTTCTACTAGAATTAGTCGCTACGGGAAAGACAGGTACGGTCCACGTATCTAAATACTAGTGTATTTATGCGTTCGAAGTATCCTAAGTATTAGCAGAACATTAACAAACCCGTAAACTACAACGAGTGATTCTTGACGCCGCCACGTCTTACAACCAAATTGAACTTTTCACGTAAAGTTTTGAGACTAACTGAATTTATTGAGCTGATATGAATAATAAATCTACTCAGAACCATTCAGGGTTCAAAACCTAAAGCGCATAACACAGCAAACGTAAACTTTCATCTGCCGACTCTGATAATTGAAGTGGGCAGATTATTCGAGTTGGAATATCAAGTAAAACCGCCCAACTACGGAGCCCATTATTTGCCATTATGCATCAGCTGGTTCAATCAATCGATTTAGCTGTTCCTGCATATTCGGCTTAGTCCATTAAATATATTAGGCTAGACGCAAACTTATATAAAATAAATGATTTAATTAGCGCTTTTGTATAGACGTTAAATTAATTAAGTGCTTTAGAAATAAGAAAGACTCTTAATATGCTTTTAATTTTTGAACATTCAAATGCCAAATAAAATCATAAATTTTATAAAGAAATCTCATTGTGAGCACAGTACCGTAGATCACACGATCGTCAATAGAGTTGCACCATGGTCCCGACCCGGGAGACAGTGCGTGTCGAATTATCTCTTTAAACTTGGCCTAAATCGCGGGTTTATGAGCCCCGGGGGAAATTAAGCGCGTATCAACTATTTACTCGTTGATTATTTAGCCGTTACGAGGGACCAAACAATGTTTATTCACATTCAATTCAAGATTTTGGTATACAATACCAAGTATGCTGTAGCCTCTATAACTAAATCAACTTACAATTTTATATCGTACAAATTCAAACGGACAATTTTTTAACAAAATAAAATTCTTTGTGAGTCTGTCTGTTTTTTCTGACAAATCCCTGAAACGGGACTTTCACTACATGATAGCTGGCTGATGACTGATGTGACAAGGATAGTTTATTATTAGGGTTTCACGAAATGAAATGAAGTCTATGCGAGTGAAACCACGGCGCACTGCAAGTATCAAATGTAAATGATATAGTGATGAATGATAATAATACATAGTTTTCGGAAGCTGTTATTCTTAGTAAACGTGATTGGTGTGGAGGCGTATTAGAAACTCACTTCCACTTAATGCTGGCTTATAATTCGCCGATGATTCAGATAGTGGCAACAATGGGACACGTTATATTAGCATTAGCAAAAACTCTAACGATAATAAACGATGTGCTCAATATTATTGCAGAAATAGATGATACATCTGCCCTCATCACATGGATACAAATGGATTTAACGATTGTAAGAAACGAAGAAGATATTTTGAAACAAGTTTCAATTAGACAGAGAATGCAGTAGAAATATTTATTAAGTATTATTATATATTAATTCAGACTTGGTCAGTTTTTCCAAATAATGTTAAATATAACACTATAATTTTATCTATACTAATATTATAAAGAAAGTATGTATGACTGTTTGTAACGAATTGGCTCAAAAATTACTGGACCGATTTGCGATGGATGGGCTACATTATCACGAGAAATATAGGCTATATTTGACGTCCGCTAGTAATTAAAGTAATTAAAGAACCGGGTATATCACAATCAACAAAATTATTTTATTCTCATGAACAACATCACAAAAATAAACGTACGTAATGAGATGATGTGAGTCAGCAAGCCTGCTATTACCGGAATAATAATGAACAGGCCCGTGGATGACTCCAATAAGAATTACTTTCAATCTAGTTGTAAGCTCGTAAATGCTTCTGCTAAACGACAGCAATGGCCTGGACGACAAGCAAACGTTTATTAGTTTCGAGGTAACCGTTCTTTGATATATACATAGTACTAAGCAGCTTATAAGCGCCATAAAAAATCCACAAATCATCCAGTAAATAAATATTATTCATATACTAAATACATTTAGATATTAAATCCCAATAATCATCAGTTTTTCTGCAAGCTCTAGAGTTCCTCGATGTGTGTGCTATTAAAAAAAGGTATTGCTGGTTTTAATACACACTTTATAGCTGTTCATCAAAACCTTTCGGTACGAATAAATCCTAACCTCTCGTATGAATTGTAATCACAAATATTACATATCGGTCGGCTTTCAGAGCTTATTTGCGTTGGGTATTCAGAGCGATTTTATAGCCATTCAAACGCGCCAGAAACATTATTTTTATATACGGACAAATGGTAAAGATCTGATCGGGACGGATGTATAGGCAACTCATCGATGATATTATGGACGCGAAAATATTCTGTTTGAATAACATTATTCCTAAGAATGAGATTTACCCGAGGAGTGTATTTATCTCTGATTTGCAATAGGTTAGACCACGTGTGTGGTAGGTAAATCATGGATCTGAAATCCATACATTATACATTATTAGATAATAATACATTTTTATATGGTCACGTGTATTCCCCGAAGGGATAGGCAGTACACCCACATTTCGTCAGTTATGTTTAAGTCCCGTGTAATGGGGGCGAGTGTATTGCCATTAATCACTATTCCACACTCCGGGCTGCTACTGGGAAATCACAGAAAAAATGGAAAAGCCTAATATCACTTTGGCCGACATGGGGATCGAACCCATTGAACTCGTGTTTCGCGGTAGCACATGCAAACACTAGACCAACGAGGTAGTCTCCATAAGCCTAGAATTTTATACTTACATCTCTTGTATCTCCCTTACATTTATGAAATAATACCCCTACCGTAAAGCGATATTAGTCACAGTCACAAGCTGGAAAATATCAAATATATGAAATAGTACACAAAATGCACTTGTAATATCGCACGTATAAGTAACCCGATAACGGTCGGGTGCGCCGCTGAACGGAGTGCGACTGCAATGAGGGTACTTTTGAACACGGTCGCGTTGCCAGCTTTGCAGTAATATGAGTTGCTGGTTATTACTTACGTGCAGTCAATGTGTGGTTAGTTCTACTATAATATTGAATTCAATTGACTCATACAACCGAGGTTTTAAAAGCTGTAAATTAATCACAGCTTTCAAAACCAGATATTAAAATGTCACCGAAAGCAACCGAAAGGGTGAACGATAAAAGAGTTTATGATGTTTATAAATCTAGACAAATGTTATTCAAAAGTATATCAAGGCTATCAGGACTAGATGATTGACACCTTATTCGGTAAATTCCAGTTAAAAGATAACAGTTCCGTAAGATGTTTTATTATAGTAACAAAAACCCCGTACTGATTCGCTTCTGGTAAAGCTACTGCACTAATATCAGAGGAATAATGAAACAAATGTATCGTATAAACTAGAAAAAAGGCAAAGTATGAAAGCCATTCAAGGCAACAAAACGGAATTATTAATCCGTCCCTTGAGGGGCTGATACATTGTCGTCGGAACTAGTTGGGGTTGAAGCATTTAGACGCAGTAAAGGCTCACTGTTTTATGTAGCAATTTATGTGCTAAGTTCTGAGTTTACAAATGTGTAAACTTTATCTCGGAGCTTCGGGATCTTGCCGTGATCGTGACTTTACAGTGAACTGACCGATTGGAAAAGCTTGAAGTGAAATTATACCTGATCCAAAGATAACACGTGGGAAATCTTAAGAAAATAAATTACGACTGAACAGAGAAAAAAGGCGTGATTTTCGAAAAATTATAATTATTCATTACACATACGACTATGCTATGAATGTAACACAGGGATTTTTTTAACTGGAAATTATTCTTTTATTGGTTTGTTTTTGATAAAATGCTGTTACAAAAGAACTTTAAGAGTGTGAGAGGATAGAATTCTTCATTAAAGTTCAGTAAATAGCTTCCAGACTTAATAAGGAGCGTTTATTCGTGTTTCTTGTATACTTTCCAATTTAATCTTATCTTCATTCGTTAGTCGTAGGTAAAGATTTTATTACTATACCTGTGTAGGCAGTAAATTAATCCTATCTTTCTCAAAATTATTTATATATAGCTTCGTATATAACGTGAAATAATTTTTATGAAACTTAAAATTTTATAACTAATTAATTAGAGGTATTCTTTTTAGGGCACAATTTCATCATGTCCACCGACCATATTATTAGGCGTCGTCTGCTACAGTTACGCACGAACAGCTTTGTAGATAATTACTAAAATAATGGGCTGGAAATTCGGATCCAACAATTTAGAATCTTCATTAGGACAGTGATGGAGGTGACGTCTTAAAATTAAACGATTTGTAGTTGTAATTGTAGTGTCCTCTAGTTTCAGATGAGGTCAGAATTTCAGTATTGTCGGTTGACCTTACATCAGGGTCATCATGAGCATTCTAGCAAATAGTTCCCACCATCGGCATTATATTGATGTATTAAAAAACGTTCTAAAGTATATTCCAATTGAATAATCTTATAGAGTAGCAAGATGAATGCCACAATGCAAATACTTAATATCATTAAAGCTGCAGAAGACGTCAACTAGAGAAACATGCATAGCTGCCACACCTTAACAGTCCAAAAAGCCAACACCGAGTGTTTACTATGCCCAATTTGTCGTGACCACAGATCTAATATGACATCAGCCAGTAAACCACCCACTGCCCACTCAAACAATTTCTATATGATTACAGTAATGTTAATCTTCTAAAACGAATATAGCAACAACCTTATTTCAGAACAAGTAATAGGCGATATGCTCGTGTGTAACCGTGGCTATCCTGTCCACAGACATAATTTGCATTCTACAATGTGCACGGCGGTACTCGTGTCGTCGTATCATATCCTGTACCTTAGTCATACGCAATCGTGCTGAGCATGGTTACACAATTGTTTTATATTTGTCAGACAAAGGGAACGAATATCATTTCGCTAATGGCTTTATCCTGGTCTAATGCATCATCATTCACCTGCACCTTATTTCCAAATTAAGCATGATCTAGATATCTATCTTGAACGTGTTCATTTTGGGCTTCTCCTACCATTTACAAATATTCAATATTTTTTAAACCCTATCATTCATTATCACGCTACCTACTCCGCTGATTTGTTTTCTTACTACCGAACAACATGTTATATCTAAAATGACGAACTCATCGTACTAACAATGACATCATATTTCTTATTAAATGTAGCTGATTCAATATTAAAAGCTACACTTAGCCAAATGATGCCAAGAACTCATAACTACTGCGAATAATATTTACCTAAAAATAGTGGAATCAAATCGATTATCTAGAAGTTATCGCGAGTCACAGCCGAGGACTCGATTAGCCGTGTGTAATTGGCTCGGCGCTGATCGATTGACGATTAAAACCAAAGGGTTGTTCCAGGATTAATGTTGGGCATTCGTTGTGGACGGACCCTTGCGGCTTTTAATTAATGTGCAAGCTTTTTTATCTTGCCCACAAATTTTGGGAAATTCTTCTGAAACACTGTTGATTTATGTAGCCGTTATTATCTTCGCGATATTTTTGGCGGAAAATGTTTCGTATATTTATTTAATGGGTCCGATAAAAATAATTAAAAGCCTTGGCAATTATAATGTGGTCCTATTTTTGTTGTAAGTTACATAAAATTATTATTTTAAATTTCTGGATCATCCTGTGATCACGCGATATTGCTATAATGAAGCGAGGTGTAGTGTAAAAGTAAGTCCATGAATTACTAATCCACCCTTACATGAATTATTAATTGTCTAAATATGGTAAAGGTTTACATAATCATTGTTTTAAAAAATGTTACCTCCTTTATCTCTGTTTAGTCCTCCAAACCAAACAGACTGTCGCCAGTAGAGCAGGTAGCTTGAAAACTAATTTAATTACATCTAGTAACAAAGTTTAAATTGCCGAGTGGACTGACAAAGGCCAGGAGCAACAAAGTAAGCATTTTAATTTTGAACTTCTCCTTATGTTATCACTTATGTTATTGTTATCAGGACTGGGAGGTGAACGAACGCTTAGGTGGTGATTAGCTTGAGTGTGTTATTTAACTAGGCTTGTTTCCGAAGGCGCAGAAACAGCGTTTGAGGATGTGAAAAGTAAGTCTTGTATGTAAGAGTGGATTGTTCTTTTGCCAAAGTTTACACACATTACAGAATTCAAGACACTTGGACGCATGTTTATATTTAAGATATTCATGGCATCACTCGAGAAATCAAGGCAAGGGCAGTATAGTAATTGTATTAAACTTACAGCTAAAATTACGACTTTCAATCTAGAACAAATACCGGTGGCCGATGTTATGAAACTCAATTTTAATGACGCCTAAAATTTCTGGAAATGGGTCAAACACATACCCACGCAAACAATGCACGGGTTTTGATACATGCTAAAGATCATACTGAGCGCATCACTTGGCTACGAATCCTATCTTCCAGACAACTCCGAGCTTTCCAAGCGATTTTAAATTTGATAAGAGCCATATTAATTATAGCCGTATTTAATTTGCATAAACAACGATATTTATCCCTTTGCGAGCTACCGTAAAAAAGTTGAAAATAGTTGGAAAATTCCCGGGAAGGGGAGCAAAAAGCGTAACAAAGCGTTTAGAATTTCAAACACGACATTACATACGTGAGCTTACTGAAAAGAGCCGACATTTTATGGGAATTCGCAGACAATTTTGAACGAATAATGGCATGATTACAGGGTATTTTGAGCTGCCTTCAAATTATGAACGACGAAAACACCTATTAATCTTTCAATATAAGGTTAGAACTAAACCAGGAAGTTTAGGCACAACACAAACGTCCGCTTCTGTGCTCCAACCAAATCAAACCTTAGTTCCTATATGTTTCTGCACCCATTTCTTAGTTGAATTAATAGTAAAATTTTCAGATTGTAGATCCAGATTGTAATTAAATTTTAAGTAAGACTGCGCATTGACTGATTAATAGTGACCTGTTTTTCCATATTTAGTTCTCCATACTTCCTTATGTGCCTTCTAAGGCCTTTATTTATCACCATCTATCATATCTTCAGACTTGTTTCTATTGAAAAAAAAATCATTATATTGTATTGTATTAAATTCAACAAACTCAAAGCAAATAATTATCCTGTAGCGATATTTCAGTTGGGATTCTTTCAAGGGCTTCCGGACCACGCGATGGAACGACAACTCTAAGGTTCTCCGGGTAAATCTCTTCCGGATTTTGTAATGTATGAGGGTATAATGATTGTGAAGAGGGTTTTTCTTTGAATGGAAAGTTCTGGCCTTTATTTAACTTACCCAAATTACAAATAGAAACCAGGACTCTACACAGTGTTTAAGAGCCCGTATATGTCACGGGCCACGGCGAGTCGGTTGACTTTACTGAACTCGGTACAAACTTAATTGTTGAGGTTCTCCAACAATTGTACACAACAATTGTTTAACACGCATCTAATTTCACTTGATCTAAGATGTTGTGTCTCAAATTAATCATCTTTATGCCTTTGAAGATGTCATTAACATTTAGAGAATCCCGTAAATTTGTTACGCCGGCGTATTCTGGAATTATTTACCTTCATCAGATAATTGTTTTCTCTTTCTTATTTAAATACAGGAAAGTATGTATTTGTATTATTTGCACTACACAAAGTTACTCTTGGGTGTAACGTCCATTATTATTAAGAACCGTCATTTTCCAATCTGAACTCGTGAGAGAATTATTCAAGCGTAGATTTTCTCGTTCTGACGTATCTTCAAAATCATGTATGCGTTGCGTTAGGAATTCCAGGCGCCTTCATTGCTTCTCAAAACAATTTTCGTGATCAACTGAGTGGATGATTGGTTGAATTACACGCTTGGTCTAATGCTCGACTACACAGCTGGGGTTCTTTAAGCTCCATTTGTGAATGTACTCTTCGTAAAACATTGTTTTAACCAGACATATTTCAGGCTCAACGAGGAATTACTTGTGGAATTGAAATCGAACGAAAATTTGAGATAGAAAATGCTTTATTGTTCATTCCAATTACGACACGATGTAACTCTTGGCCTAGAGCCTGGAGTGACAAGGTTTTGACATGATTCATATCCCGCACAGATTCTAAGCATTATTTCTTTGCAAAAACCCTTTCAGACTAACTTGCGCTTAAATTTAATTTAAACATGTAAGCCTTAAAAGCTTGTTTAAGAAAAAACCATATTCCTAGTAAGGCTAGAGTTTCGCTAACAACAAAGGAAAAACACAAAGAAAATTATAATGGAACTTTCAATACCAGACATTGAATACATGCATATTGGGTTTCGCGATATTTAACGAACAATGAACTTCTTAAGAGATCTTACAACATTTTTACTTTGGGAATGTATTGGATCACGTCACAATTGCTAGATGAGTAGACAGTTAGTTTTGATACATCCTCTGCATTCAAGATTTATATTCTTGTCGATGCAGCTGATGAACCTTGCCCTACGAATCCCTGATTATTTGTCCTCTTTTTACGACGTGAGGGCTATTTTATCCTTTAATTATTTGGTGTTACTTATCCTTGATCGTCCCCTGCCATGACATCCATATATCGTACCTTCCAAAATAATACTTATGAAACCGTCATGTCGTATGTTACTAATATTTTTTCTCTCTATATTCAATTACTAAGTGAACTTAATGATACTAATACTAATGCAAAATTGGCGCTGATTTATAAACTTCTATAGATTAACAGGTACCTCTCAAACATGCTTGATATGCCTCAAAAAACATTACCAAACAAGAAGCGGTTGTTCTTCCACTTCGGTAGGTAAGTTAACTTCAACCTTATTAGCAGTCCCAACATGACCTTTCACACCCAAATCAATTACTCGCATACCAAATCCGTAATCAAGTTAAACTATCGAGAGTATGCCCCTTATTACAGGGTCTCCTTTGCTTCACAACTATGTCTGAGGGCCTTTCTGTCAATCAACTTAAACCTAGAGCTAAGCCAGTAGTTAGTCTCAGTTAGCAATTTTAGCTGCCTAGGTCTGTAATTTACAGCCGGGATTATACCTATTAGTCGTTAGAACTAAAACAGCTCTTGTTGGAGATAATGAATACGGCTGGTTTAATTTAAAGGCATTCGTTTTAAACTTTCAACGCTTCAGAAACTATTACGTACAAAGAATAAAAGACAATTAACGCACACATACACATAAACACTCTGTGTTCTGGTACCGTGAGTACATTTAAATCCCACATAATGCTCACAATAGGCAACAATGAAACCGCATAAGGGACGATATGGTCCCTGAAGACATTTAAACAGTCCTAAGCATTTTTGAAGGTATGTCTGTGCGTTATTACCCCTTGACCATTTATAGACTTGGCAATTCAGACCAATTTCAATGCAGAACTGTATTATTCCTTTGTCCTTGGTTACCTGTAACAAATAAAAAAAAAATGCATTATTTGAAATAGACAACATTAAAATTAAAACTTTTAATTATGGAGATGTGTTGCCTTGGGGTTTGAGCAGTCGCCTGCTACGCAAGCGACGCAAGTTCGAATCTCAGCCACTAATGAATTGTTCTAAAACCTTATGCACACCACGTGCTTTACGGTGAAGGGAAACATCGTGAGGAAACCTGCATTTCAACGTCGTCCTGTAATTGAAACCTGTAATTCAAAGTCGTATGTATAGTGCCTGAGACGGCGATGGACTCACCCTCTGTCACGTTGGCACTTAATTATATTCGGTGAAAATGCCGCTACTGGGATGACACAAGCATATTTTTTTTTGAAGATTTAAAAAATCTACAATATTAATCATCAATTTATGTTTGCTACATGTATGTCAAAATTTTATATTAGGTCGCAATTGGTCTAATTACCTGCAGCAGACACCAAATCATCCGGTAAAGGCATAATAACAACAGAATTATATTTCCAAATGCACAAAGCATAGTGGAGGTATAGGGGGAAAGGTATAGAGGCAGATTGTCGGAGCATCGGGAACTGCATTTCACTATTCATGCATATGAAGCGATTAAACTGGGTTTAAATTCATGCATACATTACATACTGGAACTCAGTTAAGAACTGGCAAACGAGTTCTATTGTGTGAAATTTACTGATGATATGTGGTTAACAATAAGCTTCAATATATTCATGCTATGTTATTCGTGACACACTATTTATTTTAAAAAAAAGTATTTTTAGTTACTCCGTGAAATAGTGCATATCTGTCAATGAAAGTCCCATTAAATCGGTCCAAAAAGACAGAAAAATATATATTTGTTATTTATGTATCGTTTATACTTTCATAGAAGATACTTTTTGAAAAGCTGTTAATTTGGAATGACAAACAGACACTTAAATTGTATTTATGTGTTTAGATCTAGATATTAAGTATGTTCATTAGTTTTAACAGAAGTAACAAAATCCAGAAGCATTACAGAGTATAAGAGCATAAGAAGGCGACAATTTATTTGCCACTCAATACAATGCTATCCAAGTATTTATTGGTATTTAAATGTTTCAACATTGGCGAATTTCAATTAGAAATGTCCATACTTGTTGCACTGTTCCTCATAGACGACAAATAAATCAAAGTCTGTACGATAATGACAATAAAACTATGAAAATCGTTTATAAACCTAACTAAGGATATTATGCATGTTTAATGCTACAATTCCACGACAACACGTAAGCTCTGCTCACTGAACCGAGTATAATTTAATTTATGCTCAATATAAACAGGTTAATGCCATTCTAGCACTCGAGATAGTCTCATATTTGATTTGTCCGTAATGAATAGACGTCTTTAGGGATGGATATGCTATCATTCAAGCGGTCCTGGATCCTCTCATGCTGTGTGTGCAGTGCACTAGTTTGATATAGAAATATAATCGTCATTAGGCAGATACTAAATGTTGTTTCATGCATTCTGAATTTACAAATAAGTAAAAGCGGAATTTAGTTTGTATATATAGCCTGTGGCTTATCTCTCTTTGGTTTTTTAATAAAAGGTATTTAAGACACGGTGGCCGTGGGGTTTGAGCAGTCGCCTGCTACGCAAGCGACGCAAGCCCAAATCTCAGCGGCGCCAGTACCAATGAGTTTTCTAAAACTTATGTGCAGTAATTTCACCCCACGTGCTTTACGGTGAAGGAAAACATCGTGAGGAAACCGGCATATGCTTGATAAGTAATTCAAAGACGTATGTATTGACCCTGAGACGACGATAAACTCGCCATTTGTCACGTTGACTTGATCATCTTCGGTGAAAACTGGGTGTTGTTATTACAACACCTCGCCCTACCTTTTCGGGGAATACAAGCGTGAGCATATGAATGTCTTAAGGTAATTTTATCAAAACGATGTTTTCCTAAAACGTAACCTAGTTAGATCTATTTTTTGCCCCTGAAATCCCCTACACACAAAATTTCATAGAAAATCGTTGGAACCGTTTCCGAGATTATATATATATATTATTATTGCTCATTTACAGGTATAAGATAAAATTGAAGTGTCTGTTTGTAGTAACAGCATTTCACTGAGTACATATGAAAGTCAAAGTCAAAGTCAAAGTCAAAAGTATCTTTATTCGATTAGACTTTTACAAAGCACTTTCAAATCGTCAGAATGACACAATTATACAGGATTATACATGCTACCGCCAGGTTCGGAAGTTGCTTTTACTGAGAAGAACCTGGCAAGAAACTCAGTAATTACTCTTTTCAAAAATATTATACAATTTAAAGAATACAAAATAAATAATTTAAAAAACGTAAGCTCATGGACAATGTTCCAATGCACAAATGTCGATAAAAATTAACATAACAAAAAATCTAGTACATCTACTTATAACTAAATGCGTAGCTTGAGATGACCAGCCCCCACAAGCAGCACCTGTTCACAAGTATGACGTGAATGCCAGCCATTGACCTCCTCAACCATCATAGAGGGAAGTGGACAACCCGTCATCCAGACGCCGCCGCAAGCAAAGGCATTTTAGTGAGCTTGACAACTCAAACCAGTCAAACAAAGATCAAAACTAATAAATATTAAGAATTGTAACATAAGTACAGTGTCCATGAGACTACTTACAATATTTATCTGGTAATACATTATTCCAAGTTTCTTTATCACATATATAATCACTAACTGTATAATAACCCTTTTTAAGTAATACAGATTTTACAGTCTCTTTAAATTTATCAAAGGGTAAATTTACAATACATGTAGGTAACTTATTATAAAAGCGTATACATTGCCCTAAAAATGATCCCTGGACTTTCTGTAAGCGGTGTGTAGGTACTACTATTTTATTTTTGTGCCTTGTGTTGACATTATGTACATCACACTTCTTTTGAAAAGAATTAATATTTTTATGTACAAGTAATAAATTTGATAAAATATACTGCGAAGCCACTGTTAAAATTCCTATTTCTTTAAATTTTTCCTTCAAAGATGCTCTAGATCCTAAGTTATAGATTGATCTTACAGCCCTTTTCTGTAATATAAATATGGCTTCTATATCGGCAGCTTTGCCCCAAAGCAGGATGGCATACGACATAACGCTATGAAAGTAACTAAAATAAACTAAGCGTGCCGTGTCTACATCAGTGAATTGCTTTACTTTCCTAACTGCATATGCTGCTGAGCTGAGTTTCCCCGCTAGACTAGATATATGTGGGCCCCATTGAAGTTTATTATCGAGTGTTACACCTAGAAAAACTACTGACTCCACAATATCCAGTTCTTCACCATTGATCATAATTTTGGTCGGAACAGGTTTGACGTTAGGTAAAGTAAATTTTAAGCATTTTGTTTTTTTTTGCGTTCAAAACTAAGTTAATTACAGTGAACCATTTCAATACTTTGTCAAGGGCACGGTTTACATCATCATAATCCGTTTTAGCTCTGTTAACTTCAAACAGGAGTGATGTATCATCAGCGAACAGTACAATATCACAAGTATTCTGAACAAAATGCGGTAAATCATTAATGTATATCAGAAACAGAAAAGGCCCTAATATTGATCCCTGCGGAACGCCCATTAGAACCGGGGACCCGGAAGACTTAACGCCATTTACCTCTACTTTCTGTACCCTCTGGCTTAAATATGAATTAATTAAATCGAGTGCAGTACCTTTGACTCCATAGTGTTTTAATTTGAGCAATAATGTCTCCTGATGTACGCAATCAAACGCTTTAGATAGGTCACAGAATACACCTATCATATCATGTGATTTCTCCCAAGCCCTATATATACATGTCGAAGAAGTGCAACACCGGCATCAGTAGTCGACCGACCTTTGGTGAAGCCATACTGCTCATTGTGTAAAATCTTATTCATGTTGAAATGTAAAACTAACTGATTTAACATGATTTTCTCAAAAATTTTGCTAAGAGCAGGTAAAATTGAAATTGGTCTGTAGTTATTGGGATCATTAATATCACCAGCTTTAAACAATGGTATAACTTTACTGTATTTCATCAAATCGGGAAATTTACCTAATTTAATACAATTGTTAAAAATTTCAGCTAGACTTGGAGCTATTATATCTAAGTATACACGGAACAGGTATAAAAAAACAATGTTTAAAATTTTTCTCTGTCTGTCTATTTCTTCCGGCAAATCCCAAAATGACGAGATCGATTTTAACGATACTTTCACTGACAGATAGCTAATGTTACAAGGAGTAACTTAGGGTACTTTTATTTAAACATATCACTAGGGGTCCGCTGGTCACCCATGAAATTAGCTCTACGCCGGTAATATTTTTGGACTATCAATCATTCTTATACACTGTTGTCTAACAATGCTTCACGCTCATACAAAGCAAATATCCAACATCATCCCTATAAAGCTAAATTCTAAATCCCATATCGGGGTGACTTAACGTTCCGCACGTTCAGGTAATGCGTATAAATCGCGAGCGGAATTAATTAACCTATGCATTACCATGTTTATTTAATTAATTCGTGAACAATAAACACGCGATCGCACGTGAGTGAACACAGCCATAATCAAATTGGTAATGCCTAGCGCCATCTAGTAATGACTTTGAATAACATACGCTATTACCGACAGGTTCAATATTACCGACGTTTATTTCGCGGGAGCATTCATTAGTATAGTTTGCTCTCGTTTGTCTTGCGTTATAGGTAAACAAACATTGATTATAATCAATTCTTTGAAGAAAACGTATTTCCACTGAAAATAACTGATATTTGAAACTAATGACACGAAAAAAATTTGTTTACATACGACATCACATTAAAAACATCTAAAATTATCAGTGTTTCTCTATGATATTATACATGTATTTTTACAGATAAATTAAATTGAAGTGTCTGTTTATAATTCCAAAATGACAGCTTTTCACTAAATGCATATGAAAGCATATACGGTATTGACTTAAAATCGATTTTTCATAATGTTCCAGTGTCTGTAGTGCAAGGCTAATGCGGACACGACCCATAGATAATTGATAATATTAAAATCTTATAACCAGGCCCAAAGCGTTATTACCTACTTTAAATATTTGAACATACATATGCTCACGCCTGTATTCTCCGAAGGGGTAGATAGAGGTGTTGTAATAACAACACCCACTTTTCACCGAACATAATTAAGTACCAACGTGACCGATGGTGAGTCTATCGCCGACTCAGCCACTTTACATACGTCTTAAATTACTTCTCAGACACATGCAGGTTTCCGCACGATGTTTTCCTTCACTGTAAAGCACGTGGTAAGAAATCACTCTACATAACGTTTTTAAATAGGGATTCGAACTTACGTCGCTTGTGCAGCATGCGTATGCTTAAGCATTTGTAATTATAAATAGTAATTTCAGTATCCAATAGAGTTATCTCGATTAAAGGTGCATCGTAAATCCTATCGCGACATCGCTTTGGGTGGCATTGCGCAAGGTTTACTTTGATGCTACACCGAATGCTCAAACTAAACCATCTTCTTGACGAGATTATTACTTCAACCCGATCACAGAGGAATGCATGTTTTACTGCTCTCAATATCAAAGACACAATACATATAGAAAGTTATAAAGAATTTTATATAACAGTTTTCTGCCGTAAAGTTGAAATAATGGTGTTGAAGATCCATGACTTTTAGGACTTAAAACATTCTGATCGAAATCGATCGAAAGCAAACTCATCTGGGTTAAGCTGCCGTCACGAATTATGAGCGCTCAGCGAAAATAGTGGGTGTGATTGCGCAAGTATTTTTACGCTTGCTCCATACAGACAGACTAAAAAATGATAACTGCGCATTCAAGGTCAGTGGTCATAACTTGTGACGTCACAGCATCTGTAACCCATCATCTATACAGATGAATAAAATTACAGTGTCTGTTTGGAATTCCAAAATAACAGTTTATCCGTAAATGTTTTCTCTATTTGTTCCGGTTAATCTCAGGAACGGCTGGACTGATTTTAACGGTACTTTTCCTGGTAGATAGCTAATTTTACAAGGTATAAATTAAGTTATTTATAAATTAAAATGGGTACCGCAGGTCACCCATGAAATTAAGTCTACGCGGGTGAAACCGCAGGGCATAGTTAGTTCTAATAAAATTATTGATACGAAATTGTATCTACATAATGTATATGTATAGCGCTGCCGCCTTACATCCACGCAGCAACAGGTCAAGTGATGCACTAAAAAAAAATTAAGATAAAGGGCCGGAACGTGACATAGTTGGTCAACTCTTAATACCGGTTCCCAAGTCACCGTGGACTAAACTACTAGCCACATCAAATACTACGATAAAGGTACACACGGACAATCATGTAGCTATAAATAAGTAAAGGTAGGCAGAACATAAAGCAGTCGTACTTAGTACCGTACAGAATGTAGGGCGAACTAACTGGGCTATCAAGTCACCTGACGCCAACGCGGCGCTGAATGCACTATACCTACCTATGCAGGCGTACGTGTCGAGCTTACAACCATTACATAGATTCTTCCTTATGCATAATGTAACACTTGTTTTTGCCCAGTAAATAACATCTTATCTGGGCAAAGTAATGAGGGACTAGAAAAGAATTTAAAGTCGATGAACATTCTTGTTATCTAGACAAAACGCACGGAAATACTAAGGTTTGTCTCTTTAAGTGATTTGGTGTTAGTCTTAAACGGTCAAAGTACAAAGTGCGCGACGAATATAGCTGACCTTCTGCTTTTTGATTTAAACTGTATAGTTTATTGATCATAATCATACACATTGTATAAGATCCAAACATACAAAAGACGGATCTCTAGATACAGAATCAGAACCAAATCAACTAGGTAATTAAAGTATCAGTAGTAAATATTTCATTTATAATTCAATTCCGAACACGTGCACCACAATCAATGTTAAAATCCGCAAATGTAACGCGATACAATGGAAATATGAGACAAATTGGCATAGTTTGTGGGCACGATGTCAAACCAATGACTATATTGTCAACCCAATTATATTATTGGCATATCATTAACGATGGTTACATCGAACAAAATAGGAGGAACTAATGAAAATCAGAGTACCTAATTGGGAATCGGCATATATTTTTTGGATGACGTTATAGTTTTACACTCGCTACATAGATGTTCAGGTTCAATGGGGTCACCACTGTGGGAAGAGCTAGTGATCATGCTTCTCCCCAGTAAAGCTAAGATCTTCCAGCCGGGCGGGTGTCATGTTTAGAGAACCGCGGCTCAAACTGTTCTAGTTGAACATTTACAGAAAGCTCTTATTACGCGATTCAGGTTCTCGTGTATTTATTCTGAAATTTGTTAGCGAGTAGCGCCATCTATTTGAGTGTAGAAACGCTTCTCTTCGGTAGAAATCTGCACTATGCCCAACGATATTCTTGGTGATGATGGCACCCTAAAAACAATGCAGACAAAGTCACGGGTAAAAAGCCATGTTAATGTATGCTAATACCTCCGCATAATGCTTACTTCAGACAAACATTGTTCAAAAGCGTGATTTAGCGTGCGTTGCGAGTCTGGACACATTGTTAGCACATTTCCAACGTTTACGATCAATGTTTGGTTAACCCGACGCCGGTAATACCATACGATTGTTTGGTTTTCATCAAAACCAGTGAGTCGAGTGTTGTGTTTTAATAAAGAAGGTGTAAGTCTAAAAATGTTTTAGTCTTTGTAGTTGCCCGTCCGTAGCCTCCTCATCCGTACGCAGAGTTCCTTAGACAAGGTATATTATGTTTTTATTTCCAATATGTCACTACTCAAGAGGTGCCAAATTATTTTCCCTTCATAAAATTTCAAAAATAAAGACCATATCAACATCGCAATTATCATCATCTTTATTTTTACCTTTATAAACAGTCAATAATTCACTGTTACAATCTTTCTCAGAGATACCATAACCCCGATGCAGTAATCAAATATCATTTAAACACAGACGAATTTCGAAAGGGTCCCTAGGGATACTTCTGGATCATAACTGGGCCCACGTACGGTGCCACCGGTGAGTCATAAATTAAAAAAAATGTTATAAAACAAAACAAGTTACGTTCGCGATACGCGCCGCCATTACCGCTGCCTGATTTACGGGCTCAGGCCAGATTTAGTTTATAATAAAAGGGAAATTACCGAATTTCCTACGGTCCTGATTTATATGTTACTGTTAATGGAAAATATTGCGGGATATATTTTACATCTGTGTCGGCTTGGGTTTGTTTCGACCATTGTTTAATTTGTTTGAAAAGGTTAGTTTTGTATATCTATGTTGATTCAACGGAATTAGTTGCTGAAAGTGAAGGGCCTCAATGTCCATCTCCAAATATTTGAGGTGCTGATTGCCTTTTTGATTTGTGGTCATTGTAAACTTTGCTAATTTAGTACTTTAGTGGTTAGATCGAACAGGAAAAACACTTTTCATAAATTAATCCATCTTCCATCGATTCCATTCTTTAAAAATCCAGATATCGATATATAGCGACTAAAACGAGTCAACGAACTATATGCCGTACAGTCGTTAGAGCGAAAAGAATTATCGTGGAATCGGTCTCCAACAATACAACTGCTAAAGTTGAGGAAAAACTAAGACAAAGGCGCCTAGAACTTGATTGGTGACGGTTAATTAATTATCCGGTTGGATTTCATCTATTTCCTACATTATATATCAAAAGGAATCGAGCTTGAAGTTACAATTATAAATTCTAAAGAACCATCAGAAACAATGTTATCCAGAAAGTAATTTACAAATAGAAAAACGTATATTTGCTATCCCAAATAGTGAATTGTTTTGTTGTAAATTGCTGTAGAGACAAAAGGAGTGCCGACTGTCGAGCAAGCGAAATATTGTTTTTGACATTTTGCACCAAATCGAATTATCCGCCGGAACACAGTTACAAGTTGAACTAATAAACTTGACATCAAACATTTACTTTTGACGAGAGATAATGGTAAAATTCCGTTTGCGAACATCAAAGCTTTGTAAAGAAAATTGATGAAACGACCATGGTTCACGTACAAATAAAGGGATCTGGTTGAATTGTTCCATTTTAATACAAATTAACGAGAACCTCGTGATCAATATATACATGTGGTTCCTTCCTGCATTTTGTTCTAAGAGGTAGGCAAAGATGTAGTTATAGTACATCCACAGGGGCGAGCTTATTGCCAAAAGCCCAGCACTATTCCAGACTCCAAACTGCTACTAGGCAATCACAGATAGAAAATAATATCACTTATCCCAACCCGGGGATCGAAGCCAGGACCTTATATTTCGCAGTAGAGACAAGGCAGTCAAATAATAATTTGACAGTAAAGGACACAAAGTATGCCATATAGTCTTTATTATAATAAAAGTTAGAAAATATCAACAAAGTTAAACTAGTCACTAAACGATGTAACCAGGTACAAAACTTTGAATTGCGGAAGCTGCGGGCTAGTCCCCGAGAAAGTCTAGAAGTTGCAGTTATTGCTCAAACTTTTATTGCCATCAACTTGTTCCAATAAACAAAGAAAGCCGTTAGGCATAATAATCTTGGCGCTTATTACGTAATACAGGGAATATTGCTTTTATCGCAGAGGAAGGAAGGAAACAATCTTACAACTGACACTCGACAAAGACGATGCTTCGAAATAAAAGCGACGGAAGAAGTGCTTACATTATAAGGGTAGGTACTCCAAGAGGATGTAAAAACAACCACAATTCACTGGAAATAATAACATACCTACGTGAAACGTGATGATTCCCAAACACCTACTATGAAATCTGATTGAAAATTGGCCAATGACCATCCTAACGGTACCTGTTTATTGGCAAACGTATTCGATGCTGTGTTAGGCAATCACGTCTCAAAATTCATAAAGCATTCCCTTAATAGTCACTTAACAACAACCGAGATGTAAGAAAGTCTAGAACGTATTTATGAAGGTAAAATGCGTGAACAATTTGGGCCCGAAATTAAGCCTACTGGGCCTAATGCGGACGCGGATGCGTACTTCCTCGCCATCAGAAAATGTAACAAGCTTTTACCTGAACATTTCAACTGAGCAGGCAACGTGACATTATAAATCCTAATTCCCTTTTTCGTCATGACTGAGTTGAAATATTAAGGCGATATAAGAAGGCTATTCTACTTACTGCTTCTTCTACAAGTGTCAAACGACCTGAATGACATATTTGTACGTATTGCCGATTGAGAATTTGGACTTTTAAGTTACACAATTTATAAGAATTCATGCAGTTCTTAGCGTATTAACAAATCGCACTGGATAAAAATAAACCAGAAGTCTTTCCTAAGGGCTTACCGACAAAATCGAACGGGTAATAAGGGACTTACTTGCTTCTTATCCATTACGAACGTAACCTACAAGGCAGTCTGTATGAGAGCAGTCACAAATAGACACGTTTAATTATTCTTCGAACTGTCAATAATCATCCAACCATATTTTTTTTCCAATAAAAAAAATATATTTCAAATCAAAAACCTTCGAAACATCATGCATGATATTTAGGTCATGCAAACAACATCCCTTTCATTACCGTGCTCAAACATACACGAGTAGTATTAAAGACCATCCCCCGGGGTAGGGTCTCAGTTTCACCGTGAAATACGCTGGAAACTTCCATTACCTGCGAACGCCTTTCCGTTAACGAGTTTTGTGTTTGCAATTTTCAGATTTCAGCCCGGGATGGGTACTTTGTAACTTTAACGCGGCACAAGTATTGCACGTCAAATTGAACAAGTCACATTTTCGTAATAGACTGATCAGGGCGCCTTATGACGTTGTTATTACCGAAAGAAGCGAAGGTAATACTCACTATGCATGCTGATGATTGTAAATGTTTAAATGTGTCTGAATATAGTTTGATATATAGACACCCTGAATTAGAAAAAACCTGTTCCACTAGAACAGAAGCTTGTTATTATACAAACGCAAACACCATGTATAGAGTCATAATACAGCAAAATGAAATCTTTTTAATCCGTCTCTTAGAGTGCTACATAGATTGTACATTATTTATAATTTCAATGGACCATGGAGAGGCCGAGAGCCTGATATATTATTAATTGACTTATAAAACTATTTTCCTTTGAACGGGTTTCCATTAGACTATCCGGGATGGCAAGGTCTTTGAAAATAATTGCTGCTATCGTTAATAATGTTTAAAATGACAGTGTAGATACACCTAGAGGTAGTCATCAAATAAGTAATATTACTATGGCTTTTAAAATGCTTGATCACAACATCCATGTACTTTATTTTTATTCATTTTAGATCAAGAATGAAAATCACTTAAATCTCAACGATATTATCGATAGCTGAACAATAGAAAATCGATTTTCCATTCCCAAAACCATTCCATGATGTCGTGGAGCCTAAAGACCAAACGCTAATCGAGTAATCGTGACAGACCATACCGAGCGTTATCAAGCAAGTCAAATCTGTAACTTAACAGAAATACTTAGGTCCTGTTAATGTGAGTGAGCAAGTTTGCGTGTAAAAACGCGGAATGCATATTAGCGGAGCACCGTATACCCTGATCAAATATTAAACATCATATGAATATGTACACGGGCTGTGGTTAAAACGGGGTGTCGGAGGTTGTATCATTATTTATTAGGTTTTAAAACACCCCCAGATTACGTCACCAGAAAACATTACGAGAACTCGAACAATAGCCACAGTGAGAGATTACGACTTAACTGCTGAAGTTTGTGAAATTCCAGAACATGTACCTACCTGGACACAAAAGGAAAAATGAAATATTAAAAAAATACACAAATAGAAATGAGGAATAAAACGTCTTTGTCCTCGTTTCACGTCAAATACACGTTCACAATCTATTTGTCAGACAATTTTCTATTAAACAAAAGCTGATCTCGACTTTCTTCATTAAAGTATCATGGACAGGGAAAACGAGCTTGGGAACTTTGCTTCGAGCTGAGATGCCTTTTTGTTTAGATCAAAAGAATGTTCAAAAAGTACCAGCTTTGCACCGTTCTAAAGATTTGTACCTAGCTGCTAACGAAACGCTATAAGCTGTCCAGCCACCTTCTTTTTGCGACAACTCGACAAATTCGTTTTTTGAAATATCATACCAATCTCATACCAATTTTTATATATACTTGTTGTTGAAAGAGCCGTGGTGGCCACGGGGTTAGAGCAGTCGCCTGCTACGCAAGCGACGCAAGTTCGAATCCCAGCGGGGCCTGTACCAATGAGTTTTTCTAAAAAAACTTATGTACAGTGATTTCACACCACGTGCTTTACGGTGAAGGAAAACATCGTGAGGAAACCTGCATATTCCTGAGAAGTAATTCAATGACGTATGTAAAGTGTCTGAGACGGCGATGGACTCACCATCTGCCACGTTGGCACTTAATCACCTTCGGTGAAAAGTGGGTGTTGTGTTTACAACACCTCTGCATACCCCTTCGGGGAATACAGGGGTGAGCATATGTATGTATGTAAGTATGTTGTTGTTGAAAAAAATTCTGTGAAATTCCCTAGCATCTAAACATAGGACGCATCGCGCAAGACATATACGATGAAGCACACCGCCCCTTCTTTTTTGGTCCTCCGAACTGTGTCACACAAATTGTCCTTATTATATCCAGCTATTGTCAGCCCTAATTTACTTACCCTATCCTATGTCCGAGTAAATGAAGCTTCACTCATGTTTTTATCCGTCGCTCGTTCTGATCTGACACGGTCCGCTATTATACCCGGCCATGTTTAATTTTAACGCCGAAAAGGAAGTGTTTATGGCCCGTAATTATTTCCAGAGAGACACTATGTCAAATTAATTGGTGCCTATTTCGGCGGATTTAGATTTCTTTTGCGTAAGGCAAAAATACGAATATTTCAGGTTTTTTTTTTATTTGTGTTGAAATCGGGACGTTCGATTTTACTCCTGAGTCCGTAACACATGATATCATCCGAATCATTTCAATATTTTGTCTAAATGTGCATTTACAATTAACAAATCATGACCATTTCTGAATATTTAGCTGTTCCTGTTTACTCTTGTCCTATACATAGAACACAGTTTGTTTGCTGGAACTCGCTAATTTCAAGAATTACTGGTCCGATTTGAAAAAATATTTCAGCGTTGGAGAATCTATGCTATATGATAGGGTTAAGAAACTATGCTTTCTTATTGACTAAGATTGAGGAGTCGTCGGGCAGAAGCTAGTAAAAGCTATTTCTAATTCTATTTCAAGAATATCTTTGAAACCTTAACCAAACGTAAACTTCTCTCGTTGGTAAACATTCTGGCATCGTTATCTGACCGGTCAGTAAGTAATACGTTAACACGGAGACCTTGAGATCGTGTTTATTTACGTTTTGTTTAGGTAACAGATACCGGCATACTAACTGGTGGCAAGGGGAATTTGTTTCTGTTGAAATGTAAGGGCTCTACCTCTTCCTTACTTATTCTTAAATTTCTGGAAGAAATTGAATTGAAGAAATTGTTTCAGATAAAATTCATCTTTGAAATCGAAATTGAATTTAGGTAAACTAAGAGGCGGGCTAAAATACCAAAAATCAACTATATAAAAATAAGTCGGGTTTTCCTTCCTGACGCTTTAACACCAGAACGCACGAACCGATTTGGCTAATTTTGGTATTGAATTATTCGGAAGTCCAGGGAAGGTTTGTACGTAGAGAAAATTTTAAAAGAGTCTTGAAAAAGTGTAAAATCAACATCTTTCTATACTCCCATTTATAAACAATTTGTACTAATACATAAAAGCTAATTTGAACCTTAAAACCATACTGTAAAGTTCAAGTAGGTATTAGTGAAGAGATTTCGGGAAGGTAAAACAATCGAAGACAAAAGAAGTGACGATAGTTCTGTCAAACACATTCAATGTCATCATATGTCATTTCATTTTAACAGCGATAAGTATTGTTTTGTGTTTATCTAGCAATTAAAAATATTTTTTTGTTTGAACAAATGAACTTAATAATATTTTTTTTATTACTATGCCTTATACGTAGCGAAGCACGTACCGGGCCGCTAGTAATATTATAAAATTAACGACCCTGATTACAGACAAATAAAACTGGAATCCTAACCTCACCCCCAAATTACTAGAAGTCTAGACGAACCAATGTGTAATACAATACGGAGCAACGACCAACCTTTGCGATCACATTCAGGTGTAGATCGAGTTGCTTTAAGAATTCATAAGATGGCTTCGGATAATTACATTTATAAACCTAGCACTCTTTGTTAATTGAATATAGTAAACTTGCAAGGACTTTGAAGGAGGATTCTTAAATGGGTTCAGAATCATAACTGCAATTATCTTCACTTCCAGTTATACAAGACTTGCTCTAAACTTTCCAGCCTCCATCCATACAGATAAATAAAATTTAAGTGTGTGTTTGTAACTTCAAATTTACATCATTTCACTAAATGCATCTTATATATCAGCCGGTTTCGGGAACTCTTGTCCTTTCCATCCTGGTTTGTTCAATATTATATTACAATTGAAATTCGCTTAAATATGCCTATATTCTCTATCAAATCAATTCGCAATAACATTACGTTTATAATATTTTACTTCCAATATTTTAATGGAAATCAGGCGTGATGTTGATATCCTTGGAAGTTTCGACGTCGAGCCTCTTGATAAGAGTGTCCCTGAGGGCAGACCTTTACAAGAGTATCAATCGAGTTCACTCACAGGAATTATTTTAACAAGTTGTTATTGTAGTGAACTTATTGTTATTGCTGAACAAGAACAATGACTCCATTTCGATATTGTAAATGAAAATGTCTGTATCTATCCATCTGTTACCTTTTCACGGCTTAATCGCTGTTCTTATTTAGGTAATTTGGTAAAGATATAATCCCTTTGAATCCAAGGACAAAGTATCTGGTTAAAGCTAGTAATAAATGTCGGTTGTCACCCCTAACATATTGTTTTGGACATACGCTCATAGGTAAAACTGTGTCGTATACGGTAGCAAAACGGTTTTAGGATCAATTGACGATGTCCCTTTCAACTTCTTACATCAAACATTTCAATAAGTTATCGGCGTCATGTTAACCTTGCGCTACATTTCAAAAACAATAAGATGAGAGATAATCCGAATTTCAGCACAACTGCCGAGATCGGATGCGTTTTAATGTATGTAACAATGCCTATACTACGTTTCGAAATCTCTCCTGTTTTTGTGACCCGAAACCTATCACAGCAACTGTACATTAAAACTAGTTTCACTTGTAATAAATACTTGTAGTTGTATCGTAGCAAGGCGCCTCTAACCGCAGCGTACCTTAGATTCAGTATGTATTCAGTGTTTGTATTATTCATAGCTATAATACGAGCTATGTCCAGCGGTTTCACGTAGACATAGAAGTTCATGAATGGCTTTTGCTTTTCTCTTTCTCTCACTCACTTTTAATACAGATATTTGCTCAAATCCAATATATATTTGTCTGGACTGAATCCAGACAAATATATTACACAATTAAAGGACATCAGTTTTGAAACTTTCGCAAACATCAAGCTTCCCACAACTTGGACTGAAAACTTTTCAATCGCACACAAATACAAGTGAACTGAAGCAGATAAAGCAGACTCGATATAAAATAGCTAAATGCGAGTCAATCGGTTCGTTTACACGTGCATTCATCCCCAGCATCGCAGTGTTCAATTGAAAACTATGTAATTTCAGTTGAACGCTTTCAAAGGTCTCTGCGCTTTCAATCCAACTATGCTTGGGTTTTCAGCAACGAGTTTCAGAATGGATATTTTTTTTATTTAGTTGTTGCTCTCTCTACTAAGAATAGAAGGTTCTATTTCCACTTTCACTGTTTTTCTGTCCCGTACCCCATTACAATTTTTTTTTATTTCTTAGTTTATGTCATTAAGTCCTTACGTAGTAACTTCAACACGACGTGTATACATAATGTATTGTGTCAATATTATAACCAGTGTTATATGCCATTCATAAAAAATAACAGTCAAAGCTATATATTTATTGAAAGCCTTTATTTAGTGACACTATACCAAACGAGGATAAAATTAGCATAGATATTCCGTAAAGTCACTGACCTGCGTCCACCCACGATAAAGCCAATAGTTTATTACAAAATACATTACAGTTAATATATGATTATCTGAAAAGGTTTAATTATTCCCAAATTTATAAGAACACGAGTCGGTCGATAGTCTAATATAAAAATATATACAACAAGCAAGAAAATTAGTTAGTTACGTAAGCCAATTTTCCCCGACAAATTTAGAGTTTCGTGACCCCAATTTGTCACGTTATGATTCAGGTGAATCAGGCGACTTCGTGTTTACTTCATACAAGTCAATGGACCCTCCTGAAGAGATAAGATCGATATCTGTGAAGGAATCATTCATCAATCATCAGTTCATCTTGTCAATCAAGAAACCAGCACTGCTATTCAGGATGGGAATGCTGTCAGCCTTCTTGGCACGACCCCAAGGGATCGTGAATCTGAGACATTTGAGTTGTATTGAGAATTAAAAAAATTCAAGTACATTTGAAATTCAAATCATTGAATACTAGTAATAATGAATTTGCAAGATCTGCTAAATTATGATTTAGGAGTGGGTGCGGGAACAAACCTGACTGAATGGTACAAAACATAATAAAAAATAAATGGCCGAGCAATTTTTCTCGCACAATACACCTATAAAACGGACGGCGAATCCTTTCACCCACAATGGGCAAATTGACGAGCCACTAGAGAAGGGTCCGATCGAGACCGACATGCATTTTGGCCGGTCTTGCCCATATTTACCCACACTTGTGGACGGAAGGGTATGAATACCTTGAATGGGTATTTGAGGTATCCGACCCAATAGGGATCGCATGCATGTCATTACAGGTTTCTTGAGTGACGAATTCTAAGGGTACGTTTATATTTAAGAGGCGGCCCAAAAGCGGCTTTACGGACGCAGCTTCCGGATTATTGAACCGTTTTTCAAAGTCTTTTGGATTATACGCCAAAGGATTACGACTTAGGCTTCCAATAGAGCGTAATGAAATTTTATTTACACAGGTCAAGCTATAATACAATCTTGCATTACTCGATTCATCTACTAGAGGAGTCACTTCAGCTTCATATGATTTATTACTAATAGTTATATTTAAACTAAAACAAGGTGTGGATGGTTACAATGGGAGAGGAAGACGAAGAAACGATGGATGGATTGTGTGAAAGATGATATGGCTAAAATGGGAGTGAATACAGGTATGACGGTTGATAGAGAGAAATGGAATAGAAGAACACATTGCGCCGACTCACGGGTTAGGACGATAATGAAGCTGTGCTTACAATTCTTTGAGTAGATTAGCCTTATCTTTCAGCGGTATGAGAAATTGGTTTCATCTTCTTATGAGATATACACAAAAGCAGTTTCGGACGAGTTTTGTTACAAACACGAGAATTTTATTCATTAGATGATTACAAAATAGGATTAATTAGAGACTACAAATCAAACACGCTCTTGACACTTTAGCTACTCATAAAGACGCGGTGGGGGCATTTGCAATCAGATAAAGACCAAGATCATCGACCTCTTCTTAAAATTTAACAGCAAATTAACCTGCTCCTATTGTTAGTTAAAATCTAATTGACTTTTTCGGCGAACTAAACATTTTCCAGCATACATAAATACATTAAACAATGGACGATTATATAAAAAATACCTCTTATTTAGAGCACTGAATTTCGCGAATCACTTTAGACAAAACATAAAGACGCTTTATGCAGTATAATAAAATTTTACTTTAAAAGTTCGTACTGAAACCGTATTCCAAAACAGGTTTTCTTTAATATTATTCAGTTCATAAAAAGCTGAATTAACAAGTTCATTCCTTTAAACAAATCTCCTAGTCTCCGACATAAATCGCATTTAATTGCGTGGCAAACGATTGTAACAATTTTAATGAGATCAAAAGTAAATAAATATTTTAATTTACAAATGTAACTTTGAAACACTGAACTGACTCAACCAGGTAACCTAGAATATGGCACTATCCATTGCAATTTTCTTGATTTATTGCTTTTCATTATTCATCTTACGGTTCTATGCTTTGTTTCCATGCAACTGTATCCTCCACAGATATTTACTATCGACATTTACATTATCTTCTACATAAAGAGCTTTCTTGGCTTTTAGATTACATGGTGTCCTTTAAACTCCCTTAATTGTTGTATCAACGGTGTTTTAATGTAGACATTCATCAGCCAGTCTTTGGATGAACATTTTAAGCTGAGTTTAGCAGTCATCTTTGTGACAGTTAATATAATGAGCTCTACCTGTCTATCGAATCTAATTCCAGCTCCACCAAATTCCATCACAATGATTAAAGCTGTATTTCTCGAAAGCCTCGACACAAAAGCTGCCGTTCGCATGAGAACACAAAGACCCCGAGTTTTAGGGCCACTACTACGGGAAGTCGCTCGATTCTCAAAAGTTAAAGTCATCTCGATATTTATATTAACTACCGTCACCGATTTATCAATACAACTATTCATAAACAAACATTTTAAAATTCTACTAAATGACATAAGCATTAGGTTGAATAAAATGAAAACCGTAAGAAACGTATTAAAGAAAACATTTGTGATCATATGTTTGAGTGAATTATTATGATAATGCAATTGTAATTTTGACGCCCAATAAATCATCTGGCACAAATCGAGTTTAGTTTGAATTCCATGGTACAGCGTGTGTTAATTCCGGGAACTATGCAGGTATCGAGCCGTTGTTTGTTTTCTGTTTCACTGTTGGGTCACCTTTTCAAACACCTTTTATACCATTAAATTACACAGTGGAAGTTAAATAGGAGGTTTAGAATATTAATAGTTGCCTGTTTTTGTTACAATGCCTGTCTTATTAATACGGCTTTAATTATCTTGTCCGCCTGAACCACTATCCGCAATTGAGTTATTTTAGAAAACCGTTTACGTTGCAAATATTGCGATGCTTATCTTGCCAATTTAGTTCTCCTAAATGGACCCTTTAAAGATAACAAACATACAGATTTTATGATAACACATTTCAAACAAAATTGCCGAGGAACGAAACGGGTTTGGAGACCCCTCATTAATTCTAGGTCTTGCTGGGGCATATATTATTGGAATTCCAGACGACCAAGTGCGGTGATATAAAGTGGAGAACTAAGTCTAATATCCAGTCTTCGAAAAGCTTTAAAGGGGTAGAATGATGATGATGAATCACACCCACAACTTAAATATTTTATAACCTCTTTGTGGTACAAAACGAGATAGTGAAAGTTTTATTTAAAGTGAAGAAGACGTCTCATGAATGACCAGCAAGAAACTATATGAAGGTCCGAGGGAACATCAAATGAAATGATAAACCTTTTTTTCGTTCCTCCACTATATTCGAATAACATAAAATGAATTCAACGCACTCAAATATACCCGAAGAAACATTTTAAACAACGGAGCGGAGGTAAAGTTTTCGAATTCGCAAGTCAAAGATCTTTGAGATATTTATGTTCAAAATCTTGAAAGAAATCGAGACGAGATTCTTGGAAACGCCGCACCGGCTAGAATGTTGTTTGAACATGTTAATATTATTATAACCTTTACTATTCTTTAGGCAACTGCGTAGTTTTCCCAATAAAGTACTGTTTTATAGACCTTAGGAAAAACAATATTACTTAACGTTACAAGTAATGAGGAAACAAGAAGATAGAAGGAAGAAAACAGAAGCTTAAAAGTTGTTCTTACAGTAAAAATGGTTGCATAACTAACTTCATTTGACCAACAATTCCAAGGAAACTTAATTACACCAACACCAAGGGTAATGCATTTTAAAGCAGCCTAAACAAATAGCAAACCGGGCTCCGGAATAATTTAAATTCCATAGCCGGCGCAGACTTGCCCAATCAAAGTTGCCAAATGAAAAAGTTTCGTACAGACCAATCTTTCCCACTTATTATTTCTGAAAGTTCCTTGTTTCGTGCTAGTGTATACATCTCTTCTGGTTCTGCTGGAACTGATCTTATAGCTTTGTTTGCAGTCGAATCGTTTATACCAATAGGAGAATCAACAACTAATGTTCCTTAGAATACTTTAATCTTTTTCCAATGTTTTGACTTGGACTAATGGCTAAACGCGTTTCATCTTACATATTTTTATAGTTTTTCCGTGTAGCGAAGTTTCCCATACCGTACAGATCGACAACGGACAATTTATCACGGCTTCTGAGCGGAATGTGTGACTTGAGCCAATGTATTCGGAAAAGGGAACTGTTCTCGGTGTCAAACAAGATTTATTGCTGAAACTCGCGCCGCATTTATAAGTCGGGTTACTTGAAGAACAAAAAGGGGAAAACATTGAACTAAGCTGCGTCGGTCGATTTCTAATTGTTTTAACATAAAACGTAATAGGTGTCAAACAAGATTCTACTACTGCGCCTACTGATAATTTTAAATTTAAAGATATAATAGTATCACGTGGGAGAGCGATAAAATATGATACCAATAAAAAGAAATGGCTAATATCTTATTTCAAATAGAAGGTATTTGAATACGTTGAATATAAGCATTTATTGGAATCCTTGAAGAATGTTCACCATAAAGTATGCCGAGAACTTCAATAATTTTGAATCTTCGTACCATTCCGAAGCGACATCCCAATAATAAAGGATGCCCGTCGAAGCGACGACGGCGGTGCAACAGGTGTGGCAGATGGAGAAAATACACATTCATTTGAATAAAGAAATAAATAACTCCCAAACGTCAGACCAACGTCCTTTGCACGAGATTTGTGATCCAAACGATTAGCACAATATATCTATAACAATGGATTCAATTTACACTGAATAGATTTATATAGATAGCGGTAATGATCTCCAAAGCCGTTTGGTTCGGAGCAAACAATTTGATTTCTCTTTTCCCCGGCTTCTTCGATCGTAACGTGGAAGGGACAATATGACCAAATCACCGGCAGTTGGCACTAAGTAGGTCACGTCCAACCTACGCTTCGGCCTCAAGTAAATCAATAGCTGAGCCGTGACCGAAACTCTTTAATGACTTCAACACATGTCATCAGCTTTAATCTACTATGAGGATGTTTCATAACTCCTCAAACACCCCCATTATAGTGAAGTTCTCATTTATCTACAATAAGTACGATCAGAACATTGGAACGCAAACAGAATAAGGCTCCATTCCACTCCACTCTAGACTAGGTCACACTAGATTATTTGGGCTTTTTCAAAGGCACATTTGAAGTAATTGTGTCCAATACTTTTTTCCAGGATAGCCCGTTTCAGACATGAATGATTCCGGGATAATGAGGGTCCATGCGGGCATGTAGGTGGATATAACTGTGCGCATGTCAATTATCGACTGTTTGTTGTGTTACATCCCGCAGAGCAACCTTTCGGATATATTAAAGTTAATGTGATGATGTCACTGAATTAATATTCGATTATAAACTTTAAGCTTTAATGTAAATTCAAATTTTGTAATTAATCTTTGACTAAATAATGTCGAATTTGACCCATTGAATGCAAAGTGCAATCTTAACATTCAATAGATGTATTGTGATAGAATCAAATCAAATTACAGGGATTGAGAGAGGATTACTTGATAGCACTTACGATAGGAGAATTTAATGGCCCTTGAATACATTTTTTATTGCATCTTCAAATTTTCTGAGACCACTAATCATAATCATATTTGATTCGCTCAACATTTATGTATTTTTTACGGGCGCGACAGCGCATTAGTTACGATAGCAATTGATTGACTCGGACGTATACCATAATTTATACCTCATATTAGAGTGATTTAAGTTTAAATCAATATATTTCAAACAGAAGTCAATGAGTATTCGGGGTCATTTGGTTTGGTTATCGATGGGTTTGGGGCCGGATCTATCTTTATGTCTGCTTGTTACCGTCTAGCATCTGACCCTCTTTGGCAAGCTCCGTTAGTTGCCGACGTTTATAGGCTTCCCTAAATATCGAGTCTGTTGACTGAACTGACGGCTTTACTTCCTCCACATGGCACGGGAAGTCGATATGGCAAGGGCAAAATTGCAGCTTCGGCAGAAGTGCACATAATTGTTTACTATCCCATACACCGTTTGGGTCGGCACTCAACTAAGAATATCAGTATTACGTAAAATACAGAATCAATCTTAGATTTTAGAGAATATATCACCATATTATTTCAGATTGTCTCTGATACTCTCACATTGTTGCCGTATCACACAAACATATGAATTGAGTATGTAAATCTGAACATCCGACCATAATTCACGGATTCAATATGAAATCTTAATTAATTCGTCGTTTAACCAAATTGCTGGTGACATATTAATCGGAAAACTTTATCTTCGCTCGTTTCACGGAAGGCTTCAGGCGAAATGGATTAAGTTCCTTTACGAATAAAACAAATCCGTAATGCGATCTATTATCAGTCAGACATTACGGAATCCAAAGGTAGAACTTCTGGTCTGGCAACTAGAATCAATCAATTAAAGTTCTAAAATAATCATGTGACTGGATTTCCAAATATTTTTTTGTGCCAATTTCTCTTGCTTCATGAAGAACTAGCGACCGAATAAAGGTTATTCGGCTCTAATCTTCTGGAAGGTCTACATGCAGTCACTAATCGGCAGCTTCAAATCCAAACGGGATATCCCGTTATATTCTACCTCTATTAATACGACATAGAGCTTATTTTTCTTTGCCATTTGATGTAATAAGTATACGTTGCTTTAAATCTGAATACTAAATGACACACCTGGTGTTTGAGAGTTCGCCTCGTCTCACATGTCTTGCAGATGTTCTCGAGTGGACGTATGTGTGAGGATTGTTACATCATTAGTAATATTAATAACGCGAGCTCGTGTTACGTGGTCAGCTGCAGTAGTAGCATTAGTTGACAATCATAAGAAAACGCTAATAAAACATTTACCAAGAAAAACAAAGTTAAGATTCAGAAAAGTGTTTGTCTGTATCAGTCTTCATCAACAGGTAATTACAGAATCACACAGCGGTAGTCACAAAACTAACAGCTCACAGCTTTCATCAATCACTTGGTAGGACAAAAAACATTGTAAACTATGTATACGATACAATAGGAACGTGTCATGAAACTCATCCCATCCCATCCAAACGGCCTGAACCCATCAATCAACGCAAACAACGTACTTGAGTTTTGTTACCATTTAACCGCAACAAAAACACATTGTTTAGCAAAAAATCTGTCTGAGTACTGATTATATATACATATGACCGGCTCCCTTTGTTTGACGGTAACAGTATGGGTTTGGCCAGCGCACTGGACACGCGCAATTATGTGCGGAGGCCTCGATCACATGATTAAATATTCCACCACAGATCAAGCGACTGGGATCGCAGTTCCAGTCGCCTGTATCCTAAAATGTATAAAAAAAACTTGGCTCACAAAGATACATGCACGCGCCGACAGAGTACAAACTATAGTGCGTAAGTACGCGGGGAGGACGTTGAAGCGGTTTGAGTGCATTTACAGAGCACCGCTTAGATGACGCTTGATATTTATATACAGATACAGGATCAAAAAGTTTATGCGAGATCCTCGTACAGGTGCGTGTATGTGAGCGTGTGATGCCATTATAGGTAGCCGACCTGCTTTAACCATTTTATTTTGTGGTATTGGTTGGGTAGTCATTCGATATTGCCCATATCCGGAAACTCAGCACCTGCTGTCGGCAAGTTCGCAAAAAATATACAAAGTAAGTTATGAAGGACCGCGTAGGGTGGTGCTATGAGACGTTTTTGTGATTTATTCCATACATTCGTCGCCGGACCTATATTTAGCTATATTTAAATATTGTTATTAATTTCTTGCAGATTGTTTGATACATTTACACTTTGATAGAGATAATGTTAATATTAAATTCAAAGACGTAGCCATCTGCCACGTTGGCACCTAATTATCTTGTTTGAAATCGGTGTAATAGCCCCTCTGCCTTTCGGAGACCCTTCTGGGAAGGCGTGAAGCTATGTCAAGATAAAGATCGTGTAGATTACAATCTGAGCGCCCAATCGCATTGTTATAATATGAATTACAACACGGGAACAAGCGCAAAGCAAATCAAGTGAAACGAACCCCGATGACTTAATTCGGCTGAATTCTGAATTCTCATAACCAAAGGAAGTTTATGAAGTGATGCATGAACGTAGACGAGGCGAATTAAGCATAGAAGGATCGTAGCCTGTTGCAAAAAATGGTCACTGCCTATCCGTATGGGATACATGCGGAGAGTATTTGCATGTAGTCATAGCAAAACTGATAACCTAAAACAAATGAGTTTCGAGGATTTTGACAGAATTAATACTTTAACCTCTATTGTATAGCGTGTGTCCGTAAGAGAAGACTTATTGAGAATAGTAAACATTTTATAACAAGCCAAGTATAAAACATGAAAGACTAAATCCATAAATTGTTAATACCACTCGAGATTGCTTACAAAACTGCGAAGTTTTCAGTCAACGATTCACGAGCTGAAAAACTTGAACAATACAATAAAGAATCGTCGTGAAAAATGTTCAACGAATTTCAGCTTTATGATCAGAACCTTCACTAAGCTTAGCACTTAGCCTTCAGACCTTTTCATCATTATACTGGTCTAGAATCCAGGCACAATGGTACTGAGTTTAAACATGAAACAATAGGACTGGGCGACGCTTCACCGACGCATGTAAATTGTATGAACCATGCATTGTTCTCCCAAGATTATGTAACGTGAATGCTAAATAGGGTCCCGTTAATTTAAATAAAGTGACCAGCAAGGGGTCCTCATTTTATTACACTATAAGTTAAGCTAATTTGTCCCATAGCTGCAAGCCCTTTTTTGGGGCATACCTTTTACCCTATTAGGGATGAACTTTTTTCATTAAGGAAACTAGCAATGCGTAGTGCGTAGCCACTTTTCGTATTAAGCCATGAGTTACTTCGGGAGAAAAGGTCACCGTAGACTACGCTTTATTGGAATGGGGTGGAGTCAAGGCTTTGCTTATTTTAAACTACAAACCCTTAGTATCAAAAAGATGAGAACCCAGTGTAGAATAGATTTATAAGTAGGATAAATACAGTCGGCTTACTTCTCTCAAACACTGCCTTCACTGATTATTTAAAACCATTTAAGATTTTAAGGTTACTAACGATCATTCATCCTCAAATCCCCAAATATATCCTGCGTGAATCTGACTATAAACTCAGTACCATGAAAATAATTGCGCTCGAAGAACCACACCAACATTCTAACAATTTAAGTAAAATTGACAATTGTAATATAACAATTCCTTATGCAATTGAATACTAATTTGGATGCAGATAAGCAATAATGTGTCAACCCGCATAAACTTGGTTTTGAGAAAATGGCGTCTTAAGATGATTGTATACGTGATTTAAGATTTGTTTTATGACATAAATCCATTTTTTACGTACTTTTATGTTTCAGATGACTTGAAACACTTTTTTAGAATGTTAAATACGTGATGCATTATCAAAATATATCAAAACCTTTGAATTTGACTTTTTGTGGGTTGACACATTATTGCTTATCAGCATCCATTTGTTCATCGAAGTCAAGCTGTCAGGATTGACATCATTGAGTCACCTGCTTTATGCAAACTCAAAATCCATTTGCAAATTTGATATTGTGAATATTTCGGTCACATATTCGTAGACTACGAGTCTAGCATTCAAATGACGACTAATTATTTATTATCCACAGGTGTGGCAATTAACGGAGCCATGTTTGTTTAGGATCCATAATGCACTTGGAATAAATCAACCCAAAATTATTCAGCTTTGTGCAATTGAAAATTATTAAGCATAGGTATTTTTTAAATAGGTTTATTTACGTTATTACAAGCGGGCAAAGCCGCGCACGGAAGCTACATGTTTGTGAGACACAAAACAATATTAGAGAGAGATTAGCTCTGTAGCCTGACGCTAGTGCCCAGATTTTAAGACCACGCTTTTCGAAGTCCTAAAATCTAAATAACCTTTCATTTTGTAAACCAAAAGAGCTATTTTCCTACATAAAAACTCCGCGAATGGGTATCTAGGTTAGATCAAATCGTCTTTCTTCCTAATACGAACATATTTCATCGCACTGCGTAAATAAAATTTTGCGTGTCTGTTTGTTACTACTTCAAACATTCAAGTTTTTACGAATTTGGAAGCAATTTGAAACAGATACGGCCTTAAACCCGAATTTAAGCCATGGAGTTTGAGGAGTCGCAAGTTCGAATCCCAGCGGGGCCTGTACGAGTTTTTCTAAACACTAATGTACAGTGATTCCATACCACGTGCTTTACGGCGAAAGAAGACGTCGTGAGGAAACCTGCATATGTCTGACGGCCATAGACTCGCCATCATCTATCACGTTGACAACACCTCTGCCTACCCCTTGGAGGAATACAGGTTTGAGCATATGTATGCTAGATACTTTTTATCACAAACATTTACAATGGAACCGCCGACGCCGCTAGCTATCTATAGAAATAAATAATCCATTTTCCAGCACTGCCGGGAATCGTTCCCCGGATAGTTGGGCAACTCCTCCAAGTTTCAACTGCAATGGCTTTTTCGAGTTCCCTCGCCTCTGCACCTATTTGTAATATTGGCTGATCGACGCTGTTCCAGGCGAAGTTTCTTTATGGAGTTTTAAAACTTGCGTCAGTGCGCAATTTATGTGACCACTTTGGAAATAAAAGTGTCACAATCTGAGATTATTTTTGTATTCTTCTTCTTCTGCAAATTGAGCTACTCGTGTAAAATTTTTCCTTCACCGAATTTTACAGGAGCCGTCGCGAGCTATAAGCGGGTACCTTGAATACGCAGGAGTAATGTTGTGTCAGTCTCTATCTCTGTGTATGTCACGCAACCAACACATGTACAACATCCCCACTGCTTTAGCTACGAGCTTTTAACTTATGGCGGCACCAGCACATGAGTAGAGGACTTGTGAAGTAGTTTAAGGTTTTATACATACTCATAGCCACGCCTGTATTTCCCGAAGGGGCAGGCAGAGGCGATGTAATAACAACGCCCACTTTTCACCGAAAATATTTAGTGCCAACGTGACAGATGGTGAGTCTATCGCCGTCTTGGACACTGTGCATACGTTCTTGAATTACTTCTCAGACATACGCAGGTTTCCTCACGATGTTTTCCTTAACCAAAAAGCACGTGGTGTGAAATCACTGCACAGTTTTTATAAAAACTCATTGGTACAGGCCCGCTGGGATTCGAACTTGCGTCACTTGCGTAGCAGGCGACTGACTACTTAAACCCCACGGCCACCACGGCTCTTTTATAAGGATTTTATATTCTACAAAGCACGTGTGACATAAAAATGCTTTCCAAATCACATAATATACAATTAATTGGAACTTATGTACAAACTATAAACGATAAAAAGCCTCTAAGACGCCAACAACCTCTATACTGTGCAAGTTATTTTAAACGCGTATGAATAATCAATAATCGTCAGTATCGCAAGGGCAAATAGTCCAGGTCTAGACTTGTGTAAGTGAACGAGGGCCGTAGGTTATATCTGAATAGATCTTTCTAGAAGCTAAAACTTTATATAAACTCCGAAATGGTACCATAATTCATTTTAATTGTGTCATAATTAAAATAGTTTGTGTCATAATTAGGGGCATTAAATGAAAATAATGGCGGTCACACGTAGTATATATTCTTTTATTTATCAGGCATTATGTTAATAACAATGAGGTAGTAATAATTTATTGTATTACATAATTTTAACGTGAATGATGAATGTACGGGCGTGTACAAAGTGAGAGATGATAAATAACACTATACATACAATAGAGTACCATTTCCAGGTTTTACACCATATACCATAGAAGGAACCGCGGTGGCCTTGGGTTTTGAGCAGTCACCTACTGCGCAAGCCACGCAAGTTCAAATCCCAGCGGGGTTTGTACCAATGAGTTTTTCTAAAAACTTATGTGCAGTTATTTCAAACCACGTGCTTTACGGTGAAGGAAAACATCGTGAGGAAATCTGCATATGTCTGAGAAGTAATTCAAAGACTTATGTATAGTGTCTGAGGTGGCGATGGACTCACCCTCCGTCACGTTGGCACTTAAACCTATTCGGTGAAATGTGGGTGTTGTTGTTACAACACCTCTGCTTACCCCTTTGTAAACAGGCTTAGTGAGCAAAGCCAACTTGCTGCAAACTGCTGTGGTTCACAGATTGTATATGCTCCTGGCCCAAAGTAATTTCAACCATGTTGAAAATTGAGAGGACCATTATTTCTACTTCACCAGGTATTATATTGCTGCTGTCTGCATCAATCAGAGCTGTCAAGTGCCATCTTTTATACTATTATTATAAAGTTGAATAGTGTGTTTGTTTGGAACTGGTTTGTATTGATATTTTTTTTTGGTTGGATACTTCATTGATTGCAGAACTTAAGACTTTATAACATCACACCAATAGGAGCATAGTCATATTGGGGTCAGCACTTGATTCTGAGGCTGATCACCTGATTTCTATATGAAGCGACTGCCATCTGACCTTCGGACCCTTTTACAAGGAAAACCTGTGATCAATTACTGGCTAGGGTTATGGTTGCTTAACTTCGCTGATCGAATGATATGCGCAATAGCAACTGTGCCATGAGCTCCACCATTAGGAGCAAAGCATCAATGTGAAATTATCCAAAAATGTGAAAAATTACCACTAAGTACTTCATCTTCTCCTTATTGTGTCAATGACTGCATTATTGGTGGCAGCCATCAGATCTTCCCGACTTCATGGTGGGGCATGCAGGGCACGATATTAGGTGGGCCATAGTCTAGGGTGCAGCACTAAGTAGTTATAGTCTTTATTGTTAATTCTATGCAGGTAAAACCACAAGACGCAGCTAGTTTTAAATACAATCTAGAACTAGAACACAACTGGTGATGTTATAGTTTAATCATGCAACCTTTCAGTAGCTACCCTGTGAGGGATGAAGTTAGGCAGATAATAGTTATAAAATATGGTTCACCATTTTTCTTGGTAACCTATACATTTTCATGCGCGCTATTTAAAGAAATTTTTTTTCTTAGCAATGTAGTTGCTTTATTAATCATAAATACAAAGTAGCATTCAAAATTCACTCCGGGAAATTGAAGTAACCCCTACCCTTAAAATAAACCTTCAAGTATCTGCCTTCAAACTGATCAGACTCACAAGCAAGCCAAGGTATACTGTGTACCATGTGATCATGCTTTCTATGTGTAAGCCTCTTAGCTGAAGTTTAAGTAATTAACAGGTCCACAGTTGTATAGTTAGCATGGGTGTTGTAACTGATGTAATGAGTACTTTGCAGCAAATAATTCTTTTAGAAGCTTTTATCTCTTGAAATGACTGGAACATAAGGCTATATATGCTACAGCCAACTTCGGCAGACAGTCCGATTTTGGCGGGAGTACTTGATTTTTTGCCCGAAATTAAATTAGTCTCATTTTTTTTATATTATTCGGCGGAACCATGGGCGGCATGGCCAAGTACATCATTACAGGTATATTTTTGAGTGGATCTTGAGTGGGTTATAATACTGAATGTTTGGTGAAGAACCATTTGTGGTGCGGAGCGGGCAGCTAAAAATGTATGCCATCAAATCGTGAATGAATCTCCTGCAAAAAGCGAGATGACGCCCACTACAAGACAGGGCCGCGCTGACTGTGTGAGTGCGTGCGCCTGTGTGCATTGTGCATGCAAGAAGTCGTCCAGCCGGTTCCGCTGACACCCACGACCAGTACCTACCACCGACCAACGCACAATCATACACATTTTCGAAAGCGGCCACTTCAATACAAACATTTTCTATGACGTAAAAATTCACGCCGATTCTGTGTTGACTTTTCTTCTCATCATAAATTTATGACAGAGAACCAGCTTAATAATGCTGGACATAGATGAATTGCTCAAAATTACTACGCTACTCACACCGGTAAATGCTTTATTTACTTTAATGTTATCAAAATATAAATTAGGTCTAGACGTAAAATAACTCACCTACCTTCATTGTCGTTTCCCTCCGCGCCTTGAACCGAAGCCACCAAAACTCCGACGCACAAAACGCTGAAAAATCTCACAATCATTTTAACAAATGTTGTTCGACACTCAGTTCACAATTTTATCGAAAATAATAAATTATACACTCGACATAATCAAACGGATGACACTCGCGCTGCAAGGCAGCGATCGGCCTTTCGCAAATGGCGGCGTATGACGGATGTGTTCATCGATTGCGCTCGAGCTCGCGCGTTTATGAAGATCGATCAGTACAAACACGAATAAAATATTTCTTTTCGCCGCGCCACCATCTAAACTTTCTATTATACAAAATAAAACAAAGCACTCGCTAGGTTCACTACATACTAGAACACAAACAAAAAATATTGTTGATTTAAATTAAAATCGAAAATTCTATGTAACTTTTAAGTAGAACGCGAGACTTTTCCTTTGCCACTATCACAACTAATTTAAACGACTTTGACCCTTGGTACTGAGAATTCAGGCAGCTATTTAAAACTATTACCTTTACGAAAACAGCTCAAAATGTTTATCTAATGAATTTGTACAAAAAAACTAACTGTGTAAATCCAAATTCTTGAATGGTACAGTTAAATTATCCGTAAGATTTTAATATATTTTCTAATGTATTTTGTAAGTAAGTAAATAATTAGTTTTAAGTACTATATCCTGCATTTTATTTTTTTAAAATTTTTTCCCATATTCTTGACAGTTAGCTTCTGCCCGCGACTTCGTCCGCGTGGAATAGTTACACTAACTTTAGCTCTCGACTTTGTTTACGTTGCGTGATGATTATATAGCTTTCCTAAATGATTTTTCTAACAATGAAAGATTGTTTCAAAAGCACTTTGAAGCAAACATACGCTTCAGTTTTATGTGCTAGAATATAATAGATAAATAAGTACGTCTGATTTTCCGACATCGGATTTTTTTACTGGCAGCAAAAATCAAGGTCAGGACAAAATATAGATTAAAAAAAACTATAACAAATGGGATTGTCGGAAACAACGGGCAGTGTGCATGACAGAATGACACAAAACATAATATTTTAATTAGTACATCAAAGTTTTCAGTAAATACAACTGATGTTTCTCTTTAAGGAAACTCAGCAAATTCTTGTAATTAAAATGAAATTATCACATTTTATTTTTATTTACTTCTATTATCATACACAATTCAATGTTGATATTTTGTTGTCTTCGTAAATGCACTGTGTGCAAAAAAACTAGGTGCTCACAATATTTTTTTGTTATGGCAGCACAGAAGTTTCGAAAGTTCAATTTCGCATGGCGGATGTGCAAGTGAACACTGTTTTGTTGGTGATAATTTCATTTATTATCTCGTTGTGATTCCTTATGGAAAGACTAATTCCGATGCTGTTATATCTTTGTGGACGTGCTTTATTCATCCCTTAACCTTAAACTATGCTAGTGTGTTGTTTATAGTTGATATTGTGAGAACTGTATAGTGTTTCTCAAAAATGGGAAAATGTGACGAAGCTAATGTCGAAGTTAGCATGGGGGACTCGGCGTCCCCCATGAAACCTGATAATTTTACATTCACCGTGCCCCCGGAGGCACCAGTGTTTGAGCCAACGCCCGAGGAGTTCCTGGATCCCTTGGCGTACATCAGTAAAATACGTCCAATCGCTGAGAAGTCGGGGATTTGCAAGATAAAACCACCAGCGGTGAGTGCTTTTCTTTGTCTCGAAATCAAAGGAACACTTAGGCCGGCCACAAAACATCAGTTTCTATAGTGGTAAACCATCTAGAAATGGGTTTCTAACCCTAAAACGGCTCGACAATATATAGTGTGATGCAACCACATTACCTCGCCTTGCACACTTGCGTGTTACCAAATTTATAATTTTAGCTTTTATAATTGAATATTACGTGTCCGAGCGTAATTCAGCACCATTATAAGTGAATAAAACATTATGTTTTGTCCATAAATGCAGTTGCATATTGTGTTACAGTGTTGGTTGCCATTTTGTGTCATGCCCTCCTGCCTACGATAGTTAAGATAAAAAAAGAACCACTGCCACTTTTTTGTCGCGTTTAACCGTAATGTCCACAGTGGCAGAGCGAATTCGTAAGTTTCTGGCTACTAGGAGCATAAATTATGTATATTTTACATTTCCAATAGTCAGGGTGAACTAAGGCTTATAATAAATTACTAAGACCTAATTATTCAGTGTCTGTCTGTAGGGAGGCACAAAACAGTTTGTGACCTCTATATTTATGTTTGGTCATGCCTTATAAAACTGAAATTATAATTTTCACTACAAAATGGCTGTCATGAGTGTGTTCATTTTAATTAGCCATTTAAACATTATTCCAACTTTGTTATGGCTGACCATGATCATTTGTTTATAAACATTATCTTTTTGTGTAATCACTTGCTGGGAAAAAAAATAACTGACACATCTTCCAAAAAAGTGTTACCTTGACAATTTCAAAACAAGACAAATTATAGTATAGCATTAAAGTTCCATTATTAGTAAGTCCTTCAACAATCATGTTAATATATTCATAGTAAAGGAGCCTCACATGCCAATTAAACAGATTTTGATAAACACATAATTGTGTACAACTGCTCTTATTGTTAGTGTTTTACTCCTCAGTAATCTCATGTCTCTGTACACCTATACATCTATACAGATAAATACAATTGAAGTGTCTGTTTGTAATTCCAAAATAACAGCTTTTCACTCCATGTATTTTTTTTCTCTGTCTGTCTGTTCAGGCTAATCTCCAAACCACCTGGACCAATTTGAACAGGACTTTTACTGGTAGATAGGTAATGTGACAAGGAGTAACTTAGGCTATGTTTATTTAGGATTACGAGGTCATGAACTTAACACCCATGAAGTTAAATCTATGCAGGTGAAACCGCTGAGCACAGCTATTCCTAAATAAATAAGCTTGAATATCACTAAAATGTGGCTGAAGCGAAAGAAGTATGTAAGGATTGTAGCATGTGGCGAATGGTGGTCTCTGGCTACCACCATGGGATACAGGCTGAGCATATGTATGTATGTATATAGCTAAAAAGCCCTCTAACCTTGTGATGGGCCCAGCATGACAATACAAGTACATACCTATTTTTAACAAATTAAATTCATAGTTGGCCTTGGGCTAAGCTCTAGTGTAGTTATATGTATATGGGGCAAATAACTAAATATGTTAATTATCATTCAAATTTACATCAATACAGCTAAATATGAAGTATAATATGTGCCATATGGTAGGTATTTGTTACAATTGTATGGGTCACATACCCAAACATATTGGCATCAATACAAAATACAAGCCCATACCTTATTTTTTTTTAATTAGGACCATAAAGAGAGTTTTGCACAGAGTGCCAATCTCATTCACTTATTAGTTACATTTATGTAAAAGAAACAAAAAATAAATATTTTCATAATAACCTCCACCCATACATACATATGCTCACGCCTGTATTCCCCGAAGGTAGGCAGAGGTGTTGTAATAACAACACCCACTTTTCACCGAAGATAATTAAGTTCCAATGTGACAGATGGTGAGTCCATCGCCGTCTCAGACACTTTACATACGTCATTGAATTACTTCTCAGAAATATACAGGTTTTCTCATAATGTTTTCCTTCACCGTAAAGCATGTGGTGTGAAATCTGTACATAAGTTTTTTATTTACCTCCATCCAATATTTAAATAACATCCATGTTTGGTGTCTGATCACCCTTTGCACTATAACATTCTAACATCCACTGGAGCTTACTAACACAGGCAGGAATTTTATAATAAATATATTGTACTACCGAGATACAACATTCCACATATCCACTAACTAAGGAAAGGAGTAATGTGGTGGTATACAAACTATAATTATTGATGATACAACTATACACAGTAGATATAAATCCTCCTCTTCCTATTCACAATAGCTTGGCACATAGACAAAGGGTAAAGCAAAGATTACATATCAAAGACAATTTAGTTTTAGGTAAAAGCTCTATTGGGGATGTGAATAATTAATCAAAAATAATAAATGCCTTTTTTCTGTTAATCACTGATTAAATCACCATGAAATTAGCAGGAAGCCTTGCTTCACTTCTTAGGAACTGGGCACTTCACCATTCTCCTGCTGTTCACCTAGGTTATGTGTGCTCGGAGAATACTTTTTTGTCTCCCATTTCGAGCTTGTCAGTCATGTAAATAAAATATTTCACAGAATATGCCTAAAATCTAAAGTTATATCATAAATTAGTATCATTGTCATATAAAATTCCTGACTGACTGAAATCATCACACAGCCCAAATCGCTGGTCCTAGCCACATGATATGACATGACAAGAGACCCTCACCCTCAGAGATCAACCTCTTGTATAAGATACACTAAGAAAGAGTTTTCGAAATTCAACCCCTGTGCAATGGGAGTTGAAAGTTTGTACGTGAAATCTTACTGCCTTGCAAGCGAAACTGTGGGTGGATGCTAGACTTGCCACGTTATCTTTCACACAATCATTCCATATTTTCTTAGATCTTCTTGCTTATTCATATTCATAAACAAATGCCATAATCTCTACTTTAGTGAAAGGTGAGTATTATATTCTGTATCTGTGCTCTACGGACATTACAATTACAGATAATATGCTTTTTTGCAAGAAAAATAATAATAGACTTTCCCTTAAGACATATTAACCATCTTTTTAAAAAAAGATTACCATTTTTTTTGTTGCTGCTAAAATAAGTGACATCAATAAATACTTTTGCATAATATTTGCACAATACCTAATAGAATTGGGGTTCTTTGCCCTCGGTGTTAGTTGTATGACCTGTATGAACATGTGTGATATGAAATTGCAACATTACTAACAATAATTATATAAATGATCCATTGTACTGTTGTGTGTAAAACTACGTCAATGGTGGCAGTGGAACTAACTAGTGCAAGAAACCACTAATTACTTAAACATGGCTTAGATAAGGTTTTCTATTGGCAGCAAAAAATGCATCTGTCAGCAAAAAATCGATGATTCAGGCGACTGGGACCATTCGTAGTTTTATAGCCTTTTTGATCACACATAGTCCTGTGTAATACATGGATGCTTATTAAGTATATGGTTCCAGTCGACCAATTCAAAAATGCTATCAGGCGATTGGGACCGCAGTTCCAGTTTTTATTGGTTCCAGTCGCCTGTATCCTCCCAGAAAATTGTCTATGCTGGCTTATAAATTTAGTCACATTTCTTCATAACAGAATAATTTAACTAAGGAAAAAGTCATGTGTTTGGATTGCAAAGTTGCAAACACTAAAATTACAACAAATGAAAGTGATTATTCTTCATCTTCAAATAGATAAACAAACATTGTAATGTATATATTTAACAAATTTTCATATTTTTTGTTGCCAGTCTAACAATACACAACTAAAGCAAGGGTAATTTATTCCAGAATCCATTTTATTCACATGCATCATGTAAAGATATGTACATATTTTCATAGAAAAGTAATACTAGAGTAGATAATATTTACGTGACTGACCTACTGACTCAGTTCACTGCTCCTGAGTGTCAATGGACCTTGTGTTGCATGACGCATGACACATGATGAGAGAACTCTGCATATTCAGCCTTCCATCCACTTGGGAAGTTACAGGTGTCGTCACAAGCCATGAGAGCTCTCAGTAGAAACAACCATCCGAACTCCTGACTATACCTCTCCTCATTTCTAATATAAAAAGTACTATTTAGGATAAAGTATTATTTATCACACAGTGTATGAAGATTTTTTAGAAGGCCACAACCAAGTTTTCGGGACTTATTTTGCCGGGCCAGAGTGTAATATACCCCTCGGCTGTAGCATGTATAATCATATAGTTCTGACAATTTGAATTTACTTTTTTAAAAGTCTAATCAAATATATTTTTGAATGTGACCTTGAATATACAGTAGTAATTTTATAGGTCTGTTTGTCCGTATGCCACGTCGCGATTAAAATACATGTACATAACCCCCACTATTTTCGCTGTGCATACATAACTCGTTATGGCACCCATAGGTTGGCTTGCAATTACAATAGTGTGATCTCTTTTGGATCCCACTTTTATTATGTATCATCTTCGCCTCACATGTTGGATTCATGATCTGTGACATTGGCCTATTCATATTTGGTGTCACTGCTGTATACCTCTTCAGAAAACCTTCTGGGAGTAGCAGCATGGGTTATTTAATCAAATCTATACTTTACATTATAATGAGTGGGTCTTCGCCCAACACAATTTAATTGCAAACACCATGGGTCTAGTAATGCGGTCTGTTTGTGGTGATATGACACCAGGTAGGTGCAAGCTTTCATACTGAAGAAATCCTATTACAATTGTGCACTAAATTAGAAAGCTTATAGGATTTAGGTCCACGAGGGGATCGTGGCACATGTCATTCGATCAGCGAAGTTAAGCAACCCAAACCCAAGCCAGTAGTTGAATGGGTCACCGCCCGAGTTCCCTCCGTGCCTCGGAGAGCACGTTAAGCCGTCGGTCCCGGTTGCCAATTCAACACCTTTGGCAATTGTTAAAGGTCAGTCGGAGGCCTAAGAGAGTCTGACAACTGGTTAAACCCAGTAAGAGTTACGAAAGTCCAGCAATGTATTGGATATGGCCAAGGAGAAGATATGAGTCAGCTTCATGGATATATATTGCATGTTTAATATGTTGCAGCACTGGCAGCCGCCGTTCGCTGTGGACGTGGACAGGTTGCGGTTCACACCGCGCATACAACGGCTTAATGAATTGGAGGTCTGTATTTTAACCGTTACAAACTTAAAAAAGGATTCTCCTGTGTTTTTTTTATTTATGTACAATAACACGTTTTGTATAGTGCCTGAGACGGCGGTAGATCCACCATTTGTCACGATGGCACTTAGTCAACTTCGGTGAAATGTGGGTATTGTTATTACAACATCGCTACTCTTTCGGGGTATACACGCGTGAGCATATGTGTATGTATTCACAATAATTACTACAAAGCTGGAACAATTTGTACTTGGATGATCTCAAAAGTGATTGTAAAAAGGGGCTTCCATATATTTTCCTCTAGTGTTACATACGTAACATACATAGCGTTTTCAAGAATACTATTTTCCCTGATATTTTTAGGAGTCTGGTTTTAAAATTCCCTACTGTCCTTACAAAAATATAGCTACGGTCGAATTGAGAAACCTCCTTTATTTAATCCGATAATAATGTGTTGTTTTTAATTGTTGCATATTATACCAAACATAGACAACAATGGACAAAGATAATAGTGAGTGTGAATGTTCTCCAGGCAATAACCCGTGTTAAGCTGAATTTCTTGGATCAAATCATCAAGTTCTGGGAGCTGCAGGGCTCCGTGCTCAAGATCCCCACGGTCGAGCGCAAGCCCCTGGACCTGTATGCTTTGCACAAAATTGTCAAGGAAGCTGGTAAGTGTCTTCATTTATCTTCTAGTCATTTTCTAGAAGATCCAAGGTCTCGATTCTACATTGGAACCATCATACACATACCTGAGTACGAGCATTTAGAAACATTTCAATGATATTATATTTATATGCAATTGAAGTGGCGGTTATGTCAAGTGAAGACTGGAAAATGTCCCACCTGAGACATTCAACATTTTCCTATCTCCTATACCCACGTGCCAAACCTATATAGGGTCTAGATTTTATAGGCAAACAGAACATCGGTTGGTGGTACAAATCAATTAAAAAATATATAAAAAAAATCTTTTATTTTTTTGGAGGCTATTTTATTAATTTTGAGGCATTTTAGTTTTTAAAATTTCATTTTACTACAAAAATAAGCATTTTTTATAATTGATATGTAGGTATGTATGTACGACCAGCCGAGGCTGTGTATGATCGTCTTAAAAGTATATTATATTTCCCGGCGACTAGAATTTAGACTACAATTACTGTGAACGCAACATATCCAGTGTTATCTACATATACATATATATCTACTGTACTGTTTGTCTGTTTGTAAATAATTGACAGGTTTTCACTAAATGTATATTAAAGTGGTAGTCACATAAAAAAAAACTACTCTCTCCGATCATAGTTGGCCCTCTGTTGTCTGTAAATGTATATTTAGTACTTCAACAGAGACAGTTTTCGCGTCAAATGTATTACGATTTATTTATGTTTTGCTTGATTATTTTTCTGCAGTATTATATAAATATAAATAAGATTTACGTTCAATTTTATAAAAGGTCATAGCATAACTTGCGGTAAACAGTTTTTGTAATGCCCAATTATAATTATCTTCTTGTAGAGACGTTCTAACAAAACAAGAGATAGGGCTATAGACTTGAAAGCACTTTCATGTAAACTCATAAATAAATGATAAGATTTAAGTTGATAATGAATAGAAGAATGACACAGTACACTTCTGACCAACAATATGTGCAATGAGACAGAGTTAAAGACTTGCTTACCATGTCGTATCGTAATCTAGGCGTGCCCCGTGGTTTTACCCGCGTTGGTTTAAATTAATTTAATAGTTGACTTCATTAGCGGACATCTATTTGAAAAAGAATGTATATAAGTCAATGGAAGTCCCGTTAATCGGTGCAGCCGTTTCGGGGATTACACGGAACAAACAGATAGACAGGTCGATGTTTTTTTTTAATTGTACGAGTATCGTATATACTTGCATGAATGTTTTGTGGAAAGCTGTAAATTTGGAATTACAAACAGACACTTCAATTTTGTTTATCTGTATAGATAAAAAGGTCGGATCGGATTCCTACATTCGAAAAATTTCTCAAAGTTTTTTTTTGTGAAATAGATGTACGACGTGATTTTGTTTACCTGCCAAATAAATTAAGAAGCTTTAATTTAGATAGAAATAAAAAGTTTGAAGATTTGTATGTCTTTGATCGATTAAATGTGACTAAGATAGGCTTTATTATATAATACATCATTTGCGCAAGTTCGAATCCCAGCGGGGCTTGCACCAATGAGTTTTTCAAAAAACTTACATGCAGTGATATCAGACCACGTGAAGGAAAACATTGTGAGGAAACCTGCATATGTCTGAGAAGTAATTCAAAGACGTACTTATGTATAGTGCCTGCGATGTATAGTGTATCCGGTGAAAAGTGGGTGTTGTTGTTAAAACACCTCTGCCTACCCTGTCGAGGAATACAGGCGTGAGTTTCCTTTCATACATAGGTATGAAATGTTGTCTTTCTTTAATTGAATAGAAGACACAGTTCTTGTGCTGCTAGGGAGAGATATCGCGTGAAATAGTGTAATTAATTACATTGTTGCAATTGTGTATAATTAACTAAAGCAACGCTGGTACCGCGGGGTCAATGTGATTGTATCATCTGCACAGAGCCACACTGCAATCATGGCCACTATTTATTTATGGACAACTATTGATATCTGTATTAACTCTACACGTTACGTTTATAAGCCACGAGAAAATTGGTACGATTGGTTTTCTCTCGCAAATGTTTTACCTGCCTCGTTGGCCTAGCGACTGCGGTACACGACGTCCTGGGATCGATGCCCGGGTCGGGCAAAGTGTATTCATAATATATTTATTTATTTATATATTTATTTAATATATAAAGGTATAATAAAATAGCAATACGAAAGTCGAATATGATTAAAAGCTTTTAAAAAAATCGATTCTAAATTCTACATATAAACTCATAAATATCTTTATTTGATTAGACTTTTAACAAAATACTTTCACACACCATGGACACAGTTCCAGTGCACAAAAGTCCATTAAAATTACTAAAACGAAAAGTAGGTATTATGTATAATTGTGTAGCTTGAGATGACCAGCCATCGCACTCCTCAATCATTATAGAGGGAATTGAGCCACCCGTCATCCTATATATTATTCCTTATGTCCTTGCTCAAAATAACAGGTATAATGTCTCCTTCCCCAGGTGGTTTCGAAGTATGTTCAGCGGAACGCAAGTGGTCGAAGATAGCCCGGCGCATGGGCCACCCCCAGGGCAAAGGCATCGGCTCCATACTGAAGAGCCACTACGAGAGGATATTGTATCCTTATGACGTATTCAAGAGCAATGGAGCTGTCGGGGATAATAAGGAGACGGTGCGTTACTTGTTGCTTATTAAAGATATTTTTTTTGTTAGCATACTATAAGATAGTACTCTAAGTTACAGACAAGCAGACGGACGGACAGACGGCAGAGAACAAATAAAAAAAATGGTTTAAAAAATACCATGTATACTTAATGAAAAGCTGTTAATTTGTAATTACAAACAGACACTTCAACTTTATTTATCTATATAGATTGATTGGACGAAGAAAGCTTATGTACAGCTGCCGTCACGAGTTATGACCGCTGAGCGAAAATAGTAGGGGCACGAATTGCAACTGCGCATAAATTTTATTTGAATAATAATAATAATATACATAATATGAATATTGCCCGTACAAGGTCAGTGGTCATAACTCATGACTCGCACCCGTAGTTGAGGCAATAGGGGGTATCCAACGGCAACGGTATGGTATTATATTGGATTAGCTTTTGTCTGCGACTACAAATGTTTTTCCGCCAATATGAAACATGAAAGCGACTCCAAGTTCATTCCTAACTGATGAAATCTTTCAAATGCTTTACACAAAGCAAACAATAAAATGTTTAATTCCGGTGTGAAAAATAGGTATATTTTTTTCAGTTTCAGAAGGTAAAGTAACAGAATGGGCATTATAATGTAAAGTATGTAAAAATGATTAATTTCAAACTTTGGGAATTATTTGAGTACCAGGATCCTATCGTTATTGATTAAAATAAGAAGACAAATTGCTACCCTTTTGAACTTAGCGTCCAGGGAATGCCCTCCTAGATCCCGCCTGTTGTTTGTAAAACAAGTGTTTTTCAAGATCGTCATTCGATAGGACTTCGAGTCCATAGAATCGAAACTACGCAGTTTCTCGACTAGGTTTTAACTTTCTTATTACGAAAGAAATACTAAGATTTGGTGTAATAGTAGCTGTATCTCTTTCTGTTACTCAGATTTAAATAATTATCTCTTTCTCAGACACTATATATAAGCCTTAGAATTACTTTTTAGACATGTATATGTCTAGAGGTTTCCTCACGATGTTTTCCTTCATCTTCAAGAATTATGGACATGCTTTTAGTTTGAATGTTGTATATTTTACGTTTAAAGCATGTTTATTAAAAAGGGGGAATGTCATTACTTTTTTTTGACTTACGACCAAGACTTACGCGAACGCGTGTTATAACGTGGTATGTATTACGTTACAGAGTGTGAGTCAGTGCCAAATGAAGTGCAACCTTACCCCACAGAAAATAGAAGTGAAGAGGGAGCAGACCCCGGAGAAGAGCGGAGGGGCTCGGTGCCGCAGCAAGCCGGCCGCCGCCACCCCGCCGCCCGCGCGCCGCTACCCGCCGCCCGCCCAGCCCGCGCCCGCCCAGCCCGCGCCCGCCCAGCCCGCGCCCGCCGCCGAGGGCTCGCACACGGAGGGCGCGCTGCCCCTCAAGGACGAGCCCACCGAGCACAGGCGGAGTGAGTACACCACGCTACTACCACTAGCACTCCTAAAAAGCCTCAATTATGACATTTACATACTAGAAACTGTATCGTTTCTATCAGCGGAGTGTCATCATCGTCCCTGGCCTTATCCCATACATTGTTGGGGTCGGCACTTGATTCAACCCGATGTGACTGATCACCTGATTTTTATACGAAACGACTGCCATCTGACCTTCGCAACCCCTTTAACGAGAAGAATCTGTGATTTGGGTTAAACCAGTTGTCAGACTATTTTAGGCCTCCGACTGACCTGTAACGATTGCCAAAGATGATAAATTGTCAACCGGGACCGACGGCTTAACGTGCTCTCCGAGGCACGGAGGGAACTCGGGCGGTCACCCATCCATTTACTGGCTAGGCTTAGGGTTGCTTAACTTCGCTGATCGAATGATATGCGCAATAGCAACTGTGCCACGAGTGTATGGTAATGTTATTTTGTCCACGGGCCCTATCCATATTAGAACTAGGATGTCGTGCGGTTCCATCGTCGTAGTTCTCGTTCCAGTGCGAGTACAGGGATAAAGTATAGCTTATGTTGTTCACTAATGATATAGCTATCTATAGCTAAAGAAATATTCTAATCCGTCCATTAGTTTAAATTGATATGTGACACACAAAAATGCAAATCATTTCTCTTTATAATATCAGTATCGACAAAACAATAACTGTCGCCTTATTATATGAGACTTGAATCCATATGAAAAAAAAATATCCCATCATACTATAAATATCATACTTAAACTTTGGCTGCGTTGTAACACGTAACCACCGTGAAGTTATAAAGAGGTTTACTTCGGAATAAAATTGACCCTTTATAATAGGATACTATGAATATGTGCAGGTCCCCGCGAGAACAAATGGATGTCAGCTGGGGGGAGCTGCGGCGCGCGAGCACGAGTGACGCGCTCCACGCGCCTGCGGGAACATCGCATGTCCAACATGACCGTGTCCGTCACGCCCGCGCCTCCCCCGCCGCAGCTGCCGCACGCCGACGACCCGGTCAGTACTGCCACTATACAATATATGAATGAATGAACATTATTTAATCATTTAGGCCTTTAAACTAACGAGTATATTAAAAAAAACTAAAAGTGACAACTCTCGTGCTCGATGGTGGAAACATTACTATTCCAAACCCTTGTTCTACATTCCATACTGCTTAGTAAGTTTATGTTATATCAATAGTGCTATAGTTGGGGTTAGGTAGTTATAATAGTATGTTTGTAACAGTTGGCAAAGTACATGTGCCGCGTGTGCGGTCGTGGCGACGTGGAGGAGCAGATGTTGTTGTGCGACGGGTGCGACGACTCCTACCACACGTTCTGCCTCGTGCCTCCGCTCGCCGACGTGCCCAAGGGCGACTGGAGGTGCCCAGTCTGCCTCGCTGAAGAGGTAACTACTTGTGACGTATTGGCACGTGGAGGCTCGCCTGCTGCACAAGCGAGGTTCAAACACATGGGAATTAAAATATAACGATTTATTCAGGATAGGCACTTATTAAAGTAAACCTCCGGTTTTGAAACTAGCCTTCTGAGAAGAAACCGCGAGTAACTCCTAGCGTCTTGTATAATGAGTTTCGGAAGAATTTACGGTGAAGGAAAACATCGTGCGTGAGGAACCTGCCTGTCTGTAAAGAAATACAAAGACGTATGTATAGTGCCTCAGACGGCGATGGTCTCAATTCTGTCACGTTGGCACTTAATAATCTTTTATGAAATGTGAGTGTTGTAACATGTCTGCAGGCCCTTTTGGGGACTTTAGGGGTAGACTTAGTAATGTATTGAATGTTTCACCTTCAGGTATCGAAGCCAGCAGAAGCGTTTGGTTTCGAGCAAGCGTCGCGGGAGTACACTCTTCAGCAGTTCGGCCAGATGGCTGACCAGTTCAAGTCTGACTATTTCAACATGCCTGTCCACGTTAGTACACACCTTTTTTTTATTTATTAACCTCACTAAGACACACTACTTGAAAATCCCCACGTTCTTCGTTCACACAAAATAAGTATCGAAATCAAAATATCCACTTAGATCATACTGTTATCAAGTTATGAAAGTAACTGGAATGACATGATTTTTCAGGGTTATAAACTGTTACTGCCTGGTTCGGAAGGTTATTTTTGAAGAGAGCAATCTCAAATTTTGATAAATACAAAATAAATTCTAACTCAAAATAAATTATATTCGGTGAAAAGCGGCTGTTGTTACAACAAATCAACTTACCCGTTCGGGGAACCTCCTGGGACGCGTGAGCAAATTTTTTTTACAAATTAAGTCGCAACTTACGACGTAGGGACGCAGCTGTGCGTGAACTATGGTCATTAATTTATGATAAAGTTATTAATTATCCTGATTGTCTAAAATCGGTATAGTCTTAAATCTAGCTTTGTCTTGATTTTAAATCTAAATTTAAATTAACTTCAAAGTTAAACAAAGAAAAGTCGAGATTAATTAAATCGTAGTTAAGTCGAGTTTTTACAAGGTCGTGATCATTAACTTTAAAAATTGAGCCACTAACAATGTTGGGCCACAAAGGTGACAGATGAAAGAAAGCTGCATGCAACTGAGATGCGGATGTTGAGATGGATGTGTGGCGTAACGAGATTGGACAAGGTAAGGAATGAGTATATAAGGGGAAGTCTGAAAGTAGCACCACTGACTTACAGTAGAATAAACATTTGTCGTGGTATGGACATGTTATGGAGGGATGAGGATAATGTTGACAAAAAAGTTTTGTTTATGAATGTGGATGGTTACAAGGGGAAAGGAAGACCTAAGAAACGATGGATGGATTGTGTGAAAGATGATATGGGTAAAATAAGAGTGAATACAGATATGACGGCTGATAGAGAGAAATGGAAGAGAAGAACACATTGCGCCGACCACAAATAACATGGGATTAGGGCAGGAGGACGATGATGATTGTTGTGCAAAGGGACTTAAATATTAACATGATAATATATGTCAGATGGTGCCGACATCGACAGTGGAGAAGGAGTTCTGGCGCGTGGTGTCGTCCATAGACGAAGATGTCACCGTGGAGTATGGAGCCGATCTGCACTCCATGGACCATGGATCAGGTAGGACCAATAACTATTGCCACAACATGCATACAACTGGCCTGTGTAACTGGAAGATTTCACATACAAACATTCTACCCCTATTTTACCCCCTAATGGGGGACACTCCGAATAATGCATTCTTAGTGTATAAGCGATTTAAGATGTGACTTTTTTATTATTAGGATTAGTGTTCATTAATGTTATTTATTATGAAATATACATGATGCCAGCTGAGTTTCCTGCCGGTTCTTCTCAGAAGGTTAGTTTCCGAAACGGTGTTAAATTCTTCGACATTCATGAGTGTCTTACCAGGGCTTAACTGAATAAAACATTTTCATTATTAGAATTAGTTAATGAACATTATTTTCCACCGGATGCTCTCAGGTTTCCCGACTAAGTCGAGCGTCCAGCTGTATCCTGGCGACCAGCAGTATGCCGAGTCTAGCTGGAACCTCAATAACCTGCCTGTTCTGGAGGGGTCCGTGTTAGGACACATACACGCCGACATATCTGGAATGAAGGTATGAACTGCTTGAGAAAGACTTTGGTCACAATCGTTTTAGTACGAGAATTGCTTCGCCTGTGTGGCAGAGACATATCAAATAATGATAAAAAAATTATATGTCTACGCCATCCCAGAAGGGTCCATCAAGGGGTAAGAGGAGGTGTTGTAAAAACAACACGCACATTTCACCGAATGATTCATGATTGCCGACGTGAAAAATTGTGAGTCTATCGCCGTCTCCGGCAGTGTATATATGTCCTTGAATTACTTCTCAGACATATGTAGGTTTCCTCACTATGGTTTCCTGCACTTGGGGTGATATTACAGCATCCAATCAAATTTTAACCATTCCCTTATTGAACCTTCTTAGGGGTGTGAGTACATCGCCATCTCAAGCACTATACATATGTCTTGGAATTTCTCAAACATGCAGATTTTTTCCTTCACCATCAAGCTTGTGGTAAATTGACATAATTCCCATATACAATGTGTGTTCCTTAGATCCCATGGCTGTACGTGGGCATGTGTTTCGCGACATTCTGCTGGCACAACGAGGACCACTGGAGCTACTCCATCAACTACCTGCACTGGGGCGAGCCCAAGACCTGGTACGGCGTGCCCAGCTCCAAGGCGGAGCAGTTCGAAGCGGCCATGAAAGCTGAGGCCCCTGAGCTGTTCCAACTGCAGCCGGACCTGTTGCATCAGCTCGTCACTATCATGAACCCTAATGTGCTCATGAAGGCTGGAGTGCCTGTCTATAGGTATGTCCACTAACTTCTCTCTTCAGTGCCCAAAAGATCGCTGTAGCGATGACACCGCTATTTGCTTATACTCTTTTTATCTTTCTTTTATATCTTTTTGTTTTGTATTTATGTGATTTACAATTAATGGCTTTAATGGATTTACAAAGAATGTATAATCCGGTAGCATGTATAATCCTGTATAATTATGTCATTCTGACGATTTGAAAGTACTTTGTAAAAAGTCTAATCGAATAAAGATATTTTTGACTTTGACTATATTGTGGATAAGAAATTATGTTATTATAAACACATTATTTCTAATCCCTGAATATTCTCTCCAGTTGATGACAGTATTTTTATTGATTCATACTTTTTTTTGTTTATTGTGTATTTCTCTGGATGTAGCCCAAAGCAGGGAGTTCAGTCTCTTGTTGCCCAAACGGGGAAGTTAATTTCATATTTAACCTTTTTGTTATGTATATCAGGTTTGTGTACCGTATGTTTGTTGCAACAGGACGGACCAGCACGCGGGCGAGTTCGTGATAACGTTCCCGCGAGCCTACCACGCCGGCTTCAACCAAGGGTACAACTTCGCCGAGGCGGTCAACTTCACACCTGCTGATTGGGTGATTTATTAAACATCATTATTCTGATTACATATTATCACAGAGGGCAATAAAGTCGAAAAATGAGACAGATTTTTGTAAATGTGTATTCATGCCATACTCGGACTCAAGCCAAATTAATGCTAAACAAATCTATACAGATAAATAAAATTTAAGTGTCTGTTAGTAATACTTAATCAACAGCTTTCACTTCATGCATACGAAAGTATATAGGGAACTGATAATAAAACACCAATTATAAAAAAAAAAACGTCTGTCTGTTTGTTCGGGGTAATCTCCAAAACGGCTGAGCCGATTTTTTTATAAAGGATTCTGCAAAATGAAACATGAAAGTAAATCTACGCGGGAGAAACCGCAGGACACAGCTAGTTGTAAAATAAATGACTTGTTAATAATGGCTGATTCAAAATTTTGCTCGAAATTTATAATTATTCTCAAAACATAGTATTGACCACCGGGTCGGACCCGGTGGTCAATTCTTCGACGTTCATAAGTAACAAAATACACCTTTATTTTTTATAATTTCTAACTAAGTAACCCCTATTATCTATGTCAATTTACGTTTGTTCCTTAATGCTAGCTTATTATTGATAACAATAAATCTGTGGACAACATTTCATCTTCGTGTCAAAATCAACATTATTTTTATCAGATTGGACTTCTTGCAAAGTAATTTCAAGCCGTTAGAAGGATAAAGAAAAAAATACATAAATTATGCAGGACTATAAATGTACCACCGGGTTCGGAAGTTTGATCTCAGATCCAGGTCCCTAGCTCATCTCCCAGCAACGCCCTAAGCCGAGGTCCGTGCCCCGTACCTTAGCTGTGTTGCTTAGTTTTTAAGTTTAAGCTCGGCTGGAGGCCCTTGGGTCTCGCCCTATAGTCCGGTTAAGCAGTGGAGGTAACTCCCCCCTTCCAACTGCGAGAGACCATGTCATTTTAAGGTCCATTCTTTAACTTATAGCAAATTTTGGTTGAACAGTTAAAAATGGGTCGCGAATGCATCCTTCACTACTCAACTCTAAGACGCTACTGCGTGTTCTCCCACGACGAGCTGGTGTGCAAGATGGCCCTGGAGGCAGACTCGCTGAGCCTCACCGTCGCGCTGGCTGCCTACCGAGACATGAGGACCATGCTACATGATGAGCGGAAACTCAGGAAAGGACTGCTGGATTGGGTGAGGGACATTTCAATTAATTGATGTGGTTGCTAGAGAAAGATAACTTTTCTTTGTCAAAAATAGCTTAAATAAAATGCTTTTTTTGGTGCAATAAATTTGTTTGATATAACTCCTAAACAGACATCGTATTATTTTTGATCGGTCATATTTTATTGGAAATTAAGTGTAATTTACGTATTCAGTAATCCAAAACATCTTTAAAATGTCACTCTTGTACGTGGTATTAGTAGTGAAAATAATAACGTTATCTACATCGTGAATTAAGAGGTATTTCGGGTTACCGAGGACGAAATACCTTCACACTTACACTCTGGTACATTTACGCTAATGCAATGTTTATATTGAAGCAGTCGCCCGCTACGCATACAATGTGCGTGAGTGAATGAGTTTTTTCTATTTAGTTCACACCGCGTGTTTTACGGTGAAGGAAAACATCGCTAGGAAACTTGCATATGTCAGACGTAGTTCGAAGACGGACGGAAGCCTGAGTCGACGTTGGCACTTAAACATTTAAAAATTGGGTGTTGAGATTGCAACAAGCCTGCCCACCCCTTCGGGGAGTGCATGCGGGAGCGTGTGTGGTATACGTGGTGGGTCCCAGGGCGTGACGGAGGCGGAGCGCGAGGCCTTCGAGCTGCTGCCGGACGACTCGCGGCAGTGCCAGCTGTGCAAGACGACGTGCTTCCTGTCGTGCGTCACGTGCGCCTGCTCGCCGCTCGTGGCCTGCCTGCGGCACTACACCGACCTCTGCGCCTGCCCGCCGCAAGCACACAAACTCAGGTCACACACATTTGTTTTGTACGTGGAAACCACCCGGTCTGGTGGTTGGCGAGTTCAAAAATAAATATATCTTTATTTGATAATTATTAAGAGCCGTGGTGGCCTTGAGGTTTGAGCAGTCACCTGCTACGCAAGCGACGCAAGTTCGAATCAGTTACAGTGATTTCACACCACGTGCTTTACGGTGGAATACATCGTGAGGAAACCTGCATATTTCTGAGAAGTAATTCAATGACGTATGTAAAGTGTCTGAGACGGCGATGGACTCACCATCTGTCACGTTGGCACTTCGTGAAAATCATCAATCATCTTCGGTGAAAAGTGGGTGTTGTGATTACAACACCTGAGCCTACCCCTTCGGGGAATACAGGCGTGAGCATATGTATCTTTATTCGATTACACTCTTAACGAAGTACTTTCAAATCGTCAGTACGACATGATTATATAAGATTATACATGATATCGCCGGGTTTGGATTATTGCTTTTACGAAAAAGGAACAGGCAAGAAATTCTCATTTCAAAAAAATATATATATATATATTATTTTGAGTAATACAATGTAAATCACAAAAATATATAAGCCCATGGACACAGTTCCAGTGTAGAAAAGTCGATAAAATATATAAAATCAAAAGTAGGTACTTACGTTCTATCTATTACGAATGACTACGTTCGCCTGACGATCACGAGGTTCCGGGTTCGATTTCCAGGTCGGGCTAAAAATTAATGTTGGGTTATTTTGTCTGTTGTTCCCTTAGCTTTAGTGCCTTTGGTATAAAAAGCCAACACTATTAATTGTTTAATAATACCATGGACAGGTATCGCTATACTCTGGACGAGCTGCCGGCGATGTTGGAGAAGCTGAAGAAGAAATCTGAACTGTTCCGGGAGTGGGCCGAGGCGGTCCAGAATGCTCTCGATCCAGACACACCCAAGACTTGCGACCTGGATGGACTCAGGGCGCACTTGAAACGGGCCCACGATTTGAAGGTAACCTTTGCCAAGCATTTATAAAGCAAATTTATCTTGAATTAGCTGGGGAAAGGCGTTAACATTATATACTACCCTATTATATACACAATGTTACTGTATACTGAACTAAAGTCTTTGATTTCATTAAATTACTAACTGTAGACTTAATTTTATTGGTGGACCGCGGAACCTTAATATTTTTTTAACTAATCATGGCCTATGTTACTCTTTCTAACATTAGCTATCCGCCAGTGAAAGTCCCGTTAAAATCAGCCCAGCCATTTCGGAGATCATGGAGATCAGACAGAGAGACAAAGAAAAATTAAAAAAAAACTGTTTTGCTGATTATACTAAAAGAAAATATGCAAAACGTGAACTATGTTCATGATTTACGTCAGTGACGTAAATCTCGTGTGTGATTTATATCGCCCCGATACCTTTTTATAACTTCTGCTAGCCAGAGGATAATGTAACATAGTGTAAGCCTACTGTATAATAGGCAAGTGTTTGGTAACCGCTAGATGCACAAGACGGAGCTGGTCCGCGCGCTGGAGACGGCCATCGAGGACGCGGAGAAGTGCGCGTCCGTGATCCAGCAGCTCGACCTCAACAAGATGCGCACGCGCACCCGCCACCACGACCCCAAGTACCGCCTCACCATACACGAGCTCACGCTCTTCGCCGCCGAGATCGACCAGCTCGCCTGCGTCCTGCCCGAAGGTAACTTGCTTAAAGATGGCTTGATAATTCGTCATCGTCCAGCTGACCTTATCTCATGTTATTTTGTGGACGGCGCAACTAATTGAGAAGACATTGATGGTTAAGTTTATTCAATACTCCATCTGATGTACAACGTCGTTGGTTATATATGTTCTGGTATTACACTAGCGGGCGTCACACGGTTTCACCCGCGTCGTTCCCGGTCCCGTGGGAGTACGGGGATAAAATGTAACATATGTTACTCGCTGATGATGTAGCACCTATTGCCAAAAGAATTTTCAACATCGGTCCAATACTTTTTGACCCAATTTGTTAAAAATATACTTACTTACATACCTTTCCTTTTTATAATATTGGTATAGTTGGGATGTAAATGAGACAGTCTATTGACCTGATCCAGACTACTACTGGGAAATTGCAGCGATTATATTAGGCAGTAACGTTTGCAATCAATAAATGAACGAAGCAATCAATACTAAATAATCAGATGAATGTAACGTGTCCTTTAGGTTCAGCAGTAAAAGAAGTATTACGACAGACGGCCGAGTTTGAAAGTCGCGCCACGGAATTACTAAACAAGGATTTGGACAAAATTGAACCTGCCTACGTCAGGGACCTGGAGGAGGTAAGTTAGATAGATTTTTTTGATGAGACTATTGTGGGATGGGACAATACATAAGTGCTACACTTTATGTGGTGGGCAGACGTTGGCCTTGTGTATAATGTTGGCACTAAGTTTCGAAGTAAATTTTAAAGGGGACAACCTTCACACTCGACGGACGAACATTGTTACTACAAACAATTGGTATATATTCCATGCTCCTTACAAAGCTTAAAACTGGGTCGGAGATCTCGGGCCCGCGGTACCTGCGTCGATGAACGTAAGCGGGGAACATGGAAGATATACTAATGAAGACGAGTGTACTGCGCAAGGACGCCTCATTGCGAAATGTTGCAGCTAGACGGGAGGCGAGTCGGCGCACAGTCCAACGGTGTCTGTTGCAGGTGAGCTCGCTGGGCGGGCGGCTGTGCATCGTGCTGCCGCAGCTGGGCCCGCTGCAGGCCCGCGCGGGGCAGGCCCGCTTCCTGGAGGCGGCCCGGGCCGCGCGGGCCGAGCCCGCCTCGCTGGCGCCCGACGCCATCGCGCGCCTGCTGGCCTCCGCCGCCGCCGTGCTGCCGCACCACGCCGTCGAGCATGAGCGCGCGCTGCTGTTCCGCCTGCAAGGTACCAGCAGCTCCATGATCCATGGCCGAACACTGTGTTAGTCGAACGTTTTGAAAGCTCCCATTCCGCGATTGAGGTTCTCGTGCATTTGTAATCAAAGTTCGATAGCGACTAGCGCCGGAGGAACCGCTGCTGTGGTCGATAATTTCGATATCTCAAAAAAAAAGGATAAGTGTACGCGAAATTCTAAAAAAAAAAAATACTTTGAATTCACTATACTTACCGTAAATCACAGGTGAAGTTGAAGAATGGGAGAAACGTGCTCGAAGCGTCCTCGCGTTGGGCGCACGAACCCCTGATGCGGAAATAGGTTTAGACGGCGAACCCGAGGGGGGATACACCACGTTGGCCGACGTGGACGCTTTGCTCGCCGAGGGGGATGAAATAGACGCCGCACTACCCTCCTACCACGCGCTGCAGACTGCGCAGACGCACGCCAAAGATTGGTTGGCTAAGGTACTCTATTTACTCAACTTATAAAAAAATATGAAATTTGCCTTTATTTCCTAAATTTTTTCCATTTGCTGATTAAATAATATTAAAAATACAACAACTTTTCAAGCTCAATCCTTCTTATTTTTAAATATAATCTTGATTATATTTGACAGCTTCCAGACGAGGCAGTCTTCTGACATAGGCCTCCCCTATGTCTGTTTCCGTCTAACGCTATTCTTCTCCATTTCCTATTTTCTTGTCGTTAAAAGCATGAAAAGCCTTTTGTCGTAACGACAGCTCTATAAGATTATATTGCCTCTATAAGAAAGCAGCAGTATAAGAGCTCTTCGGTAAGGATGTGAAGAGATGTTTACAGCACATTGCGTACAAAAGCATAAACTTCTGATACTCTATTTACCCTTTCCGCTGAGCGTACTCTTTGTAAGGTTGTAATGTCAGCTGATTTCGTTTCGTCTACATTAACCGTTTTTTGACAGGTGGAAGAAATGCAGTCGAAAGATCTATACCCGTACATGCACAGCGTAGAAAGCGTGGTGCGTCGCGGTCAGCAAATACCGCTGGCTCTCTACGAGAAGGAACAGCTCGCCACGGCGCTTGCCTCGGCGCGGGAGTGGAAACGGGGTGCTGCTGAAATGTTCCTCAAACAGGTCAGGACACAAGTGTATTATTACTGGATTCCGACAATCTGTTATCAGGGCTCCATAATATTAGTTGAATAATATAGTCTGATACTGAGTGATAATGTAGCATTCTATAAGAGATTTTTTTTATATGCCTCATAAGTTCAATTGCAAAAAAAAACTTACTGTCTTATTTAATAATTTTAGTGAGATTTTTTCAGTATCAGGAAATACTGTGTCCGTCAAATTAGGGCCAAGTTTGAACCTTTGTTTCTGAAACAGAAATCCCTCCAATTTATAGAATTTGAAATCTATTCCTAAAAAAGCGTATTCAAAAACTTTAATAATAACCTTATAACTAATCAGAACGACACTTAAGATGGAACAAGCAAGTGTCATCACATGATTGGTACCCTTCCAGAACTGGCCCTACTCCCTACTGGAGGCCCTGTCCCCCCGCACGGAGGGCGCGGCGGGCGCCCGGCGGAAGGCGAAGGCTCCGGGGGGCGCGGACCCTCCGCCCTCGTCCCTCGAGGCCGGGCTCTTCCTCAGGAACTTCAGCGAAGACTCCACGCCTACAGAGATCGTCGCCGCCTTCAAACAGGCCGAGCAGAGGGAACTACAAGCTATCAAGGATCTCAGGTACTGCACCATACATAACAATGCAATCCGACACTACCGGAGGGAGCTCAGGCGGAGGACCAACGGCTAAGCGTGTTTTAATCTGTGATAATAAGGTTAATGTATGTTGTGAAGGGCCCGTAATATGCGCAAGGACGTGAGGGCGCCACCGTCGGCGGCGACCACGTTCTGCGTGTGCCTCAAGAAACAGTACGGCGTCATGACGCAATGCGAACTGTGCAAGGATTGGTTCCACGGTGAGACATGCAACATTATATACCTCTATGTAATAATATTACAATCAATATCTATGCAATTTAAGTGTCTGTTTGTCATACCAAATTTACAGCTTATCTTTAAAAACATACGAAAGTATACTCGGCTCTTAATGTGTAACAGGAAAAGTTCAAGACGAGGTTGATTTAAACCAATTAACACGAATAGCTTCATTGACAGCATTGCCTGCCAAGTTTTTGTGTAACTTCGCAGTAAGGATGTAGCTTACACCTGCTCCGATTTTTTCCAATCTAAACTGGAATGGTTTTTAAAGTACTAGTCGTTACAGCGTCATGTGTAACGCCTTCGGAGGAACGCGCGGAGTCCCCGGAGAGGGTAGCGTTGCCGTTCCCGGCTTCCGAACAGAAGTTCCTGTGCCCCGACTGCACTCGCACCAAACGACCCCGGCTCGACCGTATCTTGGCGCTGCTGGTAAATATTATATCTTAAACCTCTTTTGAGTATTACTCGGACACCTTTAGCGTTAAATTGCGTTTATTTGTGAAATTATTTATCATTTTAATATACCATTATTTATATGGTATTTACCACAAACACGGTGATTGATGACAAAAATCCCGTTTTCCAACCATTGTTTTAACTCTTTCGCTCATTGACAGATTTAACTAACATTAAATTCTCAAAAATATTTTCATAGTACGTAACAGAAATGATTTATTCAATTTAGATAAAGATATATAGCGATAAGGCATTTATTAAGGTCCAAATAGAACTGCTGTGTATGAATTAAACTGCGTATGTGTACAGGTGTGGCTACAAAAGCTGCCGGTGCGCCTGGCGGAGGGCGAAGCCCTACAGTGTGTGACGGAGCGCGCCATGGCGTGGCAGGACTCCGCCAGGGCTCTCCTGGCCAGCCCCTTGCTGGCGACGCTACCAGCTCATGACCCTACTAAGGTACGTGCTTTGAAAATTACAACCCTCATTAATATGACGGTATCTGACGTATATGGAAATCATCGACTGAACCGACTTTACTGTAATTTTGAATGGAGTTTTTATCCCAAGGACGGAGATACAAGCTGACCTAAATGAAATGATTTTTTCCAGTTCTTATTGTAGATTACATGTGTTGCCCCATTCAATTTATTTATTTATTATAATATAGGAGACTGTATCGTAATGTTTACAGACGAATAGAGAGAAGGCAGATAAATTGAACGCAGAGTTGAAGAAGGCGACGGGCAGGGCACACGACTCACACATGTCTCAAAATGCCAGGTACTATTGGTGTTATTATTATTTTACGATCACAATGACTTTTAAGGATTACGTCTACACCCCCTATAAGTCTTAAATCGCAAAATAATTAACATGCCTCAAATCAATATCACAAAAAAAAGTAATTGTTGAGTTTCTTGCCGGGTTCTTCTCAACAAAAGCAACCTTTTGAACCCGGTGGTAACATATATAATCCTGTATAATGTATTTGTGTGTCCTTCTGACGATTTGAAAGTACTTTCTAAGGAGTCTAATCAAAAAAAGATATTTTGAACTTGAACTAAAACGCTTTAGAAGCATAATACATAGCAATCTAAACGGCTCTAAAGCAATATGCGTTAAATTAATATTATATCTTTAAAGCAGTCGTATTATTTTTCAATCTTCGCTGAATTGGTATAATTTGGATGGAATTTTGCAAAAGCATCGTTGCTTCACAAGGATATTACGAAAATATACACCTTTCCATTGAAGGGTGTTGCAATGAACTCTTAAGGATAATATAGAGAAAGAAAAAGTACTCCTAAGAGATATGTTTATTTAAGAGATATGTGCATAGTGTGACATGTATACAATGTGTCAGGTCGTCAGCGAGCGTGGAGCACGCGTACAGCGCCACGCCGCGCTCGCCCGGGGCGCGCTCGGCCGGCGCGCGCGTCGCCCCGGGCTTACTGCACAAGCTGGAGGACCTCATGCTCGAGGGAGATCTGCTCGAGGTGAGTCCTTTTATCTGTATTCTCCGAACGGGTAGGCAGAGGTGTTGTAATAACAAAACTGTCTTTTCACCGCACGTAATAAAGTGCCAACTTGACATGGTGAGTCTATCGTCGTCTCGGGCACAATACATACGTCTTCGAATTACTTTTCACGTAGGTTTACTCGCAATGTTTTCCTTCCCCGTAAACCATGTGGGGTGAAATTCCTGGACATAAGTTTTTAAAAAAAAGTCACCGGTACAGGTCGCGATGGAATTTTTACTTGCGTCGCTTTTGTAGCAGGCAACAGCTCAAACCACAAGGCCATCACGGCTGATATAATGTACTACATTTTTTATTCACCGATTCGATTGCGTTCGCGATGAATTTGATTCAAATTACAGCGTTTAAGCTAACTGAGTTTCGTCTGTGAAGTTGGGGGTTGTTTGAAAATTGACATACTAAATTAATTTAGTTTGATTATAATTACGCGAGAGTGATGCACCAAAGCTATGTGTAACGGCGGTGGGTGGGCACAGGTGCGGCTGGAGGAGCAGGCCCAGATCTGGAGCTGTGTGTGCGCGGCGCGCGCCGGCGAGGGCCGCCGGGCCGCGCGCGTGCTGGACGCCGGCCGCCGCAAGAGGGCCCAGAGGCCTCCCAGGCACCATCGCCCGCTCAAGAGGACGCGCACCAGGCCCGCCATACACGGTACACGCACACACTCAAACCTTTACATAGACACACGCTCTCTCTCACACACACATCTTAACATAGACACACGCTCGCTCTCACACACTCACACCCCCTCTATCTATCTCTATCCCCCCTGTCTCTCTCTCTGTCTCTATCTCTATCCCCCATGTCTCTCTCTCTCTCTCTATCTCTATCCCCCTGTCTCTCTCTATCCCCCCTGTCTCTCTCTCTCTATATATCTCTATCCTCCCTGTCCCTCTCTGTCTATCTCTCTCTCTCTCTCCCTATCTCTCTCTCTCTCTATCTCCCTCTCTCTATCTCTCTATCTCTCTCTCTCTCTCTCTCTCTCTATCTCCCTCTCTCTCTCTCTCTCTCTCTCTCTCTATCTCCCTCTGTCTCTCTCTCAACGCACATTAACGCATACACGTAGTTCCGCAAACACCTATTATACCGTACGCTAATATTATATTGTTTGTTGTTTAGGTGCGGTGTCATCGAAACCTACCATGAAACGAGGCTCGGCCACGACCACCAATTATTTAAATCGAAAACAGGTAATATTATACAACATTATAATATGTTGGTATTTATTGTAAATGTATCTTTATGTCGTATATTTTTGGAACTGGCAGGCATCGGAATATGTTTTCTTTATATAAGGTAATATGTAAAAATGTGTATAGCTATAATATCATGTGATAGTTAGTTTGTATATAATTGCGTTGGATCCTCGTAGCATGTTCGCTTTTGCGCATTTCATTCGATCAGCGAAGTTAAGCAACCACAACCGAAGCTAGGAGTTGGATGGATGACTGCCCGAGTTCCGTTAAGCCATCGGGCCCGGTTGCCAATTTAACATAGATCACCAATTTTCCTTGTAAAAGGGGTTGCGAAAGCCAAATGGCACTTCGAATAAAATTTAAATTTTTTAATTTAAATTTTTTACACATGATTGTTGATATAATTTTCACTATTTTGAATAATTCTATATGAATTTTATTGTAATTAATTATTATTCACTATGTAATGAAATATACATGATGCCTGCTGAGCGTCTTGCCGGTTCGTCTCAGAAGGCTAGTTTCCGAACCGGTTGTCACATTTTCAATCCCATCGGGTTGAATCAAATGGCGACCCTAACAATGTATGAGATGGTGAGATGGTGAGATGGTGTGTCCCCCCAGGGCGTGTCGAGCGGCTCGGGCCTGATGGTCCGCAAGCACTACCTGGCGCGCCAGGAGCGCCGCAAGCGGGGCGCGCGCGCGAGGCCCGCGAGGCCCGGTGAGTTCATACTTATATATACAAGCTTTCATTCCGTCTGCTATCTTTGTACTCCTGCCGTCACGAGTTCCGAGCGCTGACCTTGAATACGCAGTAATCATTTTTGCGAGCGCGAACAAATACTCGCGCAGTAATTTGTATTTTTTGACGACATTTGTATGTAAGGTATGTTCAAGTTAAATTTGACCTCCTTAGTTGACTCTAGTGATATTCCACGATATAAAATTTCTATCGAGATTTTCACTGTAAGATAACTAATATTATAAAGAGTAAGTAAGACTGCATATTACTTGGGAAAAAAATTAAAACTTGCTATAGTTTATTACATATTCTTTATTGACACAGTTAATATTTATATATGTATTGATATTGTACGTGTGTATGTCATTGAGCTCCTCCTAAACGGATGGACCGATTGAATGTTTTTTTTAATGCGTTTGGGTGGTGCCCTGGATGGCTTAGATCCGCAAATCAACCCGGCAGATGGCGCTGCAGACGGTATATAGGACAACGTCTGTCGAATCTGCTAGCCTGCGCTATCTATAATAAAAAAGTACTGGACCGATTTTAAAAATCCTTTCACCATTCGATTGCTACATTATCACTGATTAATATAGGTTATGTTTTATCTCCATACTCCTACGGGAACGGGAACTACGCGGGTGGAATGCATGACGTCGGCTAGTAGTAGTATAGTAATAGTAATGCAATAATGGTGTGTGCAGCGGGCCAGGGTCGCGGGGGCCACTCCAGCGGGAGGCCCCGGGCTGTATAGTAATAGTAATGCAATAATGGTGTGTGCAGCGGGCCAGGGTCGCGGGGGCCACTCCAGCGGGAGGCCCCGGGCGCCGAGTGCGGGCCACAGCAGCTCCTCCTCGCACTCCTCCGCCGAGGACGACGAGGACTGCGCGGCCACCAACTGCCTCAGACCTACTGGTAACACGACACTTTATCCATTTATTCAATTATAAGAACCGCATGCTTTCAATTACACTAACATACATACATATGCTCACGCCTGTATTCCCCGAAAGGGTAGGCAGAGGTGTTGTAATCACAACACCCACTTTTCACCGACGATGATTAAGTGCCAACGTGACAGATGGTGAGTCCGTCACCGTTTCAGACACTATACATAAATCTTTGAAATACTTCTCAGACATATGCCAGTTTCCTCACGATGTTTTCCTTCACTGTAAATCATGCGGTATGAACTCTTTGAACATAAGTTTTTAGAAAACCTCAATGGTGGAGACCCCGCTGGGAAGCAAACTTGCGTCTCTTGCGTAGCAGGCGATTGTTTAAGCCCCACGGCCACCACGGCTCTTAGTGAATTATAATTGTTTTATTCCCCAGGCAAAGTGGACTGGGTCCAGTGCGACGGTGGGTGCGACCAATGGTTCCACATGCACTGCGTGGGGCTCAACAAGGACGCCCTGCGCGAGGACGAGGACTATGTCTGCGGGAACTGCTCCAGGACCACCAGGAACCAGAATTGAGGACCAGGAAGGACTTAGGACTGAACACGTGACGACTAGGGGGTACTGAATATGTAAACATACCTTGTAATACTTTCATCACTTTGTAAATGTAGCTAAAGGCCGCACACACGCAATATTATTGTCAATAAAGTGTTGTCAATATCACCATTTATTAAAAACTAGCTGGGCCCTGCGGTTTCACCCGCGTAGATTTAATTTGATTCCCGCGGAACCCTAAATGTTTTTTTTTAATAAAAGAAAATAAGTTTACTCCTTTTAACATTAGCTATCTGCAAATGAAAGTCCTGTTGAAATCGGTCCAGCTGTTTCAGAGATTACCCGGAAAAACAGACAGACGGACAGACAGAGAAAAATTAAAAAAAGTTTTTTCTTTGTCTGTATTGTATATACTTTCATATTTAAATTTACCTGTATAGATATCGCAATACGGACCACACACACACTACTGTAGTGACAATATTATCGCGTCTGTGTGGCCAGGATAAAGATGAATCAATTGAGATTATGTTTTGTCGCAGAATGTGATGTAAATTTCAGCTTGACCCTGTTATAAAGGACTCGAAAGACGGATGGACTGCATAAAAAGCTATTTTCAATTGATTTATGTTTCACCTGCTTTTAGAAGCAAAAGGAAAGTAAGACGATCTTAATGTATTATACTTACGAACGTCTGAGAGTTGCTTAAACATTGCAAAGTGTATATAATGGGCTGCAAACGTTTATAGACTGCGGTAGCCGCTTACCATCAGGTAAGTTAATGCCTCCTTAGTAATGTAAAATACACACCTGATAGTAACGGATCTATTTGGTATGGTAGGTAGGTTGAGTAGCTGGATTTTTATGTCGAGCAAAGTAAGGTGAACTTAATGTATAGATGATACTGATTGCTTTTGAGGAATTTCGTTTTATGTATTTTCCATCTACCTTCCCTATTAATTGTATCTTATTGGGTAAACTAACTGCCCTGCGGCTTCACCCGCGTTGGCTTATTTTCATGGGTGGATCACGGAACCCTACTTATTTTTTTAAATTAAAAGTACCCTAAGTTGCTCCTTGTAACATTAGCTATCCGTCAATGAAAGTCCCGCTAAAATCTGTCTAGCCGTTTCGGAGATTAACTGGAACAAACAGACAGACAGACAGAGATTATTTTATGTCTCTACTAAATATACTTTCATATGCATTCAGTGGAAAGGTGTTATTTTGGAAATTCAAACAGACACTTCCATTTTATTTATCTGTATGGATATCAAGGTTTAGAAGTATTGGTTTTTGTTTTAATCAACTATATATTATTTTTAAATGTGTGTGTGATGACGCTGTAATAATTCTCAAGCAGCAGTTATTGAGCTGGGATGCCAAAAATGTATTCAATCCATCTAATAAATATTATAAAGACACTGTTTCAATATGCCATCTTATTTTCTTCACAAAAAGTAACACCTTTCAGTTTCAGTTCACTTATAATTGCATTGTCAACCTTGCCTTAGTACCATTTAAAGTATTAATTCGATTGAATCCTGCTACTCGACCGCAGTATTAGGAATGCCCTCGTCGCGTGTACATTGTCTAAATACTCAACCGACTTAACATTGCGTTAAGAATGTATTATAAACCGACTAGAGACCACATTTTACAGGGATATATCGAATATCTACGTTATTACTACAACCGGAGGGTTCAATTTTGAACCGCAACGATCAAACGGTAAAATGAATTGGATTTCAAAAGGACGTTAAATTAAATTATTATGATTATTGCATGTTGATTGTTCGATGTTTAAATGTTGACTGTGGATGTTATCCTTAAGTGATGTTAAACAAATGCACGACAAATTCAGATACAATTAGTAAATAATTAATGAAATTTATCGATGTGTAGTTCCCCGCCCTTTACAATAGGTTCCGTCACAAGTGAGCGTTGACTTTGAAAGCGCAGGTGTCATTTTACGAGTCTCTGTGTTACATGCAGCTCGTGACGGCGCCTGTACAGATTAATGTTAATGATTCTCTAGCAAAATATACATGTTGATAACTTGTCTGTCTATCCAATGTGTGTGGTAGGAGCGACAGCATTGGCACCAGATTTGAGTGAGGACAAATTAAAAATAAACGATTTACATTGAACTGTATATAAACGAATTTGAAAAATTCCATTCACGCCCATCAATTCTTAATCCCGTATTGCAGAAAGGGACAGAGAGCTATTACTAGTGCGTATGTATAAATATTGAGCGGTGACGCGTCAAGTTTATGTTCTAAATGTTAAGTCATGACTGACTGATTGACTGGGTGATACGCACACCCTGAACTGCCGGTCCTAGAGTCATGAAATTTAGAGGGTGTGTTCTTGGTGAGAAGTAGATATATAAGAAGAAAGATATTTTCGTTATACCACCCTTAATAGGTGACATGGGACATTGCAAGTTAGTATTTACCTATAATCATAATAAAGCCGGGTTTGACCAGTCGCTTGCTACGAAAGTTCGAATCCCTACGGGGCCTGTACCAATGAGTTTTTCTAAAAACTTATGTGCAGTGATTTCACACCACGTGGTGAAGGAAATCATCGTGAGGAAACCTGCATATGTCCCTTCTGGGATGGCGTGAGCATATTTTTTTTAATTTTTTTAAAGCATAGTTCTGTTCGTATACTGCTCAAATATGGTGTCCAAATAAGGTTACGTGAGAGATATATGTCGCTTGGTCGACTTACCAATACTATTTGCGAGTAGGTACCACAGGAGTTGCAAAGCACACCATACTCATGCTGGAGTGATATTTTTATGTAAATTTAATTGAATTTTATGCATTCGAGTATTATATTGCTTGTCGACTCCTGTGGAATATCAGCTGGTCTGTTTCTAAAGGCTATTTTTATCTGTGGAAATAAGACTAATATGTCTGAGAGCATAATCATTTCGTTAAGAACAGCCACCGAATTGCACAAAATCCTGAAAACCGCTGGCAGAACAACTCAAGTCTATTTGGACTCGACCCGGGAATCGTATCCGGGACTTCGTGATCGCTGGGTCAACGAGGTAGTCTGAGTATTGTATATATACAAGGGGTTAAATGTAACGTTTGGGGGGTTGCATTTCTGTGCTATAATATTTCCACTCAGGTAAAAATAGCAATAAAAGACCAGCAAATATCGAGGTCTAGGATTTACGGCGCTTAGGGAAAAGTATTTTGTAAATATTTTTTTATCAAAAAAGTAATACCTTAGTAAAAATGGATTTTTTATTGTATCGGAAAAGATTTTGCAAGTTAACTGATAGGCTAAGTTATATGAGCGGAGTGTGTTGGTGTAATCAAGGATGTGGGTGGAATGTTGCCTTAGATCTTGAACCGAAGGTCATGTGTAACTTTTTTCAATGACTTTACAGGAAATGTTCGATCACAATTAGTGTAATGAAAGCTTGGCGTTATCTCAACTTATTTAAACAACAAACCATTTTCAAATCTATCACATTTGTTATTAATGCGACAATGGTGTGCAATAGATATCTGTTTCCTCAAAAACCTTGTTCAGCAATCTATCTGTCCTTTTTTCACACATGATATATTCCGAAGAGAAAACAGGACAGGTATAAAATGCAATTTTTATAGGTAACGGTCTCGCACTTTAGAGTCTACATGTTCGTTCTTGTGTCAATGTTTTTATATGGACAGTGGAAAATAGACTTTATGCCGAGGTGTTAGGACAGAATTTAACAGAATTCACAGATGTCCATATCATTACATATTATCACTGGAAGGACTGTTAATGTTTGTACATAATAGTAGATGTATTTGCAGGGTACTCACCCTATAGAATAACATAAGAGCTTACCTTACCGAGGTATATATTAGAAAATAATTTATTTCACACATAACGTGGCGTGTCAATCCAATCTCAACTCTATATCCGACGGGGTAAAGTCTAAATTATAATACAAAAATATTGGGTTAGACAAATGCGTCACGTTACAATTTCAACTTTATTGTCCTATATATAAAGTACACAATATAATAGATGTCAGATACTCTCAGCTATATGTGGTTTTAATATATTGTAATGTCTGTTGAAATGTGATTTAAATGTTATTTATGTAATAGTTTTTGGTTTATGAATCAATGTAGGCATTTATTTTAATAATGCTTGCGCAAATATAATTAATCACAATATTATAATTCATTTATGCCTTGTAGTTTCGCCGTCAATCGTTGATTCGTGCTACAATCGACCTTGTCACTATTCCACAGAGATTAAAATGCATTGTAGAATTAATATTTTCGCGGCGCTACCAGCTCTACAATTTTAGTACTATTTTAGCAGTTTGTGCAAATATCGACCTTATTGGTAACAATTTAAGTTGCAGAGTTGGTCGCACGGTGTTTTGCCCTGTATTTTATATTCCGAGCTTTATGACAAATATTCGTTTAGCCAATATGAACTTTAAAGGCTTAGTTTAAAGGTTGTTTTTATAATAATATATTATTATTGTCGGTCGTTTAAGCCGCTAGCCATTTTTCGATTTAGTCTCAATGTTTAAATTTAAATATTTAATTCGATTGGATTGTTACCGGATTTAGTTGGGGGTGATGTGTTTGGTAATGACATACAAATACATAAATGTACTAATATATAAAACGATATGGATTTGTAGATTAGGTTATATTACTGACTGCCCTGCGGATTCACCTGCGTAGATTTAATTTCATGAGAGGCCCGCGCAGCCCTGATTTTTTAAAATATATTTAATTTTTTTATCTGCTAGTGGAAATCCCGTTATAATCGGCCCAGCCGTTTCGGAGATTAGCCGCAACAAACGGATAGACAGAATTTTTTTTTTATTGAAATTTCCTTGTCAATACCGTGTATACTTTCACATGGATTTAGTGAAAAGCTGTATTGTATTTTGGAATTACAAACAGACACTCCAATTTTGTTTATCTGTATTGATGTATAGATGTATAGATACAATACTCATTGAAAAGTTATCTTTATGACGCGAAAATTCACCCTCAAAGTATTTATTGATAAAAAATACGAGATCCTTGTAAATTGGAGATAACATTTTATATCACCAGTTATTATTATCACCAGATCTGCGCGTGCGACTTATCTTCTCACATAATAAACGCTTATCAATGTAGAACTTTAAAAATAAACACACAAACAAAATAGGTATCTTTGAATCATAATAATTTTTAATTGAAATTCGACGTATCTGTATTTCATTAGATTTTAACAGATGACTTTCAAATCGTCAGAAAGACATGATTGTACAGGATTATGAATGCTACCGCCGTGCTCGGAAGGTTGCTTTTGACTTGAAGAAGTGTTTTATTAATTGACTAGCTGTGCCCCGCGGTTTCACCCGCGTAAATTTAGTTTTATATAAAATATCGGTTTAAAATTAACAAAGTTTCATCCCTTATTTTATCCCCTAGGGGTTGAATTAATCAAAATCCTTTCTTAGCGGATGCCTATGTCATAACATCTACCAGCATGCAAAATGTCAGCCCGATCCGTCCAGTGGTTTGGGCTGTGCGTTGATAGATCACTATGTCAGTCAGTCAGTCACCTTTGTTATATATATTTAGATTATTTTGTTGTCGGTTCCAAACGCATCTCTCATAAACAAAAATGGCTGTTAAATTAATAAGTTATAAGGTTCATATCACATTTCATTTTTTTTGTATAATTTGATCTCCCCGATTCACGCGCCGCGCGTCCAATCTGATCTGATTTCGGATTGTATGAAATGTACAGAAATGCTTAGTTGTAAGTTGTAAGAGGTCGACTGTGCAACTATACGGGGGTTTGGCTTGTAATAACCGTTTTATAATTAGTAATAATCGTTTTATTGTCGTCTTGGCGTTGTGTAGCCGCGCCAAGCTCCCCGCCTATGGTTGGACGGGCCGACAATCCTGTACCAAATAATATAGAAAATTATAGAAAAATAACATTATATTTTATTTTGTTTACCCTACTACACGGCCCATTAAATAATCACAAATTGATTGCACGGTTAATCTTCATATAAAATAATGATTACAATTTTTTTTAATGTCTGTAAGTTCCAGCATCCTAGTAGGCCTACTCAATGTAACATTCTCTCGCGATTACACTAATACAAACGATACAAAATGAAAATGTCATTCCCGTGTATTTTCTATAGGCCCGGATGGGGTAGGTTGATGAGCTCTTTCATCTAGTAGATTTTTTGAAATTGGCACATATATTCCCACTGCTCAGCAAATATTATAAGGTGCTCTATATGACTGATGGTGTGAACATTGTCGTTTAATACCCTATATTGTGATGTTGATATTCGTCTCAGACGTAGCAGGTTTCCTCACGACGTTTTCCTTCACCTTAAAGCTGGTGGTGTTAAAACCTTATTGATACAGACCAGTGGGATTGGTTTATCAAGTGACATCTGAAGTGATCACGGTTCCTATAAAGAAAAATAAATAATAAAATTGCTTCGTTTTGGAAAGCAATAGTAATCATATCAACCGTACAACAATAATATCGGCCTTAAATTCTGAGTTACAGCTCTTATCTTTATATACCAACTAATTAAATCTATTTGCATTAAACCTATTAAAATTATTGATTATCAGCGATACGCGCAGATCGCACGGACGAATTCGATGATGTAGGTATGTCGAATTGTTTCGTAATGCCATTGCAGGCATGCATGGATCATGACATTGTGTTTTATCCTATCAGTGTTCACGGTTATCACCCAATATCAATGTAGGAGTGGCGTGCTGCACCGTCGCGACATCTTGCGAATTTTATAAGACTCCACGGGACATGCCTGTAAGGATATCTTGGATTGCAACTCCTTAAACGTCAGTGGACGCCCTCTGAACTCCTCTTCGATTTGCTGCAGCGTCTTGCCTTTCGTTTCAGGCAGCAGCAGCCATATCACAGTCAGGCAATACGTCAATAGCCCCGCGTACACTACGTACGTGCCGTATATTCCTATCGAATCCACGAGACCGTAAAACGTCTTGAGTACCAAGAAGAAAGATGCAGACATTGTCGCGAGACTGATACTGCCTCCGATGCTGCGGTACTCGAGGGGGAACACCTCTCCGCCTATCACATTGGGCATTGGGAGCATACCAGTAGCGACTGTGAAGAACTGTAAGTTAATCAACATCGCCGGTATCCATACAGCATCGTACGTGAAGATCCCATGACTCCTGGTGTACACGTACGCGGCGATGGCCAACTGGCTGAAGACACACAGACCTCCCGTCACGAAGATCACGGTCCGCCTCTTGATCTTATTTATTACAAACACAGCCAAACAATTGGAGATGAAACGCTGCGTGTCCAAGAATATCATCCAGAAGTAAGCGTCCACCCCAGGACCCATGATCAGGGTGATGATTTTAGTAGAGTAAGCGGCCATCGTGGTGCCGCCAGCAAACTGCACCATCACATAAGCGTGCATCATTAGAATAATAGGCTTGTAAAATTCCTTCTTCTGGACGGTAAGTATGAGATCCTTAACCTTGTTTTGGCTGCCTCCTGCTGACTTGGAAGCGTGAGCCTTTTCATACATTACTCTAACGTGGATCATTTCATCCAATTCGTCGTCTTCGTCGTATCCTCGGAGCCACCTGAACACCTTTCTGCACTCGTCGAACCTTCCTTTAGAGACCAACCAGCTCGGTGATTCCGGCGAGTATATAGTCATGACTAGACTTGCGAAGGAGAAGAACACACAGATGACTGCGGTCTGCTGCCAGCTCATTAGGGATCCCACCACATGGACAAAGAGGACCCCAAAAGCTTGGGACAATGATACCACTGTTAGAAATGCTCCTCTGTTCCTCGGACTAGAGTACTCCCCGATCAGAACAGATCGTAATGGTGCCATCATGCCGATCGAGAGCCCTTGCAGTATTCTTCCGATGAGTAATGCCTGAAACAACGGTTTTATTCCTTATCGCACTAGGACAATTACTTTATTAAGCTGTAAATGTGTTATCGACATTATTTTTTAACACAATGAAATTTATAATTTACACTTGAAGAAACAGACATTGTAAACATTGCCTGGTGATTCAGTGTGATGCTAATGAACTACGTATTAGTGGAACAGTATAAATGAATGAATTATGAAGCTGGTAAGTTAGCACACGTTAGATTTGAATAAATATTATCGCGACAACTTAGCTAGTCCGCCGGGAATCAACTGGGTTCCGGAGAGATTAGCAGGAAGAACAATTTTAAAATTAGATTTTTTATATGGGTACCGTATATGTATACTTTCGTAACGCAATTTATTAAAGAACTGTTATTTTGGAATTGCAAACATACACTTCAATTATATTGTATCTGTATATATGTATTTGCATTATATAGCACCTCAAAGCTTGTAGCCAGGGTGGTAATGAACCATCCGACCAGCACCGGGATGGTGACAGCGTAGTGCGCCGCCTTCCTCCCGTATCTTCCCATGATGGGCGGCGTGATGAAGCTGCCTACCAGCTGCGTGATGCCCAGGATTGATGCTGACGACAAAAATAATGGACATGTTTGGGAATTGTAAAGAAAACATTGTTCAGGAGATGATCACACAAAAAATATCTATCCAATTCTGTTAAGTTAATGTTAATTCGGAGCAAGTGACAAGTAACATGGGAGTTTTTCAGTTTGCCTAGACTAAGTTACATTCTCGTCGCATTTCCGCTAATACAACCGATATAAAATGGGTGTTTGCGTATATTTTGTATAAGCGAAGCGCGAGGATAATTTATTTTTTTGTCTACAGGCCTACCCTTATTAATACAGTGGCTAGATCGAGACAGACACCAGGAACTTGGTTAGAATGATAATTTTACTAATTACCCATTTCCGTCCTTAGGGTCAAAGATGTCCTTAGGTATCAGTAAAGTTAACAGACATAATTATTTAATATTAATATGAGCTAGCAAAACTAGAGTAAAGGTTACCATAAGACTAAATTAGTGGTTAATAAATGCACAAACTCAGCCATGACGCAGCCACAGGTGTGAGTTGAACTTGTGTTCCTGTTTGAGCGAGCTGTGGCAGCAGAATGGCCGGGTAGCCAATAACGCAGCCATGGCCGATGATGTTGCTGCCCACCGCCGCCGTCACGAAACACTGCAACAATTGTCAAGTAAGCGGTTACTTCTTAATTCGTGATGTAATAACATTTAACAAAGGTTAATTATAAACGTAATCTGGGAAAATACACATAAGTAATTATCGAGTCGAGTGAGAAAACCAATTTGGGACAAAAAAATCTGCCATTGCTTAACGTAGTATGTATATATGTGGTTACTTATCTACTCACAAGATGGCGCTGTATTATTTAACATCTCGATATTGAGATTCTCTTATAGTTGTACATATATCTAAATTACAAACGTCAAGTGTGTGCTCAAATCAATGTCGGCGTGCTCACCAGCAGGGTTGACAAACCAATAAGTACCAGGACTGCTTAGTTAGATTTATTCCAACCGAGGGGTATGCTCTGATTGAGCCATCGTTATGTAGCCTAAGCCCACATTAGGCCATTAAGCTTCCTGTGGATATTTAGTTTCTGAGCCAACGGCCAGCGCCGAGTAGGTAATAGCAAATACTGTATTTCCGTCACCATCCATTTAATACCCTCTTATTACAAAGTCTGACTGAAGACTGACAGAAAGAGATGCAGTTACTTTTAAACCAAGGAATATTTTAGTCTATGTTTTGTAATTAGGATTGAATTTAAATCAAATGAACGCATGAATAATTAGCTGCAACGTTGCAGTATTTTATATCAACATGCGTTGACTGACCTTAGTTATTAAATAAACAATAAAGCGTCAGCTAGATATCAGCGGTGCATTATTTATTTGGTGAAAATGATCGATGGGTCTCAGATAACATTTTGCGTGAATGCCATGCGATGCGCACGCGATGGCCGTGCTAGACTGAACGACGACGCCCGTTTATTGCATCATATACAGTTTAACTTCACTAACTTCACAGTGTTTACAGCCGATTAGATATTGACGTCTGACACTCCCGTGATGAGAGAGACTTTATTTTTTTAGATTAAAATTTTTTTTTCGTTCAAATATATTATGATTAGGTAGTTTATATTAGATCATAGAACCTGGCTGACCGAGCTGTGCTCGGATACTTTTTCTATAACAAAAAAAAATTATTAAAAAAAAAAAACAAAAAAATTAAAAGAAAATCGAACCGTGTCATTTGGACTCGAACCGGGGTATAGCCTTATTTCGTTATCACACAGCCTCCCGTCTGAGCTATCGTAACTTGACAGATGTCGGCGAAATTTACCTTCGTATTGTAATGATATTGTAGCATTTTTTAATTCCCTGAAAACATGGTTAAAACGATGTTTTCTGAAGATGAAACCTAGCTAGATATATTTTTTGAAACCCCCCACACACAAATGTAAATATAATATCTACTCTACTATTTCAGGAATTTAGTGACTAAACTAACAGATGATCTTCTGTGTCTTAGACAAACCTTAGGGAAAATAACTTAAATTTAGATGTATGCTAATGTCTATATCCGTAGGCAGATGAGTCTATTAGTCGTTTCCCAGATGCGATCGTTACATACTTTCATTTCATCCATTTTCATGCGTTTCTTCATACACTTCATTTGCGAGTACTCCTAATTTGACCTTAATAAGCTTATAATATTTGCACCTCCGGTCGTAACCGAGTTATAAGGATTTAATATTATATAGCGCTATTAACGACGAGATAGCCGCGCCATCTGTAAACGTTTATCGGCACATAATTCCGTTTATCTAATCCGCTTATAATAAAAACAGTGCACTGGCTGGACGCCTGATGTCATCAATAACTTGCATTTTGTTTGTTTTCAATTTCTTTCACATATAAAAACAAAGTAATGAATGCCTGTATGTCCGACTGAGCAGTCGCTTGCTACGCAAGTGACGAAATTTTTTTTTTCAATTCAGTTAAAAATATATTTATTCGATTAGACTTTTTACAAAGTACTTTCAAATCGTCAGAAAGACACGATTAATACATGCTACCGCCAGGTTCGGAAGGTTGCTTTTGCCGGGTTCTTCTCAACAAAAGCAACCTTCTGAACCCGGTGGTAACATTTATAATCATGTATAATGTATTTTTGTATCCTTCACAAATAATAACAGCATAACGCAATATATAAGTATATTATACGTTTATTACTATATTTTGTGTCTGTATTTTATAAAAATAACCATTCAAATGTTTTCATACATTTTAATCAATACACCTGTATTAAATGACGTAATATGTTAACGTATGTCTTCTGGCAACACAATGGCGACATATGTCTTTGTAAGACTTTGTCATACAATGTATCTATTCTGTTTTATATTACCTATATCTACCATATAAGAATGAATGAAAATATACAGAGCTTAGACTTTTTAGAACAATTTTGTCACACAGCTTTTTGATTATACTCTGAAGGCTTGTTTTCAGAATGGTCTACAGCTCTACCCAATGATGCCCCGTACCGAGGGGTGAAGCCACTTCCCTCTATGATGTTTGAGGAGGTCAATGGCTTTCGCGTCATACTTGTGAACAGGTGCTGCATATAAGTAGAACTATAAAACTTTTCTTTATGTTCATTTTTATCGACATTAGTGCATTGGAATTGTGGATTGGATTTTTATAATTGTATAACATTTTTGAAAAGAGTATTTACTGACTTTTTGCCATGTTATTCTCAGTAAAAGAAACCTTTCGAACCTGACGGTAGGATAATCTTGTATAGATATGTCATTCTGACGATTTGAAGGTAGTCATTCAATCTATATATATAAAATCAATTGCTGTTCGCTAGTCTCGCTAAAACTCGAGAATGGCTAGACCGAATTGGTTAATTTTGGTATTAATATATTTGTAGAAGTTCAGAGCAGGTTTAAACGGCGAGGAATTTGAATAATCAGTAAATGGAAAGGTGATACGAAGGTCACCGGGTCAACTAGTTAACAATATAAATAAGCATTGTCTTAAGTTCCACATATTACCCGATAAACAACTCACCTTTTTTAACCTCTAAAAAGTACATTTTACCCCAAAAATAACTATTCCCCGATGAAGAAAAAATTAATGTATTTTTCATATTTTTTTAATTGATACCTATTTACCACTAGTCAATGCAAAACCGTCGATTAATATTCGCCATGTCCATAATTGTATTTGTTTGTTTCAACGTATCGTTATTCTTAGTTACGGGCCAGATATTGATACGGTTTTTACTAACATATAAGAGATATCCAATGGTTTTGGGTCTAATAAAACTATATACAATTTCGTTGACGTTTTCTAGTCCCAAGTATAGGTTTTGACACGTTCGAACGTCACTCTACTTTGCGTTTAGCGCTTATGTGTCTGGAGACGTAAAACTTCTTACACTCGCCGCTTGAGGCGCTTTTTAACGTTCCCATAGGTACACAAATGAGGAAAATACGCAGGCGATATCTTCGACGTACAAACATGCCAAGAATCGAAGCTATACTACTAATATTATAAAGAGGAAAGGTTTGTATGTAAGTATGTTTGGAAGGAATTGGCTCAGAAAGTTTTTTTTCAGCAATGGATAGCTACATCATCAGCTTGTAGCATCGGCTATATTTTATCCCCGTATTCCCATGGGAACGAGAACAACACATGTGAAAACCGCGTGACGTCCGCTAGTAGCTTATACATATGACATACATACATACATACATACATATGCTCACGCCTGTATTCCCCGAAGGGGTAGGCAGGGGTGTTGTTATCACAACACCCACTTTTCACCCAATTTGATTAAGTGCCAATGTGATAGATGGTGAGTCTATCGCCGTCTCAGGCACTATACATATTATGTCTTTGAATTACTTCTCCAAAATATGCAGGTTTCCTCACGATGTTTTCCTTCACCGTAAAGCACGTGGTGTGAAATCACTGTACATAAGTTTATTTAGAAAAACTCATTGGTTCAGGCCCCGTTGGGAATCGAAATTGTGTCGCTTGCGTAGCAGGCGACTACTCAAACCCCGAGGCCACCACGGCTCACTTATACATATGAGTAGGTTATAATAAATACATTTTCGTGGTAGTTCAATTATACGCGGGTGTAACCACGGGGCTCTGCTAGTTAATAATAAATGAGTATATGACATGTTATGCAGTCCCAAACTATGCAATAATAATTATACAGTTATATATTACTGTATATAACGCAAGTACCCATATTTATCATACCTGTTTCAAAAACGGCGATACAACGCGTTTAGATCTGGGCATTTTCACTTGCACATTAAAATGTTAATTAAAAACTAAATATAATAAAATCACAGTTTTTTCAAGTTTTGGGCCACTGGGAAGTTAATCACTTTAATATATTTTCTTAACTTAAACATGTTGGCATGACAAAGTACTTATTAAAAGTGACGTCACTAGTATATCAATATATAAATTAACGTATTTAACGAATACACACGGTTAAGGCCTGAAGCTGAATACATTTACGTTTAAATAAAACGTGTGTTTTAAATTGAATACCACTTAATAATGTTTGTCACCTTAATATGCTATCGCGTATCATAATTTCACCTGAAGATATCTATACTAATAAAATAAAGTGTCGGTATGTCTTATCAGAATAATGGAGTTTGACCAAAATCGTTGGTAATATGAAAGTACAGGGCCCTAATCATGAGCTCATATTGCAATGAAAGATCAGCTGTACGACAGTGACAGATGTATATGACACCGTAAAATTGTAAATATCGTTAGATTTTAAACTTCGGAAAGATTTCCAACCACAACATACTGCTTACAATTTAACGTATTATTATTCGGTAGATTGCAATCTGTCTTTTGACAGTTCACAATCTTGCGAGATTATAATAGTACATGGTAAGATCTTTTCTGTATTTGTAATTTTTTAATCTGTCCAGTGTCATCTGTATCTGTTTTAGACAACTATTATTTTGGAAAACAAATGTTCCTCATAGCCCATTGTAACCAACCACAAGTGCATACGCGGGGCAGGGGTTGGTTAGCTTGTCAGGTATTTTTATCGTATTAGATTGTGTGTATCGCGAATATGTACGTCAAAAGTTCACGCACCGGCCCTCTGGTACAATGACGAGTTGATAACGTAATCCTAATCTGATTTGCAGGTATAAATATTAATAAGAGATGTAGGGCATAGAGGCAGAAACTTGTAAATTATACAACTATTCTATCTGTGACCGGCAAACGTTGCACGGAAACATATTTGTTTGGAGTGGATTATTCTTATCATCTATAGATGTTGGCCGATTCTCAGACTTACCCGATATGCACACAAAATTATATACAAGTCCAGCCGTTTCGGAGGAGTTTGGTAACAACCGACACGTGAATATTAGATATAGGTGCTATCACCAGCTATGAGCGCCGACCTTAAATGCGTCCCTATCTGTGTATATCGAAAATAAAATACAGCGCAGGTACCTCCTCTATTTTCGGTCGTAACGGAACCCGTAGGTAACCGTAGGGGTGTGGCGGGGTCAGCTAGTGATATATAAATCGGTAATAGATTGGTACTTAGGACCTCCTGCAGTGGTGATACACAGCTTGTCCGTAAGTCATTATGCCTAAGCCTGTAATAATAAAGATAACAATAATTAATTTATCAAGATAGCTTATGTCCGCGATAGTTTGCGCTAACGCTAACTTTAACCCGCGATGGGTCTTAGCGTAATGATCACACACACACATGCTCACGCCTGTATTCCCCGAAGGGGTAGGCAGAGGTGTTGTAGTCACAACACTCACTTTTCACCGAAGATGATTAAGTGCCAAGGTGACAGATGGTGAGTCCATTGCCGTCTCAGACACTTTACATACTTCATTGAATTACTTCTCAGAAATATGCAGGTTTCCTCACGATGTTTTCCTTCACCGTAAAGCACGTGGCGTGAAATCATACATAAGTTTTTTTAGAAAAACTCATTGTTACAGGCCCCGCTGGGATTCGAACTTGCGCCGCTTGCGTAGCAGGCGACTGCTCAAACCTCAAGGCCACCACGGCTCTAATGGGTAATGATATACAGCCTGTATATAATTTTATGTTTTTTTTTGTAATCATCATTGTTCTTCTCAGAAGGCTAGTTTCTGAACCGGTGGTGAATTCTTCGTCGTTCACAAATGCATTACCAGGACCTAAACTGAATAAATCATTATATTCATTTTCATTTTCATTATAGCCTTCCTCGACAAATCTGCTATCTAACACTGAAATCATTTTTGAAAACAGACCAGTAGATTAGCGCGTTCAAGCTAACAAATAAACGAACTCTTTATCTTTATATATAAGCAGGTATATTGCGGAATAGTATTATTTGTATTTTAATTTTATTTTATAATGTATTAGTATGCCCATATATCCAGAAATCCAGATCCATCTGTGATCTAGATCTATTTAGCAGCGTGTCAAGGTGAGCACATCAAGGGGCAATTGAAATCTTAATATCGCGACACACTTCAACATCTGTGTATCTAATTAAATACTTCAATGACGTTATATTGAGGTCATTATTTTTTTATAATGGATTTAAGGCACAGATGACCAATCGAAATCTCCAGAAGAGATCTGAATTTTGTCCTTCAATCTACATATATCTATGTACATATGAAATTCCAAGTCCTGACTGACTGACTTTATATCAACGCCTTAGCCGCTGGTTTTAGATGAATGAAATTTGGTTTGTTCTTTATGTCGTGTAGCTGTACAATGAGAGGGGATTTAAGAAATTCTACCCCTAAGGGGATTAAAAATATGCTAGTTAAAAATAGTAAGTGGCAAAATTCCACATGATATCGAACTTCAAACTTCAGACCTACTTTAGACTGTAGGTCTAGACAAATTAACATTCTTTCGCACTTGCACTAATAGAAGCGATGCAAAATGTATGGAAATTACATAAAACGAGCACGTTACACATGTCGTTCCCATGCATTTTGAGTTTTATTAGATTGGGAGTGAATACAGATAGGATGGGTGACGGCTGATAGAGAGAATAAGAAGAGAAGAACACATTGCACCGCGCACCCCACATAACATGGGTATACCCTTCAGGAAGGAGGATGATGATATATTTTTATAAGCCAAGTGTGAAGATAATGTTTATTTATCTACAGGCCGTCGTCGCCTTATATTAACAGGGACAAACGACGATGGGAAAAAATTGCCCAATGACCCAATAATTCGGACCATTTCATATTATTTTTAAAATGGTCTCAAATTATCCGTTAAATGCATACAATACATAAACACCCTTTTCGGAAACTGCCTTTTTATTCAATACACCGCGCCGTCCTGATTGCCTTGCTATACTCAAGTTATAGGCGTTACTGCTATTTTCATGATCTACCTAAATTTTCAGCAATAATAAATACTGTTATTATTTTCTCCTACAGTATTTGGTATTTTGGTTTTCAGCTTGTTATAATATAGATTGGAAGTAACTGTCTATGGGAAGGCACTGTTGGTTTAGTGGTAGATAAGTGTACTTACCTGTAAGCTTGATATTTTCAAACATGTGAAAAAGATACATAAAATTTAATTGTCTCTTTGTAATCCCAAAATTACACCTTTTGACATAATATATATGAAATTTTAAATTTTTTACACTATCTGTCTGTCCGGCTGTCTATATTAGGGTTCCTTGGGCCACCCATAAAATTAAGCCTATGCGTGTGAATATGTGATAATTTTCTGGTACCCTTACAAGCTATGTATGGACCTTTCCGATATACCTACATTGAATATGTGTGAGCTAAGAACTGAATAGATCCCAAATGGTTGCATTAAACATTCTCCCCGTGTCACTTCAGTACAAAGTAATGCGGAAACACATCAAGTAACAAACGGCACATTTCATTCAATTCGTAAGTTCAATTATCAATAACAAAAGAGTCGGAAAATACGTGACTGTGAATAGATAGCTGTGACCAGTTGATCTAGAAAGGGAGAACCATAATGTGATCCGAATATGATTCATCATCGAAATGATAAAATGGTCACTTAGTTTGAGTTCAAGTTTTATATATTAAATGATTAAACGAAAGAAAATTAGAGTTTGATAAAACCAAAAGGATACTGAAACCAAGTTTGATTGCGAAGTTTCGTGTTCAGAGAAAGACCCCCTGTACTGAAATTATCCTCCGAACGAACCCAGTGTGGTGTGACGCACCGGCGCCGGCGCAAGCGATGTCAAGGTCCGCGGTGATGGTTCAACAAACATCGTATCAGTTGTTCCTGCTCACTTCACACACGTCACGACAACAACATGTTGTCATTTGGAACTATAATACAATCATTCTTAGAATTGAGCATCACTGCTAATTTGGCGAATTGTTTTAAGGATCAGGAAAATTATTTAATCGAGAATTTTTTGAAATGTTTGACTGAGTTTATTGCTGGTCAGAACGTTAGTTTTAGAAGTAGTATGATGTATTATATTAGATGGCAAGATTATCCAAAAGATGATTGTCACTTTGTGTAGCATGATAGCTTCTTTATAAACATAATAGAAGCAAAGGTAGAAGGGAAGAGAGGGAGAGGAAGACCAAGGCTAACATACATGTGGTTAAGGATGAGGTGTCTGTCATGACGTATAAGGAGGTCAAAGAGATGACACTGGATAGAGACATCATCATCACCCTGGCCTTATCCCATACATTGTTGGGGTCAGCACTTGATTCAACCGATGTGGCTGATCACCTGATTTTTATACGAAGCAACTGCCATCTGACCTTCGCAACCCCCTTAACGAGGAAAATCTGTGATCTGGATTAAACCAGTTGTCAGATTATTTTAGGCCTCCTGACCTGTAACGATTGCCAAAGATGATAAATTGGCAACCGGAGCGGCTTAACGTGCTCTCCGAGGCACGGAGGGAACTTGTGCGGTCACCCATCCAATAACTGGCTAGGGTTAGGGTTGCTTAACTTCGAGCGTGTCACGAGCTCCTCTGTTCCGTTTGTTTGCTTCTTTACTATCTTTTCTTTTTATATATCTAGTGTTCCTTACCTGATTGAATAAACTTAAAGTGTATTCAAGTAAATAATAATAGTTTTCAAAATCAATCATATCTTCAATAGCAATATGAATTCATTCAAGAGTAATACGGAGGGAAAATAGACAATATTAAATAGGTCATAATTTGGTATATATATTTTATTTTCTGTAGAAGGTCAGCAGTAAGCACAGATCCTTCTTGCTTTTTAATACAATAAAAATGTATTGCATTGTACAATAACAATCAATTTAATAGAGATATACTTAGTTTCAAACCCTAGATCGCATAGAACCTTAAATATGCGTGCTACATGCGCACGCGCACGTGCCATCTAGCGTAAAACGATTAACATTACATATTAATCGAACACAACAATTATTATATAGGTAAACACGTGGTATGATTATTGTAATTACGCTTCAAACAGTTTATTTATATAGACGACATTGTCCAATGTCCCATCAGGTTAAATATGTCGGTAAATAGTTTATTTAAACGCAATTATCAAGCTACACACTTAGATATAAGTACTAGACTTATACTAAATGACCTTACATTTGTTGAGTGATTTTTGTATTTTAATGCTGTATATTTTTGAAAAGAGTAATTACTGACATTCTTGGCAGGTTCAGTAAAAGCAACCTTCTGAACCTGGTGGTAGCGTGTATAATCCTGTAAATTATGTCGTTCTGAAGATTTGAAAGTACTTTGTTAAAAGTCTAATCGAATAAAGATATTTTGGAGTTTTATTAAAATTTGAGTATTCAAAAGGTGATAAATCCTCGCTTCGTTAATGAACCCTTTGAGTAAATTGGATTTTTCACTGTCTCGTTGGTCGCATGTGCTGCTGTGGAACACGAGATACTGGGTTCGATCCTCGGGTCGGGCAGAGTGTGTTTTGCGTTTTTCTATCCGTAATTTCCCAGTAACAGAGTCTGGATCAGTGCCCGGATAGTGACAATAGACACTCTATTGCATGGGTCCTTCGAAAAGTGGGTGTACTTTAAGTACAGTTCTGGCTACCCTTTCGGAGACTACAGGTTTGAGCATAATGTATGTAAGTGATGATAATGACGATTGTTAATATAATATGATATGATACAGCCAACCTAAAATGCGTCGGTAACTAATAAGTTTCGCATTGCAAGCAAAGGCATTTTAGTGTGTATGACAACTCAACTATACAGAAGATAATAGTGACGGATGTATGTACCTTCACAGAGATATACAGGTTACCTCACAATGTTTTCCTTCACCGTAAATCTTGCCTTGGGTAATAATTGGCAACAATATTTTTCCTACTTAATTTCAACGAAAACATTAGCATATATACAATAAATGTCCACTTAGCGTTCAGAGCACTAGTAGCGCCCGGCGACTTGGACTTGACCGCTTTTATGAAATTATCGAATTAGCATGCCACTAATTGAATTACAAGCTGTTTCCTCGAACGATACGATTTTAAATAAATAAAACGAGTTTCGATTTTGAACGTACACGGCCAAGGTATCACAGAATGGTCAAGGTTTGAGATACGGGGTAACTAACGTAACAATGTTGTAGGTCTGTGTGTAATGTCTATATGTATCACTAGCTATTAATTATTAGTGGAGAAAACACCACATTACACGCTAGCACTCAAAACTGTTGACGCCTGCTATATATTACACTCTTGTGAAATATTTTATATAATTTATTATTATTGCAACCATAAATTATTTACTATGATGTACATGATGCCAGCTGAGTTTCTTGCCGGTTATTCTCAGAAGGCTAGTTTCCGGACCGGTGGTCAATTCTTCGACGTTCATAAGTGCCTTACTAGGGTCTAAACTGAATAAATTATTTTCATACTCCAGAGTCTCAGAATGTCGAACAGCGAGAACGTTAATCAATACCTCTCTTAATAAACGTGTCGTTCACTAATTGATTAATTATGACGTACACAAGTTTTCAGAGACTGATAAATATATAAATACCGAGGAGCTCGTGGCACAGTTGCTATTGCGCATATCATTCGATCAGCGAAGTTAAGCAACCCTAACCCAAGCCAGTAATTGGATGGGTGACCGCCTGAGTTCCCTCCGTGCCTCGGAGAGCACGTTAAGCCGTCGGTCCCGGTTGCCAATTAATCATCTTTGGTAATCGTTACAGGTCTGTCGGGGGCCTAAAATAGTCTGTCAACTGGTTTAACCCAGATCACAGATTTTCCTCGTTAAAGGGGTTGCGAAGGTCAGATGGCAGTCGCTTCGTATAAAAATCAGGTGATCAGCCACATAGGGTTGAATCAAGTGCCGACCCCAAAAATGTATGGGATAAGGCCAGGGAGATGATAATACATATATAAATACCGTTGTGAAGGGGCGTGTGTGTTATGTCACAGATGTTAGAAATAGACCCAGTAGGAAGCTTCGAGCGGCCTCGAAATGTTTAGCGTCACTAGGCATATCGTCACGCACTGCGTGAGTAGATATTGACAACATATTTCATTCATTAGCTATTATTCGTCTCTCATTTTAGATTTGTTTGTATCTGTGCAAGATTTCACCCGCGTGGTCTTAAATTCATGGATGGCGTTATTTCGTCGAATTATTACTTTTTTTTAAAATATATTTAGCCTAAGTTACTCCTTGTAACATTAGCTATCTGTCCGTGAAAGTCCGGTAAAATTTGTCCAGCCGTTTCAGAGAGTATTCGGAACTAATAAACATACAGATTTTTAAAGAAATAGGTTTTTTTATGACAGTTTTTTTTAGTAAAGCTCCAATTGATTTTAGTTTGATGTTTTAAGCCTAAAACCTTTCTCAATGAATGAGCTATCCAAAATAAAATACAATTTTTTTCAATTCAAACCAGTAATTCTTCAGACGAGTGACAAACCCCATGACATTTCGTACCATTTCAATACAAGCAAAACCAAGGAAACTAGCACAAAATAAAAGTAGTTGTGGGTATGAATAGCACTTGCTATGGTGGACCTTGGTGCCGTACTTCCTCAAACAGACCTTGAACTCAGCAAAAAGTGATATTTCAGTGAGAACCTGCACTTTCAAACGACAACCTTCGGATCGCTGACTCTTTTTTGCTCGTTACCGGAACGAGAGAACCTCCGCAATAACGGCGTTACCTACTGCCTACCAGAGATTAAATCAATACATCTATACAGATAAATAAAATTTAAGTGTCTGTTTTTTAAATCAAAATGTACGCTGTTCACTAAACTGCTTATGGAAGTATTAATATACGGTAATTACAAAATAGACTTAATCATTTTCTCTACGTTTCCGCCTGTCTGGACCGATTTTCAGGGACTTTTATGGCTGTTAGCTGGTGGTACAAGGAGTAACTTTTTACTATAATTTTTTAAATGGATTCAAAAATACAAAATAAATATTAATGAATAAATAATTTGTATTTTTTTTGTATTTAAATGGATTCGAAAATAATGTCATCAGTAAAGTGATTTCACACCACGTGCTTTACGGTGAAGGAAAACATCGTGAGGAAACCTGCATATTTCTGACAAGTAATTCAAAGACGTATGTATAGTGCCTGAGACGGCGATAGACTCACCATCTGTCACGTTGGCACTTAATCAAATTCGGTGAAAAGTGGGTGTTGTGATTTCGGACGCTTTATGGTAATATCCAGGTACGAACTTAGTTACTTTAAATATTTCAGCCCTCAATAATCTAGATGTTTTTTTATCAGACTTGGTAGTTCGCTCTAGGTGGCATAGTTTGTTTTAGCACTCACCTAGATTAAAGTCTTGGTTCGAGTCTTAAAACTCGATCGAAAACATCAGAAACATTATAAATGCAAATTTATTTGTAGTTCTTTAAGGGTCCATTGTAGATCGTATGAAAAATAGTGTGATAAGAGACATTTGCAGGTTGAAGAATGATGTGGTGGTCACCACATCATTCTTCACAAAGAATTGAAAAAAGTATGTTGAGATGGTTTGGACATATCGAAAGGATGAGTGAAAGGCGATTAACGAAAGAAATTTATAGAGCGAATGTAAGGGGAAGTGTTGGTAGAGCCAAGGAAGAACTACTATGACCAAATGAATAGTATTTTTCAGAAAGGTCAAATTCGGAGCACTCGTAACCGAAGAAAGTGTATGAAGAGATGCATGAATGTGGATGAAGCGAAAGAATTATGTAAGGATCGTAGCATGTAGCAAACAGTGGTCTCTGCCTACCGCCATGGGATACAGGCGTGAGCATATATATGTTATTGATTATGTTAGTGAGAAAAAACGCGAAATACCAATTTTCAGTTGTACCAAAAAAATTAAAATTGGTTTTGATAACAATTATTTACTCAATCTATCACTGATCTATCTTATTCAATGAACTGAATTAGATACATTTTCATGGTAATTAAAGTGGTTTTGTGGTTTGATCAAGCATTAAATTGTTATTATACATTATAACTAGCTGTGTCCTGTGATTTCACCCGCGTAGACTTAATGTCATGGATGACCCACGGAACCCTGATGTTTTTTAAATAAAAAAAGCCTAAGTTACTCCTTGTAAAGTTAGCTATCTACCAGTGAAAGTCCCAGTAAAATCGGTCCAGCCGTTTCGGAGATTAGCCGGACAAACAGACAGACAGACGGAGAAATTTAAAATTGTTTTTTTTATGTCTGCACCGTTCATATGAATTTAATGAAAAGCTGTTATTTTGGAATTACAAACAGACACTTAAATTTTATTTATCTGTATATATTTTGCAAATTACAAGCAAGTTTGCTTGGTACTTAGGTATAACCTACATTTAAAGGTAATAAGTGTCTCATAAAAGCAATCCTAATCATGCACTACCATCCAAGGCACATACAATTTCGATAAATAAAATATATATGCTCACGCCATCCCAGAAGGGGCCCCGAAGGGGTAAGTAGAGGTGTTGTAACAACACCCACATTTCACCGAATATGATTAAGTACACTATACATGCGTCTTTGAATTAATTCTTAGACATATTCAGATGTTTTCCTTCACTGTAAAGCACGTGGTATGAAATAATTGCACATAAGTTTTTAGAAAACTCATTGGTACAGGCCCTGGGATTCGAAGTTGCGTTGCTTGTGTAGCAAGCGACTGCTCAAACCCCAAGGCTACAACTATGATTTGAGGAGGAGTCGCAATTTTGCAAACATATGTTCCTTCACCGTAAAGCTTGTAGTGTAACATGTCTGCATTAAGTTTTAAGACATAGGTTATCTTAGAATTATAGACGGTTCTCTTACAAACATACATTTTAAGGTCACACTTATATATACTACAGGGAGGAGCTCGTGGCACAGTTGCTATTGCGCATATCATTCGATCAGCGAAGTTAAGCAACAGTAACCCTAGCCCGTAATTGGATGGGTGACCGCCCGAGTTCCCTCCGTGCGCCGGAGAGCAGTTGCCAATTTATCATCTTTGGCAATCGTTACAGGTCAGTCGGAGGCCTAAAATAGTCTGACAACTGGTTTAACCCAGATCACAGATTTTCCTCGTAGAAAGGGGTTGCGTAGGTCAGATGGCAGTCGCTTCGTATGAAAATCAGGTGATCATCCACATCGGGTTGAGTCAAGCGCCGACCCCAATAACGTTTGGGATAAGGTCAGGGAGATGATGGCTTATATATACCACAGGGGTAGGAATAGGTAAGTTCATTGTTTTCCACTACAGTATAAAGCTGAAGAGGTTGATCTCAGGAGTTGTCCCAATTCTTATATTGATAACAATATGGGCGTATAATGACGTCACAACATGTTATTTTAGAATTATATCGCATGCCACTATAACGATAACCTTTGTTTAATTATTTATACTACGCAAAATATTGCTGACTTTGACAAGTAAGTAAAGTTACTGACTAAAGAAACAAAGAACTACATTATTTGTCTAGACCTACAGTAAGCCTAGAAAAAGTCACGTGACATATGGTCGCTTCAGTTCTATTACCGCGTAAGTCATATTTTGACCGAAATACGTTTCGCATGGCATTCGATAGCGAATCGCAAGCCACATCGTTTGACGAATCAAACATTGCCTGAACTATTATCTTATTATTTTCATTAGCACGTGGAATATGAATAACTTTACATAGTAGCTTCGTGAAAATTTTACGGTTATTTTGCTCTCCTGAAAAGGTGCGCGTTTTGACTTCCGCGGTGTTAAAACTTAAGCGACGATATTTCATTCCCCTATATTTTGTGTCGTTTCGTTAAGCGAAGTGGATAATGTTACTTTATATAGGCATGGCATCTTATTCGAAAATTACGAAATTTCTGTCGTAATTTCCATTGCAACAAAATTATTTCATATACCTACTTGAAACACACTTTAATTCAATTATTCATGTAACGAAATTTGCTTGATTTTCGTTCGTAAAAAATCCTGGGGGTCAGGATTGAGTGACGAGAATCCTGACGCAAGATTTTTGGGCTGTACCAAAAACCTTCCGCCGGTCGCTTCGCCCGCGTTGTATTCGACCTAGAGAATACAAGGTATCTAAAAACAAATAAACCCCGATTTCATCCCATCTCAAAATATTGTCTCTGGGACTAGCTGTGCGTTGATTATATAAAGTCAGATGGTCAGTCATTCAGGACTTAGAATTGTATATTTTTAGATTTAGAAAAATATCAGAATAGAATTCAAATCTATTATAACGAAACGACTAGAGAGAGAGAGAGAGGCTCTCTCTAGTCGTTTCCTCATGACTGAGGATCGTTTGATGACCGTCAACAAGTTGTTGTTGACCTTCCACTCTTGGAGTGAACTATTTGTTTCCATCAGCTTCTGTCCATCGCGGCCCTGATGACGGAGCTAAACCTCGGGGACCTGGAGTCTTTTATTTGGTCTGTCCATCTGGTAGGAGAGCGGCCTCGGACTCCCACCTATGATCATCATCATGAATTTAAGAGTAATAACTAATGTCGATGTAACCGATGCATTTCTTTCCATTTGTCTCTGTCCAGTGCTATGTCAAGGTGAGAAGAGCTCGTGGCACAGTTGCTATTGCGCATATCATTCGATCAGCGAAGTTAAGGAACCATAACCCTAGCTAGTAATTGGGTAGGTGACCGCCCGAGTTCCCTCCTTGGAGAGCACGTTAAGCCATCCCGGTTGCCAATTTATCATCTTTGGCAATAGTTACAGGTCGCTCGGAGGGCTAAAATTGCCTGAAACTGGTGTAGCCCAGATCACAGATTTTCCTCGTTAAAGGGGTTACGAAGGTCAGATGACAGTCGCTTCGTATAAAAATCAGGTGATCAGCCACATCGGGTTGAATCAAGTGCCAACAATAATGGAATAAGGCCAGGGTGATGATGATGAGTAAAAAAGGGAACAAAAATTACAAAAAACCTGGCGAGTTTGATTCACCGTTTGTTTTCCGGGCAGGTTTAAACTCATAAACGATAGTAAATTTTAAGCTAAGTTAGTTCCCTAATGATGAATGCATTACTTGATTTCTTTTTGACTATTCTCACGCGCACGCGATAATATAAGTAATATAAGCCATTCATTATCAATGTCAATATCCTAGCAAGTATCATTATTTGAGGTCTTTATCAATGAGGAAATATTATTATCGTTATCAAATAGCATTAATAAAGATAAAACAAGATTTACTTCATCTTCTGATAATCTTCCTGCTCTCTTCCTATTGTTTGTATTTCTCTCTATCAGCCGTCATTATTCTTCACTTCCATTCTCGCCATATCATCTTTTATACAATCCAGCCATCGTTTCTTATGTCTTCTTCTTCCTTGTAATCATTCACTTTCGTAAATAGTTTTGCTTGGCTGGATTTTGCCAAAATTTTAATTTTTTTTTTATTTAGTTTGAAAATATATTTTATGACTCTGTCAAGACCGGGTTGGGAAATATACCTTAAATATTGAGAACATCATTTTGTTAAGAGAAATTGCTTGAGTTTTTTGGCGGGTTCTTCTTGGTTAAAGTAAACTTCAGATCCTTGTGGTAACATTTATAAGTCCTCTGACGATTTTAAAGTACTTTGTAACAAGTCAAATATTCAAACTCTAAAAATACTTAAAAATGGTAATGAAAAATATGAACACGAGGCGGGACACGAACCCACGTCCTCTGCGAACCGTGCAGTTGCTCTTCCAACTGAGCTACTCGTGATCCTGCCTCATGCGTCTAATTTTTCCTTCCCTGTATTTAACTTTACCATTTGAATTTAGGATTTAAACATGTATGTTATGAATAAAAACTCAAATATTTAAGCTTAGTTTGAGACCTTAGAACCTTTACAATCTGAAGTTGTCATAAAATGATCGAGTTGAACGCATGACTTCTCAATTACTTTGAATTTCCAAATATGTCATCATTATCCTCAACATTACCCCAACATTGTGTAGAAACAGAATGTTTCTTACCTATTTCCAATTGACCTTCATCTGTATATTGTCACGTTATTTTTTATCTCGTTGTGTTCGATAAAGAGTTAGGTCACTTAGACGCTCCTGACCTAACTAAATGTATATAGAGGTAACGTTCCAATGATAGCGAGGTATTTGTGCTGCTAAATGGTTCACAATCGGTCTATTAATTTAAAAGGTCAGTATGAAAATCAGTAAGGTGTGACACAAATACAAAACCTATTTTATTATATTTCTTGTCTCATTCATCCCAATTTCCAGCATCACAGGCTACTCCATGTTCATAAATGATTTGACCTATCCAGAACAGCTTCTCTTGTGGCTCAACAGTCCTCAGTACGAAATCTTTTATTTTCTACTCCACCCCTAGACCTTCCTTTCCTGGGCTTAGGTTAGGACCAATACATAGCAATTTTGATCTTTAAGTTATCTTTACATCTATACATACAAATTAAAGTGTCTGTAATAATAGCTTTACAGTAAATGGAACTTTCACATATAAAAGTGTATATCGTACTGTCATGAAAAATAAAACTATTTATAATTTTTTTATCTGTCTGTTTGTTCCAGTTTAGCTTCGAAACGGCTGTACTGGTTTTATTTGGCAGATAGCTAATGGTACAAGGAGTAACTTAGGCTACTTTTATTTTAATAAAAACATTACCATTCCGCAGGTCACCCATGAAATTAATTCTACGCGGGTAAAACCTAAGGGCACAGCTAATATAAAATTGAATTCATTTACATGACGATTTGATTAGTCTCGGTAACGGTTGGAATAAATTTGATGGAACTCACACTGGAGATAGCAGATGTTATGCGGAATAATTTGGGTAAGTACAATAAAAGGGAGCCCATGAAAATTTGTCAGGGCGAGTGAAACCACGAGGCAATACTAGTTGACAATGTTGCAAATGATGATCAGCATCTCCCTGGCCTTATCCCATAGGTACATTGTTGGGGTCCAGTTGTCAGATTATTTTTAGGCATCCGACTGACCTGTAACGATTGCCAAAGATGATAAATTGGCAACCGGGACCGACGGCCTAACCCACCCATCCAATTACTGGCTAGCGTTAGGGTTGCTTTACTTCGCTGATCGAATGATATACGCAATAGCAACTGTGCCACGAGCTCCTCCTGATGATGATATACAAACAAAATAAGGTAGAGAAAGGTTATCACGCCGCACTATTGGCTCACTTATGTTTACTCTTTCAGGGGCATCCGTATTTAATGTCATAATTTATTACATCTTCTTTATTATCATATTTATATTTCGTTTGTTATTCTGCGTTTTTCCTACCCACAGTGTCAGCTCCATCAACATGTTTTTGTAATATTGCCTTTTAATATGGCCCGGTTTCACCCGCTTTGACTTAATTTTATGCCCGCGGAGCCCTAACGTTTTTTTAAATTAAAAAGTAGCCTATGTTACTCCTTGTAACATTAGCTATCATATAATAGTCACTAAAAGTTCCGTTAAAATCGGCCCAGCCGTTGCGGAGATTAGCTGGAACAAACAGACAGACAGAGATTTTTTTTTTTATTTGATTTTCTATGACTGTACCATGTATTCTTTAGTCAAAAAGCGTAATTTTGGAATTACAAAAAGACATAGGTATCTGTATATTTATTGTATAGACTATATAGGGCCCTGGCGCCCTCCTATTATGTGCGGGATTCGATCGAACTTCAATCCCTTTCCCGTGGAGACGTAAATAAAGTTTTTTCTACTGATATATAACTACAGCTTGAACACGCAGTAGTCAATTCATGAGTATATGTCTTTATGCGCAGTGACCCCACTATTTCAGTGAGCGTTCATTTCTCGCGACGGCATCTGCACTTCATAATTTTCTATTAAGTTTTTCCCTTATACCTACTTACTTATCCTCTTGAAATGGGATTAATACTGTTTTTGTTTGATGAGTAACAAAGTAACCCAGTTGTCAAATACTACAAGCACGTGATCTATTCTATCTCCTCTGACGCTGAACGACGTAGTTATAGTACGCTATCAGTTTGACAGCGGGTGTTTAACCCGAGATGAGGTCAGTTGTACTCGGAAACATTTATTGCTCCGCTATCAACAATGAATCCACTGATAACTTATGATTTAATACTGGGAGAACTTTGGATTGGAGTTGTAATATTGCAGACTCGCTTCCGCCCGTAGTTTCGCTTGCATATCGGTTAGATTTCAAGTTTGAAAATGTTTTATTCAGTTTAGGCACTGTTAAGGCACTTATGAATGCCGAGGAATTAACCACCGGCTCGGTAACTAACCTTCTGAGAAGAACAATCCTATTTTACTCACGTAGGGATGAAATTATGGGAAACTATTTTGTTAAGCTCACCTTACAATGAACATACTGTCCAAATTTCATTTCTCTAGGACCTGTTAGTCAGAATTGTACATCTATAGAAGGAGATAGCAAAATACAAAGAAAGACAAAACATCCTTGAGACTCATTTTAATTTTGAAAAAATAATCACGCAGATAGCTGATATAACAAGGGTATACCTTTTTTTTAGAAAACATTAGGGTTCAACATATTATCATATGGAATGAGTTTATAAGGGGAAGTCTGATAGTCTGATAGTAGTCTGAGGGGTGAGGATAATGCTGCCAAAAAAGTTTTGTTTATGAATGTGGATGGTTACAAGGGGAAAGGAAGACCTAAGAAACGATGGATGGAATGTGTGAAAGATTATGTGACTAAAATAGGAGTGAATACAGATATGACGGCTGATAGAGAGAAATGGAAGGGAAGAACACATTGCGACCACAAATAACATAGAATAAGGGCACGATGATGATGATGATATGAATTAATTTTAGTTAAACGGTTTAAGTAATTGAGATGTCGAATTCAAGGAAACTTTATTTCAATTGTTATACCAGTGTCACGAGAAGGCTGGTACCACCCGGATTTGTTAGAAATAATAGGAGCACGATTATCTTTTAAAATGTGGCTCTCGGTTTCACCCGCTGAGATAACTCTCAGCGGGTGAAACCGAGAGCCACTTTTTTTTTTATATATTAAGTAGTAAGCCTAAGTAACGCCTTGGAACATTAGCTATCTGCCAGTGAAAGTCCCGTTAAAATCGGTCCAGCCATTTCAGAGATAACCCGGAACAAACAGACAGACAGAGAAAATAAAATTTTTTTTTTTCTTAAGAAAGTACCCTTTATACTTTCACATGCATTTAGTGAAAAGCTTTGGAATAACAATCAAACACTTCAATATTATTTATCATTAAAGATGTATAAATGTATGAAGATATAGATAAAAACTTTGTTTAACCATATTTGATAAGATTTTACTGACTCGCGAATAATACTTTGTTGCAACTGAATGAGTTGCATAACTTTGAATGATCCTGAAAGTTAGATTACCTCTATCTAGCATTTTTTTGCAACTAAGTTTGCAATGTATGACCATTTTCACCAAAATAGCTTTTATTCTAACAATGTTAAAGTTTAATTTGGGATTAGTTTTATAGCCATATGTCACTTGGCACTTTTAAATTAAATAGAGAATGATTGGACAAATGATTTGAACAAAATTGTAATGTCATTTGAGTACAGTCGCGGAAATAATCAAGTTGGGGAAATTATTTTATGTCTTTGTTATTAGTATTTAATACGAAACGTTTTACTTTTACATGAAATTATTATAAACATGCTCACGCCATCCCAGAAGGGTTCCCGAAGGGGTAAGCAGAGGTTTTGAAACAACAACACCCACTTTTCTCCGAATATAATTAAATGCCTATGTGACAGAGGGTGACTCCATCGCCGTCTTAGGCACTATACGCGTCTTTTGAATTACTTCTCAGACATATGCAGGTTTCCTCACAATGTATTCCTTCATCGTAAAGCACGTGGTGTGAAATCACTGCATATAATTTTTAGAAAAACTCATAGGTACAGACCCCGCTGGGATTCTATTATATTAGTCGATTACGTAATAACGGCTCTTGAAAATTAAAATATTGTAAGGAATGTTACATTATGTTCTTTAAATTCTCCAACGGATGAAGAAATTACCAAACAAATATCTACCAACGCTCTTGCAGAATATGCGTAAAATATTTTTGTTTCAATTCTATTAATTACGCTAAGACGCATAATGCTCATGTCTATAGTCTCCGAAGGGGTAGGCAGAGCTACACTTATTATAGTACACTCACATGTCGCCAGTTATGTCCAAGTCCCACGTAATAGGGGCCCATAGCCACTAACCGGGCACTAATCTAGTTTCCGGGCTTCGGGACTGGGAAATGACAGATGGAAAAACCCAAAGGCATTTTGTTCCATAATATTAAATGCATTATTCTGTTTTTCTCAATTGTATATTATCCGTGCATGTACTTGCATTTCAATTGTGAACAACATCGACACAGTATAAATATAGGCTTACTAATCAGTATAGAATATCAATCTATTTTTTTTTAATATGAACGTGTTTCGAGCGCGAAAGTTTCTAAAATTGACTCTTTTATTTAATGTCAAAGTAATGACGAATTAACGTTACGCCAAGGTCCCTTATTATCTCGTAGTGCGCCCGTGCTATGTATAAAAATAAGAATATTGGCGTAACTCTTACTTTATTACATGTTCTGACAAAATCTCACTTGACACTCATAGCTGTAGTGTTACCTATAAAGGTGGCAGACATCTCAAGGCACGAGGCGGGATATCACACACGGCCGACGTTATTCGGTGTCATTAAGAACGATTTCTTCCTAGATTCCTTACTGCTTGTAGTAAGCGTATATTTATACTGTGACATCGATGTATTAAACCCAAAGCGATTGTGTTTTTAACCCGGAATCTCTGTGGTATACTACATTGGTTTCCTTATTGGCTATAATCAATGTTTTTTCTAACTTTATAGTTATTTTATTAATAAACTGTAGTTTATAGTCCCTTAATTGTATGCAAAGCACGTGGAATAATCTACAAAAGTATTAAAGTTAAAAATAGATGAACTATAGTTACGTAACAAGGTAATTAAAGTTGATTGTAATTGTGACTTTAATTGTGATCTTAAAGTTGTAGAGGAATATATGTACTGCTCGTAGCTGCGCGACTGGCAACTTCACCTCTACCTTGTTATCATCATTGTTATTATCAGCGATTGAAGGTGATTACGCCGGAGCACTACCTTGTAGACTGCTTACTCGGCTGTATAAAGGTGCATTTATGTAATCCGAAATTGAAATATTAATTACTAAAAAAAAACAATTAAAGAGCCGTGGTGGCCTTGAGGTTTGAGCAGTCGCCTGTTACGCAAGCCACGCAAGTTCGAATCCCAACGGGGCCTATACCAATGAGTTTTTCTAAAAAACTTATGTACAGTGATTTCACACCACGTGCTTTACGGTGAAGGAAAACATCGTGAGGAAACCTGCATTTTTCTGAGAAGTAATTCAATGAAGTATGTAAAGTGGTTGAGACGGGGATGGACTCACCATCTGGCAAGTTGGCACTCAATCATCTTCGGTGAAAAGTGGGTGTTGTGATTACAACAACTCTGCCTACCCCTTTGGGAAATACAGGCGTGAGCATATGTTTGTATGTATGTTAAATTAGCTAAAGTCAGTTCATGACGCCACGCACCCTTATAACCTCGCCATTTATTTATGTAAACTGGCTATTTTACCTACAGGCTACACCAGTATAATTTGTTTACATGACCTCTTAAAGGCCTCCAAAAATAACCGAATTCTTTTTAAAAGTGTTGCTTATTCGTTAGACATAAATATGTCGACGGGAACACACCGTTAGCCTGTAAATTTTCGTCTTACCGCCATCTAGCGACGTGGTAAGCGAACTATTTTCCCATGTGAAAAGGGTCGCAAACAAGCCGTAACTGCCCCAAGTACATATTCGACGCAGATGGATTTTGTCGCTGGAAATTTTTGTAATTCATCATAAATCGTCTCCGAATAATATCAACACAAGCAGATTATAGACGTTGATACGTGCCAGAAGCGCCTACGGATTTGGTGCAGTAGGGTATACATAAAAAAAATCGACTTCAAGTAATGGGAATTTAAGGTTTTCTCACGGATGCCAATGTATGTAATGGATCCAAATGGAATACGGGAAGCACCAGAGCCCAATTATAGGTTCTTACATGTTTTTACGTTAAGCCGTTGGTCCTACGCCTGATCTCTCTCCGGTCGTGTCGGATTGCCTCCCATCCCACTATGGGAGTGAGGGAATAAAGAGTGCACCTGTGTTTGCACACACTTGTGCACTATAATATCTCCTCAGATGGCTAATCCGCATTGAGATTCGAAACCGAAATTCGGTAGATCATATTATTATTTTTATCTTGGTATAACATCACTGCACTTGTTAAAAAATATTGATTGCAATATGGACGGCACCTTTCCGACATCCAGCGACTTGCGTGATTGGCTATAGGTGTCCCGATTGGTTAACAAGTTGAGATTAACCAACCCAGTTCACCTCTCGGTGAAGTAATGTTACTGTCAAGTTATTACAACACTCAATCACAATCATATCGTCAATTTACTTTGCGAAACTTGCTAAAATTATGACGAATTAATTAGGCGTCATAATATTTCTTGGCATTGAATAGGCGTAAGAAAATAATTTAATAACTAAGCTATTTAATAAGAAAATCACAATAAAGTATACTATATTAAATTATAGAGCCGTGGTGGCTGTGGAGTTTGAGCAGTCGCCTGCTACGCAAACGACACCAGTTCAAATCCCATCGGGCCTTTAACAATGAGTTTAAAAAAAAAAAACTTATATGCAGTGATTTCACACCACTAAAAAAAACATCGTTAAGAAACCTGCATATGTCTGAGAAGTAATTCAATGGCGTATGTATAGTGCCCGAAACGGCGATGAAATGTGGGTGTTGTTGTTACAATACTTTTGCTTACCCCTTCGGGGACCCTGCTGGGATGGCGTCAACAAAATAAAAAACGCTCTCATGTTAAAAACCTGCAGCAAGTAACTGAAACGCTGAAAAAAATATATATACAGCTTTTCTCTCAGTGCTAATGAGGATATTTATCCTCATTAGCAGTACTGATATAAAAAAATAAGTCTGTCTGTTTGTTTGTTCCAGGTAATCTCCCAGACGGCTGGACCGATTTAACACGACTCTCAAAATTTCTATTTTCGGAATAATCGTCGATGTCTGATAAAGCGATCATCGAAAGCTGCAGGTATGCTTATTTCAAAAGCGTAACTCACGTATGGACTATTTTATCATTACTTAAATAAATGTAAACACTTAATTTCCTCAGAATCCTAGTGTATGTTTGTTTGTCTATTTGCATTTAGAAATAGAGCTAGCCTTCATTATATTATTGTCATTATATCATTTTATATAACCATGTAGTGTATTTGTCACCCTCGCAGAAGGTTGAAAATTCGCAGAGCCCATAAGTCTTACACAAACACACTGACTGACAGATATGTCAGTCTATTGAAAGCCTATGTTAATATAATCATCATGATATTTACATCCCAGAAATAGTTTGGTTCAGATAAAAATGTTATTCAAATATACAAATTGGTTTGAATATAAAATTGTAGTGTAAGTATAATATATTTAAACTGAATCAAAAATATTAAGAGATTCATCACCTTATATCGCCTGTATTTATCCTGCTGTCGGAAATGACATAGACTGCAATCTGTAGATCTAAGCAGTTGGTTCTAAGGTTTTATGTTTAGGGTTTATCCGGTTAAGCAGTGGGGGTAACTCAACCTACCAACTGCAAGAGACCATAATACCATAAAAAATATTGATCACCGATTTTATATGTGGCTAAGTGTAACTTTTGACGTATTGAGTTTGGATACACTGACCACAAGATGGCGCTAGGCGGCCTCTAAACCGCAAAACAAGGGATGGAAAAATTCGACGCATGATCACGAGTTCAGTTGGGTTCGAGTCCCGCCTCCTTTAAAGAATACATAAAATGTTCAGGATTATAAAATGTTACCGCTGGGTCCTAAAGGTTTTACTTGTACTAAGAACAATTTTATATGAATGGTCGTCTCATTGTGTGATTGAGATTATGTTCCGTCAACACAAGGACTCTTTTCAAACGTAATTATGTTTTTCTATTCCATAATACGCACGAATTCACACTTACAGAAAATGCGTTGAAAACACCGCAATGATAGCTCTTTTGTCCCCTACTCGTGTCATGGCAAGTTAAGCGTTTATCTATTGGCGTAATCGCTTATCGACAGCAAACCTTAGTCACTATTTCGTTAGTATGTATAGTTGTCGATTCGAGTTGTGAGCGCTAAGATAGATTATTGGGGGTAAGTAACAAGTAGGTAAGTGAAAGATAGACAAAAAAGACTCCTAAAGAAATCACTGCGCATCCAAGCTCAGAGCTCATAACTCGTGACGACACCTTTTTTTTTAATTGACGAGCGGGAAACCTTCAAAAGGTTCGCGACCGCTCTGGGAGAGGCAGATCGGGGTATGTGGGATTTTTATCGCACTAAAACCCCTCCGGTGGCCATCCTCAGTGCTCAGGGGGGACTCCGGGTACTCTGATAGATCGCACCGGTGTCCCCCCACACTTTGCCGGGGCACATCCCCGAGACCTCGCTGTGCAAGGCAGCGCGAGTCACATCGCGCTGCCACCTTTCCGGGCCCGCGGCTCGGTGGTCAAAGCTCCCACCCCGACCACCGCCAGCAAGCCAAATTCTTAGACCCTGGCTATTGCGATACCTTGAGGACAATTAAATGCACTTAATTTTTTCATCAATCCTTTCAAACTGAAATTAAAATGTATTGAATGATTCGATTACTTCCGGGTACACTTGTTACAGGATTGAGTTTTTTATTTATTATATAGCCTCGTTGATTTACTTTTAGCTACAGCTCCTGTGATATACGTGGGCTTGGCTTCGCTCCCCGGGTCGGGCATGGCGATATTGAATTTTCCATTTGTGATTTCCCAGTAGCAGTAATAGCGCGGAGTCGTGACCGTTTAATGGCAATAGGCTCACCACTTAGCGAAATGTGGGTGTATAATCACCTCTGCCTACCTCTTCGGGGAATACAGATAAGCAAGGGGTAAGCAGAGATGTTGTAACAACAACACCCATATTTAACTAAAGATGATTCAGTGCCAACGTGACAAAGGGTGAGTCCATCGCTTTCTCAGTCACTATACATACGTCTTCTCAGACATATGTAGGTTTTTTGACGATGTGGTCCTTCACCGAAAAGCACGTGGTGTGAAAGCACTGCATATAAGTTTTTAGAAAAACTCATTGGTACAGGCTGCTGAGATACGAACTTGAGTAGTAGGCGAATGCTCAAACTCCACGGCTACCACGGCATGAAGGGACTACATACGTCTTTTGGTATATCTTATATGTAAGTACTCATGAAATTGTTTAAAAATAATCCTAGCACAAATTCACGAAGATACAAATTCCTCGACATTGTAAGCAAAGGTTAAATAATTCATAGTTGGATCATTCTAGTTCACTTTACGACATTACAACGTGTTCCAAACATTTCCACCGATCGTTGCTGGCATCCATCCAACTTCATACGTTTCATGAATGAAGCCATACACACCTCTGCAATCTTACAGAGTTATTACGTTGAGAATGATCTGTATTTTGTTGGAAAAACAAATATTGCTGTAATGTTCTCGAATTAAATGACGAAGTTTTATCGAATAGCAATGACGTTACCGATGATGTTCATTATCAAAACATATAGTTAAACGATGATTTAAAATATTTTTTGTTATAAGCGTTTAATGCAGCCTCTTGATGCTAGTTATTTCTACAACACAAATCATAATTTAAAATTATTTTTATAACGATTTTTTATTAACAATTCTTGCGAAGTTATTCATGACAATGTAAAAAAAATAATTACCGAAAAATATTGACAAACAATTTTTCGTCGTAAAATTGGCATCGATTAATTAATTATTCGATCGTGCGTAACAGTGCCGTGCGCGTACTTTAGTATTAACAAAATAATAATGCTTTTATCGAATACGTCTCGCCACTGTTATACATTGCATAGCCGGTCGGTATCGTTCAGCTTCACTATCAGTATCGCGATTCCGTGTGTCTACCAAAGACGTGTATGAAAGGCGCATCGCCACTTATTTTACCGCGCAATTTAATTACGAATACAGTTTTTTAATAATACATTTATTTAATCGTTAATTAATTATAAATTGTAGCTGTGAAATTGAACTTTGATTTCAAAAGGTAATTTGTGTATTGTTAATGTGATTTTTTGAATGCAAGTTTTTTCTGTTTAATTCGTATTTGTAAAGGGAGTATTGTTTTTAATGTATTTAACGTTGCTTACTGTTTTTAATTTTTTTTAGTTAACATGACTTAGTAATGTTCACATTAACAAGTGAAATTTTATTGAAAATGAAAATGAAAATGATTTATTCAGTTTAGGCTTTGGTAAGACACTTATAAATGTCGAAGAATTTACCACCACATATGTTTTGAACTATGTAATATGTAACTATGTAGTTAGTATCGTGATAAAAATGTCATCCAAATCTGCTCAGACCCAACAAACAAACAAGAAAGTCACATCTAAGTTTGTGCTTAATTGTAAAAGTGTGCACAGAATTTTCAATATAACTTTGAGAATTTTTTAAAGGTGTACTTAACTAGTATTCAAAAACCGTATTTAATTGAAATGCGTAATACTTAAATAAATATCTAATGCCAAATGTATGTTTGCGTGTCGGACATTTTGTTGTGTATTTAATCATTTTCATTCTAAGGACATTGTTTGAAAAATCGTACGTTTTTATTGATGATTCGGGAATAAAATCCAATAAAGAGTGAGTGAATGCGTGACACGAAGACAGTCTATATACAGTACATAAATTATAGTTAGCTAATTAAATACACAGCTCGCTATTCTGTTGATCGATCGAGTCTAAATGTTATAACCATTTGAGTCAATAATACTGCATACATATGCTCACGTCTGTACTCCAAGAATGGGTGGGAAGATGTGTATGTACATATATCACCAGTTATATGTAATAGGGAGAGAGCCTTGCCATTAACCGGGCCTAATCCAGACTTCGGATAAATGGAAGAACCCCAATAACACTTTTCCCGGGGATCGAACTCAAGACCACAGGAGCGCTTTGCCACCAAAAGCCCAACGAGGCAGTTAGTAAATAATATTTTTAATCAAATAGGTTCAATGTATTTGTTGTTAAATGTAAGGTGTAGATCTAAGGTATATCTTTGTTGCCTTTTCATTAAAGTGAATGTAAACACGATTACTTACACATGAGTACGTTTAAATAAATAATAGCTGTGCGTGGTAACATCCCATCTTACCTGAGTGTGGCAATGAGATTTTCTAAATACTTGAGCCTGAATAAAATAATAATAAATGAGTCAAACTATCATATGATAAGCATTCTTGTCATACTTGTGAATAGGTGCTGCTTGTGGAGGCGGGTCATCTCAAACTACACAATTATACGTAGTACCTACATTTAGTTTTTATATATTTTTTTGGCTCATATATTATATTTTTTAATGTTTTATTACTTACAATTGTAAAATATTTTTTTTAATGGAATAATTACATAATTACTGAGTTTCTTGCCAGGTTCTTCTCAGTAAAAGCAACCTTCCGAACCTGGCGGTAGTATGTCTAATCCTGTGTAATCTTGTCGTTCTGACAATTTGAAAGAACTTTGTTAAAAGTCTAATCAAATAAAGATATTTTGAATTTTAATGTAAATCAGCTCATTGTACCGAAATTTAATTATTAATCATTCAGTTTAGGCTTTGGTAAAGCACTTAGGCATCCGAACATTCTTCAGTTGAGAAACGAACCATATATGCTCAGATGCACAGTTTAAAGTTTTTGTATGATGCAATGTATGAAAACATTACACTCATGATCTCGATGTAATCTTTCACACTTATAGATCGTGAAATGTAACGATCTCCGAACTCATCGAAAAAATCGTATGATTATCATTAACGTGATTACTTACGTTATATTTTAAGGTCAACGTGAAATCATTGAGACTTACATAACTGTATGTTTTTCTGTCTACACTCGAATGTATTGGGACTATCAAAAAACGGTTTTGATGAGAAAGTCTTGTAACAATATCAAAATGTGAATTAATTTAAAAAAATCTTTACTTGACTAGACTCTTAACAAATTTCTTTCAAATCGACATGATTATACAGGATTATATTATATACTAGCGCCGGGTTCGGCACGTTGCTTTTACTGAAAAGAACCCGGCAAGAAACTCAGTAATTACTAATTTCAAAAATAAATTATGAGTAATACAATTTAAATCACAGAAACAATGTATAAGCCCATGGACACAGTTCCAGTGCTCAAAAGTCAATACAAAATATAAATAGTAAATGTAGGCACTACGTATAATTGTGTAGCTTGAGATGACCAGCCCCACAAGCAGCTCCTGTTCACAAGTATGACGAGAATGTCAGCCATCGCCCTCATCAGCCATTATAGAAGGAAGTGAGGGACCCGTCATCCGTGATTATTCAAAAATATGGTTTACTCGATACAAAGATGGCGCGACTCGCTAACAATTGCAACGTTTGAGTACACGATAACCTAAATCGCGCAATAAGAGTTTTCGCATTGCAGTATATATATAGGTTTCCAATTAGAACAGTTGGAACCGTGGTACCCCAGACATGACACCGCCTGGCTGGCAGATCTTCCCTTTGCTCGGGATGAGCATGATCACTATTTTATTCAATATTTTTGCTGAGCGCTTATAACTCGTGACCACCCGCGTTATTCCCTAAGGTTTCTCAGCGTCGCACTCGGCTTCGAGTGTCGGTTTATGTTTGTTTATGCTCTATGTATTATGTATCATTGATTATATATCAAAGCCTAGTGCAAGTTTTCTTAAATCTCCGTCAGTCGTCGCGACGTAAACGCAGATTTGTATGGGCTCACAATAGTGTCATCTTTAGGTCGACAGGCGGCGCTGTTTCGATCCTATACAAATCTGAGTTTATGTCGACGCGATTACCTGGACGGCGGCAGTGAAAAACTCACATACCTAAAGTAAATCTCTGCTTAAACTTCGGGGCATGTAATTTCTTGATATTCCCTATGTAAGTTGAATTGTTTCTAAAAGTCAATACGGTTAATTTATGAGTATTTCAATTCGGTCGTGTATATTTTTATCAGTTTAATGAGGGCGGTAAACTAGGACATTGACTTTGTATTTAATTGTTGAACAAGTGTGCCGTGGCTCATTGTTTCAATGTATATTATAGGTATTAAGAAGTCCACATTAATAAACTACTCTACTGAATATGTGGGTTTAAAAATAGTCCAGGGTCGATGTAAAATAAATGTTTTTCCATTAATGGTGAACTATTTAATAGATTAATTATATTACATACATATTTAACCTCACGCCTGTATTCCCTGCACATAAGTTTTTAGAAAAACTCATTGTTATAGACCCCGCTGGGAATCGAACTTGCGTTGCTTGCGTAGCAGGTGACTAGAAAATAGTTATCTGAATTTGTAATTAAGTACTTCCATGAAAAATATTTTGAGAATAGGCAGATATTTTAAAGGCTAACCTAATATATATTCCAGTAGTACTAATTTGCGTTAGCATGCTAAAACACTGATAAACCGAAACATTAAAGAAATCTATGGCCACCAGCCAATTGTTATTTTCTGCCATTTCTACGTGACAGCAGTTTCATTGTTCTGTGCCAAAATGAACAGTATTACGCTAACATTCCTATCAATCCTTATAGAGGCAATGACCAACCCTCCATTTATATTGAGTACTAGCAGTGTTCTGAGGTTTCACCCGCCTTGAACTTAATTCCATGGGTGGCTCGCGGACGAAAAAAATTACAAATTATTTTTGATGACCTATCCATACATACCATAAAAATTATTAAAAGCCGTGGTGGCCTTGAGGTTTGAGCAGTCGCCTGCTACGCAAGCGACGCAAGTTCAAATCCCAGCGGGGCCTGTACCAAAGAGTTTTTCTAAAAAAAAAATCTTATGTACAGTGATTTCACACCACGTGCTTTACGGTGAAGGAAAACATCATGAGGAGACCTGCATATTTCTGAGAAGTAATTCAATGATGTATGTAAAGTGTCTGAGACGGCGATGGACTCACCATCTGTCACGTTGGCACTAATCATCTTCGGTGAAAAGTGGGTGTTGTGATTACAACACCTCTGCCTACCCCTTCGGGGAATACAGGCGTGAGCATATGCATAAAAATTATTGAGTTTCAGTTCTAAGTACGGTACCGAAAAAATATAGTTTTTTTCTATTTTTGTGTGAAAATCTTCATTCGGAGCACAGAATGCATCCACTAACCAAGCTTCAATGGTATTATTCTTATAGTTTCGAAAAAAAGTGACATGACGAATCCATAATCGTTCCGTTTTTAGCCATTTGGTTACGGAACTCTAAAAACTACTTAGGTAGCAACTATACTATTCGTTCGAATGCAATATGGAAAATACCGTTGTCATGTTTGGTTGCCATTCAAAACTTCCTGTAGGCTTTGATTGTCCTTGGAATTATAACAAATCTTAGGCCAAAGAGTAGAAAGGTATTATTTTTTTTGTCAAAATAAATTGTAATGTAGCGTTGGTTATATTTGTGATCGCTACCGGGTCTAGATTACTGTTGGAGCTAATAGCTATTAGATAATAGATTTTCAAGTAAATATTGTGATGCAATTACAATCTAATGATATTATAACGTTGCAAAGTTTGTTTAAACGCGCTAATCTCAGCTACTACTGAAAAAAAACATTTAAAAGAAAATTTCGATTTTGTAACCCAAGGTGTAAAAGCGCAAACCTATTTATGCGTGCACTGCAAAAACTATTGACAATAGAACATTTTTTTTATTGACGAGTGGGAAACCTTCAAAAGGTCCCCGACCGTCCTGCGCCCTGGGAGAGGCAGGTTGGGGAATATCGGATTTTCACCGCACTAAAACCCTCCCGGTAGCCATCCTCAGTGCTCAGGGGGGACACTGGGTACTCTTATAGATCGCAGCGGTGTTGCCTCACACTTTGCCGGGGCACATCTCCAGGGCAGCTGTATCGCCGCCCCTGGAGACCTCGCTGTGCAAGGCAGCGCAAGCCCTTCAGGCCCTCCGGCCCGCCTCTTACGACAGGCAGGGGATACCATAACCATAATTCTTAGACCCTGGCTATTGAATCTGGCTCAAGTTAGCTTCAACTTAGGCTTTTGTTACGGCTGTCTGGGGAGAAATTCAAACATTTATAGTGCCTAAGATTCACGCTCATGTGGATATCTAATCATCATCGGTGAAGTGATGTTGTGACCTCTGTCTATTACTTCAGGGACCCTGCGTGTGCATACGCTCATTTTGCTCTCACGAATTTTCCCAGTCCATTTATTTTTCAGTTTCATTTAATCAACTAGGCATCTTAACTGTTGCAATAAAACCCAACCCACTCCACTAAAACTATGCAATTGACTAAAGAAATAGGAAATTATTGTTGATTTGGCAAACTGTTTGGTGATCACTGCCAACTGCCAACGACCTTACTAAAGCATTTGTATTTTCCTAGAAAAACACATTGCACGAATATAAACAAACGGACAATATTTTAAAAGTTTTATAGATTAAATACTCTAAATTCACCCGACAACGTGCTTTACGGTTTAGGTAAGCATCGTGTGGAAATCTGCATATGTCTGAGAAGTAATGCAGACGTATATAATATGTATATTGTCGGAGACGGCGATGGACTCACCCTCTGTCACGTTGGCACTTAATCATAATTTCGTGAAATGTGGGTGTCGTTGTTACAACACCTCTTCGGAGACCCTTCTGGTATGGCGTGCACCTCTATTGCGGAATGGATATTATTTGCGCATCTGGGTAGTTTCTAAGATTTTTTGCTTTTAACACTAGATAATGAGTAAACATTCTGGGTGTTTTAAATCGACGCACGCAATCCATTGTCTATATAATTACAACTTGCATATCAATTACATCTACCACACAAACATCTGTGGATAGTGACGGGACAATAAACATTTGTATCGATACAATTGTATCGATTTGAATCGTAAGGCGCAATTTATAAAGCGATATATCGTATACATATTGTATACTTATGCGATTTTATGATAACGGTATATTTATGATAATACCAGCTGTGCCCTACAGTTTTACCCGCGTAGATTTAATTACATTCCCGCGGAACCCTAAATGTATTTTTTAAATAAAAGTATTTTTATAAATGTTTCTGGTTGTAATATAAGCTATCTGCCAGTGAAAGTCCCGTTAAAATCGGTCTAGCCACTTCAGAAATTACCCGGCACAGACAGATAGACAGAGAACATTTAAAAAAAGAGGTTTTTTTATTCAGTACAGTACTTTCTTTTGCATTTAGTTTAAAGTTGTTATTTTGGAATTACAAACAGACACTTCAATTGTATTTATCTGTATAAATGTACAGATGATACTCGTATAAGAGGGAAATCATACGGAAAAAGTAGTCATTGTTAGTTTGTGTATTGCGGATTTTTCGACTATATATATCAGGCAATAAAACCACGCGCAGATCTCCACAATTTGTCGCTATTATACAAAATATCTCAGCTTCGCAAGGCGTTGTATCGATACATACTTTTTGCCCATCCCTAAGTTCCAGGTCTTTTTTTTTTTTTTTTTTTTTTGTTGACGAGGGGGAAACCTTCAAAAGGTCCCCGACCGCCCTGGGAGAGGCAGATCGGGGTATGTGGGATTCTTACCGCACTAAAACCCCCCCGGTGGCCATCCTCAGTGCTCAGGGGGGACTCCGGGTACTCTGATAGAACGCACCGGTGTCCCCCCACACTTTGCCGGGGCACATCCCCGGGGCAGCTGTGACGCCGCCCCTGGAGACCTCGCTGTGCAAGGCAGCGCGAGCCACATCGCGCTGCCACCTTCCCGGGCCCGCGCCGGTGGTCAAAGCTCCCACCCCGACCACCGCCAGCAGGCCCTCCGGCCCCCTTTTAGTCGCCTCTTACGACAGGCAGGGGATACCATAGCCATATTCTTAGACCCTGGCTATTGGGTGGAGGTTCCAGGTCTAAGCTAATGTGACGTTCTGTTATTGTTTTTGTACCGCACGTGGCACACGGTGATGGAAAACCACCAAGACTGGATGACCTGAAGACTGCTCTATAGCCGTTGTCTTTGACTATCATTGCGGAAAAATTGAACGAAATTTATTTCACCGAACAAATTTTGGTGTGACATCATTCCCCTCTACATCATAGAAAATCTCCAATGAGATAATATACTTACTTTCATTAAATTAAAATCATCACACGCGAGTGAACTCAGCGGCAAAGCTAGTGATAAGTACGAGTAAAATCTGTGATTTGGTTTAAGCCAGTTGTCAGACAATTTTTGGCCTCCGACAGACCTATGACTATTGCCATAGATGATAAATTGGCAACTTGGACCGACGGCTTAACGTGCTCTCCGAGGCTCGGCGGGAACTCGGGCAGTCACCCATCCAATTACTGGCTAGGGTGAGGGTTGCTTAACTTCGCTGATCGAATGATATGCACAATAGCAACTGTCCCAAGAGCTCCTCAAGTAATTAGTATGTAAGCAACGTTAATTAGAAGCAGCATGCTTGTATTTAATGAAGTCGTAAAGCAACAGCTATTATTAGATATAGTTCCCGCTGGCAACAATATAACTATACTCACACAAACATGTTTCAATTTCGGCATTTGCCTCCCGGAACTTTATATAATTAAAGCAAAATTGTCAATCATAGCACAATCCGTCACACATTGTAAAAAGTGCAGACTGATCGACGGTTTTTTCGCATCACTCCTTGACCGATTAGTTCAGCTTGTTCGGCTACTTGGGACGCTGAAAAAGTATGCATCTATCTATTTGTGTTCTAAAAAGTTGTTTATGAAGAGTTGGCAAAAATTTGGAACTGAGGTCGATTCGCTTGTAATTGAATATAACAAGCAAATATAATGTGAATATTATAACAATGAAAATGAAAATGATTATTTAGGTATTCAGTTTGGGCACTGGTAAGGTTTTATAGCGTCGCAAAAAATACCACCTACTTATCTGCTGTCATGGTGACAGACTTATGACACACTTAATATATGCATATTTTTTTAAGTGGTACGAAAAAAAGACAAACTTGAATCGTAAAAGATTCCTTTCAATTTGATATTGATTTTGAACAACTTGATTATTATTGTCGCTTAACAAAAATATATTTCTATTCCAGGAACTAATATGCCTGCTGATTCAACCGAGAATCAAGACGAAGCAAGAACTTCAGAAAGCGGAGAAGAAGACAAGGATAATAAAAACACGACAGAAAATAATCTCAATGAAACACCAACAAAAGATTCATATAAATATATAGAAAATAATTCAAAAGATAATGATGGAGAAAGACAAGAAAAAGATGAAACGCAGAAAGAAAAAGATGAAGATAGAAAATCTAATTATATGCAGAATATAAAGATATCCAACTCCAGTGCAGCTTTCAGTTTGGGCGAGCCGAAAGATCATTTGAAAGAAGATAATTTGCTTTCCGATTCGAAGACAGTGGTTAGATTTTCACCCATTTGGAAACAGGTAAATATATTTTATATGCTTAGCTTTCCTAAGATACACCCATCATCATCATCATCTCCCTGGCCTACTTGCATTCATAGTTGGAGTCGATACTTGATTCAATCCGATGTTGCTGATCACCTGATTGCTAAGTAGCACGGTTTTTTTCAAAAACCCTTAATTCTGGAGATACCAGAAAAGGTGCTAAGATGGTGAATCCATCAAGCGTTTCAGGCCATTAAACGTACATCTTAGAATTTCTTTTCAAACATTATAAGGGTGTTTATAATGTTTTCCTGTGATGCGTTTTCATTATTATTTATATTTAAATTTAATTTGCGTATAAGTACCTTATTTAAGGGACACTGTGAATTTTTTGAATATTCAGTTTCCTGTAAATTTTACTAATTTTATGCCGCACTGCTTGTTTTGCAAGTTATTGAACTGGTACTGGAACTGACAATACAATTTGATTAATAAAAAAAAGGTACTGCACTGCACTGGTTCTTTCTAATTATTAGTTTTTAAGTCTGCTAGGTCCATTCATTACTCCATAAAAAAAGTCACAGTGTAAAACGAAAGGTCAATTGCTCCAGCCACAGTGAAGAATTATCACTGAGATGTCCTTCATAGTTAAGTTCTTTGTACCTTAAGCACAACAGTGCTTCGCTGCAGAATAATTTTTCAATGCACTGTTGGAAAACTATGCAGAACTACATATATACATATGCTCACACCTGTATTCCCCGAAGGAGTAGGCAGAGGTGTTGTAATCGCAACACCCACTTTTCATCGGAGATGATTAAGTGCCAACGTGACAGATGGTGAGTCCATCGCCGTCTCAGACACTTTACATACTTCATTGAATTACTTCTCAGAAATATGCAGGTTTCCTCACGATGTTTTCCTTCACTGTAAAGCACGTGGTGTGAAATCACTGTACATAAGTTTTTTAGAAATACTCATTGGTACAGGCCCCGCTAGGATTCGAACTTGCGTCACTTGCGTAGCAGGCGACTGCTCAAACCTCAAGGCCACCACGGCTGCAGAACTTACGAGGAATTAAAACACTTGACTTACTATACAAATGTGACGTATATTGAAACCACTGATTGGATTACAAGTGGCTATCATAATTATATACATAGTGCGATTTAATTTACAAGTGTCTGAGAAGTAATTCTAAGTCGTATGTATAGTGCCGTAGACGGCGATGGTCTCACTATCTGTCACGTTGGCACCGAATCGTATTCGGTGAAATGTGGCTGTTATTTGTTGTTACAACTCCTCTGCTTACCCCTTTGGGGACCCTTCTGGGATGGCGTGAGCATATTATGAATAGTTTCAAAACTCCCACAAATAATCAGTGCCAACTACGTCACAGGCATTTAAGAAAACGGTCATAACTAGTTTCAATCAGGTTTAATCTAGTCAGATCTTTAATGAATTCTAAAGTTCTAGGAATATTGTACGCGTATCAAATTTCATTGCATTAAATGCTTTGATACGTGTTTAAACCGTATTTGCAAGTAAAATATATATGTAATGATGGTTATTACACACTTATGTTGTTTTGTGTCAGCATTATCATGACCTAGTTAGAGTGTAGATACTAAAGGACTCAGCTCTGAAGATGTTTTGTAATAATACATCGAATCTTAAGACAACGTACACCTTTTAAACGGAAGATAATTATTAGATTTCAAACTGATTTTAACTGAGTTTATCTCCATCTATTTAAACTACAAATAAGAACGACTTTGAACTATAGCAACACAGAGGTAACACGCGTCGTAACAAGATGATGGAGTCCTGCAATAGCTAGTAGAGAACTTACATTGCATTACATTACACATTCTAATTGTGGAGTGTGATCGTTGCTAAGTATGATATTATGTATATCTTCAATTAGCGTACTTACACATTTATTGGATTGTTTAGATAAGGACAGGAGAAGGGGATACGGGATCCTTCCGCTTATGTCACGCGAGTGCGTCATGTGATTCGATACAATTTAATTAGTATGCTTGACCGTTGATATGTGAATGATAGCCAGTCTGGCCTCATTCGTAATCTCTTTGTGGTATGAAATTATGTGCATTATTTACTTTAATGTCACGAGTTTAACTTTTGATTCTGATATCAGCACATCAGCATTTACGTAAACGTTTGGCTTATCCAATAATTACGGTAATTGCATAGTTTACAGTTCTGTATATGCACTATTATCTTCAGTTATAATTTAACTATGAGTTGTTTAACCTGCTGTGAAATCTGTTTTGCCAAAGAAGATATTCAAACCGTTGTATAATGCTAACTCTCCTATTGACACATACACTCTTCATCATCCGCTTGCGCTTATGCCTTGAGTTTTGTGGTCAGAGTCATTACTTTTCTTCTACCAACCGTCGTTTGTAATCACTCCACACAGCCATGTTGTCTTTTACACAATTCATTGTTTCACAGGTCTTCCTTTTAGCTATAGATCTCAATCCACTGCTGGGCATAAGCCTTATTATCCAACAAGCCTTGCTTCCCGCTCATCCATTGCATTCCAGCCACCGTCACTGTCGTCTGGCCGTCGGATCGGTAGCTTACATTTCGCTTCATTCTTTCACTGTACCCTCCTAAGCCACCATTCTGTCCACTCAACTTAAACTCATAAATGATTTTTACATATAGGATAACGATTATTATACAGGATTCTAAATGCTGTTTACTGGGACGAATCCGACGCATATTTCAGACCCTAATAACGTTATAGCTACAATTTTCAAGGTGTTTAGATTAATTTCTTTTTAATTTTGCAGACGTTAGCAGCATCAGCAGCTATCCTCCTAACCTTCACTTCAGGTCTCACATCAGGCTACTCTGCGATCCTCTTGCCACAGTTGAAGAACGAGAACGGCACCATACCTTACGATGAGAACACTGCTAGTTGGATAGGTATGTACCGACTTGTCTGGCTACGTCTATTCCATCACAATCGTTAATCAATAGAAACCTGCCTTATAATTAGCCCTGGAACATTCGACGACTCAAAGCGACCTAAACAAATAATCATTTCTATTTAGCTAGCTAAGGACGAACCTATGTTTTTCAATGGCTGTGAACGAAATTTAAGTCTGTATTTCTTCCGGTGTGAGAAAGAATTACGAAAATTGTGGATAATTAAGAGGACTCAAATTATTGATTTGTTTTTCAGCGTCAATGGCAGCTCTTCCTATGGCACCAGGCTGTTTAATATCCGGCTGGATAATGGAGAGATTTGGCCGCAGGAACTCCCACTACATCGTCTGCGTCCCATACCTAATAGGTTGGATCGTCATCGCCTTTGCCAACAATCTGACCCTTATGCTCATCGGCAGATTCTTAACTGGTCTCTGCGTAGGCTTACATGGTCCATTAGGTCCAGTTTACATTGGCGAGACCACGGAACCAAAGTACAGAGGATTTTTCCTCGCTGGGGTATCGCTAGCCATAGCAATAGGGATCCTAATAGCTCATGTGCTTGGGACCTTTTTAACTTGGCAATGGACAGCCGCTATATCATGTCTGTTCCCCATTATATCTGTGGCTCTTTTAACATTGATCCCAGAAAGTCCCACGTGGTTGATTTCGAAAGGGCAGATAGATATTGGGGTGAAATCCTTCTACTGGCTCCGAGGTTATAGCGAGGAAGCAAAAGCAGAGTTACAAGGAATTATTGAAAGCAAAAGGGCAGCTGACGCCGCACCTGTGATGAACTGGCGCGAGAAACTAATATCCCTTAAAAGTCCTGAGCTGCTCAAGCCTCTATTTATCATGATTATTTTCTTCGTCACGTGTCAGTTCTCAGGCGTCAACGCCGTAGCATTTTATTCCATTGAGATTGTAGAAAAGGCTGTAGGTACAGGTATAGATCATTATTTAGCTATGTTAGTTATAGATGCTTTAAGGGTCCTAATGTCGGTGGTAGCTTGTGTAGTATGTAAGCAGTATGGAAGACGACCATTGTGTATGATCAGTGGAATTTGGACCGCATTATCAATGGTCGGTTTATCAATGTTCTTGTATTGGAAACCACAGAACATGGTATGGTTACCATTGACATGCCTCATGGTTTACATCTGTGCCATATCCATAGGCTTAGTGCCTTTACCCTGGATAATGTGTGGAGAAGTATTCCCAACTAGGGTTAGGGGATTAGGATCAGGGATCAGCTCAGCAACAACTTTTGCAGCGTTCTTCCTCGTTGTCAAAACTGCTCCAGGTATGATGACAAACTTCGGAGAAGTTATTACATTCCTTACATACGGTGTCATATCATTGATAGGTACTGCTATCATGTACTTCATATTGCCTGAAACTAAAGGCAAAAGCTTACAAGAGATTGAAGAGAGATTTAAAAATGGTAAAAATCATGGGCCCAAGGTTTAAAAGATATTTTTTTATATTAAGTAATGCCTTAAATGTATTTTTTATATTGTTCGTATTTACTTAAGCGCTACAAGCGATCGATATATTTAATCTGTGATATTTAAGTAGTCAATTATTAAATTTATTCATTTATGAAGCTGTAAAGGTGCTGTGCTGTGAATAATACCTTAAGTTTAAGTTAACTCTAAGACATTGTTGTAAGATTAAGTAATTTACTTAGTTATTAAAACATTTTCTGATAAATCTGTTTTTTCTTATCCTAAACAGGAATATTTTCAGTGTAAATTAGATGAAATTTAGGTAAAAAGGTAAGGGTCCTTTAGCAGCTAGTATATATTGTACCATAACTAACCGTCTTGGGGGCAAGACGGTTAATCTCGCTAGCATAAAAATATATTATTTTTCTCAGGTATTATTGGTCAGAATTTATTTACAACTGAAATTTGATTATTGTAGGATGCGAGCGACCAAAGAAGACTCAACAGCCACAAACAAATCACGGAGCACGAGATTCCACAAACAATACTTTAAAGATAAATAATGTATGTCTCAAAAGCCAATAAGCGTTATTTAATTTCCGAAACCAAACCGACCCTTCCTTTTTCTTGAAAAACTCCAAATAAAACCAATCTCTTCAATTTTGAATTTCTTATGCGGAAGACACGATGATATTGACGGCCAGTTGGAGCAAATCAAGAAAAAAAGGTTTACGACAAAAGTATTAAAATGCAGCATTATAATGCAATATATACAAACTCCACACATTTACAATCTTAAGACACACCGCGTGTACAAAACAAAATTAAGGCTTCCCATCAGGCATTTGATTAGCTACCTAATTTATTTCCATTCTTAAGGTTCACAGGCCACTGAGCATAGAAATGTTTTTTTTAATAAAAATACAGAAACCCCCTTATTACCAAAAAGACTAAGATACTCCTTTAGCCAAGGATGGTTTAAAAGTAGCTCCATTTCTTGATGGATTTAAAAAGGCAAGGACAGTTGAAGCCTGCGTTTAGTTTAGTATTTGCTTAAATCCATGTTTTGTAATAAGAGGAAAAGAATGATGATGAAATAAAAGCATCTGCTAAGTAGGACAAATATTTTATTGGTAACAAAATATTAAAATTAATAATAATAATGGCATAGATGGCACGTAAATATTAGTTTATTAAAATAACACATTATATATTAAATGCAACTGGTACTATAGATATAAACGAAATAAACATGTATAATAATTAAAATGAAGTGAATCAAATAATCGTCCTGGATTTTATGATACTGTTAATGTTTCGAATCGTATTCTGGTCCTTTCAGCTAGTAAAATAGTCGTTTTGTATCCTGCATCGAACATGTCATTGCTTAATGGCACTAAAGAAGATCAATGCAAAGTAATAGGTATTAATGACAATGATAAAAATGATGAAACGAAAATCATGAAGATGGAAGTAATACCAAGTCATGACGATGATATAATTAATGACCATTTGATTTGAGATGATGTTAAAAGAACTAAAGATGATCTTATAAATGAGGGTAAATGTATATTGTGCCTGAAATATTATTAGGGGCAAAAATACTTCGCATTGATACTATAGACAAGAAGGTTGTTGAGGTTTCAGCAATGGCATAAGGTGATCAAGTTATTTAGCTCTTGGTTTGACGAGCCTGGAGGCTGGCGGTGCGAACTTGGCGAAACCTTGCTGGTCGAAGACTGGCAAGAGATCGCGGACTCGGGCTGACACTGTTCCTCCGGTCACCCTGCTCATGGAAAACACATGTGGTTAATAATGAAGGCTAACTTATATTTGTTGAGGATGTTCAACCTTACACTTCAAAAGAGATAGGACATAATGGGATCTTTCGTTCAGATGCGAAAGACCTGACTGGGATTACACCTTCACCTTACAGAAGATCTCAGATAAATAAAGCTAACTTGGAGTAGTGTTGTTCCTGCGGTGACTAAAGTTGCTACTGCTTCATGGGACGCAGAGAGAGGAGATGTGGATGCCAAGGCTTTCACACAAACCTACCAATCCATACAATCAAGAACAGAAATCTCAAATTGTTTCATTATTTATCTGAAGATCTACTGACTAGATCTAAGATTAATCTAATTAACTCCTTAGAAAAGTAGTAAATATACATATTATAGAAGATGATTTTGAAATTTTATCAAAAGCTACACTCACAGAAACTAACCTGCTCGGCTTAATCATCTTAGCCGCCTGCGCAGGCGTCGCCAGCTCGGTCGGGAAGTAAGTAGCTCCGTAGAAGTCCAATCCGTTTTGGAGAAGAATGTTCGCTTCTTCAATGTTGGCCAGCGTTACCCTGATAACACTGGTTGCTTCTTTCGGCACCATGCTGCTGACCAGCTCTCCATCAATGGTAGTGAGGGCGCGGGAAGATGTCTTCTCCAGAGGTTTTGGGGTTGACGTACCTGATGATTTTGGTATGGTTACAGAGGGACAACTTGGTTACAAGGGTAGAGGAACACCTGAGTAACGATGGATGGATTTTGTGAAAGATGATATGGTTAGAAAGGGAGTGAATACAGAAATTACGGCTGATAGAGAGAAATGGGAAAGATAATAAGGGTACGAGGATAATGATGATGACATGACGTAACAGGTGAAAATAAGTTCTCTGAGCAGCAATATTTTGTTAGTTAAGATTGGGAAATTCTGCGTATGGAAAGTCTTCGATATTATTGTTGAATCGAAGTTTCTTAAGATCATCAGTTTGAAATTAATTAATTAATTGCTCCTAGCGATTATATCCATGAAGATTGAAATGATCATAGACCGCTACCGACACCTCAAACATAAGGAATGCCGACTGGCTTTAGGGTCATTTTCATTAGCTGCTAGACATTTATCATCATTATTGTTTTTAAGTTTTGTTAAAGCAGATTCCGAAGTAATGAGTACAGAATCTAGAAATAAGTGCTAGTTTTCGTTGTCACAATCTAAGTAAAATATTATATTATTACTAATCTACGACGCAGCATATTATTGCTAAACAAATAGCCACAGGCAGTTAATCTTAATACAATTAAATCTAGTATTATTCAGGTAAGAACCAATATTGAAGAAAATTATAGTGCTTGAGACGGCGATGGACTCCATCACCGAAGCACCCAATGAAGATAATGAAGTGTCAACGTAACAGATGGCTAATCCGTCGCCGTCTCAGGCACGAGGGTCAACTTTCTTCTCAGAAATATAATGTAGAAATTCACGATGCCTTCCTTCACAATAAAGCTCATGTTCGCAAATCACTACACTTTAAGTTATTCAAAGCACTCGGTCACGACGGCTCTTCTCTAGGCAAATAAGAATTAAATAAGGTTACCAGTATTACCCTCGCGAGGTGATCCAGAGAAGTGTAGACGCACGACCTCCACCACAGAGGTGAACTTGTAGAGGGCATGACGCACGTCCTCCTCCGGGACCTCATCCGGGATGTCGTACACGTAGATCGTAAAGGTCTTCTGGGGTCTGCATGGGATTGCGATCTTTAAACAGAAATATGAAGTGGAAGAGACTGAGTTAATGATTATATGGACTTAACTATTGCAGTCGGTAGTGCAAATCGAGCATCTGTGTCAATTCCTAGAACTGGTTTTATACATATACGAGGTTTTTTGCGTCAACCATTCTAGGGATGAATATTTTATTGAGACAAAATTAGCACAGCCAAAGCCTTATTATTATTACTACCAATTAATTACTAATTCACAGTATACACCCATTATAACATTACGTAACATTATATTGAAAGGGCAGAATCGTTACCATGTATGTTATGAAACATCATTTAATAATAACTACACTCTTTATAGCCTCATGTATTATAGACATTTTACTTAATTATAAATTATAATTATTACCATCATGTGATACTGATGTTGAAGCTCAGATATAGGTGAATTGAGATGGTGCGAGCATACGAGCATTATTTTAAAGCCATACATGTTATCATAGACGAGAAGGGCGAAGAGATTAAGATAGAAAGCGTAAAGCCTAGAAAAGCGTTTCCTCCCTTTATTGACCGTTATAGGTGGCCTTGATAGATAGATTGACCTCTCCGGAGGTGACTTTTGAAATGAGCATGAGCATAACAGGCGCTCTATTTACAATTTTGTGGAGGCAGATTGTTAATTTCTAGGAGCCAATTACCTTTCTATAGAACCGCGATCCAGTGACCTTGTGGAAGCCCTTCTTGAAGACCATTTGGTAGTCATCAACGCTGGAGAATTTAAAGAGGATCCCAGTAGCGGTCTTGGTGAGGGAGAAGCATCCTTTGAACTCCATTTTCTCACAGATGGCGGAAGCTTTCTCCATGCTGAGCCCGTGGGAGGGAGTGAGAAGGAATGCGCCTTTTGTGAGGAAGTGCTCAGAGTCCGATATGTCGGACTCGCTCTCTCCGCCCTTCATGAGAGTGTGAATCTGTTCCTTCCACATGTACGAGTCGGACATCTGGAGAGGAATCAGGTACAGTGCTATAATGTTTTATATTTATATGTTAAAATAAATTATAGATTATTTAGGGCAGTGAGTTAGAATTGTGAGAACAGGACCACAATATTTTTTTTTTATCTAAATGCTTAACCTTGAGACAAGTGTTGAATCAAATAATACGCAAGAATTCAGTTGAACCGAATCAAAAACAGGTACATATAATAAAAACAGGAAGTGTCTGTTTGTAGTTCCAGATTAACAGCTTTTCACAGAAATACTGCATATTAAGAAAGTATATTACTATTTTTTTTTGAAATCGTTCTCTATGTGTCTGTATATTACTCAAAGCTGTAATTTTTTTTTAAAAGAGTAATTACTTCGTTTCTTGCCAGGTTCTTCTCAGTAAAAGCAACCTTCTGAACCTGGCGGTAGCATGTATAATCCTATGTAATCGTGTCTTACTGACGATTTGAAAGTATTTTGTAAAAAGTCTAATCGAATAAAGATATTTTGAATTTGAATTTGAATTTGTCTGTTTGTTCCGGGTAATTTCTTAAACGGCTAGAGCGGTTTTGTCGGCACTTTCACTGGTAGACGTTACTGTTACTGTTTTACATATGCTCACGCCTGTATTCCCCGAAGGGGTAGGCAGAGGTGTTGTTATCACAGCACCCACTTTTAACCGAATTTGATTAAGTGTCAACGTGACAGATGGTGAGTCTATCGCCGTCTCAGGTACATCTTTGAATTACTTCTCAGAAATATGCAGGTTTCCTCATGATGTTTTCTTTCACGGTAAAGCACGTGTTGAAATCACTGTACATAAGTTTTTTAGAAAAACTCATTGATACAGGCCCCGCTGGGATTCGAACCCCGAGGCCACCACGGCTCATTGTTACTATATTATTGTAACAATAAAAAAATGGTATTTAAAGGTATGACTATGATTTACAGGCGAAGAGTGAGGATAATGTTAATCTGTCTACAGGCCCAGAATGACCAAATTACTTATTCTTCTCGAGTCTCCTTACCATGATTATTTTTGTAACGAATCATTAGTCATTACCTTGTGAATGGGAGTGTGCTGAAGAAAATGCCTAATAAGAATACAATGGATTGATTTATACTGTAATTGAGTTATGCTTGAACGAGTATCGGGTGCGTGTACGCATCTAAAGACGTGATTTCATAACCAGCTACCATTGTCCCAATTTCCTGCTGGTAGAGGAAATAAAAAGGCTTGTCCTGACGGTTCGATTGTACACACATACATATGCTCACGCCTGTATTCCCCGAAGGGGTAGGCAGAGGTGTTTTAATAACGTGGGTGTCACTTTTCACCGAAGATGATTAAGTGCTAACGTGATAGATGGTCTCTGAATTTACTTCTTAGAAATACGCAGGTTTCCTCACGATTTTGAGGATTCAGGCAACTGGGACCGCTACCTAACTGGAACCGCGTTCCAAGATGCCTGATTAGTTTTTATTTATTTTTATTATCAGGCAAGTGGGACCACTCGTAATTTTATAAGCCTCGTAGCCTCATCAATCACATGAAATCCCTTGTAATACTTTGATGCTAATTAGGTATTTGGTTCCAGTCGACCGATTAAAAAGTACTATCAGGTGTCTGGGACCGCGGTTCCAGTTCTTAATGGTTCCATTCGCCTGTATCCTCGATATTTGCCCGTTGAGTACTGGTATGAAATCATTGCACTTAAGATTATAGTAAAAGATTTTTGTTCAGACCTCTGGGATTCGAACTTGCGTGTCATTGCAGCGTTGTGTGCAGAAAATTTCAAACATAAGGTGGGATTCGAAACCACGACCTCCACAAACAGTGCAAGCCAGCAGCTGATATTTACGTGATAAAACCTTTACCATCATTGTTTTAAGAAGAGCGTATTATGAACTTCTGAGCTTTGACGTTTTATTTTGATAAATATTAAACTCTAAATTAATCAAAGCTAAGTGGTTTTTAATACGTCCTGCTTTGATCGTTGACCCCCTGTTCGTATTTTTTTGTAAGCAATTTAGGAGTAAATAATAAAAAATTACTATATTTAAAGTCTTCTAATACAATATGCCTAGGTTTCCTGACGATTTTTTCGCTTCACATCACTTCACTTAGTGACGTCCATCCATCAGTATGAATTAATTTTCAAATATAATGTTATTTAATCAAATGATCATGGAATAACTTCAATGCTATTGCTAAAACGAAACAGATGGATATCTTCGCACGTAACCTCTCATCTTTCAAACCCCTCTCTCTTTCTCTGTTTAAACCTATTCTTCTATACCAAAACATTGTCTCTGTTATTGCATGCTGTTGCTACCTATAATTGTAGTGGCACTAACATATGTTGCATTTGCTTGTACTTAAACTAATGTGTTGGTGTTCTCTATGTTGGTAGCCTTAAAAATTAATAAATAACGCGTGGGTTGCAAATTTGCCATTAACTCTTAATAAACTTGATGGGAAATCCATCAAGCAGTTAAAAGTTAACCAATACCTACTATAGCGCAAACTAGTTTATAATTAAATAGTGTAGGCGGTCTATATCGGTTTGTATCAATTGTCTCCATACTACCGGACTATAAAACCTATTAAGGCTTTAATTGGTCCCGACGGTTAATAGTTTAATTTTATTTTGGAGGCTAAAGTTCTTAAACGACCAATTTTGGTACATCTTTGTTACAATTAAATGTAATTGTACAAGGAAGAGGTTTTAAGATTAATGTAGTAAAGGCACCCATGTTGGACGCAGACCAATCATGGACATTTATTTATTCTTCCAGAATTAAGGAAACGCGCAGTATTTTTTTTCAAATGTCAATAACGATCAGTTGTGCTAGTATTATAGCTGTCATTTCATCTGATTTGACAACTGACACCCTTTTTGATTGCGGCCATAACGGTTGTTAGTTTCGCGGTGTCATTTGGTGTCGGGAATCGTAATTTCTACTAGAATCGCGATGCAAGTAGATATTTTGTGTCTGGTGTATCGTCGTTGTTGAAATTAATATAATTTAATGACTTATCAACCCATACTATAAATTATCATTTTAGCCCTAAATTATCATTTAAGCACTGTATTTTTATTGTCCATTAATGGTGTCTAAGTAGGAGTGATGTTTATTTATATTATTTCATTGTACTAAATACTAGACTGAAATTAAACATTACATTCTGGTTAAGAAAATAGCATTTAAATTACCTCCAAATCCTTAGGACTATATGTTGAATAATAAAGAAATTACAGAGCAAATATGAATAAAAATCGCTTATACTGTCCATGACTGGTGACTTTACCTTAGTTTATAATGAGACGAAGGACGAATTAGTCACTATATCGATACATACATACATATGCTCACGCCTGTATTCCCCGAAGGGGTAGGCAGAGGCGTTGTAATAACAACACTCTCTTTTCACCGACGATAATTAAGTGCTAACGTGACAGATGATCTATCGCCGTCTCAGGCACTATACATACGTCTTTAAATAACTTCTCAAACATATGCAGCACGATGTTTTCCTTCAATGTATATGTGTATATATATAGATGTATGTATGAATTCGTTTACATATTTAATCCTTAACTTTTCTATATTTTAATTTTTATATCTCTGGCTCAGTGGTAATAAAGCTTGACTAAGAACGGATCTAGGTTCAATTTTCAGTTTAAATATTCTGTTATTGTATGTCTATCTTAAATTCATAAATAATAACAAAAAGTGGGTTCTGAAACTATGGGTGCAGGACCTTTGGGGGAAGTTTACATGTCGCTGTGTATGAAGGTATGTAGTTGTATGAATATTGACCGAGAAACACACTATCAAATCTAAGATGGAAAATAAACGATATCTTGCCAATAGCTATGGTAACCGCTTGTCATTAGACGTGAGTATGCTTTAGTTAGACGAATAAATGGTTATCTTGGAATGGATTTTAATATCAGAAAAGGCTTGCATCAAATATTAAAAATATTACATCATTTTTACATCTAGTATAGTATTTTATATGCAAATATGTTTTCTTTCTTTATTTCTTCATTCAAAAACATATTCGGTTTCAGGGTTTTAAGTGTGACTAATATAAATTTGCTCACGCCATCCCAGAAGGGTCCTCTAAGGGGTAAGCAGAGGTGTTGTAACAATAACACTCACATTTCGCCGAATATGATTAAGAGGGTAAGTCCGTCGCCTTCTCAGGCACTGTACATACGTCCTTGAATTACTTCTCAGACATATGCAGGTTTCTTCACGATGTTTTCTTTCACCGTAAAGCAATTGGTGTTTTATTTATAATTTCTTTTAGTTCTATTGTAGGTACTAGATTTAAGTTATATAATATGTTAATGGTTTTATCTACTATAGAATTATGAAGAGTACTTTGTAGTGTTTAAATTAATGTACGTCCGTAGCGAACAAACTTTTTCCTATAATATCTTGGAAACAAAATACATCAGGATTTCTAAAGTAAACTTACATTCGATATCAAATTAGTTGGGGATGATTTCTACCACAATTACCTACACAATTAATACCAAAATTCAATCGAATTTAGATTCAGTATGTTACGAGGGGAAAAATGTGGGCAGTATCTATAAATCTATACATACAGATAAATAAAAATTATAGTGTCTGTTTGTAATTCCAAAGTATATACGATGCTGAAATAAAAATTCTGTTTGTTCCGGGTAATCATTGGAAATCTCAAAAAGAAAAATTACACCTATAAGTATCAAGAAATATTGCAAACTTCGAATCACTATGACTTCAATATACTATATATAAATAACTTTAGTCTTGCCATCCAAAGGGGGAATGCTGCCAGTATCTTCGGAACCTTGCCTACAGGGACTTCTTTTAATAATATATTTTAGTTATAAGATTATATTTTTTAAGGTTTTTAGTTATTAGATAATATTTATAATGTTTTAAGCTATGTAGTTCTTGAATTTAATAATATTATGTTATCTTATGAAATTTGAATACAATAAAACTTTCAATATCCCAGATAATAATAACTTTTCTTATTTTTCAACATACGTCCTCAAGAAATCAAAGTAAAATAACTCTTTAAACTCAATGTAATAAGGTACAAATTCCAAAACCTCACCTGCCTTCCTTTCTCCGCTTTAGCCTTTCCTTCCGTGCTCTGACTGACTTGGCTCGCTTGACTCTTGTCGTCTTCTGTTCTGATTTGTTCTGTATTTTCTGTGTCCGAAACGCCTTCGACTAAGGACATATTGTGACTGACGTGAGTAGACGACTGCTTCGGGTTTTCGTTAAGGAATGGTAGCAAATCGCGTGGAACACCGCTCCTTGATCACAATGTTCCTGCGAAGCGTAGAGACTGTGTTCGTTGCATATTTTTTTTGTTTGAAAGATTTAAATACATACATATGCTCACGCCTGTCTTCCCCGAAGGGCCTACCCATTGCCCACTTACGGCCATTTCATCAAAACCAACATCTTTAGGGTGCATCTACTTCTACTATTATAGTTTTCGATATAAACATACATACATATGCTCACCCCTGAATTCCCCGAAGGTGTAGGCGGAGGTGTTGTAATCACAACACTCACTTTTCACCGAAGATGACCAATGCCAACGTGACAGATGGTGAGTCCATCTCCGTCTCAGACACAATACATACATCCTTAAATTACTTCTCAGAAATATGCAGGTTTCCTCACGATGTTTTCCTTCACCGTAAAGCACGTGGTGCTAAATCACTGCACATAAGTTTTTAAAAAAACTCTTTGGTACAGACCCCGCTGGGATTCGCAAGCATGTTAAGTTAAGCTAATGATTTTAAATATAAGTCTAGCCTAAGTTACTGCTGGTAACATTAGATATCTGCCAGTGAAAATCCCGTTAAAATTAGTCCTGCCGTTTCGGAGATTAGCAAACAGACAGGCAGAATTTTTTTTTTAATTAGTTAAATTTTTTTAAATAGACTTCAGTGAAAATCTGTTATTTTGGCATTACGAACAGACACTTCAATTGTATTTATCTGTATGTATGTACATGCATAGATGTATAGATTCAAAAATGGTAGCAGAAAATCTCTAAAATTTGACAAAGTGGCACGGTAGAGAGAAATGGGTCCTAAAAGCTGAACTTATAATCATGTGGGAAAGATAGACTAGGGATACCATGATGCTTATAGTAAAGAACTTTTCCCTTTTTTTGTTAATTAAACATTTTATAGAAATTTAATGAAATTTTTTATGATTCAAAAGGCTACTCCACAGCTTTTAAACAATTTTTATAGCAGGAACTACAGAAGACATCTATCTATACAAGCCCATAGGTCAGATGTAAGGCTACTTACAGATGCAACATTTTGCTGTAATCCACCATTGATAATAAGATTTACATAATATTGTATTTATTATGATTTATTTGGGTGAGTCATTGATTTTCTATATATAAAGAGTTTGTTTGCTGAACGTGCTAATCTCAGGAAATAATGTAACATAAAATTCCATGTCCTAGAGGCCTACAATCAGCGTGGTGGCCTTGGGGTTTGAGCAGTCGCCTGATTCGTAAGCGACGCAAATTCGAATCCCAGCGGGGCCTGTACCAATTAGTGATTTCAAACCACAGGCTTTGCGGGGAAGGAAAACATCGTGAGAAAAACTGCATATTCTGAGAAGTAATTCAAAGACGTATGTATAGTGCCTGAGAGTAAGTTCACCATTGGTCACGTTGGCACTTAATCATATTCGGTGAAAATTGGGTGTTGGTATTATCTGCCTACACCTTCGGGGAATACAGGGGTGAGCATATGTATGTATGTTTATATCAAAAACTATAATAGAAGTAGATGCACCCTAAGGATGTTGGTTTTGATGAAATGGCCGTAAGTGGGCAATGGGCCGCGACGATGACACAACTTTTTGTTCTCAGCAACAATGCGATGAGGGATTACTGCTGCTCTGATTTATTGACTATTAAGTGCTTACATGCATAGTCTTGCATGTTTGGTCTAAGGATGTAGTGGTCATGGGTTCGATCGATCCTCGGGTCGGGCATATTTTTATATCTACCTAAAATTTAAAAGTTTGTTTGAAATACCAAATTAACAGCTCTTTACCATGCATATGAAAGTATATAGGTTACTGACATTCAAACACCAATTAATATTTTTTCTCTGTCGGTCTGTCGGACTGATTTTAACGGGCCATTCAATCGCAGGTAGTTAATGTTTCAGGGAGTAACTAGGCTACTTTTATTTTTAAAAAATATTAGTGTTCCGTGAAATTAAGCATAAAACTACGCGGGTGTAGCCGTAGGGCACAACTAGTCTGTACCATATAAAATATCGTCGACTGTTCAGATACGAATCCAAAAGTACTTTGGACACCTTACCCGCAAAGAGGACTCGATGGAACGTCTCATAGTGCAGGGTGGATGGCAGGAGACCACGTGGTCGATCCCCGCCTAGGTGGTCAGACCTCCACACACTCCTCCCTGACTGAATGCTCTCGCAACGCTTGCCAAAGGTCCCCGACCGCTCTGGGAGAGGCAGGTATGTGGGATTTTTCCCGCACTAAAACCCCCCCGGTGGCCATCCTCAGTGCTCAGGGGGAACTCCGGGTACTCTGATAGATCGCACCGGTGTCCCCCCCCCCCACACTTTGCAGGGGCACATCCCCGGGGCAGCTGTGTCGCCGCCCCTGGAGACCTCGCTGTGCAAGCCGGCGCGAGCCACATCGCGCTGCCACTTTCCCGGGCCCGCGGCTCGGTGGTCAAAGCTCCCACCCCGACCAGCGCCAGCAGGCCCTCCGGCCCCCTTTAAGTCGCCTCTTACGACAGGCAGGGGATACATATAGCCTAATTCTTAGACCCTGGCTATTGGGTGGAATAGTATAGACCTAATGTTACCACGACATCTCCGGCAAGTGTCCGACTGTGAAGACGAATATCTGTAATTCCCAAAAGCAGCCAGGAATCTGAAATTGTGCCCGGTTGATGGCAAGTCAGGTTCGTGTCCTATTATTTGAGATTTACTGGTGAAATGTAGGTGTACTACGCAAATCTATGCCTACCCCTTATACAGACGTGAATATATTATGTATGTTTGTGAGTTAAGTAATTACCAAAATTAAAGTATTTATAAAAATTCCAGATGTCTCCGAGGCAAACCGAGCAAGACAAAAAAAATTAGTTAATAATGCAAATATGTGAAGGTCACTGAAACCAAATAATTTCAGTTTCTTTTCTTATTTATTATTTATGGACCATACACATTGTCTACTAAGAAACGCCTAATTTCAACTCTAATTACATGCATTACAGAGTGTCATATTGTTTAATTTTGAATTTGTAAATCTATGACTACTATATACTTTTGTACATTCAGTGCATAGTTGATGTGGCCGGAGCGTTGACGTGGTTATGTATATTTCGTATCAGATATATAAAGAAGTATAAAACTAAATAAATAATAAATAGTGCCCACATGCCTTTATCGAATAAATTGTCACCATTTATGAAACAAGTAAGTCTTTGATGATTTAACATAATTATTTATATAGTTTTTCAGTGTCTTGGAATGTGTAACTTTTATCAGCAATAGAAGGGGTTAATGAGCTCGGTACTGTAAGTGACTTGTTTTATTGAATTCTGACATTATACCTGACTCCTCAAATACTCCCTGAACAAGCCGGCAGATCTTGCCCATGGGGAAAAGCTTGTAGTCCTCTGGTTTCGGATACGCCTTACCCAGTAGGTCCATTCGCTATCTGGCCAGTGCGTCGCAATTGCATATTAGGTGACTCATGGTTTCGGCTTCTGATTGACAGTACCTACGCACCACTTCTTTTGTCTCATAGTGACCTGTTAATGCCCCCGAGAGTTGCCTAAGCTGGTTCAACATAGTGTTATTTGGTTAGTAACTATCCGGTTAATGGCAATGGAGTCGCCCCCTATTAAGGGATTTAAACATATTCAAATTCAAATTCAAAATATCTTTATTTGATTAGACTTTAAACAAAGTACTTTCAAATCGTCAGAATGACACGATTACACAGGTTTATACATGCTACCGCCAGGTTCAGAAGGTTGCTTTTACTGAGATGAACCTAGGATGAAACTCAGTAATGATTCTTATCAAAAACAATAACCTCAACCATAATAAATATATATAAAAACTAAAAGTAGGTACTGCGTATATATGTGTAGCTTGAGATGACCAGCCCCCACAAGCAAAACCTGTTCACAAGTATGACAAGAATACGATATATGACCATAACTGGCGAAAGGGGGGTGCACTAATAATGTACCCCTCTGTCAACCCCTTTGGGGTTGATCAGAGCAGTAGGACCCCATTCCATACATCATTAGTAATCACATCGAAGCTCAATGCCTTAATATCACCGCTCATGCAAAGAAACCTCTCTGAAATGTCAATCTCAGTAAAGTGCGGGTTGTTTTATTTCCAGTGTTTCGTGACAATAGCAGTATGCTGCAACACAATAAGTCACGGATGCACAGCTGGGTTCCCAGCCGTGTTGCTGCCTCAGCTGGACATGAAAGACTCTGCCATACCTGTCACTGAGGAGGAGAAGTCCTGGATAGGTGTGTGTTTTTTAATCCTGTATAATCTATCAATGATACACCAACCGCGGGGGCAGCGGAAGATGTATATCGGACTACTAAACTCCAAGGTGATCCTGAGGCCTTACCTCTTATTGCCATGATAGTTTCACTGTGTGCCAGAGACATACTTATATACGTCATATATATGTCTCATACACGTCACGAGTAATGACCGCTGACTTTGAAAGCGTCGTAGTAATTTTTAGGGTTTGTTTTCCGTACAACATACATGTGCCAACATACATTTATCCACACTATTTTACTGAGCGCTCAAAACTCTTGACGGCATACGGCATACGGCTCACGCCTGAAGTCCCCGAAGGGGTAGGCAGAGGTGTTGTAGTCACAACACCCACTTTACACCGAAGATGATTAAGTGCCAACGTGACAGATGGTGAGTCCATCGCCTTCTCAGACACCTTACATACGACATTGAATTACTTCTCAGATATATGTAGGTTTTCTCACGATGTTTTCCTTCACCGTTAAGCACGTGGTATGAAATCACTGAACATACGTTTTTTAGAAAAACTCTTTGGCACAGGCCCCGCTGGGATTCGAACTTGCGACTGCTCAAACCTCAAGTCCACCACGGCTCTTGACGGCGCACCTGTAATACAGGTTTAAAGTTTTATGGAAGACGCTTACAATATTCAGAGGCATATCTACTAGAGTAATGTATCTCAATCTTACATAAATAGTGCTTACTTTTCGTAAGGGCCTTTTGTATATTTTTTTCATATTTGCATTCTGATACGAAACGCGTTGATTGTTTGAACTAAGTATATGACAATACAATATATGTATGTGTATACATGATCCTACTATCAAAGAATTTATTAATAAAAAACCTACTAATAAACTTTAGAGCAGGATATTGCGTTTTGAGACAGAGAAAAAGACAGACAGATAGAGATTTCTTTTAAATTGTTATTTGAATACTGTTTATTCTTTCATAATGATGGTAAAGCTAAGAAAACTTAAGGTGAACTGTCATAAAATAACGTCGTGGTTCCGATCAATGGCAGCCATCGTCCTCCTCAAGGATCGAGGAAAGTTTCTGATTATCTCCATGTTTTCCTTCCAGCATCAATAGTGGGTATAACATTCCTGGTGGGGAGTCAGATGATTCCGCCTGTGATGGGCCGGGGAGGTAGGAAGGTAGCCCACTATACAGTCACATTTGCTTCGCTCCTCGGCTGGTTTATTGCAGCTATTGCTACAAATTTTCAGGTAATTTTTTTCATCATCTCTATACTTCTAGGCGAGTAATTTTTGTCTATATATATAATCTGAATCTCGAAAATGGCTCCACCGTTTATTATGAAATTTTGTATGCAGAGGGGGCTCTGGGGGCAATAAACAGATCTAATTAGGTTTCATTTGTATATATTTGTTTTACATTAACAGAGGTCCCTACCTACAATGGGAGCTCTAATTCAAAACTTGTTTGTAAACGATACATCATTTGCACAAATCCAAATATATAACCACTAATTGAGCCCCGAGGCTTCACCCAAGCATTATTTAAGGACCACGAAGAAGCCTTATAATTTTTAAGTTATCCTATTACACTCGCATATAACGTAGTGTTCCATTGGAAAAAGGATTCAAAATCTTTCCAAATCTTTACTGTAGGTACAAACTCCCACAAGTAACGTACCCCTTTATAATATTACATAATAAGATAACTAATTTGTAGCATGATAATTTCAGATCCTAATGATCGGCAGGATAATCCAAGGGACATCTTTTGGTATGATGCTGCCTCTACGATCAGTCCTCATCGGGGAATACACCAGCCCTATGAACCGAGGAGCCTTCTTGACAACAGTGTCATTCGCCCAAGCCTCTGGGATATTACTAGTCCACCTCGTAGGATCGTTTCTGACCTGGCAAACAACTGCTTGGTTAATACTCATCTTCCCATTGATAAGTTTGTCCTTGATCATCGCTTCTCCTGAATCTCCAAGCTGGTTGGCTGATAAGGGGAGGTACGACGAATGCAGGAAAACATTTAGGTGGCTCAGAGGCAACGGTGAAGATGATGAACTAGAGGAAATGATAACAGCTAGACATAACTACGAGGCAGGCAGAAGAAAGATAAAGAACATCAAGGATGTCACTGACGTTATAAGAAAAAAAGAATTCTTTAAGCCAGTGATCTTAATGATACACAGTTATATGATGGCGGAGTTCTCTGGGGGTGCCCTTATGGCTTGTTATTCGACTGTCGTTCTTGGGATCATCGCAGGCCCAGACACAAATCCAAGTTTATGGATGATAGAATTGGATACTCAAAGATGTATCTTCAATGGTATAGCTGTTTACGTCATACATAAAATGAGACGTCGTGTCATGATTTTTGCGACCGCCAGCTTATGCATTGGAAGTCACCTTGCAATAGCCGCCTACGTGTACCTTAAAACTCTTGGTTACACATACACTGGCCTATGGCTGCCCATATTATTGGTGAATCTGCAGTTTCTATCATTAGCTACTGGCATGTTATCTCTACCATACGTAATAGCTGGGGAAGTATTCCCTTTGGAATATAGAGCTGTTGGCGGTAGCGTTAGTATAGTGTCAATGGCAAGTTCATTCTTTATAATAAGTAAAACTTTCCTCAAATTAGTAGATGGTATTGGATTTCATGGTGCTTACTTATTATACGCGGGAATTTTAACATACGGCCTCATAGTTGTTGGGTACTTAATGCCAGAAACAAAAGATAGAACTCTGCAGCAGATTGAAGATGAGTTTAAAGGGGATAAGGTTCCGTCCGAAGAGGTTGAAGCTAGGAAATCATTGAGAGGAAATATTGAAGACTAAACTGTGATAAGATTATGAAGGTTTCCGATAGCATCCATTATTAGACAAAATAATATGATTTTACATTGTTATTATTTGTGAGTATATTTTTACATACTATTTTGTCTTTTATTGCTTTAGTTCCACTGCAAGTGCGATATTATCCATGAATTATAAATAAAAGGTGACCAGAAGCTGAAGCTGTTAATATGTAATAGTATACAATACTACGATGCAAATCGGATATTTAACTTACAAAATAGTCCCAATTTCGAGATCATTATCCCATAAAAGTCAGCTGAGACGTTGAGTATCTTTGTATATTTTTTCTCCTGATAATATTTCTTGTAATTCGCTCCCCGGGATAACGTGATCCGTGGTGGTGATTCATAAAACCCTAAGACTTCCAGAAGATATTCTATTCAATTCAAAAATATCTTTATTTGATTAGACTTTTAGCAAAGTGCATTGAAATTGATAAAACGACATAATTGCTTAGGACAACACAGGTTCAGAAGGTTGCTTTTACAGAGAAGAACTAGGCAAGAAGCTCTGTTATTACTTTTGTCAAAACATATATAAAAGCCACAGTTCCAGTGCACAAAAGTCAATAAAAAACAAATAAAAAAACTAAAAGTAGGTACTACGTATAACTGTGTAGCTTGAGATGACCAGCCCCCACAAGCAGCACCTGTTCGCAAGTTTAAAGATAATTGTGCCTTGCTCATATACACCCTGAATTTTGATATTCGCCTGTGAATAAATTTTCAGCCATATGCTAACTTCTAGACTACTGGAGGCCAACTATGATCCTTTAAGCAGCGCCTATTAAGAACTTCTTAGTTTGACATTTAATTTTACGGTACCTAAATTAAACATCAGAACTAAAAAGTTCTCAATACGACCTACTTAAACCGATGATGGATGGTACGCTGGTCCGATTTGAAAAAATATTTCATTGTACGATAACCCATTTATCGAGGAGGAACGATATATCTTCACGTTGCGATCAATCGCAGGTTAAAGTTACCGTAAGCCCTAATTAACTATTTCACGCGGACGAACTCTCAGACAGAAGCAATTTCAACTTTAAATAGATGTAACAGGGTGTATTATTGTTTTTGTGTTCGCAATTAGTGCCTATTTTGTTTTAAACATTCAGTGTGAAGTCGATGGGTAAGGAACATTGACGTATCAATGTATATTTTGTGTTGAATATACAGAAGATAATTACTAATATTTAACAAAAAAAAGTGACCTGACATGTCTTTAACAAATACATTTTCACCATTTTTGAAACAAGTAAGTCTTTGATGCTTATTAGATATACACTGTGTAAGGACACAAATTTTCATGAGAGCAATAAGTAGGTATCTGATCAGGACCTTTATCATGCCTACTTAGCATACCTTTTTTTTTTATTACCGAGGAGTCCCTCAAAAGGTCCCCAACCGCCCTGGGAGTGGCAGGTCGGGGTATGTGGGATTTTTACCGCACTAAAATCCCGGTAGCTATCCTCCGTGTTTAAGGGGGACTTCTCTGATAAATCCCACCGGTGCGGTGTCCTCGCACTTTGCCGGGGCACATCTCCGGGGCAGCTGTGTCGAGGTCTCCAGGGATGGCCCTGGAGACCTCGCTGTGCGAGGCAACGCGAGCAACATCGCGCTGCCCCCGCGGCTCGGTGGTCAAAGCTCCCACCCCGACCACCGCCAGCAGGCCCTCCGGCCCCCTTTTAGTCGCCTCTTACGACAGATAGGCGATACCATACCCAAATTCTTAGACCCTGACTATTGGGTGCATATCAACTAACCTTTTTTTTTTTTTTTTTTTTTTTGTTGACGAGGGGGAAACCTTCAAAAGGTCCCCGACCGCCCTGGGAGAGGCAGATCGGGGTATGTGGGATTCTTACCGCACTAAAACCCCCCCGGTGGCCATCCTCAGTGCTCAGGGGGGACTCCGGGTACTCTAATAGAACGCACCGGTGTCCCCCCACACTTTGCCGGGGCACATCCCCGGGGCAGCTGTGACGCCGCCCCTGGAGACCTCGCTGTGCAAGGCAGCGCGAGCCACATCGCGCTGCCACCTTCCCGGGCCCGCGCCGGTGGTCAAAGCTCCCACCCCGACCACCGCCAGCAGGCCCTCCGGCCCCCTTTTAGTCGCCTCTTACGACAGGCAGGGGATACCATAGCCATATTCTTAGACCCTGGCTATTGGGTGGACGGACCGGGGCGTGCGTTGCCTCCGCCCCGCCGTCGCCGTCGTCTCCGAGAGGGATCGGCTCTCTCCCGATCCCGCTCGGAGGTCTCCTTCTGGGACATTACCGTCTCGCAGAAGGAGACTACGGCCCTCCATGCCTCTCTGTCTGCCAGCATAGCCGTCACTACGCGTGGCAGAGAGAGGTCCTGCCCGATCCTGGTGACCAGGACTCGACGCTCCGAGCTCCACGCTGGGCACTGCTCCAGCGTGTGCTGTGCGGAATCCCGGTCACAGCCGCAATGGTGGCATTGCGCCGTCGGTTCGCGACCGATCCGATTCAGGTACTCACCGAAACACCCGTGTCCGGTGAGTACCTGCGTCAGCCGGAAGGTGACGTGGTCCTTCCTCTTTAGCCAGGGCCCGAGGCTCGGCAAAATTGCACCGACAGCGCGTTGGCGGGCGTTCTGCGGCTCACAAAGCCGCTCACGCCACGCCAAGAGCGCACGTCGGTGCTCCTGCCTCCGCACTTCAGCCGCATTAGGAGGCGCGGTTCCGTCCGCCCGGCGGAGACGGTCGTAAATACGAGCATCCATCTCCGCCAGGATGTCCAGGGGCGGAAACCGCGCCAGGACAGTGGCCGCCTCAAAGGACAGGGTACGGTACCCCCCGTGCGACCCGGATGGCCATAGGACGCTGCATACTATTATACATAGTTCTGCAGCGCCTAACACCCAGTCTGGAAGACCAGACGGGTGCTCCGTAGAGAGCCACGGATCGCACGACCCCCGCATAGAGGCGGCGGACTCCTTCACTCGGCCCCCCGAGATTGGGCAGCAGTCTGTGCAATGCACCCGCTACCCTCTTGATCCGGGGGACCATGCGGCTGAAGTGCTCCTCGAAGCCCAGGCGACCGTCCAGGGTGAGACCGAGGTACTTCAAGTACCGTCCCACCCGGACCTCCACGTCACCTACGCGAACCGACGAGCTGGGTGGTTCCCTTCCCCTCGGGAGTTTGTGGAACCACAGCGCCTCAGTCTTCTCCGGCGCTACCCGAAGGCCCAGCTCGTGGATTTTCTCCACGACGCATGCCACGCCAAGCTCGGCGAGCCGGTTGGTCTCCTCGAAGGTCGCCCCGACGGCTAGCACCAGCGTGTCGTCCGCATAGCAGACGACGCTAACGCCGTCGGGGCGGTCGACCCGCAGGACCGCATCGTACGCGAGGTTCCACAGGAGTGGCCCTAGGACCGATCCCTGTGGGACCCCGCAGTACACCTTCCTCCGGTGAAGTCGTCCATCTCCGCCCACATATTGCACGCACCTGTCGTGCAAGTAGGCACGGACCACGCGCTGCAGGTAGGGGGGCACGCGGTGGTACACCAGGGCCCCCCATATTGCATCCCAGGGCAGGCTGTTGAAGGCGTTGACTATATCAAGGCTGATAGCCAACGCCACTCCGCCCCGGGATACAGCCTGCGTCGACAGTGTTCGGACGCGAATGATCGCGTCCACTGTCGACCGCGCGCGTCGGAAGCCAAATTGGTCTTCCGACAGGTCCGGCCCGACGCTCGTCAGGTGCGTACTGAGGCGGTCAGCCAACACACATATCAACTAACCTAAACTAAACTAACAAACCACGTATCGTCGAGCTAACTGCAAGTAACCACATCCGCGTTATCTCTACTAATCGAGCTGAGCGCTCAAAACCCGTGACGGCACTTATAATTTCCATATCGCAAAGATTATTTGCGGTTTTACGGGCCTTTTATTATCATGGAAAAACTGATTGTAATTATGATTTATCGAATGCTTGAAAATTTCCTTCGTTCATCCTAAAATAGAGTATAAATGATTCAATCCTCGGGTTGGGAAAAGAGTAATTGGGATTTAAATCAGTAATTCCCTGCCTGGATTAGTACCCGTTTAATGTCAATAGGCTCGCCACCTATTATGAATGTGGGTGTACTACACATACACCTTGACCTACCCCTTCGGCATATACAGTGAGTATATAATATAAGGTTGAGTTCGATAATTTATGTAAGTAACTTGTTTCATAAACCAACTGTAAATAAAAGCCAAGGTTCCGATCATTAATCCAGTTATTGCTTGAAAATCATGAAACTATTTTATGATGTTTCTTATCATATGTCTACATGTCTAATAATCGACACTTCTTTACTAATCTATACAGATAAATATAATTTAAGTGTCTCTTTGCAATTCCAAATTAACACCATTTCATTTGCAACGATCGAAGATGATTTAGCACGAAAGTGACAGATGGTATGTATGTATATATTTAGACATATGTAGGTTACCTCACGATGTTTTCCTTCAACGTAAAGCTCGCAGTGCACTGCACTAATTTTAGAAAATCTCATTGGTCGATCATGCGTAGCTTGCGAGCTGGCGACCGCGTAAACCCCACGGCTACCACGGGTCTTAACTCTCTTAAAGCCCTCACTATTTATTAATCATTACTTGATATATTCAATATCAGACCAATCTCAAGGATTTATTCACTAAGCTATTCTATACACTCCATCGCTATTGTTGGCAGTGTTTCAATAGATCAATCGGTTCAAACAGGCTGACGCTATTAGTATGAGAATTGAGAGTTAAATTAATGTATATACAGGTGTCGGGGAAAATAGGACAGCTGTAAAAATATATGATAGGGTCTGATTTTAGGAAGCAAATAAAAATATTACGATAAAAATATCTTCTTCCGCTTTTGAGTAAATGACGTTCAAAGTCAAGACCCTAATTAGGCATAAAAATCAGCGGTAACGTATTCACGTGAAATTTTACTAGTATTTTTTTCCCACTATTAATTCCTACAATAATCCCATTAAAACCGTTTTTTGAAACCATTAACCTTCACCTTAATTTAACAAGTTTAATTACCGCGTATGTGATTTAGGTAAACGCGGCCGCGCGTTCATTCAATCGCTTAAGGCCGCGAGCTCTTCGGCCCTTAGCAACCATAGCCTATAACTGCGTTATCGTTGGAGCTACATAATTTACGACTTCAACAAGTGATATATGCATAAGACCCTACAACTTCTAAAGACAACTGTTCCATTTTCTGTAACATATACAATATATATACGAGTACAGATGAATGAAATGAACGCGGGTGAACCCTCGGTGCACAGCTAGTTTATTTACAGCACGTTTGTGATATGGTAATGTCTCGTTTTCAATAAATGTACATACACCTGTATACACATGAAATAGGTACATACAAGAGGCTTCGGCTTTAATCATGAAACGAAAACAGTTTCGGCAACGACCGTTATGTTCGATTCCACATGGGTAATGCGGCTCAGTGACGAACTCGACGTCGAGTGTCGGCTGCAATCATAGGAAATTTATTCATCTATATATCGATGCAGATAAATAATATTGAAGTCTCTGTTTGTAGTTCCAGAATAACAGGTTATTAATGAGTACATATGATTTTCTTTATTTTTACTTCTTCTATGTCTGTCTGCTTGTTTGTTCAGGCTAATATCCTAAAAGACAGACAGATTTACAGCCGGTTTTTTTTGGAATTTGGAATAAATAACAGACACTTCAATTTTATTAATCTGTATAGATGTAAAGAGATTAGGTTCTTATTTAAAAAAAAATTCGGCTCAGAAACCGAAACTCAATTCTACATCCAACTCTAAATTCTAGCTTGGCTTACATGCGTCTCATTCAAACACTATACGACGAGAAGAGAAGAAATACCTTTACAGAATAAGATTAAATAATGTTCGTATATTTTATTTGTTCAATTATACGTCGGAGTGTGTGCGCTCAGGTGTATAAAGCAAAAAATATTGTATAAAAACATTACCGATACGAAAAAATGTCTGAAAGAAAAATATCACCATTTACAAAACAGGTAAGATTGGCTAGCATTTTGGAATTCTAATTTGCTTCGATTTGGGTGATGGCAAAAAGTTACCAGTCTCCAGAACAGTCTTGCTATGGAACCTAGTAATCCCAGAGAACATTATGACAGAGAGCCTTGGCGGCCGTGTTTTGAGTATTCGTCTGCTACGCAAGAACGAATCCTTGCGGGGTCTGTGCCAATGAGGTTTTCTTAAGAACTTCAAATCACGTGCTTTACGGTGAAGGAAAACATCATGAGGAAACCTGCATATGTCTGAGAAGTGATTCAAAGATGTGATTGTCCCAGCTCCTTGCGTTCGCTGCTCGAGCTCAACCCGAGTAGACGGTAATTAAGGGGGGGAAAAGCCTAGTCATAACTAGGCTTCAACAAGGTGGAAAGATGGTGATGAGTGCTTGTTCTGAACGCGTGCGGTACCAGATCTACTGGTACGAGACTGCGTAAACACCTTCGGCGGAGCTCTGTGTCTCGAGTACACTTCTCTGTTAAAGAGCCATTCCAAATTTCACCTGATAGTAAAATGGTTCTCATCTCATCTCTCATCTGTCGATCTTCAGCAAGAACTAATAAGCTAAAAGCTGTCGCATCCCGCCCTTTCAGGGTAGCAATTATCACATAATGGCGTTACGCATCGTTGCCTTAACGTGTTAATTGAGTAATTATATGTAAAGTAGATAAAGGCTTATCAACGATGGGCCCTCTATCTGTAAATGTACTTTTTTTGCCTGAAATATGTTAACTAAGTTGAATATTTACATTCAAACTATCTTTATTTGTTGTTCTTGGGTTATAGCCCTCTCGATTCCGAATTCCGGTTTCAGGTTTCCAGCCGTGAAAACGTAGCAGACAGACGACTTATGTCCCAAGATTGGTACTACACAATTTATTGAGCATTATTACATTTTCATAAATCGGTCCTCATCTATCACTTTAACCAATTCCAGTGCTTCGTAACAGCAGGAGTTTGCAGCAACCTCGTGGGCTTCGGCTGTGTCATTGGTTTCCCCGGAATACTGCTCCCCCAGTTACACAGAGATGATGCTCTGATCACACTTAGTGACGGAGATGATTCTTGGATTGGTGAGAATTTTAGCTAAATATTGTATTTCTTGACGAAACGATATAACGCGATTTGAAATCACGTAGTCCAGGTTACGTAACCCATTGCGAATTTTGACTTAGACAATCCAGACAAAAGTAAGCGCAAAGCGAATTCAGAACCGCAAAACAAGTTGAAGAGAAAATTTACGCATGAGGTGAGATCATGAGTAGCTCAGTTGGTAGAGCGACTGCACGTGTAGAGCAACAGTTCGTGGGTGCGATTCACGCCGCATGCTCGTATTTCTTCTAACCTGATTACGAATTTAGAATAATATAAACACGCATAAAAACAAAAATATTAAGACCAAAGCATACCACACTTTGCTTTAACCCTACAAAGCTGTTATGCGGTTACTGCAGCTTATGAACATGTCCTTACGTGTAAACTTATGAATATTGTCACTCGCGCATTGCCCGCGCTATATAGAATTTAATCACGACCCTAAAGGGTGGAAGACGAAACGGATCCCACTGCACAGTCTCTTCACTGTCCCCCCCGTTTCGCACTGGTGTTCTTACTCACTTGTCTACGATCTTCTGTAAGGTGTCTGTGTGGATGCAGGTAATAATGTTGTAACTATGGTAATACAAATTTTGCAATTTTAAGATGTATTTATTTAACGTCGAAAATTATAGTATCCTTTTACTTCTTTTTGTAGCGTCTACGACTGGAATAACTCTTTTAATTGGGAGTTACATAGTGGCTCCTATCATGGGTAAACTTGGAAGGAGATTTGCTCACTTCACCATCACCATATCAGCTATTCTGGGTTGGATCATCACCATTCTGGCTACTAGATTCACGGTAAATGGATTTGAACCTTTATTTCATTAGGTTTAAAATACATTATAATTTAATATTCTTAAATTTGGAATGTGAAATTGTCAAGCCACCACCAAATTTTGTTACGAACTTCCTGCCCCTTTAAGAACCCCTTTTAAAGATTTTACATCAGAAATCTACGATACCTTAAATAGAATAAATATATAAAGAATGTTATTTACTCTTGCCGGTTCCTTTTCTGAGAAATCTTTATTGAGGCTAGTTTCTGTACCGATGTATAGTATTCATAAGTGCCTTTCCAGGTTATATAATATAAGACTTTAATTATATTGTAGTTACCAGAACCTAAACTGAATAAATCGTTTTAATTTTCATGACATTTTGGGCAACGTCACAATTGAACTCTAATTGCTCTCAAATGAATTTCAGGTTCTGATGGTCGGTCGTTTGATATCCGGGCTGTCATATGGAATGATGCTCCCCATACGTTCCGTTCTCGTTGGTGAATACACTAGTCCTAAAAACCGTGGTGGCTTCCTCACCACTGTCTCCCTCTCTCAAGGATCTGGGATTTTCTTCGTCCACCTCGTTGGTTCTCTGCTGAGCTGGCAACAAACAGCTTTGATCTGTATCGTGTTCCCATTTGTCAGCCTTATCATGTTAATATACTCACCTGAATCTCCAAGCTGGTTAGCTGCTGTTGGAAAGTATGAAGAATGCAGAAGAGTATTCCGATGGCTCAGAGGGTCTGATGAAGAAGATGAATTAGAAGAGATGATTCGAGCCCGATTAGACTTTAAGATGGCTGACATAGACAAGAAAACGAATCTCAAGGAAGTAGTGAGGGTGATAAGGAAAAAGGAATTTTATAAGCCAATTATACTTATGGTACATACGTTTATAATGGGTCAATTCTCAGGGTGTACCAGCATGGCGTCGTTTTCCACTGTCATTATAGGTCTTATCATGGGTCCAGGTGTAAATGCACATTTTTGGATGGTAGCTCTGGACACACAGAGAATTATATCAAATACTTTGGCTATATATTTGATAAATAGAGCTAAGAGAAGAACTATGATGTTTTCTACTGGCAGCCTTTGCATATTAAGTCATTTGGCCATCGCAGGCTACGTTTACCTCAGGAATAAAGATTTTTTACCTTACAATGCTTTATGGATTCCTGCGCTACTGATCAATTTGCAGTTCTTCTCAGTAGCTACTGGAATGATGGCATTGCCCACTGTGATAGGGGGTGAAGTATTTCCATTAGAGTATAGAAGCATAGCTGGTAGCATTAGTCTAACAGCGATCTCTCTAGCTTTCTTCACAGTATCGAAGACTTTTCTCGGATTGGTGGACAGCTTTGGTATCCACGGAACGTATGCAATATATGCTGGGATTCTGACATATTGCATGGTTGTCATATGGATGTTGTTGCCGGAAACGAAAGGCAAAACCTTACAGCAAATTGAGGATGAGTTTAGCGGGAGATTGACAAGGGAAAATGTGGAAGAGACAGTGAGGTTACGGAGTAAATAGCTTATTAAAATATCTCGATGACGTTATAATTAGTGACATCTACAGCCACTGTATTAATCATTGATATCTGTGAAGTTTTTAGAATCCAGTATTGATTAATATCCAAAACGTAAACTATGATAGACCGTAGTTAAATAGTAGCTCCATCTCTTTTTGCGATATGGATTCAAAAAATTATGGAAATAGTCCGTGTTTAGTCTAACATTGTAGCATGTTTTCTATGCTGTATACGTACGAGCAATCGCCTGCTACGCAAGCGACGCAAGTTCGAATCCCAGCGGGGCCTGAACCAATAAGTTTTTCTAAAAAGACTTTTGTGCAGTGATTTCACACAAGGTGCTTTACGGTGCAGGAAAACATCGTGAGGAAACCTGCGCATATATCTGAGAAGTAATTCAAAGACGTATGTATAGTGCCTGAGACGGTGATACTATATACTCACCATTTGTCACGTTAGCACTTAATCATCTTCGGTGAAAAGTTGGTATTGTTATTACGACACCTTTGCCTACGAATACAGGCGGGAGTATATGTATGTATGTTGTTTACACCACCAGTAACCTTAGTTCTATGACTCTTAATAATGGCTAAGTTACAGTTGTTTCAGAGTCATGGAACTTAGTATCAAGCATGCCAGCTGCAATAATAAGCGCCTTATAATGCGTACATATCAAAGAATTGACCTTTTGTTACCTTAATGACCTTTGTGTGTTTTGAGTTTATAGCTTAGTTAAAACTAGTAGACTTACCTTAATGATATACATCACATCTTCAGACATTCGTGTCAAATTAATTAGTCGCACTGCTTGTTCATTGTTTCACCTGCGTTCTCTGTAATAATAATATAATGTAACGGTAAGATGGTAGGCGTTTTGTAGACAGGTAAAATCAGGTGATCAGACACTTTGGGTTGAGTTGAAATGTTTGGTACCTATACAGCATCTAGAATAGAAGCTAATTTATTTCCTTTACTTACTTCTGAATCTTTACAAGTATAAGTACCATGAATTTATCATCATTAGTTAAAAAAATAAAATATATTCAGAACTTTGTTCGTTTATTTATTCGATCTCACAACCATGTTCAAAATCTTATCGATCAATAAATTATTCCCTTCAGGTATGGCTTAATAAATAACAATCGTAAAATTATTCGTCAATAAATGTTCACCGACATCTTTCATGAAATTTCTCAAGATATTAAAGTATATAACTGCCATCTAATACACGACTTCTGTATGTTGGCTCTTAGCTCAGTTTTCGTTAACCATTTCATTAGTCTCCACCATATCTCTTGGTTAATCAAACCTTTTCCTCATCACTTTTCAAAGCTTTATTCTCATCTTTATCAGGTACTCTTCCTGTAAACTCATCTTCAATCTGTTGCAAGGTACGACCTTTCGTCTCAGGCATCAAAAACCAGATCATGATTAGGCAGTAGCTCATAAGACTTGCATATACAAAGTAAGTACCTCCAATCCCCACTCCAGAAATAAGTCCTGGGAATGTCTTTAAAACTAAAAACAGTATACCTGCAAGACCAACTAAACTTATACTCCCGGCAGCGCTTCTGTATTGAAGGGGGAACACTTCTCCTGATATGACACTAGGTAATGGCACCATGCCTACAGATACGGAAAAAAATTGCAGGTTTATCAAAATTCCTGGAATCCAAATACAAGGTTCTAAGAGACCTTTGTCCTTTAAGTACACATATGCCACTATAGCTAAATGGCTGGCTACACACAGCCCTCCTGAGCTGAACATCATCGTCCTTCTTCTAATTTTATTTATTATAAATATAGCCAAGAAATTAACTACGATTCTTTGTGTATCGAGCCCTATCATCCACAGCTCAGCATTGGTATCAGGTCCCATGATAAGTTCAATGATTACAGTTGAATATGCAGCCATGTTTGTTGCACCACATAACTGTCCCATAGTATTTATATGTAGCATCAATGTTATTGGTTTAAAGAAAGCTTTGTCTTTTAATGTTTCAATCATTTTAAATTCTTGACGATTATTAGCTATTGATTTCCTAGCTGTTATCATCTCATCTAATTCTGCCTCATCTTCAGTTCCTCTCAGCCATCTGAAATGTTCTCTACATTCATCGTACCGTCCTTTATCAGCCAACCAGCTCGGTGATTCTGGAGTGTACATCGTCATTATCAGACTGCTTATCGGAAAGAATAGGCAGACTAGAGCACTTCTTTGCCATGGCAAAAAAGATCCTATGAGATGCACGAAGAAGATTCCAAATCCTTGTGACAACGAGACGGTTGTTAGGAAACCTCCTCGATTTTTAGGGCTTGTATACTCTCCAATCAGGATGGAGCGGAGAGGCAGCATCATTCCAAATGAGAGACCTTGGACTATTCTGCCTATCAGGAGAACCTGGAATAGAGAAAGTAGACATTTATAGAGCTGCTCCTATTAAATATGCTAGTCCAGTTAGTGTTCAAATTCAAATTCAGTTCAAAATACATTACCTATACAGGATTATAAACGTTACCACCGGGTTCGGAAGGTTGCTTTTGCTGAAAATAACTCGACAAGAAACTCAACAATTTCTTACTCTTCTCAAAAATATGTTACCATTAATAATGTATACAGTTAAATAAGCCCATCGTAACTTTTGTCATGATTAAAAACTAAAGTATATAAATGTTACTTTTATATTTAACATAATATTGAAGTTGCTAGAGATGATTACAAGAGACCAGACGGTATGAGTTTGATTCCATGGAAGATGGGACGGGTGCTGGTATGCGATGCAACTTGTTTAGACACGCTGGCCCCTTCCCATCTACATGGAACCAACAACAGATTTCGTGCGGCATGTGAAGCGGCTGATAAGCTAAAGGTCAAGGCTCCGAATATGATTTTGTCCCATTCGGTCGAGACCCTTGGTCCGCGAGGTCCTAGCGCTTTAAGGCTTTTTAAGGAAATTACAAAAAGGTTAGTCGACATCACAAGAGACCGAAGAGCTGGCAGCTACCTCGGACAAAGAATTAGTCTTGACATTCAAAGGGGGAATGCTGCCAGTATCTTCAGAACCTTGCCTCAAGTGACTTCTTTTAATAATATATTTTAGTTATAAGATATATTTTTAAGGTTTTTAATTATGTCTACAAATTATGTTATTAACAGATACTTCAATTATATTTATCTATATAGACAATACAGACATAGATGTATGACGGATTGACAAAGCAATCTAACTAACCTCAAACCTACGAGCCAGTAAGGTGATGATCCAACCAACCACTGCGATGACGGAGACTGTGTAGTGAGCTACCTTCCTGCCAAGTCTGCCAATCACTGGGCTGATGAGGAAACTGCCTATCATCATGTTGATGCCGGTCACTGAGGCTGACGAGAGATTATGAAACACATAAGTGAATAAAAATGTTAATAATACAAGGAACAGGGGGCCAACTATGCTTCTTCAAACGTTTAATTTAACGGTATCTAAATGAAACGTCAAAGCTCAGAAGTTCTTAATACGCACTGCTTTAACGATTATAATGGGCCCCAGTGCTTAAAACTAATTACAAGACAATTTGGCCCGAATCGGTGTACAATATTGATATGGTGTTATGCACTTATAATGATGTTAAGTTAGCTAATTATGTAATAACATACAACACGTAATAACAGACAGAAGGTCCCTTAGCTAGGAAGTGAATGAATTAACCGACTTAGTATCACATGGAACTCAAATCCTTTTTACCGACTTCAAAAAAATAAGGTTCTCAATTCAAGTGTTTGCTATTTTTTGTGAGATCTGAATTGCGAGTTCTTTTTTTTAGAGACGTCACGCGGTTTCACGCGCGTAGTACGCGTTCCCGTAGGAGTGCGGGGATAAAAAAAAATGGCTATGTTACTGGCTGATTATTTTGCTTTACAATGGTGAAAGAATTTTTGCAATCGGCTCAGCAGTTTTCGAGTTAATTACTCACAAACATACACACGTAAATACAAATCATTCCTTTTTATAACAGTAGTGTGGATGGCATACATTATATTCAATCAAATAAAGGAATCTCTCTTAGATTAATTTAATTCAGTGTCCCAAGTATAGAGTTCGACACGATCGAGCGTCGTCGCTTGACCTTGCGTCTTTCGCTTATAGTATTTAGACGTAAAACTTCCTACACTCGCCGCTAGGGGCGCTTTTCAACGTTCCCATACAAAATGAGGAAAATACGCAGGCGATATCGTCAACGTTAAAACAAGTTTAACTTATACTTTGGGCATAGACCTCTTATAAATAAGTCTAAGATGGTAAAATCACAACGAAATTTGATTGATTTAAAAAAAATTGTCTATATTCCATACTGCTTGGACTATATAGACTAGCATAGGCTAATGATGGTGATCTCCTGAAGATGCTTACCTAGCCAGGATCCAGCTTCCCCAGACAGAGGGATGTCGGAGTCATGCTTTTGGAGCTGGGGTAGCAGGATACCGGTGAACCCCATTACACAGCCATGGCCTATAAGATTGCTGCAAACCGCTACAGTCACGAAGCACTGGAAGTTAAACCAATATATACCTTATTACTAGAGTAAGTAGGTACCTATATTTATTTCACGTATAGACACACACACACGACACATGTGTATTAATTCGTCACAAATGGTAAGCACTGCTTATCTGCTTATATACACGCTCCTGATACTGTCGCAAACTCAGAAGGGCCCCGAAGGGGTAAGCAGATGTGAGCCAACGTGACAGATGGTGAGTCCATCGCCGTCTCAGGCACTATATATACGTCTTTGAATTACTTCTCAGACATATGCAGATTTCTTTACGATGTTTTCCTTCATCATAAAGCACGTGGTGTGAAATCACTGCACATAAGTTTTAGAAAAACTCATTAGTACAGGCCCCGCGGGGATTCGAATTTTCGTCGCTTATTCATAAGTATATTTATTACAAGAATTACTTGTGTAAAGTTTGTATATATGTATTTGATAAATATATAGAAAACTGAGGAGGTAAATACGTTTTAGCAGTGCCGTAAGAACTTGTAAATATGTATGTTTCATTATCAACTAATACTACGATGTTGGTTATATCAATACTCAACATTGTAAGCGACGCTCGACATTAAATGACATACCCGATACATTGTATATACTTTCTAATATTATAAAGAGGACATACATATGCTCACGCCTGTATTCCCCTAAGGGGTAGGTAGTAATCACAACAGTGGGTGCTGTTTCACCGAAGATGATTTAGTGCCAACGTGACAGATGGTGAGTCCATCGCCGTCTCAGACACTTTACATACGTCATTGAATTACTTCTCAGAAATATGCAGGTTTCCTCACGATGTTTTCCTTCACCGTAAAGCACGTGGTGTGAAATCACTGTACATAAGTTTTTTTAGAAAAACACATTGGTACAGGCCCCGCTGGGATTCGAACTTGCATCGCTTGCATAGCAGGCGACTGATCAAACCTCAACGCCACCACGGCTCTTAATTATAAAGAGGAATTGTTGTAAATCAGTACTAGCTGGCCCCCCGGTTCCACCCACGTACACTTTAATTTCATTAGGTGGCTTGCAAGAGTAGAAGAAGAAAGAATGATAATCCGGACAATAGAAAACAGGAGGGGCAAGATGATTGGACACCTATTACGACATGACGCTTTCATCAAAAACATCATAGAAGGGAAGATAGAAGGAAGGCGTAGAAGAGGGAGACCAAGGATTAGTTATATACAACAGCTGAAGGAGAAAGTCAACGTCATGTCGTACAAGGAAGTTAAAGTTTTGGTGGACAATAGAGAGGGTTGGCGATTGCTTCACCGACAAGAGCCTAGCTCTTAAATAAATGATGATGAATATTTGTTATTTGCAAGTCCTGTTAAAATCGATTCTGCCGTTTAGGAGAAAAAGACAGACAGACAAGCGTCAACATACATACGTCTTTGAATTACTTCTCAGACATATGCAGATTTCTTTACGATGTTTTCCTTCACCATAAAGCACGTGGTGTGAAATCACTGCACAGATATTTTTTTCGATAAACTCATTTATACAAGCCCCGCTGGGATTCGAACTCGCTTGCGTAGCAGAGGCCAACCACGGTTATGTATAGATTATCAATGAACGTCATTGTCACTTGTTTATGATAAGTGGATTTAACCTTGGTGTCAATTGTTGTAATATGTTAGCAAACCGTCCATAAGCGATAGTGTTATTTATTTAGGTAACTTTGTTGCAACATAAATATGCTCACGCCATCCCAGAAGGGGACCCTTCTGGGGGTAAGCAGAGGTGTTGTAACAACACCCACATTTCACCGAATATGATCAAGTGCCAACGTGTCAGAGGTCTTCAGATGCAGGTTTCCTCACGATGTTTTCCTTCACCGTAAAGCACGTGGTGTGAAATCACTGTACATAAGCTTTTTAGAAAAACTCATTGGTACAGGCCCCGCTAGGATTCGAACTTGCGTCGCTTGCGTAGCAGGCTCAAACCTCAAGGCCACCACGGCTCTCACTTTGTTGCAACACTTGCACATATAAAAACCTTTCTTTATAAATGACAATATAATCTAAGAGAGTAATACGTACCACGATTGCCATATGAACAAGTATGTTGGGTTACATTAACAAAATCCGGGGCCTGTACCGATGAGTTTTTCTAAAAAACTTATGTACAGTGATTTCACACTACGTGCTTTACGGTGAAGGAAAACTTCGTGAGGAAACCTGCATATTTCTGAGAAGTAATTCAATGACGTATGTAAAGTGTCTGAGACGGCGATGGACTCACCAACTGTCACGTTTGCACTTAATCATCTTCGGTGAAAAGTGGGTGTTGTGATTACAGCACCTTTGCCTACCCCTTCGGGGAATACAGGCGCGAGCATATGTATCAACAAAATGTACTTAGCTATTACACATTTTGAAAGACAGTAATTTTTGCACCATTTAAAATTAATAAGAAAACGAGTAGAAACCTAGTAGTTGACAGAGGGGGAGCTCGTGCCACAGTTGCTATTGCGCATATCATTCGATCAGCGAAGTTAAGCAACCCTAAGCCTAGCCAGTAATTAGATGGGTGAACGCCCGAGTTCCCTCCGTGCCTCGGAGAGCACATTAAGCCGTCGGTCCCGGTTGCCAATTTATCATCTTTGGCAATCGTTACAGGTCAGTCGGAGGTCTAAAATAGTCTGACAACTGGTTTAACCCACATCACAGATTTTCCTCGTTAAAGGGGTTGCGAAGGTCAGATGTCAATCGTTTCGTATAAAAATCAGGTGATCAGCCACATCGGGTTGAATCAAGTGCTGACCCCAACAATGTATGGGACGATGATGACCTAGTAGTTGACAGAGCTTTTATATTCATCACTAGCTGTGCCCTGCGGTTTCGCTCGCGTATACCTAGTTTCATGGGTGAGCCACGGAACCCTTTATTATTTTTACAATTAGCTATATCTACCAGTGGAAGTCCCGTAAAAATCCAGCCGTTTTGAGGATTAGCCGGAACAAACAGACACAGACAGACGGAGTTTTTTTTTTAAATTGTTTTTAAAAGTCAGTACCGAATATACTTTCGTATGCATTTAGTGAGAAGCCGTTATTTTAGAATACAAACAGACACTTCAATTTTATTTATCTGTATGTATAGATATAGATATATATAAAAAAAAACGGCATTGCTCAGTCGTCGTAACGAAAACGGCCCATTGGGTTGAAGTCCTATCGAATTACGATATCGGATCACGTGAATATCACGTTCGCAGAGGATTTCAATCATATTCATATAATCGTTCAATGATATTTTGATCGTGTGTTTTACGTGAATTTGGACTGCGAATTTTGGATCCGGTTAAAATGCAGCTTCAGCCGAAAATTCGCAATGTTCTTATTAAATGACACTGGTGTCAACTTGTAACGATTCTGTCTAAAGGTAGATAATATTCTTAAAAAGTAGTGTTTCCACAGATACTACTGCTCTATATTTATCAATTGATATTGATATTGACACACAGAGATCCAATGGCATATCCACAGATACACAAACGCAACTATTCGTTCTATTTTCTAATACTGCTTGTAATAGTTTGTTAAAAGTCGAATAAAGATATTTTTGAATTTTCACAAAATGCATGCAAATGAAAGTATATACGATACTTACATAAAAAAACAATTCTCAAAACTTTTCTCTGTCTATCTGTTTGTTTAGGCTAATATCTGAAACGGCTGGATTGGACATGAACAGCCTATTTTATCAGGACTTTCACTGGCTGATGTTACAAGGGTTCTCTTAGGCTCCCTTAAAGCCGTCGACGACACCGCTTCATTTCATCTATGAAGTGAAGTCTACGCGGTCGAAATTGCGGGACATAGCTAGTTAAGAATATACTTTGCACCCATGATACACTTAATGGAATCGACCAGTGACCCTGAAGCGTATTATCTTAAACTTGAACTATTCGAGTTGAATCTTCGCTACCTACCAAAATAGCGTCACACCAAGGTCTTTTAAATTGGACGCATGCGGCGCCGCAGCGGTACGGTTTTTGTTTGAGGGCCTACCGTCATCGGTTTAAGCAGAGCGTTTTAAGAACTTCTGAGCTTTGACGTTTCATTTTTGTACCGTAAAATTAATAAAAACCACGAAGCAAAGAAGTTATATAGTTACCAATTCGAGCGCCTAACGGGGGGTTAGCGAGTCGACATTTTTAAAACGCAATACTTTGAAACAGAGCTTCGACCCAGGGTATATATCAATCTATACATACATACAAAGAAGTGTGTGTTTGTAATTCCAAAATAACAGCTTTTCACCAAATGCATAATGAAAGCAAAATTCTAAAATTGATTAGAGTACTCATATAGTACTTTAGTTCATATTTGAAGATTTTTACGATTTATTTTTGTTTTAAATTTTTTCACGGCAAATAGTTATTGAGATTAAAACAAGACTAAAAGACGTTATGACAAATTAGGCCTGGGAGCTAGGATCAATCAGCAGACCTTGGTTGGTAGGAATGAAACACCGTAACTTTGGCAAGGCCAGACAAAGTAACATTATCGAGACGATACAAAATGTACGGGAATGACATATGTCACGTGACTGATTTATGTAATTTCCATAGAAAATCTATCTTATGGTTATGGTTAGTATTAGCGCAAGCGCGAGCGATTGTTACTTTGTTGCCTACTGGTAATACATAGTTCGACAACTTGTAATGATTTGACCACTATATACGTAACTAAAGGAGAATTTCAATAGCGTGATTATGAGGGGTACAGCGCCATCTTGTGTAAAAACACTAAACTGCTTATTAACAATGTATTGAAACTAAAACTAGTAAAGAGTATTAGGAAAAAACAATCGTCCGTGAGCAGTTTGATACCAAACCATACCATCAATCAATCAGCCCTGTCATGTATTTAGTCATTAATGGAACTATGTTTGCTTAGATAATATTGCGTGCATACAAGATTGGCTAAATCCCAATGGAAAAGAAAGATTTTTCATAACACAAAAAGCGACGCAGCATTAATTAACTTTAGATAATGTACTAAATAAATGAAGTAATGTCACCTATGTTGGACGCGGACCAGTGATAGACATTTTTTGTTTTCTCTACCAAAATTAAGCAAAAGCGCAGTATTTTTATTCCAATGTCAATACCGATCAGTTGTGCCAGTATTTTAGCTGTCATAACAACTGTTTTTGACAACTGGATGCTGATAAGCAATAATGTGTCAACCCACAAAAAGTCAAATTCAAAGGTTTTGATATATTTTGATAAAGCATCACGTATTTAACATTCTAAAAAAGTGTTTCAAGTCATCTGAAACATAAAAGTACGTAAAAAAATGGATTTATGTCATAAAACAAATCTTAAATCACGTATACAATCATCTTAAGACGCCATTTTCTCAAAACCAAGTTTATGCGGGTTGACACATTATTGCTTATCTGCATCCAACTGACACCCATTTTTATTGCGGCCATAACGGTTGTTAGTTTCGCGGTGTCATTTGGTGTCGGGATTCGTAATTTCTTTCTAGGATCGCGATGCAGGTACACTTATCATCTTATTTTGTGTCTGGTGTATCGTCGTTGATGAAATTATTATTATTGAATGATTTAGGGCTAACTGATTATGGGCTGTTGCTGAGTTGTATGTCTGTGGGCCTCATTCCAGTAGCACAAAGATAAAGACTGCGAAAAATCTAGGTTATCTATGGCCGCATGCCAATTTTATCCACAGACAAAACAGTGTTAGGCAGAGGTGTTGTAACAACACCCACATTTCACCAAATATGATCAAATGCCAACGTGACATAGGTCTTCAGATGCAGGTTTCCTCACGATGTTTTCCTTCACCGTAAAGCACGTGGTGTGAAATCACTGTACATAAGTTATTTAGAAAAACTCATTGGTACAGGCCCCGCTGGGATTCTAGCTTGAGTCGCTTGCGTAGCAAGCGACTGCTCAAACTAAAGGCCACCACAGACAAAACAGTAATACGTTTAATATGCAGCTCGACAACGTACATCTTAATATCCCTTTCATGTTATATGTTACTAAGTCTTCGGCGAATTTACACAATTTGAACAGGTGCCCTTTCGCGTTACGGGCGCTCAGTGATAATGGTGGGGATACAGACAAGAAAGACTTTCATAATTAATAAGGTCAGTCCGTATAGCTCGTGGCATCTATACCTCCTTTTTTATAAAATCATTGCATAACTTTGCAGTAATGTGGGTGATTATTAAATTCTTTCATTTCAATATGTGTTGGTACTTAGGTAAGCTTATTTTTAAGCAGATTATCATTTCCTCGCACGACTCAGCACATAGAAATGCTTATTATTAAAATATTGCTTACCTAAATTAATAAAATGAATAGGAAATATACAAGCACGACGCGGCACTCGAACCTAAGAGCATTTCGTTAACATACAAGAAGAGTGTGGTTTATATAGTAGTTCTACTTATAATATAAATGTGTAGCTTGAGATGACCAGCCCCGACAAGCAGCACCTGTTCACAAGTATGACGTGAATGCCGGCCATTGACCTCAACCATCATCTGGTAGAAGATCGGCCTCGGGCTCCCATGCCATTTGTATTTCCAACTACGATCTATTTCTCCAGGTTCTCATTACTCCTTCGCATTATGTGGCAAAATAGGAAAGAAATTAGTTATCTGTATATATGTATTCCCATTCTGTTGCTAAATTAATCAGACGCATTGATTGCTGGTGTGTTTAATTGTATAGAACACACACTTACTTGTTTTGCGAAAGGTGAAAGGGCTCCGCACGCCGGCATTGAACAACGCAAATAATTCCTACTCAAATATGTAAGCACTTTACATTAAGTATATGAAGAATTTATACTAAGAGTATTTAATAACAGACTTTTTAAGTCATCTTTTATAATTCAAATGATATAATAAACAGAAAACAGACCGATAACAAAGAGCGTGACTCCACGGCGGAGCCATAGGTCGCACTGAATTCATGACACTAAATATAAAAGTATACACGTGACGTCAGTCTTCTGCATCTAACGATGAACATTTTATTTAGACGGTTTATACAGTATTACTGGGTTCCAAGGCCGGTACTTCACACATTGAACTTACATTATCAATATCCATCATATCGGCTGTATGTAATAGTTTTATGATAATTAAATGAATAGCTTTTTAGGCTACCTAGAATTTATTTGAGAATTTTAGACTATCATGATGGAATTTCCCCAATTTAAAGTATTCACCTACGCTCTGCTGATATCTTAGAGTGAGGTCTGTAGGTCTAAATAGGCCATTTTGGGAGAATCAAAATGTGATCAGATTATGATTCATTGTTGAAATGACAAAATGGGCACTTAGGTGCTTTTTGTTCTGTTATATTACAAAAATTATTTCAAAAATTGCAGATACCTATAAATAATATTTGAACATCTATTCCCGTAGCGCCATCTAGTTCCGTAAAGAATTTACTGTGGGTATCAGACAACGGATATAAGATAATCAAGTTTTCTCTTTAAAAAAGCTTTATTAACTATCTCCGCTATAACAAGTCATCAGTATGCACTTCGCATACGAAAGCTAATTTACAAATAATCGAGCAAAATTGTATATTCGCATCGGATTTTTGCCAAGAAGGCTGGCTTCCGGAATTATAGGATTAGAACAGATACATTCGAGTATGTACAAAGTATATATACAGTTATAAGTTGTTGTCTGTAGTAATATACACTAAATCAAATCTCATAAAATACTGAAACACAAAGAGTTTTTATCTTATGAAGATCTTTCTTAATATAATCATATTTCTGACAATCAATTTATAGATTATTCCTGTCTTCTGTGTCTCCATCCTTGATGGTTAAACCTTCTCTTCCTCCTTGTTCAATGCCTTATTTTCCTTAACTTCATCAGATACTCTTCCTGTAAATTTATCTTCTATCTGCTGCAATGTTCTATCTTTCGTTTCTGGCATCGTAAACCAAACAATGGTCAAAGAAACGCTTAGAACACTTGCATAAAAAATATACGCACCCCCAATACCTACTCCAGATATAAGTCCTGGGAATGTCTTTAAAGAAATGAATAGGGTTCCCGCAGTAGCAAATAAACTTATGCTTCCAGCCGCACTCCTGTATTGAAGGGGAAATATCTCTCCAGATACGACACCTGGTATAGGCATCATGCCAACAGACACGGCCACAACTTGCAGGACCATAAAGGTACCAGGAATCCAAACTTGACTTTCTATGATGCCTCCGTCCCTCAAGTACACGTATACTATAATAGCCACGTGACTGGATATACACAGCCCTCCTGAGGCAAACATCATGGTCCTTCTCTTCATTTTATTTATAATGAATATAGCCAGAAAGTTCAATATGGACCTCAAAGTGTCTAACCCAATCATCCATGCATTAATATTTGATTCCGGGCCAATAATTAGTTTTATGACAACGGTTGAATATGACGCCATGTTTGTTGCTCCTGAAAACTGCGCCATGGTATATATGAAAAACATCAACATTATCGGTTTGTAGAAAGCTTTGTCTCTTAACGTTTCTATCAAATTGAAATTTCGGCGATTTTGAGCTAGGTATTTCCTGGCTGTTATCATCTCCTCCAATTCCATCTCCTCTTCGGTCCCTCGTAGCCACCTGAAGTTTTTCCGACACTCATCGTACCTTCCCTTATCGGCCAACCAGCTCGGTGATTCAGGAGAATATACGGTCATTATCAAACTAATCATTGGTAAAAACATGCAGACTAAGGCACTTTTTTGCCAAGTCAGGAACGATCCTATGAAGTGAACGAAGAAGATTCCTAATCCCTGTGACAGTGAGACGGTTGTGAGGAATCCTCCTCGATTTTTCGGACTCGTGTACTCTCCAATCAGCATGGATCTTAGAGGCAGCATCATTCCATACGAGAGGCCTAGAATTACCCTGCCTATGAGGAGGACCTGAAAAATAGGAAATATTTTAGACCTTAACTATTTCTTAAAATAATCAGAGGCTTAAGCATGAAGCATTCTGTAATATCCTATAATATTTATTGATTTTTAATTTTGATTATATAGTCGTCTCTCTGCTAGGTATGTTCCAGGATGACTTTTTCAATTAAAGTTTAGTTATAATCATAATATCATAATTATACTTCTTCGGCTTTTGCATTTGAATCGGATTGAAACCTCTATGTAAATATATTGTATTTTCACTTTTTATTTACATTTGTTATATCTGCCTGCGGAACATACAGATCTTCTATTACATTAAGGAAATGCTCTGTGTCATATGCAACACTGTCTCAAGATAATTAGCAAAGCGAACAAGCAAAACACTAAAATGTAATATTACTTCGATTGATTAAAATTTGCCTGGTGAGTGTAGTGAGGACACTTACCTCAAAGTTACTGGCCATTATGGTGATCAACCATCCAACTATTCCTGACACAGAAACTGAATGATGAGCCACCTTCCTGCCCAGCCTCCCCATGACTGGGCTGATGATGATACCGCCGATCATTAGATTGATGCCGACCATTGACGCTGAGGAGATGATATGAATGATAAAATAAATATTGAGCTAGTTCTTAACAATAAAAACATCATTAATAAAACTAGAGATCGGGTCGTCATGAAATTTGGACTACATTGTGTAATTTCTGAAGTATCGATGGTACCTCCGCTTCTTTTTCAACATCTCGACACGATACTATGAGGTATGGTGAAGTGGAGGAAAATTTAAGAAAAACGTTAAATAATCCCGGAAAAGGCGATGGGGTCTTAGTCTGCGGGGTGGCACGTTATCATCTTCAGTAAAAGTTGTTGAAACAATTTCTATCTCCTTTTTGAGATTATATATACATATTTGTTGGTTATAAGGCATGATCAACGGTATTTAACAAGCACGTTAATTTATACCCAACACATTTGAATTTAGATTCTCATGAGAGGACAAATAGACGATTTTACTACAAAGAAATTGTCGACCTAAATAAAAATATGGGTAAATTTCTCGCCAAAATTTATTTAACATCTAAAATTACCAAATGTACGTTTGTGATACAATACTATTTATTTACAAGCTCCACAATAAATATTTAAATTAAAACTATTTACATATATGAAAATTGTTTCTCCGTTGAACTGACGCTCAGAAGGCTGGCTTCTGGCGTAAAATAAGACCAGTTTTTTAATTATATGACTAGCTCTATGTATGGGAACTTAGTGAACAATTACAATAATTTATTCTATATACATTATTCTCGAAAATGACAAAGCAATAAACCTGCGCCTTTTTCGTACGTTAAGGTGCAACTTGATGTAAGCCGCTCGACGCTCGTTTCCAGCGACAAATGTCGTCACGTGATATGTAGCAACACGTTATAGGACGCATGACGTAGTTCCTTTTTGTGTCGATTGAAATTTAAAATGGGGTCACGTGACCACATTTGTCGCTGGAAAGGCCGCACCTTTAATCGTTATCTCATTTATGACATTCCATTCGTGTTTCGATACTATACTTATAAACTGTCTTGTTGTCTCTGTCTCCTCCTATGTTGGCTAAGCTTTCTCTTCCTCCTTGTTCAGTGACTGATTCTCTTTTACATCATCAGATACTCTTCCCGTAAATGTATCTTCAATCTGCTGCAAGGTCCTACCTTTTGTTTCTGGCATTGTGAACCAAACAACGACAATACAAAAGCTTAAAATACTTGCATACATAATATAGGCACCCCCAATACCTACTCCAGATATAAGTCCCGGGAATGTCTTTAAGGCTATGAATAAGGTTCCTGCAACGGCAATCAAACTTATACTGCCAGCTGCACTCCTGTATTGAAGGGGAAATATCTCTCCAGATATCACACCTGGTAAAGGCACCATGCCTACAGATATGGACATAACTTGCAGGATTAAAAAGGTACCAGGAATCCAAGTCTGGTTTTCTATGATACCTCCCTCCCTAAGGTACACTATCACAATAATAGCTACGTGACTGGCTATACACAGCCCTCCCGATGCAAACAACATTGCCCTCCTCGGCAATTTGTTTATAATAAATATAGCTAGAAAGTTCAATATAGACCTAAAAATGTCTAAGCCTATCATCCATGCATTAGCATTTGTTTCTGGGCCCAAAATTCTCTTTATCATTACTGTTGGATATGAAGACAAGTTTGATGCTCCAGAAAACTGAGCCATGCTATAAATGAGGAACATCAGAATTATCGGTTTGTAGAAAGCTTTGTCTCTCAATGTTTCTATCAAATTAAATTTTTGGCGATTTTGGGCTATAAATTTCCTGGCTGCTATCATCTCATCCAATTCCGTCTCCTCTTCGGTCCCTCGAAGCCACCTGAAGTTTTTCCGACACTCATCGTATCTTCCCTTATCGGCCAACCAGCTCGGTGATTCAGGAGAATATACGGTCATTATCAAACTTATCATTGGTAAAAACATGCAGACTAAGGCACTTCTTTGCCAAGTCAGGAACGATCCTATGAAATGCACGAAGAAGATTCCAAATGCTTGTGATAAGGAAACTGTAGTGAGAAAACCTCCACGATTTTTTGGACTCGTATATTCTCCAATCAACATGGATCTTAGAGGCAGCATCATGCCATAAGCAAGGCCAAGCAATACCCGCCCTACCAGGAGGACCTGAAACAAAGGAAATGGTTTTGAAATAAATCTTTTCATTTCTAAAAGACACAGGAAGCGTTCTCTAAATGCCATTAGGTTTCATGATTTGATTGCTGCAAAGTACGTTACAATTTCCTTTATGATTTTATCACGACGTTTATGTTCAGATAAAACAGTGAAGTGATTATCTAATCATTACGATACAATGTCGGGTTTATTAGCATTTACATAAGAATTGAAAACGCTCAGTAGATCTTAATTCTCTGGCAAATATAAAACATTTTATAATTTCAATCCGTGGCATGAATTCTTATATTATGGAGATACTGCCTGTTGGGAAAATTTCTCAGGATAAACATTTAGTAAGCGAAACGAAAGCACTTTAGTATACAGAATGTCAGAGAAAAGGGACAGTTGTCTTCTTGAAGTTGTAGGGTTTCATGAATATATCAAGCTCCAACGATAACTTAGTTATAGGTTATGGTATGGGATCGAATGAACGCGCGACCGCGTTTACCTACATTACGTACTATTCAATGAAGAAGAGGTTAATGATTTCGAAAAATGGTTTTATGGGATTATTTCAGGAATTGTTAGTGGGAGAAAAAAATTAAAATGTAGTTAGATTTCACGTGAATAACTCTACGTTACCGTTGCTTTTTATGCGAAAATAAGGTCTTTATATAGTTAACTTTGAACGTCAATTACTCAAAAACGGAAGAAGATACTTTTATCATAATAATGTTATATGCTTTCTAAAATATCCCTATCACATATTTTAACAGCTGTCCTATTTTCCCCGACATAAGAATGATAAAAAATTGCCTGTTGAGGCTACTTACTTCAAAGCTATTAGCCAGTAACGTGATGATCCACCCAACCATTCCTGTGACAGAAACTGCACGATGAGCCACCTTCCTGCCCAGCTTCCCCATGACTGGGCTGATGATGGTCCCGCCGATCATCAGATTGATGCCGACCATTGCCGCTGAGGAGATTACATGGCGATTTTTACAAGCTTCTTACTAACTTGCAATATGTATGCTTGTCCTGGTGGAGTGTTGCAACTGAATTTTAGATCAGTAATCTTTAACCGTTTGAGCTGAAATTTTAGTGACAATTCATGCTTAGCATTAGCTGTGACGTCATTCTAACAAGCCTTTTTAGCTTGCAATGTACATAATGCGGGTTTGTCAGAGTGGAATTATGCATATGAATTTAGGATCGGAGCCAGTAAACAAACTAACATTACCCTCACGCTTCGCTTGTAGATACAATACGAAATGTACGGGAATAATATAATATGTCACGTGTCTGATTTGTATAATTATAATTTTCCGATTGAGAGAAATTGAGCTTATTTAGACACGCTTATTTAGGATGATATTCTACTTCAAATAATATTATGGATTATCCAAGATGGCGGATTAGCTGGTACTCATCAAATGAGTGCTTGCCGAAGAGAACAGAGAAAATGGCTGGCATTCTCGTCATACTTGTGAACAGGTACTGCTTGTGGAGGCTGGTCGTCTTAAGCTACACAATTATACGTAGTACCTACTTTTATTTTTTTTATGATATATATTGTATTATTAATATTTTTTAAAGGAGTAATTACTGAATTTCATTCCAGGTTTTTCTCAGTAAAAGCAACCTCTCGAACTTGGCGGTATCATGTATAATCCTGTGTAATCATGTCGTTCTGACGATTTGAAAGTATTTTGTTAAAATCTAATCAAATAATATATTTTTGTATTGAATTGAATCGAATTAAATACGAAACATTATTGGGCGTTATCATAAAAGCTCGTTTTTATAAAATAATTTTATGCAATTAACTTATGTTCTTATCAGAGAGTCAGTTCTGCAACGTTCGTCGAACCAGGGCCTTCACTGAAAATAACATTTCGTTTTTATTTGAGATTCCGTTATTTGTGTTATTTATCTCGTTAATAAGGGTTAAGTAAAATGCTTTTAATAAAATTTACTTGAGAGAATTTTACAATATTTTCCGAACCTGCACCTCGAATTTTAAATGAGGCATTACATCATTTATCGTTGGGACTACCAATCCAATGAGCTCAGTCAATTATCCATCGCAATAACAGTTGATGGTGTGGCCTTAGATAACTCAGAGTCCTTGGTAAAATTACAACTGGATTGTAAAAAACTCGGTAATTCCATAAGATTACCGTTATCCAGTTTCATAGTTCCAAACATTAATCAGAATGTCGATGCTATAAAATGATTCTTGAATCTTTACGTTCATGTCATATACTGTGGCCCTTGGTTTCACCTGCCTCAACTTAATTTCATATGAGACATTTCAGTAGATCATTTATTTTTAAATAATAGTAACCAGAACAAAACAGACAGACTAACTGACAGTAAAAAGAAAATTGTGTTCGATTGCGATGGACTCACCCTCGGGCACGATGGCACTTAATCATTCGGTGAAATGTGGGTCGTTGTTACAACAGAGGTGTTGTAACAACGACACCCACAGGGATAAGCAGAGGTGCTTATCCCTGTGGGGATATCGGATGGGGATCTAGGATGGCTTGAGCATTTTTATTTAATTATGTTCTTTTGTTGTTTGGAATTACAAACACGCACTTCAATTTTATTTATTCTGTATAGATCAATATTGATATTATGATAACCATTTACATATCAAGCAATAGTCACGTGAAAGCCAGACTCCGGTTGTGTTCATGCAGTTGAGTCGTGACTATTTTCAGACAACTTTTCCTACGGGAATTCAAAACCCCCTTAAAACCCTTAAATGAAGTAAATAACAAAAAGAACACGGTTAGAGAAATAGATAAATCCGACGCTTTCATAAAAACAATTCTTTAAGAAGGAACGATCGATGGCAAGCGAAGAATACGTATTCCTAGCAGTCTATAGTCAAAGAGGTTGGTCATCTCAAGCTACACAATCATACGTAGTACTCACCTACTTTATTTTTTATATATTTTTATCAACTCTTGTGCACTGGAACTGAGTCCATGGGCTTATTATACATATTTTTGTATGATTTATATTGTATTAATCAATAAAAGCAATATGGGTTTCAAATAAAATTTTAAGTTTTGAAAGATGTTGCTAAAACAAGTAAATGACATCACGCCTCTTATTGATGCAACTGCTATTCCGCTTATAATCTCGTAGATGTGTGAGAATTAAAGGCCTCATAAAAGATACGTGGGGAGAGCGAGTGATCATGACCATCCCCAGCAAAGGGAAGTTGCCTGGGGAACCATGGCTCCTACTTCTCTAGTTGGAAATCTGATACTGCAATACACTGGAAAACTCTTCTTGCGCGATTTAGGTTGTCGTGTATTTGTACTAAAACTTGCATTTCTTAGCGAGTAGCGCCATCTATGTAGCGAGTGGAGAAACGCTGCTACAGATAAAACTCCATACTCACGTGACACATGAATAACACAAAATAATAAAATCTGGGACACGCGATTTTAGGTAAATATATTAGTACCTTTTATAATTGTCATTGTCTTATAATATTAGGGTTCCGTAGTATGGTAAATGCCCTTAATATTCTGACTCCTCTATATCTGGGGAACTACGTAAGCTATGGATTTTAACTTTGGATTTTAACCAAATATACTATAATAATATACTGTCGTAATCAGGGCCAATAGGGAAATAAATACGAGATTTTTTTTGAATGCGGTTAAAACAATTTGCAATTACAATATAAACGAAGGTGTTTATTACACTAGCACCCCTTAGTACGACGTCGTTTTTACAAAACCACGCAACACACTTGTATTATAGGATAGGATTTTGTTAGTGTACGGAACCCTCCGTGCGCTAGTTCTCACACTTGACCAATTTTTAATAAAAACAAATGATACCTACGTACACTTGTGAAAACATACATGAACTACCAAATCAAATATCACCCGAAAAATTGTGTTCAGACACAGACAAAGACAGACTCATAAAATAAGGTCATTGCTCATAGCTCGTGACGGCACTATTTTCACTGCTGAATGAGAAGAGCTACTGAAAGTTGAAATCTAGCTGAATTGTTCTTAAAAAGAGGCAAGCTGATGCATGTGTCTTTCACCGTCATTTCGTCAGTTAGGTTTAGTCCCATGTAATAGGGAGAGAGCCTACCAGGAATTAATCCAGACTCCAGGATCCTACTGCAGTATGCATTGGCGTTGCGACCTCTAGACCAAAGAGGCAAGCGTAAAGAAATTTAGGTGATTACCTTAGAATATCGATCAACTTTCTTCAAATTTCGACCAATTTTCTTCGAGTATCGGTCGAATTTCGATCGACTTTCTTCCAGTATCGATTGACTTTCTTCAAATTTCGAACGATTTTCTCCGAGTATCTCAACTGCTTTTAGTGATGCTTACCCAGCCAAGATCCAGCGTTCTCTGATATATGGAAGCTCGAATCCGGTTCTTCGAGCTGAGGCAGCAGGATACCAGTGAACCCCATGATGCAGCCATGACTGATCACGTTGCTGCACACTGCTACCGAAACGAAGCACTGAAAATTAACACCAATTTGCTATTATACTGAGAAATATGTTAGTAAAGAAATGCTAGAAACTTTTAAATGTTGAAGAAGTTGAATAATTGCTTGTGTAAATAATTGTTAGAAAGTATAATCACATTTTCCAACAATTCTTTATTGAGAACATAATTTGTTTGTTTGCATGTTTTGATCTTAAAAAATAAAATTATTTGACCCGAGTTAGTCCTGGTAAGAAATAGTGTTTGTAACAGTATTAAGAAATATAGCGAGTGAAGTTTAAATAGCATCTTATTTTTTGAAATGCTTATCAACAAAAGAATCATTTGAATTTTTAAGCGATTTACACCATACGGCATTAAACATTTGCATTAGAATTGAATTGTATAATATGTGATACGTTTACCGTTCTACGTAAATTCACTAGCTATTTAGTTAATTTATAAATAAATACACACTTGTTTAACGAAAGGCGAAAGTCCCTTGAGGGCTGGCATTGTCCCAAACTGTAGAATACACTATAACGACACACACTACACTGTTCTTCAATTCACGCTTCATCAATACATACACAACTAGTTTTACATCTTCAGGAATAAAATATGTATGGAGACTATAAAGTGTTTCTTTTCAAGACGGTATATAACGAAGAACAAATACTTATACGACTGCATGTGTATATATAAAGATTATGATGCCAAATGATAAAGCTATCCCTTCCTATAAACAATATTCAACCAACACTACCCACCTATGTCTATGCGGAACATTTTAATTTGGACGGCTTATTTCAGTTTTGATAAGGATATTGTAATGTGATAAGTGTGTGATAAAGTACTTAGATTCTTACAGATGTCATAAAAAATGATAGGGCAAATATTTCTCTAATAATTGAGGTTTAAGGTCAAAAATAGTTAAAAGTTTTTTGCAAATGAGTTAATAAAGTGCGAAGGAATTCAACCCATTCAATTTATTTAATTATATTTTTTTACACATCCACGCAGATACAATATATTGTGAATAATAAAATAATTATTAACTTATGAAATGTACAAGATTCCAGTTGAGTTTCTGGCTGGTTCTTCTCAGACGGCTAGTTTCCGTTTCCGAACCGGTGGTCAGTTCTTTGACTTTCATAAATGCCTAACTACATAAAAACTATTTGAGAGTGCGAATTTTCTTAAAATCTCCATCACAAGTCATCGAGTTGACGTAAACGCAGATATGTACGGGATCACAATAGTGCCATCTTTGGGCCGACAGATGGCGCTGTTTCGACCCTATACAAATCTGCGTTTTTATCAACGCGGTGACTTGGGACAGGGGCAGAGAAAAACTCGCACTAGGTCCTCTGAACATGACCATAGTACACTTCTTACCCGGAAAAAAGTATCCTACAGGTTATAGTGAAACAAAATAGTATGAGAGCTACGCCGCGAGTGGAGACAATTTGTTATTGATAATATTTTGATTCGACAAAAAAATTTAAAACTTTCTTATTTCTCATCAAATATTCATACATTTATCAGATAAATCCGCAAACATCAACACGTCGTAGACTAGCTATTAAAAATTAATAAATAAACGCATTACAACGAAAAAATAACAAACTGAAAAATGGCATAACATCATATCAGGCATAGGACGTCCACCGCTGAACATAGGCCTCTCCCAATGATTTCCGCCTCACCCGGTTGGAAGCGGTCTGCACCCAGCGGGTCCCCGCGGCCTTGACCAGATCGTCCGTCCATCTCGCGGGGGGGCGCCCTACGCTGCGCTTGCCGGTACGTGGTCTCCACTCGAGAACTCTACTGCCCCAGCGGCCATCAGTCCTTCGAGCAATGTGGCCTGCCCATTGCCACTTAAGCCTGCTAACCCGATTGGCTATGTCGGTCACCTTAGTACGTCTACGGATCTCCTCATTTCTGATTCGATCTCGTAGCGAGACACCAAGCATAGCTCTTTCCATGGCACGCTGAGTGACTTTGAGCCTATTCAAGAGGCCTACAGTTAGAGACCACGTCTCGGCAAAAAATATTTTCTTTTCTTTGATTATAAGCACGAACAAGTTTTCAATTACATTTATTGTTATATTTCGATGAATAAAATCAACATTAGATGTCATTAAATATTCATTTTGTGGTAATTAATTTTAAAACAACACAAAAAATCCAGATGAGTACTCATTGCATATCGGGGTCTTCTAATTTATGATCTTCTTTACTTCCTCATTCCTCAAACACTGATTCTCCTCTAAATCATCTCGCATCCTCCCAGTAAAATGGTCCTCTATCTGCTGCAATGTTATATTTTTCGTCTCTGGCATTAAAATCCAAACGATGAACAAGCAATAGCTTATAAGACTACCATAAACAATATAGGTCCCACCTATTCCCAGTCCAAAAACTAGCCCAGGGAATGTTTTTAGAGCTAAAAATAGAGTTCCGGACACAACAACCAGACTAACCGTCCCAGCAGCGCTTCTGTATTGAAGAGGGAATATCTCACCCGATACGACGCTTGGTAAAGGTACCATGCCAACAGAAACGGATAAAAACTGCAGGATTAAAAGGAGTCCTGGAATCCAAACACTTTGTACAATGCCTCCATCTCTCAAGAACACATAAGCTACTATAGCTACATGGCTAGCTACACACAGTCCTCCCATAGAAAATATCATGACTCTTCTCTTAACCTTATTTATTATAAATATGGCTACAAAATTCATTACAATCCTCTGGGAATCTAGTCCTATCATCCATATCTTTGCTTTCACTTCTTGACCCATGATAAGTGTTATGAGTGTTGTTGAGTAGGAAGACAAGTTTGCTGAACCTGATAACTGTCCCATGACGTAAATATGGATCATTAATATTATTGGTTTATAGAAAGCCTTGTCTTTTAACATCTCTACGATATTAGGGACTGGATGATTGTCAGCTATGGATTTTCTGGCTGTTATCATCTCATCTAATTCAACCTCCTCTTCGATTCCTCGTAGCCATTTGAAGTCTATTCTAGATTGATCGTACTTTCTCTTATCAGCCAACCAGCTCGGTGATTCAGGAGAGTACATCGTTATTATCAAGCTTATCATCGGAAATAAAAGACAGAATAAGGCAGTTCTTTGCCAAGTTAAGTAAGAGCCTATAAGATGTACAAAGAAGATGCCGAATCCTTGAGCTAGTGAGATGGTAGTCAGAAATCCTCCTCGGTACTTAGGGCTGGTGTACTCTCCAATCAGGATGGACCGGAGAGGCAGCATCATACCAAATGAGAGGCCTTGGACTATTCTGCCTATGAGGAGAACCTGGAAGGTGAAAATGTATAGAATTATGTCGTGGCCATATCGTAGACTTGCCCACTTCATGAAATAATCGAGCATTAGCCACATCATGATGTAGATTGTGCAGGTTTATGATTATAAATCGTTTCTCGATTTAGGCAACTAAACGTTCTTCTGCTTCACGAAAAGGCAAAGACTAATTGATCATAGTCAAAGTCAAAGTCAAAAATATCTTTATTCGATGAGACTTTTTACAAAGTACTTTCAAATCGTCAGAATGACACAATTATACAGGATTATACATGCTACCGTTAGGTTCGGAAGGTTGCTTTTACTGAGAAGAACCTGGTACATCAGTGCTCTTAAGTATTTAGAAGAACTCATTGGTTTGTGAACGTTGGACGTCGCTTGCGAAGGCGTTGTTCGTGTTAATATTTCTACTTAGAATGTTACCTCAAAGTTACTGGCCATTAAGGTGATGATCCATCCCACTATTCCTGTCACAGAAACTGTATGATGAGCCACCTTCCTGCCCAGCCTGCCCATGATTGGGCTGATGATGATACCGCCGATCATCATGTCTATACCGGTCACAGACGCTGTGAGCAATGAATTCTATTTGAATATTGATGTCTCAGACGAAAGGCTGATGACTCAAACTCAAACTCAAAATATCTTTATTTGATTAGACTTCTTACAAAGTACTTTCAAATCGTCAGAAGGACACAAAATACATTATACATGATTATAAATGTTACCACCGGGTTCGGAAGGTAGCTTTTGTTGAGAAGAACCCGGCAAGAAACTCAACAATTACTCTTTTAAAAAAATATATATTATACAATGTTTTTGGTTACAGTATTTATATCTCATGAATATAAGCCCATGGGACACAGCACAAATGCTCAATTGTCAAATATAATAACTAAAATATTACAAATATTTGTGAGCATGGCAAATTCCAGCCAGTCAAAGCAAAGATCAAACTAAGATTAATTAATTGTAGCAAAAGTACAGTGCCAATGGGATTATTTACAATAATTTTTCGACAAAGATACATCCCAGGGTTCCTTATCACAAATATAATCACTTACAGAATAATATCCTTTTTTGAGCAAAACTGCTTTGATGGCCTCTTTAAATTTATTGAAGGGCAAGTTTACAATTTCTGTTGGTAATTTATTATAGAAGCGTGTGCACTGTCCTAAAAATGAGCCATGTACTTTCTGTAAGCGATGCGCAGGCACTACAATTTTGTTTTTGTGCCTTGTGTTTATGTTATGCACATCACATTTTTTTTGAAACGATCCAATGTTTTGATGCACAAATAATAAGTTAGCTAAAATATACTGTGAGGCCACTGTCAAAATTCCAATTGATTTAAATTTTTCCCTTAACGAATCTCGGGGTCCCAAATTATAAATTGATCGTATAGCCCTTTTCTGTAATGTGAATATATTCTCTATATCAGCAGCTTTGCCCCAAATTAAAATAGCATAGGACATAACACTATGAAAATAACAAAAATATACGAGTCGAGCTGTTTCTATGTCTGTATACTGTCTAACTTTACGAATTGCATAAGCCGCGGAGCTGAGTTTTCCTGATAACTTGGATATATGTGGGCTCCACTGAAGTTTGTTATCAAGGGTTATACCTAGAAATACTACTGGCTCTACGATATCCAAAGTTTCACCATTTACCATGACCTTTGTATCAACAGGTTTGACGTTTGGTAAAGTGAATTTAATACATTTAGTTTTTTGTGCATTTAAGACTAAGTTATTTACATTAAACCATTTCAATACCTGATCAAGTGCACTGTTTACATCTGCATAATTCGTTTTGGCTCTGTCGACTTCAAACAAAAGAGATGTGTCATCAGCGAACAGTACAATGTCACACGTATTCTTGACTAAATTTGGTAAATCATTAATATACACTAAGAACAGAAATGGTCCTAGGATTGAACCCTGTGGGACGCCCATTAGTACTGGAGAACCGGAAGATTTGACGCCATTTACTTCGACCGTTTGAATCCGCTGACAAAGATACGATTTGATTAGGTCGAGTGCCCTACCTTTGACACCGTAATAATTTAATTTAACTAATAAGGTTTCGTGTTGGACACAATCGAAAGCCTTGGATAGGTCGCAGAATACACCTATGATGTCATGAGCGTTCTCCCACGCTCTATAAATATGTCTAAGAAGTGCAACACCAGCATCAGTAGTTGAACGACCTTTTGTGAAGCCATATTGCTCGCCATGTAGAATATTATTAAGATTAAAGAAGGCGACTATTTGATTCAAAATAATTTTTTCAAAAATTTTGCTGAGGGCTGGCAGGATAGAGATCGGTCTGAAGTTGGTAGGATCACTATTATCACCACCTTTAAATAATGGAATAACTTTACTATATTTCATGAGGTCCGGGAATACACCGCTCATAATACAACTGTTAAAAATTTCAGCTAAACAGGGGGCAATTATGTCAATAATATCGTGAAGTACTTTCACTGATATATCCCACAAATCACCAGTCTTTTTGGAATTCAAACTTTTAAATGTCTTTATTATTTCAAAAGGCGTGATAGTACAAAAACTAAAGCTAGTGCCACACTCAGAAACATTTGATTTCAATAATAATTCGGCGTCTGTGGGAGATGAATTTAGGGAACTAGTAGTTACTAAAGGAATATTTACAAAGAAGTTGTTGAAAGTTTCAGCTATTTTGTTATCATCTTCGATTACTTTGTTATCAATATTTAAAGTAATACGACAGTCGCGACTCTTTGCCTTTCCCGTCTCGGCATTAATAACGTTCCAGGTAGTCTTTATCTTATTATCAGAGTATTTGATTTTCTGGGCAAGATGCAAGGCTTTAGCTTTTATACAAACTTTCTTAAAACATTTAGAGTATCTAGTTACGAATGCTGAGAACTCAGGACTATGATCATATCGTTTCATACCATAAAGATCATACAACTTCTTTCTACTTATATGTATACCTACAGTTGCCCATTCATTGAATTTTACTTTACTTTGCTTCTGAACAGTTTTTAATTTAAAAGTACTATTGAATTCCGTTTGTATAACGTTAAAAAGGCTATTGTAAAGAGCATCAGGATCTTCTTGTGGCCCTTGTAGGCTGGTTATTTTGCTTGCCAAGTTAGACCTGAAATTTGCTACAAGTTTCTTAGTAATAGGTCTATAAGTGGTTTTTTTTACTACATTATTTGTTTTATTTAATATTGTGATTTTTTGACCACAATGGTCTGACGTAAGATCACTGATAATAGATTTTTCCAGGGCCTCACAGACAAACCATTCTTTGCTAAATACATAAATTGTTTGATCAAAAACTAGTTTGAAGTCTGATAACATTGCCATGCTGAGTAGCAGTGCTAATTATCTGTGCCCCGAATCACTTAAAACGAACGATTGAAATGAGTGATTAAAGTCATTTGATCGAAATACTCTCCCAATGTGATACTGACGTGATCTGACACCGTAGTTCGATAGATACTGTCTGTGTTGTGTGAGGGATTATCCTAAACTCTTGCTTCCAAGGACTGTGGTAATATGATCAAACGTTCTAGCAGATTGGAATGTGTTTCTTACCTAACCAGGAGCCATCTTCCTGCGACACAGAAAGATCAGCATCAGGCCTGTAAAGCTGAGGCAGCAGTATGCCGGTGTATCCCATGACGCAGCCATGACCTACGATGTTGCTGGCGACTGCTATCGTCACGAAGCACTGTGAATAATAAATACAAGTCTACTTCCTATACATATGCTCACGTCATCTCATAAGGGTCACCGAAGAACTCACCACTCACCACTTTTTTTCACCGAAGATAGTGTCAACGTAACAGATGGTGAGTCCGTCGCCGTCTCAGGGACTATACACCTGTATTTTTTGTGTTTCTCAGATGTATGCAGGTTTCTTCACGATGTTTTCCTTCACCATAAAGCTCGTGGTGTGAAATAATTGCACTTATGTTTTCTGAAAATCTCATTTGGTACTGACCGCTGGGACTCGAAGTCTTTTGCGTTGGTAGCAACTTTGGTATAATATGTGTCTGAATAATTATAGTACTTTGCAAGAAGTATAATTAAATAAATTGGGTCACACTGAAAACAGTTTCGCAGTTAGGTTTCGCAGTTAGGTCTGCGGTTATAGTTGAGTTGTGGCCCTTTGACGACAATGTGCAACTCCAGATGTACTGGTGCTAACCACTTTGCACCAGTTTTTTATATTTTTTTGTATTTTTCTGTAAATGTCTATTCTTCTCAAGCTTTATTTCTGTTGTTGCCGTATGATTGAAGTCAATAGATGCTTATTAAATAAAACTACTTATTTTAGAATTTGAATTTTACAAGAGCCGTGGTGGCCTTGAGGTTTGAGCAGTCGCCTGCTACGCAAGCGACGCAAGTTCGAGTGAGTTTTTCTAAAAAACTTATGTACAGTGATTTCACACCACGTGCTTCACGGTGAAGGAAAACATCGTGAGGAAACCTGCATATTTCTGAGAAGTAATTCAATGAAGTATGTAAAGTGTCTGAGATGGCGATGGACGGTGAGTCCATCGCCATCTGTCACGTTGGCACTTAATCATCTTCGGTGAAAAGTGGGTGTTGTGATTACAACACCTCTGCGTACCCCTTCGGGGAATACAGGCGTGAGCATATGTATGTATGTATGTTTTCATGTACCAAAATGTAGAGTCGATGCTGATAACAATGGAATGCACGAAATTTGCGCGGATCACATAAACATTTGAAGTTCGATATGAATAGATTGCATCAATGTAATAATTAAAACACTTACTTGTTTAGCGAAAGGTGTCACGGCTCTGGATGTTGGCATCGCACTAAGCAGACACAGGTGGTGAAATGAAACAATTTGTTAGTTATATTGTATGCCATTTAAGTAACCCATACTATGTAATTTATGACTTTGCAACTTGAATGCATTGCGTCATGTATACCAAATAGGTATGCCCCGCGGTCTTGAAACCTAATGTCTTTTTTAAACGTAAGCCGTTGGCAGTAGCTAAATGGGAGTCTGGTCTTTGGCTTCAGGCCTTACCATCTTGTAACATCGGTACGCTTCTGGATGACACAACATTCAGATTGTGTGCTTGCTTGCGTTTAGGCGCAAAATGTATTGTCCCTCATCGGTGTCACTGTGGAGATAGTGTGGACATCTTCGGACACCATGGTCTGTCATGCGTCAGTAGCGCCGGTCGACGATGTCGTCATTCTTCCATCAATGACCTAATACGCCGGGCTCTGGTCACCGCCGGGGTGCCTGCTGTACTGGAACCAGTAGGTTTGGCGCACAGCGATGGCCGGAGGCCGGATGGTATGTCACTGGTGCCGTGGAGATTGGGTCGGCCGCTGGTGTGGGATGCCACGTGTGTCGATACGTTGGCTCCGTCCCATCTCCCCGGCACTGCTGTGACGGCCGGTGCTGCTGCTGCTCAGCAGGAGTGCCTCAAGCGCCGGAAATATGCTTGCATTGGTCAAGGATACATATTTTCTGCGTTTGCGGTTGAAACTCTGGGACCTTGGGGTCCAGATGCTCATCAACTTTTCAAAGAGGTTGCACGTCGTCTGGTAGAAGCTTCTCGTGACAAGCGGGCTGGGGCTTTTCTGCTCAGAGAATCAGCATTGCTATTCAACGTGGCAATGCTGCCAGCCTTCTTGGCACGATCCCGAGAGACACCGATTTGGGACAAGTTTTCTACTTGTAATTAGTTTTTAGCTACTTATTTATTATTTACAATAAAAAATATAAATATTAAAAAATAAAAAAAAAACGTAAGCCTAACTTACTCCTTGTAAAACCAGCTATCTACCAGAGAAAGTTAAATACTTTCACAGATATGAAAGTATATACGGTAATAAACATTCACAATGAAAGTATATAGGTAACCAATTTTCAGTCTATCCGTCTGTCTTGTTCCGGATGATCAAAATTCAAATTTTCTTTATTTGATTGGACTTCTAACAAAGTACTTTCAAATCGTCAGAACAACACGATTACACAGGATTATACATACTACCGCCAGGTTCGTAAGGTTGCACTTTTACTGGCACATAGCTAATATTACAAGAAGTGTAAGGAGTAAATTTTATTTAAAAAAAAATAGGTTTCCTACCGACATTGCTATGTGAACTTAGCACCCGACTTGAAGAAAACCAAATTTTTTTTTTCATCTGGAACGCATTCGTATATAGTTGTTTGTAGTGAAAATAATGTCGTTTGTAGTTGAAAAAAAAAAAGTTATGCCTCATGAAAAAATGGTCAGCACCCGACATTCGAAATCGAAAAATTAAAAACGGACGTTTATAGAGAATCGTTTGCCTACCAAATGATAAAAAAAAAATTGGTTTTTTTCGGGTGCTAAGTTCACATAGCTTCGGGACATCCATGAAATAAACCTCTTTTTTTTTTAACGCGGAGACTCCGTTATGGATACACCAAGGGCCGCGGGGGCAGCGGAAGGGTTATGTCGGACTCGCACCGACTAAACTCCACGGTGTTCCTCCAAGTCGCTAAGTGGGGGGGTGCACGTGATGCGTCTTCACATGCTTCGCCGTGACCCCCCCAGCGACTGGCCTGTCAGACCCCTCCTTACGTTACCAGATAAATCAAATAAAATAAATCACATGAGAAATTTAAGATCTTTATACCTACTTTTTTCGCTGAACCTAAAACCGTGGAGACATCTGCATTATGTACAACACTGTCTTCTTTATTTATATCGCCTGCTATGAACCTTTCCGCAATATTGTGTATCAGTAAAATATATAGTGAAGTTTTGTGTATGAGATGCGCAACAGAAAACATTAATTTTAAAGTTCAGCTTTGACACTGGTCGGGCATTAATGAAAATAATTTATACCCCTGCTTCGGAAACTAGACTTTTGAGTAGAACCGACAGAAACAGCTGACATCCTGTCAACAAGACCACGGCTGCTTAATGTCTGCAATAATAAATGTCCAACCAAGACTTCTAAGATTTAAGTTTAAAACAAAGTTTGACAACCTCAGTGTTTTTTTACAGTCTTGTATCCATAGTACAAGCTCTATAATAATAACATATTTATATGCTCACACGCCTGTATTCCCCGAAGGGGTAGGCAGACGTGTTGTAATCTCAACACCCACTTTTCACCGAATTTGATTAAGTGCCAACGTGACAGACGGTGAGTCTATCGCCGTCTCAGGCAATATACATACGTCTTTGAGTTACTTCTCAGAAATATGCAGGTTTCCTCACGATGTTTTCCTTCACCGTAAAGCACGTGGTGTGAAATCACTGTACATAAGTTTTTTAGAAAAACTTATTGGTACAGACCCCGCTGGGATTCGAACTTGCGTCGCTTGCGTAGCATGCGACTGCTCTAACCCCGAGGCCACCACAGCTCTTTAACATATTTATTTGCCACAGTAAGTACGTATACAGTTAACACACATAGTCATAGATAAGTAAATGTTACAATGGGTAATTATTACAATACTATTGAATAATGTGGTATTGCCGCAGATGGCTAAACTAGGCGGAGAGCCTGTAATATAGACATCTGAGCTCCCCAACATACATTATCATTTTTTATACTTTGTAATGTAACAGCATTTTATTGACTGTGAGAAAAACAAACATGAATGAAATAATACAATAAATTAAAGGCAGGTACGTATCCTAACTAAGTTTAAATATTTGTACTCAATCATTTATTAACATACATATGCTCACGCCTGTATTCCCCGAAGGAGTAGGCAGAGGTGTTGTAATCACAACACCCACTTTTCACCGAAGATGATTAAGTGCCAACGTGTCAGATGGTGAGTCCATCGCCGTCTCAGACACTATACATACGTCATTGAATTACTTCTCAGAAATATGCAGGTTTCCTCACGATGTTTTCCTTCACCGTAAAGCACGTGGTGTGAAATCACTGTACATAAGTTTTCATCATTTATTAACTCAAGTATAAATAAATGCTCATTTACATTCTGTACATATGATAGTTTGTGTGTGTTTACGCGTGTGTGTGTGTGTTTGCGGGTGTAGGAGAAAGATTTTATACTGTGTCAGGGAAAAAACATTTACCAATTCACCAATGAATTATTGCACTATAGTTAGCAAATTTTCGGTTCTGCTTAGTTTGAGTCTAGTCTGGGTGCTATAAAATTTGTATTATTATTATTTTTCTAATATTTAATGAATATATACAAGGAACAGTACTTAAAACTAATTACATGAAAAAAACTTGTCCCAAATCGGTGTCTCTCGGGATCATGCCAAGAAGGCTGGCAGCATTGCCACGTTGAATAGCAATGCTGATTCTCTGAGCGAGAAAAGTCCCAGCCCGCTTGTCACGAGAAGCTTCTACCAGACGACGGGCAACCTCTTTGAAAAGTTGATGAGCATCCGGACCCCAGAGTTTCAACCGCAATTATAATTTTATTTAAATTATTTATGAATAACAATAATGCCAGCTTTCTTGGCACAATCCTGAGGGTTATCCAATTTGTGTCTTCTTTTTTTTTAGTTGTGCATTTCACCCGCGTAGCCTTAATCATGGGTGAACCGAGGAACCCTAATGTTTTTTAAAATAAAAATAAGTTACTCCTTGTAACATTCTATCAGTGAAAGTCCAATCAAAATCGGTCCAGCCGTTTCGGAGATTAGCCGCAACAAACAGACAGACAGACAGAGTAATAATTTTGAAATATATTTTTTTATGTATATACTTTGGAATTACAAACAGACACTATAATTTTTATTTTACTTGGATTTTATTTTTTTCCAAAAATGTTGATAGCGTTGCAGTGCCAATAATGATGATCAATGTTTATACATCGACATAAGTACGCAATAACGCTGAGCATAGTACCTATTGATACTTCTCACTTCGATTTTGATGATTGGCAATCAATATGCCCTTGGCTTCTATTACAGCTCGATATCGAGCTGGATGTATAGATATGGTACTAGTTATATATGCCTTAAGCCACAATACAAATATAAGCGATACAGCAAGGAAACTAATAAACATTCCTACAAAATGACACAATCACAAAGATGCGCATGAAAATCTTTATATTGGCGACCCTCACGCTCTATTTAGTAAACGTTCTTATTTAAAAGTAGGTGGCTTCATCCGCGTAGATTTCATTTGATTCCCGTGGTACCATAAACTTTTTTAAATCAAAGTAGCTCTAAGTTACTCCTTGTGACATTAGGTATCTGCCAGTGAAAGTCCCGTTAAAATCGGTCCTGCCGTTTTGGAGTTAACCGGAACAAACAGACAGAGAAAAAATTTAAAAATTGCTTTTTTTATGTCAGTACCGTATATACTTTCATATACATTTAGTGAAAAGCTGTTATTTTGTAATTACAAACAGACAATTCAATGTTATTTATCTGTATAGATAATAGGCATTCCTTACTGGTTACATACATACATATGCTCACGCCTGTATTCCCCGAAGGGGTAGGCAGAGGTGTTGTAATCACAACACCCACTTTTCACCGAAGATGATTAAGTGCCAACGTGACAGATGGTGAGTCTATCGCCGTCTCAGACACTATACATATGTCATTGAATTACTTCTCAGAAATATGCAGGTTTCCTCACGATGTTTTCCTTCATCGTAAAGCACGTGGTGTGAAATCACTGTACATAAGTTTTTTTTTAAAAACTCATTGATACAGGCCCCGCTGGGATTCGAACTTGCGTCGCTTGCGGCTCTTACCCACGGCACCTTACTGGTTCTATGGCTTATATGTACACTGTGGTTAAGCTTTGGTCTGACTGGTAGCAAACTTTCCCCTATAATGGTTGGGGAGTGCGTTGACTGGCATTAAAAAAGTCACACTTACTAAAATATTACCGAAAGAAAAAAAAAACACGTTTAAAACTTTAATTAATTAATTTGGTTATCATACTTCTTCGACCATGATCTTAATTGCTGTATCATTTAATTACATTAATTAAATAATAATATTTACAGGACTTAAAACATTTATTTTAGCTAATATCATTAAATGAGTAGGAAAAAATATATTCAATTATTATTATAGGTCCTAGGTAGATACCTTGGGGTACTTTTACATTCAACAATAAACATTTACAATTCATTTTAAGCTTTGTATCCTTATATTCCTATTTTTAAGTACACTTTATCATTAATCCAGTTTTATCAAGTGCATTAATAGCCATAAATGATTAATTTTAAATAATACTAAAACAATCTATATCAATTGCGTAACATAAGTCTCATAAAATAATTACTTCCTTCAAACCTAATATCTATAGTAATGTATGCTCACTGATTTGTTTCTTCTGTCGATTTATCAAAATTAATACTGTCAATGTTTTTTATATTTTAAGCTAATAAATCAAGTAAATACGGAAGGCCATTTTTCAAGGCCTCAAACTTCACATCTTCCTTAAATAAGTCTTAATCTAAATCAAATCACAGGGCTACTGCATCTCCTGTCTTGTTTGTGAAGTTTCCAAGACGCTAATGATTGAGTAGACTTCAACTCCTCAGGTGACAATGGATGTCCTCTAAATTCGTTTTCAATATCCTGCAGAGTTTTGTCTTTGGTTTCTGGCAAGAAAAAGTAAGCTACAACGAGACAGTAGCCCACTACGGCAGCGTACACGCAATAGGCTCCGTGTATACCAATTGTGCTGAAGAATAGAGGTACTGTTTTCACTGTGATAAAGAGATTTGATGATAAGAATAGAACACTGATACCTCCAGCCAGACTCCTGTATTCTAGAGGGAATAATTCTCCAGCAATTATAAATGGCAACGGTACTGTTCCTGTAGCGATTGTAAACATATGGATATGAATTAATGCTATTCCGATAATTGGAGAGTCAAAAGGCAGTGCATTTATAGACTTGGCATAAGTATACGCTGCTGTGGTGAGGAACGAAAGGAGGTTGATGCCTACTGTGGTGAATAACATTGTTCTTCTATTAATTTTCTTGATAACGTACACAGCCATGGAGTTCGAGAAGATTCTTTGAGCGTCTAAAGTAATCACAAGCAATGGAATATTAATATCAGTACCGATCACATGTTGGAATATATCCATTGTATAAGCAGCTAGAATATTAGCCCCAGCCCATTGTCCTAACGTATAAATATGCATCATGATAAATATAGGTTTGTAAAACTCTTTTTTCTTAATTGTAAGGCCAAAAAATGCAATGTTTCTTCTCATTTTTGCACCGAATGACTCGGACAGATCGACCTCTGCTTTCGACTCCCTTACAATAATGCTTGCCTCTATCATCTTCTCCAATTCCTCCTCTTCTTCCTTATTTCTTAACCAGTGGAAGACCTTTCTGCATTCGTCGTACCTTCCTTGATCAGCCAGCCAGCTCGGGGATTCGGGAGAGTAAATCACAATCAACAAATCCACGAAGGCTATGAAAGCGCAGACCAGAGCAGTAACTTGCCATGATAAATATGATCCCATGGTGTGTACTATAAGGACACCAGTGGCTATGGTCAAAGATATGGTGGTGAGAAAAGCTCCACGGTTGTTAGGGCTGGTGTATTCCCCAATGAGGACTGGTCCTAGCGATGCGCTCATTCCCATGGAGATGCCTTGGAGGAACCTCGCGACCAGGAGGAAGGTGATGCTGTTGGCGCTGAGAATGCAGAACCACCCCACTATTAGGGGGGTTATGCTGACGATGTTGGCAGTTCTCCTTCCGTACCGCGCCATTATGGTAGGCACGATGAAATTTCCAGCGACGAGGGCGAAGCCCAGAATTGATGCTGGAAATGAGAGAATAGAATTTTAAATGTACAAACAATACAAAACAAGTTATATCATCTACGTTGCAAATTAAAATTATATTCATCTATTTAGGCTCTATTAATAATTATCAACGATTTAACAGATTGCTCAGTCAGTGAGCCTCAAAGGTTAAAATGTTCTTATTAAAAACAAGGCCTAGATTCCTTATCATGTATAAATTATGCACATTTATGCACACAATATGGACAGCCAATACAGTATGTAACATATACATAATTGTATTAATAAAACCACTTGAAGCACTGGCCTTTCTCTAGGCTACCAAGATATTATAAGGATACATTAGAGGTCAAATTGACAATTGAAACGTTTATTAATCAAGTATCAAAGTCATTTCCAGGACTAAAAACTAGGTAGCTTCCGCATAAATGAGACATTACTTTCGAAAAGGGTCTGTCATGGTCACATTCATTTCCATCACTTAAGAATCGAATACTTCTATACTAATCTAATTTTCTATTGCTACTAATATTATAGATGAAAAATTGTCTCTGATACCTTTTCACGAGAAAATTGTTTTAGCTGAAATTTGGAATAACCTCTATTGTTTTCTTTTTAGGGCTGGATATATGTCACTTAAAAACAAATGTCTATAGTCTATAATACATTTATGAATCAGTTTTTAAATTCTAGCAATTTTACGGTGTTCAGCACCTCGTCGTCGAGTGTCGAGTCAAAGTCAAATGAGAATGTTCAATTTCATATGTTTCCGACGCACTCGAGGTCGAGTTCGTCGCTGATACCTGACAGAATAACGCAGGAGGTTTCCCAATAAGATAATAATAGAATCCTTATGCAATCATAATAAAAAGCGAAAGGCTTACCAATCCAAGAGCCAGAAGAGTCATCAATGGGTATCGCGGAGTCTGGTTTCCTCAGCTGGGGCAGCAGGATGGCTGCGAACCCCATCACCAAGCCGTGCCCAGACATGTTCAGGCACACGCCGAGTGTTACGAAACACTGGAATATACAAGGGTGTATATATAAGTAAATGGATCATAATTTTCTAATAGAGTTAATTTCACGGGTAGCCTAACCTTATTTTTTTCGTGGAGAAGCCGTTATGGATACACCAACCGCCACGGGGACAGCGGAAGGGTTAGGACTCATACCGACTAAACTCCACCGTGTTCCTCCAAGTCGCTCAGTGGGGGGGGTGCACGTGATATGTCTTCAGCGACTGGTCCTGTCAGGCCTCTCCTTACGCTACCAGGCTAAACCCGGCTTTTACACTATGGGAGGGCTTAGAATACGAACGCGCACTTCAACCGCGAGTGCCATGGGCCTGTACCAATGAGTTTTTCTAAAAAACTTATGTACAGTGATTTCACACCACGTGCTTTACGGTGAAGGAAAACATATTTCTGAGAAGTAATTTAATGACGCATGTAAAGTGTATGAGACGGCGATGGACGCACCGTCTGTCACGTTGGCACTTAATCATCTTCGGAGAAAAGTGGGTGTTGTGATTACAACACCTCTGCCTACCCCTTCGGGGAATACAGGCGTGAGCATATGTATGTATGTACAATAAAATACAGTTAGCGAGTCCATCGCCCCCTCAGGCACTTTGTACTTATACGTTTTTGTATAACTTTTATATTTCATCTCAGATACAGGTATATCCAAATTTTTTGTAACGTTACATTCAAAGCGTTACATTAAGTCCATGCCACTAAACTTCTGCTCTTTTTTCTACCTCTAGTACCAATCTCCCCGTAATAATGAGCTACTTATAATTGTTACACGATTGATAATGTAGTAACGCAATTTGTTAACAACCTTGGAATATTGCGCACGTTTGATTACAATCTCTATTAAAGCTATTGTTGATAATAATTTGTAATCATACTCTTGGCGGATCTAAAAAATGAAATGGTAATTAATGATCCCTAATTCACGATGTTTTCCTTTACTGTAACACGTTAAAACTGTATTGATGAAGATAGCTTATTATAAAATTTTTTCCAAGTTACTCCTTGTAACATAAGCTATCTGCCAGTGAAGGTCTTGTTAAAATTGGTGCAGCCGTTTCGGAGATTAGCCAGAACAAACAGACAGACGGACCGAAAAAAATTTAAAATTTGTTTATTTCTTTATGTCAGTAATTAACTCAGCATGTCTTCTTCAGTCAGTCAAAAGGTGTAATTTTGGAATTACAAACAGACACTGCATTTTTTTTTATCTGTATAGATAGATCAGGGATAACGAGTAGATGAAGCCTTGATCAATCTCTACGTGGTAGCTATAAACAATTCCTTGATACTATCAGCAGCTGATACAATCTGCGGTATCACAAGTCATGAGGTGTACACCTCACTTTCAAGATACGGGGTGTCAGTGTAACATATACACTAACATATATGTTGTGATAGCATCAATATATGTGTTATCACATGTATTGACAATCTGGCACGTGGCATGATATCACACAGATGATTATCGATACATGATACTGACAAACGTATATATACGTTTTTCGTTCAATAACTAGTTCGGTATCTTATACTTAATTTCAAGAGTGGCTTGTGGTACCCTAATGTTTTTGTTTAATAAAAGTAGCCTCAGTTACTCTATGTATCATCAGCTATCTGTTTGTGAAAAGCTCGTTAAAATCAGTTCAACCGTTTCAAAGATTAGCCTGAACAGATAGAAAGAGGGATTAAAAAAAAATTATTGCTTTTTTTAATCTCAGCACCTACCGTTTTTACTTCCATGTATATAAATTTATTTATTCAATAATTAGAACGGCATACAATGCCAATTACACTAATCAGACACAGGTAATGCAATATACACATAAAATATAATATCAAAACTAAAAATAAAATATTAACATTCATCCTTTCTCGCAGAATACCATGCACTCTAACAATAGCTTGTTCCATCCGTCATCAAACACATCCACAGTAAGGTTAGACTCCAGGAGAGCATTGAGTGCAGTCAACGAACTAGGTATGGAGGACTTAGCACGAGCTACTGTTCGACTGTTGGGGACAGCGAACATCTTGTGTTTCCTACTACGCAGGTACCTGTCAGGAACGAAGAGTCGACACAGTTCACCAATCAGTTCGGGGGCGTCGATCATCCTGCGGAGAACCTTATATGACGTAGCAATCTGGTCAACCTTCTGACTTTAAGGGAATTATAATTATATAAGGGAAGTATATTTAGTGTTAAGCTTTTTGTGGAATTAGAAACAGAAACTTATGTTTTATTTGTCTCTGTAGATGTATAGAAGAGCTGTGCTCGGCGTATTCGTCCGCATAGACTCAATTTAATGGATTTGTATCTTCACATATTGCACATAAGAAAATAATCCAACAAGGATCGAATCCCACGACGTTGCAAACCAAGCTCATCACCACTAACCCAGAAGCCACAAATTTTTAGATAAACAAACAACATATATATAGGTGATACTGAAAATAGTGAACCTTGAGCATCCCATATAATAACGTTAGTTTATTTAAAGTTTAAGCCAACTCACCGATACTTGCCAAAAGATGCTCAAATGATGTAATGTTTGTGAAACAACGCGGAATGGTGATAGTTAAATGTTTCCGGGTTTAGTTTTGTTGTATCTTACCTGGGGCCCAACTATGAGCTCTTATTGCAATGATAGCTCAGATGTGTGACAAATATGAGACGAACTATCATGGCAATAAGTGGTTATGGTGAGGCCCCTGTAGGCCTTAACAAAGTAACGTTCTCTCGCGCTTGCGCTAATGAAAATGATTTATTCAGTTTAGGCACTTATGAATGTCGAAGAATTAACTAACGGTTCGGAAACTAGCCTTCTGCGGAGAACCAGCAAGAAACTAAGCTGGCATCATAATATAAACTGTTGCCGACGGACTACATTTTTTTTAAAAATACACCGTGAGAAGCCGAGACCGCAGGAGAATAGCCATCTCTATATGTCTCTTATCTATTACTTACTATATGAATAATTTAGTTTTTTTCTTGTTGTTTTCGATTAGAATTCAGTCAAAAAATTGAGTGCTTTTGCTTGAGTTCATTTTTAAGTTTCTAACTCTCAATAAATTCTTTAAAGTGATTGTGAAACGCTTATTACTGGCGGGGAGGCGATAAAAATGTATGCAAATGCTATAAATCAGTGGCATCACATATGTCAATTCCGAACATTTCGTATCGTTTCTTTTAGCGATAATCTGGGGATAATGTTACTTTGTCTTCAGGCCCTGCTGGTACAGCTAATACAGAAACATCTTCACCCTGCCTTTATAAATAGGAAAGATTTGTGTGTAAGTATGTTTGTATTGAATAGGATCCATAACTACTGGACCGATAAGAAAAAATCTTTCAGCAATGGATAGCTACATTATCAGCCAGTAGCATAGACTGTATTTTATCCCCGTACTCCCGCGGGCACGAGAACTACGCGGGTGAAACCGCGTGAAGTCCGCTACTATCCCATACTTTGTGGGCTTATATTAGTTCCATTAGTTTTCACTAGATGGCGTGAGTCGTAGAATAGATCGCGCTGTTAAAAATTGTATCGGATTATATAAGTAATAATGATAATAACAATAATATTTATTAGGGCATTACTCTTAGTACAGAGTGCAGAGGAACTGTGTGTGAAACTTAAAAGCAAAGTAAAATTAAAACTAAAACCTTAGAATAAGAAAAGTAATTTTAACAAATTAACCAATAAGTATCTTTGTTCCTCTTTTTAACGGACAATGTTTATGAATTCTATATATATTTAAATGTCCTATGCTAATATGATTCCCGCAATTTTTGGAAGACCAAAATATATTCGTTCTTCTGGTATCTTCGAACCTTCCGGACTAGTTATCTCATTATGTAATTGTAGCCCACTTCACATAATCATAGGTATTGTAAAACACGTAGTTTCATAGTGATGTCACTGGCCACCGCCAACGTAATGAGAAAAAAATAAACACCAGATTTTATGTCGAATCATTAGATTTCAATCACAAAATGCTTAATTAAAATAAGTCTAACGTGGATTTTCCTCTATGTTTACTCAAGCAAAGAAACAGAACGAAAATTGGTGATTTAGATACGGACACACATACAGACTATAAATATCGTAACGTTATTTAACCGATGAAAAGAAGGGGTCTCCAGTCATCCAGTATTTTTTTTCATCCATTATTTATGACAGTGAAGTGAAGTGCCATGGTGGCCTTGACATTTGAATAGTCGCCTGCTACACAAGCGACGCAAGTTCAAATCCCAGCGAGGCCTGAACCAACGAGTTTTCCTAAAAAAAAACTTATGTACAGTGATTTCACACCATGTGCTTTACGGTGAAGGAAAACATCGTGAGCAAACCTGCATATGCCTAAGAAGTAATTCTAAGACGTTTGTATATCTATCAACGCACAGCCCAAACCACTGGATGAATCGGGCTGAAATTTGTCATGCAGGTAGATGTTATGACGTAGGCATCCGCTAAGAAAGGATTTTGATTAATTCTACCCCCAAAGGGGATAAAATAGGGGGTGAAAGTTAATATGAAACTTTGTCAATTTTAAACCGACCGAAACCGCGGGGTACGTGTTTACAGAACTTTGTATTATACCTCATTGTGAGGAAATCTGCATTTTTCTGAGAAGGATATTAAAATATTACATACATCCGCTCTCCCTGAAGGGGTAAGCAGAGGTTTTGTAATAACAACGCCCACTTTTCACCGAAAATGATTAAGTGCCAACGTTACAGATGGCGAGTGTCAGGCACTTTTGGTACAGTTTACATTAAAAAAAGTATCTATAACTCAAATCGGTGAAGTCGTTTCTGAGTTATAGCGAGACTAAACAGTAATATATATCCGAAAGTTTAAGATATCCGACCGACACATGTCTATAACAATTTATTTTCTAATAACAGTATTTACCTTCGCAATGAAGGTAACAATTATGATAATTATCTTAATGAGTGAGATAATACCAAAGTGTGAGATAAGATATTATTTAAATCTTTAATGTAACACTTTATATACTGTAACCATGGTATTTTTTCTGTGATGGCAATCTTAAGGCCTGTCTTTATAACACCGTTAGCTTGGTACCCACATAGATTTTATTGTTATTCTTTTGAAAATAAAAATTGCCTAAGTTACTCATTGTAAACCCAGTGAAAGTCCCGTTAAAATCGGTTCAGCCGTTTCAAAGATTACCCTGAACAAACAGACAGACAGATAAATAAAATTTAAGTGTTTGTTTGTAATACCAAATTGACAGCTTTTTAGTAAATGCACACGAAAATATATATACACGCTACCAACATAAAAACTATTTAATGTTTTTTTCTGTCTGTCCGTTTATTCTGAGTAATCTCTAAAACGGCTGGACCGACTTAGCGGGACTTTCATTGGCAGATAGCTGATGTTACAAGGAGTAACTTGGGCTATATTTATTTTTAAATAAATTAGGGGCGCGCGAAATAAATCACCCATTAAATAAAAATAAAGTCTACGCGGGTGAATCCACGGGTAATAGTTTTACAAAACACCCACTTTTCACCGAAGATGATTAAGTGCCAACGTGACAGATGGTGAGTCCATCGCCATCTCAGACACTTTACATACGTCATTGAATTACTTCTCAAAAATATGCAGGTCTCCTCACGATGTTTTCCTTCACCGTAAAGCACGTGGTGTGAAATCACTGCACATAAGTTTTTTTTTAGAAAAAGTCATTGGCACAGGCCTGGAATTCGAACTTGCGTCGCTTGCGTAGCAGACGACTGCTCAAACCCACCACCACAGGTCTCATGACAGGGTTAATTAAAATCAGTAAATACAGTAGGCAATATCAATTAACGCACAATGGAAGTAATTGTGTCAATTGCTTTAAATAAACAGTGTTGATTGATAGCATCGATCAACGTATTTGCAACTTTCCCCTCCAAATGACATTAGCGTCAAGTCCTTTCCTTTCCTTTATTTATTAAATGGCGATGAGCTTAAGTAAAACTATTCCGCCAATGTCAAGTGATTGTTGAGAAAAATATCTTGTAAATTGTTAAAAATATGTGGAGGAACCCATTGGATGCATCGCTGTCTCGTTAAAATTCATCGTCAAGTCTCATTGTGATTGTTAATCGACTCGGTGACGGTGACAGATCACACGTCACATACATCTGTCACTTACAGAATGTCAAACTAATACAATGAGGTTTGATGGATACTGATGACTTCATACAACATCTAAATGCTTACATTTCCATACATTAACTAGTCGTAATCTACACTAATATTATAAAGAGTAAAACTTTGTTTGTTTGGTTGTAATGAATAGGCTCAAAAACTACTGGCTCGATTTCAAAAATTCTTTCACCATTGGATAGCTACATCGTCAGCGTGTAACACATGCTTTATTTTATCCCCGTAGTCCCACGGGAACGGGAACTGCGCGGGTGAAACCGCGTGAGGTCCGCTAGGAATAAAGAGGAAAGGTTTGTATGTATGTTTGTAATGAATTGGCTCAAAAACTAATGCCCCGATTTTTTAAATTCTTTCACCATTTAAGTGCTACATTATTACTGATTAATAAAGGCTATATTTAATCCCCGTACTCCCACGGGAACAGTAACTAATATTAACAGTAAGAAATCGCCTAACGTGCGCTTGTCAGCAAATATAATAAACTCTACACAAATAAATAAAATTTAAGTGTCTGTTTGTAATGCCAAATTATCAGCTTTTCACACGATTCATATGAATGTTTATAGGATACAGACATTAAAACACATATTTTTTTCTCTGTCTGTATATTGTCAGCTAGTTTACTTAATACGCGACATTGTGTGCTTAGAAACACTTATTGGTACTTAGCGTTAATAGCCATTACAAACAAACTGACGGTAATGAAGAGTGCTCTGTCATATGTCTTCATTCGGACACACCCGAGCAATTAATCAAGTGGAAGTGGCTGCGGGTAGGCACTCAGCCAGTTATTACCAGTATAATCAATTAAGATACGTAACGATATACGTGAATTACTGTATTCAATGAGCCGGCTAGAAGGTATCTAGTATTTTTAACGAATGTTAAACGTAGTAGTTAGCTATCTTATCACAAGATGGCGTTGTATCATTTTACATCTCGATGTTACGATTCTCTTTTAGTTGTCTATATAGTTCGGTGATAAACGTCAATAATGTGGTCTTCAAGTGGTCGTTAAGGGAACCAATCAATACAGTGGTGGAATCAATAAATACCAGGACTGCCCAAGTTACGGTGTTTCATTCAACCAACCAAGGTCTGCCCCGACTGATCCTGGCTCCCAGGCCTAATTTGTCATACACAGCATTTAATCAGAGATTTATGAGAATACAGGCGACTGGGACCACTAGCTAACTGGAACCGCGTACCCAGTTGCCTGATTCGATTTTATTATCAGGCAAGTGGGACTACTCGCAATTTTAACCAGAAATCCGTTGTTTAAGCCGGCTTTTAGTAACGATAGATTTATGAGCAATTTCTACAAAAATAATTTTTAAGACAAGCTTTTCTGAAATGTCTATGAATGTCTCACGTACTCCTACGTAAGCCCTTTCATCTATACAGATAAATAAAATTGAAGTGTCTGTTTGTAATTCCAAATTAGCAGCTTCAGCCTCAGGTTGATCCTTTTGAAACCTATAGGGTTAAACCCGGGTTGATTTTTTTTTATTTGCATGTAAGTATATATTGTATACTTTTACATTCCAACAGCTGTTCCATTTTGCTGTCTGATAGCTCAATCATGACAATACGAGCTCACGGTTAGGCTCCTCATTAATATAATTGACAGTTGGTACCGTGATATATACCTAGAAATTAGCAGCACCATAAAAGTACATTAGATCAAAAATAAAACTTTTTTCATCATGAGGGACACTTGGAACACTCATTGAATGTCATTTCTCTTACGATAACTTACGTTAATTTACTACTTTTAATTTTTCTCTGTCTGTCTGTCTGTTAATGGGACTTTCACTGGCAGATATCTAATCTTACAAGGAGTAACTTAGGCTACTTTAATTTAAAGAAAACATTAGGTTCACTCATGAAATTAACTCTACGCGAGTAATACCGCGGGGCACAGTACTTTGTAAGTCATGACCCAAATGCCATTCGCCAGACAAATTATATGCGACTGAGGCAAAATGCTTGCTAAACAGACTAGGTTGTCGCCATGACACGCAAATATATCATTTAACAGCACTTTAGACTTGGCGAGTATATTGCTAGCCTAATTAAATACATTACGTAACAGCTTTATTGCATTTTACTATTTTACGCTGACATTAGCATACACTTTCGCTTTCTGCTTGGTAAATTTTTATTTAATTGAATGTACTCGGCTGGTATCTTAGCCGAGTTTCTAGCCAGTTTTCTCAGAATGCTAGTTTCTGACTCGCTTTTAAATAAAAGAGTATGGGTATGAGTGCTTTACCAGGGCCCGTAGACAAAGTAATATCCTCGCAAATAACAACGATTCAAAATGTATGGGAACGATATATCGCACCCTTAGAACGATAGGGGCTCAATTCAGGAATGAAATGTTTTTGGAAATCGCAATCTAGATCGGCCGGCAAGTAATTATTTCACTAGTTTTGAGTGCAATGAGAATTTTTGTATTTTTCTTGTATAGTCTAGACTGTGTTTTGTCGATAAATGAAACAATAATCTGAAATTTTAGAGAACTTGGGGTACACAATAAATTGCTAGGTCTGTCTATGATTATCTTAATTAGTTTTCACAATATTTGGGGTTGATCCCCTATTGTTCTGAGGGTGCGGTATGTAAAGTCAAAAAAAACCGGGGAGTTTGTTTCGCCGTTTCTTCTCCTGACAGGCTTTTCGAAACCGTAGTTAATTAACCTATGTTAGCATAAAAAAATTGCCGTTCAATGAGTGATCAAAGTTTCCCGAATATTGAATTTCTAGATTATTTTATATTGTTCCTGATTTATGTAAATTCCGTACATTTCGTATCATTTCTATTAGCGGCGGTGCGAGAGAGTGTAACTTTGTCTAGGCCTACAGGGGGCTAAGTAAAATCGTTTAAGCAGTGCGTTTTAAGTATCTAATTGATACGTCATAGCTTAGAAATTCTTAATACGCTTTGCTTAAACCGATTATGGTAGTCATTAGGAGGAGCTCGTGGCACAGTTGCTATTGCGCATATCATTCGATCAGCAAAGTTAAGCAACCCTTACCCTAGTCAGTAGTAGTAGTGCCTCGGAGAGCACGTTATGCCGTCGGTCCCGGTTGGCAATTTATCATCTTTGGCAATCGTTACAGGTCAGTCGCCCAGATCACAGATTTTCCTCGTTAAAGGAGTTACGAAGGTCAGATGGCAGATCAGGTGATCAGCCACAATTGGTTGACAAGTGCTGCTTACCCCTTCAGGGACCCTTCTAGGCATGTAATGTGACGTGAGCATATAATAAGTTCTTGAATGCAAGTTTCATTACAATATAAGGGCTATTACAGAATCTCCGTACAATGTATTGTACGGAGATTCTGTAATCGCTATGTATATTTGCTCATGTTTTCCTTTGTCTGTTTGTCAGTCAGTCGTTGGTAAATAGTAGGTGTACATAATCACGCTATCGTTATGTACAATTTTATCGAGTCACACTGATTTAAATAATTTGAACTTGCTTTGCAAGGCACAGTTTTCTGTAGCCGGTGATTTTTAGCTCGAACAATTACAGGCTTGTGACTTTTCACAAAATTATTCTTTATTATATTGTATTTGTCTACTCTAGCCTTCTTACAGGATTAACAAAATATTTTCTAAAGTATAGCATATGTTTAAATGGAGGTGGGTATGTCACTGACCTGTCGAAGCTGAGGCGTTTAAAGTTACATTTGTAACTGTCAAAGCGATGAAAGATTACTGCCGTACGAACGTAACGTTACTTACGATACTTAAAATATCTTCAATATCCTAATCACAATTTAGTGATTTATTTTTTATTACAAGTAGGTTTTCTACTTCAAATGCTAACAAGTATGCAGCTGACTTGAGCGCCAAGATTAGGTTAACTAATTTACGTTGACGATATCGACTGCGTGTTTTCTTCATTTTGTATGGGAACGTTGAAAAATGCACAAGCGTCAAGTGTAGGAAGACAGCGCAAAACACAAGGTCCAACGTTCGAAAGGTTCCAACGTGTTAAAATCTACTCTTTTTTTTATTGACGAGGGGGAAACCTTCAAAAGGTCCACGACCGCCCTGGGAGAGGCAGGTCCGGGTATGTGGGATTTTTACCGCACTAAAACCCCCCCGGTGGCCATTCTCAGTGCTCAGGGGGGACTCCGGGTACTCTGATAGATCGCACCGGTGTCCCCCCACACGGGGCACATCTCCGGGGCAGCTGTGTCGCCGCCCCTGGAGACCTCGCTGAGTAAGGCAGCGCGAGCCACATCGCGCTGCCACCTTCCCGGGCCCGCGGCTCGGTGGACAAAGCTCCCACCCCGACCATCGGCAGCAGGCACTCCGGCCCCCTTTTAGTCGCCTCTTACGACAGGCAGGGGATACCGTAGCCAAATACTTAGACCCTGGCTATTTGGTGGAAAATCTACTCTTGGTAACATACTTAAAGTTCGTTATCAGGTTAACTTGAAAGGGTAACCTCTAAAAGATACATTTGTCTGTTTGCAGATTTTTTTCTTTAAGTACATAGTACACAGTGATACTATCCAAATACTTTGACTACGTCTGTTAATTCGTCACATTATTTAAATATTTTATCTTGAATTGCTCTTTACATACACACTCGTGTTGCTCTTGGGGTAGGCACAGAAGATAGGGCAAGAGAGTGAGAATGGAAAACATGAAAGAGATCTTATTTCAACGTAAATATATTTTCCATTCGACACGGGACTCTATACCTTAGGGCTTGTAGACAAAAGCAACTCACGCATCTAAAACGATTCGTGCTTGATTGATGTTAATTCCATACATTCTGTATCACTGCTATTACCGCAAGTCATCTCAAGTCATTTGTCATCTCAAGCTACACGATTATTCATAGTAAGATTAGTTTTTATAATATACATACATATGCTCACGCCTACATTCCCACAGGGAGTACGCACAGGTGGTGTAACAACACCAACTTTTCACCGAAGATGATTGAGACGTGAGACATGGTGAGTCTATCGCCGTCTCAGACGCTACACGTCTTTGAATTGCTTCTCAGAAATATGCAGGTTTCCTCACGATGTTTTCCTTCACCGTAAAGCACGTGGTGTGAAATCACTGTACACAGGTTTTTTTTAGACAACTTATCGGTACAGGATCGGTATCAATCTTGCTTGCTTGATCGGTATCAAGGCCATCAGAGCTCTTTTAGTTTTTATAAAAAATATATATCTACATTTGTGCATTGGAATTGTGTTCTGTATAGAAAAATATTTTCGAAAAAGTAATATATACTGATTTTCTTACCCGGTTCTTCTCATTAAAACGACATCTGAATACTGTATAATCATATCGATCTGACAAATTGAAAGTATTTTGAGAAAATCTGATAAAATAAAGATATTTTGAATTTTGAATCTGAATTTACTAGTTACCTAATTATTTCCGAAATCAGTTTAGCTCGTATTTAAGGAAGCAAAAACATAGTATATTTTTATACATAGACAGAATATTCGAAATAGATCCAACAGGTCAACTAAATGTTTATCAATAAACATAAGCCCGTAACGTGATTAAAATTCAATTAACTACTACACAACGTGTTAAAAAAGTTAATGAATTAAATTTTAATAAAATAGCAAAGAATATTGAGATATAAACTCACTTGTTTCTTGAAAGGTGTGATCCATACATTTTTCTTCTCCATTTTTCCAACACAAAACTCCCTACACCATGTCCGAGCACAACCGACCTCTCACGTCCACCGTATGTTTACACTGATACAATTGTAAGGCGGCAATGCATCTGTCATTTTATCGAATGTCAATCATCATGGCGATAAGATCCAATGCTGGATTGATCTATTCATTCGATAAGCATGACTACATAAATACGTAGTGTATGTAATCGCTTGAGGAAACTGGCAGAATGCCCGGTACGGTGTATTTTGATTCGATGTTGTGTGACTCAGTGATGGCTGTAACCGAATGTAACTTTTACTCGGATATTTGTATATCCGAAACATTTCGTTTTATACACTCTTTTTATTTATGGATGGTTAACAACAGGTTTATTCATTCGAGGTCTTAGCGTGATGATATACCTATATCATATAGCTTTCCTCGGTAAATGAACCATCTAACACTGAACTATTTTTATATTAGCGCGTTCAAGCATACGAACAAACCAACTCTTCAGAATGATTTTAACAGATAAAATACTTACTTAAGGAATAGTATTTTTTATAATCTTTAAATACTGATAGCCTCGACCTTTGGTCTAGTGGTTGCAAACGCTACTGCGGAACACGAGGTCCTGGGTTCGATTCCCGGGTAAACAAAGTGTATTTGAATTTTTCCATCTGTACTTTCCCAGTGGTACCCCGGAGACCAGATTAGTAAAATTTTCGCTGCAGATTATTATGAAAATGATAAAGAAGCGTGAAAATCAAAACAATTTACTTAACTATATCCGAAAAATAATTATAATTTCGATTTTTTTGTGAAATATCCGAATCATTCGGTCAACGACCCAAGTGAGTCTCATCACTAAACTGACCTATGATAGTCAATGTCATGGTTCCCAGTAGCCCAATATACTAATGTGTCTTGTTTGTTAATTAACTCGCATTGAATTAAATTGAAGTTACATTAATGACTTCATTAGAATTAGCTACATTACATGTTTCGAACTCCTTGCTGATGAAAATATTAGAAATTATTTATTTCCAGAATCGTGATTTTAAGTACTACTGGCGCCATCTATGTCACGTTATAGGAACGTATATAGAGTTGGTAGATATATGAATTCAAACACGTTAATCGTATTACGATGTAGTTCGCAATTTTCCCGAAAGATGCTGCTTAAATAATCGTATTTTTCTAAGTAAAGCAAGGTAATTGGTTTAAAATAAGTTTACGAATGTCGAATAAATTAAATAAACAGCGAATATTGTGTTAAATAATTGAAAATAAGTCGGAAACATACGCGATGTATGCCGATTTAAATCTCTCTACCTTAACATATTTACTGCTAACTTTGCATCTTCGTAAAGTCGCTAACTATTGGACGCGCAGATGCGTCGTTAGCAGAGAACGAGTTTAATCAATACAGTCTTAAATTCCTTCGCCCTTATTACAAAATGGTTTAAACCAAGATTAGAAAGTCGAACTAAAACTATGTCCATCCCTTTTTAAATTCGTATCACAATAAGAGAACCAACTATTATTTTTAGGTGTTTTTTTGAAATAAGTGGGCCTTTTTTCAAATGTATCATAACATTACAAAGGTAATATTCAAGCAAACGATATTTGAATTAAAGCAAAATTACAAAATAACAGGAATCACAATAAAAATTTAGAATCAGAGTTAAGGTTCTTGCCTGACGCGCAGGTAGCCGCCACCGATTACACTGCCCCTTACCTCCCACCCCAACACCCCACCCCTGATCCTGAATATCGGCTGAAATGAAAACGATTCGAACCAAAATTACCACAGTATAAATATAAGCAGAGGAATGAGAGAGGGGAATGGATGATAATATACCACGCTACAAATACATTCTCATAGAATAGTAATACTATTGGCACTATACTTTTATTACAATTAATTAATCTTTATTTGATCTTGACTGGCTGGAATTTCCCACTCAAATTAAAAACATCTTTATTTAATTAGACTTGTAACTACTATCAAATCGTCAGAATGACATAATCACAATAACACAGGATTATACATGCTACAGTCAGTTTCGGAAGGTTGCTTTTACTGAGAAGAACCTGGCAGGAAACTCAGTAATTACTCTTTTCAAAAAAATATTTTTCTATTTTGAGTAATACAATATAAATCATAAACAATATATATAAGCCCATGGGCACAGTTCCAGTACACAAAAGTCGATAAAAAATATAAAAACTAAAAGTAGGTACTATGTATAATTGTGTAGCTTGAGATGACCAGCCATCGCCCTCTTCACGACCTATACGATCCTATTTATACTCTATGTAAAATGCGCAATATAATGATCTGTCAACGTCGTCTATGAAGAGGAATGAGTCCAGTTACTCCGGCCACCCCTACGGGGACCCAATTAAAACATGACCTGTCACAATATCATTATCTTTATGTTAATTGATAAAACACAATAAATGGATTGTTAATATTCATATTGTTTTAGTGCGCTTTTTATCAAGTGCATTACCTACCAGAACTGCAATTATATTACTACTAGCTATGCCCCGCGGTTTCACCCGCGTGGACTTAATTTTATGGGTGAATTTTTTCACGGAATTCTAACATAAAAAGAATACCCTAAGTTACTCCTTGTGTCCCGTGGAAATCGGCCCAGATGTTGAGAAAATGTTACAAATTTGTTTTTGATGTATGCACCTTATATACTTTAACTAGCGGACGTCCCGCGGTTTCACCCTCGTAGTTCCCGTTCCCGTGGGAGTAATGGGATAAAATATAGTCTTTCCGATATAGTCGCAAAGACTATATTTGATCCCTTTATTATTTGAGATTTAAACTATCCTATCTCTCAAGTTGGATCGAACTGCACATGGTGTGCGAATTTTATTATAATCGGTTAAGTGGTTTAGGAGTCCATTGAGGACAAACATTGTGACACGAGATTTATATATATATATATATATATATATATATATACTTTAATATGCATTAAGTGAAAAGCTGTTAAGCTTTGAAATTACAAACAGATACTTAATTTTTATTTATCTGTATGTATACATTTTCCGGGATATAGTATCCTATGTCCTTCTCCTGGTTCTAACCTACCTCCCCACCGATTTTCAGCCAAATCGGTTTAGCCGTTCTTGAGTTATAAATAGTGTAACTAACACGACTTTCTTTTATATATAGATGTTAAGTATATTCATTATACATTAACAGCTTTTCACTAAATACAAATCTATAAATATAAAAACGTTATATAGGTTTATGTACTCTTCAACATTATTTTCAATCACAATGTGCCACAGTGATGATGATGATGAATGTTTTTGAAGAGTAATTCAGTACTGAGTTTCCTGCCAGGTTCTTCTCAGTAAAAGCAACCTTCCGAACCTGGCGGTAGCATGTATAATCCTGTAAATTGTGTGTCATTCTGACGATTAGAAAGTGCTTTGTAAAAAGTCTAATCGAATAAAGATATTTTTGACTTTGACTTTGATGCTAGTATATTATAATTATTTTTATTGTTTCTATCATGAGAGCCGTGGTGGCCTCGCGGTTAGAGCAGTCGCTTGCTACGCAAGCGACGCAAGTTCGAATCCCAGCAGCATTCGAACCAACGAGTTTTTCTAAAAAAAAAAACTTACGTACAGTGATTTCACACCACGTGCTTTACGGTGAAGGAAAACATCGTGAGGAAAACTGCATATGTCTGAGAAGTAATTCAAAGAAGAGAGAGATATGTATAGTGCCTGAGACGGCGATAGACTCACCATCTGTCACGTTGGCACTTAATCAAATTCGGTGAAAAGTGGGTGTTGTGATTATAACACCTCTGCCTACCCCTTCGGGGAATACAGGCGTGAGCATATGTATGTATGTTTTATTGTTTCCCTATCTGTCTCTCTGTCTGTTCGGGCTCGCTTCACCGATTTTAACGAGATTTTCACTGGCAGATAACTGATCTTATAAGTAGTAACTTAGGCTACATTTACATTTCAAAGTCAAAGTCAAAAATATCTTTATGCGATTAGATTTTTTACAAAGCACTTTCAAGGACCCTTCTGGGATGGCGTGAGCATATTTATTTTAGTTTGACGGGTTTTTTTTCAAATGACATCTGATTCCTATAGCGATGGATGTGCAGGCCCTTTGTATAAATAATCAGGTGACACATCGGGTTGAACCAAGTGCCGACCCCAACAACGTATGGGATAAGGCCAGGGAGATTAAGATTCATATTCACATTCATAGAAAAATAATTATAAATTCTAGTACTTAATTACGTAGTATATTTTAAAGTGTGCAATAAAGAATGATGTATATAATGAAAAAATAAATGCTGATATGTTTAATATGTGGTTAAAATGTAACTGCAGTACTTAATAAGATAATTAAGTTAATATTTACATGCCCTAAAATTGGGTGAAATATGTGATTCCTGTAACCTTTAATAACACCTACCCTTTGTACCATATTTCATGTGAATAAATATTATTTCTATTTCTATTTCTATATTTATTGCAATGATGTTTGTTTGTTATTAAGATCCATATTCCGAGAGTTCTCGTAATTTGGAATTACGCAATCCGCGATGCGTAATTGCGTAATACTATAGCGTCCTTTCACCCGCTTTGGGTAATTATATATTGCATGGATACAAATAATTATAAATCTAATCAACAAGCTTCGACCCGTGACTTCCTCTGCGTGGTACTTCTAATTTGGTGATGTAAATGGGAAAAACGCTGAAACTATTTTGTATATTACATTTATTTTGAAGCCTTAGTTTAAATGGAGCTTATCTACTTTAGTGTTCCCAAAGGGGACTTCTCTGTCACTAAGCTATATCTCATAAACCGTGATAGGCATATGAAAAGTTCACAGATGATGTAAGTATTTCTGTTGCCCCTGTATCAACAAATACCTACTAGAAAACAGAATTTAATTAATATTCAAGGAGCTCGCATAGAACAGACATGAAGTTTTCGTCGCTATTATAGATACACGCGAGTCCGACTCACACTTGGCCGTTTTTAAGCTCAAAGATTAATATCGTGCAGTGAAAACTAACTTTGTCCATATCTATTTAGTAGTTAGTAAAATTATATAATGCTATCACCACAGAAAATATACCTACTTATCCCACGGGAATATATCCCAAAGGTATTAACAGCGTGTTACAAATAAATTATGTCAAGTTTATACAAGCATATATAGATAACAATTTATAATAGCTTGCGACTGCAGCTTTGCCTGTGTGGTAATAATCTATGCAGATAAAAAAAATAAGTGTCTGTTTGTCATTCCAAATTAACAACTTTCACTAAATGCATATGAAAGTATTAAAAATAAAATCTCTGTCTGTCTCTCTGACATTCACTGGCAGGCAGCTAAAATGTTATAAGGAGTAAAATAGGCTACGTTTATTTAAAAAAAAAATTAGGTTTCGGTTAAGGTTCCCATGAAATTAAGCATTCGCGGGTAAAACCCGCATGTAAATATGTTCACGCCATTCCAGAAGTGTCCCCAAAAGGGTAAGCAGGTGTTGTGATAACAGCCGCTATTCATACATGATAATTATATGTCAACGTGACAGATGGTGAGTTCATTGCCGTCTCAGGCACTCATACGTATAAAAAAAAGAAATGTACAGAATTCGACCCGTTACAATTTTATTATAAGTAGAGATAACATTAGTGTTACGTGAATATGAGAGCGGAGAATATGTTATTGTGTCTTGTCAGTTCGTCAGCACAGCGTACTGCTGTCTTATAGCATTATGTAGTAAATATTATGTGTAATATTTAGTCAAAGATTGTAAAGTTAAGATTATCAGGAATAATTGCCGTCAATAAAATCCCAACGCGACTTGTAAATATATAATGTGTTTCAGTTGCTCTTGTGTTATGATGTGGTGACAACATGGCAACACCTTTTGTAAAACAAGTAAGATATTCACCTTACTCATTATATTCATAATATTTTTTTACAATATTAAATTCATAAATGTATTTTTTATGTAGGTGTCGTAAGGAGCTATGCGCGCTCAGCGAATATTTTGGATAAATTGCCCATTGGCATTTGTTAGCGTTTTTTCATATAAAAGGCCAGCGCTCATAACTCCTGACGACACCTAAAACACAATAATCACCATTGGAAATTTATATACACAATTCTTGAAGTTCAATGTTAGTTATAAAGTTCTTTGAGGGTTTTTTCAATTTATTTTAATCTATTACGGTTTCACCCGCCTGCACTTAGTTTCATGCTTTAACTCGCGGAACCCTAATTTGTTTCTTAAATAAATGTAGCTTAAGTTACTCCTTGAAGCATCAGCTATCTGCCAATGAAGTCCCGTTAAAATCGGTCGAGCCGTTCCGGAGATTAGCTGGAACAAAGAGACAGACATACAGAGGAAACATTTCAAAATTGTTTTTTTTTTATTTCATTTTTAAATTACAAACAGACACTCAAATATAATACTATAACTGTTATTGAGCTTTTCCATTCCTGTAATTTCCCAGTAACAGCCCGGAGTCTGGATAAGTAGCCGGTTAATGTCAATAGACTCGCCACCTATTATATGGGATTTAAACGTAACTGGTGAAATGTCAGTGTATTATAATTACACCCTTCTACTCTTTCAGAGAATAATCATGAGAATTCGGTGTCGGAGAAAAAGGAACAGTTGTCTTCTAGAAGTTGTAGGGTTTTATGAATATATCACTATGTTGAAGTCGTAAATATCTAGCTCCAACGATAATGTAGTTATACTTATACATAGTCAACTTTGAACGTCAATTACTCGAAAACGGAAGAAGATATTTTTGTCATTATAATTTTATTTGCTTCCTAAAATTATACCCTATCACATATTTTAACAGCTGTTCTATTTTCCCCGATACCCTGTATACCTGACACGTTAACAACTAATAAGTGGATGATGACATTTAAGCCAACGAAGGCTTGAACTTATAAATAAACTTACTAGTTTCCACTGTGTTCTAGGCATGGGTCGTGGCAGCAGTTCTGTGTAACATGGCTGGTCAGGGTTTACTCCTCGGCTACACCACCAGCCTGCTGCCAGTCCTCAGTGACCCCAACTCCTCGGTGAAAACGGATCTGAACACTGCATCTCTTGTTGGTACGCATTTTCATACCTTTTATAAGACACAGTTGCTCAAACTCAATCTTAAAAGAATCAAAATTGTAAATATCTTTTTTTGAAAAGAGTAATTACTGAGTTTCTTGCCAGTTTCTTCTCAGTAAAAGCAACCTTCCGATCCTGGCGGTAGCATGTATAGTTCTGTGTAATCGTGTCGTTCTGATGATTTGAAAGTACTTTGTTAAAAGTCTAAGCAAATAAAGATATAACTAATTGAATTGAATTTAAAGAAACTTCGACAGTTGTTTTGTGACTTTATTAACAAGAACTCAAAATAAATGAAATAAACAAAGCTCAGCAGAACACGCATCACTAGATCAATGATGAAGTCTTTGTATAAAATAAGTTTGTATAGAATAAGCAACACTTGATAACAACACTTGAAAAACACATTCACACGATAGCACAATAGCAAATACACACACTCACGTACACACACACACACACACACACAAATCCACTCATACATATACTAGTTTTCTTTCAAGTTGTCCACAATTAATATTAAGCAAGCTGTGTTTACCTGTACGTAATTTGTACATCTAGTTTAAAAGCTTCTAAAAGCTTTTAAAAGCTAAATAAATAAAAAATTAAATAAATAGGAGAATGTGTTGAAGAAAAGTAAAATTACAATATATTAAATAGTAAGCATATCTTTACGAAAATTACAGAAGCACTAGTAGTAGCAGTGTCATTAGGTAAACCTATTTGCCACCTTCGTTCTAGTATAAACCAAATCAACACAGATAAACTTTATAGTATGCATATATCACAATATAATTACGGTACAAGGTTCACATGTACACAACACACGTGTAAAAAAAATTTTATTGTTCCACCGTAACTTTGATATTTAATGGAAGCTATTTTTATTGCTGCGATTACAGTATATGATTTAAAAATATATGCTAGCTGTGCCCCCTTATTAAAATCGGTCCAGTTGTTTCGGAGTTTAGCCAGAACAAACAGACTGACAGAGAAAAAAAATAGTACTTTCATATGCAATGAGTGAAAAGCAGTTAATTTATGATTACAAACAGACACTTCAGTTTTATTTATCTGTAAAGATGTATATTTATGTTATAAATCAAATTTTCAGCATCATCAATCGGCCCAGCTGGAGTTCCAGGGTTTCTGGTATCCTCTTTTCTGATGGCTTTATATGGAAGAAAAATAAGTCATTATTTAAGTATCGCTCCTGGACTTATTGGATGGGGATTCATCTACTTCTCAACAAACGTGTCCATGATCATGATAGGCAGAATCCTCGGAGGCTTTACTGCCGGAGCTACAGTTTCTCTTGGCGCTATAGTCATCGGTGAATACACGGACCCTAAATACAGAGGAACGTTTTTGAACCTCAAAACAGCTGCTGTTTGCACCGGTTCTATGGTTTGTCATATTATAGGACACTATGTAGACTGGAGAACTCTAGCTTTAATATCTATGGTACCTTACCTCGCTTCTATATTGATGACATTCACATGGCCTGAAAGTCCAGCGTGGTTAGCTTCGCAGCAGGAGTTTGAGAGAAGTGAGCAGTCCTTTTATTGGTTAAGAGGTAAGAACGCGGAGGCTTGCAGGGAATTAGAAGAATTGATCCAAGCGCAGAAGAATATGAGAATGAAAAGTGAAAAGGGTCAAAGTTTAATGAGTAAAACCAAAGGATTTCTAAAGAAGTTCACACAAAAAGACTTTTTGAAGCCTCTGACCATCGTGTCAGCTGGAGTCCTTCTTCTAGAATTCTGTGGCAGACATCTGTTCCCTGCTTATGCTCTGCAGATTATTGGTGAAATCACTGGTGATGTTTCCCAATCATTTGTTTATACTTTAGGCTTGGATTTAATCATCACTGCCAGTGCTGTGTTTTCATCAATATTAGTCAAGTTGATGAAAAGACGAACGCTGTTATTCTCTACAGGGTTGGCAGCTTTCGCAATCCTCATGGGAGTATGTTTGTATCTATTTTTAGCATCCAAAGATATCATTTCAAAAGAGCGGACATGGATTCCTATAAGTCTGTTTGTTATTTACTTTATATTAGCTAATTTAGGCTGTACGCCTATACCCCTAGCGTTATTGGGAGAGCTGTATCCTCTAGCCCATAGGGGTGTAGGGACAGCCCTTTCAGGGATCGTAATGTCTCTCAGCGTTATGCTGGGTTTACAGTTGACACCTATCTTGCTAGTTAATTTAAAGGTCTACGGAACATTCACCTTCTTTGGAATAGCTATGGGTATAACATTATTGATACTGTATTTCACTCTTCCCGAAACTAAAGATAGGACGTTACAGGAGATTGAGGATTATTTCAAGTATGGTAAGTTTAACAAAAGTAATGAAGATGATGTTGAGACTAAAGTAAAAATGATAACATACGCTACGAAGTGATATGGTGGTGATTATGTGTTGGCATTTGTTGATGAGATTATGATGAAAGGTGCGATGATGGGGAATCATAATTATCTGCCATCCTGTTTTAAATACACATTTTCATGTGACGTCTTTTGGGATGAGATTAGATTGTGGGTTTACACGTCAATTATGTTTGTTTGCAATATGAGTCTTATGATTCTCCAATATTGTAATATCTGCCAAGTGGAATGCTAATTAAGCTGACTTTTGAATTCCGCGTGATATTGTAAATAGTTTGAATATTATCAGTTATGTTAATAATATTCTTACTTTTTGTAAATAAATATTTGTAATTTTTTTATGTGTGTTTTGTTTCATTATTCCTTAGTCTGTACTTATGTAAAACTTCTTTGTACATATGCTCATGCCTGTATTCCCCGAAGGTGTAGGCAGAGGTGTTGTTATCACAACACCCACTTTTCACCGAATTTGATTAAGTGGCAACGTGACAGATGGTGAGTCTATCGCCGTCTCAGCTACTATACATACGTCTTTGAATTACTTCTCAGAAATATGCAGGTTTCCTCACGATGTTTACATTCACCGTAAAGCACATGGTGTAAAATCACTGTACATAAGTTTTTTAGAAAAACTCATTGGTACAGGCCCCGCTGGGATTCAAACTTGCGTCGCTTGGGTAACAGGCCATGACTCACTACCTGGCCTTATCCCATACGTGGTAGGGGTCGACACTTGATTCAAACCGATGTTGCTTATCACCTGATTTTGTTACCAAGCGACTGCGATCTGAACTTCGTAATCCCTTCTACGAGGATTTAGGTTAAACCAGTTGTCTTCTCCTAAGCCTCCAACTGACCTGTAACGATTGCCAAAGATGTTAAATTGGAAACCGGGACGGACGGCTTAATGTGCACTCCGAAGCACGGAGGAATTTCGGGCGGTCGCCCAGCCAACTACTGGCTTCGGTTAGCGTTGCTTCACTTCATTGATCGAATTATAAGCGCTATAGCAACTGTGTCACGAGCTCCTCCTTTTAAGCAGCTGGCAAAGCAATTCGGAATTGCTGTACCGTCTCCTATGTTGGCCCTGTGGTTCCAATCCTTATAAGAAAGGTAATGCGTTCACGCTTGCTTGACACCTTCTCTGAGTCTTCACTGTTCTGTAGTCTTGGTAATATTTATCTTGCCACTTAGATATTACATATATCTGACAAAATCCACTATAAAATAGATAAACTTACTTATCTTAATAATAAAATTATAAAATGAACTACCTACATAACGGGTTTTCCTTAGCATTTTTGTTTTATAGTACAACCTTTTACAATAACATCTATCATAGATATACAATCTAAATATATGCTATATTATTAATGGGATTATAAATAGGGGGCTCGTGAGATATGAGCAGCAACAAATTCGAATCCCAGCGGAGCTATGTGAACTTAGCACCCGACTTGAAAACAACCAAATTTTTTTTGCCATCTGGAAGGTTTTCGTATGTAGTTGTTTGTAGTGAAAATTATTTCGTTTGTAGTTGAAAAAAAAAGTTATGCCTCATGAAAAAATGGTCAGCACCCGACATTCGAAATTTAAAATTTTAATATGGCACGATTGTAGACAATCGTTTGTAGTTGTTTGTAGTACAATTATTTTTGATTGTAGTAAAAAGACAAAAAGTTATGGGAGAAAAACAAGAACAAATATTTTTATTTTTCATGATTATGGTAATAAGTAGCTTAAAGTCGTTATTAGTAAGCTAAATCTGGTAGTAAAGTGTCGACAAACATTTCAAGATGTTTGTAATACCTTTTATTCGTTTGTAGTAAGCCAAGAATGATGGTAAAGTGTCAACGAACATTCCTATACGTTTGTAGTAACTTTCATTCGTTTGTAGTAGCTTCCAATCGTTTGTAGTAAGCCAAGAATGATGGTAAAATGTCAACGAACATTCCTATACGTTTGTAGTAACTTTCATTCGTTTGTAGTAGCTTCCAATCGTTTATAGTAAGCCAGCGATGGTAGTAAAGTGTCGACGAACATTCCTATACGTTTGTAGTAACTTTCATTCGTTTGTAGTAGCTTCCAATCGTTTGTAGTAAGCCAAGAATGATGGTAAAGTGTCAACGAACATTCCTATACGTTTGTAGTAACTTTCATTCGTTTGTAGTAGCTTCCAATCGTTTGTAGTAAGCCAAGAATGATGGTAAAATGTCAACGAACATTCCTATACGTTTGTAGTAACTTTCATTCGTTTGTAGTAGCTTCCAATCGTTTGTAGTAAGCCAAGAATGATGGTAAAGTGTCAACGAACATTCCTATACGTTTGTAGTAACTTTCATTCGTTTGTAGTAGCTTCCAATCGTTTATAGTAAGCCAGCGATGGTAGTAAAGTGTCGACGAACATTCCTATACGTTTGTAGTAACTTTCATTCGTTTGTAGTAGCTTCCAATCGTTTGTAGTAAGCCAAGAATGATGGTAAAGTGTCAACGAACATTCCTATACGTTTGTAGTAACTTTCATTCGTTTGTAGTAGCTTCCAATCGTTTGTAGTAAGCCAAGAATGATGGTAAAGTGTCAACGAACATTCCTATACGTTTTTAGTAACTTTAATTCGTTTTTAGTAGCTTCCAATCCTTTGTAGTAACACAGAAATGGAAGGTTCCAAACGTCTAGGAATGTTCGTCGACAATTTACCATCATTCTTGGCTTACTACAAACGATTGGAAGCTACTACAAATGAATGAAAGTTACTACAAACGTCTAGAAATGTTCGTCGACACTTTAATACCAGTTTTAGCTTACTAGAATCGATTTTAAGCATAATCATGAAAAAAAAACTAAAAAAATTTTTTCGCCCATATTTTTTTTGTCTTTTTACTACATTCAAAAATAATTGTACTATTTGAAGAGGCTTTCCCGGCTTTTGCGGAAGACCATTTAGACCCCCAAATTTTAAAGAGTTTAGATATTCAAGTTCGATCAACTTTATCCACAATTTGCAATATTGATTTGGACGACCGATCGTGGTCCCAGGCTACCCTGCCTATTAGGTTTGGTGGGCTGGGAATACGCAAAATTTCGGATGTGGCCCTGCCGGCTTTTCTGGCTTCAGTTCACAGTGTGCGCGACCTCACTGGCAATATTCTGTTTCCGTCACTCAGTGACTGTGAGGTTTCGTTCCTAACTGAGGCCAGAAATACTTGGCTTATGGCTTGCCCTAACATTGACTTGCCGCCAAGACCGCAATCTCAAAGGCAATGGGACGAGCCTATCAGCAGGCTGAATTATAATACACTTCTTGAAAGTAGTTTAATCTCTGCTGATTGTGCCCGCCTCTTGGCAGTAGCTAAATGGGAGTCTGGTCTTTGGCTTCAGGCCTTACCATCTTTTAACATCGGTACGCTTCTGGATGACACAACATTCAGATTGTGTGCTTGCTTGCGTTTAGGCGCAAAATGTATTGTCCCTCATCGGTGTCACTGTGGAGATAGTGTGGACATCTTCGGACACCATGGTCTGTCATGCGTCAGTAGCGCCGGTCGACGATGTCGTCATTCTTCCATCAATGACCTAATACGCCGGGCTCTGGGCACCGCCGGGGTGCCTGCTGTACTGGAACCAGTAGGTTTGGCGCGCAGCGATGGCCGGAGGCCGGATGGTATGTCACTGGTGCCGTGGAGATTGGGTCGGCCGCTGGTGTGGGATGCCACGTGTGTCGATACGTTGGCTCCGTCCCATCTCCCCGGCACTGCTGTGACGGCCGGTGCTGCTGCTGCTCAGCAGGAGTGCCTCAAGCGCCGGAAATATGCTTGCATTGGTCAAGGATACATATTTTCTGCGTTTGCGGTTGAAACTCTGGGACCTTGGGGTCCAGATGCTCATCAACTTTTCAAAGAGGTTGCACGTCGTCTGGTAGAAGCTTCTCGTGACAAGCGGGCTGGGGCTTTTCTCGCTCAGAGAATCAGCATTGCTATTCAACGTGGCAATGCTGCCAGCCTTCTTGGCACGATCCCGAGAGACACCGATTTGGGCCAAGTTTTCTACTTGTAATTAGTTTTTAGTTACCTATTTATTATTAATAAAAATAAAAAAAAATTGTACTGCAAACAACTACAATCGTGCCGTTTTAAAAATTTTAATTTCGAAAGTCGGGTGCTGACAATTTTTTCATGAGGCATAACTTTTTTTTTCAACTACAAACGAAATTATTTTCACTACAAACAACTACATACGAAAGCCTTCCAGATGGCAAAAAAAAATTGGTTTTTTTTCAAGTCGGGTGCTAAGTTCACATAGCTTCCCAGCGGGGCCTGTACAAGGCCTGTAAAAGTCCGCGATTTGAAAATTATCTCCTGTTTATAATTCTCAAATACATTAAAAAAATCTACTAGTAGAATGTTACTTCTACCCAAGGTAACTATATGGGTAATTCTATAAATTTGATAAGGGATTAATAATGACACTTAAATTATACATAGATTGAAATAATAAACGACAAAGCCCTCAATAAACATCGCTATAATATATTTTAATGTACTATAATATACGATATTACGCCACAGTATCTATACAGACAACAGCAGCGTTTGTCTAGTACCTGTCAATCACGAGGTCACGGGTTCGATTCTCTGCTGGGGTCGAAATAGATTTTAGATTTTTATGTCAAGATATTAGCAATAGATGTCCCTCCGTGCCTCGTAAAACACGCTAAGCCGTTGGTCCTCCGCCTGATCTCTCTCCGGTCGTGTCGGATTGCCTCCCATCGGACTATGAGAGTGAGGGAATAAAGAGTGCATCTGTTATAATATCTCCTGCGCAGATGGTTAGTACCCGTTGAGATTAGCCGCCGTGACCGTAATTCGGTAGGTGATAATGACTATTATCTATGCAGATAAATAAGTCTGTTTGTAATTTCAAATTAACAACTTTTTTACAATGATTATCAAAGCATATACGGTAGGTAAGTACTGTCATAAGAAAATAGCAATAAAAAAGAAAAATCTCTAATGTCTGTCTGTCTATTTGTTCCGGGTATTCTCCAACACGGCTGTACCAATTTTAACGAGACATTCATTGGCAGATTAAAAAAAAATATTAGGGTTCAGTGGGCCACATGAAATGTAGTTAAAATTACGAATGTACGTTATACCATATCGTAACGCCTAAACATCTTAGTATGTCCAGTGCCCCAAGGTTTTATCATGTTTAATACGTTAACGAAATCGCCAGAGTATTTTTCTCACTTTGTGTGAGAACGTTAAAAAGCCCCTCATGCGGCAAATGTTGGAAGTTTTACGTCACCATATACATAAGTGTATATAAACTTTCTTAAACTGAAATAATTTTTCAAATCTGACCAGAAGTTCCTGAAATAAGCGCGTTCAAGCAAACAAACTATTCTGCTTTATATATTAGTATAGATAAAGAGCCGTGGTGGCCTTGGGGTTTGAGCAGTCGCCTGCTACGCAAGCTCCAATCCCCGTGAGGCCTGAACCAACGAGTTTTTCTAAAAACTTATGTACAGTAATTTCACACCATGTGCTTTACCGTGAAGGAAAACATTGTGAGAAAACCTTTGAGAAGGAATTCAAAGACGTGTATAGTGCCTGAAACGGCGATGGACTCACCCTCTGTCACGTTGGCACTTAATCATATTCGGTGAAAATGTGGATGTTGTTGTTACAACACCTTTGCTTAAAACCTTCGGAAACCCTTCGGTGGTGGCGTGAGAATTTCCAGAACATTATCATCTGTTCTGAAATTAGCCTTCTGAGCAGAAGCGATATAGTATAGGCCATGTGAAATTTTTAACCAAATTTTCCACAAATCCCCATTGTGGAAAATTTGTTCACTTATCCCCATTCATGGCTGCTTTCGATCGCAACAGGGATTTTTGAACTTTTTTTCCACAATTTCCCATTGATGGGGATTTTAATGGAGATTATAGGAATAAGCCAACCCATCATAACTAAAAAATACTCTAATTACCAGCGTCTATTGATAATAGACGATTACAATTCACTAATTATTGCCAGCCGTCCTGAATATCCAACGATAATTGTATCGACGATAATAATGTTTATGATAAAGTGGAGGTGTACCTACCTATTTCATAAAAATAACCACAATTAGGTGATAAAGATATTGACTGCCCCGTAAGTATCGTGGTAACAAGTACCAACTCGAAGTCTTGGGTTCGATCCCCGAGTCCCTAACTACAACCTATGTTTATCAATTGCTGGATAAAGGCCTCCCCTAATGAATGCCATACCGCCCTGTCTTCGTCTTGCATCCAGCATCTGCCTGCAGTCGCAGATCGTCACCCCACCTGGACGGAGGACGTCGTACACTACGTTAGCCGAGTCGCGGTCTCCACTCAGGAACACGTTTACCCCAGCGGTTGTCGGTTCTTCGCGAGATATGGCCGGCCTACTGGTACTTCAGATTGCTAATTATTTAAGCTATGTCGATTACTTTACGCGAAAGCCTAATATACCTACATACATACATATGCTCACACGTGTATTCCCCGAAGGGGTAGGCAGAGGTGTTGTAATCACAACATCCACTTTTCACCGAAGATGATCAAGTGCCAACGCGACAGATGGTGAGTCCATCGCCGTCTCAGACACTATACATACGTCATTGAATTACTTCTCAGAAATTTGCAGGTTTTCTCACGATGTTTTCCTTCACCGTAAAGCACGTGGTGTGAAATCACTGTACATAAGTTTTTTAGAAAAACTCTTTGGTACAGACCCCGCTGGGATTCGAACGTGCGTCGCTTGCGTAGCTGGCGACTGCTCAAACCTCAAGGCCACCACGGCTCTACAAAAAGCCTAATATGTTTTAAATAAAAGCAGCTAAATTACTCCTTGTAAAATTATATATCTACTAGTGAAGTTTCGTTATAATCGGCCGTTTCGGAAACAGACTGTAAATACTTTCAGAATGCATTTTAGTGAAATGCTGTTATTTTCGAATTACAAACAGACACTTTAATTTTACTTATCTGTATAGATGTATGGATATAAAGAGTCGTGGTGGCCTCGGGGTTTGAGCAGTCGCCTGCTACGCAAGCGACGTAAGTTCGAATCCCAGCGGGGCCTGTACCAATGAGTTTTTCTACAAACTTATGTACAGTGATTTCACACCACGTGCTTTGCGGTGAAGGAAAACATCGTGAGGAAACCTGCATATGTCTGAGAAGTAATTCAAAGACGTATGTATACGGCGATAGACTCACCATCTGTCACGTTGGCACTTAATCACATTCGGTGAAAAGTGGGTGTTGTGATAACAACACCTCTGCCTACCCCTTCGGGGAATACAGGCGTGAGCATATGTATGTATGAATATAGAATGACCATTCTCTACAGTCCATTGACCAATGGACACGTATATAGGTGCCGAATTCACAACTTTTATTCAAAGGTATGAATATTGGGGACCCAGTGGGTTCTGGCCTTGGTGGATGCATTAAGGGGAGAAAAACAGGTTCAACGACTCATTATCAAAGTCAATGTCACAACCGATAAATGAACAGTAGTAAAGCTGTCAACTATTTACAGACAACAAAAAGAGACGGTGATATATGATACTTCAGCCACAGTATAACTAAGCTTACTATAGCAGTACGGAATCTAAGAACAAATGGTTCAAAATTACACACACACACAGACACGCCCATCAAGTCTATCACCTATACTAATATTATAAAAAGGATATATTTACTTACTTACATACAAGTACGTTAGTAACGAATTGGCTCAAAAAGTACTGGACCGATGTTCAAAATTCTTTCACCATTTTAATGTTACATTCATCATCTCCCTGGCCTTATCCCATACATTTTTGGGGTCGGCACTTGATTCAACCCGATGTGGCTGATCACCTGATTTTTATACGAAGCGACTGCCATCTGACCTTCGCAACCCCTTTAACGAGGAAAATCTGTGATCTGAGTTAAACCCGTTGTCAGACTATTTTATGCCTCCGACTGACCTGTAACGATTGCCAAAGATGATAAATTGGCAACCGGGACCGACGGCTTAGCGTGCTCTCCGAGGCACGGAGGGAACTCGGGCGGACATCCATCCAATTACTGGCTAGGGGTAGGGTTGCTTAACTTCGCTGATTGAATGATATGCGCAATTTGAATGCTACATTATCACTTATTAAAAAAGGGTATATTTTATCCCCGTAATCCTATGGGAACAGGAACTACGGGGGTGAAACCGCGTGCCGTCTGCTAGTAGAAAATAAGCGGAATAGGCGTAATGACAGTGAGACGTGTCACGTCGTGGTCGATCGTGTATACGTCATGCAGCGCATTTTTCAAAACTTGTCAAATAATCAACTTTATTTTGTACTAGCTGTGACCCGCGGTTTCAAGGGCCCGCGGAACGCTAATATTTATGTTTAAATAAAAGTAGCCTATGTTACTCCTTGTAACATTAGCTATTCGTATCCAGCCAGTGAAAGACCCCTTAAAAACGGTCCATCCGGAACAAACACACTGACAGACAAACTGGTTTTTGATGTGAGTACCGTATATCTTTCATATTAGTGTATAGGTGTTTGGAATTACAGACAGACATTTTTCACCGAAGATGAATAAGTGCCAACGTGACAAATGGTGAGTCTATCGCAGACAGGTCTTTTTGAATTAATTAATTGTATTCATCTGTATGTACAGAATTTATATTCTATATTCCATACTGCTTAGTATGTATGTAGTTATGTATGTTAATAGTAAGCTTATATTAAACTGCGCTTCAGTAATAATTCAGCAGTAGTATAAACAGTATCGGGACATGATAAACTGCGGTATCTAACGACATGTGATTGATCCGGTTGGACAAACCCGAACTCAATAAAGTAATAAATTATAATTATCCATAGTGATGCGCCACTTCGCTATCAGGAAAAAAAATTCCATACTAGACTTATGGACATACATAGTTGCATATTGTAATATATAAACTTATGTAGAACTACATAGCTAAAAACCTTATAAATATATAATCTTATAACTAAAATATATTATTAAAAGAAGTCCCTGTAGGCAAGGTACCGAAGATACTGGCAGCATTCCCCCTTTTGATGCATATGCTCACACCTGTATTCCCCGAAGGTGTAGGCAGAGGTGTTGTCACAACACCGAAGATGATTAAGTGCCAACGTGACAGATGGTGAATCTATCGCTATAGGCAGTTCTTTTGAATTACTTCTGGACATATGCAGATTTCCTCACGATGATTTCCTTCACAGTGTACCACCTGGTGTGAAATCAATACACGTAAGGTTTTAGAAAAACTCAGGCCCCGCTGGGATTCGTACTTGCGTCGCTTGCGTAGCAGGCGACTGCTCAAACCCCACCCACGGCCACCACGGCTATTTTTGTTAAATAAGCCCTGATTTGTTGATTATGAATAATAACTTCGATAGTTATTGATAGTGCGTCAGTGACACATATTACAGAGTCGAGACCTTTTCGACACACAGTACGGGGATAAAATATAGCCTATGCTACTCGCTGATGATGTAGCTATCCATTGCTGAAAGAATTTTTCAAATCTGTCAAGTAGTTTCGGAGCCTATTTAGTGAAAAAAAAAAACACTCAAATCTTTCCTCTTTATAATAATGGTGTAGATAACACATTTCTGGCAAACGAACAAACATAATTTCATAAGATTCTGACGTTTAACATCTTTCCTAAACGAGGAAGGAAGGAAGCTCCTTTGGAAACGAGCAGTGCGAGACCATTTGGAGTCCAAAGTGTGGTCATGAACTCCCCGTCGATGGCGAGAAGTGCGATGGTAGAAGGGGTCATCATCTCAAGCAATTCCTCAGAACTCTGTCCGCTGTACAAGCGGTAAAATACACAGAAATGCGAAGTCCCTTCTCATGCTTAAAGGCCAGCTTATAACCAGCTTGTAAGATCAGGGTCGTCGGCAATCCGTCGCTGTAGGTAAACTTACCATCAACCAAATTAAGGAAAACTTGTCTGTCTATGGCAACACAGTCAATTCCAAACTGGCAAAGCCGCATATGTATACAGATAAATAAAATTTAAGTGTCTGTTTGTAATTCCAAAATGACATCTTATCACTAAATGCATATGAAAGTATACACGATAATAGCAAATAAAATCCATTTTTAAAATTTTTCTTCTGTCTGTCTGTTTATTCCGGCTAATCTCCGAAACGACTGAGCCAATTTTAAGGAGACTTTCACTGGCAGATAGCTAATGTTACGAAGATTAAGTTAGGCTACTTTCATTTTACGTTCACTCATGAAATTAACTTTACGCGGGTGAAACCGCAGGGCACAGCTAATATGAATAAATATGAAACTAATCATTAATTAGGCTTTACTTATCACAGTAAATGATCAATACACAATAATATTCACGTTGATAATGAACTGATATTGGTAAATCAAATCAATTAAGCTGAAGTGCAGACTTCATCAAATCACTGCAGTAATCAGTGATACTCGAAGGAAGTGACAATTAAAATTTAAAGTGTATTAGTTTGTAAGAGGCAGGATGGTATCGCCTATAGTTAAACAGGTACATTAATCTTGATTCTTCTAGTTTTCGTGTTAATCGCTAATTAAATATCTTCTAGTCTTAAGTCTAATCTGAAATTATCGTTATTATTTTGATATAATATTTTTTTCTATTCTTAGAAGAATATTGTTGTTTTATATTAATTAAGGTACATTTATTACAAGTTTTGATTATGAATGTGAATGGTTACAAGGGGAGAGGAAGACCTATGAAACGATGGATGGATTGTGTGAAAGATGATATGGATAAGGGAGTGAATACAGATGTGACGGGTGATAGAGAGGAATAGAAGAGCGAGACACACTGCGCCGATCACAAATATTATGGGATAAACAGGTAATGACGATTACGCCGTACTCATTATGGGGTAGGTAGAATTGGGTTAAGAATTCTAGCAACGTTCAGGGATCAATAAAAGTCCCGATTAGGGACTGTACCTCCATTTTAGAGAAGATCGCAGTCAAGTTAGTATAAGTAATGTGTATTGTCACCCAATAGCCAGGGTCTAAGAATATGGCTATGGTATCCCCTGCCTGTCGTAAGAGGCGACTAAAAGGGGGCCGGAGGGCCTGCTGGCGGTGGTCGGGGTGGGAGCTTTGACCACCGAGCCGCGGGCCCGGGAAGGTGGCAGCGCGATGTGGCTCGCGCTGCCTTGCACATTGAGGTCTCCAGGGGCGGCGACACAGCTGCCCCGGGGATGTGCCCCGGCAAAGTGTGCGGGGACACCGGTGCGATCTATTAGAGTCCCCCCTGAGCACTGAGGATGGCCGGGGGGGTTTTAGTGCGGTAAAAATCCCACATACCCCGATCTGCCTCTCTCAGGGCGGTCGGGACCTTTAGAAGGTTTCCCCCTTGTCAATAAAAAAAAAAAGTAATGTGTATTGTAGAAGTAATGCTCCCTATTGTGTACCTGCGGTGAGTAAGGTGGTCAGAGCTATGTTCACGTGAAATCTCAAGTTATGAGCCTCTGTTTGTCAGTAGGAGCGTGCATTTCATATAAGCAGATGAGCAGTGCCATTTGTGATGACTGAATACACTGGTGTAGTGTGTGTGTGTTTATGTTTGATATGTACATAACTGCCTACCTACCCTACTTATTGTTTATGCCCACCCTTCTGAAAATCCAATGCACGCCTCTATCCGTCAGTACAGCGCAATTCGCATATAATGCACGTGCAATAACGCTACTATTTTTGCTGAGCGCTTAATAACTCATGACGGCATCTGTAGCTATATTCCATGTTGTCTGGGTTGACTCTACATACATATGCTCACGCCTATATTCCCCGAAGTGGTAATAACAACACCAACTTTTCACCAAAGACGATTAAGTAACAACATGACAGATCCATCTGAGGCACTATGCATACGTCTTTGAATAAGTTCTCAATTATGCAGGTATCCTAAAGATGTTTTCCATCCCCGTAAAGCACGTGGTGTGGTGTGTACATAAGTTTTTAGGAAAGCTGGGATTCAAACTTGCGTGGCTGATGTATGGGCAACTCACACCACGCGACCATGGCTCTTTTTCATGTTTCATAATGTTTGTGTGTATGCATTTCAGTCATGGGCAGTGTCAGGTGTTCTTTTGAATATGCTCGGACAGGGTATGGTGCTCAGCTACCCATCATGTCTGCTGCCAGCGCTGAAGGCTCCAGACTCACCCATCCAAGCTGACCTGCCCACTGCTTCTTGGTTGGGTAAGTTAAAGGCATACTTATGTTACCATGCTCAAATAAAGAGCGGCATTTTTCTCATACTAATAAGTGAACGCAAGTTCGAATCCCAGCGGGGCCTGTACCAATGAGTTTTCTAAAAAGCAATACAGTGATTTCACACCACGTGCTTTACGGTGAAGGAAAACATCGTGAGGAAACTTGCATATTTCTGAGAAGTAATTCAAAGACGTATGTATAGTGCCTGAGACGGCGATAGACTCACCATCAAGTCACCGTCAAGTTGGCACTTAATCTAAATCAGGCGACTGGGACCGCGGTTGCCGTTGCCTGCATCCTACGGAATTTGCCCTCAAAGCTAAAGTCATAGTAAAATTTGCCTTCAGCAATAGCTTTGATTACTATTATCCTGCAGCCTATCCTAAAAGATTCTGTATAGATATGCATGTTAGCAAAGCTTTGCACCTTTCTTGAAATATCATTTGGAAAGTGAGTGTCGTGCCATGCGTTATACTGCAAGGTCCAAAAACTCGGCATCGAGCGTCGGTTACAATCACAGGAAATTGATACATAATACATAGACGATAAAGCTTAATGTCAAATCCTTGAAATCGACACTCGGCGTCGAGTGCAACGCTCAGAAACCTTATAGATTAACGCGGCTGGTCTTTTTGTTTGGACATCATTGATTTAGACCTACAAGTCAATACAATTACTACTATTGCCAAATTATAATATAACTGTGAAATTGGATAAGATTTAGTGTTGGTAAAAAGCAAACGATCCGTTTGAAATGAAAATGATTTATTCAGTCTGTCTGGGCTCTGGCACATATGAACATCGAAAATTTACCACCAGTTCAGAAACTAGCATTCTGAGAAGAAATTTAACGAGTAAACAACTGGGTGATGCTAAAAAAGGAATCTATTTCAGCGTCATCAGTAGGACTGGCCAGCATGATCGGTTTCCTCATATCCTCGTTTCTGATGGAGTGGCTTGGCAGGAGGCTGTCGCATATCCTGGTCATCATCCCAGGCACAGCTGGCTGGCTGCTCATCTACTTCGCTCCAAATATACCAACCCTAATGACAGGAAGGGTACTTGGTAAATATGGATTTGGTTTCTATATCTATATATACATAAAAACTTAATTATATATACGTTCAATTATTGTATTAAAAATATAAACGACGAAGCTAAGAAGTTCTTAATACGCTCTGCTTAAACTTAAGTAGAAAACTTGGCCCAATTCGGTGTCTCTCGCGATCGTGCCAAGAAGACTGGCAGGAATGCCACATTGAATAACAATGCTGATTCTCTGACCGAGAAAAGCCCCAAGCCCGCTTGTTACGAGAGGCTTCTACCAGATGACGTGCGACGTTTCATATTATTTATACAGGTTCTCATGACTAATAATATAAGAGGTCACAGTGACCTATCTGAATGAAGTTATGGCCATTCACGACAAGCCTAATTCCATTAAAACGCGTAGTGTCATAACTTTGTATGAGACCTCAGCCGATTTTAAGATAGGTTTATTGTTTTCAATTCTGGCTGATTCTGATAAGCATACGCGAAGTTATCGCTTATCATGGCCGGTCACAATTTTGTAAAGATAGTAGTTTTGCAGGCACGTGAAGTATTACCTTTATTATGCACAGGCTTTCGTATTTGAAATGGTGGCAATCAGAACATGCTATGTAGGTATAGAAATCAACACGTTACTGATTTATTATACGTAAAGGTATTTTTCTTTCTAGGTGGTATCACCGCTGGAGCTACAGTCACTTTGGGGGCCGTCGTGATTGGTGAATACACTAGCCCGGAGCATCGAGGCATGTTCCTGAATTTAAAAACGGCTGCCGTATGCCTCGGAAACACCATTATGCACGTCTTGGCAAACTTTTTCCATTGGCGTACCGTTGCTTTGTTTGGCCTAGCTCCACACCTATTAGCCTTCTTAATTATCTGCACATGGCCAGAAAGTCCCTCCTGGTTAGCGTCTAAAAGGAGATTCGAAGAAAGTGAGATAGCATTTAAAAAACTTAGAGGAACGTCGGAGCAATCTGTTAGAGAGCTCCAGGATCTGTTACAAGCTCAAAAGGATAGGCTGTCAAAGCCATTCCATGAACCAACGTGTTGCTGCACACTAACTGACTTCTTCAAGAAATTTACCAGAAGAGACTTCATCAAACCTGTTTTTATAATACTGTTTGGTGCAATTTTGCTCGAAGCTTGCGGCAGGCACATTTTCCCAGCCTACGCTCCAATGATTATGCGAGAGATTACTGGAAGCCCAACGCAATCATTTTACTTCACGCTAGGCTTGGATCTGATTATCACTGCGAGTGCCACCTTCTCATCAGCCCTTGTTAAGATCATGAAACGACGTACCTTATTATTTAGTACAGGAATAGCAGCTCTGGTAATTCTTGCTGGAGCTTGTTCTTACCTGTTCTTGGTTGCAAGAGACATTATTTCAAAGGAACGTACATGGATACCTATAGGTTTATTCGTAGTATACTTTATCCTTGCAAATCTAGGATGCACTCCTATTCCATATGCCTTCTTGGGGGAAGTATTTCCTTTAGTACATAGAGGAGCAGGGTCCGCTGTATCAGGCATAACGTTATCCCTAGCTTTGATGTTGGCTTTGAAGGTGACTCCATATTTGCTGGTCAGCATCAGTGTCTATGGAACATTTGCTGCATTCGGAGTTGTAATGGCTGGTGCATTGTTGGTGCTATATTTCATTTTACCAGAAACGAAAGACAGGACTCTACAAGAGATTGAAGATTACTTCAATTATGGCAGGTTTAGGAATGTGAGGGACGCTAATGATGATGAACTGGATATAAATATGCTTATTAAGGAACAGAACAGCAATCGTGGAATGTTAAGAGATGTGAAATATGATGATGATGTACTAGACATCAAGGGGCATGTCAAAGAATAAAGCTGTCGATAGCTTGTCCGGCGACCAACCCTAATCGGAATCACGTTTTAACAAAAATTAAGGACGTATGACACGTCACACGTCATTATTCTAGTCTAGTCTTGTGTGTAGATATAATAAGAGATATTTAAAGTGTTATCATGTACAGATTTGTATGATTCTTTTGAACGTGAACAGATAAATCCAGTTTCAAATTTATAGTGATATTTTTCATGTTTCCAAAATAGTAAATAAATAGAGATATGCGGTTCTGATCCCCACTTTTAATCCATACTCTTTTGTTATATGATCCACCTTACATTTTGTCATCAGGCCTGGGGCCTTACTATAAACTCTTATTACCATGATAGTTTTACTCTTATTATGAAACAGATGTATATGACGTGTGTACATCTGTCACTGTCACACTGTCATGGTCGGGCTTCTGATCCGCCTTTATATTGTTGACAAGTAAGTACGGTCAAGAGAAAAACATTTGTACGTTTCAGGTATTTTGAATTGTTATTTTATTCTCATTGTTATATCTTCAAAAATAAATAATAGTTTCAAAAGATTTATCGTGATTTATTCAAATACAATATAGAAAATTATTTTACACCTACTGGCTACTACACTAAATGACTGACTGACGGATCAACCACAGCCTAAGCTGCTCATGACTGAAACTTGAAACTTTATATGAAAATAAAAATGAAAATGTTTTGGAGGAGCTCGTGGCACAGTTGCTATTGCGCATATCATTCAATCAGCGATGTTTAGCAACCCTAACCCTAGTCAGTAATTGGATGGATGACCGCGAGAGTTCCCTCCGTGCCTCGGAGAGCACGTTAAGCTGTCGGGCCAGGTTGCCAATTTATCATCTTTGACAATCGTTACAGGTCGGTCGGAGGCCTAAAATAGTCGGACAACTGGTTTATCCCAGATCACAGCTTTTCTACGTTAAAGGGGTTGCCCCCCAACTATGTACTGGACAACATGTTGCCTTGGCCCAATCTACTTCATATTTTGCATACACCTTTTTTAACAGAATTGATGGATGACGTGTTTCGTATTTTGTTGAATTTCCGTTCTTCTCCCCGTTAGGGATAGAATTTCGGAACCTCTTTTTTACCCAATGCTACGTCATTACTACGTCGTCACTTTGTAAATTCCTCGACATTCATAAGTGCCTTACCAGGGCCTTAACTGAATAAAACATTTTCATTTTTCACCATCTCCCTGGCCTTATCCCATACATTGTTGGGGTCGGCACTTGATTCAACCCGATGTGGCTGATCACCTGATTTTTATACGAAGCGACTACAATCTGACCTTCGCAACCCCTTTGACGAGGAAAATCTGTGATCTGGGTTAAACCAGTTGTCAGACTATTTTAGGCCTCCGACCGACCTGTAACGATTGCCAAAGATGATAAATTGGCAACCGGGACCGAGACATATATATAGTGGCCGAGACGGCGATAGACTCACCATCTGTCACGATGACATCTAATCATGTATGGTGAAAAGTGGGTGTTGTTATTGTATCAACTCTCTGCCTACCCCTTCGAGAAATACAGGCGTGAGCATATTTATGTATTTTTAAATTTATATATACCACCAGCCAATGCTCTGCACCTGAAAAATCTCGACTGTATAATAACCACTTAGTCCAAATCACATTCACGCGTTCACGCCAGCAAGGCTGATGACTTTGTGACGCTGCGATCACTGGGCGAAGTATGCTCACTGGAAATTATTCTTAGCTCACATCACATATTCTTTGATTGTCCTTTCTCTGTATTATTTAAATCCAAGTGCTTTAGATGCACCGTTTCTTCGGACTTCGACCCCCCTCTGAATTGGTCTTCTATATCCTGAAGTGTTCTGTCTTTGGTCTCAGGAAGTAATAATAGACTCATAATCAGACAATATGTCACCAGAACTCCGTATAGACAATATGTACCGTGTAACCCTATCGTGTTGAACAAGTATCTCACACTTTTAATCATTATAAACAGATTTATTGAGCAGAATAATGAGCTGATGCCTCCAGACAAGCTCCTGTAGGCTAAGGGGAACACTTCTCCAGCTAGAACCATCGTTAAAGGCACAGAGCCAGTTCCAACCGACAAGGTGTGGATGAAAATCAGGATTATGCCAATGATTGGGTGGTCGTATGGAAGCAAATGGTTGGTTCTGAGGTAGTTATAGCCAGCAATCACAAAGAATATTACAGCATTTAGTCCAACCGTCAAAATTAGTAAGGTTCTTCGCTTAAATTTCTTTATCATGTATATAGCTAAGAAGCCGCAGAAAAGTCTGAATATGTCAATTGACATTATCAACACGGGTATGTTGGGACTGTTACCAACAATATTTTGGATCATATCAAATGGGTACGCTGCTAAAAGATTAATTCCACCCCATTGGTAGAACGAGAAGACGTGCATCATAACAATAATAGGTTTATAAAATTCCTTCTTTTTCATCGCTTCTTTGAATAACACCAACTGGGACGCCAGCTGCTTCAGTTTAGATTTAGACACTTCACAATTTGATTCCTTAGCCAGCTTACTTGCTTCTATCAACCTGGCCAATTCCTCCTCCTCATGTTCACCTCGAAGCCAGCGATAAACTTTTGTGCAATCTTCATATCTTCCTTGATCAGCCAGCCAACTTGGAGATTCAGGTGAGAATATAGTTATGACGAGGCTTAAGAGTGCTATAAATGTGCAGACCAGTGAGGTCTTTTGCCAACTTAAGTATGATCCTACTGTGTGAACGATTAGGGTTGATATCGTTGTAAAAACTGATATGCATGTTACGAAGCCACCTCTGTTTTTAGGACTGGTACATTCTCCGATCATGATTGGAGATAGAGATGAGCTCATCCCCATTGAAAGACCTTGGAGGAATCTGGCTACTATCAAGAGAGCTGTATTTCTTGATACCGCGATTAGTAACCATCCTAATACAATGATTATTAAACTTATTAATGAGGCTGGTTTTCTTCCAAATTTTCCCATTACTGGGGGTATTAAAAAATTACCAATTACGAGAGATATTCCTGGCATCGCAGCTGTAACAAATAAATCAATAATGAATAATTATGCTCGTTTTATTCCAGAATCCCAAAGGGATTTAGGGAGGGTAAGTGTAGGGTAGATTTGGGCACCTACATGGCAGGTGATAGTTCCAACGTAACAGATGGTGAATGTATCGCCGTGCCAGGCGTTAAGTATATTTTATGATTTTTTCTAAGACTTATTCAGGTTTCTTCGCGATATTTTACTTTACCGTAAAGGCACAGTATAAATACTATAAGCTTACTAATCAGTAAGGAAGCTAGACCAAAATTCTGAAATGAGAACGTTTGCTCTATCAAGCGTGAGGGTCACTCTTCAAGTTTTTAAAATTTACTGTGAAATTAATGGTGAATTGTTGATTTGAAGTTTAGAAAAAAATCTGTAAAATAACGTACACGCAATCAGCCACGACGTGATACTCTTTACTACGACGACGTAGAAGCGCACGTTTATGTGTCATTTGAGATATGTTCCATACTGTTTGTGAGCTTATATTAATTATTCTGTGGTGTGAAGTCACTGCACTGTATGTAGAACACTCATTGACGTGCCTTACGTATCAGGCAAACACTCAAACCACTCAGTTATTACGGCTCTCTGTTACAATGTCCCACGTATATTATGTTTTGGTTTCGCTTATCATTAAAACTGACCTCATCTCGTTAATTGCAGGGGTCAACAGCGAACCGAAGCTACGATGAGTACAATAGATAACTTCTTTTATCATTCGCACATATGCTCGTGATTGTATTCCCCGAAGGGGTAAGCAGAGATGTACTGATGATTTAGAGGTCTGGAAGCCTCGGGGCAACAAAATAGTGGAGGCCCTAAGTTATTCTCCAAATAAAATTGACAATTATATTCAGTTGCGTTTTTCAAACAATTATTTATTGTGAAACCAACTAGATTATTTTCGTAGGTATTCAACAAACATATATAAATATAATGAAATTCAAAACTAGTTGGAATTTGAGGGATTTTTTTTCGAATGACTATTGCGCATTCTAGGTCATGACGGGACCTATTATTACCTATCCATGATCCAGATGACTCGTCTATGGAGACTAGAGAGTCTTTGTTTCTCAACTGAGGCAGCAGAATTGCTGTGAATCCCATCACCATCCCAAACATGGACCTGTTTATAGCTGCACCGGCTACCACGAAGCCCTGGAATTAAAAGTGAAGGAAATTCGAAATCATTAGAGTCATCATCTCCTTGACCTTACATTGTTGGGGTCGGCACTTGATTCCCCTTATCAGAGACCGATGTGATCTGATAATCCCAATATCTCTGACGACTCAGTTGTCAGGCAATGACAGATTATCTTAAGACTGAAATATAACGATTGCCGGAGATGTTCAATTAGCAACCAGGGCCAACGGCTTAACGTAGAATTTAAAAATATGCGCAATAGCAACTGTGCCACTAACGAAACCATTGATTTCTAGAGACATAACATTTAGAGGGTGTGTTCTTGGTGAGATGTAAGTTTGCACAAAGAATGGGTTTATAGATATTCCATCTCTATGGGGGTTGAAATTTAGTATGTGGATCCTTACTGTCTCGCAGACGAGCAAGCGATCCTACATTTTAGTAAGATCGTCTATATCCGATAAATAAATTGTAAGTGTCTGTTTGTGATTCCATATAAACAGCTTTTCACAAAAAGCATGTATGAATACGAGACACTACTTATCATACTCTACTACTACTACTACTCTGAAACGACTGGACACATTTTAACAACACTTTCACTGGCAGATAGCTGATGTTACGAGGAGTAATTTGGCATATTTTGACTAAAAAATAAGTACTGTGAAATAAAGCTACCAAAGGAAGTATGGGGCGAAAGTAGTTATGAATATAACATGTGAACATTATTTTACAATAATGAACATACCTGTTTCATAAATGGAGAAATTCCAAAACCCATTGTATCAATAACCGACAATCAAGAACGAGGTTTAATATCAATGAAATAAATTAATAAACCTATTAACGACACACATATTCAAACTGAAACTGCTCATAGGCTGGCAGCTGAATCATAAATCGGACTCACAATCACGTCTTTGTTGATAACTAAAGTATAATAAAGAGATAACTCTAGTAATGTCAGCATTTGCAAATGTGAATGTCAACACTATACCACAATATACATATGGACTTGCTGACAAGCAGTAGGGAATCTAGAAACCAACTATTCAAAATGGCACTCACGCTTGCGCTAATAAAAGCGATTTAAAATATATGGAAATGACAAACGGAAGTGTTGGTAGAGGAAGAACTACGATGACCATATTAATAATAATTTTCAGAAAGGTCAAGCATTTGTAACCGCAGGAAGTGTATGAAGATATACATGAATGTGGACGAATCGAAAGACACGTATATAAGGATCGTAGCATGTAGCGAACGGTGGTCTCTGCCTAGCATCATGGGATAGAGGCATGTATGTATGGAAATTACATAAATCGGGCACGTGACATATGTCAATCCCATACATTTTTTATCATTCTTACTTCAAATTTACAAATTGATAGGAAACAACGTAAAAAATTTCAAAAAACACTTTAAATCCTTTAACGGCCATTTTCAATAATTAACCTAAAATTTCATAATAATGTTAGTTAGCAATAAGTTATTAAATTAAACTAATGACAAAAATATAGATGATCTTTATTTACCTAAACGACAGATGGATAGGCAAACGTATTTATTTCAAAGACTTGGTTTATATTCCATACTGTTTATAAAGGTATGCTTATAATGTGTCAATATATTACTATCTGCAGCTATCAGGAATTAACAGGTCAAGTGTAGAAGCGATTGAAAGACGCGGATTCCGTATAAAAATTATCTATTTAGTATATACTCTTAACTAACTTTCGATCACAGCGGCTAATCTCAACGGGAACTAACTCTGCTCTGGAGATATTATAGTCCACAAGTGTGTGCAAACACAGGTGCACTCTTTATTCCCTCTCTCTCATAGTGGGATGGGAAGCAATCCGACACGATGGAGATCACCACGGAGGAAGATCAGATCTCCACCAGGTTTTGTATGTATATGTTATATGTTTTTCGTTGATGACATCGCTTGCGCTTGTTTGTAACGAATTGGCTGAAAAAGTACTGGACCGATTAAAAAACATCTTTCAATATTTGAACGCTACATTATCACCGATTAATATATGCTATATTTTATCCCCGTACTCCCACGGGAACGGGAACTACACTTGTGAAACCGCGAGACGTCCGCTAGTTTTGTATAACGATAAAAAGCGCCTCAAACGGCGAGTGTGAGAAGGTTTACGTCTCGATACAAAAAGGGCTCAAAACGCAACGACGTTCGACACTGACAAAACCTATTCCTAAGGGCACTGGCGCCAACTGCTTTATTAATGAGAAAAATGCGAGTGTATGTGTATAATGCGTATATTAAATGACACAATATTTAAGCTAAAGAAGTTAATTCAATACGTAATAGCTATTTCATGATTATTGATGTTATAATCCTTTTTCTTACTACTGAAAATTATATTGTGAAGCCATAATATACTTGGTATTTAATCAGTCTTGAAATACAGTTCATACTATTTCGGGAATCAATGGATTCATTAAAATAATATAACACCATATTATGTCACATAAAGTTATAATTATTACATTTTATAAATTGTAGAGAAAATTCAAGATTTATTAAAAAAAAATTTAAAATTCAATAGAACTTATCTTTTCATGACCTCCTCGTTTTTAATATCGGTCAAAAATGACACTTAAGAATGACACCGACTTAGTATTAATATATAAAGATAGATGTCAGTGATACAGATAAGGTTTGTTTGTAAAACAATTCTAAGATTGCATTGCTACAATGTAAGAGATTGATATCTATATATCTATACAGATAAGTGAATAAATTAAGTGTCTTTATGTAATTACACATTTGCACTAAATGTATATATGAAAGTATATACGGTACACACACATACATACATCTGTATTCCCCGAAGCGGTAGGCAGAGGTGTTGTAATGACAACACCCACTTTTCACCGAAGATTATTAAGTGCCAACGGGACAGATGGTGAGCCTATCGCCATCTCAGGCACTATACATACGCCTTTAAATTACTTCTCAGAGATATGCAGGTTTCATCTCGATGTTTTCTTTCACCGTAAAGCAGTGTAAAATCACTGCACATAAGCTCAGTTCAGGCCCCGCTGAGATTCAAAGTTCCGTCGGTTGCGTAGCAGGCGTGTGCTCAAACCCCACAGTCACTACGACTAATCATTAACTACAGTTTAATTTTAAAATTTCTATATCTTGATTTCATGGAAGTGTTAACGGGTGGTGCCATCTATGTAACGAGCAAAGAAGCGTTATGTGAGCATAAAGATTTTCTTTCACATTCAAAATATGTGTTCTACTAGTATGAAGTTTATTATGTAAATAAGTAGTTTTGTTTTTGTACACAAGATGGCACTGTGCCCTTCTAAACCACGCTTTTAAGATTCTCTTTTCGTTACGTATATAGCGGTCAAGTGCTCAAACCAATATCGTGTGGTCAAGAGGTCGAATTTGTTATACTAATTTGGTCCTTCGAGCCGGATATTAAAGTTATGTACAATTACACAACGTCGTTGCGCGTGCAAAAGTCGCTATGTGTTTTTAGTCATTTTCGGATTTTGATGCAGTTTTAATCGTTATTTTAATACACATATACTGTTAAAACAGCTATGTAATAGACTCAAATATTTAAAGAGTTAAAGAATGTAGCTATGTGACATTCATACATCCAATGATCCATTTAAATTCGACAAGTGTTATAATTCACATGGCTACAGTAAGTTTGCTAAAGCAGAAGAATACATTGTGCCCGGTATGTGCTTAGCACTGCACATAGCGAGATTTTTGGTTGAGTCCAGACTCACTCGATCACGGAACGTACACATCGAGCGTCACATAGATCGTTGTTGATGTGATGCTGGTTACTATTATACCAGTTACTATTCTAGCAGTGAAGGAGAATGTATTAAACTATTTTGCGCTACTATCAAACTAAAAGGCTAAATCTACTATACAAAAATAAGTCGACGCTATAACTCCAGAACGCACGAACCGATTTGGCTAATTTTGGTCTTGAATTATTCGTGGAAGTCCAGGGAAGGTTTGTACGTAGAGAAAAATTAAAAAAAGTCTTGAGAAAGTGTAAAATCTACATCTTTCTATACTCCCATATACAAACAATTTGTACTAATGCTTAAAAGCCAATTTTTAACCTTAATACCATACTGTAAAGTTCAAGTAGGTATTAGTGAAGAGATTTCGGGAAGGCAAAACAATCGCAGACAAAAGAAGTGACGATAGTTCTGTCAAACACATTCAATGTCATCATATGTCATTTCATTTTAGCAGCGATATTTTTTTTATTATTATACATTATACGTAGCAAAGCACGTACCGGGCCGCTAGTCATATATAAATTCATGCTTTGTAACTGTCTCACATCGTTTTAAACCGAAATTCAAGTAAATATTTCTTTAAAGATTTGTTTATCTAACTACCTCACAATTTCATTAAAAGAAATCATATTAACTAGTTGATATTACGTTAAGGATTTTATTTATTATTTTATTATTTAGAGCCCGATGTGTCCCACTGCTGAGCAAAGGCCTCCCTTCCCTCTTTCCAACACTTCCGATCCAGGGCTATCTCCGGCCAGTTTTTGAGGTAAGCGGCGAGTTCGTCCTGCCATCTTTTTCTCGGCCTGCCACGTCTGCGCGTCGCATTCAGAGGGGTCCATCGTGTGGTTTGTTTAGCCCACAGTTCGTCTGACATGCGACACACGTGCCCAGCCCAGTCCCATTTCAGTTTAGCAGCTTGATGACCAACATCGGAGATTTGTGTTTTGGAACGTATTGTACTATTTCGACGTTCCATGACTCGCTGGCCCCTAATCTGGATTTTTGATAGTCTGTCAAAGACCAAGTCTGAGCAACGTAGGTGAGGATTGGGAGAATGCATATATACGTCAAGGATAACCATTTATATTGTTTGTAACTAGTAATAATTATCAGAGAACGTTAACATATGTAATTTGGTTTATTTTATTAACCCAAAAGAAATCCGTATGTTTGAACATCAAACATAATTCATATTTAATAATTATGAAGTGATTGCTAGGTAGTCTGTTATAAATTGTTCTCTACGACGTATAAAGCGCACACATATCTCTAAAACATTTTGCATCAGTTGGGTATTTATGTTGTGAGTACTAACGCTTTATTTTTATTTGCTTTATTGTATCTCTATTGAATATATGTTAAGATGTCAGCTTAAAGAACTAAAAAACTTTATGTATGAACGAAAGGAATCTGTTAATCAATTGACCAGAAAGCTTGGAAGAGTTATAATCAACTTTACTGTTTCAACCATCAGAAATATTGCAATCTAACAGTGAGGACCTTGAATAAAGGAACTGAACTAGTGTACATAATGAACATGCACATCATATGACAATGGCTGGAGTAGATATTACTGCAACTAGCACAGGTACTACCCAAACTATATCAACTAAAACAGCAGATATTAGAAAGATTGTTGACCCGTGCTTGATATCGTGTGGTGAGTGGAAATTACTGCATTAGACACTGGTACAACAGTTGATATTAGTAAGATTGTTAAGCCTTGTTTGATAACAAAAAACAATTCAGTAATACTCAGCAGGAGAATCCTAAGACCATGTGGATCGGATGAAGTATCTAATCAGTTAAATGTTCAGTCTGGTTGCTTTGAGCTTACAGTTATTGAAAAGAAGAATATTTCTAGTGATACATTTGAAGAAGAGGTTTAAAGTGAAACAAGAAAGATGAGGTTTTGGTGGACAATGGAAGGTTTGGAAGGTGGACAATGTTACTAATTAGAAGTAATTTCAAATAGTGACCACCACCTAGAATTTACATGTTTTTAAAACTATGGGGATAACAAAGTGATAATTTTGATTCTTTTGTTTTAGTTTTTTTCACTACTAAATATTTCTTTCAAAATAAATAGCTTTGTGACATCTAACAGCCATTTTCTATAGGTTCTATTATTATTAGTTATTAATATAAAGCAGTTATGTACTCTAAATGCACATGGCTTGTATTTAAGACCCAAATAAATAACCCTATGTGTAAAATTTTCAAGTCATGTTTAATTTCGTCGTTATTAATAATGTTATCTATCTAACAGTAATTTTGAACTACGTAAATAATTTAAATACTTTGGGAATTTTTCGAGAAAAGCAGTTTTTTGTGTCTCCTGTAAAGTGTGGTAAAAACACATAGCTACTTTTGAACGCGCAACGACGATAATAAACTACGTTAAACAGTCTTATGAATTACAATGAAACTTAAGAATGCTTAAAACTTACCTACTGTTTATTATTCCGAGGTTATGTTTATTAATATTTAAAAGGAGCTCAATAAAACAATTCGTCACGGTATTTACATGCTTATGGCCAAGGTCTTAGAGAGGATTTTTTTTAATATTATTATTTTTTAATAATATTTCTTTGGAGTTTGTAATTTCACTAGTAATTAACAAAAAAATATTAAATTTTTCTTTCTATTATACAAATGATGTATGTTAAGGGTTTAACAAAATAGGTGCATAAATAGTAAATAATATTCATTGTTGACAAAAATAATAAATATTACATCTCTTTTTACATTTTCTCTTTAATTGTATTAAGCTATTGTCTGTTAATTGTAATGGTTACCTTCCCAAGTAACTATATAAATATTTTGTACAGCGTATTCTTCATGTTTGCAATTGCAATCTTCCACCTTCTTAATAGGGTTGCTAAAGTAATTGTCAAACAAATCTACATCAGATACAACTAAAAATAGTTCGGTATTATTTTTTTTATCGTTTCTCAACATTTAGCAGCGCAACATTCTGCAGTCGCAGTAACTTTTCACGATCTTTATACCCTTTAAACTCATCTTCTATTTCCTGGAGCGTCTTATCCTTTGTCTCTGGTAAGAGAAAGAGAGTTACTATCAGACTATACACCAATATTCCTCCATACAGACAGTAAGCACCATGAAGCCCCATCGAATTAAATAAATACGTTACACTTTTAACTATAATGAATAAATTAATTGAACAGAACAATGAACTGATACCACCAGACAAGCTCCTGTATGCTAACGGGAATAATTCACCAGATAGAACTAACGCAAGAGGCACGCCACCGGTTGCTACTGTAAATGTATGGATTAATATTAATGCTATACCTATAGATGGGTGGTCAAATGAAAGCTTGTTGTGTACTTTAGCATATGAATAACCAGCTATAACAAATAATATAAAAACATTCAGCCCAACTGAGAGAGTCAGTAAAGTCTTCCGTTTCATTCGTTTTATAATATAAATAGCACAAAACCCACTAAATAGTCTAAAAATATCCAAAGATATTATCAGAATTGGTATATTGATATCATCGCCAACTATGTTCAGGATCATGTCGACCGTGTATGCTGCCAGGAGATTGATCCCACCCCACTGGTATAATGCAAATACGTGCATCATGATTATAATAGGCTTGAAAAATTCTTTCTTCTTTAATGTATCTCTGAGAAAGACAAGTTTAATTACAAAGCCCTTGGACATGGACATCGGGGCTTTTGTTTGAGATTCCTGCTCATTTATATTGGCCTCAATCATTCGCTCCAGCTCGATCTCTTCGTCTTCAGATCTCAACCAATGAAACACTTTCCTACAGTCATCATACCTCCCTTGGCTCGCCAGCCAGCTTGGTGATTCAGGGGAAAATATAACTATCAATAAATTTGAGAAGGATATAATAGAGCAAATTGCAGCGGTCTTTTGCCAGCTCAAATATGATCCTATTGTATGGACTATAAGTGTTGCAGCTGTAATGGCTGCTGATACGCATGTAACAAAACTGCCTCTGTTTTTAGGACTAGTATACTCTCCAATCAGGATTGGTGATAAAGACGAGCTCATTCCCATGGACAGTCCTTGGAGTAATCTGGCTATTAAAAAGGTAGCGGTGTTTCTTGAGAAGACTGTCAGTAGCCAGCCAGCAATCACGAAGGTGATGCTGATGAGACTAGCTGGCTTTCTGCCAAATTTACCCATGGTAGGCGGTATGATGAAGTTTCCGACGATGAGAGCGAATCCTGGGATGGCAGCTGAAACAAATTAAATTAACCTGTAACGGCCGTTTTCAATATTCTATCTAAGAAATATTATGCTTTAATCACGTAAATACGCAAGTACTTAAAATTAAGGCCTGGATAAACCGCCGATTTTGACAGATAGCAGATGACGTTACTAAAGATAGCATATATTACCTTCAGAGTAACTACCAACTCATATTGAAACGCAAGTAAGCCCGATTTGTATGACGTGCCTATCTTTGGTAGGCTATCCGTCCTCACGACGATAGATAGAAGAGATCGATAGATAATGACAGCTAGCGATAGGTTATTGAAATGACAGTAAGGACCGAAAGATAGATTTGCTTGTGCTTGCAGTGTCCCTTATCTATATTAGTATATCTGTTTATCTATACAGATAAATAGAATTGAAGTGTCTGTTTATAATTCCAAATTAACAGCTTTCACTAAATGGATACGAAAGTATACAGGGTGCAGGCTTCTTAGGCGTAGATTTTTGACTGAATTTCCATATCAATTTAAAATTTACATTTCTTAAGTGATATATTTTGAGTTTTTTATAATATTTGTAAAATCTTTTTCAAAAGAATAATTATTAAGTTTCTTGCCAGGTTCTTCTCAGTAAAAGCAACCTTCCGAACCTGGCGGTAGCATGTATAATCCTGTATAATTATGTCATTCTAAAGATTTGAAAGTACTTTTTTAAAAGTGTAATCGAATAAAGATATTTTTAACCGACTTCATTGAGTTTGTGTTTGAAAAGTAAAATAAAAAAAAGACCATGTCTTTATTTACTCTCTTCTTATTTGCTATTTATTGTTATGATGAAATGTAGCTCTACCATACTTACTACTAAAGGTTCTCTGCTTATTCGGTGATATGTGTAGAATGGAAGACAATGTTTATTTTTGTTGTTAAATGATATTCTATGAACTATAATGCCTAAAAAAATTATGAAATAAACGTGAAAATAAAAAATCGTTGCAAATTTGCAAAATTGGTGCTACATATGCACCAATCAATGCCCTGTGCCAAACATTTGCTCCTTAGAAGTTTACACCCTTTATGCGCTGCTTACATAATAAAACCTGTTTTTAAACAAAATCTCTGTCCATTTGTTCCAACTAATATCTTAAACGGGTGGAGTGATTTTAAAGCGACTTTCACTGGCAGATGTAACAAGGAACAAACTAGCCTTCTTTTCTATACTAATATTATACAGAGGAAAGATTTGTACTTAAGTTTTGTAACAAAATTACTCAAAAAGTACTGAACCGATTAAAAAAATTCTTTCACCATTCGAATGCTACATTATCAATAAAAGATATACTTTATCACCGTACTTCCACGGGAACGGGAACTACAATGGTGAAACCGCGTGACGTCCGCTATTATTTAATGAATAGCGGTGTAACCAGACACAGTTGGTGTTGAATAAAATGATTTTAATGGTCCACATATAAACACGATACCTATCCACGACCGGGTAGATTCATCTGTTGGTATGCCTGAGTCCTCTCTCCTCAGCTGAGGCAGCAGGATGGCTGTGAACCCCATCACGAGCCCGAACTGGGCCATGTTGATTGCTGCTCCTGCTACTACAAAGCCCTGGAAAGGAATAACGTGCTTATGACTATAAATAAAAATCAAAAATACATACAGGTAAATAAAATTTGTCAAAAGTGTGTGTTTGCAATTCCAAATTAATATGAAAACATGATAAAAACGATGTTTTCCATAAATGAAACCAAGCTAGATCTATTTTTGCCCCTGAAACCCCCTACATGCAAAATTTCATGAAAATCGATGAAGCCGTTTATAGATTCCATATTAAATATATATACCATATTAATAAACAAGAATGGCTCGTTTAAAGATATAAGATAAGATAGAGTAGAAGTGTTTGTGGAAACACTCCACTTTTGAGAGATTTTCGAACGTGTCAAGGGCCGTGACCGTTACGAGGGCGTGCAATACCTTTCTGCAACTCCAACTTACGTGTTCAAAGTACTTGTTTTTTATAATAAACGTTCTACAAGTTGACATTGATCAGACTCCTCATTTAACACCTACCTTATAAAGAATGGAATTACTATATGCTAGCATCGTTTCCACTCCTCCATGGAGACCTGACTCGCGACAGATACACAATATTACTCTAAATATTTGGTTGTAATCTTCTGACAGATGGTAGTTACGATCCCCAGTCGGGTAGCTGCGAATTTCGAAAGCTGTAGGCGCTGTAGAAGCGTTTCTCCACTCGCTGCATAGATGGCGCTACTCGCTAACAATTGCAAAGTTTGAGTACAAATACACGAAAACCTAAATCGCGCAATAAGAGTTTTCGATCATACTGCAGTACATGTTATACAAGTTTCCAACTAGAACTGTTAGAGCCCTCGGCTCTAACAGTTCCCCAGACATGTCACTCGCCTGGAAGAACTTCACTTTCCCCCACAAAGCTATTCCCTCGGGTATACCGTGTTTGGTTCCCGTGACGATTAAGGTAACCCGAGCTCCTTTAAAAGACCCTTTATAAGGTCAAACATTCAGGTTGTACTAACTGTTCCCCGCGGATTCACTTTCGCATCGGCTAAATTTGCAGAACCCAATTATTTTTTAAATCCAAAAGGATATTCAGTTACTCCTCGTAACATCAGCTGTCTGCCAGTGAAAGTTAGTAAACAAATCCAGTCATTTCGGAGATTACCCGGGAAAAATAGACAGTCAGACGGAGAAAAATAAAAAGTTTTGTATGTAGGTAGCGTATGTAGTTTCATGTGCCTTTAGAGAAAAGCTGTTAATTTGGAAATACAAACAGACTTAAATTTTTTATTTATCCGTTTAGATTAGATTGTTATATCAATGGTACTAAAAACTAATTACAAGTAGAAAACTTGGCCCAAATCGGTGTCTCTCGGGATCGTACCAAGAAGGCTGGCAGCATTGCCACGTTGAATAGCAATGCTGATTCTCTGAACGAGAAAAGCCCCAGCCCGCTTGTCACGAGAAGCTTCTTCCAGACGACGTGCAACCTCTTTGAAAAGTTGATGAGCATCTGGCCCCAGAGTTTCAACCGCAAACGCAGAAAATATGTATCCTTGACCAATGCAAGCATTAGATTAGATTGATATGTTAAGATTTATCGCAAAAATACTAACTTGCTTCAAAGTCGGTGAAAGTCGAAGTGTGTCCATTTTCACATCCGTTCGCCAAAGTACACTCGTGTTTGCCGTTCCTCACGTCGTCGTTTTGACATTCTCCTAAGTGATAAAAATATAATTTACAAAGTTGTTCTAAAAAACATCACTCACATTAGAATGTAACATAAAAATCCAAGTACTAAGGCTAGTCGCACACACAATATTATTTGATAATCTATGCAGATAAATAAAATTATCAACAGATATTAAAAAAAACTATTTTAAATTTTTTTCTCTGTCGGGTTTTTCCCTTACACGATCTTAACGGGACTTAACTTGTAATTGTTTTGAATTAAGGATTCTGCGAAAAAAGACTACGCGGGTGAAACTTCGGGGCACAGCTAGTTTCGTATAAAAAGCTAGTATCAATAATATACCAACTAGATGTTCCAATAAAATAATTCGAAAGATTGTATAAATAATGATGTGGTGACCAGAATTGAAAAAAGTATGTTGAGATGGTTTGGACATATCGAAAGGATGAGTGAAAGGCGATTAAGGAAACAAATGTATAGAGCGAATGTGACCGGAAGTGTCGGTAGAGGGCGTCCAAGGAACAACTACTATGACACAATTAATAGTATTTTTCAGAAAGGTCAAATTCGGAGCACTTGTAACCGAAGAAAGTGTATGAAGAGAATGTGGATGAAGCGAAAGAAGTATGTAAGGATCGTAGTATGTGGCAAACAGTGGTCTCTGCCTACCCCCATGGGATACAGGCGTGAGCATATGTATGTATGTATGTATAAAGATGTACAGAATTCGATCATCGCGGTTTCACCCGCGTAGACTCACTTGATTTTTATGTCTGTCTATATCTTAACACATTTTGAGGTTTTGAAAATGAAGATTGTATCAAACCGCATCTAAATTACCATAAAATCCCAACAATTTCATGGCCTTTTAATACAAAACCGACTTAAATCACTAATGAGTTAAAATTTGCATTTAAAGAAAAACTTGAATTTGTATAACTTATTTCTAGCTTATTTTGAGACTGAATTACTATGAAACGTCACACAAAACATACTTCTATCACTATGTGAAAAAGCAAACACAAAAAAAAACGATACTTCGGTTTCCTTAAGTCGGTTAAAAAACAATATCTCACACAAAGCATTCAACCACGACACATTTTATGAACTACTTAAAACATAACATAAAACGCTTAGGTATAGATATATCTGTGCACTATTTAACGTTGCGTCGAGTCGAGGTAACTGATTGGAATATACTACAACAGTTATTACGTAATCAAAGTCAGGGTCGTGTACGATGTGGGTAGTGGGGGCAGCAACATTGGTATGAACTATTTAAACAGACTATTTTGTCACATAAATGTGGAATGGAATGCGAGATTCTGAGATAATACACTGTTTTTTCAAGAATAATGTTTGTAGAACAACGTCAAAGTCAAAGTCAAAAATATCTTTATTCAATTAAACTTTTAACAAAGTACTTTCAAATCGTCAGAATGACATAATTATACAGGATTATACATGCTACCGCCAGGTTCGGAAGGTTGCATTTACTGAGAAGAACCTGGCAAGAAACTCGGTAATTACTCTTTGCAAATGTGTTGATACTATTTCGGAGGCGGGACGTTTCCGGCTCATCTTTGAAACAGCTGGTACGATTTTAACGGGATTTTCAGTGGCAGATAGCTATATTACAAGGAGTAATTTAGGCTACTTTCATTTTAAAAAAAAAAATGCGGGAGCCCGATGAAATTAAGCCTACGCGGGTTAAACCATGGTAAGCTCGTAATCCACCCAATAGCCAAAGGTCTAAGAATTAGGCTATGGTATCCCCTGCCTGTCGTAAGAGGCGACTAAAAGGGGGCCGGAGGGCCTGCGGGCGGTGGTCGGGGTGGGAGCTTTGACCACCGAGCCGCGGGCCGGGTAATTGGCAGCGCAATGTGGCTCGCCCTGCCTTGCACAGCGAGGTCTCCAGGGGCGGCGACACAGGAGCCCCGGCAAAGTGTGACACCGGTGAGATCTATCAGAGTCCCCCTGAGCACTGAGGATGGCCACCGGGGGGGTTTTAGTGCGGTAAAAATCCCACATACTCCGACCTGCCTCTCCCAGGGCGGTCGGGGACCTTTTGAAGGCTTCCCCCTAATCAACAAAAAAAAAATGTTAAGTTGAACTGTGTGCGACCACAATCGGCGCCTGTTAGTTCAAACAACACTTTACCTATATAGCATGCAATGTTATTTAAAAGCAGGCGTTTTTATATTATCCAGCACCTTCGTCTAACTATCCAACATAGTTTCTGCTCGCAACTACTTCTCCGTGAAATGATTAAAATCTCTCAGTTATTCCCAAAAACCGTGAAGGTATTGAAATTGAAATATACGAAGAAAAATCTGCATATAAATATTTGAGAATTACTACGAAGAATATTTTGTGTATTTACACACTGCAGGTTTCTATATATGTACATATGCTCACGCCTGTATTCCCTGTAATAACAACACACACAAGATTTCACATATTAATTTTCAACCCCTATTTAACTCCCTTAGGGGTGGATTTTCGAAAAACCTTTTCTTAATGTTTATTTACACCTCACGAACAGCCCTCCAAATTCCATGTCTCTAGGAAAAGCAGTTTAAGCTGTGCATTCAGGACTATGAATTGTAATTGAATAGACTAGCTGTGCCCTGCAGTTTCACCCGCATATACAGACATCAGCTATCTGCTATTAAAAGTCTCGCTAAAATCGGCAAAGCCGTTCCAGAGATTAGCCATACCGTCTGAGAGACAGAAAAAATCAAATTGCAGTTATTTATTTATTTATAATTAATTATAAGGGACATACCAATCGAAAAAATAGAATTACAAACAGACACTGCTATTTTATTTATCTGTAACGATGCGAAAATTTGTATGTTTGTTACTCAATCGTGCCAAAACGATAGAACGAAATTAGATTAAATTATATTACATATATAGTGCATTACCTACATTATCACGTAGGATACTTTTGATCCCAAAAAGTACTAAGCGATTGTGGGATTAATAAGCACAAGGGGGAAATGTCATCTGACGCCAGTAATTTAATAACCAATATGTTATTTGCATACTAAGTATACCTATTTAAATGAGTCGTGTTCAGATAATTTTAAATCATAACATAACTAGTTGTTCACGTATATGCGTGTCTACTTTACAGCTGGTTATTAAAAAAATATATTATTAAAGTAGATTTATACGTTTAGCGGGTAAATTATACTGTCTAATGATGTCATAGTGTTAATTATAAAGTGCAGTGTTATTTTTATATATATCGTTGTCAAATATGGATAAAAAGAAACAATGGATTACGCCATTTTTGAGACAAGTGAGTGTTATTTTCGGAGTAAACGTTAAATATTTATGTATCTATGACAATAGACTAAATTATTATAATTCTTACCTCCGAAGCCGTATATAATGTTCTTGAAGTATATAATTTGTAAATGTGGCAAATGGCAGACGATTGTCCCAAAAACGAGTTTTTATTCATATTATAGTCTAGACAATTCCGCTAAAATTATTTTTAAGTACTCTTCCTTGTAACTAAATAATTTCTATGAAATCATATTATTCAATTATAAATAACATTAGTATAGGGCACCCAAGGAAGAACTATCATGATCAAAATAATAATGTTTTCAAAATTGAAAATTTTAATACGACCTGTATTTAAATTTTCAATTTAAATTTATTGCTTTAAAACATATTCTTAATTTAGCACTTACAGGTACTGAACGGTAACACTATAAATTTACAATATGGACCCTGTTGGGCACAGCTATTTTTTGAGAGAGCGCTTTAATTAGGTATATTATATTTACATTTATATTATTATATTATATGGCTACTTCTTATAGGTACCTATGTTTTATATATTTAATTTTATAATTTCTGTTTTAATTATTCTTACAATACTAATAAATTCTATTACCTACGTTTTTTTATATTTTGTTTGCAAACTATTACCAATTTAATATGTTGTATTAGAGATCATAATCAATAACAATGAATTTACTTATATTTGAGATTCTTTATGATATTGCATAATACAGAAAGTCCCATTAACATAAGTCCAACCGATTCGAATATTTGCCGGAACAATCAGACAGACGGGTACAATCTAACAGACAGAGGAAAAATATAAAAAGTGAGGCTACTTTCATATGCATATAGTGAAAAGTTGATAGTTTGGGATTACAAACAAACACTTAATTTTTGTTTATTTCCAGACCATTTTAAAGTATTTAGAATGCAAATATTGTGTCAAACATAAAAATCTAATATATATTTATTTAATTAAGAGCCGCGGTGACCTTGAGGTTTGAGCAGTCGCCTGCTACGCAAGCGACGCAAGTTCGCATCCCAGCGGGGCCTGTACCAATGAGTTTTTCTAAAAAACTTATGTACAGTGATCTCACACCACGTGCTTTACGGTGAAGGAAAACATCGTGAGGAAACCTGCATATTTCTGAAAAGTAATCCACTGACGTATGTAAAGTGTCTGAGACGGCGATAGACTTTATTAGCACTTAATAATCTTCGGTGAAAAGTGGGTGTTGTGATTACAACACCTCTGCCTACCCCGGGGAATACAGGCGTGAGCATATGTATGTATGTATATTTATTTAATTAGACTGTTAACATAGTACTTTCAAATCGTCACAGCGACATTATATAGCACTGTGCCCTGCGGTACCCTAAATGTTTTACAAACAAACAAACAGACAGACAGACAGATAATTTTATTATAAATTGGTTTTTCTATGTACCTTGTATACTTTCATTTGCAGTTAGCAACTCATTATTTGTTACCAATTCTTTGAATTTTTAAACTCGTGATAATTTCTCAACGAAATGACTGATTGGAATAAAACAAAAAGTATTTTACTTCTACATAAATACACTTGATAATATAATACTTAGTATGACTAATGATTAATATTACGATACACATTTAACGTACCTAGTTTCTTTATTCAGACAATTTAATATTTCTTATGAACATAATACAGATATGTACTCTTGCAGACTTTTTTGTAGATCTTAATAAGACCTACAAACCCGTAGTACATCATTTTCTTCTATTAACAATAGTTTTTGCAGCGCACGCATAAATAGGTTTTCGATTTTACACCTTGTGTTACAAAATTGCAATTTTCCTACGGATTTCTAATTTTTATCAAAATAAAATATAGCCTATAACCTTCCTCAATAAATGGACTAACCAACGCTGAAAGAATTTTTGAAATCGGACCAGTAGTTCCTGAGGTTAGCGCGTTCAATTATAGATTATACATGCTGCCGCCGGGATCGGAAGGTTTCTTTTACTGAAAATAATTTCTCGTCCTTCATTTAAGAGGCTTATGTGCCACCTTTACCTAGCATGACAAGAATATATTCTGTTTGAATATATATTAACTAAAAATTTGTCTATTACGTCATTTACTTCGCCTATTTGTACAAGATGCTATTCAATTCCGTTAATTTATCATATTGTTTAAATAAACCGTGTATTTTGTCATTCATGACTTTACATAAATTTTTCGGGCTCATGTTTTCAATGATTTCGTTCACTCCTTTGCCAACTGCTTACAGTTTACATTTCAATGTATACTTATTTATAAATATATATATATTGGGCTCTTGCATCTATGACAGATGATTTAAGCAGCGTCATTTAGGACATTTTGACGACACTTCCGCCAATGGCTATGAAGGCCGATACGGGAGCGACAGATCCGACCACAGCACGCGCACACGCTGGAGCGCTGAGGGGCTTGGAATGGTAATGGGTTTGGCTTGTTTCCTTTGGGTGAAGGAAGCACTAGAATTATTTATATAATATACAGGAACAAGTAAACAAACCGTATTTACATCTGAATTATCATCTAAAAGACTTCATTCTTTTAGATGATTACATAATAATTAATTTATATAAAATTGACCGTTGAGTGATGTGGATTTTATTCAAAAGAAACGGACGTCACCCGATTTCACCCGCGTAGTTCCCGTTCCGGTGGGAGTACGGGGATGAAATAAGCTTATGTTACTTGCTGATGATGTAGCTTTCCAATGGTGATAGAAGATTTGAAATCGGCACAGTAGTTATTGAGTTTATTCATTACAATCATACACACAAAAATACAAATCTTGCCTCTTTATTATAGTAGCTTAGATAGGTATTATAGCAAAAATCCCTTTATTACTGTTTAAAAAAAAATACCTTCATTAGTGATTGTTCTTCTCCAGTCTTTGTTTTAAAGTAGTTCCATCTATTTCTGTTATATGGGTTAATAAGGGATGGACATAGTTTTAGTCCGGGTTTAGTCTATTCGTTCTTTTAAACCGTGTTCTGTAATGTTTTGATACTAAAGCGACAATAAGCGCACAGGTCGGGTGATGGTATACGGTAACTGCAGTCTATGAACGCTTGGAATTGTCACTTTGCCCATTTATAAAGAATTAATGACAAGTGCAGTCGTGGCCATAGGGTTTGAGCAGTCACCTGCAATGCAAGCGATGTAAGTTCGAATCCCAGCGGGGCCTATACCAATGAGTTTTTCTAAAAACTTATGTGCAGTGATCTCACACCACGTGCTTTACGGTGAAGGAAAACATTGAGAAGAAACCTGCATATGTCTGTGATGTAATTCAAAGACGTAAGTATAGCGCCTGAGAAGGCGGTAGAATCATCTGTCAGTTGGCAGTTAATCGTCTTCGGTGAAATTTGTGAAATTACAATACCTATGCCTACCCCTTCGGGGAATACAGACGTGAGCATATCGCACCCTCAGATCGATAGGAGCGATTGCCAATTTATCATCTTTGGCAATCGTTACAGGTCAGTCGGAAGCCTAAAATAATCTGACAACTGGCTTAACCCAGATCACAGATTTTCCTCGTAAAAGGGGTTGCGAAGGTCAGATGGCAGTCGCTTCGTATTAAAATCAGGTGATTAGCCACATCGGGTTGAATCAAGTGCCGACCCGGATATGGGATAAGGCCAGGGTGATGATGAGATCGATAGGGGCTCAATTCAGGAATAAAGTGTTTTTGGAAATCGCAATCGTAGATCAGCCGGCAATTATTTTACTAGTTTTGAGTACAATTACTTTTTTTTATATTTTTTTAGTAAAATCTAGGTTTTTGTCGGTAAATGAAAAAAAAACTGATTTTTAAAAATTTGGGGTAGCACATAAATTTTTATGGTCTGTCTATGACGATCTTAGTTAGTTTTCGTATAATTTTGGAGTTGAGCCCTATCGTTCCGAGTGTGCGATATGTATGTATGTTTACTCAAGCTCACTAAAATGCCTTTGATTGCGGCGGCGTCTGTATGACGGGTTGTCCACTGCCCTCTGTGATGGTTGAGGAGGTCAATGGCTGGCATTCACGTCATACTTGTGAACAGGTGCTGCTTGTGGAGGCTGGTCATCTCAAGCTACGCATATAGTTATAAGTAGATGTTCTACATGTTAATTTTTATCGACAATTGTGCATTAGAACATTGTCCATGGGCTTACGTTTCTTAAATTATTTATTTTGTATTCTTTAAATTGTATAATAATTTTGAATGGTGTAATTACTGAGTTTCTTGCCAGGTTCTTCTCAGTACCTTCCGAACCTGGCGGTAGCATGTATAATTATGTCATTCTGACAATTTGAAAGTGCTTTGTAAAAAGTCTAATCGAATAAAGATACTTTTGACTTTGACTTACTGACAACTACAGCTAGCACAGCGACTCCAATCCTACTCTTCCCCTCCATGTAGTGGTAATCACGACATAAATAGTGACAAATTCAGCTACATATCATGTTTTTGATGACCTACACACATGCGCAATAACATCAATGCCATAAGCCCCACGATGAGCTATAGTTTGCAGCATAATGATAAGGGTGTTAAAGGTTAAAACCGATAATTATATCAAAATATTGATTAGATTAAATAAAACATAAATTTGGCCTCGGATCACTTATTACGTATACTAATGAAATGTTATATCTTAATACTAGCCGTGCCCTGCGGTTTCACACGCGTATTTTTATTTTCATAGATACTTTTTAACATCACCTGCCTAACACACATAAGCCGAACAGACACACATGCAAAAAAAAGAGAGAGAACATAAAATTTATTTTTAATGTAAAACCGCAATACTTTCATATGCATTTAATGAAACGCTGTTAACTTCAATTTTATTCGTACTTCAGTAGCATGGCTCCAAATTTGGCTTCCTTGACACCACTAAGGTGGCAAATAAGGATGCGGCTCACCTGATGGTATATAACTTTCCATATCCATAGATATAGATGTATAGATTTTATATTTCTTCTGCTAGCTAGTTCTGAATAAGTGGGTGTTCCTAGTGTACCTTTAATTCAAATAACGTTAGTCGAATATATAAAATTTCCATGTCACAATGTTAGTTACCGTACTCCTCCGAAACGACTGGACCAATTTGTATGAAATGTTGCGTGCAGATCGGGTAACATTTATTTTTCATACCCCTAAATGGTCAGGGTGACCACCCCAAAAAAATATATGGCAATACAACGTTTGCCGGGTACAGCTAGTTATTGTATAAAATTCCAGTGTTTCGTGACATCGGGCGTGTCAATCAACATGTCGGCTGGAGGGTTCGTGATGGGGTTCGCTACACCCATACTGGAACAGCTCCGACAACCTGGTTCATTGATACCCATCGATGACTCTTCAGGCTCCTGGATAGGTAAGGCTTTTACTATCGTCGGTTTAAACAGAGCGTATTAAAAACTGCCTAGCTATAATTAAACGTTCCTGTATGTTAAGTTGGGAACATGAGTGAAACGACCCGTAGTTGTAAACGCACTGGCGCCATTTTATTAAGCATGCATAGTTATAATGTCAAGTCATGACCATCGTGATCATGTATACACTAAGTACTCTTTACAGGAGACAGGCAGCGGTATCTCATAGAAAAGCCGACAGGTGGCGCTAGTTTACATACATAACACTGTAAGAGGAAACTACATAGCTCAAATACTTAGGGGTATTAAGAGTAACCATAGGCAGGCATGTTAGGAAATCACGATGATTTTTTTATATACTGTAAAGATGGTAAACAAGTACACCATCCGCCTGATGGTAAGCACACGGCAACAATCTTATTGTTTCTCGCAGAAATACAACATTACTTTAGGGTAGCAATATTATGCGTTGAACTTTTGTAAAATCGAGTTAGAGTCACTAGTCGAGCAGTTCCAGATTTCTAAAGAACACCTTTTTTTCCAAATCCTCATTAAAAATGTATTGAAGCGTAATATGGCCTGAATACTCGCATTGTTAATAATGTATAATTTTTTCTGTTACAGCTGCTCTCCCTGGCATTGCTGTGATGGTCGGCAACTTCACAATCCCTGTTATAATGGCCAAATATGGCAGAAAAACTGCCAACATTATCAGCATCATTACTCTACTCGTTGGCTGGATAAGCATCTTTTTTGCCAGGAATATTCCAACTCTGCTGGTCGCAAGGTTTTTACAGGGATGCAACATGGGCATGGGGGCTTGCATATCATCTACTCTTATAGGAGAATATACGAGTCCTTGGAACAGAGGAGTGTTTCTAATGACTATCTCTATATCTATAGCAGCTTCCGTGCTTCTAGTTCATACGCTTGGAGCGTTCTTGTCATGGCAAATGACTGCGTTGGGCTGCGCTTTGGTAGCACTCATTGACCTGCTGATTGTATTGTTTTCACCTGAATCTCCAAGTTGGCTAGCTGAACAAGGTCGATATGATGAATGCAGGAGGGTTTTCCGCTGGCTCAGAGGAGAAGGGGAAGAAGAAGAATTGACAAAGATAATTGATTTAGCTGTCGCAACCAAGGAAGCGAAGAAAGCTGTGATCCAATCAGAAACTATTGGGAAGAAGTTGAAAAGCAATTATGTGTATGTCAACCAGACCATTAGAAAGAAGGAATTCTACAAACCAATACTAATAATGATACATCTTTATACCATCAGTCAATGGAGTAGTGTGAATATTCTAGTGCCTTATCCAGCTGACCTGTTTAGATTACTGATAGGACCAATGTCTTACATTCCTCTACTAGTAGCAACTGTAGATGCTAACAGAATTATAGCTAATACTTTATCAACGTGTGTCATCAAAAGGATAAAGAGAAGAACATTGTTAAAAGCCACAGGAATTCTAAATATTTTGGGATTTTTAACCACTGCAGCGTACTCCTACGCTAAGGAGCACCAGTACTTAATATATGACCACCCAGCAGTTGGTATATGCTTAGCTCATGTTCTCATGTTTGCTGTGGCGACTGGTTCACAACCTTTGTGCTTTATATTAGCAGGAGAGATCTTCCCATTGGAGTACCGAAGCTTGGGCGGAGGAATGAGCATTTTATTTTACTCGTCTAACATGTTTATTACCGTGAAAACATTTCCATTGTTCTTGGAAACGATGGATTTATCAGGAACACTGCTCTTGTATGCAGTTGTAATGTTGTACTGTCTATTATTCAGTTGGCGTTTTATGCCTGAAACTAAAGACAGGACGCTTCAGGACATTGAAGAAGAGTTCAGAGGTAAACCTTTCACTGCTGGCCTGAAGTCAACTCAAATGTCGGAGTCGATAAACTCCACAAACTCAGAGTCGCGTAATGTTTATGTTACAAAATGTTAGATGATAAATAGATTTAATTAAATATATTCAGTTCGACTTGAGAATTCTTCTCAACAGTTAAATTTCGATAAACTGAATAATAAAAATAATAAATTTTCATACAAAATGTACACTGTCTGTTACAACACATCGTTCTTCTAAGCTATGTTAGTGGAATTACGATAGCGATACAGCTAAAAATGAAAGATAAAATTTATTGAAAGTAAAGTAAAGTTAAAATAATCTAATAGTATTAAAAATCGTAACCCAAAGTAAAGCGAGGACAAGTTGTCAATAACTTAAAGGGATTATATTAAGAGAGATGTGTATTTTGGTTGTCTATAGGATTTTTTCAGGAGTTGATCAGAAAAGCTGTGGTGGCCTCGGGGTTTGAGCAGTCGCCTGCTACGCAAGCGACGCAAGTTCGAATCCCAGCGGGGCCTGTACCAATGAGTTTTTCTAAAAAACTTATGTACAGTGATTTCACACCACGTGCTTTACGGTGAAGGAAAACATCGTGAGGAAACCTGCATATTTCTGAGAAGTAATTCAAAGAGGTATGTATAGTGCCTGAGACGGCGATAGACTCACAATCTGTCACGTTGGCACTTTATCAAAATTCGGTGAAAAGTGGGTGTTGTGATAACAACACCTCTGCCTACCCCTTCGGGGAATACAAGCGTGAGCATATGTTGTTCAGGATGTTGTAGAAAAGGGAACCATACAACTATTCCTCTGTTCTTGAAGTTGTAGGATTTTATGAACACATATGTTGAAGTCGTAAAATATCTAGCTCCAACGATAACGTAGCTATAGCTATGCTTGCAAAGAGCCGAAGAGCTCGCGGCCTTAAGCGATTGATTGAACGCACGGCCGCGTTTACCTGCATTACGTACGCGGTAATTCAGCTTGTAAAATTAAGGAGAAGATTAATGGTTTCTAAAAATGGTTTTATAGGCGATTTCGGGAAATATTAGTGGGAGAAAAAAATTAAAAATGTAGTTAGATTTCACGTGAATAGCTCTACGCTACCGATGATTCTTATGCGATATTTAATTTTAATATTTATGATAAATAAGGTATTGCTATGGTCAACTTTGAACGTCAATTACTCGAAAACAGAAGAAGATATTTTTGTTATAATTATTTTATTTGCTTCCTAAAATTACATCCTATGACATATTTTAACAGCTGTCTTATTTTCTCCGACACCCTGTATACATCTAGTTTATGGATCATATTCTTAAATAAATGTAGTGCTATAAAATGTTTATTACTTTTAAGAGTACCACCTCATATGGTTTATTTTTTTACAAAACAAAATCAATGTGTTTCAAAATTTTTTTCCCATAGTTCGAGTTTGTCTGGTCTAAAAAATGTTTGAATGCCCAGCTGATGTATTAATTAGTTTGGTGCAACTTAAAATATATATTTAACATAGATATTTTTTTTTTAAAGAGTAATTCTTGAGTTTCTTGCCGGGTTCTTCTCAACAAAATTTGCAAGCATTGTAAATTCCATATATATGCGGATGATATACAGGTCTGCATTTCGTGCTTACCCTCTGATATCGACCTCGCTATAACTAAGCTCAATGAGGACCTTGGGAATATAGCTACCTGGGCGAAACAAAATTATCTATTGTTAAACCTTATTAAAACAAAATATTTAATTTTTGGTAGCAGGCATCAGATTGCCAGTCTACATCCTGTTAACTGTGTTACCCTTATGGGTGAGCCAATTGAACGAGTATATGAAGCGAGAAATTTAGGTTTGCATATAGATCTTCGTTTTGAAAAACACATTTCGCAGTCAGTAAGAAGCTGTTTTTACCGATTAAAGATATTGTATAGAATTAGGCCTTACATAACAGAGCAGTTACGAATCCAACTTATAGAATCAGTAGTGCTTTCAAAACTAAATTATATGGACACAGTTTTCGGCCCACGCCTGCTTAGCAGAACAAAAAAACACATCCAAAGAGTCCAGAATGCTTGCGCCCGTTACTGCTTTGATATTCCTTTGGGGTCATGTTACTCCTTTCCTAAACAGGCACTCGATTTTGAGAATGAACCACCGTCGCAAACTCCACCTGGCATGTCTCCTATTTGATGTTATCAAGTACAAGTTACCTACATATCTGTATGATAAGCTGTCTTGGATGTCCTCAGTCAGGCGACAGTGTGCAACTATGTTGGCGACGTAGCGACACAGTTCAGCCGCTTTTAGAAGCTGCTTCAGATACGCTGCGGCCAAGTGTTGGAATAACATCCCTCCGCCGCGTAATTTCAGAACCAAATTAAAGAAATATATCTCTGACTTTCAGAAAAATCACGAGGCTCTAAAGCTTGATACCAGTGCTATTTAAGGACACATTATACGCAATTTTTTTTATTTCATTATTTAGTTTTCTCTTTTTGTTGGTTTATTACTCATGAAGTCTAGTGTATTGTAAAATAGTCTAGTATAATGATGATTATACACTTAAAATTTGTATTTTTCTGTAACCGTGTCCATGATTAATACTATACTTACAATTTGTATTATTCTGTGAAATATTTGTTTTTTTGTTTGTTTGTATCACTTTGTATTCAGATTATGTTGTATTGTGGCCACTGGCAGTGTGACCGTGCTGTGACCACTCGACTTTGGTCCTAGCGGAAGATCAGTGATGGTTGTCATCACCGTGACACCCAGATTATGCTGAGTTGGGTCCAATTCATAACAACTATAATCTATTGTTAGAACAAACCTTTTCGCTCCTTTATGTATTTTGTTATGAATAAATTTATTTTCTTTCTTTCAAAATCAAAACGTGAACAAGATGGTAACATGTATAATTCTGTTTGATGTAGTTTTGCGTCGTCCTGACGATTGAAAGTATTTTGTAACAAGTCTAATAAAATATTATTATCGATAAATAAAACAATTACTTAAAGTTTTAAAGGCGTAAGCGACCTTGATGTGTTAAAAGTAACATGTTCATGAATTTTTAGTACCTACTCCTTCTCGTACTATATATATATTATTGCCTCATATATTTAGTATTTATCAGTGTGCTGCCAGAACAGCTGTGTGGCCTCTAAAATAAAAGTGAGTGAAAATGTTTAGTTAAGTGTTTTGCCATACATAACAAAATTGTCGTTCATTAATTAGAGTTTTAGTTTCAACCATGCCAAAGATTCCAGACGGGTTAGGCAGATGTTCGATAGCCCCCTTTTACCTGAAGGAATTTCAGTGCCAGCCTGACAGACTGTATGTTTTTCAAACTCAAACTCAAACTCAAAATATCTTTATTTGATTAGACTTCTTACAAAGTACTTTCAAATCGTCAGAAGGACACAAAATACATTATACATGATTATAAATGTTACCACCGGGTTCGGAAGGTAGCTTTTGTTGAGAAGAACCCGGCAAGAAACTCAACAATTACTCTTTTAAAAAAATATATATTATACAATGTTTTTGGTTACAGTATTTATATCTCATGAATATAAGTATATTGTATGTCGTTCGTATCCCACTGCAAACGATTATCTGCTAGAAGCAGTATTATTCAGAGAAAAAAATAGTTTTAAACTAAGCCTGACTTCTGAAATTTCACACTCTCATAAGAATAAAACGTTCATGTTTAAAGGACAGCCGTCGTCATATGTCACGTACTCTAACTAGGGATGTTAATAAATAATCGATTTTTATTAAAATCGATTATAACTTTCTTTTAATCGATTTTTTAAATAATTTGAAAGTAATACTAAAACTTATAATAAATAGATATATACATTACGTGCTTATATGGACTGGCAATTTTATTTTCATTATATTTATATTTTTAATTTGATAAATTGTTGCTATGAATACTTACTTGTTGCTTTATTATTTGCATATGAAAAGCATGTACTTTTAAATACTACAAAAAAACTTATTATTAATTTTAATTAAAATAGATTATTGTCAAATCGATTAATTTGGAATGAAGAAAATCGATTTTATTTAATCGATTATTTTCCATTAAACTCACATCCCTAACTCTGGCAAAACAATACAACGGTAGTGGTATATAAACACGGCTGTCCTCTCAACATCACTTGTTTCATACTTTTGAGAGAGAGAGGAATTTCAGAATACCAGTTTCAGTTTTTAAATTCAAACAAAAAAGCTCACCATAAAGCACGATATGAACTGTACGTAAGTTTTCTTATAAATCTCATTGGTACAGAAATCACAGCAACATTTGCCAGATTCGAAGTGAAATATTCATTGATATTAGCCGTTCGATTGAAGTGAATTGATTCATCCAAAAGAGTTCACGTATTCCAAAAAAGTAGATCGATAGGACTTTAGCTCAGATATGTAAACTGTTTCACGACTAATTTAAATGAATAAGTTTCTTCCATTATACTCGTACTAGCTCTTCCCAACGGTTTCTCCCGCTTAGACTTAATGTCATGGAAACCTATTTTTGTAAAAAAACAATTTACCCCTAGCCCTACTCCTTCTAACATCAGCGTACGAGCCAAGTATGTAGATTTGAGTAGTAGTGTATAACAATGCCGATAGATGGGGCTAATTATATTGTGAATCATGCTATAGAGATTCTCTACGGTATACGTATATACTAAGATTCGCTATATAATAAAAAAACTTTCTCCTATTTGGTATATCGTTCTTTCATTACGATCTCAAGTCATAGTAGGCCATAGTACTCGAAGGCCATAGTACTGAGTTTGCTCAATCAGCTATCTGCAAATGAAAGTACCGATTTACCGGATTCGTCGGAACACACGGACAGACGAATTTTTTTTAGTAGTCAATTCTTCATCCATAAGTGCCTTACCACGGCCTAACACATTGAAAACCTTATACTGAATTCAGTCATGATAATGTCGTACATGTGTTTATTATTTTTTCAGCTGTATTTCATTAAAGTAACTTTATGTACAAAATGTACATTCCATGGTTCGACATCATCTTTCCGGCCTACAGATAAAAAAAAATTGTCTATATGTAATTCCAGATTAAGAGCTGTACACTAAATGCACATAATATGCGGTACTCGTATGAAAAACAACTTTGTTTCTCAGTCTGTCTGTTTGTTCCGGATACTCTCCGAATTAAATTTGTTAACGGGAATTTCAAATCGTCAGAATGACATAATTATGCAGGATTATACATCCTTGGAAGGTTTGCCAGGTTTGGAAGGTTGCTTTTACAGAGAAGAACTTTGCAACAAACTCAGTAATCATCTCATACAATCTTAAAATGGAATTTCTTAAGTCTAACCGGGTGAAACCACAGGGCATAGCTGTATATATCATAGGTAAAATTTATGCAAACAATTTTTAACCCTTCTGGACTCCTAGGTAGGTTTGACCTTACGAATATAATCCCACATGCTTAATAAAAGTTTGAATTTGTATAGAAAACTTCGACGTGTTACAACAGCATGATTGAGATAGTTGAAAATCCAGTTTTGACAACATAATGGAAAATTCAAAATGGATAACACCGTTTTTAAGACAGGTACCTACTTTAATTACTACTCGTTTTGATAAAGACATAGCAGGTGGGAAAATATACATTTTATACATTAACAACGCAACCAACGGTAATCGGCCACTGTAGCCTATGAACGTGACCGGCGTTGGCGAATTATCAATGCAACGGACACAAGTCACCGCGTTGACGTGAACGCAGATTTGTAGAAACGCTATTTCGATCCCATATAAATTTGACGGCGATATTGAAAAATAGATAGTCACTCACGCATTGCATTGTAAAATATAAAAAGTCCTACGCCAGCATAGCGACTCCACTGCATCCTTCCCCACATGCAGTACTTATCACTAAACCTTCTCAGGGTATGCGGGATTCTTACCGTACTAAAACTGTCAATAAAGGTCTTTGCCCACTTTACCGTACCATATCATTACCGTGTAGGAACGTGTCACACAAACAAATATTCATTGTATTGAAAAGTATGAGACTGTGCCCACTAGACCGATTCTTCAGCGACCAGCACCGCCGCGTGTATGTAGGTTAGAGCATAGTGAGCAGAGAGACCTTCATAGGCAAAACGTAATATTAATTATATTATTACAAAATTTCAGTTCTTCGTAACAACCGGGGTATCCATCAACTTGTCACAGTTCAGCTCTGTCGTGGGTTTCACAGCTATCTTATTGCCTCAGTTACGACAACCTGACTCCATCATCAGCGTTGATGATGAAGCCGGCTCATGGATTGGTAATACTTATATTTTTGTACCGTGGTAGCATACCCAATATGCGTAAGGTCCCTAAACTGATCCTCTGACCTTTAACGTATCTTTATTATTTCAGCTGCTGTACCTGGCTTTGCCGTGATGGTCGGCACCATTGTCATCCCCAGTATCATGGCCAAATTAGGCAGAAAAAAAGCCAATGTAATCAGCGTCCTTCCTGTTTTAATTGGCTGGATAATCATCGTCACTGCCAAGACTATTCCTATGATTATCTTCGGCAGATTACTCCAAGGCTTGTCCATGGGAATGAGCTGCACACTTGGATCCATCTTAATTGGAGAATATACGAGCCCCAAATACCGTGGCATGTTCCTGACTATGATGACTGTTGTTTTGTCAATTACAACTCTCTCTGTTCATACCATTGGGTCTTATATCTCTTGGCAAACCACTGCTATAGTATTTACTGTTGTTACGGCTATAGATTTGCTGATAGTACTAATGTCACCTGAATCTCCAAGTTGGTTGGCAGATCAAGGAAGGCATGAGGAATGTAGAAAAGTATTTCGTTGGTTAAGAGGTGACAATGAAGAAGAGGAACTAGATAAAATGATAGAAGCTAATAAACTAACGACGGAATTAAAATCTGTAACAAATTTAACAAATTCTTTCACCACTGAGATGAAGAAAAATATCAGCTACTCCGTTACTGTGATAAGGCAAAGAGAATTCTACAGACCTATAATTCTAATGATGCATATTTATATTGTACAAGAATGGGGAGGAATCAATTTCCTTACCCCATTCATGATCGACATTATAAACCAAACAATTGGAGAGAATATTAATGTATCCCTTTTAGTAATATCACTAGACATACAAAGATTGTTGTCGAATGCATCAATTATTTACGTTATAAAGAAATTTAAGAGGCGTACCATATTTTTTTCTACAACAGGATCGGCAGTCATAGTGTATCTAGTAATTGCAGGTTATGTTTACGCGAGAGTAAAGGGTATTCTGCCATACGACCATCCTTGGATAGGCGTTTTATTGATTCATTTGCATATGTTCACTGTAGCAACGGGAACATTACCGGTGCCTTTAATTATTTCTGGGGAAGTATTCCCAATGAAATATAAAAGTTTAGCTGGCAGTATATGCTCATTTTTCTTTTCTTTACATTTAACTATATCGATAAAGACTTTCTCTGGCCTGTGCAACACTATAGGCATTTATGGAACGTACACTTTATATGCAGGTATATTGGCTTACTGTATGTTGGTAACATGGTTCTATCTACCTGAAACTAAAGATAGAACTCTTCAGGAAATAGAAGAAGAATTTACAGGAAAAGTGATTACTTCTGATGATTTAAAGGCTGTGGAATCGTTGACTACGTGGGAAGATAAATAGTTGGATAATATGTCTTGATTTTTGGATTGAAGAATTCTCATATATTTCACCTAAGGCAATCTGAGAGAGATCGTCTTTCAAATTGAGCGCTTGGTCATCTCTCGCATCAAGCTGAGTTTTTCCCCGGTTCATGACTTAAGCTTAAACAGTGATATCACACGACGTGCTTTACGGTGAAGGAAAATATCGTGAGGAAATCTGCATATGTCTGAGAAGTAATTCAAAAGACGTATGTATAGTGCCTGACGGCGATAGACTCACCATACGTTGGCACTTAATTATCTTCGGTGAAAAGTGGGTGTTGTTATTACAACACCTCTGCTTACCCCTTGAGGGAATACAGGCGTAAGCAGTAGAGTAGTTTCCGAACCGGTGGTAAAATCTCAATTCTCATAAGTGCCTTACCAGGGCCTAAACTAAATACATATTTTTCATTTAATATTCAGCATATGTTTGTATATAAATAATTTTGAAATTGAAAGGTATGGATAAATTACAGTTGTCCGTGCACACCACGATATCGATTGAGCGATGAAAATCGGTCATTGGTACGCACCAAGAGCTCAAATTTAATGAGCTCATAGCGATAAGGCCAACCTTTATACCCAAAGTTAAAGTTTATGTTACCTAGAACAATTTTTTCAGTGTGAATAAAGTATTGTTTATGTTGTTAATATTTTTTTAATTAAACATTTGATACTCAAAGTCCTGACTGTCTCCAATCAACGCACAGGAAAACGGCTTAACCTAAAGACATGAAATTTGGAAGGCGTATTCTCATTGAGGTGTGAGTATATATTAAGAAAAGTTTTCTCGAAATTCCACCTTTGAAACGGTGAGATAGGAGCTGAAAATTAGTATGTGAAATCTTATTGCTACGCATGCAAAGCAGCAGATGAAAACTAGTTATCAATATACAGATAAATTAAGTGTCTCGATAAATGCATATGAAAATATACTGCCGGAATTAATTTGAAAAAACAATATTTTAAAATTTTGCCTGCCGGTCTGTCTGTCTGTTTGTTCCGAGTAATGTATGAAACGGCTGGCCCGATTTTAACGGAACTTTCTGTGGCAGATAGTTACAATGAGTTACTTAGGCTAAGGGACTTCTAATTAAAAAAAAATGTTCAGAAGCCACAGCTGGTTATTAGATATATAATTCATAATCCTGGCAGACTTCAACACAGGGTCTGCACATCTGGTCCTCGAGACATGAAACTTGGTGCGTGTGTTTTTCCTGAAATGTAGGTAAAAGGATTTGTCTAAATTCTAATCTGTATAAAAGGGGGTTAAAAGTTATGTGAAATCTCACTCATCGGTACAGGCCTAGAATTCGAACTAGTGACGCTTGCATAGCCAGACTGCTCAAACCCCACGGCTACCATGGCTCGTTCTCCTGATCCTATAACAAATCTTGACGAGACGTCATCTGTTATGTTAATATGTATCACAAATGTTGTAGATAACATGTCTGGGAGCTGTCATGATAACATTTAAAGTATTGTTTAAGATTAGGTTTCTTTACACGTGAAATTTTAAAATGTTTACCATTCTTAATTCTTATTTATACTATAACTAGCTGTGCCCCGCGGTTTCACCTGCTTAACATTATGGGTGGATTTTTTCATGGAGCTCTTGTAACATCAACTACCTGTCAGTGAAAGTCCCGTAGAAATCGTTCCAGACGTTTCAGAGCTTACCCGGAAGAAACAGACGGACAAACAGACGGACAGAGATAATGTTTAGAAATTGTTTATTTATGTACCTACTTAAATACTTTCATATGCATTAAGTGAAAAGCCGTTAATTTTAAATTACAAACAGACATTTCATTTTTATTTATATATTGATTTTTCGAGATACTGTATCCTATGTCCTTCTCCTGGTTCTAAGCTACCTCCCCACCAATTTTCAGCCGAATCAGTTCAGCCGTTCTTGAGTTATAAATAGTGTAACTAACACGACTTTCTTTTATATATATATATCGATAGAAGAAGGTATATCCATACTTCTTCAGTGTAAAGTTAATAAAAATAATTTGAGTTTTATTAATAAAAATAAAAGTGTAAATGATTTATTCAATTTAGCTGGTAAGGCACTTATGAACGTCGAAAGATTGACCACCGGTTCGGATGGCATCATGGCACATTTCATTACATAGTAAATAATTATTAATTCAGCTCAGAGAATCAGCATTGCTATTCAACGTGTCAATGCTGCCAGCCTTCTTGGCACGATTCCGAGAGACACCGATTTGGGTCAAGTATCTACTGTAATATTATATTATATATAGATTTCATTGTTTTTTTTTTTGGTTGCATTGAATAGGCTTCGAAACTACTTGACCGATTAGAAAAATTCTTTCAGCAATGGATAGCCACATCATCAGCGAGTAACATAGGCTATATTGTATTCTCGTACTCCCACGGGAATGGAAGCTACGCGGGTGAAACCGCGTGACGTCTGCTAGTAATATAAGTGACTAACATCTTAATAATCGTTATTTTAATAGCTTGATTGAAACACATAGGCACATACTCCAGTGCCCGATATTCGTTCAATTACAATTCGTATAAAAGTGTTTGCTTGGAAATATAACTTAATATGTTTTGATTCCTTTGGCTTTCTGCCCATATTGATGGTCTTCAAGGTGACGTCATGGTGTCACCGTCTCAAGGTTTGTAAATCCGTCTATCTACTCTACAGAAACAACAAACAACGTTTGTAAATATCGTTCCGGGAATCTAGGATAATATCCTGGAAATTGAATTAGTGTACTGTAAGTACTGTAAGGAGTTACAATCCAACCCTCATAATTGAGGTTGTAAGGCCTCAGCCTTAGAGAGTCCATCGCCGTCTCACGCACTAGACATACGTCTTTGAATTACTTCTCAGTCATATGTAGGTTTCCTCACGATGTTTTCCTTCACCGTAAAGCATGTGGCGTGAAATCACTGTACATACTGCATGAATTCATTGGTACAGGCCCCGCTGGGATTCGAACTTGCGTCGTTTGCGTAGCAGGCGACTGCTCAAACCCCGAGGCCACCACTGCTCTCTTAAATCTTGAAATACGAGTATGATATAGTTTAAACATGTTATGTTAAAAATATAAGCCTGTACACATTATATTGGTGTAAATTTACAATACCATTAAACACAAACATTATGACAGTAAAACAATAAATTATATTGCATACATAATCTAACCTAAGCTTTTGACGATGTTGATTTTGTAACTTTTATCTCACAAGGTCTGGAGCAGTCTGCTAAAGAGCGGCTGACGCCATCAAACTCAAAAATATTATTATTTGATTAGAATTTTAAGAATTACAAGATTATCCAGGATTATACATGCTTCCGCCTTCGGAAAGATGATGGCTAGGCTGTACCCCACCATTGTCTCCTTTGTGTAAAAGCCCATAAGCCTCTGCCCAACAAGCCAGTAGCTAGGAGCTTACGGAGAAGCATGTAAATTAATAACATATGCAATAACCCCCACAAGCGATCTGCTCCTGGAAGCTTACCTTCATCGGCTAAAGCAGCTGATCCAAAATTCTACAAAGTATTGAAAAATATTGAGAAATTAAGTAAAACGTTGTTTTTCTGGGCCATATTATGAGACATGCCAGATACGAACTGCTGCAACTTATAATGATGGGCAAAGTGTCTGGGAAGAGGCCAGCAGGCTGAAGGAGGAATCCGTGGCTGCGCAATATCCGCGAGTGGACTGGCATCAGTGCTGCTGCACTCTTCCGCCTCGCGAAGGATACACAGAAGTTTACCGAACTGACAGACAACCTTCAATAACTGGAGAGGCACTACAAGAAGAAGTAAAAATAATATTTACTAACTATTGTCTGCTTATTCCAGTTTGTTACGCAATTAATGTACAAAAACATGCAAATGGGCACACACACTGAAACAGCTGTATTTATGACCCCGATAACGCGCTATGCTGGAGCTAAGCACGTGTAGAGTATTGGCGTCATTTATACATCAATTACTTGTTAAATAGATTATTTTATTGTATTAAAATAACGCAAAATTTAACACAAATATAATTTCCTTACATCATACCCATTCCTAATCAATACGAATCCATACGGAACTAGGTAATAATTTTTATTTTGACTAGACGCGTCGCCGGGAGCGCTCGCAAATTCTGTGGCCTTGGCACGACATAACATTTTAGTCGGCATTCAGTGTTGTATCTGATAGTGTCTGTTAGCTTAACGTGCTTATAAAATGTAGTCAGCACCGCGTTACTTGATAAAAACTTTACTTTAACAGCATGTGACTTACGTAAATAAAGTTAGGTTGGGTACAGTGAATTTTATTTCCAGAGAATAGTGTTTTTCAAAATGGAGAACGTGTCTGGTTGGATTACACCATTCAAAAGACAAGTAAGTTTAAGGCTTACCTATTTGCTATGTTGTGATTGAAACTCTGGAGCCTTGGGTCCCAGATGCTCGTCATCTTTTAGAACTATCGTCTGACAAAGGTCAACCGGGTTGGGGTCAGAGAATCAGCATTGCTATTCAGCGTGGCGATGCTGCCAGCCGTATAGAAGTACAAAGTATTGATTGTAAAGATGATGAATAATGAGCATGTATTGAAAGTACTTCGAAGTAATTAAATAAAGATATTTTGAATGTTGAACATTGTAAAATCCTTATAAGTTTTGATGAAATTTTCTCAAACTGAACCACTTATCTACTTATTTGTACTTATTCAGTATAACATTGCGATCCCAAGAGACAGTTTTTTATACCTACTTGTAACTTTCTTGCAAGTTACTCCAGAAGGCTAGTTTCCGAACCCGTGGAATTGAGTCTGGATACCAATTTGGTTTAAGTATTTAATTGTTAATTAATTATGTAGTTTAGTCGGTATTGTCTCTTATTTTATCATTGTGCATAATAAGTACCTAAGTTTAATAACCGGTTTTACTTATATTCACTTATTTAATTTAAAGTTTGTTAGAATAGAAGTTAGATGACTTGGTTGCGTCAAGGCTGAATGTATAATAAGCTCATGCGTCATTTAATTGTGACTCAGAATTAATTGAATTGTTTTTAATGTTGGTCACAGAAGCATAACAGAAGTTCATGTTTTGGTTATTTCTTCGTTCAAAATTAGCTACAATCTGCGGTTTAAAAAATAACTTAATACGTGACAGATGGTGACTCAGGCACTATACATAGTATGTCTTTTTGAATTACTTCTCAGACATATGCAGGTTCGCTTACGATGTTTTCCTTCACCGTAAAGCACGTGGTGTGAAATCACTGTACATAAGTTTGTAGAAAAATTCATAGGTACAGGCCCCGCTAGAATTCGAACTTGCATCGCTTGCGTAGCAGGCGACTGCTCAAACCCCGAGGTAACGCAGCCAGCTTACTGGGCACCATTCCCGCAGACACTTATTTAAATTCTGTGTTTTATTTATAATTTTTATTTTTATTATATTTTTCTTCGACCCCAAGGTCACGGCTCTTGATTTTACATAATTTTAAGGTGAAAGATATCTACATTCGTGTCTCGTGCTGACAGAAATGTATTTTTATCTTTAGATAATGCAGAAGCCTGCACTCAAAGGATTATGTCAGTTTACAGATAGTGATAAAGATCGTTTTTTATCGAACAACTTCCGCTATAAATATACATTTTCACATAACTCGACTGACAAATTGACCAATATAGTCAAAAGATTTCTAATTTTCTGAAATACGGTTGTAGATCATACCACATCAGGCTATGACCAGCCAAATGCATAATTATACCTAAATGAGAGATAATATGATTTACAAAAACAAGTGCCTGAAAATGTACTTCCAATGCAAATTGAAAAAAAAATAAACAAGTGCATTACATCAAGTATACGTTTTAACATATATAACTATAAGAATTAGTCTTGCCATCCAAAGGGGGAATGGTGCCAGTATCTTCGGTACCTTGCCTACAGGGACTTCTTTTAATAATATATTTTAGTTATAAGATTATATATTTTTAAGGTTTTTAGTTATTAGATTATATTTATAAGGTTTTTAGCTATATCTATATCCATATACCCAGATACTGTTGAGCAGCTTATACTAATAAAACATATACTTATAGATGCGACTAGAAATGTTGATCGGGCATCTTAAGAATTAAACCACACGCTTTCGAAAAAGTATTAATACATTTAGAGCCACACCAATACGCAATAATACAACTGGTGGTTTACATTGTGTCCCGAAATTTGAGTCCCTTTTACTTCGGGACACAGTGTACAAGACTTTGAGAAGGCCACAACGTAACAACAAGAATTTGGGACTTATTTTAGCGGGCCAGAGTGTAATATACCCTATAAAACCGCGTTATTCTCAAAGGTTTCTCAACGTCGCACTCGACGTCGAGTGTCAGATTCATCGATACGAAATTGAATAAGTATATATCAATTCCCTATGATTGAAACAGATCGACGTCGAGTTCGACTCTGAGAAACATTACAGAATAACACGGCAAAAGTCTAAATTATATTAGGGACTTGAACAGTCGGGACCTATAATAAAGAAGATTTGAGTCAGTTGAGATTAATGTACAAGCTTAAAGTAAATATTTTTTTTATAAAACTTGGTGTTGCCGAAAAAACAACTGTCCGCCATCTTGAATGATCCGCCATATTGGAATTAGGATTTCACATACCTAAGGATGCATTGTCATCAAAAATAAGTGTGTAGGTTACATACATTTACATACATACATATGCTCACGCCTGTATTCCCCGAAGGGGTAGGCAGAGGTGTTGCTATCACAACACCCACTTTTCACCGAATTTGATTAAGTGCCAACGTGATAGATGGTGAGTCTATCGCCGTCTCAGGCACTATACATACGTCCTTGATTTACTTCTCAGAAATATGCAGGTTTCCTCACGATGTTTTCCTTCACCGTAAAGCACGTGGTGTGAAATCACTGTAGATAAGTTTTTTAGAAAAACTCATTGGTACAGGCCCCGCTGGGATTCGAACTTGCGTCGCTTGCGTAGCAGGCGACTGCTCTAACCCCGAGGCCACCACGGCTCCACGGCTCAGTGTAGGTATGATATGATAACTGATCGAAAATTCAGTTGCACCCCGACAATCATACTTAAATTGCATATTATTAAAAAACAGTCACGTACAGACTGAGAGCGCTTCCCTATTAGTATTGCGGGAGTGACTTTATATGAATTGTTTAATCTACTCGCGAAGCCAAAATTGATGAAACCCATTTAAATATGAATACATTATATTTCAAATAGAAGAACCTATTGAAAACAATGGATCAATCTATACCAAAATTATAACGAGGAAAGGTTTGTATATTAATATGTTTGTGGCGGATTGGCTCAAAAACTACTGAACCGATGTGAAAAGTTCTTTCAGCAATGGATAGTTACATTATCAGCGAGAAATATAGGTTATATTTTATCCCCGTAATCCCACGGAAAAGGGCTCTACGGGGGTGAAACCGCGTGACGTCCGCTAGTATATATTACCGCCATGCGTATGCGCACAGTAATGACTCAACACGCAAATTGAGACCATCTATATATCTATACAGATAAATAAAATTGAAGTGTCTGTTTGTAATTTCAAAACAAAAGCTTTTCATCAAATGCATATGAAAGTATATACGGTACTCACATTAACAAAAACGATTTTGAAAACCATTTCTCTGTCCGTCTGTCCGTCTGTCTGACTGTCTGTCTGTTTGTCTTGGCTAGCTGGATAGATTTTTATCTCGTGGCACAGTTGCCATTGCGCATATCATTCGATCAGCGAAGCTAAGCAACCCTAACCCTAGCCAGTAATTGGATGGGTGACCGCCCGAGTTCCCTCCGTGCCTCGGAGAGCACGTTAAGCCGTCGGTCCCGGTTGCCAATTTATCATCTTTGGCAATCGTTACAAGTCGGTCGGAGACCTAAAAAATATCCTGACAATTGGTGTAACCCGACTCCAACAGTATATGGATTAGGCCAGGGACATGATGATAGCAATTTTTATAAGGAGTAACTTAGGCTAGCTTTATTTAAAAAAAAACATTAGGGTACCGCGAGCCACGCATGAAATTAAGTCTACGCGGGTGAAACCAGAGGGCAGAGCTAGTATTAAAACATGATAATGTCGATTTCTGAGGATGTTGTAAAATTTTATATTATAATTGGTATAGCTGTGATAAGCTGTGAATATTATTACAGTTCTATATATTACGTAATACTGATTATTATTTAAGCGATGAGGTACACTATATATAAGTATTTGATAAAAGGTTAACCTATATCTTTATATGATCCAAGCAACAATATTAATGATGAATTTTAGGCAATGGTTCCATCGGTCTGCAATAGTGAAATGTTGTTGTACATGTATTGGAGCCGTGGTGGCCTTGAGGTTTGAGCAGTCGCCTGCTACGCAAGCGACGCAAGTTCGAATCCCAGCGGGGCCTGTACCTATGAGTTTTTTCTTGGGTATGTGAAAGCAAATAATTAATTAGGCCTTTTTTTTAATTCCAGTGCTTCGTAACATCAGGCGTGGCCATCAATGTGGCTCAATTCGGCATAGTGATGGCATTTACAGCAGTTCTGCTGCCACAGCTGAAAGATCCTGATTCCATCGTGCCTATTGATGACTCCTCAGGATCTTGGATTGGTGGGTATTCATGGTTAATCTATTTATACGGTGGTCAGTTCTTTGGAGATAATACTGCCATACCAGGGCCTAAACTGAACAAATCATTTTCATTTAACTATTTATTTATCTATACAGATAATAATAAAATGTAAATGTCTGTTCGTAATTCTAGATTGATGGATTTCATTTCATTCATATGAAAGTATATACGATACTTGCATATAAAAACAATTCTATACTCTGTCTGGCCGTCTGTTAAAACGGATGGACTGATTATAATGTTAGTTTCCCGGCAGATAGCTAATCTAACAAGGAGTTATCATTGTTATTTAAAAAAATGTATCCTTTACTAAACTTGCAACACGGTGAAATATTAGAGCATATACTAAATCATATTTTTATAATTCCAGCTGCCATCCCGGGATTTGCTCTGATCATCGGGAATTTCACCATTCCAACATTGATGGCCAAATACGGCAGGAAGGTCGCTAACCTCATCAGCATCATTCCCCTGCTCATCGGCTGGATCGCTATCGTCTTCGCTAATAATATCCACACCCTCCTTGTAGCCAGATTGTTACAAGGTCTATCTATGGGAATGAGTACTTCTCTCGGTCCAATATTAATAGGAGAATACGCATCGCCAAAGAACAGAGGAGCATTTTTAACCACCATGTCCTTATCGATGTCAATTGGAACTCTAATAGTGCATACAGTTGGGTCGTTTTTAAATTGGCAAAATACGGCTTTAGTATGTACCGTGATTACACTAGCTGACTTGCTTATCGTGGCGTACTCTCCAGAATCTCCAAGCTGGTTGGCGGATCAGGGAAGATACGATGATTGTAGGAAAGTGTTCCGTTGGCTGAGAGGGAGTGACGAGGATACGGAATTAAACAAAATGCTTGAAGCTAGCCAAGTGTCTAAAGAACTGAATACAGATGGGCACTCTTCTGAATCTTATTTGCAGAAAGTTAAACGTGACTTTTCATATTTCACTGCTACCGTTAAGAGAAAAGAATTCTTCAAGCCTATCTTCATAACTGCTCACATGTACATGATAGCACATTGGGGAGGAATCAATCTTTTATCTGCATATACTTTAGATACATTTAAACATATTATATCAGATGACGTGAACAATGCTCTGTTGATCATTACTCTGGATATTCAAAGATTAATATCAAGTATTGGAGCTGTGTTCGTCATCAGGAAATTCAAAAGAAGGACTATGTTATTTACAACTTTAAGTATAACTATAGCATCTTTTTTTGTAACAGCAGCCTATACTTATGCTAGGACAGCAGGCGTTTTGCCTTTTGACCATCCAGCTATTGGAATCACTCTGATTCACATACACACATTTTCTGTAGTGACGGGCTCATTACCTTTACCAATGGTGATAGCTGGAGAAATATTTCCGTTGAAATATAGAAGTTTGGCGGGAGGCATCAGTGCCTTGTTCTATTCACTAAACTTCTTTATCACAGTCAAAACTGTTCCGTTATTATTTAGGACAATACACGTGTACGGCTTATATTTGCTCTATGGGAGTGTAGTGTGCTACTGTTTGGTGATAGCTTCGCTGTTCCTGCCTGAGACTAAAGACAGGACGCTGCAGGAGATTGAAGAGGAGTTCAAAGGAAAGAGATTAGATCCTGAGGATTTGAAAGCTGCTGAACCGCTTAAAACTTGGAAGTCTAATGGGGCCGAGTGAAAAAAATACTATCTGTACTTAAAACTTATGCAAATGTCCTGATGCGTGTTTTTGATTATATTTGCCTGGAAATAAATTATCTAGATTACCTTCATTGCTTATTATTATAATGGTCACGAACTCCTTGCCCGGACCCTGTGGTATCTTCAACATGATATAGTTTTAAATTTGAAGGCTTCGAGGCTCTCTTGCTATAAAACATATGATTTTTGAACTGAGCTAAGTAGCAATATACAGCATACACACCAAACAGCCTGTATAATTTGATGATATGACAAACGCACCAGCCGCATGCGCTTATTTGGAACTCAATTTTTGCTGGAATTTTATTTTTTTAAATATGAAGCAATCAAGAATGCCTGATTGTAAGTGAATGCAAAAGACATTTGATCAGCGAAGTTAAGCAACCCTAACCCGAGCCAGTAATTGGATGGGTGACCGCCCGAGTTCCTCCGTGCCTCGGAGAGCACGTTAAGGCGTCGTTCCAATTTATCAACTTTGGCAATCATTACTGGTCGTTCGGAGGCCTAAAATAGTCTGACAACTGGTTAAACCCAGATCACAGATTTTCCTCGTTAAAGGGGTTGCGAAGGTCAGATGGCAGTCGTTTCTTATAAAAATCAGGTGATCAACCGCATCGGGTTAAAGCAAGTGCCGACCCCAACAATAATATATAACATAAGAGCAGGGAGATGATGAGACTAGGTATTACATACGTATTGCGTTGGTTGAAGGAAATACTTTTATCTTATGTGAATCTGCCGACCAACTAGAATCAGTGGAGCAGATTTCAAGTGAACTGTTAAGTAAATCGTCTTGACTTATTAGTGTCATTAATCCTTGTTTTTGCTTAGTTAACTTCTGGTTATGCAAGCAGCAGCTGTTCTCGTTGCTTGCCTATGCAAATTTGCATTATTTATTAATTGCATTATTGTTTTTAAATAATAAGTATAATACGTATTGAATTAATATTAATATGCTTAGTTATACTTTCTTTCATCCGATTTAATTACAATAAGTGCCAGAATCTAATTTTATTTTCAGGTTTTATTTATTGGATTTCGTTTGCGATCTCATTGGCATTAAGAGAAATTTTTTTTTGATCGTATGTAAACCACATCGATTGCTTCACAAATAAGATAACATTATTATAGACGATGTCATTTACTTGGTAGGTAACTGCCTCGTTGGTCTAATGGTTAGTACGTTCGCCTGCCAATCACGAGGTCACGGGTTCGATTCCCGGGTCGGTTCAAAAATTTCTATTGGGTTTTTCTGTCAAGAAATTCACAATAAAATGCCCGGAGTTCGAAAGTTGGCGGTGTTTCTACCCCCGTGCCTCGGAAAGCACGTTGCACCGTTGGTCCTCCGCCTGATCTCTCTCCGGTCGTGTCTGATTGCCTCCCATCGGACTATGATAGTGAGGTAATAAAGAGTGCACCTGTGTTTGCGCACACACTTGTGCACTATAATATCTCCTGCGCGATCCTCGTTGAGATTAGCCGCCGTAACCGAAATTCGGTAGGAGATCATCACTTGGTAGGGTAAAGTCACCAGTATAAGCGAAATTTTTTCATATTTGCTCTGTGATTTCTTTACTTTTCAACATACATTCTTAAGAATTTGGAGGTAAATAAAAGCTCTTTTCTTAATCAGAATTTAATGTTTAATTTCAGTTTAGTACTTAGTACTATGAAATAAAACATGGTCAAAACGATGTTATCCATAAATGAAACCTAGCTACATCTATTTTTTGCCCCTGAAACCCCCTACATGCAAAATTTCATGAAAATCGTAGGAGCCTTTTCCGAGATTCAGATTATATATATATATACAAGAATTGCTCGTTTAAAGATATAAGATATACAGTCTTGGGTACTTTCTAGATCTGCAAACTAATGAACTGTTTTGGTTGTGATCTGATGTCATAATTTATCGTATTATTCCATTAATGGATTTATTGATCGCATATTTGACATTAATTTGTGTTTAAGCATTTCAATACAAAGTATTTTATTGTTGCAACATTGTGGGCGTAGGTAACATCTGGCGGCGAATTTACCTTGAAATACGTCTTGACTGTTATTGTAATTGCTAATCATCCGCCAGTATTGAGTATTTCATTCGATTTTATTACAATATGCTTCAAGAATGTAAATAGTTTTATTTCTTTTAATTTGAGATAGCGGTTGTTGTATAGCGCTCGTGACCGTAGCACAATTTATTTTTAATTTTCGTCTGTTAATTTATAAAAAGATAACAGTTTGAAGTATTTAAAACTGTGGTACAATGCAAATACCACGTACATACCTATGATGAGTCAAGTTGAGTCAAGCAAAGCGATATTGTGTTCTCAAAATGGAATATGGTTGGATAACACCGTTTAAAAAACAAGTAAGTTCAAGAATACTTCTTTTATAAATCATTTTCAGCCTCATTTTTGCAAATAACAAGGGTACCAATGAAAATGATTTATCCAGTTTAGATACTTATGAACGTCAAAGAACTGACCACAGTTTCGGAAACTAGCCTTCTGAGAAGAACCGGCAAGAAGCAAATAAGAATGAGAAGTATTTTTGCAGAAAATTATATACTTAGGTACATGGAATCTTATGGAATAAAGATTTTAATTCTGCATGTTTGTATAGCCATGACATATTGGCGTGCAAAAATATAAAATTGGTAGCGAAATTCCCTCGTTACTGCTTGTAAACCTTATAATTATACAGTATCATTGTGGCCCTGCAGAATGCACAATTATGCATTAGTGCTTTTTTTAACCGACTTCAAAAAAGGTAGAAATGAAAAGTGCTTCAAATACTTAATGAAAATAACAAACGCACTAGTCGCCAGTAGGATTTTGGAAAGTTCCCCTCGATTTCTCATGGATGCCATCATCAGCACTGAACCAAATGAAAATAGGGCTACTTGAGAAGCATCACCTTTCAAATAAAAAAGAATCATCGAAATCGGTTCACCCAATAGCTCGGTAACAAGCCTAAAAAACATGCAGTCAAATTGACAACTTAATATTAAGATATTCATTCTAAGTTTAACCTATCAGTCTTCGCAATAAAGTCGAAAGTCCCAGTAAAATCGGTCCAGCCGAAGATTTACCGGAACAAATATACAGAGAATTTTTTATAAATAGATTTTTTCATGTAACCTACCTTATGCTCACGCTTGTATCCCACTGTCCCGGGGGATTAAGGAAAGGAGCTTCGGTACCCGGGAACAGGTTAGGTAGTGTAGAAACAATAAGATTGAATTATATGTACAAGTGGGTTCATTTATTATCGTCTGTTTCCGAAACTAGTGGTGGTGAGTAGAGGTAGGGGAACACTGGCCTGACGTAGGGGTCAAGGGACCGGCTGTGAGCAGCCTGGTATTCGTTAAGAGGGTAGACAGGTACTTTCATATGCACTTAGTGAAAAGCTGTCATTTTGGAATTACAAACAGACACTCACATTTTATTAATCTGCATAGATGTATAGAGTAAAGAGCCGTGGTGGCCTCGGTGTCTAACCAGTCGCCTGCTACGCAAGCGACGCAAGTTCGAATCCCAGCGGGGCCTGTACCAATGAGTTTTTCTAAAAAACTTATGTACAGTGATTTCACACCACGTGCTTTACGGTGAAGGAAAACATCGTGAGGAAACCTGCATATTTCGTAGAAGTAATTCAAAGACGTATGTATAGTGCCTGAGACGGCGATAGACTCACCATCTGTCACGTTGGCACTTAATCAAATTCGGTGAAAAGTGTATGTTGTTATTACAATACCTCTGCCTACCCCTTCGGGGAATACAGGCGTGAGCATATGTATGTATGTATGTATGTACATGGTGGTAACATTTATAATCATGTATAATGTATTTTGTGTCCTTCTGACGATTTGAAAGTACTTTGTAAGAAGTCTAATCAAATAAAGATATTTTGAGTTTGAGTTTGAGTTTACAAGAGCTCTAATTTTTTTTACCCATTAAAGTCCAGCCGCCGACAGGCAGAGAAAAATCTAAAAAACATGTTTTGTGTCGGTTCCTTATATACTTTTATATACATTTAAACAGATACTTCAATTTTATTATATAGATTATTGTTATCTACCTCAAGTTTACCTTATTCGTGATTTTGTCGTTACTTTTTACCGCATTATAATTATATATATGTGTATACAGACATGTATAACATAGTAAAGATCATACTAAGAGCCGTCGTAGGACTTGAGCAGTCGCCTGCTACGCAAGCGACGCAAGTTCGAATCCCAGAGGGGCCTGTACATATGAGTTTTTCTAAAGAACTTATGTTTAGTGATTTCATACCACGTGCATGTATGAGAAGTCATACAAAAGACGTATGTATAGTGCTTGAGACGGCGATAGACTCCCTTATCATCTTCGGTGAAAAGCGGGTGTTGTTATAACACCCCTGCCTACCCTTCGGGGGATACAGGCCCGAACATATGTATGTATGTATAGTAAAAATACCATAGTTGTTTAATTATGTGCTTCAAACATTATGTAAACAGTTGATAAGTTTTTGAGTCCAAAAAACATGTATGCCCTGACTACAATAACAAGATCATCATCACCTCCCTGGCCTTATCCCATACATTGTTGGGGTCGGCACTTGATTCAACCCGATGTGGCTGATCACCTGATTTTTATACGAAGCGACTGCCATCTGACCTCCGCAACCCCTTTAACGAGGAAAATCTGTGGTCTGGTTGTCAGACTATTTTAGGCCTCCTACTGACCTGTAACGATTGCCAAAGATGATAAATTGGCAACCGGGACCGACGGCTTAACGTGCTCTCCGAGACACGGAGGGAAATCGGGCGGTCACCCATCCAATTACTGACTAGGCTTAGGGTTGCAATAGCAACTGCGCCACGAGCTCCTCCTACCTACTAGCGCCTAACCATAAGCTCTTATTGCAATAATAGTTCAACTGTGCGACAGTAACAGATGTGTACACATCATATACATCTGTCTCATAATATGATTCAAACTAACATGGCAAAAAGATCTCATGCCATCCCATGTTTAAAATTTCAGTGTTTCGTGACTGCAGGCGTCGCAATCAACATGGCTCAGTTCAGCATCGTGATGGCGTACACAGCAATATTGCTGCCTCAACTGAGAGCCGCGGAATCCATTATTCCTATCGATGACACTTCTGGATCTTGGATTGGTGTGTATTTATAATTGACACTTGATGACTATCAACGAGTCAATGAATCGTGTTTCTATTGGGCAATTTTATAATTCATACATACATATGCTCACGCCTGTATTCCCCGAAGGGGTAGGCAGAGGTGTTGTAATCACAACACCCACTTTTCACCGAAGATGATTAAGTGCCAACGTGACAGCTGGTGAGTCCATCGCCGTCTCAGACACTTTACATGCGTCATTGAATTACTTCTCAGAAATATGCAGGTTTCCTCACGATGTTTTCCTTCACCGTAAAGCACGTGGTGTGAAATCACTGTACATAAGTTTTTTAGAAAAACTCATTTGTACAGGCTCCGCTGGGATTCGAACTTGCGTCGCTTGAGTAGCAGGCGACTGCTCAAACCTCAAGGCCACCACAGCTCTTATTAATAATTTTATAATACTAGTTTCTAATAACATAACCGGGCACTATCCTGTCTCCGGGCTGCTATTGAGAAATTACCTAGAATCTCTTGTTCTGTAGCAGCACTCTGGGACCACGAGACCAGACAGTCTTAAAGTCATACCTTTCTCATTTCTAGCTGCAATCCCAAGCTTCACTCTGATCGTCGGAAACTTCACCGTCTCAACCCTAATGGCCAAATACGGTAGGAAGGTCGCTAACCTCATCAGCATCATTCCTGCTCTCGTCGGCTGGATCTGCATTATATTCGCTAATAATATCCTCACCCTCCTCGTAGCCAGATTACTGCAAGGTCTTTCCATGGGAATGGCTTCATTTCTTGGTCCAATATTAATAGGAGAATACGCTTCGCCAAAGAACAGAGGAGCGTTCATGGCCACCATGACCTGTTCCTTGGCACTAGCAACTCTATACACACAAACAGTTGGATCTTTTATGAGCTGGAAGAGATCAGCATTGGTATGTTCTGTAATAACAGTAGCAGATTTGCTCATCGTAATATTATCACCAGAATCACCAAGCTGGTTGGCTGATCAGGGCAGATATGATGAATGCAAAAAAGTGTTCCGGTGGCTTAGAGGGTGTGAAGAGGAAGCAGAATTGAACAAAATGCTTGATGCCAGCCAAGTATCTGCTGAATCCAAATTGGAAGTGCCTTCATCTGAATCTTACATGCAGAAAGTTAAACGTGACATTGGATATTTCTATTCCAGTGTTAAGAAGAAAGAGTTCTTTATGCCTATATTTATAACTGCCCACATGTATTCCATAACTCTTTGGGGAGGAATTCAACTGTTGTCTGTTTATACATTAGATACGTTCCACCATGTTATAACAGGAGACGTCAACAATGCTGTGATGATCATAGCTTTAGATAGTCATAGATTATTAGCAAGTATTGGAGCTGTGTTCATTATCAGGAAATTTAATAGGAGGACTATGTTATTTAGTACTGTATGTTTGACTATAGTATCGTTTTTTGTCACATCGGCCTATACATATGCAAGAGCATTAGGAGTTTTACCTTTTGACCACCCAGCTATTGGAATCACTCTGATTCACATACACATATTCACACTAGTAACAGGATCATTACCTTTACCATTAGTGATTGCTGGAGAAATATTTCCGTTTAAATATAAAAGTTTGGCTGGAAGCATCAGCGCTGTGCTCCATTCAATAACCTTTTTTATCGCAGTAAAAACTGTGCCGTATTTGTTTAGGACTATCCATGTATACGGCCTATATTTTCTCTATGGTTGTATATTATGCTACTGTTTGGTAATAGCCTGGCTGTTCCTGCCTGAGACTAAAGATAGGACGCTGCAGGAGATCGAAGAGGATTTTAAAGAAAATATATCTGATGCTGAGGATAAGATGGCCGCTGAACCACTAAAAGCTTGGAAGTCAAATCGAAGAGAAACGAGTGATTTAGAATGTAAAAGTTTGTGTTAGTAGCGCTTAAATTCTTAGGCTTTGTAACAATGATCATGTGTTAAAGGATTAAAATATGAATTTGGCTTTTTTGATTTAATCAAAATAATCTATTCACATAATTTGTGTGTGAATATGATAGAATATTAACAAGAACTTAAGACATGACCCACCTGAGTATCTGACTATTTATATTTCTAAAAAAAAAGTGTTTTTTTATATATCTCTAGTATCAACTCCCAAAGCACTGAGATTCTGAGAGAGCCAAATTCAGCTAGTGATATTTGGGTACTTCTTCGATTAAGGCATTCTTTGGTGATTTACGTGGCTATTTTCAAATTTTTTTTCATAAAATCATTTCAGAATCTTAAAATATACTTAAAAATAATATATTTATAGAAGAGGCTCCTGAAAGAACGATATACTTACGGAGATAATCTAGGTTACAAAAATTAAGCTACGCAAATCACAAAACACCCCACGAAAATTATAATTTTAATTTAACTTATTCAAATGTGTTACTCATTGTTACTTCCTATTGACAATAAGTTATTTATGTTATTAAAGGCACAAACCTCAGGGGCGTGCATTGGCTTTTCAGAAGGGTAAGCATAAGTAGGTAGGTAGGTAGGTTAGGTACATAGCAATGTGGCACGGCGTAGGTACGTACATTTTGGTATAGACACACGAGTGTATTCAGTCATCACAAACGGTAAGCACTGCTTATCTGCTTATATATAATGCACGCCCCTGACAAATATAGGTAGGTTACTAAGGCAGAATACGTTTTGTAGTAGAATTAGTCCAATATTATTTATTTTTAGTTACCTATCAGCCTTTTCATAGGAACATAATCAGTATTTTTAAACATCACAATCATTTAATTCTTTTACTTATTTATATAAATCCTTTATAAAAATGGTAAAATCGTAATCGCTCGAGATGCATACATATTTCTGGTAGGTAGTTTTTGGGGTCATTGTCTTACAGTTCAGTATCATCCGTTGATCGTTCTACATAATATTTCTTATTTAGCGTTTATGTTTCAACTCTATTTTTTGGAATAAGCCCACTCCGTCCGTGTTTCAATAACTAAGTAGGTAATAAAAATATGATTGTTCATAACTAGTACAAAACTCAAAGTTATATCATTAGCACGATTAAAAATTGATTTGCGTGTGTCAAAATTACCACGTAGCCCACGCAAATCAAAAGAAATCCCTTATTCAAAATTACAGAAACATTTTCGAGCAAATAAACTGTGTTTTGAACATAAGTTACGTTACATTATAATTGTTTACTACAATATTTTATTAAATACATTAATTCACAGACACCGGAGATAATTGAACCACGCAAATCAAAATGTTGAGAAACTAAACCCACGCAAGGCACTTCATACACTTCAGGATGACGGGTCGCTCACTTCCCTCTATAATGGTTGAGGAGGGCGATGGCTGGCATTCTCGTCATACTTGTGAACAGGTGCTGCTAGTGGGGGCTGGTCATCTCAAGCTACACAATTATTCGTAGTACTTATTTTTAGTTTTTAAATCGACTTTTTTTTATATCGACTTTTGTGCACTGGAACTGTGTCCATGGGCTTATATATATTTTTTATAATTTATATTGTATTACTCAAAGTTATAAAATTATTTTTTTAAAAGAGTAATTACTGAGTTTCTTGTCAAGTTCTTCTCAGTAAAAGAAACCTTCCGAACCTGGCGGTAGCATGTATAATCCTATGCAATCGTGTCTTTCTGACGATTTGAAAGTACTTTGTAAAAAGTCTAATCGAATGAAGATATTTTGAATTTGAATTGAATACCTCAATTTTTTTTAAATTCGAAGTACAATCTCGCAAGCACTCTGCCCAGCCATTGGACCGGTGATAGTTGTAACTTGAATTAGGATGATACAGAACTTAACCGCAAATTTATATAATAATCCACGAAAATCAGCAACTACCACGGGGCAGATCACATTAATTTTCTTTTCAAGAAACGTAGGTCTTTCAGAACTATGGTCTTATTTTTTATACCATTCTAAATATCTAGGGAGTTAGTAAAATTTTTTTGGTTAGCATGTTGTGTTTAGTATATAATATATAATTTACTCAGTGAACAGATCGGGGTTTGGGACACTCCACGGCAATCAAAAAATGTGTTTTTTTAATTTTTTTATCATATTTAAATATAAATATAATTGACAAGTGTTCCAGTTAAAAGAGGTTGTAAGGTCTGCATGAAAAAAAACTTCCAGATTTCTATTATTTTTAAGCAAAGCCGCTAGAAAAAGCAGTCTGAAACAAAGACCCATTTATTATTTTAAAACGGTTCTAACTCGGTTTCTGTTCTAATTACATGAATAATTAGTTCATTTGCGCGCATTTTTAGGCCTTTCATTGTAGTATTTGCTTGACGAATCCGGAATCACCGAGACCACTGCATAACTAAGACCATTATTGAACACGTCACACACGTTTATAGAGTTAAAATCTTGTAAATTTCAGACGGTCGTGAAATCTATCAGGCAATCATCTTTTCAGTCTCGCAATTCCTTGCACCTTTATTCCTGGTTTGGAAATCTTCTTCAATTTCTTGTAAGGTTCTATCCTTCGTCTCCGGCAGCAAAAAATATAAAACTATTAAAGATATCGTTAAAAAGACACCAAGCAAGGCAAATGTACCATATATCTTTATATATGATAACAAATATGGTATTGATTTCAAACCAACCAATGTGCAGAGGCTTATCGACATACTGGCTAGCATTCCACCAATGCATCTGTGTTCAAATAGAAGAGTCTCGCCAATTAATCCTAGCGATGTTGGAACACATCCAACGTTTGCATTCACTAAATATACTACGATCATTACGATAGCGATCCAGGGCTGGTTGAACTTTATGACCTTCGCAGACGTCAAGTACAAGTAAGGGCACAAAGCTCCAAGTACTATTAAGCTGGAGATACCGCTTGTGAATAGGAGTGTCCTTCTCTTCATCATCTTCACGAGAACAGATGAGGCTGACGTACTCACTGTAAGAACCAGGTTAATAAATAATGCATAGTAGAAAACGTTTGACTTATTTTGAGTCACTTCAGTAATTATTTGCACGACGTACGCCGGAAAAATATGTCTTCCACACGCTTCAATTAGAACTGCACATGTAAAATTAATAGATAAAGGTTTCAGAAAGTCTTTTCTAGTGAATTTCTTGCATATAGCCAGAGCTTCTCCAATAATTGATTGCTTAGGACCTGATATTTTTTTTCTCTGTGCTTGGATCATTGATTCTAATTCCGTCTGTGCTTGATCATCAGTTCCTCTTAGCCAAGTGAAAGACTTTTCACAATCTTCAAATCTGTATTTTGATGCTAACCAACTTGGTGATTCTGGCCACGTTAGAGCAATTAGTAGGGACACAATATAAGGCACCATTATACAAACAGCGACAACTCTCCAGTGAAAATAATTTCCCAATACATGTTCTGCTGTGCTCCACAGATAGAGGAAACTTGTTTTTAAATTCAAAAACATCCCTCTTTGTTTTGGACTTGTGTACTCTCCGGTTATAATTATAGCTAGAAGACTTATGGATCCGAATGCCAGACCATGGAACAGTCTACCTAGGAGCAGTAGTAGGATATTCGATGCAAAATATATGAGGGCTGTTCCTAGTATTCCTGGTAGGAGTGTCACGATGAAGGCCTTTCGTCGTCCATAGTAATGCATAAGGGTAGTCGCCACTGGTGCCCCCAGTATAGATGTAATGCCCAAACATCCAGCTGTTAACAATAAAAATAAGGTAAGAAATAATGTATAATCTTAGAATGAATCTCGTAAACGGCTCCAATGATTTTCATGATTTTTTGTGTATCGGGGCAAAAAATTGATCTAGCTAGGTTTAATTTTTGGAAAAGATCGTTTAGACCACGTTTAAAATTCGCCAACATCTGTCATGCTATGGTAGCTCACACGCGAGGTTTCCAGCTTACGGGGCGATAACAAAACTAGAGTACCCCGGTTCGAGACTGACGTTCACCGGTTATATTTTTTTCTTTTTCTTTCAGAAAACGTAATTGAAAAGAAACCAAGTACAGCTTCTTTTTAATTAGAGATCGAATTGAGGTCATGACGAAACATATGACTACTTGCCGTGGTGGCCTTGAGAATAGGTATTGGTGAAAGAGTTTTTCAAATTATGTAAATAGTTTCGAAGATAACCTTCTTATATTATACAAATTTACAAACTTTTCTTATTTAATATTGTACGTACAGGTTAAAAACTTAGGAATATGACATATCTAATTAGCAACAAACTAAAACCCTTATTTTATATAATACATATAAAATACATAGCGTTAGATAGTTCTTGGATTAAGTAGTTCAATCTTTTTCTGCGATATTGATTTAAAAACAGATGAATATAGTTTAAGGCCGAGTTTAGTCAAGCCTACTAAACCATGTTTATAAAACACGAAGTAGTTATACATACATATGCTCAAGCCTGTATTCTCCGAAGGGGTAGGCAGAGGTGTTGTAATCACAACACCCACTTTTCACCGAAGATGATTAAGTGCCAACGTGAGAGATGGTGAGTCCATCGCCGTCTCAGACACTTTACATACGTCATTGAATTACTTCTCAGAAATATGCGGGTTTACTCACGATGTTTTCCTTCACCGTAAAGCACGTGGTGTGAAATAACTGTAAATAAGTTTTTTTGGAAAAACTCAAAATTCGAACTGCTGACAGGTATACTGGCCCAAGGTATGGTCATCAGCTTCACCTCCAGCATGCTGGTGGGGCTTAATGCTCCTGACTCCATCATCAGGGCTGATCACAGCACACTGTCCTGGTTGGGTAAGTCTTTCTCAATCTTTCCTTCTTCAAAAAATGTTTTGTTGATTTTGTATATATACTAATATTAAAAAGAGCTGTGGTGGCCTTGAGGTTTGAGCAGTCGCCTGCTACACAAGCGACGCAAGTTCGAATCCCAGCGGGGCCTGTACCAATGAGTTTTTCTAAAAAACGTATGTACAGTGATTTCACACCATCGTGAGGAAACCTGCATATGTCTGAGAAGCAATTCAAAGACGTATGTATAGTGCCTGAGACGGCGATAGACTCACCATCTGTCACGTTGGCACTTAATCAAATTCGGTGAAAAGTGGGTGTTGTGATTACAACACCTCTGCCTACCCCTTCGGGGAATACAGGCGTGAGCATATGTATTGAATTACATTATCTATCCATTTATACATCTATACAGATAAATAAAATTGAAGTGAATTGAAGTGATTCTGAAATCGCGTAACCGATTCTAACGTGACTCACTGTCTAATGTTACAAGACGTACTACCTAAGGCTGTTTGTATTTAAAAAAACATTTAAGGTTCTCTTTCTTTTGCTTTAATTAAATAAAATCTACGCGGCAGAAACCGCAGGGCACAACTAGTAAGTAAGTATACTTAAAATTAACAGTTACATTATAGTAAAAAAAAACACAGTGTATGGGATACATTATATGGATTTTTTCTTAATTAAATGACTTAAAATTATGTTTCTATAGCATGGTCAAGCGTGGAAATAGTCTTATTACCCCACAAAGAGTTTGCAATAACACAATTTACTTGAAAACGTGATTAGCTTAACATTTTTGAATTTTCTTCATTCCTTCCAACGTTTTGAGACCTTCCTTCAGAGAAGTAATCTTCGATCTCCAACAGCGTCTTGTCTTTAGTCTCTGGCAGAAGCAAATATAGAAGAAGCAATGATACAGACGTACACACTGAAAGTAATGTTAGTGTGCCGTATATCTTCAGATTTAAGAGTAAATACGGAGTGGCTTTTAGCCCGAACATGATACATAATCCAATCGATACACCGCTTATAGCTGATCCTATTTCTTTATACTCAAATGGTAACATCTCTCCCGTCAAAATCATTGACATTGGTAGACAACCACCATTTGCTAGAATGAAATACGCTACAATCATGCTAAGTGGTATCCAAGTTCGATTTCCCATTATAATATTAGCAGACACCAAATATAAGTAAAGAGACAGAGTTGAAAGAATTATCACAGCTGATACACCACTAGAAAATAATAGAGTCCGTCTTTTCATCAGTTTTATGAATACTGTTGAGCTGGTCGCGCTCGCAATTAATATCAAATCGATGTACAATGTGTATTTGGATGAATCAATTTATTTCCAGTAATTTCGCCAATAATTTGCAGAGCATACGCCGGGAAAATGTGTCTTCCACTCGATTCCAGTAAGACTGCACATACGAGGTTGATGAATACTGGCTTTAGAAACACCAATTTTGTTAATCTCTTGAACATTTTAGCTGCAGCATTCGTTGATTGTCGAGATGAAATAAGTTCTCTTTGAGTCGCAATCATTGCCTCAAGTTCCATATTAGCTTGTTCATCTTCTCCTCTGAGCCAATGGAAGGAGTTTTTTGAATCACCAAACCGTCCTCTGGAAGCTAGCCAATAAGGACTCTCCGGCCAAGTAAAGGCTGACAACAGAGATACACATTGGGGGATCATTATAAACAGTACAATAGTCCTCCAGTGATACAGCCCTCCTAATATGTGTGCAATAGTATTTCCCATATACACGCTAATATCCCTCTATATTTTGGATTCGTGTATTCTCCAATCACTAGCATTCCTAAGGAACATATGCCACCAGCTGTAAATCCCCACAAAGCCCTTGCTACCATCAGCTCAGAGACAGATGATGCGAAGTACATTAGAACTAAGCCGATGAGTCCAGGAACATAATCCAGAATGAACGCAGTGCGTCGTCCATATTTATACATTAGACAGGACGATATTAATGTACCTCCAATGCTTGAAAGGCCAATGATTCCCGCTGCGGACAATCAAATATAACATTAGTAACGTAAAGTTATTATCACAATGTATCTTGGCCTGAAAATTTCATAGATGATTCTTCATCATCTATGAAATGTACAACTGTCTGACTATGAAAATGAAAATGTAAATGATTTATTCAGTTTAGGCCCTGGTAAGGCACTTATGAATGTCGAGGAATTAACCACGGTTCATGGGATACAGCCTGGTGACAGATGGACAAAAAATGGACAAACGGACAGACAAACAGACAGACTGAAGGACAACGGAGTCATAGCAATATGATCCCGTCCCGAAAACAGCATCATGGTAGTGCAAAGAAGATACCTAGCCATGACTCTGAGTTGATGTCAGTTCTGATGTGGCCTGGCATGAACCCGAGGTTCATGCCGACGGCTAAGATGCTGCACTGAACACCAAACGCTATCCACACCTTGAAATGAAAAACTACACTTTAGCGCTGCGAAAATATAGCTTATAAATTATCTTAACAGTTGCCGTCACAATTTATGAGCGCTGTCCTTGAATGTGTCCGGTTTTGTACCTTGGGTGGCAGATTTCCTCACTATTTGTGCTGAACACTCAGGACTCGTGCCGTCACCTGTACTAAATCTTGGTACCTTCAAACGAGCAATTCTTGTATCTGAGTAAATCTGCATCTCGACTCCACCGGAATTTAGTATAAATGCAATAAATTGATAGCTAGGATTCATCATCATCATCATCATATCAGCCATAGGACGTCCACTGCTGAACATAGGCCTCTCCCAGTGATTTCCACCTCACCCGGTTTGAAGCGGCCTGCATCCAGCGGGTCCCCGCGGCCTTGACCAGATCGTCCGTCCATCTCGCGGGGGGGGCGCCCTACGCTGCGCTAGGATTCATTTTCAGAAAATGTCATTGAAACCGTTTGTTAGGTAATGAAAACTGCTATAATATCATTAGAATATGACTCTTCCCGACATCTATTGGCGAGTAGTAATACTATTATTAGTGTTTGTTTACCAATAAAAATACCGAGCAGTCATCCAGTACTATCGTCACGTCATAGGGGTACTAGTACATAAACTCCCACTTTCGTAGAAGAGTCCAGAAAGGGAGTGTTACACCCACATTTCACCGAAGGTGCCAGAGAATGAAAAGAAGCCCATCTTCGCGCCGTTTTTATATTTGTTCTCATTTATAATTCAGACTTCCTAACATTTCCTACACCGTAAAACCTGTAGAGATAACTGAAGAAAATACATACATATGCTCACGCCTGTATTCCTCGAGGGGGTAGGCAGAGGTGTTGTTATCACGACACCCACATTTCACCGGATTTGATTAAGTGCCAACGTGACAGATGGTGAGTCTGTCGCCGTCTCAGGCACTATACATTTATACTAAACATTATACAATAAACATTTGAAGAAAAATACTTTTTAGGAAAGAACGAGTCTTGGTTATCTTGGTTTGAATAGTCACCTGCTAAGTAAACCATGCAAGTTTGAATCCCAGCAACCTTTAAGCAGCGACGTCACACCACGAGTTGTATGACTAAGAAAAACATCGTCAGGAATCCTGCATATGTCGGAAATGTTTATACGCTGCCTGAGGGCTGAGATGGCAATTAACTGATCATCAGTCATGTTGGTAAATGTGGGTGCTGTCAACACACTTGTCTACCCCTTCGGGAACCCTTCTGGTATCCTTCTGGTAGGACGTATAAAAATGAGCATTGAAAACATACTTGAGCTGCAATAGGTGGAATGCAATTGAAATTCACACACATTTTGTTGCATCAATACGACGTGAAGACTGACACTAAATTAAGTTGTGGTTATGAAACTGCTTCGAAACTCAATGATACTATGCATACTTACGTTATTTATATTTTTCATATCATCATGTCGCCTTTTCATCCCTGACTCACTGAACAAATTAATTACTTTTCACTTGTATTTGAGCTATACTCTCATAAGTATAATTATGTCGTCCTTTGTTATACATAAATCCAATAAAAATCTATAGACATATATACAAAAGAGAGCTTTATTAGTTACACTATTTTTAACTCAAGAACGGCTGAACCGATTTGGCTGAAAATTGGTGGGGAGATAACTTAGAACCAGAAAAAGGATATAAGATATTTTTTTTTCATTGTATTGAAATGTATGATTTATTTCATAAGAGAACATATTTTATAAGATAATATTTTTTAAGGTTTTTAGTTATTAGATTATATTTTTAAGGTTTTTAGCTATGTGGTTCTTGAATTGAATAATATTATGTTATCAGATACTTTTTATTCAAAGATACTTATACTATTAATTCTTCTTTTTATTAAAGTCTACACGGGTGAAACTGCGGGGCACAGCTAGTTTTAAAATAAATTATCTAAGTATGTGCGCAAACACAGGTGCACTCTTTATCCCCTCACTCTCAAAATGCGACACGACACGAACCAACGGTTTATGTAGTGTGGAAACACCGCCAACTTCCAAACTCCAGGCATTTCTTAAGATTTTTTTGGCAGCGAGACCCAATATCTATTTTTGAAACGACCCGGGAATTGAACCCGGGACCTCGTGATCGACACGCGAACTTACTAACCACTAAACAATAAAGGTAATATTTTGTAGGTATACAGGAGGCATGTATTACCAATTTTTTTAATGGAAATGTTAAGGGCTTTCAGGTAAATCAGAACATGAGTCGAATATTTTATTTCATTTTAACAGATTAATAAAAATCTATATAGAACAAAATGAGTTACATCAACAGCTGATATATTTAGATATTTTATACTCTGAACAAATACAATATTTAAATTTACGCTATACCGAGTAGCCAACTAGCCACCGAGTGTCGAACTAGCAACGACAAAGACCTAAGCTCAGCTCGGGCCCGGCTCGGGACCAGCTCGGGCCCGGCTCGGGACCAGCTCGGGCCCGGCTCGGTCTTGCGTGAGTTATCTTTTATTTGTTACAGTACGTTCTTAACTAGTTTTATGTTCCACCTCAATTAAACTTTTTACGTATGTTTGCAATACAAATAAATTAGTTTATTTAACATGTTCGACTATTCATTAATTAACATTTAAAGAACATTATACTTAAAGTTCATTAAAATTAAAAAAATATAGTGTACCGTACTATTGGATATATTTAATGTTTTTTAAGCGTGGAAATAAAGTATGCTCAGCCCAAATAAAGATTCCAATAACATAATTTACAATTGAAAACGTGATTAGCTTAACATTTTTGAATTTTCTTCATTCCTTCCAACGTTTTGAGACCTTCCTTCAGAGAAGTAATCTTCGATCTCCAACAGCGTCTTGTCTTTAGTCTCTGGCAGAAGCAAATATAGAAGAAATAATGATACAGACGTACACACTGAAAGTAATGTTAGTGTGCCGTATATCTTCAGATTTAAGAGTAAATACGGAGTAGCTTTCAACCCAAACATGATACATAATCCAATCGATACACCGCTTACAGCTGATCCTATTTCTTTATACTCAAATGGTAACATCTCTCCCGTCAAACTCATTGACATTGGTAGACATCCAGCATTTGCTAGAATGAAATACGCCACAATCATGCTAATTGGTATCCAAGTTCGATTTCCTATTATAATATTAGCAGACACCAAATATAAGTAAAGAGACAGAGTTGAAAGAATTATCACAGCTGTTACACCACTAGAAAATAATAGAGTTCGTCTTCTCATCAGTTTTATAAATACTGTTGAGCTGGTCGCGCTTGCAATTAATATCAAATCGATGTACAAAATGTATTTGTATGAATCAAGGTTATTTCCAGTAATTTCGCCAATAATTTGCAGAGCATACGCCGGGAAAATGTGTCTTCCACTCGATTCCAGTAAAACTGCACATACGAAGTTGATGAATACTGGCTTTAGAAACACCAATTTTGTTAATCTCTTGAACATTTTAGCTGCAGCATTCGTTGATTGTCGAGATGAAATAAGTTCTCTTTGAGTCGCAATCATTGCTTCAAGTTCCATATTAGCTTGTTCATCTTCTCCTCTGAGCCAATGGAAGGAGTTTTTTGAATCACCAAACCGTCCTCTGGAAGCTAGCCAATAAGGACTCTCCGGCCAAGTAAAGGCTGACAACAGAGATACACATTGGGGGATCATTATAAACAGTACAATAGTCCTCCAGTGATACAGCCCTCCTAATATGTGTGCAATAGTATTTCCCATATACACGCTAATGGTCTCCAAATTTAAGAATATCCCTCTATATTTTGGACTAGTATACTCTCCAATGGCTAGCATTCCTAAGGTGCATACTCCTCCCGATGTAAGTCCCGCCAAAGCTCTTGCTACCATCAGCTCGGAGACAGACGATGCGAAGTAGATGAAAACTAGACCGAAGAATCCAGGAATTTGATCAATAATAAATACAGTGCGTCGTCCGTAATAATTCAGTAGGCAGGACGATATTAATGCACCTGCCATTCCTGAAAAGCCAATGATTCCCGCTGCGGACAATTAAATACATGACATTAATAAGGTAAAGTTGGTTAGGTTATACCAAGAAAGCACCACAAGTGTCTTGGAGAGCGAGCTACTGACATCGCCTTTTCTAAACCCAAGCACGAGCACGGTATCTCGACAATTCCCAAACTTCGTATTTCGATCGAGGGATCATTACGTCCTACAGTGACTGGGCTTCAAGAAGCTAAGTAGTTGTTAACTGTCACTTGACCGTTCCTGTCCTGAGCCGACCTTCTTAGTGAATGTTATACGAGATACATAAATACATGCTCACGCCTGTATTCCCCGAAGGAATATTCACTGAAGTTGATTTAGTACCAACATGTCAGATGGTGAGTCTATCGCCGTCTCAGGCATACATACGTCTTTGAATTACTTCTCAGATATATCCCGTGTGCCTAGTGCGAGTTTTTCAAGTTCACTGCGTCGACGTACACGCAGATTTGTCCCACCAATTTCCATCCATCGTTCATCCTTTCCTCCTTGTCACTTCCCCACAAAACTTAGTTTTTTTTCAACTTTTTTTTTAATGAGAAAACGTCAAGTACTTTCCTTTGTGAGGAAAAGAATCCGAACACATCTCGGTCAACCTGTACTTCCTATTAAAAAAGCAGTATCCTGGTCTATACCATACCTAGCCATGACTCTGAGGTGATGTCTGTCTTGATGGTAGACTCTGGGGCATGGAGACCACGCAGCAGGCTCGAGGTGAACCCCAGGTTCATGCCGACGGCTAAGATGCTGCATTGCATACCAAACACTATCCACACCTTGAAATTAAAAGTTACATTTTAGCCGTTGCGTATACGACGCTATGTTTCTTTGAAGGTATTCGTTATGGTTTATTCTTTCAACAGACATCATAAAAATACCGGTATTTTTCGGGTCTCGTGGCCAATAAAATTACAAAGGTCTATAATGTAATTTTAAGGGTTTTAAGAATTATGATGTCCAAATCACGTCATTCAGAAATAAAACTCGTTATCAGGGAGATTAGTTAATATTTCAGAAACATATTTTTTTTATAAAATTACTACCAATATTATAATAATGTTGCCTAAAATAAGACAAGGGTGGTGAGCATGGGGTTTGAGCAGTCGCCTGCTAAGCAAGCGACGCAAGTTCAAATTACTTTGGATCCCAGTGGGGCCTGTATCAATGAGTTTTTCTAAAAACTTATGTGCAGTGATTTCACTCCACGTGTTTTACGGTGAAGGAAAACATCGTGAGGAAACCTGAAGTAATTCAAAGACGTTTGTATAGTGCTACCTATGTTCTTTAATCAACAGAACTAGTTTCATCCGTTTAGGCTCAGTTTCATGCTTTATTTCGTGGAACGCTATTTTTTTGTAAATAACGTAGCCTCAATTACTCCTTGAAACATCAGCTACCTGGCAGTGAGAGTCCCGTTATTATTGGTCTTGCCGTTTCAGACGGACAGATTTTTTTTTAATTATAAACGCTACTTACCTACTAACATAAAAATAAACAATTTAACGGGACTATCACTGGAAGACAGTTGTTGTTAGATAAGATAGGTTTAACATAGAGGATATTTTTTGAAAAAAAAAATGATTTACTAATAAAACTACAAATTTTTGAAGAAATAAAATTACAAGCACATTTTGAGGAGGGACCTGCTCAAAATGTGGGTGTTGTCACACCTATACCTGCCCCTTTTAGGACCCCTGTGGGAAAATATTGTGTATTGAAATATACCTGAGCTGCAATAGGTGGAATGCAATTCAAATTAACACACATTTTAAAAATTAAGTTGTTATTATAAAATACTACATAACTCAATTTCTTATTTAAAAAAACATGTCACCTTGCTTATTCGTGACTCACTGAACACATTTATGGCTTTACACTTGTATTTATATTAACAGGCACCCGGTGAGAGGCACACACGATACTATTATACTATAAATATATTCCTAAATGATAAAATTAAATTAAATTCACACGAAACATACAAATAAAACTAGTAGGTACTTACGAAGCAATAAAAAGTCCCCTAATTCTTCGTACATTACCAAGTTATATCACTAGTAATGTACAAGGAAAAAATATTCTTTGTACACAACCAGGTAATGTAATAATAATGATCTCCTACCGAATTTCGGTCACGGCGGCTAATGTCAACGAGGGACAGCCATGTGCGCAGGAGATATTATAGTGCACAAGTGAGTGCAAACACAGGTGCACTCTTTATTCCCTCACTCTCATAGTCCGATGGGAGGCAATCCGACACGACCGGAGAGAGATCAGGCGTAGGACCAACGGTGCAACGTGCGACCCGAGGCACGGGGGTGGAAACACCGCCAACTTCCAAACTCCGAGCATTTGATTGTGAATTTCTTGACAGAAAAACCTAATATTTTTTTTTTAACTCGGGACCTCGGCAGGCGAACATACTAGCCACTAGACCAACGAGGCAGTTAATGGTAATGTACTGTACTAGTAATGTCCGAAAAAAAAAAGGGAAAAAGTCGGATGCCTAATAGAGTCTGACAACTATTTAAACCAGGTAACTGTTTTTCCTCGTAAAGGGGTTACGAAGGTCAGAGTGCCTAGTCCGAATTTTTCACTGCCGCAGTCACAAGTCACCGCGTCGCTGTAAACGCATATTTGTATAGAACCTAAACAGCGCCATCTGTCGGCCGTCAGATGGCACTATTTTGATACCATATAAATCTGCGTTCACGTCGATGAAGTGTGACGGCGATTTCTCACGATGTTTTTCTTCACCGTAAAGCACGTGCTGTGAAATCACTGCACATAAGTTTTTAGAAAAACCGACCGGTTCGACCTTGCGTATCTTGTGCAGCTGCTTAAACCCCACGGCCACCTCGGCTCTTATCAATGTTAGGCTATGTTTATGATAAGGTATACCTACTCTGAATAAATACAATGCTTAATTACACATTTATTCGCACATGTTTTAGCTGATTAGTAATAATTAAATAATAAACGGGTTTCGCTGAAAAACTTGAAGCTAATCTTTTGATTTTCGCAGCTGCATCTTTATTTATGTTTTCTTCCCTTAGAGCTGCTGTAAAGAATAAAAAAAATGCTCACGCCATCCCAGAAGGGTCCCCCAAAGGGTTACCAAAGGTATTGTAACAACAACACCCACATTTCACCGAAGATGATTAATCGCGCCAACGTTACATAGAGTGTACGTATATACAGTGAATGAGACGGCGATTGACTCATTTCTATCTATCTGTTGCGTTGGCAGTTAATCTCTGCCTAGCTAAAGAGATCTTAATTTTTTTAATAATAATAAATTAACTAATAAGTAGCTAAAAACTAATTACAAGTAGAAAACTTGGCCCAAATCGGTGTCTCTCGGGAAAAGCCCCAGCCCGCTTGTCACGAGAAGCTTCTACCAGACGACGTGCAACCTCTTTGAAAAGTTGATGAGCATCTGGACCCCAAGGCCCCAGAGTTTCAACCGCAAATGCAAAAAATATGTATCCTTGACCAATGCAAGCTTATTTCCGGCGCTTGAGGCACTCCTGCTGAACAGCAGCAGCACCGGCCGCCACAGCAGTGCCGGGGAGATGGGACGGAGCCAACGTGTCGACACACGTGGCATCCCACACCAGCGGCCGGCCCAATCTTTATTTTAAATTTAAGGTAAATCGGTGAAGCAGATTAATCATGAGAGATAACTTCTTCTTCTTGAGGTGCCTCTCCGATTAAGTCAGTTTGGAGTATTCCTCTCTATTTCTAGCGAGACGAAAGAGTTCGGCTGCGCTTGCTATCCCCGTCCACCCTTCCGGTGGCCTAGCTCATAATCTAGCTCATTCGCATACTTGACAGCCAATGCCCTTTATTTGTCTTCTAACTAACATTGATCATAAAAACTAAGAAAAAGCAAAATAAAAACTTCAATGTAAGATGTGGGATGCGATCCGGGGACCTCGAGTATGGTGCACTCTTTTCTTAACCATTACGCCACGACCACTTATTGAGAGCGGTTGAAATTAACCAACTCATTCATTTGCCGTAATGATTTCTAGGTCCACCCTCATCTTTATTAATAAAAGTGGTCTAACACAATAAAACTTGGGTAAACGTGAAGGATTGTACCGCTTTTTATTTCATTTGTACCTTGGGTATATACAATAGTATTCTGTCTGCCCCATTGTCACGGGAAGCCAGAATGCTGTGTAAAGTTGTGAATGCTGGTATTGGACGACGATAGAAATGATAATTGTACGATCGAGGGTGGCATTAATTTGATTAAAAACCCTCTATAAATAATAAATGATTAAAAAAAAAAAAAAATTCATTTGTACCTCCAAGGGCCCCGAGATATGACAGTGGAAAGTTTGAAACTTTCAACCCCCATATCTCGGGGCCCTTTGTGGTGAAACCTTCGAAACAAGAAACGGTACAAACCTCTACGTGCTGGGTACAATCGAATGGCATGTACAAATTTACAATATTTCGTTTTCAAAATGTTTCAAAATGTTAACCTCCCCCAAATTTTGTCCCCTTGGGGTACAAACGAAATAAAAAACGGTACAATCCTCTACGTGCTGGGTACAATCGAATGGCATTTACAAACTTTCAATATTTTATACTAAGTTGCCAAAATATTTACTATAACTTTTACCCCCTAGGGGTACAAACGATTTAAAAAGCGGTACAGTCCGGTACATACCCGGTACAATCGAATACATGACGAAAATTTTTTTTTTATTCACTTCTGTTGGCAACTTTACACAGGTAGACAATGAACGATGATATGAATTACTAAATGACGAAGGCTTAATAAAATACTAAAACGACTTGGGAAATATGAAGAAATGCAAACATAATAAATTTAAATTAGCTACGCATACTTCAACACCTACAATTTAAACTGAACTTTGATTGTAAGGAAATACTATACAGTGCGAGGCCAAGTGAGACTGGAATATGATATCTTGTGTTATGTGTAGCTCTACAAAGGTTCAGAGGGCCTAGCCAAACGGCATTCGTAAGATGTCGATCCGATTCGAACGAAGTCGAACGCTTTATCGTTAGCGAATCGAATCCCAATTATAGTAGAGACCTTAATATTCATATGTACATACATATACACAAAATTGTGTCTGTTTGTTATTCCAAAGTAAGTAATAGCTTTTCACTAAAAAGTATAGTAACTAAAATTACTCACAATTTCAAACGTTTTTCTCTGTCTGTCTGTCCGGCTTATCTCCGAAACGGGTGGATCGATTTTAACGGGACTTTGATTGGCACATAGCTAATGTTACAAGGAAGAACATAAGCTAAAGCTGATAGATTGATCTCTACTCTCCATAAATATTATTTTAGATCAAAACCCACTGGAGTTCAACTCCAATACGTTCAATAACTCTATACGGACATCATCGTCCCTGGCATCCCATATATTGTTGTGGTCGGCACTTGATTCAACCCGATGTGGCTGATCACCTGATTTTTATAAGAAGCGACTGTCATCTGACCTTCGCAACCCCTTTAACGAGGAAAATCTGTGATCTGGGTTAAACCAGTTGTCAGACTATTTTAGGCCTCCGACTGATCTGTAACGATTGCCAAAGATAATAAATTGGCAATATATCTATACGGAAATAGAGACTTTAATTTATACTATTTAAAGAAGTTACATACATACATACATATGCTCACGTCTGTATTCCCCGAAGGGGTAGGCAGAGGTGTTATAATCACAACACCCACTTTTCACCGAATTTGATTAAGTGCCAACGTGACAGATGGTGAGTCTATCGCCGTCTCAGGCACTATACATACGTCTTTGAATTACTTCTCAGACATATGCAGGTTTCCGCACGATGTTTTCCTTCACCGTAAAGCACGTGGTGTGAAATCACTGTACGTAAGTTTTTTAGAAAAACTCATTGGTACAGGCCCCGCTGGGATTCGAACTTGCGTCGCTTGCGTAGCAGGCGACTGCTCTAACCCCGAAGCCACCACGGCTCTTTAAAGAAGTTTTTCCTGGATTATCGACGATTATTTCAATAGGTGTATCATCAACCCTTAATTGACGTTTCGACCATTGTTATATCACAGTTTAAATATAAGTTTATAAGCAGTTAGGAATCCAGGAAAAAATCGTTCGAAATGATACACTCACACAGACGAGATTATACGCAGCAGTGGCGTTCATTGTCACATCGTGGTCGATCGCTTATACGTCAGTTACGTGATTTCCCGACATTCTTCAAGAATCCTTTCGAAAAATCTTTATTGTTCAAAATCATTTTGTTAGTAAATATAACAGTATTTTTTTTATTGTATCATTGACAACCCTCAGGCTCAATGAAAAAACGTAATATTTCCTGCCCTTATCCCATGTTGTTTGTGGTTGGCGCAATGTGTTCTTCTCTTCCATTTCTCTCTATCAGCCGTCATATCTGTATTCACTCCCATTCTAGCCATATCATCTTTCACACAATCCATCCATCGTCTCTTAGGTCTTACTTTCCTCTTGTAACCATCCACATTCATATACAAAACTGCTTGTAAACCTTATATTTAACCATGGCAATATGAGTCTTCTAATTTTATATTTATAATAATACATTCTGACAGCACAGTATACCATCATCAGCTCAACGGCTATCTTCTAAACTCCACTATGTATAGTTTAGTAAAAGTTCGTTCAGGGGCCCAACCATGAGCTCTGATTGCAATGTTAGTTCAGCTGTGCGACAGTGACAGACTCATACACGTCATATACATCTGTCTCATAATAAGAGAAAATTATCATGGCAATAAGAGGTCATGGTAAGGTCCCAGCAGCATGGTTTTAGTTTTAAACATTCTTAATCAGGGATGTTGTTATCATTCAGGAATTCGCAACAATTATCGATGAACTTCACAATTTAAAATATTTCAGATATATGAAATTCAAATGAGGTTTGAGGTGAAAGTACAACAGGTTTTTAATGTAAAATAATAAAACTATCAATGTTTTTCACAGGCCATTTAACAAATAGATTACATTCCCTACATACTACTCCTACATACATACATCTACTACATACACCTTAAGTCTATTTATAAACATAATATGATCAAATTAAGTTGACAGCTTCTTTGGATGTCGAAGTAACTGTTATCGACGCGTCCCTAATTCGATCAAATTAAGTTGACAGCTTCTTTGGATGTCGAAGTAAGTGTTATCGACGCGTCCCTAATTCGATCAAATTAAGTTGACAGCTTCTTTGGATATCGAAGTAACTGTTATTGACGCGTCCCTTCTCTTTATTTCTGTCTCAATTTCCGTCAGTGTTCTATCTTTAGTTTCAGGCACTGTGAAGTGAAGCATTATGAAACAAACAGCTGAACTGACACCATATATTGCGTACGTGCCGTGCAAGCCCACGGATCCCATTAAAACCGGCGTCACTTTAATCGTCAAGGCATAGAATGTACAGAACACGATACCAGCAGCACAGGAACCTAACCCTTTATGCTCTAGAGGAAATACTTCACCCATCAGAGTATAACACGCTGGTATTAATCCAACATTTACAATGAAACCATGAACTAAAATTATACTGGGTGTCAGCCACGCAATGTTTAGGATATTGTAACGAACCTTCAGAAATACAAGTAAACTAAACACTAGCATAATACTAACTGATGTTAAGCCGGATGCAAAAAGTAAAGTGCGTCTATTTAATAATTGCATTACGTAAAACGATACAAATAGTGCTAGTATTATTAGACAATCAGCTGCTATAGAACAGTAGACGGCATTCGATTTATCGCCCAACAATTCCACCATAATGTCTATGACGTAAGCTGCAAAAAAGAATCTTCCAGACAAATCTATGACGATTGTGAGAAGTGACAGAATAAATAGTGATACCAGGAAATCTTTCTGCGTAAACTTCTTGAGAACCCTTAAAGCTTTCTTCTCGTGTGTACCTTTTCGTCTTTCCATTTGTGTAGAAATGAGAAGATTCAACTCCTTTTGGCCACTGGGAGTGTCGCCGAATATCCATTTGTAGGACGTCTTGCATTCCTCATATCTGCCCTTCATGGCGAGGAAAGAAGGGCTTTCGGGCCAGAAGAATGTTAGCACCAAGCCCAGAAATGAGGGGATTATTGCGACGCAAGAGATAATTCTCCAGTTCCACCTCAAAGACATGACGTGACAGGCTAGAGTTCCAGAGTATGTGATAATCTTCTTAATGATTGCGAAATATCCTCTTCTACGGGGCTCGCAATACTCGCTTATAACCATATAGTTTATGTAGAATCCGCCGAGAGCAATACCTTGGAGGATTCTAGCGGCGAATAGATAATTAGTGTTTGTAGCAAAAGGAAATATGATCCAGCCAATCAAATGAGACGCACTGCTTGCGATGTTTACGGTTCTTCTGCCAAGTTTCTGCATCAATGGCGGTATAATAAAGAAGCCGAAAATGCCGGAAAATCCATGGCTTGAAGCTGGAAGTTTAATATATTCTTTAAGAACAAATTTTACGTCTAGGTTGTCGAACTACGTTACAATCTCTAAAATTGGTGGAAAAATTCTCAATTTGCTAGTTGAAAATGAAAATGATAATTCAGCTTAGTAAGAGTCTGCTAAGGTACATATGGACATTGTAAACGTAGCACTGGTTCGGAAACTAGTCTTTTCAGAAGAATCAGCAAGAAAAACTACAGTCTGTTTGTAGATACTTTTGAAGGTTATCAGTTATACATCAAAGATTTGATATCGACATATTGTAAAATGTCGAAGAATTAACTAGTGTAAAAACCTGTTAAGCGAATATTTACCAATCCAAGAAGCCTGCCCAGGAGTAGCTATGATGTCCGTATTGTTTGACAAAATGGCTGCGTTGAGGACACCAGGGTAGGACACCAGTAATCCTATGCTTACTGAGAAGCATAATGGTGCCATGAAGATAAATATCTGCAAAGAAGTTTAAAAAATATAGAAAAATCAGTATTATGTATAGACGAGGCTCACGTAAAAGCCGGGAATTAGTGGCAAACTTGTTTTTTCGCATATTTATCGATCAGCGAATTTAGCATCTCAAATCCTTGTCAGGATGGGTGACCACCCGCGTGTCTCTCCATATCTTGGAGTGACACGACGTGACGCTAAGCTGTCGATCTTTGGAAATCTTAATAGATCAATCGGAAAAATACAGTGAAGTGATTTTTCAAACCAAGAGCTTTACGATGTCGACATTGTGAGAATACCTACAGAGACAACGTTAGATCAGTCAAGTTATCAGGAAAAAGTTGGTCTGTCTACCCCTTCGAAGACCCTTGTTTAAAGCAGTGATGTTAAGGAAATAGATGAAAGCATTTCGTTTCGCTTCATATCAAATCTACACTTGGATTTAGAAATCAGGCATTTGAGCAAAATTATTATTTTCGTTTTATTTTTTTCGTAGATATATTTCAGCAAAAAATATTCAACCATTCCTACATTGTATATTTATATTAATTAATAGGTATTATTTATATTGATAATGAAACTGTCCTTTCAATGATGGATAGGTACATCATTGTTAAGAATTCAATTAAGTACAATGTATATAATGAGAACAATAATAATTGATATGAAGTCGTAAGTTACCTAATCGTTCGTTTGCTTACATTAATTTTAATTAATTTTAATTAATTTCTTCACTTATCTTCCTTTAGGTACTCCTTTAAATTACTTATTATCAGATAGTAAATAACAATTAAACCGGTCGAGGTTTATTTACTCGTTCCAAAAACTTAACTATTAACATACTTAGTCTAGTGCGATAATTGTCTATATTATAAAGCCATTATTGCATTAGAGGAGCTCGTGGCACAGTTGCTATTGCGCATATCATTAGATCAGCGAAGTTAAGCAACCCTAGCCCTAGCCAGTAATTGGATGTGTGACCGCTCGAGTTCCCTCCGTGCCTCGGAGAGCACGTTAAGCCGTCGGTCCCGGTTGCCAATTTATCATCTTTGGCAATCGTTACAGGTCAGTCGGAGGCCTAAAATAGTTTGACAACTGGTTTAACCCAGATCACAGATTTTCCTCGTAAAAGGGGTTACGAAGGTCATATGGCAGTCGCTTCGTATAAAAATCAAGTGATCAGCCCCATCGGGTTGAATCAAGTGCCGACCCCAACAATGTATGGGATAAGGCCAGGGACGATGATGACGGTCTTGTACAAGGACACATGAAGCCTTGATTCGATCCCCGAACCAAGCCGAGGTGTTATTGGATTTTTCGATCTGGAATTACCCAGCTTGGAGTACGGAGCTCGGTTAAAATTAAATAAAAAAATTCTACTTAAGGGACACTTGGAACACTCATTGAACGTCATTTATCTTACGATAACTTAGATTAATTTACTACAGTTTACAAAATGTAAGCCTGTCAGGAGAAGAAACGGTGAAACAAACTCCCCGGCTTTTATTTACATGTCCCTTCTTTATACATAGGATTGTTTCAATACATTTTAATGGAAGAGTAATCACCTCATTGCCATGCTTGGCTATCATCAATATACTCAGTTACACTATAATTATGCTTTTAACAAAGTTTTTGTTGGATGATTGCCTTAAAATGGCTGTTCACACATTTTTAAGGACTCAATTATTCGGCCTGCTCCTGTCAGAAAAAAGCTGAACAACCTAAAATCATGCAAAGCACCTGGTGCAGATGGCCTTGAAAATCACTTGTTAAAAAATATATCTCAAAAATGTTTAGTATTTCTCACAAAAATATTCAATGCTTGTCTTAAATTGAGTTATTTTCCGGTACGGTGGAAACACGCTAAAGTCATACCTATTAAGAAACCGGGTAAAGACGAACACCTTTCTACCAGCTATAGACCTATCAGCTTGTTACCAACCCTTGGTAAATTATTCGAATCAATAATCCTATCTCGACTTAAAGAAGCAACCGAGAAGGTTCTCATTCCTGAACAGTTTGGATTTCGTGATAATCATTCAACTACACAACAATTGGCTAGAGTTGCTGAAAACATTGTCAATGGTCTAAACCTTAATAAATCCACAGGTATGGTATTGCTAGACGTTGAAAAGGCATTTGATACCGTTTGAGTGTGGCACGATGCATTACTACACAAGCTTATGATTAATGATACTTCATACTATCTTGTAAAACTTATACAAAGTTACCTATTTGGTCGCTCTTTCTCAGTACATGTAAATGGTATGAGCTCCAATCCCCAATCGATAGTATCTGGATTCCCTCAAGGCTCGATACTCGGTCCATACTTATTTATACTTTACCTAAATGACATACCTAAACAACCACATACCCACTTAGCTGTCTTTGCTGACGATACTGCCACATTTACTGACTGACAATGACCCAGACATCGTTATCTGGCGCTTGCAAATGTCCTTAGACTTATAAAACAATTACTTTAAAGAGTGGAAGCTTCAAATGAATTCTACCAAAACAGAGGGCATTTTCTTCAGCAGGAAACGTTCTCTTCCTACCAGACTTCTTAACCTAAATGGCTTCATTATCCCATGGAGCAAAACTGTAAAGTACTTAGGGATTGTTCTTGACAATAAACTTAACTGGACCAAAAATACAGAAGCACTATGACAAAGGAATTAAGGCATTAAATTCTTTGAAACCAGTCTTAAACCGGAAGTCAAATCTTAGCCCACGTACTAAACTACGTATTTACAATACGTTAGTAAGACCATGCCTTACTTATGCAGCTCCGGCATGGTGTAGTCTCACTGAAAGTAACTACAAAAAATTACAAGTTGTACAAAATAAAGCCATTAAACTATCATATAACACTCCTTTAAAAACAAATTTAAAAAAATTACACTTACGCATCAAATATTCTTTTATAAAAAACTTCATTCTTAAAATATCACGTACATTTTATTTAGTAAAAAACTCAACACATCGGAACATTCTTGTCTCGGGCATAGGCAAATCCCGCCTTATTAACCTAAGCTATTCTACATACATACATATGCTCACGCCTGTATTCCCCGAAGGGGTAGGCAGAGGTGTTGTAATCACAACACCCACTTTTCACCAAAGATAATTAAGTGCCAACGTGACAAATGGTGAGTCCATCGCCGTCTCAGGCACTATACATACGTCTTTGAATTACTTCTCAGACATATGCAGGTTTTCTCACGATGTTTTCCTTCACAGTAAAGCACGTGGTGTGAAATCACTGTACATAAGTTATTTAGAAAAACTCATTGGTACAGGCCCCACTGGGATTCGAACTTGCGTTGCTTGCGTTGCAGGCGTCTGCTCAAACCGCGATACCACCACGGCTCTCTAGAACGTACAATCAATACCGATTGCCACATCACTATTTCCTTAATGAGCCGTACTAATAACAAAGGTTTTCTTATCAGCTGATCGGCCGCATCTGACCGCCGCAATACAACATTTTGCTAGCACCCTCTATATTATATTTTATTTATTTAATAGTTGTTATATTTTATATAAGTACCGTTACCTTCAATTTGTTAATCGAACAACTGGCATGTATCTATACCTAACTAAATACTGTTGTATATACTGTATTATTGAATACTAAACAAGTACAATGTAAACCAATGTAGACCAGGTATCTCTGTTAAATATTTCCTACCATGCTCATTGTTTTATGCCAGCCTCACTAAGGCTGTCATACTAAGTATACTCATGCTTGTATTAATTCAATCATGTCACAAAATAACGCTAATATATTCCTAGATTTTTAAATGTTCATAAAGGCGTTGTAGCCTGGGTAACAATTTTATAGACACAACTTAACGTCCAATATGAATAAGATCATATTTGAACTGTTGTTTGTAACTGTATGTTTACGAATTTAAATAAATAAAAATAAATAAATTCCAGTATAGTGTCTGAGACGGCGATAGACTCACCATCTATCACGTTGGCACTTATCCTCTTTGGTGAATACAGACGTGAATATGTATGTATGTATGTATACTAGCTGTTCTCCGCGGTTTCGCCCCGTTGACTTATCATGCGTGGCTTTATATAACGGAACCCCTAAATAAAAAATTAAGCTAAATCCACTCCTTGTATCATCACCTATCTGCCAGTGGAAGTCCCTTTAAAATCGGTCCTTTCGTTTCAGAGTTTAGCAGAAACAAACAGATAGAATGACAGAGTGCTTTTTATACATTTTTTTTTTAAGTACCGTTTATAGTGAAAAGCTATTAATTCGAAATTACAAACAGACACTTCAATTTTATTTATCTGTATTGATGTATAGACATATTACTAACCTGCCTCCAGAAATATAAGTCCCCCCACATCTTAACACAAAGGTTACTTTAAACAGACTTATTTTACAGAATACAATAAAATATAACGTGGTAGCCACACGGCTCGCTCTATAGTACTGTTACTTAGTGTTCTGTAACGCATGATTTAACGTAAATACTAAGATTACTTAATTAAGTTGGCATTTAAAAGATATTGGGTGAGGTGAGTATATATAATACACTAACTGTTTTACCCACGTAAAGTTAATTACATGGCTGGCCCGCGGCACAATTTTTTTTTACTTGTAAAATTTACTATCAATTGGTGATACATACATACATATGCTCACGCCTGTATTCCCCGAAGGGGTAGGCAGAGGTGTTGTAATCACAACACCCACTTTTCACCGAATTTGATTAAGTGCCAACGTGACAGATGGTGAGTCTATCGCCGTCTCAGGCACTATACATACGTCTTTTGAATTATTTCTCAGACATATGCAGGTTTCCTCACGATGTTTTCCTTCACCGTAAAGCACGTGGTGTGAAATCACTGTACGTAAGTCTTTTTAGAAAAACTCATTGGTACAGGCCCCGCTGGGATTCGAACTTGCGTCACTTGCGTAGCAGGCGACTGCTCAAACCCCCAGGCTACCACGGCATTTTTTTTTACTTCTTGAAAAATTAACTATCTATTGGTGATAGTCCCGTTAAAATCCAGCCGGAACAGACAGACAGACAGACAGCACATCAAAGACGCGAACAGTATTTTCTGGGGGAGCAGGGGTACGTGTTCCTTCCCAGTAAGAGGGCCTACAGGAAACTGGCTCGGGGGCCTCCAGGCAGCTGACCAAGAATTGGCTGCCATTGCACTCATGGAAATCGTGTGTCACATGGCCTTAAAGCCAAGGAGGGAGACACCACTGATATCGATAGGTAATCTTATATCTGCAGAGGAGACAAGACGATGGGGCACGCGACACATTGTCACGTGTTTTGAATTGAATTCAAAGTTTAAAAGTAGTTCTAGGTATATATTTTTGAAATGAGGATTTCAAAATGGACGGACTTGTTGGATTTTGTAATTGTATGTCCGTTACAATTAACTATATATCAAATAGCGGACGTCACACGACTTCACCCGCGTAGTTGGGATAAAATATGCCTATGTTACTCGCTGATGATTTAGCTATCAATTGCTGGAACAATTTTTCAAATCGGTCAATTAGTTCCGGAGCCTATTCAATGCAAAGAAACAATCCAATATTTCCTCTTTATTAGTGTACATTAATAGCTTTAGACTGTATTAGTCGTTTTTTTACCAAAATAATGTTCGGACATTATCACCGTCCAGTCCTAGAGTAAGTAAAGCTTGTATTATGGATACCAGGCAACGGATATAATACTTAAATACCTTTTTTGTAAATACATATTCATAATAAATACCAAACGTGGCAATGCTGCCAGCCTTCTTGGCACGATCCCGAGAGACACCGATTTGGGCCAAGTTTTCTACTTGTAATTAGTTTTTAGTTACTTATTTATTATTTGTATAAATAATACCAAACAAGTACTAGCCGCGTACTAATACCGACACATTTAATTCCGGCAGTCGTAAGATGACAAAGTTTCATACAAACTTTCATCCCCTATTTTATCCTCTTGGGGGTAGAATTAATCAAAATCCTTTCTGAGCGGATGCCTACGTCATAACATATCCCTGTATGCCAAATTTCAACCCGATCCGTCCGGAGGTTTGGTCTGTGCGTTGATACATCACTATGTCAGTCACCTTTGAGTTATATATAATAAGATAGAAAGCTTACAAACAGACACTTGAAACTATTATATAATATACTACATCGTCGGATTTACCTGGCTTTGGTAGCTTGTCTGAAATCTGGAGTATGGTCTGGATCTGCCACCTGGTACAAGGAGCCTGGGATCCTGCGATCTAAAGTTCCATTCGTCTTCATTATAACGGTACTTCTCTACATTTCCTGGGGGCTGACTATGACCTTTTAGAAAACAATCTTACTTTAAGGTAATCATGCCGCATTCATACAATATGATTGCTCATAAAGTGTACCACAACGTTATCGGTTCATACATGCTTAGTCTATTTGACATTCCCGCGAAGTGTTGGGAAAGAACGAATGATTTGAAAGCGCGATGAAAATTGGATAGCGCCATCTAAAGCGCACAAATTTCCATGTTCCTTTCTAAGAAACAAAAAAAGGTAGGATAGTATGATAACACAATCCCGATGTAATGTAGATAGGAGAAAATCCTGGAAAATAAGTTATTACATACACAGTTCCCCGAAGAGGTAGGCAGAGATGAAAGAACACCTATATTTTACTGTTTTTTTTCATTTTCAGTACTTATAATAAAGAGTTTTTACACAGAGTGCACTAGCTGCGCCGCGGCTATACCCGCATCGAGTTAATATTATGGGTGACCCGCTATTAACTTTGAAATAAAGGTAGCTTAAGTTACTTTTTGTAACATTAGCTATCTACCAGTGAAAGCCCCGATAAAATCGGTTCAGCCGTTTCGGAGATTAGCCAAAAAAATAATTATTAAAAAAAATGGTTGTCATTTAAATTGCGTATATATTTTCATATGCATTGAAATGCTGTTAATTTGGAATTACAAACAAACACTTAAATTTTATTTTTCAGTATAGATGGACATTTGGGCATGGGAGCCGTGGTGGCCTTGGGGTTTGAGCATTCGCCTGCTACGTAAGCGACGCAAGTTTGAATCCTAGTGGGGCCTGTACCAATTAGTTTTTCTAAAAAACTTATATACAGTGATTTCTCACCACGTGCTTTACGGTGAAGGAAAACATCGTGAGGAAACCTGCATATTTCTGAGAAGTAATTCAATGACGTATGTAAAGTGTCTGAGACGGCGATGGACTCACCATCTGTCACGTTGGCACTAAATCATCTTCGGTGAGAAGTGGGTGTTGTAATTACAACATCTCTGCCTACCCCTTCGGGGAATACAGACGTGAGCATATGTATGTATGTAGGTATTTGTTACACCTTTTAATATATTTGCATCATGCCCACTCCTTAAAAATATGACTTTTCAGTTTGGGCCTTGGACACTTATGAAAATCGAAAATTTACCACCGGTTTGAAAACCAGCCTTTTGGGAAGAACCGGCAAGAAACTCAGCCACGCGTCATGTACATTTCATCCGTACAATACAATCTATATAATAAAGTGAAGTCCGATTTATCACTAAACAAGTGGAGAGGTAGCTTAGAACCAGGAGAAGGATATATTACATCACATTTGACTTAACACACCGTATACCTTAGTAATATAAAAGAACAATACTAGAATAATAGAGAAATAGTTTACCATATAATGCGTTTCATGGCGGTCGATCGGTATGAGATGACAATGTTCAGAATTAATCGACATTTTGCAAAGATAATGCTGAAGCCTACGGCTGTAACCAATTGATTAGCATCGCGTGTACATCATTTTTTTCTTGACTAACTCTAGAAATATTCAAGACTAATCGCTGTGGTGTTGTGTTCTATTATTCCAAGCACTGGTATGTGACGTGCCTGATGAATATCTATTCCACGTACCTTATGAATTTTTCAAAACCACCCAGATATAAAAGTCCGTATCTTATCATGCCCCTGGCCTTATCCCATGCATTGTTGGGGCGGCGCTTGATTCAACCCGATGCGGCTGATCACCTGATTTTTTCACGAAGTGACTGCCATCTGACCTTCGCAGCCCCTTGGACGAGGAAAATCTGTGATCAACAACAGTTGTCCGACTATTTAAGGCCTCCGACTGACCTGTAACGGAAGACCTAAAATTGTCTGACAGAGGGGACAGAGAGGTGCCTAGTACTAGCAAACGATTTTCATGAATTTAAGTATGCAGGGGGTTTCAGGCGATAAATCGATCTATACAGGTTTGTGAAAAAGATTGGAGGCCTGGCACCAAATTATTTTCCTAATGAAATTTGAAAATAATATTTTTTTTTATTTTTTATTAAATAGTTTGTTCAAAAAACATAATATGATTATGTATATATTAATAACATTAAAATAATAAATTACTAGTGTTTACTAGTCTGAATTTATATGTTTTTATTTCGAAGTCTCTATTTTTTTTTATTTCAAAGGGATACACTCAGTCTGTGCAAAAACAATTAAGTACAACATAAAATAGACTTCAGAAATATAGAGGTTCCATTTAGTTTTAATTAAGTGCGTTCTTGAATTAAATAAATGACATTTTAAGTAAATTTACATCAGCGTATCAGGTTATAGGGGAAAGTGGTCACCCTTCGTACATATTTTGGATTTTTTTTTTACTTTATGATTAATCGTTGAATTTATTTATATACTTAAGTGTAACAAATATTTACTATTACGTCTAAAGGCTAATGGGTTATACCTATTTTTCTACGATAAGATATTTGTACGAATGTACTCCACGTATGGGGTACTTTCGTACATTGTGGTAGATTTATATAGGGGGTATTAAAAAGCCTAAGAGCCGTGGTGGCCTTAAGGTTTGAGCAGTCGCCTGCTACGCAAGCGACGCAAGTTCGAATCCCAGCGGGGCCTGTACCAATAAGTTTATCCAAAAAACTTATGTACAGTGATTTCACACCACGTGCTTCACGGTGAAGGAAAACATCGTGAGGAAACCTGCATATTTCTGAGAAGTAATTCAATGACGTGTGTAAAGTGTCTAAGACGCCGATGGACTCACCATCTGTCATGTTGGCACTTAATCATCTTGCGTGAGAAGTGGGTGTTGTTATTACAATACCGCCTGCCCCTTCGGGGAATACAGGCGTGAGCATATGTATGTATGTATGTAAAATTAAACGTCAAAGCTAAGAGCTCCTAAAAAGCGCTGCTTAAACGATCATAGTTGGCTCCCAGGCTCTCATCGGTTCTAGTACGAAGTAGGGCATTGTTGTAGACAGTTAGATCATGCGAGCACGAACAGTATATATGTATCGATACACTATTTTCCCAGCTCACTCGCGAAGTTGCCACGAAGTATTCAGTAGTTCAGGCGGGTCGCTAACGAGTCTAACCATTTCAGTTTCGAATAATCAAATTATCCAGAAATCCATATTCCAATCACGAGTTGTGAGCGCTGGCCTGGAATACGCAGTAGGGTTGTTCTTAAAATTGTGGGGCAGTTTTTGTTTGGCAAAAATTTGTATTTTTGTTTTGGACATTCTGCAGAATTTTGTACTTAAAGAGTAAGAGGCCAATGGAGGCCGAGGAGATTGGTATGGAAATTGAAGTGTTAATAAACAAGTATTTTATAATCAGTTTCTTGACCTGGAGTAAAATCCACCTGGGAATTTTCCTGCACGCAGCGTAGCTCGGCAGGACATCGTTCTTCTCCATGACCACCAATCATGTCCATATTAACTATATTGGATACTAGCGGACCTCACGCGGTTTCGCCCGCGTAGCCCCGTTCTCGTGGGAGTACGAGGATAAAATAAAGCCTATGTTACTCGCTGGTGATGTAGCTAGCCAATGGTGAAAGAATTTTTGAAATCGGTCCAGTAGTTTTTGAGCATATTCATTACAAACAAACAAAGCTTTCCTCTTTATAATATTAGTGTAGATCACTACAAGATGGTGAGTTGCATTCAATAAAGCGCAGTATGCTTACTCTTTCTAACTTATTACGATGACAGTGACTTCTTAGCTTCTTCTCTCCATTTCTTCCCCAACATTTTCTGATCTGTTGTGTGTGATAATTTTTTTAACTGTTTCATCATTATTATCCTGATATCTCTTTAAACGGTGAGCCAGTTTTTCTTGTCTGTTCTTAATAAGATAAATATTCTGGAATGGCACTGAAAACTCGATGTTTGGTGCTCGAAGTTTATAATATATTCGTTCAATACCACTTTTGTGAGAAATACCCAGCTAAGTATTTTAGGGGTTTTTTGCGAGCACGAAAAAATACTTACATGCGGTTATCGCTACTATTAGATGAGCGCTCATAACTCGTGACGGTATCTGAATTACGATATTAGAAACGCTAGCGGCATTTGTAATCTGTAGTAGGTGCAATTTATTTTATAATAACAAACATTTATTGATCACAAAATCAAATACAACTGATAGAAGAATACACAAAAACGATTAAGTAATGGTGCAAATTGGTTTGGCGGCAAAGGGCTACAACTTCTAGGGGACTAGCTCCCCTATTCCCTAGCTTAAAGCTGGTTCAAAGCCAATGAACGCTGGAAGCTTCAAAAGTTACTCGATCTTTTATTTATTAACTAGCTGTGCTCTGCGGTTTCACTCGCGTAGATATAAGTAAAAGTAAGTTGTTATAATCGGCCCTGTCGTTTCGGAGGCTAGTCGGAATAAATATACAGACAGACAGAGACAAATATGTTCATGCATTTAGTGCACAGCTGTTAGTTTGGAATTAAAAACAGACAATTCAATTTTATTTATCTGCATAGATATATATGTGGTTAGTGCAACCACAAAGTGTGGACCAGCCTGTATCCTATTTAGTCGAACCCGGTGATATAATTCAAACGCTGCTTTCTGTTTAGTTTTGTGGTTAATCATTGAACTATCAAGTTTAAATGCGCAATAATTCCATAAATGCACATAAATAATATTGAACCGAGAACCAAATAATTCGAAATGACGAGATAATAATTCATAGATATAAAATAAGGGATGTTACATCGTAGCTGACGTGTCTGCGTCATATACGTGTGTTTCAGTATTTTTTCAGAAAATATTAAATCCTATAAAAGTGAAATAAAAAGTATTTAAACAGGTGTCCAAAACAATGAGTACATGACTAGGTATTTTGAATTTAGTCGCTTGTAACCCCTCTCTTAGTTCAGTCATAGACACACGCGGTTCAAGATTATGTGCATAACTTCAAAATGGAGTACCTCAGCAATAACGCAGGTAATTATATGTTGCGGATGCATTAAATCACTTGATTTACCTCAAGTTCAGATAGAAAATGTGCTATGATTAACTTGGAGGTGAAGGAAATTGGTGGAGGGGTAATTACGATTACCATACCATTCGAGTTGTCATATATACATACATATGCCCACGCCTGTATTCCCCGAAGGGGTAAGCAGAGGTGTTGTAACAGATATTTTTTAAATATTGTTTTTTTTTCAGCCGTATATATATTCATTTGTACTTAGTGAAAAGCTGTTAATTTGTAATTACAAACAGACACTTTAATTTTATTTATCTGTATAGATATACATTTCTTAAAATTGGTCATTATTTCAGGCATGGGTAGCATTCTGGGTGCTGACCGGCATCATGGCCCAGGGGGTCATACTCGGGTTGAGTTCCAACATGGTGGCTGAGCTGCGATCCCCAGACTCGCCAGTCGAGCTTGACATCAACACCGAGTCATGGCTCCGTAAGGATACATACATATAAGTGCCGTCACGACTAATAAGCGGTGACCTTGAATGCGCAGATGTCATATTATGCTGTCTCTGTCATTTTGTATGGCACGATGCGAATAAATTACCGTCACACTCTCAACTCTTGAGAGCATAAATACCTATGCTCTCGCCTGCATTCAAAGGTGTATTTACATACATACATATGCACACGCCGGTATTCCCCGAAGGGGTAGAGTTGTAGGAATAACAACACCCACTTTTTTCACCGACCATGATTGGCCTGAGTCGGCGAAGAACTCACCATCTGTCCCGTTGGCATTTAATCATCTTGGATGAAATGTGGGTTCTTGAAAATGGTTGGAAAAAATATGAACAGGAGGCGAGACTCGAACCCATTACCTCTGCCAACTGAGCTACTCTTGCGTCGATTTTTTTGTAGCTACTAAAACTATATTTATCTTTTCAACAGTCGGATGCATCGGCATAACTGCTTTGTTTGGGATACTAGTCGCTTCAATAATAATGCACTACCTCGGCCGACGATGGGCGAATGTCGTAGCCATCATCCCTGGAACATTAGGAGTTGTATTTTTAGCTTACGGCACTAGTATACCAATAATATTAACGGCAAGACTACTTGGAGGTTTCACGTGGGGAGCAGTGTCTGTTGTCGCACTCGTTGTTATTGGAGAGTACACGAGTCCTGAACACAGAGGAATGTATCTGAATCTTAAAACTGCCGTTTTATATTTGGGCTGCACTATAGCGCATGTTATGGGGAAGTTTATGTATTGGAGGACAGCAGCCATATGCTTTATCGTGCCTCATCTGCTACCCCTAGTGACGATGGTCACGTGGCCGGAGAGTCCCAGCTGGCTAGCATATAAGGAGAGGTACGACGAATGTGAGAAGGCATTCTTCTCACTCAGAGGTCCCGAGGAGAAACCAGAACTTGATGCCATGATCAGTGCACGAAAGGAGCAAATTGCATCACGACCCAAACAGACAACTGTAGTAACAGACTTGATAAGAATATTAACAATCTTTACAAAAAAGAATTTACTTAGACCATTATTCGTAAACTTCTTATGTGCTTTGTTGTTGGAGGCGACCGGGAGACACATCTTCCCGTCGTACGGTCTGCAGATAATTCAAGAAGTTACTGGCGACAGATCGAATCCCTTTTACTTTACACTGATCATTGATTTGAGCATGACGACTAGTGCGACCGCTTCCTCTGTTCTCGCCAGGTTTATGAACAGACGAACTCTCCTGTTCCTCAGCGGTGGTTTCACAACAATTGTGCTCTTTGTTCTGTGCCCATACCTGTACTTAGTGTCTGCAAACATTATAACCATTAACCAACCTTGGATACCAATCCTTCTGATGATTTTATATTTCATAACTGGGAATATTGGTTGTGTTCCAATTGGGTTGGGCTTGGTCGCTGAAACATTTCCATTGGAACACAGGAGCGTTGGCTTGGCATTGACAGGGTTTATAATGGCTGCCTGTATGACAGTCGTATTGAAATCGGCCCCGTATATGATATTGTATTTGAAAATTTACGGTACAATGGCACTTTTTGGTGGAATAATGATAGGCTCATTAGTTTTCATGTACTTCCAACTGCCTGAGACCAAGAACAGGACGCTGCAAGAGATTGAAAATTACTTCGTTCATGGACGATTCGAAAATGGTAAAACGAGAGAAGAAATAGAAGAAAATACCAAATTTATCAGCTAATTCAGTAATAGCGGCCTAATTGTTATTTTAATTTAATTAATTATATAAATAAAAAATTACCTAGGTACTTTTTTTGTTTATAGGTGTTGTTGAAGTAACGCAAGTATATTTTGTTTTTTAACTAGATAGTTAATAATTTGTACTCTAGATAATGATTGCTTTAATAAGATTACATAGTCTTAGAGCCACTTGAGGCTGGATGAGATTAATCGCACAAATGAGAAATAAATGCATAGATATAATTACGAATCTTTTAATTTTTGGCAAATACTCAACCTTTGTAAACATATATACAGATAAATAGAATGCATACCCCACTATGCAGCCTACTTTTCACCGAAGATGACTAAGTGCCAGCGTGACAAATGGTCTATCGCCGTCTCAGGCACTATACATTCGCTTTTGAATTACTTCTCAGACACATGCATGTTTCCTCATGATGTTTTCCTTCACCATAAATCTCGTGGTGTGTAATCACTGCCCATAAGATTTTAGAAAAATAAATTGGTACAGGCCCCGCTGGGATTCGAACTTGCGTAGCAAGCGACTGCTCTAACCCCACGGCCACCACAGCTTTCTACTTCTACAGTATTGTAAACCTTAAAAGGGTTAAAATCCGTGATCGTAAATGTCTTTTCCCTTTATGATAAACCATAATACCCCGTGCAAAGAATGTATCTAAAAACAACGTCATAATATATTATGACGTTGTTAAAGGTTTCAGGACCGCTACTGATACATTGGCAAAACAATTATACTTGAAAATATGTATTTATTAGATCAGGTGCAAAAAAAATTAAAAACATTTACAGCGCTATTTGACAATATCTGTCTTATGAATACATTACTCACTGCCTTAGAAGGTAACAATTTCCGTCGACTTCAATCGCGTGAAATCGTCCTTGCATATTTCCTAAATTAAAACTCAAAAATTATTTTAGTTGTTTGGACATTTTAACAAAGTACTTTCTAATCCTTATAGTGTCATGTGATTATACAGGATTATGAATATTACCACAAGGTACGTAAGGGGTGCTGAGAAAAAACAGCCATTAATATATTTTCAAAACTAAAAAGTACAGTTTGGATTCATGCTAAATGCCCATGGACAATGATCCAATGCAAAATGTCTAAAATTGATAATAATGAAATATTAGAAACATTTCATAGTAAGTACTGTTTGTTTGTGTATGTGTAGCTTGAGATGACCAGCCCCCACTAGCAGGACCTGTTCACAAGTATGACGCTAATGCCAGCCATTGGTTTCCTCAACCATTATAGAGGGAATTGGACGATCCATCTCCCAGGCATCACCGCAAACAATGGCATTTCAGCCCCAGGGTCACCACGGCTTCCATACCTGCATACCCTGAAATTGTCAATTGTCGAAAATATACCATAATTATACGATTCGCACACGTGATTTCATCCCGCAATAATCTAGCATTTTTCTAGGATAAACAGTATCCTACCTAATCCAGGTAATGAAATGAGAAACCATTCCTCACGAAAAGGTTAGACACCTTAGGATGAAATTTTGTGTACTTATCGGTTAGGTTTGAGAATCGGCCAACATCTATATTTCATACCCCTAAATGATAAGGGTCATCCGTCACGAAAAAATGGCAATACAACGTTTGATGGTCACAGATAGTTCGATATATTATATATAAAGTACTTAATTAAACATCCAGTACATTTTCACATTATACTCGTAATATTAACAATGATTGTATAGACACGGTCTCGTTTCGTTATTAGTGTCTACATATTGATAAAGACATCAATATACAGGTTGTTCTTTAAAGATTTTCAGTATTATTTAGCTTCAGGATGGATAGACACATAATGTCCAAAGGACCATCTTGAACTCCGCCGTGTTTATAGCTAAAAACATACTATACAGGGTCTACACTAGACATTTTTGACACAGAGCATCGACTGGTGGTACATATCTATTTAAAAATATGTTCAAAGAGAGTGGTGGTGACTTTGGGGTTTGAGCAGTCGCCTGCAACGCAAACGACCCAAGTTCGAATCCCAGCGGGGCCTGTATCAATGAGATTATCTAAAATCTTATGTGCAGTGATTGTTTAAGTTCGATTTTGGTTTGTATTTCCGCCACTAGATGGAGTTGGTGTCTTTTCTTTGTATATATATTTTAAGTTAGTGACAATCAATTCTCTATGCTTTCCGGAGTTTGAAGTGTATCCTCATTTCCACGATCCTCCCGACCATGAACAGTGATTTCACACCACCTGCATATGTCTGCGGAGTAATTCAAAGACGTATGTATAGTGCCTGCGACGGCCATGGACTCAGCCTCTGTCACGTTGGCACTTAATCATATTTTGGTGAAATGTGGGTGTTGGTGTTTGCTTTTCCCCTCGGGATCCCTTCTGGGATGGCGTGGGCATATTTTTTTATTTTTATTTACAATGTGGATGTGGTCTAGATTCAATACCCACTTAGTAAGCTTATATTAAATACTCTGCCGAAGTGAATTGGTAGGTCGTCTATTAGTAAAAAAAGATTCATCCTTTATTGTAAGAGCTGGTGCGTAACAGATTAATGAACATGTCGCGTCATTCTTCAGTTGTGTAGCATGTGCGTGACGATACAATGTCTCCCGTCGATTGTATATCAAGTCAGTATTCGAATAAGTTTATTTTCATATCTTTTATTTAGCTGTATGTAATAATAATGGTCTCCTACCGAATTTTGGTTACGGCGGTAAATCTCAATGGGGATCAGCCATCTGCGCAAGAGATATTATTGTGCACAAGTGTGTGCAAACACAGGTGCACTATTTATTCCCTCACTCTCGTAGTGCGATGGGCGACAATCCGACACGACCGGAGAGAGATCAGGCGTAGGACCAACGGTGCAACGTGCTTTCCGAGGCACGGGGGTGGAAACACCGCCAACATCCAAACGCCGAGAATTTATTGTGGATTTCTTAACAGAAAAATCCAATAGGTATCTATTTGTTACCCGACCCAGTACCTCGGGATCAACAGACGAACTTACTCACCACTAGACTAACGAGGTAGTTCTGTATTTCCTCATTCCGAGCTGCTTTCGATCGAAATGGGGTTTTGAACTTTTTTTCTACTATTCTCTATTGATTCTGTTCTGATGTTTTTTAAATAAAAGTAGCTTAAGTTACTCTTTGTACCATCTTTCACTTCCCATTTCATTGCAAACTGGGTTAAGAAGGTAAGATGGCATTCGCTTCGTATGAAAATCAGGTGATTAGCTACAACGGGTTGAATCAAGTGCCGACCCCAACACCATATATGATATGGTTGCCAACAATATATGATATAATGCCAGATGATCAAAGGATAGTAGACCATGAAATTTTTGTATCAAATAATGTTTCTTTTAATTTGAATTTGAAGTATACTATTTAATGAAGTTAAAATGTGGAGTTGGTAGGTAAGGTCACGATCAGTGTTCACTAACCTTGAATGCGCAGAATTTTATGACTCTATCTGTGTCCGTCTGTATGACGCGAAGCGAATAAAATACAGGCGCAGTAAATAGTAAGGTTATATTTTCGCTGAGCCCTCATAACTATTGACGGCACCTGTAGCTACTTGCCTAAGTACCGCATCTATCAGATTGTAAGCAGTTTATTATCATCCTGTTTTATTGACTTTGAATCTGACCATGTTTCAGGTGTGGGTGCTATCATGGGTTTTGGGCAGCATTGTAGCTCAAGGTACACTCTTCGGCTTCATCCCTGGCCTGCTGTCAGGACTGCGGGCTCCTGACTCCACCATCCAGGTTGACTTGAACACAGCATCTTGGTTAGGTTAGTTGGTTATTTTTGTTGCGATAAAAAAAATTCTAGGAATTATGGACTCCTTTATTTTATTGCATATGAGGATTAAGATAGCAGGAAACAAAAATATATAAATATTATTTGGAAACCATAAAAAATATATTCTTATAACTAACATATATTATTAAAACGAGTAGTCAACGTTCCGAAGATACTGGCAGCATTCCCTCTTTGAATGGCAAGACTAATTCTTTATCCGAGGTAGCTGACAGCTCTTCGGCCCCCTGTCTTTATTTTACTATATTATACTTACCCTACAGGAAAAAGATATTTAGTCTACCTATGAAACTCCAAATAAACCGACAAGATTATATTCTACCATCAAGCTACCTCTCTGGGAACTTGCAGCCTTGCAGTGTGTCAAGGTTAAAACCAAGCTAACTACTGAGCTTCGATGCTCGAAACTCAACTAAAGAATACTAGGAAATATTTAAAAAAAATTCAAAATAATTTTATTCTATGGGACACTTGGAACACTAATTGAACGTTATTTACGCAAATTTAGGTTAGCTTACTACCGTTTCCTAATTTAAGCCGGTCGGGAGAAGACACGGTGAAACAAACTCCAAGGTTTTTATTACATACGTCCCTTTTTTATCCATATGAATTGTATTCTGAATAATATTGTGATAGAAACTGAGCCTCATACAATAAATCGTGGACGCTTTCGCAAGTTTTCTAAACCTGCGTATTTTATCCACAGCCGCAAGTGTGGGCATAGCAGGTGCGGTGGGCAACCCAGTGGCGACCACTCTCATGCATTACTACGGACGACGAAACGCATTCTTGATCAGCTACCTTCCAGGGATATTTGGAATATCAACAATCTACTTTGCCACTGACGCAACGGCGCTTATGATCGGAAGAATTCTAGGAGGTTTAACCCAAGGAGGGGCGAGCACTATAGGCTTAGTCATCATTGGGGAATACTCGAGCCCTAAGCATAGAGGGATGTTCCTTAACCTGAAAGCTGGGTGTGTTAGCTTCGGAAGTGCTTTGGCCCACATTCTTGGACATTTCTATCATTGGAGAATTGTTGCTGCCTTCATTCTGGCTCTGAACATTCTGATTCTCTTGACAATCTTTACGTGGTGCGAGAGCCCCGCCTGGTTGGCGTCGCGAGAAAGATTTAATGAGTGTGAGAAGACATTTAAGTGGTTGAAAGGAGAAGACGAACTGGCCAAGCAAGAATTTGAAGCTCTAATTCAAGTCCAAAAAGAGAAAATTGCTGCTAATCCTAAGCACGTGTCAATACTCAAAACGTTTGGAGGTCTGTGCAAAAAATTCACGAAAGGTAATTTTCTGAGACCATTATTTATCAACCTCATCAGTGTAATTTTGCTGGAAGCGGCCGGAAGATATATTTTCCCGACGTACGCTTTGCAAATCATCTGTGAAATTACTGGCGAGAGTTCCAACAGTTTATACTATGCACTTTGTATTGACTTCATCGTAACCATTAGCTCGTTGATCTCCTCTATTCTAGCGAGGATCATAAACAGGCGCACACTCATATTTTTTAGTGGTATCTTTGCGATTTTGGTACTCATAGTCTTGTGTCCTTACTTGTACTTGACCTCTGCCAACATAATAACGATCAAAAAGCCTTGGATCCCTATAACAATGCTAGTGGTATTTTTTTCTGCTATCAACGTCGGCTGTGTTCCAGTTGTTTTAGGTTTAGCTGGTGAAACGTATCCATTTGAACATAGAGTCTTCGGTTCAGCTGTATACGGTACGTTTTTAGGCCTAAGCACAATGGTTAGTTTAAAAATGTTTCCTTACATGCTGTTGAACATTAAAATTTACGGCACTTTCGCCGTTCTTGGATTGATTATAGGGATCGCATTAGTTTTGCTATATTTTCTGCTACCAGAGACAAAAGATAAAACGCTTGAGGAGATTGAAGGTTACTTCGATCATGGACGGTTTAGACGTCGGAGTAGGAAGAGAGAAGTGGAAAAGATTTTAGGTTACTTATAGAGTCAATGTCTGACCACAATTAATTGCAGTGGTAGCTACAGGTACCAGGAGCTATGAGCACTCAGCGAAAATAGTAGATTATTTTTAATTCGCCACATCATCTCCCTGGCCTTATCCCATACATTGCTGGGGTCGGAACTTGATTCAACTCGATGCGGCTGATCACCTGATTTTTATGTGAAGCGACTGCCATCTGACCGTCACAACCCCTTGACGAGGAAAATCTGTGATCTGGGCTAAACCAGTTGTCAGACTATTTGGCCACCGACTGATCTGTAATGATAACCGATGGCTTAACGTGCTCTCCGAAGCAAGGAATGAACTCGGGCGGTCACCCATTCAATTACTGGCTAGGGTACGGTTACTTAACTTCGCTGATCGCATGATATGCGCAATAGCTACTGTGCCTCTGGCTTCGCTTTATTTTATTCGCTTATCACAATACATATAGACTCATAGAATTACTACAGTGTATTCAAGGTGGGTCACATGGGACCTGTACCTAAATAGGCATGCTTTTAATAAAAATATTCATCAACACAAACGTCTTTTCATTTAAATTATACCTACCTACCCTGCTAGATACTTAATTTTTGGTTAATAAAATCCTTGCGTATAAATACGTGTACAAAGCCGTGGTGGACACAATGGACCGAATGAATGGACTGAAATGAAAAGTGGGTGTTGTAATAACAACACCCACTTTTCACCGAAGATGATAAAGTGACAGACGGTGAGTCTATCGCCGTCTCAGGCACTATACATACGTCTTTGAATTACTTGACAGACATATGCAGGTTTGCTCACGATGTATTCCTTCACCGTAAAGCACGTGGTGTGAAATCACTGTACATGAGTTATTTTAGGAAAACTCACTGATGCAGAAAAATAAAAAGCAGTAAAGGGAATTATTATTTTATTGTATTTTGACGATGCTCTGTGCCAAGAATATGCGTCTAAACAGTCTCGGCTCTGTATATGTTAATTTAATTACATGTATCTAAATAAAACAAATGTGTATGTGACGCAAATTGAATGACACACTTAGCTGATCATCCTCGTATTTTCTTCAATGTCTTCTTTAGGTTTATCTTTTCCGAATCCTCCTTGAACGAAGTAATTTTCAATCTCCAGTAGCGTCTTATCCTTGGTCTCTGGCAGTTGGAAGTACATGAAAGTTAATGAGCCTATCATAAGCCCACCAAGAAATGCCATTGTGCCGTAAATCTTCAAATACAATATCATATACGGAGCTGATTTCAATACGAGTGTCATAATGGTAGATATTATTATTCCTGTCAATGCCAAGCCAACGCTCCTGTGTTCCAATGGAAATATTTCAGCAACCAAGCCCAACGCAATTGGAACACAACCAATATTCCCAGTTATGAAATATAAAATCATCAGAAGGGTTGGTATCCAAGGTTGGTTAATGGTTATAATGTTTTCAGACACTAAGTACAGGTAAGGGCACAGAGCAAAAAGCACAATTGTTGTGAAACCACCGCTGAGGAACAGGAGAGTTCGTCTGTTCATAAACCTGGCGAGAACGGAGGAAGCTGTCGCACTAGTCGTCATGCTCAAATCAATGATCAGTGTGAAGTAAAAGGGATTCGAGCTGTCGCCAGTAACTTCTTGAATTATCTGCAGACCGTACGACGGGAAGATGTGTCTCCCAGTCCCCTCCAACAACAAAGCACATAAGAAGGTTACGAATAATGGTCTCAGGAAATCCTTTTTTACAATGTTTCTGAATATCCTTGTAAAGCCTATTGCTAAAGTTATCTGTTTGGGTCGTGTTGCAGTTTGTTCTTTTCGTGCACTGATCATGGCATCAAGTTCTGGTTTCTCCTCGGGACCTCTGAGTGAGAAGAATGCCTTCTCACATTCGTCGTACCTCTCGTTATATGCTAGCCAGCTGGGACTCTCCGGCCACGTGACCATCGTCACTAGGGGTATCAGATGAGGCACGATAAAGCATATGGCCGCTGTTCTCCAATGCAAAAACCTGCCCATAACATGCGCTATAGTGCAGCCCATATATAACACGGCAGTTTTAAGATTCAAATACATTCCTCTGTGTTTAGGACTCGTGTACTCTCCTATAACAACGAGTCCTACTGAAGTGACACCACCCCATGTGAAGCCTCCAAATAGTCTTGCCGTCAATAGTATTGGTATACTAGTGCCGTAAGCTAAAAATACAACTCCTAATGTTCCAGGGATGATGGCTACGACATTCGCCCATCGTCGGCCGAAATAGTGCATGAGGACTGTTGAGGCTAGTACGCCAACCATAGCAGTTATACCGATGCATCCAACTGTGGACAGAAATATAATTTTAGTAACTATAAAATATCTAAAATAAAATCTCACACCATACGGGACTCTGAAGAAAGCAGACGCACCAACTTTTAACCGAAGAAGATTGAGTGCGAACGTGACATTATGCGTGCGAACTATGAGGTCTTCGCCGTCTCAAATACTATCCATGATGACGTTACCTCCTCTGTTCGTCATGTGAAAACTGCTCTTAGTTTTAGAAAAACTCATTGGTAAAAAACTGCAGAGATTCGAACCACCGTCGCCTGCTTAATAGGCTCAAACTACTTGACCGCCATGGAAAGTAAAGAACGGCATGGAATAGATCTCCCGTCTGAATTTAAGAGCTGCTCGTCCAGGGACTATACCTCAACCTTATAGAAAGTCGCCTGCAAGAGTATTAATAGTTTCATATTCCTGCAGTAAGTAAGGTGCCAGTGCTACATTGGAGGGAGGAAGCTGACGGGAATAATTTATTGCATATTTATTTCCAAACGCGGTTCCCCGTGAGTAACAACTCTGGTATCGCAAGGCATATAGATTGGAGTGGACGCTTACCTTCAGGTAGTCTGTGTACTTATCGTTATAAAAAACAGACAAAAGTATCATGAGGTGGGTAGTTATTCACTAAGGAAGAATTTTTCTAAATTCAAATCCTAAGGAGGTGAAAAGGGCATGCAGACGAAGCTAGTAAAAAAATGCTGCTTGACTGCGATTGCCTCGATCATGTAGTGGTCGCAAAGTGCGACAGTAGAACACGAGCTCCTGAGCTCGATCCCCGGTTGAGCAAGGTGTTACGTCATGTAGGCAACGCACGCTTAATGCACCTGGTATTGCAAGCGACCATAGCTTGCGGTGACCACTTACCCTCAGGTGAGCCTCATGCTTGTTTGCCACATAAGTAATATAAAAAAAAATGTGTCCTTACGTAGCCATGACTCAGTGTGAATGTCAAGCTTTACTGGTGACTCTTGGGATCGTAGTTCAGCCACCATGTTGGAACTCAGCCCGAAGATGACTCCTTGCCCCAAGTTGCCGGTCAGCACACAGATTGCTACCCATGCCTGGAATAATGAAAAGATTAAGAAAGGACTTTATTATCATATATAAATAAATATGCTCACGCTATCCCAGAAAGGTCCCGGAAGGGGTAAGAAGCGGTGTTGTAACACCAACACCCACATGTCACTGAATATGATCAAGTACCAACGTGACATTCCCGAAAAGAAAATAAGGCACGTGTTGAATCGTAACCTCGCACATTTAAGTACTAGAATAATTTCGCAAGGCTTATCATGCTTGAATTTCAAAAGGGGTTATCCTTTTTCGCGCTTTTCAGTGGCTTTTTACAAAATGCACTTACACAGGTGTAAAGTTCTCATCAATACAAATTAATCAAGATACAACACCAGATACTTGTTGTAATTCTTTGAGGAGTGCCCTCGGCCTTTTAACTCCATCATCAGATCGACCCCAGACCATTACATTGCAATGCTATTAAAATATTTAATGCCAAAATTAGCAAACGCTCTAATCGCCAGGAGGTTCCCCTCTATTTCGATCTACTTTTTAACCGCCTTGAAAAAAAAGAGGAGGTACATAATTGATAGCGACATTATAATTACCTGTGTGACAGCTGGGGATATCCATTTAGAACTTTTGCTCATTTGAACCGAACTAAGAGAGGGAGCTAGATATACTACAATCAAAATAGTCCATCGACAGAACGGTTCGGACACGTGTTTAAATAGGTTTGCAACCAACAGTTTAGTGAACTTGAACTTGGTAGTTGACCGGATAAAACTATACTGAAACTAGCGATTGGAATCTATCTCCGGGTCTCTCAGCATCGAACTCGACGTCGAGCTTCGGTTTCAATCATAGGGAATTGATACATAACACGTCTATACCTCTATACGAGCAATTCTTGTAATCTGAATCTCGGAAACGGTTTCAGCGATATTCATGCAATTCGGTATGTAGGGGGTTTCAGGGGCAAAAATGTATCTTGCTAGGTTTCATCTTCAGAAAACATCGTTTTAATCGTGTTTTCAGGCAATGAAAAAAAATCTACAATGTCATTACAATACGAAGGTAAATTTATTATAATAATAAATTAAAGTTATGATAGTAGAGACGGGAGGATTCGAGTAATACCGAAATATACCCCGGTTCTAATCCAAATGACACCTATAACTTGCTTTTTTTATGAAAAAACGTCCAGTTTTTATCTTATGTAGAAAATATTTAGTTTTTTTTGTGAGATCAGCCAAGTACTAGACGATTAAGATCAATTTCGTATTTTTGTAACCGACACTCGTCGTCGAGAGCGACGCTAAGGAATAACGCGGCAGACATCACTGTCCCAAGAATAGGTTTGGACACGTTCGAACGTCGTCGCTTTTTTGTATGTAGACGTAAAACTTCCTACATGTTTAAGGCGCTTTTAACATTCCCACACAACGTAAAGACATGTTAAAACTTATACTTGGGGCACTGTTTGATAACAGGCAGCGGAGAGCCTATCATCGTTATAGCGTGAATCACAAAATGAAACGTTAAGAAGTTGTTAATACGCCCTGCTTCACACCTGGTCCGCACTTGTTAGCAAATCGATCTTCAAAGAAGAACAAGTTAACCAAATGTACAGATGCGTGACATGTAGTAACGATTGGTTATATATTACGATTGGATTACGATCACGATGACAAATGGACGTATTAGGTATTCACTCAATTGATGTGGTATATTAAAAGGAGCGAAAAAGAGATAGTATGAAAACTTCACGAGCGTGTATGATCAATAATAATGGACGAGCCAATAGGTTCCTCCACATATTTTTACAATTAACTAGATAATTTCCTCAACAACCACTTGTCTCTGGCGGAATAGCTAAACTTAAGATTGTCGCCACTAAATATACAGGGGCATAAAATAAATATATAAAATAACGAGTTTCGTGTTACAAGCGTTTATTACCACTAGAAGCTGCTTATCAACTGATACATTTCATTGCCAATAATTTATTGCCACCATTGTCAGCTTTTGTATTCGTTATAGTGCCTACTGTGAAATCGACGCCACAAATTCGAATCAAATATTAGGCAAATCACTCGAGTTTTGCTTACAAACGAAAAATTATACCGCAATATCCTCGATATTGAGGCAGCAAGGAACTAAACAACGTAAAAGACGCCATAATGTGCCTCGGCATTCTAGACACTGAGGAGTCAAAGTGATATGAAATACTATAACTTGCGCCTTCCGTGTATCGCCATGGTCTGGAATTTGGCCGAAAAGAACTTCAGCCAGTTTCGTAGGAAATATGGTTCAAAATCAGTATTTCTATTAATAGACGACTTTGTCATCGGCTCACTCCGCTGGTTTAAACGGCATCGGAGCACATATCTAATACCTACATTTAGGGGGTCCCAAAAAAGATAAGTATTTTTTTTTTCAAGACATATTCTCTTATTATGTTTCAATGATGTCAAAACTATTACAAAAAAAGTTTGACTACGATGCGATTTTTAATACGATGTATTGATGTGTTTGTTGTTTTTTGATGTGTGATTAGTAAACGCATTGTTTTCATTCAGACAACATGTCAGTGAAGTTATAAAGTTCTATAAAAGGGTATACCTTTCAGAACCATCATCAATATACCGGTTCAGAACATCCCTCTATTGCACAGGTACTAGCAGTTCTGTTATAACTTATCCAACCAGCAATTTAAGTGTATATGAAAGCGCCAATCTTTTTATTTGTGAGTGCATTATATACTGTGTTAAAAAAACTAGTTAAGGTGAAAAAAGCACGACCATATCAATCGACTCAAAATTGATGACAGTTTCATCATCGATTGTCCTACTTCATCATCCTCCTGCCCTTTTCCCATGTTATTTGTGGTCGGCGCAATATGTTCTTCACTTCCATTTCTCTCTATCAGCCGTCATATCTGTATTCACTCCCATTCTAGCCATGTCATCTTTCACACAATCCATCCATCGTTTCTTAGGTCTTCCTCTGTCTCATTTACTGAAATACGTATTAAGTTTAAAATCCATCTATGGCTTCCATACTAAATTTTCACTGTAAATTTTGACATTAAGTTAACGGGTTATCGATCCCATCGCATTAATATTTATTATTTAAGTCATTAGGGTCAAATAGAAAAAATAAGGCGTACCTATGCGTAATTAAATCAGCCAAAAACATTTTTGCCCTTCTAGCCTGGGACACCCTATACCTATAGTTCTGTGTAATCATGTCGTTCTGACGATTTCAAAGTACCTTGTTAAAAGTATCATCATCATCATCATCATATCAGCCGTAGGACGTCCACTGCTGAACATAGGCCTCTCCCTATGATTTCCACCTCACCCGGTTGGAAGCGGCCTGCATCCAGCGGGTCCCCGCGGCCTTGACCAGATCGTCCGTCCATCTCGCGGGGGGGCGCCCTACGCTGCGCTTGCCGGTACGTGGTCTCCACTCGAGAACTCTACTGCCCCAGCGGCCATCAGTCCTTCGAGCAATGTGCCCTGCCCATTGCCACTTAAGCCTGCTAACCCGATTGGCTATATCGGTTACCTTAGTACGTCTACGGATTTCCTCATTTCTGATTCGATCTCGTAGCGAGACACCAAGCATAGCTCTTTCCATGGCACGCTGAGTGACTTTGAGCCTATTCAAGAGGCCTACAATTAGAGACCACGTTGTTAAAAGTCTAAAATTAAGATATTTTTGAATTAAATTGAATTGAATTGCATACTATAATATTGTATTACAATATCTTTCTTTATTACAATATTCTACAAGTTGACACAAGTCCTCATTTCACAATTATTTTGGAATTACAAACAGACATTTCAATTTTATGTATGTGTATAGATGTAAAGATTTGATAGGTTTATTTTATGAATTCGAAATTCGAATAGAGTCACTTAAGTTCAAAGAATATAATTTAACAACAAGAATAAGCTACAAGTTGAACCTAAGAATTTGCATTCTTAGGTTTAACATGTTATCCAATATAACCAAGATTTTCGTAACCTTTAGCAACTACACCTTAACACTAAAATAAATATTAAGTAACAATAACGACGAAAAAATACACACATGCTCATGCCTGTATTCCCCGAAGGGGTAGGCAAAGGTGTTGTAATAACAACACCCACTTTTTACCGGAGATGATTAAGTGCTAACGTGAGTCTATCGCCGTCTCAGGCACTATACATGCAGGTTTTCCTTCACCGTAAAGCCCATGGTGTGAAATCACTGTACATAAGTTTTTTTTTAGGAAAACTCACTGATGCATTCCGCGCTGGGATTCATACTAACGACTGCTCAAAGCCCAAGGCCACCACGGAAAAATAAAAAACAGTAAAGGAAATTATTATTTTATTATATTTTGACGATGCTCTATGCCAAGAATATGCGCCTAAACAGTCACAGCTCTGTATATGTTAATTAACTTACATGTATCTAGATAAAACAAATGTGTATGTGACGCAAATTAAACGACAGAACTAGCTGATCATCCTCGTATTTTCTTCAATGTCTTCTTTAGGTTTATCTTTTCCGAATCCTCCTTGAACGAAGTAATTTTCAATCTCCAGAAGCGTCTTGTCCTTGGTCTCTGGCAGTTGGAAGTACATGAAAGTTAATGAGCCTATCATTAGCCCACCAAGAAATGCCATTGTACCGTAAATCTTCAAATACAATATCATATACGGAGCTGATTTCAATACGAGTGTCATAACGGTAGACATTATTATTCCTGTTAATGCCAAGCCAATGCTCCTGTGTTCCAATGGAAACGTTTCAGCACCCAAGCCCAACGCAATTGGAACACAACCAATATTCCCAGTTATGAAATATGAAACCATCAGAAGGATTGGTATCCAAGGTTGGTTAATGGTTATAATGTTTTCAGACACTAAGTACAGGTATGGGCACAGAGCAAAAAGCACAATTGTTGTGAAACCACCGCTGAGGAACAGGAGAGTTCGTCTGTTCATAAACCTGGCGAGAACGGAGGAAGCGGTCGCACTAGTCGTCATGCTCAAATCAATGATCAGTGTGAAGTAAAAGGGATTCGAGCTGTCGCCAGTAACTTCTTGAATTATCTGCAGACCGTACGACGGGAAGATGTGTCTCCCAGTCCCCTCCAACAACAAAGAACATAAGAAGTTTACGAATAATGGTCTCAGGAAATCCTTTTTTACAATGCTCCTGAATATCCTTTGAAAGTCTGTTACTACAGTTATCTGTTTGGGTCGTGATGCAATTTGCTCCTTTCGTGCACTGATCATGGCATCAAGTTCTGGTTTCTCCTCGGGACCTCTGAGTGAGAAGAATGCCTTCTCACATTCGTCGTACCTCTCGTTATATGCCAGCCAGCTGGGACTCTCCGGCCACGTGACCATCGTCACTAGGGGTATCAGATGAGGCACGATAAAGCATATGGCCGCTGTTCTCCAATGCAAAAACCTGCCCATAACATGCGCTATAGTGCAGCCCATATATAAAACGGCAGTTTTAAGATTCAAATACATTCCTCTGTGTTTAGGACTCGTGTACTCTCCTATAACAACGAGTCCTACTGTAGAGACGCCTCCCCATGTGAAGCCTCCAAATAGTCTAGCTGTCATAAGTAGTGGTATACTAGTGCCGTAGGCTAAAAATACTACTCCTAATGTTCCAGGGATGATGGCTACGACATTCGCCCATCGTCGGCCGAGATAGTACATGAGGATTGTTGAGGCTAGTACGCCAACCATAGCAGTTATACCGATGCATCCAACTGTAGACAGAAATATAATTTTAGTAACTATAAAATATCTAAAATAAAATCTCACACCATACGGGACTCTGATGAAAGCAGAGGTGTTACAGCACCGACTTTTCACCGAAGGTGATTGAGTGCCAACGTGACAAATGGTGAGTTCTTCGCCGTCTCAAATACTATCCATGATTACGTTTCCTTCTCTGTTCGTCATGTGAAAACTGCTCTTAGTTTTAGAAAAACTCATCGGTAAAAAACTGCAGAGATTCGAACCAGCGTTGTTGATTTAGTGGTCAAAAAGCGCGACAGCAGAACACGAGCTCCTGGGTTGGATCCCGTATCTGGGCAAGGTGTTACATCATGTTGGAAACGCACGCGAAATGTATCTCGTATTGCAAGCGACCATGGGTTGCGGTGACCACTTACCATCACGTGGGCCGCGTGCGGCATGCTTGTTGGCCACATAAGTGGTATAAAAAAATTTGTGTCCTTACGTAGCCATGACTCAGTGTGAATGTCAAGCTTTACTGGTGACTCTGGGGACCGCAGCTCAGCCACCATGTTGGAACTCAGCCCGAGGATGACTCCTTGCCCCAAGTTGCCGGTCAGCACACAGATTGCTACCCATGCCTGGAGTAATGATAAAATTTAAGAAAAGACTTTACATATCAGTTAGATAAAGAGGAATTTGTGACGCGAAAACAGAAGTTAACTTCAAGCGAGAAGATTAACCGTGCCCTATACGTTTTGAATCGGAACCTGAAACATTAAAGGATAAGAAGAATTTCGTAAGGCTTATCATGCTTGAATAATGTATCAAACATCAACTTCTGCGGAAGGTTTGTTCTGTTTTTTTTTCGCTCTCTTCAGTTGCTTTTTGCAAAGTTCACGCACACAGGTGTAAAGTTCACCAGGTATTTGCTGTGATTGTTGAGGAGTGCCCTCGGCTGTCTTGACTCCATCATCAGATCGAATCCAGATCGATTGCAGTGCTTTAGAATATTAATTTTTTACATTGCCACGGTCGCCATTACGATTTTCAAAGGTTCCCCTCGATTTCTCAAGGACCAAATTGAAATGGGACTACATAGGAAGCGCGAACTTTAAAATATAAAAGAATCATCCAAATCGGTTCATCCAATCGACAATTCTGAGTGAACTTACATAAAATAAACTTATTCGAAATTATATAAACATTCTATATTATACAACATTAAAAATAAAGCGCAAACATAAAAAAAATATGTGAAATAAATAACTTACTTTTGAAGTTGGTGTTTGGCACCATTTGTCACCAGCTTCAAAGTAAGTCATTTATTTCACATATTTTTTTTTGTTGTCAGCGAATTTTGCAAAGTGCACCTACACCAGTCATATATCTAGGTGTAAAGTTCTCATCAATACGAATTAATCAAGCCCAAACACTAAGTACTTGCTGTAAATCGTTGAGGAGTTCCATAGACTGTCTTTCGGCTTCATCATCAGATCGAATCCATACCTTCATTAATCGTAGTTCTTCAAATAATTAACAAACACACTAGTAGCCAGTATGATTTTCGAAGGTTCGATTTCTCATGGATTCCATCATCAGCACAGAACCAAATTAAAATGGGACCACCTGAGAAGCATCACCTTTCAAATAAACATTATTTAAATCGGTCCAAAGTAACAAACATAAAAAAAAACATACAGTCGAATTGATAATAATTCATTTCAGAATGATGCAAATTATATACTTCGATCAATTGTTAGCCGACTTGAAAAAAAGGACATTAAGCAAATTATATAGCGTCTGCAAACATTATAATTACCTGCGTGACAGCTGGGGATATACAATCACAACTTTTGCTCATAATATTGAACCGAACTAAGAGAGGGAGCTAGATATACTAAAATCAAAATAATCGACTGAACGTTTTGGACACCTGTTTAAATAGGTTTGCAACCAAGAGTGTAGTGCACTTGAACTTGGCAGTTGCACGGATAAAACTATACTGAAACTAGCGAATGGAATATATCTCCGGGTCTTTCAGCATCGAACTCGACGTCGAGCGTCGGTTTCAATCATAGGGAAAACATATATATATACAAAGATACATAGATGATGCTGTCGTGGTGGCCTCGGGGTTTGAGCAGTCGCCTGCTACGCAAGCGACGCAAGTTCGAATCCCAGCGGGGCCTGTACCAATGAGTTTTCTAAAAAACTTATGTACAGTGATTTCACACCACGTGCTTTACGGTGAAGGAAAACATCGTGTGGAAACCTGCATATTTCTGAGAAGTAATTCAAAGACGTATGTATAGTGCCTGAGACGGCGATAGACTCACCATCTGTCACGTTGGCACTTAATCAAATTCGGTGAAAAGTGGGTGTTGTGATTACAACACCTCTGCCTACCCCTTCGGGGAATACAGGCGTGAGCATATGTATGTATGTATGTACATAGATGATGAAGTTCAATTTCGTATCTTTGAAACCGTCACTCGACGTCGAGAGCGAGCGACACTTCAGAATAACGCGGCAGAAGTCACTGATTTAAGTTTAGGTTTTGACACGTTTGAACGACTTTACTTGACCTTGCGTTTTTTTGTATGGTTTTGCGCTTTTTAACGTTCCCATACAACATGAGGAAAATACGCAGGCGATATCGTCAACGTAAAAACATGTTACAAGTTATACAAGGGGGGCACTGTTTAATAACAGCCAGCGGGGGGGGCTATTATCACCGTTATATCACAAAATGAAACGTCAAAGCTAAGAAGTTCCTAATACGCTCTGCTTAATCTGATGATGGTCCCACAGATCCGCACTTGTCATTAAATCGATCTTCAAAGAAGAACTTGTGGGTGAACTAGTTAACCGGATGCGTGACATCTAGTCACGATTGACTAGATATTACGATAGGTAGGCGATAACGACTACAATTGTACATATTATTCACTCAAGCCAATTAAAAGATGCGAAAATAGAAATTAAAAGTTCGCGAGCGTGTATGATCAATAAAGATGGACGAGTGCATTGGTTCCTCCACATATTTTAACATTTTACTAGATTTTTCTCAAAAACCACTTGTCTCTGGCAGAATAACTGAACTAACATTGTGGCCATTACATATATAAATAAAAGGTACGAGTTTTGTGTTACAAGCGTTAATTACCTGTAAAAGTTACTTATCAACAGATATCATTCGCTGCCAATAATTTATTGCCAAAATTTACAGCTTTTGTAATACCTACATATGTGTGATGTAGTGGCAGGTATATATAATTGTGCATATACAGTATGGTGTTAATACAGAGGAGCCAGAGTTCGGGTTCGCAGGTTGTCAAATTTGTTACAATCACGTGGCCTGCCCTAGATATATAGATTGGATATTAGACAATGCATAACGCGAACGCATTAATTTGCTGGAAAATAGGGAGCGAGGCCCAGCAGTAATTAAATTCGATTTGATAAGATTAGAAAGCCAGGCTGTATAGATTCCTCCACGCTCGCGGTCTCGGGATGATCACTTGCGCACTCACTGATGTCGGAAAGAATTTTGACAGATGGAAGAATCTCTTTACGACATAAGAACAAACATGACTAAACACTGATTGCACGTAATTGATATTTCCGTTTTAGGACCCAACTGGCGCACACGCTTCTATATGATAACACTGGCACCCATGACGAAGCACTAGAGGTGTTCTAGTCGGGGTTATCGATGAGTGCACTAACGGGAGCGATACACGACGATTACGAGGAACTACATACACAGTTTGCCGATACTTTGTCTGGCGAAGTCACCGTGTGCGACAGATGGTGACATCATGGCAATACTCCAGCAAAGGATTCGAGACAGAACTGACGAGGCCCCTGACTACAGAATACTCCGTGACGACCTCGCGCGAGCTTGGAAAATAGTGTATCGATACATATTCTTTTCGTATGTTGACCGTGCGCTATTATGTACTAGAAACAATGACTTACTTCGTACCAGAAGCGTTGCAAAAGTCCATTATAAACGGACTTTTAGATAGAAATTTACGTAAAAAGGTGACGCGTTTATTCGTTCTCATTTCATGTTCTTAAAGAATGGAGAAATGAAATCTTAAAGAATAGAGTCCATTGGCCGTAAGCTGCACATAAGTTGATATGAAAGAATATTAAATGGCACTGTAGAAGTATCGGCGATTACCTAGTATACCTACCAATGAGTTTCTCTAAAAACTTTTCACACCACGTGCTTTACGGTGAAGGAAATCATCGTGAGGAGACCTGCATAAGTCTGAGCAGTAATTCAAAGACCATAAAATATATAGTGTCTGATACGCCGATAGACTCACCATCAGTCACGTTGGCTCTTAATCATCTTCGGTGAAAAGTGGGTGTTGTTATTAGAACACCTCTGCCTACCCCTTCCGGAAAGCATATGTATGTATGTATTTCTAGATCTAGACCAGAAAAAAAAAACAAGTTTTATTGCCATTTATAATTGCGTTACGAATCAATTAGTTTTAGCCTCAAGTATTTGCATTGTTTATTTAAAACATGTCCTTCATTCTTATTTCTAAAGATTACACAAAAAAAAAAAATTGTTTTGTGCCGCTAATTTTATGATATAATTTGGTTAATTAGCCCGCAAGACGTCGTCGGAAGCTGTCAAAATCGCGAAGCTACGTTCAGGTTTGTACCGATCGATCGGCCGAAAATTACAAAGAATTAGTTCAAAAGCTCTTAATTAGCTTTAAAAATCTTGGATGTAATATGAGCATAAAAGTACACTATCTGGATAATAATTTAGACAAGTTTCCTGAAAATCTTGGAGCGCATAGCGAAGAACAATGTTTACCCTTGCGAAATCTCAAAAACTATACGTAGCATTCAAAAATTAAGTATAATTTTTTTATCAGGGTACCAAATGTACTTGAAATCAGTTTTACTTTTAGCGGCACCAAAATCATTGTAGGCCTGTGTGTTATCTTCTCGTTTCGATCGATCGTCATGAAAGGAATTCTATTGTAAAAATATTTTCCTAACGCTATTTTAGTATTGTTCAATCATAATATTAATGGTCACCATTTTGCCTTTTTTGACCAACATTCGTGTCCAAACCTTTTCGGTTCAAAATGATAGCCTTTGAGCTTTGCTCCTCTCGGTTTGTCTCGGAGAGCTGTGGGGAAACAAATACAATTCCAAAAGTGGCAAAACATACGGCCCACCTAACGGTAAGCGGTCACCCAACTACTGCTTGCAATATCAGCTATATTATATAGCTGCTTGACCTGCCTCTCCCAGGGCGGTCACCCTCGTCAAAAAAAAGGTTATTCCACGTACTTATTGTAAAAGATAAATCTATATCTACATTATACAATTGGTATAAATATAAATAAAATTGTAGTGTCTTTAATTTAAAATTTTCAATAAATGAAAATATATACTTGGGTAAAGCTAATTTCCGAAACGGCTGGACCAAGACAAAACAAGGCTACTATTATTTGAAAAAAAAATTGGTGCCGCGAAATAAAGACAATTAAATTAAATCTACGTGGATGAAGTAGCGGGCCACGGCTAGCAAGATATAAATAATACATAAGAATAATCTGTAATTGTTACTCATTAGAACAATAATCGCTATTAAAGTTAAACAGTACATAATGCCTTTGTTATGAGAATAATAGATGAGATATGTAGGTAAATTAGTGAAATACAGAGTGTATGACATATTAGGCCTGGGAGCCAGGATCAGTCGGAGCAGACCTTGGTTGGTTGAATGAAACACCGTAACTTGGGCAATCCTGGTATTTATTGTTGATTCCACAACTACGTAAGGAAATGTGTGTGCTATATATATTACGAAAAGAGACTTTCGACAGCGCGATCTAAAAAGATATAACGCCATCTTGTGAGAAATAGTTACACTAACTTGGTGAAGGGTATTCTACGTTTAACACAGAGTGTGGTTTTGCATTCTTGCAAATTTACATACTTAAGTTCATATATTCATGAGGATAATGTTGCCAAGAAAGTTTTGTGTATGAATGAAAATGGTAACAATGGGAGAGGAAGACCTAAGAAACGATGGATGGATTGTGTGAAAAATGATATGGCTAGAATGGTAGTGAATACAGATATGACGGCTGATAGAGAGAAAAGGAAGAGAAGAACAACATTGCGCCGACCACAAATAACGTGGGATAAGGGCAGGTGGATGGTGATAATAAAGAATCATTAGAAATATTAATTAAATTCCAACATGAATCATGAAACAGCTATTGAAAAAAAAATTCAGTTTAGTTTTTGAAGTTGCCTTATGCGTGATTCACCAGGGCCACATTCCGATATATTATTTAAATTTTCCTGAATACTTGCACTGAGGAGCTCGTGGCACAGTTGCTATTGCGCATATCATTCGATCAGCGAAGTAAGTCAACCCTAACCCTAGTCAGTAATCGGATAGGTGACCGCCCGATTTCCCTCCGTGTCTCGGAGAGCACGTTAAGCCGTCGGTTCCGGTTGCCGGAGGCCTAAAATAGTCTGACAATTGGTTTAACCCAGATCACCGATTTTCCTCGTTGAAGGGGTTGCGAAGGCAAATGGTGGTGGCAGTGGCTTCGTATAAAAATCAGGTGATCAGCCGCATCGGGTTGAATCAAGTGCCGACCCCAACAATGTATGGGATAAGGCCAGGGAAATGATGATGATTCCTGAATACTTGCAATATAATGTTGATACTCAGCTAAATGACCTCAATTTTCTAGGAAATTTAAAATATAAATTGTTATTTTAACTAAAAATATATATTATATAGGAAATTTTAAACATACAACTATAAAATCTGCACAGTTGCTAGAGCAAAAATTTTATACATTAAAAACCAGTTTTTTTTCAATCACATTCAAGAGCGAATACCTAATTCTCACGAAGATTTAAATTTACTGATAAGTACTAAAACGACGATCTACTCAAAACTTTTTCAGAAAGACCTGAATTTTTACCTTCTCATTTCTCCGATGCTTAAAAACTATCAGATTGGAGTCATTCAAGATGCATGTATCTATGTCATCAAAAACCATCTGTTGCATTACTCATTTCAGATTCCATAATTAAGTACCTACCAACCTCCACATAAGTAATAACTTAACTACAGAGACGATATTAGCACAGGTGTTCATTAATATCAATTAATGAAACGTGCCAATACAAGGTCGAAGATTTAAAATTATACATTATTATTTATATAATATATAAAAAAAATTATAATTTAAAAAGAGGCTAACATAATATTATTAAATTCAAGAACTACATAGCTAAAAACCTTATAAATATAATCTAATAACTAAAAACCTTAAAAATATATAATCTTATAACTAAAATATATTATTAAAAGAAGTCCCTGTAGGCAAGGTACCGAAGATACTGGCAGCATTCCCCCTTTGGATGGCAAGACTAATTCTTTGACCGAGGTAGCTGCCAGCTCTCCGGTCTCCTGTGATGTCGACTAACCTTTCGGTTATTTCTTTAAAAAGCCTAATAGCGCTAGGACCCCACGGACCAAGGGTCTCGACTCCGAATGGGACAAAGTCATATTCGGAGCCGAGACCCCTGTATTTGCAGGCTTTAGCTTTTTCAGCCGCTTCACATGCCGCACAAATTCCATGGAATCAAGCTCATACCGTCCGGTCTCTAGGTTACAAGGTTACACACGAGCCAAAATTGACGTCACATTTCACATTAAATGCACGGTAGTCATTTTCTGAGTCTGTATCTCCTTTTCGATGTATCTAAATTAAGCGACATTTAAATAAATGAAACACGATGCTAAGCTCCACGAAACAAGTACAGAATTCAGTGATAGCGAATAGGACGGTTTGCACGACAGTTAAATTAGTGGCTAAAGATATAATTGCTAACAGATAAAGCGCTGCTGTCCGCCCGAAGCTACAAATCCAGCGGTCCATGTAACCAACTAACCGAATTTCGTCAAGTTTGAAAATTTGTGAGACGTGTACCAATTCTAAAAGAGAATATTTGAGTCTTCCCGAAGATGTTTTCCTGAGGTTTTTCAAACATAATGTTCATCTCATTTCCAATGTAAAAGTTTTAGGATATCATTTTATCATGCTCTTCTTTACTCCGAACGTGTCCAAACCGTCCATGGTTGAAGTAATCCTCAATCTCTTCCAACGTTCTGTCTTTAGTCTCTGGGACTACGAAATATAACACCAATAATATCATACCTGTGACAAGACCAAGAACGGCAAAAGTGCCATAGATCTTCAAGTACAAAATCATATATGGAGTAGCTTTCAATCCAAGCATCATGCAGATTCCAACTAAAATGCCATAAATTGTAATTCCTACGGTTCTGTGCTCGAATGGTAAAGTTTCTCCACACAAGCTTTTACAAACAGGCACATAGCCCATATTGGCCGTTATGAAGTACGCTATGACCATAGTTATAGGGATCCAGGGTTTGTCGACCGTTATTATCTTTTCAGAGGTCAAGTACAAGTAAGGACACAAAGCCACAAGTACCGTTAACGTAGCGATACCACTTGTGAACAGGAGTGTCCTTCTCTTTATAATCTTTACAAGAACGGAGGAAACTATTGAGCTCATAGCTGTGATTAAATCGATAGATACTGTATAAGAGAACGTGTTGGAATTGCTTCCAGTTACTTCACTGATTATTTGTACAGCATATGCTGGGAAAATATGTCTTCCACTCACCTCCAGCAAGAAAACACATAGAACGATTATGAATAATGGTTTCAGAAAATTTCTTTTTGTAAATTTTCTTAATAAGGTAGAAGCGCTTCTGAAAATAGATGATTGTTTAGGTGATGAGGCAATACGTCTCTTGTGAGCCTCGAGGAGTGCTTCTAGTTCTAGTTTAGCGAGCTCGTCCTCTCCTCTTAACCACTTAAATGTCTCCTTACATTCATCATATCTCTGTCTCGACGCCAACCATGCGGGGCTCTCGCACCACGTGGCCATTGACAGTAAAACTAGAATGTGCAAAGCCAGAATCCAACCGGCCACTACTCTCCAATGATAGAAATGTCCCAGAACGTGTGATATAGCACTTCCGATGCATAAACTGGTAGCTTTCAGGTTCAGAAACGCTCCTCTGTGCTTTGGGCTCGAATATTCTCCAATGGAGACAAGAATTATGCTCCCTGCTCCTGCTACTGTCAGTCCTTCTACGATTCTGCCAATCATCAGGTGAGAAGCATTGGTAGCAAAACATATCAGTATTAGTCCCACGATCCCGGGGATTAGGCTCAGGAAAAAGGAACATCGTCGTCCGTAAAAGTGCATAAGGGTGGTGCTGACTGGAGTGCTCACAGCGCTAGATATGCCAAGGCATGCAACTGTCGACAAAATATTTGGCTTAAGCTTTCCGTATACATATAATCATTTCCTTGGAGTTGTGACACGATCATGGGGACGATATTATAAATATATATATATATAAATCAGAACTAGATCTGTCAATCCACCCTCACCTATCCATGACTCAGTGTTGAGGTCCGTCTTAATGGAGGAGTCTGGTCTCCTGAGCCCCGCCAGCAGGCTGGGGGTGAAGCCCAGCACCATGCCCTGGGAGACTACGCAGAGTAACATCCATGACACTACCCAGACCTAAAATATTTCAATTTGTATTTAAAATATCGCCATGCAATATTTACGGATACGACAAAAGCTTCCGATAATATAAATATGATAGTCCCTTCTAAAACGTATGGGTGAATCAGAGATAACGTAGGTTCCGGATCTGATAAATTAATTGGACAAAGGCAATACACATTATAAAAAGACATTTTACTAAAATTAACAGCTAATTTAAAAAAAAAGTTGCATTATCAAATAAGGAGTACCACAAGGTATCGTTTTTGAACCATAATTATTCCTTTTACAAGTAAATTGACTTTCTTAACCAATAACACAATTTTTGGTCAAGAGTGTGGCTCCTTATACTGAAACATTAAAGCAGTTAATAGGGGAAAGAAAACAATACATTGATCGATTACTAAAGGATTCAAACCTCAGCGGTTGCATCAGCACCAATAATTTTTATCTCAAGTGCAGTGATTTCACACCGTAAGCTTTACTGTGCAGAAAAACAGCCTAAGGAAACATACATAGGTAATATTTCGGAGAATATAATATAGGTACATGCGTTATGCAATGTCTTGAGCTTGAGTTGCAGTCCGAGACGGTGATCGACTCATCATCAGCCTCGTTGGCACGTTATCGTCGCTGCAAATTAGGAGTTGTATGTACACTTGTGTTAAATGTTTGTTTAAGTCAATTGTTTTACTTACTTGGTTAACTATAGGTGGAAAGATTAGCTTACACATTAATAACGACTTTTGAATCTATTGTCATTCTATGTATTCACTTCGTACATACATACGGTCACGACTATTCACTGTATCAGTGTCTTTGTCACCAGTGCTAGTAAACGCTTGTACTATTTCATTTTAAAGTAACGATACTACGCGTTCCTATAATGTTTCTTTACACGTGTAAATATGTTTCTTCGCTGGTGACCACACAAGCTATCCGAGTTATTGAGACATTATGGACAATATATTTCCTGAATGGCACAAAGCAACACCATGTTTACTTGCCATATTATTAATATTGTTACATTACGTTTGTTTGTCTATGCCAATCGGATATTTTGAAATGTCCTATTTTTGTCGGTTTTGTTGGCTCGTTTCAACCGGCACTGCTTGACCCTCAGATCCTCGGTTTACTTGCGACAGCTGCCATTGAGCTGCGTAACCACAGAAGATGCATGAGATAGAAGACAGCATTGCAACAATCATCTGACAGATGAAGTGGCCTATGATGATGATGATGAGAAGCTCGTATTTCTTTAATTTGTTTTCAACGATTATTCGTCTGTGGCCCAAGCTTACATGTTTTACGTTCACGATATCGTGTACGCATTTTTCTCATTTTGCATGGTTATAACGTAAACTTGGGGCACTGATAAAGGGCAATAGTTTGAGCTTATTATACTTCGCACTAAGCCACCATGATTTTTAGCACAGGAAAGGGTGTAAATAGAATGTATTATGAAGCTGGTACCAACTTTACCTACATCAAAAGTAAGTTATGAATTCCATAGATATGCAACCCCTTAATAATTATTTATTATTCTAATTAATACTTGTGGTTCTCGAATCAGACACACTCGGGAGATAAGCTAGTATGCCGCTACTGTCGATTTTCACACTTGTGCTAATAGTGTTTATGGACTCTAAATTTTAATTTAGACGATAACGCACCCATTAAGTGGCTGTAAGTCACGTAATTATATAAAGCCTTCGTGACAGATCACTTACCGTTACATTCATTAAGCACCACCCTTACCTTGATCACTATATCGTCATACTTGTGGACAGGTGCTGCTTGTGGGGGCTGGTCATCTCATTCATTTTTCATGTTATTTTGTATTTATAAAAATTTTATATGTAAAAAAAAATCTTGCCAGGTTCTTCTCAGTAAAAGCAACCTTCCGAACCTGGCGGTACCATGTATAATCCTACATAATTGTCATTCTGAAGATTTTAAAGTAAACAAAGTACTCGTTAAAAGTGTAATCAAATAAAGATATTTTTGATCGAATTATTGTATTTTTTTATATGCTTAGTAATAGGGTTCCGTGGGCACCCTTTGAGAACCCTTAAAGTGTTAATAGGTAGTTGTCGAAATAAAACAAGTAAATAAGTGTGTACATCTAAAAAACTCATTCTTTTCCACAACAATGTACAATCACCGTCATTCATAATTTACAATATATTTAAGAACTTATACAATCACCATTTTATACATGGATACGACATATGCAAACTATGCCTGTTGGCGTGAAACACATGAATTGTAACGTCACTAACGCTTAGTCACGATAGGGGCTCAATTTTAAAATTATGTTTTGGATATCGCAATCAAAGTACGTTTGAATTTAAACTTAGGCAGTAGATATTTTACCAGTTTTTAATGAAATGTAATTTATATTTTTAAAGTATAGTTTAGGTTTTGTTAAAAAAAAACATTTTTTATATTTTCTTTAAAACTTTGCGTAGACATTTTGTTCTTCACAATTATTTTCGCAATTTTTTTAGTTGAGTCCCCATCGATCTGAGGGTGCGAAGTATTAAATAAAAGCGATGGAAAAATATTACATGGACAAACTTCCTCTGAATTTATAAAACTGTTATTTGCTGCTATATATCTGGAAACATAGTGGTCGTAATATAATTTCGCGTGCCAAATAATTGAATTAAAGGCTTAGAAGTTAATTTACTTTGTTATACGGTATCAAGCCGTGATTATCAGATCACATCTTACACGTGTAACCTGTTAGCTTCGTATCCTTTCGACATAGCACATAATAATTATAATATATTAGAATATTACACGAAAGGTATCAAACGACAGACAATTTCAAACATATCTTTGTATAATGTAAATTAAGTTGTTTATTACGCATTCACGCGAAATCTACATAACTGATCATCATGAAACTATTTATTACAAAAAAAAAAAAAAACTACGCAAGCGAATCCGCGGGTATAAGCTAGCAATGCCATATTGTGACTTTCTTTATCTGTCTATGGTTTTATATTTATTTGTATTGCATATCATTCGATTGATTTTGAAAAAGCGACACATACATTTATTTTATTATTATAAAAATTATCACAATTTTTCCAAGTCACGCTATAACTTGAGAACGGCTTTACAGACTTCATTCATCTTTTTTTAAAGTATTTTTTGCTTGAATTACGTTTAAAAGAGCTCACGGAACATTTCATTCGCTCAACTTTTAATATCAGTGTTCCAAATCCTGCCATCATCTCCCTGGCCTTATCCCATACATTGTTAGGATCGGCACTTGATTCAACCCGATGATCACCTGATTTTTACACAAGGCGACCTAGGCCGTAAATTATTTATACAACTATATCAAGTGAGGTTATTAGTATAAGTTTAAAACTCTCTGTCGTCTCACAAAAACCCGATATAAGCCTACACTTAATGATGAAGGCGCTTGACATATTTATAACTAAGTGCGTGTAAAACATTCAGGCATCATTGCAATGTCATCAACACGACATACAAACATGTTCGCATATATTCTAATTAACAGACAGTGATAATATACCGGTAAAATGGTTAATGTGATGTAAATTATCGGTATTTCAAACCCTTGTCCCAGTTTAAAGCCTTGCAACCAGTTAGGAATCCAGGAACAAGTCGATCGAAATGACACACTCACAGTAAGAGGTGTCACGTAGTGGCCGATCGCGTATAAGTTATTCACGTATTTTACCTATACATTACTAGCGAACGTCACGCGGTTTTATCCGCTCAGTACTTCCCATGGGAGTACAGGGATAAAATATAGCTATCCAATGGTAACGGTTTTTTTGGAATCGGCACATACTTTTTGAGTTTATTCATTACAAACATACACACGAAAATTCAAATGTTTCCTCTTTATAATAGATAGATTATGACAGGAAATATAAGAGGACATTTCATAATCTTTAAGATTGACAACGCTCACTCTCAATGGAGCTAACGTACTTATTCAAAACTTACGGACGTCACGCGGTTTCACCCTCGTTCCCGTGGGAGTAAGGGGATAAAATATAGCCTACTCGTTGATAATGTGGCAATCAAGAGGTGAGAGAATTTTTCAAATAGCTGCAATACTTTTTTAGACAATTCGTTACAAACATACTTACATACAAATATTTCCTCTTTATTTAGTATAGACAAAAGGCCCAGATTCCTTACTGGTTGCAAAGCCTATATATCGACTGTGCCATGCTGTAACCACTTGAGTAAGCCACGTCGGAGCACCACAACTCACCATCCTGGGGAGGAAACTCCCTTGGAATCGCATCTGGGGGATTAGCTCCAATGGTCAAACACACGAAATATATTAAATACCGTGACATTTCACATGAATATTTAACACAATATAATTAAAGCGACTTTTATTATTACATTAAATTATTTGTCATTTACACACACAATTACAAAACACACGTGTATTCACACGTACACCCTGTAAGTGAAATTATAACAAGTTTTAATGAAAAATGTCTTTGTATTGACTTGAATAATGACTCACTGAATATAATATTAAATAACTAGCCGTACTTATAAGGGCTATGAAGACTTTTCGGTGGAAATATAGCATATTTTCGGGTACTTCCCACTGGTTAATACCCCATCGTTAACACTATTAACGACTGTTCCCAGTCGTTAATAGTGTTAACGATGTTTTGTATTGAAAGGTTTTTTCCAGCTTGTTAATAATTCGTATTTAAAACTACTGATGTCTGGAAATCTGGATAATTTATCCTGAATCTTTCAACTAGACACGGAACCAGGGGAACAAAAGATTCCCAGACATCAATAGTGTTAATATCGGAGTATTAACAAGTGGGAAATAATATTTACAAAACATTCCCAGTGGTTAAAAGTGTTATCGATAGGGTTTTAACGGAGTACCGATATTTTCGCAGTCATATTCGGCAGCAAAAAGTATTTGTCTGGCCTGGATACAAAGTCGATATATTACATAGAATTCAAAGAGGTTGCACGTCGTCTGGTAGAAGCTTCTCGTGACAAGCGGACTGGGGCTTTTCTGGCTCAGAGAATCAGCATTGCCATTCAACGTGGCAATGCTGCCAGCCTTCTTGGCACGATCCCGAGAGACACCGATTTGGGCCAAGTTTTCTACTTGTAGTTTTTAGCTATTTATTAGTTAAAGATATTAAAAAATTACATAGAACTGAAAAATCTTTTGTGTGTGGAAAGAAAAATTCGCTTACTTTTTTTGGTAAGTATTATAATTTTAAACAAAGTCGTCTCTCTTATTAATTCATTTATGGATAGCCACACACACTCAATATTAATATCAACAAAGTGCATATTGACAATATCATTGAGTGCGGGCCCGCAACGTAATATTTTCCAATTAAGATTGTGAACTTCTTAAAACTTGGTTAGGGGTTTACAGAGGACGTGGGTTCGAGTCCCGCTTCGTGTTCGTATTTTTCCTGGCCATTAAGAAATGAACCCATGTGTGTCATGCAAGAACAATCTAATACTGTGAACATTGACGATAATATTGTTTGTGAAGCAAGCTTGACAATACTCATATATATAAAGTTTGTATTCAACGTGTCATTACGCAATTCAAAAAGCATTATTTTGACAAACTTAAAAATCAATACCACATACCACAAAAAATAACATAGGCTCACAAACGTACAAACTTACATACCTAACTCATATTCACTAAAACGTAACAACTGAATTATATCTAAAGAAAAGTGATTTTAGTATTTTTTAAAATATGTACAAAAGAATCGGAGGGTTTACACAATTGTTGTGAAAATAACATGTCTTTTAAGAACACTCTTTTAAATATTTTTATAGACAAAATAGTTATTTTTTATTATTATTTTTATAATGTCACGAAATAATAACTTATTGATTTGAATGTTTAAAGCATGCATGAGAACGAAAGTTGCTATATTTAAGTAATTGAAATAGAAACGACGCTAAATATTTTAATTCAGCCTTAACTAACCAATCAATTAAATTACATAAAAAACAATTCAGATCTTTCGTCCAAATAACAATTTTAGATCAAAAATATGTCACTTCATCTATTTAATTACTAGTTGTGCCTCGCAGTTTCACCCGCGCAGATTCAATTTGATGATTTTTTAAACAAAAATAGCCAAATTTACTGCTTGGAACATTCGCTATCTGCCAGCTGTTTCAGACATTACCCGGAACAGACAGACAGACAGACAGAGAAAAAATTTAAATAAATATTTTTTTATGTCAGTACCGTATATATTTTCATATGCATTAGGAATTACAAACAGACACTTCACTTGTATTTATCTGTATAGATATATATATTTAACATGCAATAATCGTTTGTATGCCCGCTTATTACATTTCTAAGACACCTAACTCAATTAGGGAGGCACCTACCTTGATACGGGATTGCACAAAATATCCGGTTTTTTTAGTTCTACCATTACTTAAGAGTAAAATAAATTACCCGAACTTTCCTTGAAGAGACAATATAAATTCAACCTTACATCTATTATATCATAGCAAAGAATCGCGTGAAGGCATACTAGACGTGTCTTGTACATGTATGTTTGATAAACACCGTGATTAAACATTTTAACTAAAGGTTTATAGGCTTATATTGTAGTTTTGCAACGTTTTAGTAATGTAATACTCGCTAGCGTCACTCGCAAAATTTGTATGACATATTTTAGTTCTTCCCGTCACCGCTGGGTGGCGCTGTACAGCCGCTTACAAGCAGGACTGAACAGGTGGTTGAAATATGTCAAAAAAAATTAAGTAAGTTAATGGTTATATCATTTGTTTATTGTAAATAATATTGCCAATAGTCAAAATGTTTCAAACACGGTGTAAAGTTTAATAATATTTAAAAAAATCACTGGTATCTGAATCTGTCCTCATTAAAAACATAATGTTGAAGAGTTAAACATTTTTAATACTGTTTTGTTAAATATTTATAGAAACAATAGGTGTGCGACAGAGACAACGCTCTACGAAGGCGAAATTAGCCGACTGTATCTTTCTTCAGATCGATGTGCAATATAATATGTATATCGCCGGTTACTGTGCCTGCATTATATTGCATATTTTTGAAATCAAAACCAATCTTTAGGTATGTTTTTACATACATATGCTCACGTCTGTACCCAATGAGGGTAGGCAGAGACCACCGTTCGCCACATGTTACGATCCTTACATACTTCTTTCGCTTCATCCACACTCGTGCATCTCACCTTTCTGAAAAATACTATTAATTCATAGTAGTTGTTCCTTGGACGCCCTCTACCGACACTTCCGCTCATATTCGCTCTATAAATTTCTTTCGTTAATCGCCTTTCATCCTTTCGATATGTCCAAACCATCTCAACATATTTTTTCCAGTTACCGATGGAATCAGGATCGATTTTAATTGGATGGAAACCCTAGCTGGGCTTAAATTTAAAATAGTAACATTATTATAAATACATATGAATGAAACAAATCGAATGAGGACAGATATATTAAATTCTAAGCCAAGTGTCCCACATCATGAATTGGTCTGTGTAACATACATTATATTTATAATATAAAAAATACATCCGTCTCTCTCACAGCGAGATATACACATATACTATGTCAATATACATATTAATATATCATTTTGTGTATCTTAAGAATCTTCCCTAGGCGTTGTTTCGCCGTTTTCATACCCTTTTTCAGTCTCATATCTGTAAAAATAATACTTTCCATTAAATATTATACTTAAATTAATGAATATGGGACGAAGGCAGACGTGTTGTAATAACAATACCGACTTTTCACCGAAGATGTTAAAGTGTCAACGTGACGCGACTGACCTGTAACGATTGCCAAAGATGATAAATTGGCAACCGGAACCGACGGCTTAACGTGCTCTCCGAGGCACTGGGGAAACTCTGGCGGTCACCCATCCAATTACTGGCTAGGGGTAGGATTGCTTAATTTCGCTGATCGCTGGGGCTAATGTTTCAGATATTACATACATGTGCTCCCGCTTGTATTCCTCGATGGGGTAGGTAGAGGTGTTGTAACAACACCTACTTTTCACGGAAGATGATCAAGTGCCAACGTGACAGATAGTGAGTCCATTGCTGTCTCAGCCACTATACATACGTCTTTGAATTTCATCCCAGACATATGCAGGTTTCCTCACGATGTTTTGCTTCACCGTAGGTGTGAAATCACTGCACATTCATATATTAGAAAAGCTCATTGGTACAGGCCCCGCTGGGATTCGAACTTGCGTGGCAGGCGACCACGGGCCACTTTGGTTGTAATAAATGCGATGGATATTTTTGGCTTAACCTAGACTGTAGTTTATTGTGTTATTTACACACATACGTATGCTCACGCCTGTATCCCATGGCGGTAGGCAGAGACCACCGTTTGCCACATGCTACGATCCTTACATACATACTTCTTTCACTTCATGCAGTCATTACATTATTTGTGTAGCTTACTTTTATTATTTGGTGTGGTAGGCACAGGCGGCGGTGGCCGCTTGCTCTTGGTTGCCAGCACTGCCCGCTTTGCGTTTGGCTGTAACATAACATGTCATTTAGTTTTTAATAATATTTGTGATAGATATGCCCCGCGGTTACACCCGTTTAGACTTAATTCCTTGGGTGGCCCACGAATTCCGTCGCCGAACGTCGATACTGTCAATCAGAAGCCGAAACCATGAGTCACCTAATATTCACTTGCGGCGCTCTGGCCACATGGCGAATTGACCTACTGGGTAAGGGGTATCCGAAACCAGCTCAAGCATATCCCCATAGGCAAGATTTGCCAGCTTATTTAATGGCAAGGGCGGCACAAAAGATCACAAGGGTCGACGTGCTTCCGGGCAACTGGACCCAATATTCAAAATTCAAAATAAATTTGATATTTGCGCACCCGCGGCACGAGATAAGATAAGAGTGTAGTGTGATGGGCACCTGTGTGTCGGCGGGTGTGGGCGGCGCCTTGTGGCTGGCGGCGTGCAGCGCGGCGCACCCGCGGCACGAGATAAGATAAGAGTGTAGTGTGATGGGCACCTGTGTGTCGGCGGGTGTGGGCGGCGCCTTGTGGCTGGCGGCGTGCAGCGCGGCGCACCCGCGGCACGAGATAAGATAAGAGTGTAGTGTGATGGGCACCTGTGTGTCGGCGGGTGTGGGCGGCGCCTTGTGGCTGGCGGCGTGCAGCGCGGCGCACCCGCGGCACGAGATAAGATAAGAGTGTAGTGTGATGGGCACCTGTGTGTCGGCGGGTGTGGGCGGCGCCTTGTGGCTGGCGGCGTGCAGCGCGGCGCACCCGCGGCACGAGATAAGATAAGAGTGTAGTGTGATGGGCACCTGTGTGTCGGCGGGTGTGGGCGGCGCCTTGTGGCTGGCGGCGTGCAGCGCGGCGCACCCGCGGCACGAGATAAGATAAGAGTGTAGTGTGATGGGCACCTGTGTGTCGGCGGGTGTGGGCGGCGCCTTGTGGCTGGCGGCGTGCAGCGCGGCGCACCCGCGGCACGAGATAAGATAAGAGTGTAGTGTGATGGGCACCTGTGTGTCGGCGGGTGTGGGCGGCGCCTTGTGGCTGGCGGCGTGCAGCGCGGCGCACCCGCGGCACGAGATAAGATAAGAGTGTAGTGTGATGGGCACCTGTGTGTCGGCGGGTGTGGGCGGCGCCTTGTGGCTGGCGGCGTGCAGCGCGGCGCACCCGCGGCACGAGATAAGATAAGAGTGTAGTGTGATGGGCACCTGTGTGTCGGCGGGTGTGGGCGGCGCCTTGTGGCTGGCGGCGTGCAGCGCGGCGCACCCGCGGCACGAGATAAGATAAGAGTGTAGTGTGATGGGCACCTGTGTGTCGGCGGGTGTGGGCGGCGCCTTGTGGCTGGCGGCGTGCAGCGCGGCGCACCCGCGGCACGAGATAAGATAAGAGTGTAGTGTGATGGGCACCTGTGTGTCGGCGGGTGTGGGCGGCGCCTTGTGGCTGGCGGCGTGCAGCGCGGCGCACCCGCGGCACGAGATAAGATAAGAGTGTAGTGTGATGGGCACCTGTGTGTCGGCGGGTGTGGGCGGCGCCTTGTGGCTGGCGGCGTGCAGCGCGGCGCACCCGCGGCACGAGATAAGATAAGAGTGTAGTGTGATGGGCACCTGTGTGTCGGCGGGTGTGGGCGGCGCCTTGTGGCTGGCGGCGTGCAGCGCGGCGCGCACACACTCCCGCCGCACGCCGGCGCGCGCCGCCCCGCGCACCCGCGGCACGAGTCGCCCCAGCCGCGCGCGCGGCGACCACGACTCGTCCCTGGGGACCATCCACATAACGTAAGTACAATCAAATAATAACTAACACACACACACACTCTCAACCAGTAACACACACACTCCAACACTCAAACAAACACACACACACACCAACACACACGGACACCAACACACACAGACACCAACACACACAGCCACCAACACACACAGCCACCAACACACACAGCCACCAACACACACGCACACCAACACACACACGCGCTCGCACATAATAACATAATAACCAATTTACTTTAATTAAATATAAATAATTGTTGTTACTCAAGACTGCAACTAAGTTCTTTTGTCATACATTTTGTAAACTACTCCGTAGGTGGACGTTGCCATCCGCGACACAGTTTATAACTTCTGCGGATGACATCGATTATTAAACTGTGCCATAATGTATACGAAATAAACAAATATATTATTATTATTGAACTCCAACCTTTATTCGCACTCACACCAAACCCAAAAAATACCACTGTGCATTCAAGACTAGCGATTAAAACTCGTGACGCAACGCATGCGAGCTTTACTGTGAAGGAAAATAACAGTGATAAAAATATTGTACATTGAGTGCATGAGACGGATATTAACTCACCATCTGCGTCATTCTCACCCAATAGTGTTTGGTGACCTGTGACGATTGCCAAAGACGTTAAATTGGCAACAGGGACCGACGGCTTAACGTGCTCTCCGAGATACGGAGGAAACTCCGTGCCGCCAACTACTAACTTGGGTAAGGGTAACTTCGCTGATCTAATGATATGCTGATCGCTGATCTAATTGTGCCACGAGAAATAATAAAATAAAATTATATAGACTCACTTATCAGATTTGGTTTTTAGATCGACGCGATTCCGTGAGTTCCTCCGCCGGCGCGCCGTGGTCCACTCCTCGTCGTCGTCGGAACTCATCTCCAACGATGGATACACTGAAATATCACGATATTATAACACACTAGCCAACGTCACGCGGTTTCACCCGCCTAGTTCCCGTTCTCGTGGGAAAACGGGAATAAAATATAGTCTATTTTTCCCGATAATGTAACTATCCATAGCTGAAAGAATTTTTCAAATCGGTCCAGTACTTTTTGAGCCAATTCGTTACAAACTTACATACAAATCTTTCTTTCATCTTTACAATATTAGTATAAGTATAAAAGTATAGATTTGACTGAATTAGACTCATAGCATTTGAATCTTGACTTGAAGCTGGACCGAGGTATTATACTAGACCCAAACGCTTGGACTTAAGCTACAGAAAAGATTAGCTTGTATCTGGACTAACAGGTGGACTGAATTATAGATTGGCTCCTGAACGAGCATTATTGACCCAGGAAATAATTTCTCCACTCGCTACATAGATGGCGCTAACCGCTAACAAGTGCGAAGTTTGAGTACAAAATACGAGAGCCTAAATCGCGATGTTAAGTTCTACTAATATTATAATTTAGTTCTAGTGATAGTTGGAGCCGCGATTCCTCAGGCCTGACATCCACTTGGCTGAAAGATCCTTCCTGTGGGGATGGGCATGATCACCGCTCTCTCCACAAATGTAAGGGTTTCTTACCATATTCTTCGTCTCGATGGACTTCCTTGATGACATCTGCTTCGTCAGCATAATCCTCGTCAGCACTACTCGCTGCCGCCGGTTTTCGGGCCCGCTTACTACTGCTGGGGGTGCTGTTAAAACACAATTAATCATAATTAATTGTTCCATACCATGGTACAAGTCCCGTCACAAGTTTTGAGCGCTGGATTTGAATGTGCGGTATTTATTTTTTGGGTCTTGTAAGGCGCTAATGCAAAGGAAGGAAGAGAAGCTCACGTCACAGTTGCATATAATTCGATCAACGAAGTTAAGCAGCCCTAACCAAAGCCAGTAGTTGAATGGGTGACCGCCCGAGTTCCCCCCTGCCCCAGAGAGCACGTTAAGCCATCAAGGTTTCCAATTTAACCTCTTTGGTAATCGTTACAGATCAGTTGGAGGTCTAAGAGAGTCTGACAACTGGTTTAACCAAGATTGTCGATTTTCCTCTTAAAAGGAGTTACGAAGGTCAGATGGCAGTCTTTTGGTACAAAAATCAGGTGATCAGCCACATCGAGTTGAATCAAGTGCCGTCCCCAACAATGTATGGGATAAGGCCAGGGAGAAGAAAGAGTAAGGCGCGAACGCAAATGTTTACGCAGTTATCCCCACTTCGTCGTTCAGCGCTCAAACCCCATTTTCAATTCAATTCAAAATATCTTATTTAATTGGACTTCTTACAAATTACTTTCAAATCGTCAGAAGGACACAAAAATACATTATACAGGATTATAAATGTTACCACCGGGTTCGGAAGGTTGCTTTTGTTTGGAAGAACCCGGCAAGAAACTCAACAATTACTCTTTCAAAAAATTATTATACAGTATTTATATTTCATGAAATGTGCCCACGGACACAGTTCCAATGTTCAATTGTCAAAAATAATAACTAAAATATTACAAATATTGTTGAGCAAGTTGGTACTTGTTCAGTACGTTCAAAAGTATAATGCAAGGCATGGATCTCAAGGTTTCGGTACCACGAGTGTTCTATAACAGTCCTACCTAGGTGGGGTGTCTGGGGCGACGACCGGTTGAGGTAGACCAAAGGCGCGCGAGGGGGTGAATCGCTCGCTTATGCTGAGCATGCCGGCCACGGCTGCATCCTCCCTGAAATAATGAAAGTAATTTTAACTGCTGTAGCACACTTGAAGCACACTACAGACTTCTGTATCTTTAAATATATATAACTCAAAGGTGCCTGACTGACATAGTGATCTATCAACGCACAGCCCAAACCACTGGACGGATCGGGCTGAAATTTGGCATGCAGGTAGATGTTATGACGTAGGCATCCGCTATGAAAGGATTCTGATTAATTCTACCCCCAAGGGGATAAAATAGGGGATGAACGTTTGTATGAAACTTTTGTCAATTTTGAACCGATCAGGCTGAGACTTTGCATGCATAAAGCTATCTATTCTCACTTAAAAAAACATGAATGGGAATTACATTAAAGCCACAACATGTCGCTATTCACCGCGACAAATCAATACCCTTTGTTGAGTAAGTGCAATTAGTTTATAAATTAGCGTAACGTCCCTACTTAATATTATAAATGCGAAAGTAACTCTGTCTGTCTGTTACGCTTTCCCGCTTAATCCTCTCATTCGATTTTGATGAAATTTGGCACAGACAATCTTTAGACCCTGAGAAAGGACGTAGGCTACCTTTTATTGCGAAAAAAGTATTATATAAAACTAAATCTACGCGGGTGAAACCTCGGGGCACAGCTAGTTAGTTATAAACTCTCCCTTTTTCGAGTTTCTTCTCGTCTTCCACACACCCCCCGAGCTAATGGGACAAGGGAAGACTATACTGCCAATTCCAGTTTGCAATCACAAGCTGCTAATTCCCTGGTTGATAATCTTTCATAGTAAGTACTTTCATATTAAGGAAAAGCTTCTTAAAAGGTACTAAGGTTTTACAAATAGCCTAAACGCAACAAGTTTTTTTGTTAAGCTAGCTATGCCCCGCGATTTTACCCGCGTAGAGTTAATTTGATAGGTGACCGGCGGTAACCTAATGTTTTTTGGCACTATCTATCCAAATAAATATAATTGAAGTGTCTCTTTGTAATTTCAAATTAACATATTTTCACTAAACATATATGAAAGTATAGGTTTAATATTTTATACGGTTTTAGATTTTAGAGACAGGTAAAAATGCGAAAGATCAAAAACAAGAGGCGAAATTAATTATATACTATAAAACAAAACTTTAGAACACTTTTTAAACACTAGGACGGGATGCGCGGGAACGTGACCATTTTTTCAAAACTAACATCCGCCATCTTTCTTTCTCAACGTTAGCGCCCTTGCGCGACAATATTCAAGTTATTCATACGTCAATGTCAGATGTCACGCTGACCGCGTATTCGTGCCACAGAGAAACAATAAGTAAACAAATAATCCATAGATTAAATATGACCGCGGGCAAGGAAAGCTGTGCTGCCATTTATCGTTAAATAAAATTGAACAGTCTGATTGTGACTTCACATTTACATATATTCACTAAACATTTATGAAAGTATATACGGTACTTATATAGAAAAAGCATTTTTTTTTTTTATATTCTCTCTGTCTGCCTGTCTGTTTGTTCCGGCTAATCTCCGACACGGCTGATTTTACAAAACAATTAGGGTTCCGCGGACCCATGAGTTTCAGTCCACGCTGGGAGCTTGTCTTAAATAACGGGTAAGCTCTGTAGTGTATAACGGTGTGTGTGTCGTGTGACTCACGTGTCGTTGGGTTGGTCGTGGTCTGCGAGCACGGAGGCTTGGATGAGGGACTCGATGCCGTTGGCGGGCGCGGGGCGGGCGGCGGGCCGGTACGCCGGCACTATGGGTACGCTGCCCGACGCTGGAACACAAACTGTCTTGAACTCTACCTTTACTTCAACATTCCTTCACCAACGCTGGTTAGCTACATGGATGACGCAATCGCTTGTGAAAGGTAAGTTAAAGATGTCAACCATAACGTTTCAAATTCAAATTCATAAATATCTTGATTTGATTAGACTTTTAACCAAGTACTTTCATATCGTCAGAAAGCACGATTGCACAGTATTATACATGCTACCGCCAGGTACAGAAGGTTGCTTTTACTGAGAAGAACCTGGTAGAAAACTCTGTAACACTCTTTTAAAAAGATATAAATCATAAAAACTAAATATATATATATATATGCGCATGGACACAGTTCCAAGTATAATTGTGTAGCTTGAGATGACCAGCATCTGTTCACAAGTATGACGAGAATGCCAGCTATTACCCTTCTCAACCATAATAGACCCGTCATCCCGAAATTTCATGCATAGGTCCCGCTACTAGTTTCGAGCGCTGACCTCAAATGCACAGTCATTGATTGAGTCTAGTATAGAGCTAGTGCTAAAGTACACAGTAATGTCATGTGCGCTCAGTACTCGTGGCACTTGTTAGTTAAAGCTTCTCAATAGTCAACAATTATCTTCCATCAACGGACTGTCAAGTTGTGGGGTGAGCTACCCGGCATGATTTTCCCAAGCATGAAGTTGTTCACCAAAGGAGTGAACATAATTATGGGTTAGTGTGAAAATGGAACTTACAATCGGGTGGGTGAGTCGTATGCTTGTTTGCCACCTATGTGGCATGAAAAATAAGTGGTATATTACGGTCATTCCAAAATGGGATGGTATGGAAAAATACGGTGATTTTGTGCAAAGAACTCTAAGTGAATGTCTACCTGGCGTGTGCCGTGGCTGCGCGTGCCTCGGATGCTTAGGCTTCCGTCGGCGCGGCGCGGGCGCCTCATCGATGTACAGATCAGAGTCCTCATAGTCGTAGGTGTTAGACACGCGCCTGCGCACCGGCCGCTCTGAACGCCGTACCGCGCCCCCCGCACTGCTGCCCGTGCCCGGAGTGCCAGGGGTGCTGGCGGTGCTGGGAGCCTTCTGCTCTTCTACCACCTAAGTACCAAACAATCATATATTATGATCTATAGTAATGGTATACAAAGGATTTTTTTTGTAGGTACGTAACGAATAAACTTAAAAAATACTGGATTTATTTGAAAAGTTATTTCAGCAATCAGCTACATTTTCAGCGAGTAACATAGACTGTATTTTATCCCCGTATTTTATAACAATGTAAACAGAAACCTGTGCCAAACGATAAATATTTAAAATATACACAGATGAATAAATACAAATGGTGACATTGTGGAAGTGCACGACATCATGCGCGCGTTGTCGACCCTGTAAATATCTCCTCAAACTAGTGCCCCTTAATGGCAGGCTTACTCATATTAAGAAGAACTTAAAAATAGCTGGCGAAATGTTGATATACTACAAGTACACCTCTGCCTACCACTTAGGTGAATACAGGCGTCACTATATGTATGTTAATGATATTACTGAAATTCCAATTAACCTTATTTTTTTTTCTAATATGCACAATTATTTTACTTTTCCCCGATAAAATAATGAAATAACAGACTGCACAATTTTTTACACGCACGATAGATTGGCAGTAGGTACCACGTTGGTGAACACCGCTTACGACACCTGTCATCTCAAGCTACGCATTTAGTTATAAGTAGATGTACTAGATTTTAGTCATGTAAATTTTTATCGTCATTTGTGCATTGGAACTTTGTCCATGAGTTTACGTTTCTTAAATTATTTATTTTGTATTCTTTAATTTGAATAATATTTTTTGTAAAGAGTTACTGAGTTTCTTGCCAGGTTCGTCTCAGTAAAAGCAACCTTCCGAACCTGGCGGTAGCATGTATAATCCTGTATAATTATGTCATTCTGACGATTTGAAAGTACTTTGTAAAAAGTCTAATCGAATAAAGATATTTTTAACTTTGACTTTGAGTTTGATATCAGTATAAATGACAGACTAAAATCGCTTACAGGTCCCGAAAAATATTTGGGATACTGCGCACGTTTTTATGCGCGTCGCGTCATACATATAGATAGAGAAACACTCATACAATGACTAAGTATGTAATGAAATGTACATGATGCCAGCTGAGTTTCTTGCCGGTTCTTCTCAGAAGGCTAGTTTCCGAACCGGTGGTTCTTCGACATTCTTAAGTACATTACCAGGGCCTAAACTTTCATTTTCACTGCGCATTCAAAGGTAATCGTTCTCTCCTGGCGGGACCTGTACAATCGTCATCACAACTCTATTTGTAATAACCTCACTAGAATAACTTCAATAAGGCTTCTCAGAGTCGTGCTCGATGTCGAGTGCTTCAGTCATAGGAAATTGATACATAATATAAATACGATAAAGTTCAATTTCGTACATTTGAAACTGACACTCGGCATCGAATGCGTCGTTGATAAACCTTACAGAATAACGCGGCAGTCCGGTTTGCTCGTTGGCCAACTCTGTCGCATAAGAAAAACATCTCGTTTACAAATATTTTATGCTGCTCTTTGTTCCCCCAAGGGGTGTAGTGGTAGGCAGAGGTGTATTTAAGTATCATATCAGTTTAAAAACCTGCTAAACTAGTTTTCTGGTTCTTTATCTTTTATTTAATTTAAATTACAAGTTCTGTAATAATAAACTTATATGACTATGTTTTACCGTAGACTTCGTCCGCGTAATGTTTTTTATATGGTATCCCAGAGGGTCCCCGACGGGTTAAGCAGAGGTGTTGTAACAACAACACCCACATTTCACCGAATATGATTAAGTGCCAACTTGACAGAGGGTGAGTCCATCGCCGTCTAGGCCCCTATACATACCCCTTTGAGTTATTTCTCAATGAAATCACTGTACATAAGTTTTTAGAAAAACTCATTGGTACATGCCCCACTGGGATTTGAACTTGCGGCTCAAACCCCACGGCCACCACGGCTCATGTTTATTTTATCTAACCTAGGCCCGTCCTTACGGTAAGAGCTATGTACGTATATTCAAACTTTCAGCAAAATCAGTTCAGCAACTTGGCCACAAAACAACGTGGTGTTTAAAGAATGTAACATAATCTATGACGAAGGCTTTATTTAATTACGTGGCTGTAAAGTACTTAATGTTTTCTCGTAGTATATTTATCCTTGTCTGACCTGAGGATTAAGGCGATCCTGGATTCAAATCTAATACTACGGCTATAACCTACTTATTAAATGTGACTTTCAAGTTTAAAATGTTATGTCATAAAACAATATTAGCACAAGTGTGAAAATCTTCAGTAGCGGCATACTAGCTTATCTCCCGAGTGTGTCTGATTCGAGAGAGTATTCACAAAAAAATCATTCATTCATCCAAAATTGGGGCATGCATTCTATGCAATTAATTACTTACATTTAATGCAGGTACTTATCACCTGCTTTATATTTTATATTTTATTTTTCAGCCCAAAAATTCGTTAGACGTCTACAAACAAACATACAATAGCAATAATAATAATAATATGTTAAGAGAAGATGTTTTTTTTGTTCTAGTCATTGTATATATCGTGCATAACATTTCGACAATTCCGATAGCTTGGTGGTATATAGACCAGCAAAGAAACATCACAACTTGTGTAAAGAAACATTATAGGAACGTGCAGTATCGTAACTTTAACTGAAATAGTACAAGCGTTTACTAGCGCAAGTCGTGTAGGCCTGATAAAGTCAATTGTCGTGAGTCGTAATAGTATCTACGAAGTGAATACATAACATGATAATAGGTTTAACAGTCGTTTAAAATGTGTAAGTTAAGCTTTCCACCTATAGTCAACCAAGTAAGTAAAACAATTGAGTTAAACAAACATGATTACGTGCCAACGATCGTGGCTGATGATGAGTTGATCGCCGTCTCTGGCTAAAATCCAAGCTCAATTAATTGAAAAACGCATGTACCTATAGTACATTCTCTGACATATTATGCAGGTTTCTTTACTCTGTTTTTCTGCACCGCAAAGCTTAAGGTGTGAAGTCACTGCACCTGAGATAAAATTAATTGGTGCAGGCAGGCCGCTGGGGTTTGAACTTGCGTCGCTTGCTGTACAGGCGATTGCTTACGGATTCATGTTAGTACTATATCCTTATTGTACTTTTTCATCCTTTAGACCGTATTGTTTACTTTCCCTCTATTAACCGCTTTACCATTTCATAAACCCACATTGTTGACCACAAGTTGGTTAACTGATCAAAGTTTTGTCAAGCCAGTCTATTTAGATGTAAAAGGAATAATTATGGTCCTAAAACAATACCTTGTGGTACTCCATATTTGAACACGCTACTATTTGGAATGTTTTTAAATTTTGTGGTTGATATTAGTAAAGTGTCTCTTCTTCATATGTTAACTGCCTGTGTCGAATTAATTTCCGAAATTCAATTACACACGTTTTATATGGAGTATAACAAAATTATCTTATCGAATGCTTTCGTCGAATCCATAGACATTGCATGGTGATATTTAAACATTGAAATGTTTCAGGTCTGGGTAGTGTCATGGATGCTGCTGAGCATAGTCTCCCAGGGCATGGTGCTGGGCTTCACCCCCAGCCTGCTGGCGGGGCTCAGGAGCCCAGACTCCTCCATAAAGACTGACCTCAACACTGAGTCATGGATAGGTGAGGGAAGATTTCACAACAATTCTAAAAATCATTCACCTCACATAAATACTAAGGCAGATCAAGTTTCATTGGATCATCTGATTGTTGAGTTGACTTTAGGATCGTGTCACACACCTAAAAGGAAATTATGAAATATGGAAAGCTTAATGCAAATATTTTGTCCACAGTTGCATGTCTTGGCATATCCAACGCGGTGAGCACGCCAATCAACACTGCTCTTATGCACTTTTACGGTCGACGATGTGCCTACTTCCTGAGTCTACTCCCCGGGATCGTGGGACTAATACTGATATGTTTTGCTACCAATGCTTCTCACCTGATGATTGGCAGAATCTTGGAAGGATTTACAATAGCAGGAGCAGGGACTATAATTCTTGTCGCCATTGGAGAATATTCAAGTCCTAAGCACAGAGGGGCGTTTCTTAGCTTGAAATCTACAGGTACATGCATTGGAAGTGCCATATCACACATTCTGGGGCATTTCTATCAATGGAGAACAATAGCCGGTTGGATTTTGGCTTTACACATTCTAGTTTTACTGTCAATGACCACGTGGTGCGAGAGTCCCGCCTGGTTGGCGTCGAGACAGAGATATGGTGAATGTGAGAAGTCATTTAAGTGGTTAAGAGGAGAGGACGAGCTCGCGAAACTAGAACTAGAAGCACTCCTCGAGGCTCACAAGATACGTATCGCCTCATCGCCAAAACATTTATCCATTTTTAGTAGCGTTACTGCCTTATTAAGAAAATTTACAAAAATAAATTTTCTGAAACCATTATTTATAATAGTTTTATGCACATTCTTGCTGGAAGCGAGCGGTAGACATATATTCCCGGCATATGCTGTACAAATTATAAGTGAAGTAACTGGAAATAATTCCAACACGTTCTACTATAGTCTATGTATTGATTTAATCACTGCTATCAGCTCCATGGCATCCTCTGTTCTCGTAAAGATGATGAGGAGAAGAACACTTCTGTTCACAAGTGGTATATCTACCCTAATGGTGCTTGTGGCTTTGTGTCCTTACATGTATTTGACTTCTGCCAAGATAATAACAATCGACAAACCTTGGATCCCTATAACGATGGTGGTCGCATACTTCATAACAGCCAATTTGGGCTATGTGCCTGTATGTAAAAGCTTGTGTGGCGAAACATTACCATTCGAGCACAGAGCCGTGGGAATTACAATTTATGGCATTTTTATTGGAATCTGCATGATGCTTGGATTGAAAGCTACTCCATATATGATTTTGTACTTGAAGATCTATGGGACTTTTGCCGTTCTTGGCCTTATCACAGGTCTAATATTGCTGATATTCTATTTCGTGCTCCCAGAGACTAAAGACAGGACGCTAGAAGAGATTGAGGATTACTTCAACCATGGACGGTTTGGACACGTTCGAAAGAAAGAAGATAATGTTAAAATAATACCCTAAAAGGACCCCACAGGTTCAAAGATTAAATGGTACCAATATTATCACAGAGGAACAAATAGAACTTTAGTCTATATCTATACCTACAGATAAATAAAATTGAAGTGTCTGAGTGTTATTCCTAAATTACAGCTTTTCACTAAATACACTTGAAAGTATATAAGAAACATTAAAAACATTTTTTTTTCTTTGTCTGACTGTCTGTTTCGGCTAATGTCCGAAACGGCTGGACCGATTTTAACGGGACTGTTACTGGCAGCGAGCTAATTTTCAAGGAGTAACTTAGGCTACGTTTTATAAAAAAAAAAACATTATGTTTGCTTTAGGGGAGGATAAATAATTGTAAAACATTTGTTCGTTTTACTTGAATGGTCTCCCTGACCTCATCCACTTCTTAAAAAAAACAAGTCCCGAATTAAATCACAATATTCCGTTTCAGAACTAACAAACATTCGCACAAAATAATTATATAAACATCATTTTATTACCGTTACATTACATAACTTGAAAACCAAGTCAGTCGTTAATAAAGTAACAGTCGTTTAAAATGTGTTTAAAGTTAACATGTTTTCCATATATTGTGAACCAAGTAAGTAAGTTAGGTAAAATATCTAAACAGCCCCAGTTTAGATCTTAACGGCGATGCATTTGAAGAAATTTCACGTGCACCCCCCACTTAGCGACTTGAAGGAACACCGTGGTGTTTAGTCGGTGTGAGTCCGACATAACCCTTTTTTTTATTTTTTATTGTGGGATATCTGCCTGCCACGGGTGAGGCAAGCAGATCATGTCAGACTTCTACTGACTAAAACCCACTGTGTTCCTCTCCCCGCTCTGTTGAGGGGCCACGGTTTCTGGTCGCATGAGCGTCCGCGGTCCGTCAGCGGCTGGCTTATTGGGCCTCACCTTCGGCTGCCATGCCTGTGCAGCTTGCTCTTAGGGTCGGTGCGCCGGAACACGTGACGCACCGTTTCACCTCAGGGTCCAATATGGGTGGTAGGCGTCAGTCGCAGTCCGACATAACCCTACCGCAGCCCCAGCGGCGGTTGGTGTATCCATAACGATTTTCCACGAAAAAAAATCTTAAAGTTATTTTTGTAAATTAAAATTGAGTTGTGTATTCGCTAATATTCCGTAAAAAGGGTAAGGCTATGAGTTGACCTCACTTTCTAGCGGACGTCACACATTTTCACCCGCCGTAGTTCCCGTTCCCGTGGGAGAACGGGGATAAAATATAGTCTATATTAATCAGTGGTAATGTAGCATTAAAGGATAACATTTCTGTTATATCTCCTGCGAGGAAAGCAAATACTTAATGATGATTTAATCATATTTTCGTCAATTATACGTCACAATTTAATTAATCATTGTAAGGTTTTGTCTAAAAATATATGTTTCAGGTCTGGGTAGTGTCATGGATGCTGCTCAGCATAGTCTCCCAGGGCATGGTGCTGGGCTTCACCCCCAGCCTTCTGGCAGGTCTTCGAAGCCCGGACTCCTCCATTAAGACGGACCTCAACACTGAGTCCTGGATAGGTCAGTGGGGCTGTTGGTTACAATATTTAACATGCACACTCCTTTCTTTACATTGTGTATGTTCAAAAAGACTAAATAGCTATGGACCTAGAACATTGCCTTTTAGTATCGCCTATATGAATTATTCTTGAATTCGGTTACATACATCATTTTCCGAGCAATTGAGTGATTTAACTTCACATATAATAAGTATATACTCACCTATGTTTTTTAATTACTTCTCAGATAGAGACTCACGATGTTTTCCATCACCGCAAAGCACGTGGAGTGAAATTAAGCAGTTCAGTTTTTAGAAAAACTCATTATAGAAGCCGTTGGGATTCGAACTTGCGTCACATGCGTACTAAACGACTGTTCAAACCTCATGGCCACCGCGGCTCATTTCATAAGTAACTGCCAAAATATGGCAGCAGTAGCTTTAGTAGCAGCATTATATATACATGGTTACAAGGGGAAAGTAAAACCTAAGAAATGATGGATGGATTGTAAGAAAGATGTTATGGCTGGAGAGGTATTGAATACAGATATGACGGCAGATAGAGAAAGGGACAGAAAAACACATTGCGTAGACCCCATAACATGTGATAAGGCTGATGATGAATATGTAAAGGTTAACTAAAATACGAATTATATTGAAATAAGAATACAATTAAAAAGATTATGCGCTTTTGTCGTTCTTATCGGGACGCAAGTTTCCGAACCAGAAATAAATGCCTTATTAGCGTAAGCTGAATTAATATTTGCTTTATTTCCAACAGTTGCATCTTTGGGCATATCCAACGCAGTGGGCACCCCTATCACAACTATCCTCATGCACTTTTACGGACGACGATGTGCCTATTTCCTGAGCCTACTCACAGGGATCCTGGGATTAATATTTGTATATTTCGCTTCGAGTGTTTCTCACCTCATGATTGGCAGAATCTTAGAAGGAGTCACATTAGCAGGAGGAACTACGATAATTGTTGTCTCAATTGGAGAATATTCGAGCCCTAAGCACAGAGGGGCGTTTCTGAACATGAAAGCCACTAGTATATGCATTGGAAGTGCCATATCACACATTCTGGGACATTTCTATCACTGGAGAGTAGTGGCCGGTTGGATTCTAGCTTTACATGTGCTCACACTAGTATCAATCGCCACGTGGTGTGAGAGTCCCGCCTGGTTGGCGTCGAAGCAAAGATTTGATGAATGTGAGAAGACATTTAAGTGGTTAAGAGGAGAAGACGAGCTCGCTAAACTAGAACTAGAAGCACTCCTCGAGGCTCACAAGATACGTATTGCTGCAACGCCCAAACAAGCATTTTTTTTCAGTAGCGCTTCCGCATTCTTCACCAAATTGACGAAAAATAAATTTCGGAAACCATTACTCATAAACATTTTATGTGCAGTGTTGCTGGAATCGTGCGGAAGACATACATTCCCGGCGTACGCTTTGCAAATCATCAGTGAAGTGACTGGAGAGAATTCCAATGCGTTCTACTATATGGTGACCATTGATTTAGTCATAGTGATAAGCTCATTGGCGTCGTCTGTACTCGTGAAGATGATGAAGAGAAGGACACTCCTGTTCACGAGTGGTATCTCTACCTTGATGGTACTTATGGCTTTGTGTCCTTACTTGTATTTGACCTCTGCCAATATAATAACGATTAACCAACCCTGGATCCCTATCACTATGATCGTAGGTTACTTCATAACGGCCAATATGGGCTGTGTGCCTTTAGGTATAGCGATGATTGGAGAGATCTTACCATTTGAATACAGAGCTATAGGCACAACTGTGTATGGTATTTCTGTCGGATTGTGCTTAATGCTTGGATTGAAAGCTACTCCATATATGATTTTGTACTTGAAGGTCTATGGGACTTTTGCTCTTCTCGGTGCTATCACAGGTTTAACATTGTTGGTGTTCTATTTCGTGCTCCCAGAGACTAAAGACAGGACGCTAGAAGAGATTGAGGATTACTTCAACCATGGACGGTTTGGAGAAGTAAGGAGGGGGGAGGAAAGTGCAAAAATGATAACTAGTCCTTAAAAGTATTTACAAGTTTGTAATATATATCACCTGTAGAAGGTATAATAATTATTAATTAGTAAAATATCAAACTGAATGTTCCTAATCTTATAAAAACAATTAAATAAGCAATAAAAATTTACAGTAACAGCCGCATCCAGTTTTACGAATTGCAAATGATTAAATACAGAAATATATACATTCTTAAACTGTAGCTATCGAATGTTATTTTAATTCAAGGTCTTGTTTTCCACCTAATTAAGAACACGACGCTTGGGTTATAGACAATAAGTATGACTGTCGTTTAAGTATAACATTTAAGATTAATTTCACATAATAGCGCATCAGTCTTAGTTTCCAGACGATTCTTGAACTGTGTTCGTGTGACAGATTTCACACTTTCCACATACTTGACCAAGTAAGTCAAGTTTTGCAATTAACAATTGATACCATCAATGGTCGCTGGTATATCATAATTTATTTCTTCATTATAAACATTAGATCGGTAACAAAATAACACTAACTAATAGTTATTATTTTAAAAGTGTATTGTGTATTTCGAAGTACTTTGAAGTCCCATAATAAACTTTCGGTCCGTCGTATCGTGGGGTATCCGAATCACCCCCATGTATGTTCCGCGACTTTTTATAGTTTTCGAGTTATGATTTTTTTTCTGAATGATCTATTAAATAGAATAGTAGAAGACTCTCTTGAGATTTTTTTGCAACTGTATTTTCATAGCTATTACTTTTAATTTCCTTTTAAGGAACTCGACACTGCGCTCTATGACAAAAATTGCGGATGTAGGCCACACTGCTGCCAACCTAAAGTGGAACTGGGCTGGCCAAGTCTGCCACATGTCGGATGAGCTATGGGCGAAAACCATTACAAAATGGACACCAAATGGCAGGAAACGACTACGCGGCAGGCCTCGTAGGAGATGGCGGGATGAGCTTGATGCTTTCAGAAGCGATTGGGAGAGGACTGCTGAGGACAGAGAAAGTTGGAAAAGTGGAAGGGAGGCCTTTGCCCAGCAGTGGGCCACGACAGGCTCATAATAATAATTCCTTTTAAACCTAATAATTCACTTCGTTACTGTGATGAAAGTTAAGAAAACGTTGATCTATAGCGAAAAATGTACGTTCGGTAAATTATAACTTAAATTGGTTGGTAGCAAGGTTCCTCAGGTTACATAATCGTTAAAAAAAAGTAATACTTATACAGTTTAACCTTTCTAAAGGTACTTCTCACTGAATAGCATGAGAAGTGCTGTCCATCTCTTGCCGTCCCTCGTGTATAAGCCTCTATGGCACAAGCCGACTTTATCTAAATGAATTTAATGATACTCACTCAAATTAGATGCAGCTCCGTAAAATATTTTTAGATTAGATCGGCGTCTATAACATTTTGTATCGGTAAGTTTTTTGCCCTAGTCGCTTTAAATAAAATTTTGTCATGATCGTAGTGTTTTGTCGTACAGTCTGATGATGAGGGAGAGCATGATGATGAGCATCAAGTGTATCACGTAAATGTGACAAGATCGAAGTGCTCGTTATGGATCCAGATGAGTCTATAAATACCACCGGGTTGAAAACAAACGTTCTGGGCTCCAAGTTTAAGCTTTAACGTTGACGATATCGCCTGCGCATTTTCCTCATTTTATATGAGAACGTTAAAAAGCGCCCCAAGCGGCGAGTGTAGGAACTTTTACGAATCAATAAATAGTGTGAAAATGAAAACTCCCGAGCCTTGTATGCATTAGTCAGCAAGAAGCAGGATTAAACAAGCACAGCACCTTACAAGTCATCTCATTTAGCCGACAATCCCGTGCCCCACATTGCATGGCGACCTTGCCAGGTTTGAGTAAAGTAAGCTGCGTTAAGATTTCGAACACGAGTTAAAATCCCTACTAATATTATAAATGCAAAAGTAACTCTGTCTGTTACGCTTTCCCGCTTAAACCTCCCAACCGATTTTGATGAAATTTGGCACAGACAATCTTTAGACCCTGAGAAAGGACATAGGCTACCTTTCATTGCGAAAAAAAGTATTATATAAAACTGAATCTACGCGGGTGAAACAGCGGGGCATAGCTTGTATCGTATAAAACATGAAATACATAAAATTAACATTAATTAAAAAAATGCATGCCCCCATTCGTTCGTTGATCATTATAAACAAACGTGACAAATAATATTTACTTGCAATTAAGATTGCCAGTAACCAGTTGCGCAAAGTAATTTAAAATCAATGGTCCTCTTAAAATCTATACTAACATATGATGTGAACGCCAGTCTCGAAAACTCGGGGTACTCTAGTTTCGTTATCGCCCCGTAAGCTGGAAGCCTAACGTCTGAGCTACCATAACTTGACAGATGTCAGCGAAATTTACTGTCGTATTATAATGATATAGTATGAGTTATTCAGTGCCTAAACCATGTAGGTCAAAACGACGTATTCCAAAAATGAAACCTAGTTAGATCAATTTTTTGCCCCCGAAAACCCCTACAGACAAAAGTCGGTCAAACCGTTTCAGAGATTAGTCGGAACAAACAAACAGACAGACGGACATAGAAAGTAAAATAAGTTTTTTTTTTGTAATTTTTATACTATTATACATTACTTTAGTGAAAGCTGTTTATTTGATACTTGCTGTGCCTCGTGGTTTCACCCGCGTAGATTTAGTTTTATTATAATATATCGGTTTTAAATTGACAAACCTTCATCTTCTATTTTATCCCCTTGGGGGTAGAATTAATCAAAATCCTTTCTTAGCATGCAAATTTCAGCCCGATCCGTCCAGTGGTTTGGGCTGTGATAGATCACTATGTCAGTCAGTCAGTCAGTCACCTTTGAGTTATATTTATATTACGATTACAAACGCACTTAAATTGTATGTATCTACATATAAATGCATGATCACAGTATCACCCGAACCTGAGCAGCAAACCTAGTATTCTGAGAACAAACATTCCATGTACAGAATTCAGCCCGTTACTGTTTAAAATATATTAGTAAACATTTTAATATATTAAAAGTTATCGACGCCTGGCCTTAGTTCTTAGTCAATTCTTTAACAGCGAACGAGTGAGACTTACCTAACAATAAAGTGCATATTAATTACATTATAATATCAAGTAAAAATAGTTTTTCAAATGTGTTCATCATTCGCATCCTTTCCATATATTGTGAACCAAGTAAGTTCTTAGGTAAAGCAAACCGTTCCCGGACTTGTTCCCGGATTGTCTAACTAAAGGGTTATTTTTTAATTCCATGTTGTTGACCAGCTGTAAGTATTGAAGTATATACGATTCAAAATCGTTGTCCCAGCTAATCTCCGAAACGGGTGGACCGATATTAACGGAACTTTCACTGGCATATAGCAAATTTCACAAGGAGTACCTTTTATTTAAAAAAAAATCGCATCGAACACGCACCACAAGGCTTTGTTTATTTCATTTGTTTTGAGTTCTTGTTAATAAAGTCACAAAACAGCTGTCAAAGTTTCCTTAAATTCAATTCAATTAATTATATCATTATTTGGTTAGACTTTTAACAAAGTACTTTCAAATCGTTTGAATGACACAATTATACAAGTTTATACATGCTACCGCAAGGTTCGGAAGGTTGCTTTTACTGGCAAGAAAGTCAGTAATTACTCTTTACAAAAATATTATACAATTATAAAAATACAAAATAATCAATAGAGAAATGTAAGCCCATGGACACAGTTCCAATGCACAAAATATTTCGATAAAAATTAACATAAGGAAAAGTCTAGTAGTGCTAATTATATCTAAATGCGTAGCTTGAGATGACCAGCCCCCACAAGCAATATAAAAGTTGAAGCCCTAAAATCAATATTAACTAAAACGACAACTTTTGCATCTCTTTCCTGTACGTATTATCTTCTTTATAATTACAGCCAGAAAATACTGATTATATGAACAACATGCAAATTAATTTAAATTTTATACGCGCATTATCTTTTGTACACGTTTTACGTTATTTAAACAGCTTACGTAAATACATATTGCAGAGCCGTGGTGGCCTCGGGATTTGAGCAGTCGCCTGCTACGCAAGCGACGCAAGTTCGAATCCCAGCGGGGCCTATACCAATGAGTTTTTCTAAAAAACTGTGCAGTGATTTCACACCACGTGCTTTGCGTTGAAGGAAATCATCGTGAAGAAACCTGCATATTTCTGAAAAGTAATTCAAAGACGTGTGTATAGTGCCTGAGATGGCGATAGACTCACCATCTGTCACGTTGGCACTTAATCAAATTCGGTGAAAAGTGGGTGTTGTGATAACAACACCTCTGCCTAACTCTTCGGGGAATACAGGCGTGAGCATATGTACGTAAATACAAAACTAGCGTCAAGTCCCAAGTTTCGTCCAATAACTTAAATTAAACTGGGTGACTTTAAGGTCATAAAATGACTCATAATTGAGACGTTTGTTTTAAAAAATGCAATCGAATTGGGAACTCAGTCACTGGTTTATTGACAGTTTCAATAATAATGTTTTAGGTCTGGGTAATGTCATGGATGCTGCTCAGCGTAGTCTCCCAGGGTATGGTGTTGGGCTTCACCCCCAGCCTGCTGTCCGGGCTTAGGAGCCCTAACTCCTCCATCAAGACTGACCTCAACACTGAGTCATGGATAGGTGAGGATGGCATTTTTATAAACTCAGGCTTATACTATACCTGACACCTAACAATATACCTAACATATAACTATATACAGTAGAACTCCAATTATCCGAATTAATGGGGACCGGGACCCATTCGGATAATCAAATATTCGGATAATCGGATTTTTTTTAAAAAAATTGCCATTGGAGAGAATAAAAGCTACGTTTTGATATTGCACTATTTTTTTATTGAATTAAATGAAAGAAACGTGAAATTGTCACATGTTTTAAATATAAATAAAATGTACTTATGTACAAGATTAGAAATAAAAATCATTGTTTTTTAAACATCTCCGGGGGGAAGTCAGTGTGTTAAGACAAGTCAAGTCAAGACTTGTTTGTGATTCGGATAATCGGCGATTCGGATAGTCGGAGTTCGGATAATTGGAGTTCTACTGTATGTTTATCTGTTGTAACTTCTCTGCCCAATCCAAAGTTAAATCAACTAACCCCAGTACAACTTTTTGTCAATTTAAAGAGACCATCAAAGCAGTTTTGCTAAAAAAAGGATATTATAATGTAAGTGATTATATTTGTGATAAGGAACCCTGGGATGTATCTTTGTCGGAAAATGATTGTAAATAATCCCATTGGCACTGTACTTTTGCTACAATTAATTAATCTTAGTTTGATCTTTGCTTTGACTGGCTGGAATTAGCCATGCTCACAAATATTTGTAATATTTTAGTTATTATATTTGACAATTGAGCATTTGAACTGTGTCCATGGGCTTATATTCATGAGATATAAATACTGTAACCAAAAACATTGTATAATTTTTTTTTTTTAAAGAGATATTGTTGAGTTTCTTGCCGGGTTCTTCTCAACAAAAGCTACCTTCCGAACCCGGTGGTAACATTTATAATCATGTATAATGCATTTTGTATCCTTCTGACGATTTGAAAGTACTTTGTAAGAAGTCTAATCAAATAAAGATATTTTGAATTGAATTGTCAACAGTTGCAAGTTTGGGGATAGCAGGCGCGGTAGCTTTGCCAGTCCCAACCATTCTGATGCACTACTACGGACGACGATGCGCATATGCCTTGACTGTCGTCCCAGGGATCGTGGGGTTAGTACTTATATGTTTCGCTGCCAATATATCACACCTAATCATTGGCCGTATCCTACAAGGATTCCCAGCAGCAGGAGCAATAACGATATGTGTTGTTGTCATTGGAGAATATTCGAGCCCAAAGCACAGAGGAATGTTTCTGAACTTGAAAGCCACTAGCATATGCATCGGAAGTGCTATATCACACGTTCTGGGACATGTCTATCATTGGAGAGTAGTGGCCGGTTGGATTCTGGCTTTACACGTACTATCATTATTATCGATCGCCACGTGGTGCGAGAGTCCCGCCTGGTTGGCGTCGAGACAGAGATATGATGAATGTGAGAAGTCATTTAAGTGGTTAAGAGGAGAGGACGAGCTCGCGAAACTAGAACTAGAAGCACTCCTCGAGGCTCACAAGATATGTATTGCAACCTCGTCTAAACAATCATCTATTTTCAGTACAATAAGTGGATTCCTTAGACAATTGGCGAAAAGGAATTTTCGAAAACCGTTATGCATAATCCTTTCAAGTGCAATGTTGCTGGAATCGTGCGGAAGACATATATACCCGGCGTACGCTTTGCAAATCATCAGTGAAGTGACTGGAGATAGTTCCAATACGTTCTACTACACGTTATCCGTTGATTTAGTCATAGTGATAAGCTCATTGGCGTCCTCTGTTCTCGTGAAGATGATGAAGAGAAGGACACTCCTGTTCACGAGTGGTATCTCTACCTTGATGGTACTTATGGCTTTGTGTCCTTCCTTATACTTGACCTCTGCCAATATAATAACGATTAACCAACCCTGGATCCCTATCACTATGATCGTAGCGTACTTTATAACAGTAAATATGGGTTGTGTCCCTTTAGGTATTAGCTTAACTGGAGAGTCTTTACCGTTTGAGCATAGAGCAATGGGCACTGCAGTTTTTGGTTTAGCAGTGGGGATAGCCATGATTCTTGGATTGAAAGCTACTCCATATATGATTTTGTATTTGAAGATCTATGGAACTTTTGCCTTTCAAGGTGTTATCACAGGTTTATCATTGTTCGTGCTCTATTTCGTTCTCCCAGAGACTAAAGACAGGACGTTAGAAGAGATTGAGGATTACTTCAACCATGGACGTTTCGAACTTGTCAAGAGGGGGGATGAGAGTGCTAGAATCATGGGTAGTACTTAAAATTAGAAATTCGTAGGTTCAAGTCTACTAGCAGAGTTAGCTGATCTGACAAACGTTGTCCTGACTGTTATGTCAAACGCTATTGTAAATAAAATTAAATAATTGTGGTAATATCAAGATGCTTGTCTATTTTTTTCCGCAGAAGAACCTAAATATAAAGTCCTTACATATGAAATTGGCGTTTTGTAAGGGAGTAACCTAAAGACGATTTTTACAAAATATAATAAAATTATTGCCCATAAGTAGTTCATAACCCTTTACTAAAAAAAAACTATTCGGTGGTGAAACAATAAAATCTTTGTAGGCGCTTTGGACTGCCCCATCGGAGATGAATTTTATCCCCACTTATTATTTTTTTGTATAAATACATTACTTTCATTAACACAGCTAGCAGTCATTTTAATTAGTTTAGTTTTTTTAAGGAATCAGGAAGAAAATAAACATATTCAATTACAATCAATTTGCAAATAAGTTTAAATTATGTTTAAACTCAAAAAAAAATATGCTTACGCCCTGGGGGTCTACTCTCTTTCTCCGAAAACGGATTAAGACCAAACAAAGGTTCAGTATCACTGACGACCGGGGACTGTTTCTCCACCTTGCAGAAGAACTCAGGAGGAGGATCTTAGGAGTAGTGTAGCGTTTATGAGGTTTCCTAGGTTCCATGAAGGAGCGGAGACCATGTGCTACCAATTCCGTTATTTACAATGATAGGCTATTCGCGAGTCATTCTTGATAACATTGGTTAAGAGTAGCCTTTTACCAAGACCTTTATGTAGGCACAAAATACTAATACAAAATCATTAAGTCTGTATAAACGCATCGGCCTTATGAACCACGCTGCGGAATTTTATTATTGGAATTTTATTACGGTTTCTACTTATGTTGTTGATAGGTTAATGGCAAGGTTTATATCGTAAATAATTCAAAATTTTATTACTAGAAAGTATAAATAAGCTGACGTAACTATTACAAAAAAAATGTGAAGATTTTGATCAGCAACTTGGTTTCTTTAACTTTCTAGATACAAAACTAAATTTTATAAAAAATATCTTAAAAACGCCCGAAGCGTAGTTGGTGAAATATAAAAATTAAACTCACATAGTTTGTAGTTGAGGCGTATTGGTGTGCGATAGCCGCGTCGTATGAAGGCAGGCCGTGATGGTAGGCGCCGTTCACTGGCTCTTGTACTGGCACTGTCGTGTATGTCACTGTCTGAAACGGTGTGCACTTCAATTATGCATATGCTTATGCCTGTATTCCGCGAAGGGGTAGGTAGTGATGTACTTATAGTACATTTTGCCACTTAAACTCAAACTCAAAAATAGCTTTTTACAAAGTACTTTCAAATCCTCAGACATTCTTCGTTCAGAAGGTTGCTTTTACTGAGAAGAACCTGGCAAGAAACTCAGTAATTAGTGTTTTGAAAAATATTTAAAATACAAAATGCTTTAACAAATGTAAGCCCATGGACACAGTTCCAATGTAATGTCGATAAAGGTTAACATAAAAGTCTAGTAGTTCTACTTATATCTAAATATCAACACCCACTTCACCGACAATGATTAAGTGCCAACGTGACAGATAGTGAGTCCATCGCCGTCTCAGACCTTTACATACGTCATTGAATTACTTCTCAGAAATATGCAGGTTTCCTCACGATGTTTTCCTTCACCGTAAAGCACGTGGTGTGGAATCACTGTACATAAGTTTTTAGAAAAACTCATTGGTACAGACCCCGCTGGGATTCGAACTTGCGTCGCTTGTGTAGCAGGCGACTGCTCAAACCTCAAGGCCACCACGGCACGGAAGCTTTTAACATTAAATCGCTATCATACAAACCTGTACAGAAGCCGGCAACTCTTCGTAGCGTTGATAGTTTTCTACGTACGCCATCTCAGGCTGGTAGGAGTACTCCGGCTGGTACGATCCTGGCTTAGCTGCCTCTGAGTATTGGTAATCTTGCTGAATGTCCTCAGCTGAATACATGCCTGTAAACAACACAATACAAAGATAGATCTCAATTGCACCGGTTCTTCTCAGAAGGCTACTTTCCGAACCGGTGGTTCTGAATCAGTTGATAACCGACAGATGGCGCCAGGTGGCCCCAAACCGCAAAACAAGGGACGGAAAAATTCGACGCACGGCCAACTGAGCTCCTCGTGATCTTAGGATCACGAGGAGCTCAGTTGGCCGTGGTCGTGGGTTCGAGTCTCGCCTCATAAAAATGTTCGTATTATACGAAAATTTTTAAGATTATAGAATATTTATTTTTCATTTGCATTTTCATAAAAATAATAAAATCTGAAGCGGTAAGCAGAGATGCTGTTTAACGACACCCACATTACACTGTATATGATTAAGTGCCAACGTGGCGGTGAGTCTATCGCCGTACAAATACGTATATCGCGCTGACCTTCTTCTCAGTATAACCAACCTTCCGAACCTGGCGGTAGCATGTATAATCCTGTATAATTATGTCATTCTGACGATTTGAAAGTACTTTGTAAAAAGTCTAATCGAATAAAGATACTTTTGACTTTGACTTTGACTTTGACCTTGAATATGCAGAAGTAATTTTATGCTTCTACCTACGTCTGTCTGCGACGTATGGCGTAACGCATATATAATAAATTTATTTATTATTTATTTATTTATTGATAACGGTTACACCAATTAGAATAATTAACATGAACCATACAGATATACAGAACAACTAAAATACTATACAAGATTATAAAATGCAGACTTAAACACCGTGTTGGCCTTAAGGTTTGAGTAGTCGCCTGCTACGCAAGCGACGCAAGTTCGAATCCCAGCGGGGCCTGTACCAATGAGTTTTTCTAAAAAACTTATGTACAGTGATTTCACACTGCGTGCTTTACGGTGAAGGAAAACATCGTGAGGAAACCTGCATATGTCTGAGAAGTAATTCAATGACGTATGTGCAGTGCCTGAGACGGCGATGGACTCACCATCTGTCACGTTGGCACTTAATCATCTTCGGTGAAAAGTGGGTGTTGTGATTACAACACCTCTGCCTACCCCTTCGGGGAATACAGGCGTGAGCATATGTAGACTTAAACACATTATAAAATAGAGGACATCCTCGCATACTGATCCTCGCAACAGACAGACACTCTGATACAATTTCATTCCATTCGTCCGCAGTTCCCTTTCAGGGTTGGCAGCGAGGAAGGCATTGAGCGCGCTCACTGTGTGACACATTGAGGACTGGGCCCTGGACCACAAATAACATGGGATAAGGGCAGGAGGATGATGACAAGATCTATGTGCAGTGTGTCTATTGGGGACTACAGTAGTTTAAAACTTAAACTGTCAGACAGGGTGACGGTGGTAAATCGTACACACATGAGGGGATAGGCAGACGTGTGGTAACATTTATAATCATGTATAATGTATTTTATGTCCTTCTGACGATTTGAAAGTACTTTGTAAGAAGTCTAATCAAATAGAGATATTTTGAATATTTTGAATTGTACTTATAGTACACTGACATTTCGCCACTTATTTTTAACTCCCATGAAATTGACAGCGAACCTCTTGTCAGTAACCGGGCAATCCCGACTCCGGGCTGCTACTGTGACCCGGGATCGAAACCAGGACCTCGTGTTCCACAGTAGCGTTTACGACCACTCAACCAACGAGGCCGTGCTGATAGTGTCAAAACAAACTCACCCGGTCCATAATTAAGGTCATGCCCTTCTATCCTGACATTGGTGTGAAGATTCTCGTTGGTAAACAGCACTTGTTCGTGGTAATCGCCGATGTCTTTCTTGGAGATGGTCCAGTGGTGCAGTGGTTTGAGCGCCGGCCTCACCAGGTGGGACTTGAGGATCGACTGCTCGCCTATAGGGTAGGGTGGCGGCTCGCGGGATGACGGTGAACTGATGGAAATAAATGAGGTGAGTAAGGTCGCCAATACTCCTTAGGAGGGAAGTAGAGGCACTGAGCTATCTTTTGTGGGACTATTTCAACTCTGTAGTGATTTCATTCTATAGTGATATACATCTAGTGCTGTGCCCTGCGGTTTCACCCGCGTAGATTTAATTAAATTCCCGCGGAACCCTATATATTCTTTTAAATAAAAGTAGCCTAAGTTACTCCTTGTAACTTTACCTATCTGCCAATCAAAGTCCTGTTAAAATAGGTCCAGCCGTTTCAGAGATTAGCCGGCACAAACAGACATACAGACAGAGAAAAAAAAATTAAGTTGTTTTTTTTGTCGGTAACTTATATAACTTCATATGCATTTACACCCACAAATCACCAGTTATGTTTAAATCACCAGTAATAGGGGAGGAGCCTTTCACCATTACTGGGCACTAATCCTGACTACGGCCTACTACTAGGAAATTTCAGATGGAAAAACCCAATCACACTTTGCCCGATCCAGAAGCGAGCTCAGGACCTCACGATCCACACTAGCATTGCGACTATTGGACCAAAGAGGCGGTCAAAATTTGGGGTATTATAAATTATTGTATAACCTTTCCCGATATAAAGGATTGGATAGAATTTAAACTTACTTCATCTTGATCTTCAAAACAGTCTCCTTCTTCTCAACATAACCGTTCGCGTCTTGGTAGGCAGGCACCTCATCGTACGGCTGGTAGGCATATTTCTCTGCAGGCATCACCATTTCTTTACCTTCCACTACGTATTTGACCTCTGGATACCTGTCTTGGTACACCACCTGTAAAAAACACAGTTAATTATTTGAAGAATCAGAATATTGTCACTAACTACCCTGTGGGCTGTAGGCGTATATGTATGTAGAGCCGTGGTGGCCTTGAGGTATGAGCAGTCGCCTGCTACGCAAGCGACGCAAGTTCGACTCCCAGCGGGGTCTGTACCAATGCGTTTTTCTAAAAACTTATGTACAGTGATTTCACACCACGTGCTTTACAGTGAAGGAAAGCATCGTGAGGAAACCTGCATATTTCTGACAAGTAATTCAATGACGTATGTCATTTTCGGTGAAAAGTGGGTGTTGAGATTACAGCACCTCTGCCTACCCCTTCGGGGAATTCAGGCGTGAGCATATGTATGTAATCCATACATATAAACAGTAGTAACTGAGTAGATAATGTGACTACACCAAAAATGACTAGCGCCCAGATTTGACTGGCCATCAACTAGAATTTTATTGAGCACCAGATATGACTACTGACCACATTGAACTAATCATCAAATTTGACAGTGACCAGATTTTATGAGAGCTAGGGTGTAAACGGATCTCGAAATTCAAATTCATAGCTTGCGGGAGCTGCTTACCATCAGGCGAATCGTAAATATGTTTGCAGGAGCACTGGCGACCTTTCTCACCGCAGTATATATAACGTACCTCTTTATTGTCAACGTAGAACTTATCCCCGTATATTTTATCGTCAATAAACTCTCCATTCTGCCCCATATGCATGATAGGTTTTGGCAGCGTCAGCTTAATGGATTTTTTCGCTGAACTGGTCTGCTTTTTAACCGACTTTGTTGGACTCGTGCTCTTCACCTTTATATCCTGAAAGCATAGTTTATTTATTTAGTAAGCCGAGGTGGCCTTGAGGTTTGCGACTACGTAGATTTTACAGGTAATCAATAACATCGAACCTTGTCCTTATGCGTTGCACTAGAAGACCGTTTCTCAAGGGTCCTGAGTTCCTTGCAGAGCTCCCTCACCAACTGGCCTGAGTTGAGGCACTTTGGTACGTTGTCGCGTTTTGACTGGTCCGTCTGTCAAACAAATACTTCAGTTATCTACTTACTACTAAAGTTATCCTCTTACATTTATTTAAACAAAATGCCTTTAAATAAAGTTTTCGCAGTAGAAACCGCGGGCCACAGATAGTGTTAAATAAATTTTATGAAAGATGCATTGTGCACGTCGAGTTCGAAGCTTTGAAAACTTACAGAATAACGTAGTATATGTTATACTAGCAGACGTCACGCGGTTTCACCCGCGTAGTTCCCGTTAACGTACGAGTACGGGAATAAAATATAGGCTACATTGCTCGCTGATAATGTAAATATCCATTGCTGAAATCATTTTTCAAATCGGTCCAGTACTTTTGGAGCCAATTCGTTACAAACATACTTACATACAAATCTTTAATTTTTACAATATTAGTATAGATGTTACCGCTTTGAGTGAGTGCCACGCTTTGAGTGCGGCTGCTAGCAGTTTGAGTCCTCGCAGCAGGAGTGGGGGCAGCGCGGCCGGCATCAGCCCCGAACTCTCGCCCAGAGTGAACTCCTCGTCCTGAGACACATGAGATATAAATACTGTAACCAAAAACATTGTATAATATATATTTTTTTAAAATAGTAATTGTTGAGTTTCTTGCCGGGTTCTTCTCAACAAAAGCTACCTTCCGAACCCGGTGGTAACATTTATAATCATGTATAATGTATTTTGTGTCCTTCTGACGATTTAAAAGTGCTTTGTAAGAAGTCTAATCAAATAAAGATATTTTGAATTTGAATTTGAATACATTATTTATTGTTAAATTATACAATCGTGATTTTTTTTGTGGTTACGAAAAACATCTCTTTGAATTTTTTTTAAGAGATAAGTAAATATAAAGGGTCAAGACTTTGGAAATGCACATTTTTTGAACAGAGACTCCTCTGGTTGTGCATATCAATTACTAGCTACCATGGCACAACAGATTTTGACAACGCAAAGTTAGTAAATGGATGGGTGACCTGACTCTCCTCGTTGTGCCGCCGCAGCATGGTGAGGAGATGAGCACCGGCGTACCAATGGAGCGCCTCAAACCAAGGGTAGCGCAGCGTCGACGGGGTTTCTGCTCGACGCTCTATTTCATATACCCTAAAACATTTGGTAAATGAAATAAAATAAAATTCGCCTAAGGGGTAGGCAGAGGTGCACTTATCTACACAGATAAATAAAATCGATGTGTCTGATTTTTCACTAAATGCATCTGATATACATACGGTACTCATAGAAAAAAAACATATTTTTCTCTGTCTGTAGGTCTGCTTGTTCCGGCTAATCTCCCAAATGGTTGGACCGATTTCATCAGGAATTTTATTGGCAGATAACTAATGTTACAAGGAGTAACTAAGCCCTTGAGGTTTGAGCAGTTGCCTGCTACGCAAGCGACGCAAGTTCGAATCCCAGCGGGGCCTGTACCAATGAGTTTTTCTAAAAAACTTATGTACAGTGATTTCACACCACGTGCTTTACGGTGAAGGAAAACATCGTGAGGAAACCTGCATCTGAAGACCTCTGTCACGTTGGCATTTGATCATATTCGGTGAAATGTGGGTGTTGTTACAACACCTCTGCCTACCACTTCGGGGAATACAGGCGTGAGCATATGTATGAACATAGAAGGGGTAGGCAGAGGTGTTGTAATAATTACCGCAAAGTTTTTATTTTAAATAAAAGTTGCCTTAGTTATTCATTAACCAAGGCAACTTTTATTTAAAATAAAACCATTGCGGTTCCGCGGGGCACTCATGAAATTAGGCCTACACGGGTGATACCGCGGGGCACAGCTAGTTTATTTGTATACATATAGTTATTAAGGCTTATCACGATTTATATCGAACCCGCGACTAGACCAACGAGGGAGCTGAAATTAGTCGAAACAAGTACTCACTGTAGCTGCATCTCGATGGCGTACGAGTGCAGCAAGTTCCCTCCGAACACCAAGGAGTCGGTGGGGGTGTGTACAGCGTGAATCCACCCTGAGGGGATGAACAGCGTCTGGCCGGCTGACACCTCCACTGTGCCGTACCATTCCACCTGAAAAAACACGTGGTCATATATAAGTTATATACTATACTAGCTGCTTCCCGCGACTCTATATATCTTTTAATCAATAAAATTTCCATGTCACAATGTTAGTTACCATACTCTTCCAAAACGGCATTTTACCAAAATTTTATATGCGTATTCAGCAGGTCTGAGAATCGGCTACTATCTATTTCCCATACCCCTAAGTGATAAGGGTGACAACCCCAAAAAAAATATTCCGGGCACAGCTAGTCTTTATATATTTCGGACAATTCACACAATATTTTTATAAATTAAGCTATATTTAGAGTTTCATCAAAATCCATTCAACCAAACATTCGTGTTTATAAAATATTAGTAGAATTGAACATTAATGAATGGGAATAAATAAAATGGGTATATCACTGCTACCCCGGAAGGAAATTAATAGAGATACACTCACCGTCCGAAAGCTACGTATTTTGAACGGGAATCATGGAATTTAGGAATAAATCGTTAGCTTAATGACACACTCACACAGGCGCGCACATCTACAAGATAAGCGATCCCGACGTAATGTCAGTAAGGGGTGTCATGTCGTTAAGTGTTTTACAATTTTTTTATCTAAACTTCAAATAGAAATCACATTAACTCACATTCAGCGGAGCAAACATTAAAATTTGAAGAATTTGGGGTAGGTTACATACTGCACAGTAAGCTTATATTTATATTGTGGTTAAACGAAGGTAAAGTTCCCAATACTTCCTTACAAGTAGTTGAGATCATGAAGTAATTACTTACCATGTCTCCAAAGAACCGTTCATTTTGATTATTAGACGCACTCCATTGTTGGTACAGTGCCAGATTGGGAGCCGTCGGTGGTATCAGGTAGAATATCTGTAAACACATAATTTATAATAATATAATGATCTCCTACCGAATTGCTAATCTCAACGGGGATTAGCCATCTGCGTGGGAGATATTATTTTATTTATTAATACAGTTACACCATCTGTTTATCCTAAAGACATTCAGTTTGTGGTTACAGATAGGTATAGGACCGTATGATAGACCATTACAGGTGTAAACAAACAATTCTAACAAATAATTCTTATAAGGTAAAACATCTTTGCTTTGACTGGCTGGAATTTGCCATGCTCACAAATATTTGTAATATTTTAGTTATTATATTTGACAATTGAGCATTTGTGCTGTGTCCATGGGCTTATATTCATGAGATATAAATACTGTAACCAAAAACATTGTATAATATATATTTTTTTTAAAAGAGTAATTGTTGAGTTTCTTGCCGGGTTCTTCTCAACAAAAGTTACCTTCCGAACCCGGTGGTAACATTTATAATCATGTATAATGCATTTTGTGTCCTTCTGACGATTTGAAAGTACTTTGTAAGAAGTCTAATCAAATAAAGATATTTTTGATTTGATTGATTTGATTTGATTATTATAATTATTTAATTATTAACTATTTAAACTCTTCTTACATGACTAATACATAAAATACTTTAATGAGATCAACAATCACTTTATGAGATCAGCATATTATAGTACACAAGTGTGTGCGCAAACACAGGTGCACTCTTTATTCCTTCACTCTCATAGTCCGATGGGAGGCAATTCGACACGACCGGAGAGAGATCAGATGTAGGACCAACGGCTTGACATGCTTTCAGAGTCACGGGGGTGACTATTTTTTTACCCGACCCGGGAATCGAACCCAGGATCGGCAAGACAACTTACTAACCACTAGACCAACGAGGGAGTTTCATAATTATCAACCATATTTACGGCACCATTGGTGTAGTGGTAAGTAAGTTGGCCTGTCGATCACGATGTTGTTTCCCGGGACCTGGTAGGCGTTATACATACCTTCCGCCCATGCAGCACATGATACCACACAGTGCTGCCACCGAAGTCGATGTGGAAGTCAGTGTAGGCCCCCTGCGGGGACATGAGGCAGTACCGCTGCACCGAGGCCAGGCCGGCGCCGGGCCGCGCCGTGGGGGAGCTGCCCGCTCCAGGCACGCAGCGGCCGCTCCAGTCCAGGCGCCGGAGGGTCCCCGGGGGGTCCACTAGGCGACACATGCTGCAATTTAAAGAATCATTCATTTATCAGTATTTTTCAGAAAGGTCAAATTCGAAGCACTCGTTACCGAAGAAAGTCTATGAAGAGATGCATGAATGTGGAAAGCGAAAGAAGTATGTAAGGATCGTAGCATGTGGCAAACGGTGGTCTCTTCTAACTCCATGGAATACAGGCGTCATCACAAATGGTAAGCATTGCTTATATGTAATGCAAGCCCCTGAAGACAGGTATGTAAACGAAATACTCACTTAGTCTCCGTGAACTCCAGACTGAGGACATTGAGCACCTTATCGTCCCTGAGCTCCGGCGGTGTTTCGAAGTAGTCCACGAAATCACCCAGCGGCATGCGCAGTGTGGACTGTTTACGGACGTCTATTACTTCTACCTGGAATTATATTAGAACATCATTAAATATCTATAATGTAAGAGCCGTGGTGGCCTCGGGGTTTACCAATGAGTTTTTCTAAAAATGTATATGTAACGATTTCACACCACCTGCTTTACGGTGAAGGAAAACATCGTGAGGAAGCCTGCTAATGTCTGAGAAGAAATTCAAAGACGTATGTATAGTGCCTGAGACGGCGATAGACTCACCATCTGACATGGTGGCACTTAATTATAGTTAGTGAAATTTATAAAGAATGTCGGGAAAAATAGGACAGCTGTTTAAATATGTGATAGGGTATAATTTTAGGAAGCAAATAAAATGATTATGGCAAAAATATCTTCCATTGTCGAGTATATGACGTTCAAAGTTGACCATATCAAGACTTTATTTTCGCATAAAAGTCAGCTGTAACGTAAAGTTAATCACGTGAAACCTAACTACGTTTTTATTTTTTTCTCCCGTTATTAGTTCCTGAAATAATCCCATAAAACTATTTTTCGAAACCATCTTTCTCCTTAAGTTAACAAGTTCAATGGCCGCGTACGTAAAGTAGGTAAACGTGGCCGCGCGTTCATTCAATCGCTTAAGGCCGCGAGCTCTTCGGCCTTTAGCAACCATAGCCTATAACTACATTATCGTTGGATCTAGATATTTTACGACTTTACATAGTGAAATATTCATAAGACCCCACAACTTTTAGATGACAACTATTTCTTTTTCTCCGACATCCTGTATAAGCAAACGTCTGCCTACCCATTCGTGGAACACGTGAGCATATGTTATGAATATCCTTATGTGATATAAGACATAAGATAGTTTACCTCCAGCTGTGCTCCACAAAACCTGAGGACGGATCTGACAGTGAATGTTGCAGGGTTGGGTACCTTCATGTCCAACCCTTCTGTTGTGTGGAACATCACTGGTTTTGTGAATCCTGCAATAAATTTATACATCAGAAGCTATTACTAAAAACTTAAAAAATCATGTTTTTTTTTAATGTTCTATCAATAAAAGAATTAAAAATTCTCCTTTTCTTAGCAAGCACTTCCATTTGATTTGTTACCTTTAACCAATCTAGTTGAAATTTTGTAAAGATATTTATTTCGGATGACAATGCATCCTTAAGTGACGTCAAAGTAATTCCAATATGGCGGAACATCCAAGATGGCGTACTAGTTATGTTTCTACACTTCCATAGAATCGGTTTTTTTTCGTATTTTGTTTTTCGTTTGGTGCGCCGCCAAGTGAAGAATTTTTTTTTTTTAATAAATAAGAGTATTGCATATTCAACTAGAAGATGTAATATCAGGACAAGTTACCGTTATCTCTGACAAAGTCCTCGGTGAAGTGGTCGGGGCGCATGGCGAGCAGCGCGGCGGGCGTGGGGCGCGGCGCGCGCGCGGCCAGCGCCTGCACCCAGCGCGGCGCGCCCACCTGCGGCGCGCGGCCCTCCGCCCCCACCTCGTAGCGGTCCGCGCGGTGCTTGTTGGTCGCCACCTTCACTGTAGCACATACCATTATTTGCTTACATTTTCAACAAAGTACTTTCAAATCGTCACAATGACACAGAGGAGCCTAGTGCGAAATTTTGACTGCCGCCGTCACAAGTCACCGCGTCGACGTAGATTTGTATGGGATCGAAACAGCGCCATCTTTCGGCCCACAGATGAAGCTCCGCTCTGGAATATACATCCTACCGCCATCATATGTACACACATCTATAAATATTCCTTCTTCATACAACTCTACCACGTCTCATTTTACAGATAATAACAATATTCTCTCATTATTATACACTAGCAGACGACACGCGGCTTCAACCGTGTAGTTCTCGTTCCCGTGGAAATACGGGAATAAAATAAAACCTATGTTACTCGCTGATAATGTAGCGCTGAATTTTTTTTTTCTAATCCGTAGTTCCAGAGCCTATTCAATACAAACATACTTACATACATCTTTCCTCTTTATAATATTAGTATAGACTATCTTAACAGTTTAACAATAAAAACTTTGTAATATATTGTTACTTAAGTGATGTTTAAGTTATTCTTTGTAAATTCAACCATCTATCAGTGAAAGCCATAAGGTCCAGATTTTTTAAAGATTAGCCTCGACAAACAGACAGACAGAAAAAATAATTGTTTATATTAGTATGTTGTGTTTTATATATTCATTCATATGATTTCAATTAATAACTGCAATTTGGAATTACAATCAGACACTTCAACTTTATTATGTACTGCATACCGCAGCCAGAAGTTATCAATTGTCTTATGTAGTACCTACACCTAGATATAAATATGTATATACACATGAGCTTACTGACATAACATAAATATGATAATACAAAGATATGCAATTACATGGTGACCAACATTCTTGCCCATCAACCTTGAATCAATGCATTTGTAAACATATTGAGTAATGGACAACCCACACAGGGAATTACCATTACACAAAAACTATACTTAAGTTGAAGAAAAAATTAGACATTAACTGTTTTTACACATACTTCTACTAATACATAGTGTAATAAATGTTTTTATATCTATGTGTGCACATATACAATGATATCAACTGCCCGGCCTTACCCTCACATACATTGTTAGGGTCGGCACTTGATACAACCCAATGTGGCTGATCACCTGATTTTTATACAAAACAACTGCCATTTATAACCCCATTTACGAGGAAACTTCTCCTATGAAATTGCTAAAGATGTTAAAATGTCAACCAGGACCAAAGGTGAAGATGAAATGTTAGCAGTGAATGTGTCACTCAAGTTGTCAATATTCTAGTCTTGGTTAGGCTAAGTAGCTGTTTCCTAGTACTGTTTCTTAAACTTTCAAACTCATATTTATAGTATTCTGGACTTATCACAATAATATTTTGAGTACTTGGTATCTGCCTACCCCAATGGGCTACAGGCGTGAAAATATGTATGTATTTGATATCATAACTTGACTTTTGGATTGGTGCAACCCAATATATATGTGGAGGTGTGATGTAAAATACTCAAAACATGATTGTGTTAGACTAAAACCTGTATTTAACATATGATTTGATCATGGATATATGATATGTATTTCAGTTGACATTGTAATCAAATCAAACTAGATGATCATCCTTTCAGCAACCCAATTTGCACTTAACATGCCGCTTGACCGATGAATAGTTAATTTTTGACTTGACAAGCCTTTTGTAAACCAGCCGTAAGTATTTGACAATTGACAAACATACTATACTTATAATATCATTACCAACGAGGTTTCATTGTTTGTAATGAAACTACTGAACCAATTTTGATAGAAAGGTGTTATGATAAAATTATGCTAATACTCACATACAGAAGGGCCATATGTTTGTGCACATTTTGGACAATGGTACTTGTCTATGTCATCCGAATTGTATATCTTAACATCAACACAGCTGCAATAAAAATACACACAGGTTAAAAATAGGTCACATACATGAATAATAATTGTATGGAACTGGAGCAGACAATCATAGAATGGTAATACACACATATACACATGCCCACGCCTGTATTCGCTGAAGGGGTAGGCAGAGGTGTCGTAATAACAAAACTCACTTTTCACCGAGAATCATAAAGTGGGCCCAAACTGAATAGATAATTTCCATTCACACTTCGAAACTTCCACCTATTTGGTCTACCATGTATTTAGAAAATATAACCTGAGTGTATGTTTTTTAAACAGCCCCCTTGAAACTTCCTAAGTATTTTTATCATAATTATTTTCTCACTGACATGCTGATCAACATTAACAAATGGTATGACACTGCTATAACAATCTAGCCTAATTTTCAGAATAAGCTACTTGAATTTGACCTAAGCGGCTGAGAGAATTATTAAAATGAGTCCATCAACACTTTTCTTACTTTCTCAATATAAGGGGACACTAGTTCCTGTGGACACCATACTCCTTCACAAAAGATAGCGAATATCATATTCAAATCATATGATAACAAGACCTATTTCCTTTCATTCAATATAACAATAATCTTAACTATTTGATTCCAGTGTAATCTAATTTGTAGCAGCAATTTTTTTATTAACAAACATGTTGTCAATACTAGACCACGCCAGGAGTTATGGGTCCGTCAGGAGTAAGGGAGACCTTGAATTAGCAGTATTTTTTTGAGTTTCCTAAGGTTCAATGTGAATAAATACATGTGCCGTAATCCCCACTTTTTATACTCAAGGTAACACATATATACAGAACAATTTATGAGGAATCTGCCCTGGGAGAAGCAGGTCGGGATATGAGGGATTGTTGAAGCAATAAAACCCCCGGCGGCCATCCTCCATGCTAAGGGGTAGATAGACCCTGATAGATTGCACCGGTGCACTGAACTATGTTATGGCAAACTAACAACAGGCTTGGTAGTGCAGTATGTTTGGAATAATGAAAGTATAATTGCAAAGCTTAATAATAAAATAAATCAGTTTAATGTTCTGTTAAGCAATGTTTTATTCATTGCATTGTGAATCAACAGGTAAAATTAAAATTCATACAAATTTCGAGTTATGGTAAAGTATAAGATCATTTGTTTGGTAAAGAAGGCACGGCTCAAAGATCGAAGAAACAACATAATTTTTTCATAATATGTTGAAATTATCGACCCGACCATGGCCACCGGCATATTGTAAACAGGATAAAAATTTGCCGATATATATCATCATTATATTGTATAGTGTAATAAGCGGTTATCGTAGGCCATAAATATTATAAATAATCACAAAGAAAGTGCGACAAGCAGCGCAATGGGAGCCCCTTAACAACCAAAGTTATAAACATTTACAAATATACAACAACAAGGACACTTTATGTCACTAAAAAAATTCTGTGAACTCATAACCGGCAATAAACACTGGATAATACACTTTACAAGCCCGAAAACAGTATAAACTGAATAAAACATTCTACACGGAAAGTGATGGCTGAACGCAAAGGGCTGTCAAACTTCCTGAATTTTTTAACACACAACGCAGTTAATTTATTGAAATTAATATTTTGTTCGCATTACCTGCCATGAAACCACTCACGACAACAGTCACATTCTATCATAAATTGTCCAACATTATATGGTTGACCACACAAACAATAGGTTTCCTTCGATGACGCCATTTTAATGGCGAATGATAGACAAGTTTCTTTTTTTTTTCTATCCACGTCGCGTTGGTGTAACCATAGCCAAAAAAAGCAATTGATAAATACATTTTTTAACCATAGACCATTTGTTTTTGTTTACCGAGGAATAATAATCTTATACTTATTAATTCAAGAGTTTGGCATTCTAACCACATTCGAACTAATTTCTTTTCATCATACAAATAACTGCTAAAAATTAGGAAATAATATGAAGTACGTAGGACATATAATGTTTATGCTATAGGCAATGATAAATACAGAAAATTCCTTTACATCTAAATCATACGCCAGAATAAAATTTGTTATCATCAAATATTAGGTAAGCGAGCTTGTTATTTTTAATGCTATTATAATGGTTTCAGTATTCGACACTAGATGGCAGCATTGGTATATAGAATGAGCATTGTTTACTTCAAAATCAAAATACTGGGTACCTACTGCGACTTTAAAATGTACCGCATTTACGATAAATATAATGACATTAATACTATGTTTGTATCTGTCGGAACATAAATAAAAAATTACCTGATTTTTTTAGATAATCTTAGGTATTAGATATACCTACCTAATATCAATACGCACCCTTGGGTTACCTATTATTTAACATACCTAATAATACCTATATTTGCTACAGTACCTATGTATAATACTTATTTTACACTTTTTAATGTAGAGCAAATGGACATAAAAAATACCTAGGCACTTAACTTAAGTAATTCCTTTGACTGTGCAAACTACATTAAGGCCTCAGGAAACATCTAAGGTTGTTTAACAAGTTACGATATAAAATGCGTTTTATAATATAAGTAATTTACCTACGTAAATACTTACTTTATAAATTATGTAATTAATTCAGATCTCGAGACTAAAAAATAACATAATCACTTTGCAGTAAAAATATGAACTACATATACGTTAGGTTTGTTTGAGTCTAAGTAGGTATTTTATGGGTCTAAAAGCTATGTCCTACCTATTACCAAGGTAGTTAACATTTCATCATCTCCCTGGCCTTATCCCTTACATTGTTGGGGTCAGCACTTGATTCAACCCGATGTGGCTGATCACCTGATTTTTATACGAAGCGACTGCCATCTGACCTTCGCAACGACTTTCATGAGGAAAATCTGTGATCTGGGTTAAACCAGTTGTCAGACTATTTTAGGCCTCCGACTGACCTGTGACGATTGCCAAAGATGATAAATTGGCAACCGGGACCGACGGCTTAACGTGCTCTCCGAGGAACGGAGGGAACTCGGGCGGTCACCCATCCAATTACTGGCTAGGGCTAGGGTTGCTTAACTTCGCTGATCGAATGATATGCGCAATAGCAACTGTGCCACGAGCTCCTTAAATGTTAACAAGGTAGTTGACATTTAAGATTAATTAACTAACACACACACCCACACACTCACACACACACACACACACTCACACACACACACACACACACACACACACACACACACACACACACATTCACACTCACCTAAGCATGTCACAACTACTTACTCACTAATATGAGTAAAGTACATTGTACTTAGACAATTTTATTTTATTGTAAGTACCTTCCTTAAAATCTTTAAGTTTCTATATCATCCTGTTGTTTAACTGGTGTCACGTGTTGTGTAGTGGTCCACCCTATCACAGGAGTTCTAGGATACATAAAAGGATGCTCCAACAACATGATTATAATTGTATAAGTACTTGTTTTTTGCACAATAAATTATTATGATATTATTAATTAAAATGATTTAAGGAGTCGTGGTGGCCTCGAGGTTTGAGGAGTTGCCTGCTACGCAAGCGACGCAAGTTCGAATTCCAGCGGGGCCTGTACCAATGAGTTTTTCTAAAAAACTTATGTACAGTGATTTCACACCATGTGCTTTACGGTAAAGGAAAACATCGTGAGGAAACCTGCATATGTCTGAGAAGTAATTCAAAGACGTATGTATAGTGCCTGAGACGGCGATACACTCACCCTCTGTCACGTTGGCACAGTTGATGTTACAACACCTCTGCTTACCCCTTCGGGAATCCTTCTGGGATGGCGGGAGCATATATATATAATTAAATATGATTAAAGTCGTTCGATCAAAGTTCAAATGTGGTAAAGTTTATAAAATTGTAGTTCGATTTCTTCAACTCAATAGAATCGAAACAACTTCGAGTAGTGTAGTGGCTCTGCTGTGATATAAGGTCGCTAGTACTTCTGAGAACAAGGCACAGCGCGCTAGCTATATTGGGACTATACCTTCTCTTATTACGATTGCACCCAAGGGACTCGGCCCAAGTTCCTGAGTACACAGATGACATCTAAAATAACTTACCTAGCCAGTCAGTCAGTTTATACAGACACAAAGATTGCACAATCCTTCCGCATGTAGGTCGCACGGTACGTGAAAAGTAAACATATTGAAACAATGCATTGACCTCTAGGTGCAAGATTGGCTGAATTTCCAATCACTTGTCACTATCTCGGTATTTCATCCTTATAACGTGTCAGTATACATAAGTGGGACAGTCTGCCTGTAGCCTCAGAAAATATGGAATACCTGCTACTTAGGTCTGTGACCAAATAGGGTTTACACATCATCTCCCTGGCCTTATCCCATACATTGTTGGGGTCAGCACTTGATTCAACCCGATGTGGCTGATCACCTGATTTTTATACGAAGCGACTATCATCTGACCATCGCAAACCCTTTTACGAGGAAAATCTGTGATCTGGGTTAAACCAGTTGTCAGACTGTTTTAGGCCTCCGACTGACCTGTGACGATTGCCAAAGATGATAAATTGGCAACAGGGACCGACGGCTTAACGTGCTCTCCGAGGCACGGAGGAAGCTCGGGCGGTCACCCATCCAATTACTGGTTAGGGCTAGGGTTGCTTAACTTCACTGATCAAATGATATGCGCAATAGCAAATGTGCCACGAACTCCTCTAAATAGAGTAGCACATGTTTTACAGTAATCTTTGCGAATTGTGGAGTACTAATTGGGGCTTTGGATTTAATCATTTTAAAATGGGATCGTGAGTCCCAGGAGTGTGGTCCACAAAGGCTCTTTGCAATAATACATAATTATTTTTAATGGCAACAACAATGGGACGCTCGCGGTCCTGATGTCCCTCTCAAAAGTGATAAAATACACAATCGAATATCGACAACGCTGAAGGATATCAAAAAAAAAAAAGAAAAGTCTAAGTATTATGCATGTGTCAATATCTAATAATGTTTTCAATTCCTGTATGGAAGGAAAAGCTACTACCCTTCATACAGTCAACAAGAGCAAGATCATAGAGAACCATAGAGCAAGCATGGAAACAGAAGACCGCATTCAAAGATAGAGCTTTTTAGAGTTGTGTTATGAATTTACCCCTTATTATAAGCGTCTCTCCTTCGCCATCTAGTCCAAAATTAACCAAATCTTTCTTGTACTATGGATGCCAATATATAACGGATAAAACTGTTTGAAGTAAAGTAACCCGCGAAATATTTCAGATTTTAACAAAAAAAACATCACATAAGGTTGCCAGCTCTCAAATTTCATCCCAAACACAGGCACCGGTATAAGAAAGATGTCCTGCAAGAACAAAATGGAAGAAATGCTATTCCCAAAGAATAAGTCAAAAACTATGATTAGAAAAATATTAATCATAGTTTTTGAATTACAATTAACATGTTAATTAATAACGTCAGTTAAGTCGTAGATACCAAATAAAGTTAAGCGTCTTATTGTTTCATGAATAATTCCATCAATGAATGATTCTTTTTTACAAAATAACAACAATTATATTTTATCTGTTTGACCTTTGTAGATATTTCCTGGTGCATTATGGTCGGTCGGGATATTGGCGGCAAAATTTATTGTCATTTCTGATATTTTTTAATTCTTAATTTTTTTTATCACAACAAGGCACTAACCATTATTTTAAACTAACTGGTGACCGCGACTCTGCGCAGTATTTGACTTATCTTAATATTTTGGACAACTCACACTATATCTGTTTAAATTAAACAATCAATAGTGAAAATATATGCGCAGTTACCCCCACACTTTTCACATAGCGCTCATATCTCATGGCGGCACCTGCACAAACAATAACTTTCAATTTATAAAAATACTTGGTAGGATAGATCACTTCGAACTTTTTTGCACGTTTCATACAATTCAACTTATTTTTTATAATGGCAAATCTTGATCTAGTTTGTGAATTTGTGTTCGTGGTCATAATGTATGATTTTATATTCAGACGAGAAATACTTGGATATAATATATCTTATGAGATTAAATCAATCATGTCTAATAACTTACAGAAATTATTCTAACATTTTAATAGTAATTTTAACCTATTTATGTAAATACTAGGTAATACTTAGTACTACTTTGTACCTTGGTCCAGAGTTTGGTACCAAACGTACCAAACTAAATCTTATATACCCGAAATAGTCTTTGCTACCAGACTTTAGGACCCAACTAGGTACTTGGTGCCTGCCCTGGTCCTTGATTCAGACTTTGGTACTTGACTTTGGAGCCACGCCTGGTACAAACTTTACCCACCAAGTCTTTAGCGACCAATATATTCCATTATTTGCAAAGAGATTTACGACTTCCCTAATTTTTTACATCCTTGATGCAGTGATTAACAATAGTAGATTTTTTTAATCTGTGTAAATATCTTGACTGCGTATCGATTGCCCATTTTTTTTATATTCGTTAAATTGTATATTTGGTCAAGGACATGTTGTTTTTTAAATTCGATCATATTTTTTTAAATATCGATAAAATCTAGGTTGTTCGATTATTCAGCCACTAGTTTAGAAGTGTCAACTTAAACTGTTATATCACTTTCTAGCGAGTTATGTTGTGCAAAATATGACGTGTCCGGTTGCTCAATAGGTTTTACGTGACACTGTGACAAACAAACCTACCTGCTTACTGGCTGCCTGCCCGATGCATACTGTTTGCTTTATAGTGACGTGACTTGAAAGTATCGATGCTATCGATAAAGCTACAAACGCGCTTCGTAGCTTTATAATATTCTAGCATGCTTGTTTTCAACATTTATGGCAAGACGAGAACATATGAAAATAAAAAAAAATCTTTGTCTTTGCGTAATTTTGGGTTGTAGCAAGCAAAATTACATAATATTTAAAAAAGTTTAAAGCAGCTAATGTGTGGCAACATTTTTCTTGTTTTACAAAAGGAATGTTAAAAAAATTCGCAATAAAAACATCACTAAATGAGAGTCGGTTGTGTCGTAATAGCTGTCGATGTACAATGCCAGTCGATGTGTAGCGAAGGGAGAAATCGACCGACTGCCACTTTCCCCGCACTATGAAAACTTCGCGCCTTTTAACAAATTATTTATTTAATAAATAACAATAATTATTTTCCGCGTTCGTGCTCTGTCTGCAGTGTAATTGTGTGTTAATAAATTAGTACAATCGATTGAATGATAATAATTCTAAAGACAATTAATTGCATTAAACGTTATGTGATTATAATTCAGTGTATTATTCTCAAAGTTCAAATCATTTAAATAAGATGTGATACTGATCTTCTATGTGAGTACCGATTTTTTTTATCAATTTTGCAATAGCTTAAATAAATATTAAAATAGAATGGAACAACACTATATCCAAATTTTATCAAGGACTTTGTGGGTGACCAGCGGAACCCTATTGGTTTTATTATAACAAAAGTAGCTTAAGTTACTCCCTGTAACAAGTTATCTGCCAGTTAAAGTCCCGATGAAATCGGTCCAACCGTTTCGGAGATTACTCGGAACAAACAGACGGACAGAGAAAATTTTTAAAATTGGTTTTTATATATCTGTTCCGTGTATACTCACATATGCATTTAGTGAAAAGCTGTTATTTTGGAATTACAAACTGACATTTCAATTTTATTTATCTGTATATATTATTTACGTATCTAAACCTAGGTAAAAATGTACCTACTTAAGTAGATTATTTTTTATTGTGATTATTTATTTGCAGTGCGAAATATACAGTATTTAACTTAAATAATGATAGTTAGGTAAAATAAAATGAGTTTATTCAGTTTAGGCCCTGGTAAGGCACATAAGAATGTCATATCCTTGTTAGTTATATCATAAGTAAGTACTGCTTTATGAAAGTTTTGCAACGTAGGTGGATGTCATCGTCATTAGTTCATCTTTAAATATATGAACTGAAGTCGCCATTTCCGTACAAAAATATACATACATACATATGCTCACGCCTGTATTCAGAGGCAGAGGCAGTAGGCAGAGGTGTTGTAATCACAACACCCACTTTTCACCGAAGATGATTAAGTGTCAACGTGACAGATGGTGACAGACACTTTACATACGTCATTGAATTACTTCTCAGACATATGCAGGTTTCCTCACGATATTTTCCTTCACCGTAAAGCACGTGGTGTGAAATCACTGTACATAAGTTTATTTAGCAAAACACATTGGTACAGGCCCCGCTGGGATGATTCGAACTTGCGTAGCAGACGACTGCTCAAACCTCGAGGCCACCACGGCTCTTACAAAAATGTATTTTTCAATAAAAAAAAACATATTTTATTGATGTCATCGTTTTGTTAATTCTACAAAGTCTTACAATTATGAAATCAAACACATTCATTTAATGAACCCTGAATGAAACGAGGGCGGGTCGCTAAGTATTATTCAATACTAGCCGTGCCTGCAGATTTATCAGCGTTGTATTGTCCTAAGGCAGTATTATCTTAAGATACCTCCTTGTAATATCAGATAACAAACAGACAGACGAGTAAAAAAATTGGTTCTTTTATGTGAGTAGCGAACATAATTTCATATGCAATTAGTGAAAATGTGATAATTTGGAATTAAAAGACCATTAAATTGTATTTATCTGTATAGATTCGCAAATCAAGTGATGTGCCTAAGTATTTACATACCAAACATTGTGAATTTTTTATTGGACTTAACTTACTTAGGTAATTGAGAAATATATCATGACAATTGAGCAGGAAACCCGAAGCAGACTTTATGAGGGTTTGGGCATAACTTTAGACCCCTAATGGGGACTTTATTCCAACTAAAAGAAGATCGAAGCTAAATAATGCTTCGTTTGTTCACAAGGTGAGTAACGTCGCCAGTGCTTCATGAAGGAATGAGTAGAAGTGCTACCAATAGTTGTCATTCTGTCATTCTCATCTGTCAAAGCCATATAAAAAAAAGTTATTATCCCACAACAGGTACTCAAGAATAAGCCGTTCGTAGCGTTATTAAAATATTTGTATTGGTACTTATAATGGCGGAATAACGCATTGTATATATATTGTGTATATTTATATATTTATCTATAACGAGCGCACAGTATACTCAACGTAGCTTTTAAATGGTGAAATAATGTTTGATATTGGCACTTTAGTTTTTGAGTTTATATGCATAGATAGATGTATATGAAGATTCCGAAAAAGAAATGGTATTTGGTGGGCATAGATATAGCAATTTTTTTTATATGGCGGTAGCATGTATAATCCTGTATAATTATGTCATTCTGACGATTTGAAAGTACTTTGTAAAAAGTCTAATCGAATAAAGATACTTTTGACTTTGACATAGAATGGGTTTCTCCACATATTTTTAACAATTTACAAGATATTTATCTCAACAATCACTTGACATTGGCGGAATAGTTTTACTTAAGCTCATCGCCATTAAATAAATAAAAGAAAGAAAGACTTTGACATAATAATTGCATCACAGCTAAAACCTAGAAGTTATGGTTTAACTTTTGTCCGTTACAATATTTCCTAGGATAAAGATTATTGTTATTGCAAGTTGTTCTTTATAAGGTTGACAACGCGTGAGTGATAATCGATGCTATTCAAAGGTTTCAGTAGCCGCTTACCATCAGGTGGACTGGTTTATTTATTGCCGGCATGTTGTAGCGTTCAAGATCCTTGGAGAAGCTCTGGGCTGGCGGTAAAAAATATCTAGATTGCATTGATATCAACAATTTGCATCTAATTAAATAATCTTCATTGAACAAAAGACATTACATCTTCAGCACGCTATATCGCGTGATCAGTGCCCCGGCGCATAGGTAAGCTAATGATACCTGTGTCCTACAGTGTTACCCCATTTATCTGTAATATTTTAGTTCCAGTTAAAAGAAAAATTATTTATGAATGTCATAAGCCATATATTTACCCGATTTTTAAATTATTTTCGTGGTACGTAGTTAAATTATAAGCGAGATAAAGAAACAGCCAAGTGCGAGTCGGATACGTGTACGATGGATTCCGTACCAACTATAAAAACGGGAAAAATCACGTTTGTTGAGTGATTTTTATCCGTTAAATATACAAATATTTTGTTGTGATAGTGGCAACAAAAATTTACAACTATTTAAATATTGCAGTTCATGACAGCCTGGTGACAGACGGGCTAAAAATTATTCCGCACGCTTTTCCCTTTCGTAAGAGTTTTATTTATTTCCTCTCAAATATGTAATATAACGTATGACATGCGTGCGCTTTGATAATTACAACCTCTGCTTTCTTGTAGCCTCGCCTCGGCTGTCATTTTCAGCTTACCGCACTTATATCATAAGAACCTGGTTTCTTTTTCTCAGAAAAAAACTAAACTTTATCCCACAAAAGAAAAAACTTGACATAAAAAAAGCAAAATAAAAAAAAAGAAAGATAATCCGCGTCATTGGGACTCGAACGTGGGCATAAGTAGTCTGATTTCGTTCTCACCCGATAGGCTAGAAGCCTCCCGACTGAGCTATCGTAACTTAACGAATGTCGGCGAAATTGAAATGATATGGAAGCAGTTTTCATTGCCTGATGGTTAAAACAATGTTTTCTGAAAATGAAACCCAGCTCGATAAATTTTTGCCCCTGAAACCCCCACAACATTTCATGAAAATCGTTGGAGCCGTTTATGTCAGATTCTATATAGATTCTGTATACATGAATTGCTCGTTTAAAGGTATAATTATGTAGGTACTATTTTAAATTTATCATAAGTCTTATTAGAAATAGCCGTGGTGGCCTTGAGGTTTGAGCACTCGCCTGCTACGCAAGCGACGCAAGTTCGAATCCCAGCGGGGCCTGTACCAATGAGTTTTTCTTAAAAACTTATGTACAGTAATTGCACACCACGTGCTGTGCGGTGAAGGAAAACATCGTGAGGAAACCTGCATATGTCTGAGAAATAATTCAATGACGTATGTAAAGTGTCTGAGACAGCGATGGACTCACCATCTGTCACGTTGGCACTTAATCATATTCGGTGAAAAGTGGGTGTTGTGATTACAACACCTCTGCCTACCCCTTCGGGGAATACAGGCGTGAGCATATGTATGTATGTATGTCTTATCAGAACAAAATATAGAATGGCCGTGTATGATTTACTTGCTAAATATATTTTGTACCAAACTGAAACGTCAAAGCTAAGAAGTTCATATGCGCCTTGCTTAAAATGACCACAGTCGGCACCTACATTTTCTTATACATATATCTAAAAGCAGTTTACTATTCCAAGAATAATCAAAGGCATTGTTCACGTAGAGGCCCAAAAAACTGAATAACAAGTGTCTTGTAAACATTTGCGACGTTTGAATCATTTCATGGATCATTACTTCCTCAACACTACACTGTACTAATATCCAGGGTAAATATTGAAATGCTTAAAAAAAACTATATTACATGGAGTATTTCTTTTTATCTACACATGTATATACATACATACTTACAGATCAATAAAATTGAAGTGTCTGTTTATACATACATACATACATATGCTTACGCCTGTATCCCATGGTGGTAGGCAGAGACCACTGTTTGCCACATGCTACGAACCTTACATACTTCTTTCGCTTCATCCACATTCATGCATCTCTTCATACACTTTCTTCGGTTACGAGTGCTCCGAATTTGACCTTTCTGAAAAATACTATTAATGTGTCTGTTTTTAATTCCAAAATAACAGCTTTTTACTGAATTCATGTACATACATACATACATATGCTCACGCCTGTATTCATAGGCAGAAGTGTTGTAATAACAACACCCACTTTTCACCGAAGACGTATGAAAGTACTTAAGTATATACTTTACTGACGCAAAAAAATCTCTGTCCGTCTCTTTGTTACGGCTTATCTCCGAAACGGCTGTACCGATTGTATCGGACCTTTAACTGGCAGATAGCTAATGTTAATAGGAGTAACTTAGGCTACTTTTATTTTGAAATAAACTTTAGGGTGTTTAATTTATTATAGCATGCAAGAAGGTCAGGACCTATTTTGCTTAATAATTTTGCTCTTGTTATTACATACATATGCTCACGTCTGTATTCCCCGAAGGGGTAGGCAGAGGTGTTGTAATCACAACACCCACTTTTCATTGAAGACGATTAAGTGCCAACGTGACAGATGGTGAGTCCATCGCCGTCTCAGACACTTTACATACGTCATTGATAATTCAAATATAATAAGAAGTAATCTTCTCAGACATATGCAGGTTTTCTCACGATGTTTTCCTTCACCGTAAAGCACGTGGTGTGAAATCACTGTACATAAGTTTTTTAGAAAAACTCATTGGTACAGGCCCCGCTGGGATTCGAACTTGCGTCGCTTGCATAGCAGGCGACTGTTCTAACCCCGAGGCCACCACGGCTCTTGTTATTGAATTTATATATTGCTCTTGAAACTTTATCGTTAATGTATTTATCTGAATATTATTGTTTTGTAAAACATTGACATAGTTTTTATTATCATCTGCCTACACAATTAATAGGTACAAAAATTTAGGTTATGAATAAGTTTAGGGTTTATTCTCGGGTTCCGCGAGCCACCCCCGAAAGTAAGACATCTAGTATTCTATCTACATATAAACAAAGCAGGCTTGGGATATCTAATTGCTAAGCCGCCCCACGAACCAACTTTTACACTAACAATTATGAATGCTACCAATTTCCTACCAATTAACGGATAGGTTGGTCTAGACACAAAAACCTATTGTTGAAGCAAAATTATTTCCTTAAATCACTTCAAATACGTGCAAGCATTCACTTACCTAACTTGGCCCTTCAATTCACTGGACTTAAGGTTTATAAGGGACCTAGATACATTGGTTTTTAACTTGCACTGCATTACATCAAAACCAGCGTTAATAGACCCTTCACTTCGTGGTTTAAGCTGTTAAGGGATCGCCGAAGGCTAGGTCACACATACAAACGTAATACCAAAATAATTTGTCATAACCACGTTATTCTGGAAGATTTCTCAGCGTCTAGCGTCGGTTTCAATCATAACAAATTTATACATAATACGTAATAGATAGAGTTCATTTTCGTATCTTTTAAACGGACACTCGACGTTGAGTGCGACGCTGAGAATCCTTGCAGAACTACGCGGCAGGCCCCGTCACGAGTCATGAGTGCGTACCTCGAATATGCAGTAGTCATTTATGAGTCTGTCTCTGTCTATATGTATTGCGCGAAGCCGACACTTGTATCTGAAATTTCACCGAATATAATTTATTATAAGTGTCAATGTGACAGATGGTGAGTCTATCGCCGTCTCAGGCACTATACATACGTCTTTGAATTACTTCTATATCTGCAAAGGTCGAAGTGTGAAATCATGCCTATGAGTTAATTAGAAAATGTCATTGGTAAGGCTAGGAACTTGCGTCGCGTGTGTAACAGGCGACTACTCAAACCATTCGTCCAACAGGTTCAATTTATCGAAAAAAATATTTTCGTTCGTATGAACAAGCAAGCCTTCGCAGCCTCTTAAGATACAATACAGTTGGATAGAAAAGAATGTTTGCGATACAAACACCAGATAACAATGACCTCTCAGTTCTACCAATGTGGCTTAAATTAGAGGTTGAGATAAAATGGTTCCTTTATAACTTGCCAATGTCAAGGTTAAGAAGTAAAAAGGTGTGCTTATAAGTGTGAAGTGTAATCGATATTGGTTTAGTCGGTCACCATAAGCAAGGTAGATGAGCTGGGATACATTGTGAAGTGATATTTTAATGGGCAAGTATTTATTTATTAATTTATGAATAGAGTTATGATTAATGGCGTGAGCTTGGATGTTTAAAAATGATTTCTTAAAGAAAAATTACTCGAATTTGCTTTTAATTCATATTTATAAAACAATTAGGTTGGTACGTTTAAGATAGATATTTCAAACGACCAGACGTCCCGCGATTTTCACCCGCGTAGTTCCCGTTCCCGTGGGAGTGCGGGAATTAAATATAGCCTATATTAATCAGTGATAATGCAGCATTCAAATGGTGAAAGAATATTTAAAATTGGTCCAGTAATTTTTGAGCCAAATCGTTTCAAACATACTTACATACAAATATTTCCTCTTTATAATATTAGTATAGAAGTATGGATTAGATACATTTTTAAACATTATATTTGGTTTAAGGGAGGCCCTTGCCCAGCAGTGGGACACAATTGGTTGACAAATATAATAACAAAAAAAGAATTATAATTTTTAAACCTTTTGATTTTCCTATTGAAAAAATAACTTGACTTGAGGTATTAGGTTCGATCCCCGGTCTAGAGAGAAGAAAATACGACAGGATACTGTTAATGACCAATAATGGTATTAAAAACTTTTTCGCTTTGACGTTTAATTTTACGGTACCAAAATGAAACGTCAAGTTATGTTTAAAGTTAGCAAATGTAAGTCAAGATTTTTATCATATTCGCAGTGTCATAATCAGATCCTCTCTACCATCATTGTATTATAAATGTTGCTATTATATTACTTGACATTGTTACTTAGTTTACCTATGAAATGAATCATTGTAATATGAACTTGCTATAAATTACAAAATTACAAATAGAGCCGTGGAGCCTCGGTGTTTGAGCAGTCGTCTGCTACGCAAGCAACGCATGTTCGAATCCCAGCGGAGCCTATACTTATGAAAAAATCGTGAGGAAACCTGCATATGTCTGAGAAGTAATTCAGAGATGTATGATTAGTGCCTGAGACGGCGATGGACTCACCCTCTGTCACGTTGGCCCTTAATCATATTCGGTGAATTATAGGTGTTGTTGTTACAACACCTCTGCCTACCCCTTCGGGGAATACAGGCGTGAGCATTTGTATTTCAATAACTAGTTGTTGATAAGTAATATGAGAAAATGGCAACATTGTGTAAAAAAATGTGTTGAATTCTTACCTATATTTTCAGTTACCACACACTTAAAACGTTGGTCTTTAAAACTTAAAATGTCCGTATTAGGCGGTAGTAATTAAATCACAATTAGTACAGGCGATGCACGTTTAAATGCATTCCAACCCATAAACCAAACTGAGTTATCACGAACAAACTATAAGGAAGTTTTAAATATAAAAAAAATCAGTAGATTTAAAAAAGGGATGACAAGGCCTTTTTTTCCAATAACCGGTTGTAATCTTTAAAAAAGTGTTGTCTTCTCTATGCCCACCATTATTACATAATTCAAGGCTTCAAAAAACCCTTTGAAAGTATATTTTTTTACTACGAACCGGAACTGCGAGATAAATATTGTCACAAAACGACAATTGCCATATTTTTTGCGGCGCTGGGCTAAGAGATTGTTAATCAATTACATAGATGGTATATCTATTGACAATTTAAATTGAAAATCAAGTGTCAGTTTGCAATTCACGAACCACAAGATATATAATTATAGATCTAGGCATTAGGTTTTTTTGTTGGAGTTCGCGTTACTGTGCAAATGTTACCAGCTAAGTAAATACATACTTACAGACACAGCATAAGTACATTTAAATACACGTATATTATAATACCCGTAGGTACTCACAATAGAGTCCACAAGAAGAGGTTATCGTTAAGTAACGTAAAAGCTCCCCTATCGGCGTAGGTAGTTTGACGTTCCCATACAAAATGAGAAAAATTGGGTATTTATCGTGATTGTCAACGTTTACACATGATAAAACTTATATATACTTGGGGCACTGAACCCTTGACCTCAACATTTGAAGACAGGGACAACAACATCTGGCCCAAATCATCACAATGTCTGTCTAAATAATCTGTGAGAAGTAATTCTGAAGATTTGAAAGTACTTTCTTAACAGTCTAGAATATATTTTTGAGACAAATTTATCAGTTGGATAAATTATGCCGTATAGTTAATACATGACTGCCTCGTTGGTACCGTTTTTGTGAACGGGGATCGAAGGACCATGTGTTCTGTTCTTGTTCTTTAGAAGCCTGGAGTCTGTATTAGTGCCCGTAGAAACATAACTGACGTAATGTGGGTGCAGGAACCTACAATAACTACACTTAAGCCTAATACTTCGGGGAACGGAGGCGTGATCATATCGCACCCTCAGAACGATAGGGGCTCAACTCCAAATTTTTGCGAAAATGAGTTAAGATCATAGACAGAACCTAAAAATGTATGTTCTAAACGAAGTTTAAAAAAAATCAGCAATAAATACATAAGCGAGATCGGTGCCTAATAGCGCCGGTTACCGTAATCATCTTTATATTAAGTATTTAAACCGCAGAAATACTAGGTATGTCTGTGATCTAAACACAGCCTTACCCAGTTTAAACAGGTGTATCACAAATTTTGCAAATGTATGGTATTGGGACGTATTGGTTAAACTGGTATGGGTACCCATTGTATTAAAGAGACAGCTATATCCATTAAACATACATATGCTCACGCCTGTATTCCCCGAAGGGGTAGGCAGAGGTGTTATAATCACAACACCCACTTTTCACCGAATTTGATTAAGTGCCAACATGGTGGTGAGTCTATCGCCGTCTCAGGCACTATACATACATCTTTGAAATACTTCTCAGACATATGCAGGTTTCCTCACGATGTTTTCCTTCACCGTAAAGCATTTGGTGTAAAATCACTGTACAAAAGTTTTTTAGTTAAACTCATTGGTACAGGCCCCGCTGGGATTCGAACTTGCGTCGCTTGCGTAGCAAGCGACTGATCTAACCCCGAGGCCACCACGGCTCTTAATATTAAGCAATAAATGTTTTTATATATAGACAAAACACAACCTAGGCTTTACTATAAAGTCTCATTGTACTCAAAACTAGTAAAATAATTACTGTCAATATGAATCCAAACTTGCCGGCCGATCTATGATCGCGATTTCCAAAAACATTTGATTTTTGAATTGAGCCTTTATTCTTCTGAGGGAGGGACCTATTGCAGGTGCTGCTACGAGTTATGAGCGCTCTCAACGTGTATTTTATTCGCGTCACTATACAAACAGTCACTATGCCTATAGATCTCATCTGTCGCTACTTTATCGAATAGTTTGATTAATTGCAGATAAAACAATGCGCCCGCGACGGTTAACCTCCCTCAAACCTTTTTGTCAGCATCCAATTATCAACTTAATGTTTTTCGTCGTAAGGTACAATATCGGTACTGGATATACGTAAGTGAACTTTTCAGGTTCCTGACCTTTTGCATGGTAACCTCTGATCAGGTTTTAATCATTTCCGAGGCCTCCGATGGCAATAAATGTACCCAAGGTAGGCTGCATACAGAAAAATGCAGATGCCTAAGCAATTCCTAATAACATCAGCTGCCAATAAAATCAGTTAGCAAGAATTTTGTCGGAACAGATAGACGGACATTTTCCCGACCGAATTTCGAACAGGAGATATTTAATTATTACTTATAGCTACCTACTTAGTGACTGCGTGTCTGTGCATTCGAGTTTTTTCATTTTATAAAATACCAAGTGTTTTTATGAATATAATTCTTGCTCTAATTAACGCGCTAAATAAGCTGCAGGACAACAAATCAAATTAAATTATTCATTGGAGCTAAAAGAGCGATGGAGTATGAAATAGATCTAGAATCTACTTTTTAAACTTAGACTAGCATTTGTTATACGGTTTTGTTTTCTTTGGCAGCAAGTGATTACACGTTCGGGCCAGCATCGTCTTATAACGACGAATTTGTACAATTTGTGTAAAAATATGATCTTTCTTCCTCTACGTGTCCCGACGCCAGGAAGCTATAGTAAATTCCATTAGTTCAACTTTTACGCCGCAACATTTACTAGTGTCAAATTTCTTAAGCCACAACAAATCATATTTTTGCGAATAATTGTCGTTGCCTAATGCGCACTAGCACGCGAACGCATACATACGCAACGTCAGAACACGTCGTTTGGAATTGAATCGAATCGATAGCATTCTTTTTTGGATCTGTCATAGAACTATAAAACAATTCTGAATACCTTTTCTATAGGTATCATCTCAGTGGCCTTATCCCATAAATTCAGGTAGCTGATCACCCATTTTTATACAAAGCGCCACCACTTATATAGGTATATATATACAAGAGTTGCTCGTTTAAAGGTGTAAGATAATGGATATGGAGCGTTGGTGGCCTCGGGGTTTGAGCAGTCGCCTGCTACGCAAGCGACGCAAGTTCGAATCCCAGCGGGGCCTGTACCAATGAGTTTTTCTAATAAAACTTATGTACAGTGATTGCACACCACGTGCTTTACGGTGAAGGAAAACATCGTGAGGAAATCTGCATATTTCTGAGAAGTAATTCAAAGACGTATGTATAGTGCCTGAGACGGCGATAGACTCACCATCTGTCACGTTGGCACTTAATCAAATTCGGTGAAAAGTGGGTGTTGTGATAACAACACCTCTGCCTACCCCTTCGGGGAATACAGGCGTGAGCATATGTATGTTTAATGGATATAACTGTCGCTTTAATACAATGGGTACCCATACCAGTTTAACCAATACGTCCCAATACCATACATTTGCAAAATTTGTGATACACCTGTTTAAACTGGGTAAGGCTGTGTTCAGATCACAGACATACCTAGTATTTCTGCGGTTTAAATACTTAATATAAAGATGATTACGGTAACCGGCGCTATTAGGCACCGATCTCGCTATAAATCAAATCAAATAATTTTATTCGATACTAGTTGTACCATAACAGTATCAGACGGTCCTGGAATTGAAAAGCGACAATTGTTTAGTATTTTTCAGAAAGGTCAAATTCGGAGCACTCGTAACCGAATAAAGTGTATGAAGAGACGCATGAATGTGGATGAAGCGAAAGAAGTATGTAAGGATCGTAGCATGTGGCAAACGGTGGTCTCTGCCTACCGCCATGGGATACAGGCGTGAGCATATGTACGTATGTATGTATGTTTAGTGTTTTATCCGTCTGTCTGTTTGTGCCGGTTAATTTTAACGGCACTTTCACTGGAAAATTGCTAATGTTAGCAGTAACATAGGCTACGTTTATTTTATAATTTAATATTATATTATGAGATAGTAAAATAAATTGGGCTTCACCCATTAAATGAACTTTACACGAGGCCGCGGGACATAGCTAGTCTATACTAATATCATAAAGAGGAAATATTTGTATGTATGTTTGTAACGAACTGGCTAAAAATTAATGCTACATTATCACTGAATAATATAGGCTATATATTATCCCCGTACTCCCACGGGAACGGCACCTACGCGGGTGAAACCGTATGACATCCGCTAGTTTTGTGACAAGACGCGCCGATGTAACGGTAAGTATGCCATCTGAACACGTCCTTAAATAAAGTTCATTGATCAATTTTACTAAATGAAATTCGGTAAAAACAATGGATGCTTGAATTTGGTAAAAGTAATCGATGAGTCAAACAAACTTTGAACAATAACTATTCATTACGCCTTGCGATTATTATAAATTAATGCCTCGTGAGTTCAACACGTGAGCTTAATGGTGTGTTTTGAAAGATGGCAGATTATGAAAAAGAACGCAATGCTCTTTGGTAAGCGCTTATAGGGTGATTGTTCAGTAGCCGAGTTCTAGTTTACATGTTATTTTAAAATACTTTCTTAGGTTATCAAGTATTTACAAGCAATGCTAATATTTATATTTGTAATGTGTTCATTAAGCCTTTTAATTTCATACTAAACGAGGCATTATTAGAAAAATAATGTTTATTTCGCCCCTTATTCGCCTTTAAAGGACGCCACATCCAACTTTATGTGATCAGGATACAGGATGTCGGAGAAATAAAACCAGAAGAACTAGCGGACGTGTCGCGGTTTTATCCACGTAGTTCTCGATCCCGTGGGTGTACCAGGATAAAATATAGCCTATGTTACTTCCTGATAATGCAGGTATCCATTGCTGAAATATTTTTTCTAATCGGTCAAGTAGTTTTGGAGCCTATTCAATACAAGCATACATACAAACTAAAGTAGATTTTGAGTTCTGAGGGAACAGATGGACATGCAAACGTACATAGACATGTCAGAATCATAACCCTCTTTTTTACTTCACTGTAGTCGGGTAAAATGTGGATCTGTCGCTTCGCCATTTGTTAAGAGCCTTAAGCATACCTATCAGATATCTATGTATCTGTTGAGTTGAGAATAGCTGCGTTAGATTGTTTGCCATACATATTTAAGTATTGTACATTACTTATTTAATGTTAGTCTACCTTTAAGTATAGATAAGGTCCCGTCACAAGTTAAGAGCGAGTAAGTACCTACCGTTGAATGCGCAGTACTTAGTCATTGTATGAGTCTGTCTCTGACTATATGTATGGCGCGAGGTGAATAAAAAAATGCCCAGTATCCCCACTATTTTTCGCTGGGCGTTCTTTACCCGTGACGGGACGTGTACTCTTAATACAAGGTACTTGGTATTGTCAAATTTAAAAATATCTTTATTCGATTAGACTTTTAACAAAGTACTTTCAAATCGTCAGAACGACATGATTATACAGGATTATACATGCTACCGCCAGGTTCGGAAGGTTGCTTTTACTGAGAAGAACCTGGCAAGATATTACAGTAGATAGTCATTAACTCACAGGCATAAAGCCTTTGAGAACCTTAGGCCTAAGGGTATTCCTCCTATGACATCCTCAAAAGAGGGATTTTTCTAAGTTCATCCCCTAAGGGAAAGAAATTACGTTGACTGCCTTTACTCAATAAATGAATTTATGGAAGATCTCATGCAGAAAACGAATTATAATTCTAAGTACTTTATTACATAGGATATTTTCAAGTGTGCAATATATTAATAATAATAATTAAAACAAGAATGTACTATATTTTATATTAATTTGTTTATAAAATGTAGTACCTATTTATATAAATAAGTTAATATTTACATGCCCTATAATTGGGTAAAATTTGTGATTCTTGTGACCTTAATAAGACCTATTTTGCACCACATTTCATGTGAATAAATATTATATCTATTCCTATTAATTATGTATGTATCTAAAATATTACGATTACTTAGTCGTGAGAATAAATTATGATAAATATAATCGTTTTTCTGAATCACTGCTTAATCGAATAGTAAAATTGGTCAAGAACATTTCTTTGTAAAAGTGATGATCGTAAGGTCTTTCTAACCTCGTCTAGACGTCATGCATAGTTAGATAATAAGTTCGACAATATAAGAAGGTGGGTTGATACTTGTCATAGGCATTCATATATTGACCCGTAACCCTTGCCGATTAAGCAAGTTATAGTAGATATTTGTTTTATTTGATTTAACACTGTACACAAAGTAGACAGGTGCACTTATTGCTAGGGCACTTTCTGCCAGATAGAGAATCTTGTAGAAACACTGGCGTATCAGGTAGGTTCAGCCGAAAGTTCTCAAAGTACCTACCACCGTTCTTATTCGCTCTAAAGTTACGTTGGAACGTGGTCTGCTAGAAAATTCTTTGACGCGTAAATAACGTGACGGGAATAATGTGTTATTTATTGTTTCAGATATGCGTGTCTGAATGAAGAATTAGCAGGATGTTGCCATTTATAAAACAGGTGAGAATAAAATCCAATGCGTGTAGATAGCACATCGCAAATCGAGCCCTTAAGAGCTTTGACGTAGGTACTTACCAAGGAAGACCTTTAGTATCCATTCTTATACGAGTAATTTAACTGATATTGTAATGGATCAATGTTTTCAAGTTTTTGGGAGAACCCCGAAAAAGTCAAATTTTTTTTATTGGAAGTTTCATAAGCAAGTAGAATTTCCCATTTCGTTTTTTTATTTCTCATTTCACTTATACTTACTTCTAATTGTCTTTTGTAAATTATTTTCGAAAGAATAAATATGCATTTACTTCATACTATGTTATTTTCTTAACATACATTACCTATGTAAGAGCCGTGGTGGCCGTGGGGTTTGAGCAGTCGCCTGCTACGCAAGCGACGCAAGTTCTAATCCCAGTGGGGCCTGTACCTAAATGAGTTTTTCTAAAAACTTATGTGTAGTAATTCCACACCATGTTACGGTGAAGGAAAACATCGTGCGGTAACCTGCATATATCTGAGAAGGAATTAAAAGAAGTGTGTTAATCATGGTCGGTGAAAAGTGGGTGTTGTTATTACAACACCTCTGCCTACCCCTTCGGGGAATACAGCCGTCAGCATATGTATGTATGTATACATCATGTTACCTCGTTACTACCTTTAATTAATAATCATGAGAAGAAGTTCTTTATTGTAGTTTAACATCAATATCCATTGCTTTCCAGGCATTTGTGGTGAGCGGCGCAGCGCTGAACATAGCTGGGCATGGTTGCGCACACGGCTATCCTGCCGTGCTGTTCGCTCAACTCAAGAGCGACGGTGGGCCCGTACACCTGACTGACCATGACACTTCTTGGATAGGTAATGCCCCCTACAGGTGCCGTCACCTGTTATGAGCGCTCAGCGAACATTGTATTGCGCATGTATTTACTAGCGTCGAGCCATCCGGACAGTCAGAGACAGGCTCATAAAATGACTACTGCGCATTTAAGGTCAGCGCTCATAGCTCGTGACGGAATTTGTAATATACGTACTTTTGCTAATTTGTAACAGTTCATGGTGCTATGATACAGAAACCGCTTTCGACCACATTCCTTTCATTGGGACTAGCTGGATGGGCTAGTAGGTCAAGGCGTCAGCAGTACTTCCATGGGACGTCACAAAGTGCAGGAAGACACCGGCATGTTATTCTCTAGATGAGTTATCCATTTGTTCCCTCGGAACTACGCATTCCAACTAGCATTATGATTATAAATTCTTAAAATGGCAAACCTAGGAAAAATATAAACACGAGGCGGAACTTCTTTCCGTGTTATTTTTAATTTAGAAGCGAAGCATGTGTGAGCCGCGGTGGCCTTGAGGTTTGAGCAGTCGCCTGCTACGCAAGCGACGCAAGTTCGAATCTCAGCGGGGCCTGTACCAATGAGCTTTTTTTTAAAACTTATTTACATTGATTTCACACCACGTGTTTTACGGCGAAGGAAAACATCGTGAGGAAACCTGCATATGTGTGAGAAGTAATTCAAAGACGTATGTATAATGCCTGAGACGGCGATAGACTCATCATCTGTCACGTTGGCACTTAATCATCTTCGGTGACAAGTGAGTGCTGTGATAACAACACCTCTGCCTACCCCTTCGGGGAATACAGGCATGAGCATATCTAAGCATGTGTGGGGCAACAAACATAAAACAATTCTTGGTTATAAGTATATTATTTTTGCTTACAGCGTCCGTGGTGGGTGTAATGGGCATCGTGGGTAACTTCGTGTCTCCAATCCTGATGACACGCTACGGTCGGCAGAAGGCTCACCTCATCTCGACCATACCAGCTCTTATCGGCTGGATCGTATTCATCCTAGGAAACTCTGTACCTCTCTTCATCTTAGCCAGGCTGCTCCACGGCCTCGCTTTAGGACTAAGAACTCCTTTAGCCGCCATCTTAGTAGCTGAATACACGGACCCGAAATATAGAGGTGCATTTTTAGGCACATTTGCCATATCTTTAGGTTTGGGTATATTCCTGTCACATATCTGGGGGGCACATTTAACGTGGAAGATGACGGCTGTTGTTTGTGCAATGTTCCCTTTGATAGCCATGGCTATAATTAGCCTATCTCCTGAGTCTCCGAGCTGGCTGGTATCCAAAGGAAAGTTTGAAGAGGCAAGGAAGGCCTTTAAATGGGTCAGAGGCGACGGGATCGAGCAGAAAGAGGAATTGGAAGCCATGATTGAGGCTCAGAAAGACCAAATGGCAGAAGAAAGGATGGTGAAGAAAGTTAAGAATGGTATTTTCAAAACCATGATGAATGCACTTAAGGACATCATGAAGATATTTAAGAAGAAAGAGTTTTATAAGCCTGCCATTATTGCTATTAGCATGCTTATTGTGTTCGAGTTTGGTGGTGCCCATATGGTAGCAGCATACGGAAACACAATGCTACAAGCAGTCCTGAATAAGGATGATCCAAAAGACGTAGCCTGGCAGTTCACTGTGATAGATTTACTCCGGACAGTCTGTGCTTTCTTGGCCATATTCCTTCTGAAATACTTTAAGCGTAGAGCTATATTGTTCACAAGTGGCGTAATGACTATTTTATCTTTAAGTTCAATTTCTGTGTACATATATATGAGGAAGGCTGGTCTTTTCTCTGATTATTGGATATTGGAGACGGTTCCGATGGCGTTAATGATAATGTACACTGTGTCCTTCTGTTTAGGTGTAGTGCCACTCAACTGGGTGATTTGTGGCGAAGTGTTTCCATTAGCGTATAGAAGTTTGGGATCGACGTTATCGACATCGTTCTTAACGCCATCTTTCGTGATATCCATGAAGACTGCGCCACATTTGTATTCTTCTGTCGGCGTAGAAGGTGCTTTCTTAGTGTATTCAGCCACATTGACGGTATTCCTTGGAATAATGTACGTTTTACTGCCAGAGACAAAAGACAGGACTCTACAGGATATAGAAAATAGTTTTAAGGGTAAAAAATATACAGATGTTGAAGTGCAAATGACATTAATAAACAAAGATGAAAAGTTAGCAAAATAAGTACAAATGCTTTAACATTTTGAGTAAAAAACTTTATTTTTAAGTTAACTTTATATAGAATACTGTGTTGAGACAATATTACAATTGTATACAAACGTGCTATTCCCACGACTGATCAGGATGACGTCACGTAAGATTAATGTTGTTGCTACAAGAGCTCTATGGCTCATCAACTCTATCATTTAATCTAACTGTAGGTACAGACAATTCATATAATTATATAATCAATAATTATATTCAGCACTAAAATGTCAATACAATACAGAAAACAACGAACATTTTGTTAAATAAACAAATAAAAAGTTGTTATTCTGGGAGAAGCAGAGTAACAAAGTTGCTTCCAAGTTGTAAAATAAATTGAAATGAGGTATACGAAAATAAAAAAAATAAAAATTTTATACTATAGATATAGTCTCTATACGGGACAGTAACACTATAGTCCAACAAAACCTTATTACAACTCCCGAAACTAAGAAAAACCCCTAATATTTAATTTTAGGGATTTTCTGATTCATTACCCCAAGACTACTTCCTACACTCGCCGCTAGGGGCGCTTTTAAGTTCCCTTACAATTTGAGTTAAATGCATTCGACATAACGAAATTCGTCAACGTTAAATTAAAAAGAAATATACTTAGGTTTTTATTGTTAAGATCTACAGGTTGTGATTGGATTATCGTGTTACATCCTATATACAGCGCCGGCCTTAGGGGGTGGCGAACAGGGCAATCGCCCGGGGCCTCACTCTTGCAGGGGCGTCAAGCAAATTTAAAAATAATACAGACTTTTTTTTAACATACATAACGAACACCTACCAAACAACCAGACCAACTTTCGCACCACCTAAGTACTTTTCCATAGGACAGAGTTCCTCGCAAAGAGTAATGCCGCCGCTGCTATTAGATTTAAGATCTTGAATTTACCAGTGATATTATGATAAAACCTATTAGATAGGATAACTCTAAGAAAGTGCTCTTAAGATCTACAATAAATAATGGCAATTAATTTGACAAGCATATAAAATAAGATATACTTGATTTTGATTACTGTATATGTACAAATACTATATATAGAGTACAACGTGGTGTTGATGAAAAAGAGTATTTTTTTAAGCGACTCTTGTGTTTAATAAGTACAAAATACACTGATAAATTGTGAATACTTCCTTTTATTTATTTTTTTTTTCTTTCGTTTTTAATTACTTGCTAGCTCGAACCCGTAGCTTCGCCTGCGCGGCTTTACTTAAGATTTAACAAACTTACAATCCTCTTATCCACCTAGAGATGGAATTTCTAAAAATACTTTTATAGCAAGAACACACCATCTAAATTTAATGTAGATAGAATCAGCGATTGAAGCTGTGCACTCACTTTTCACCGAAGATGATTAAGTGCCAACGTGACAGATGGTGAGTCCATCGTCGTCTCAGGCACTATACATACGTCTTTAAATTACTTCCCAGAAATATGCAGGTTTCCTCACGATGTTTTCCTTCACCGTAAAGCACGTGGTGTGAAATCACTGCACATAAGCAGGCGACTGCTCAAACCCCGAGACCACCACGGCTCTCCATTTTAAACAAATATTTGCAGAATTTTCGTATAGAACATTATTTAAGTCTTTGGTAAGGCACTAATTATCGTGATAAATTATAATTATCATTATAATAATTGATATGTGTGACTTTATACTTACAAAATTACAATAATTAATTAAATATATTGTCGGGACTAGAATTTTAAAATTTCATATATTTTGTATATTGCTTTTTGTTTCTGCCTACCCCGTGAATTCAATTCTATACATGTATCCCATGGGGGTAGGCAGAGACCACCGTTCGCCACATGCTAAGATCCTTACATACTTCTTTCGCTTCATCCACATTCATCATCTCTTCACTGTCTTCGGTGACGAGTGCTCGGATTATGACCTTTCTGAAAAATACTATTAATTTGGTCATAGTAGTTGTTCCTTGTTACGCAGCGTCTTCTCATCCGAAATACCTCAGTGTCTGAAGACCAAAGTCTTCGAACAGTGCGTGTTACCAGTGATGACCTACGGTGCCGAGACGTGGTCTCTAACTGTAGGCCTCTTGAATAGGCTCAAAGTCACTCAGCGTGCCATGGAAAGAGCTATGCTTGGTGTCTCGCTACGAGATCGAATCAGAAATGAGGAGATCCGTAGACGTACTAAGGTAACCGATATAGCCAATCGGGTTAGCAGGCTTATGTGGCAATGGGCAGGCCACATTGCTCAAAGGACTGATGGCCGCTGGGGCAGTAGAGTTCTCGAATGGAGACCACGTACTGGCAAGCGCAGCGTAGGGCGCCCCCCCGCGAGATGGACGGACGATCTGGTCAAGTCCACGGGGACCCGCTGTATGCAGGCCGCTTCCAACCGGGTGAGGTGGAAATCATTGGGGGAGGTCTATGTTCAGCAGTGGACGTCTTATGGCTGATATGATGAGTTGTTCCTTGGACGCCCTCTACCGACACTTCCGGTCACATTCGCTCTATAAATTTCTTTCGTTAATCGCCTTTCACAAATTTTTCGATATGACCAAACCATCTCAACATACTTTTTTCAATCTAGTTATAAACATAAAAAAGTTTATTGAGTTATGACTTCCAATCTAGTAGCATTCTCACTGAAGATTATTAGGGAACAGTGTTACAAATAGTGAGATCTTTGCCATCTTAGACAGTAATCTTATAAGATGTCTCACAAATAAATTTATGAAATATATATAAATAAAGCTTATGATTTTGGAAAAGCTCTCCAGACCTTGGACATCCTATCCACGCTCATATCAGGAGGACCAAAGAGGAATGGCCCCACATATATAGGCCCTAAAGATTGTAACAAGGTCACTTTATGCTGGTTCAACATTAAACTGGACAGCGATGTCCTGGTAACTCCTATTTTCTCAGCCAATAGCCCTGTTATGTGGACATCATCAATCCAGAAGTATGGGGCTGATTGAGCAGCTGACAATAAAAGAGGTATTGTATCTTGAGAGTACAGGATAGCCCAACCTGAAAATGTTAGGTTATTGTTAAGAATTATTCATATAAGAGCCGTGGTGGCCTGGGGTTGGTACCAATGAGTTATTCTACAAGCTTATATGCAGTGATTTTAGTCTCAAGTACAATGTCAGATGTCATTTAATCACTTCTCATACACATGCAGGTTTCCTGATTATGTTTCCCTTTACCGAAAAGCATGTGGTGTGAAATCACTGTGCTTAAGTTTTTCACATTGGTATCACTTAGGACTGCTCAAAGCTAAAATCCACCTCGGCTCCTAGTAAGTACCTATGAGAATATTTTATTTAAAAACTTCCTGATTTGCAATATATGCAAAGGTTGGCTTAATGCCTAAGCATTCCCTATTAAGCAACCTTTGAGTGACACAGAGACAGACATGGCAGATGTTACATTTTGAATTATTGGTATGTATTAACAATTTGGACACCTAAGAAACAATTTGGACAGTTGCCAAACCAAGTCTATACCAACTTAGAATATAATTTAAATAAAGCCTAATAAATCTAAATCTATACCGTTAGGATGTTATGTACAAGAGTACTTGGAGATACCAACCCGCACAATAAGTAGGATAGTATTGCGGTGAATACTCCTCCGTTGTGACTTTCCATTTAGATGTGTGTGACCGCTGTGCAGGAGCATGTTTTAACACTTGGCATGCAATCAACTTAGACGCCCCCCATGGTGACAGCTCCCTTGTTAAGAAATGCCTCAACTCATGGCTATTGACCACCACATCGTCATCCATCTTCAAAATGTATTTAGCATTGGAGCAGTGGTGTGCAACCCATTTTATCCCCATGACATGCTTGTAAGTCATGTTGCGGTATGCATCGACAAAGCTACCTTGTACTATGTCACCATACAAGTCACTTTCTTTCTGTATCCTTTCCGATATAGTTGTATTTTCTGGCTCTCCGAGTAGGAAAACTACTTTAGTTGACTCCACAGTTCTTCCCCATGTATTTCGTATTAATATACGATTCTTGTTATTATTAGGGTGTGAACTGACTATTATTAGTAACAGGAGCCCTTGTTGATATTCACTACAAGGCTGTGGGTTCACTTTGAACGAGAATTTCTTGATGTCAATGAGTTGATCGTAAACATCGTTCACTTCGTAATTCCTGCCGGCGTAAGGACCTAAGATCTCAAACTTTGGGTCCGATATAGTAATTGCATTACGCTTTGCAGTATTAAGGTCAAATACCAATTTAAGACAGCAAATAATGAACAGAATCTTGTGCAATGTTATGATTTCATATTTCTCACTCCGCTGTATCTCGGTCATTGCTGATACATCTATATATTTTCCGTATATACACTTTTCCTATCTGCCTTTGCAGTTTCGCGGTGTAATAAAAGCCGATTACTACCGATTATAAAAATAAATACAAAATATTATGCGTTCACTTTGACATAACATTCGCTCGATAAGTCTTAGTATGATCGAAATGAAAGAAATCTCGGTCGAAGAAGATATTATTACGTGAAAGGAAAACTAAACTTAAACAAAACAAGCTTTTCCGCAACAGAGGACAGAGTTAAGAATGACTGACAGTAGAATCTTCCTTCCTTCCTTTATTTATTTAATGGCGATGAGCTTGAGTAAAACTATTCCGCCAATGTCAAGTGATTGTTGAGAAAAATATCTTGTAAATTGTTAAAAATATGTGGAGGAACCATTGGATTCCTCTGACATTTATCCAGTAGAATCTTATTTGTTTTGGTGGGACATCCATCATGACATATGACATTTCAGTCAGACATTTTGATTTTGATTTCGACTGACTTTGACTGTCTCTTTTTAGCAATTGACGTTTAATTTATTGCTTTTCTTCTGTTGGAATAGGTCAAAAGCCAGACTGCTTATTCTTCAGTATCTTAAATCTTTATGTCAGTCATTAACTAGATTTTAATGTGTTGAAAATTTTAGAGGCAAAGCAGAATAAGTTTTAATAACCCTCTAGTCCAGAGGAGATGTAATGTAGGTATTTAGGTACAGTTCACACAAGAGATAGAACTACATTAATTACTTTCACGGAAAGCCGAACTGCACAATTAGCACCAAAATCTATGTGCACACAAAACTATAAAGAACGAAGCTCACGCGTGTAGGGAAGCGACGAGAGCGAAGGTAGGTAAGTAGGTACGAAGGTACTTGAAAAATATTACACTTCCAAGTTAGTTATAATTGAAAACATAATAGCATTTTGACCCTGTTCGCATCAGCTCTTAAAGATGACACCGTTGGTCTAGTGCTCTACACTAAGTGTCGGTTCGAGTCCCACGTAAAGATAAACCTTTTATTTGAAAAGAGACCGGACGGTATGAGCTTGATTCCATGGAAGATGGGGCGGGTGCTGGTATGGGATGCAACCTGTTCAGACACGCTGGCCCCTTCCCATCTACATGGAACCAACAACAGAGTTGGTGCGGCATGTGAAGCGGCTGAAAAAGCTAAAGCCTGCAAATACAGGGGTCTCGGCTCCGAATATGACTTTGTCCCATTCGGAGTCGAGACCCTTGGTCCGTGGGGTCCTAGCGCTATTAGGCTTTTTAAAGAAATAACCGAAAGGTTAGTCGACATCACAGGAGACCGGAGAGCTGGCAGCTACCTCGGTCAAAGAATTAGTCTTGCCATCCAAAGGGGGAATGCTGCCAGTATCTTCAGTACCTTGCCTACAGGGACTTCTTTTAATAATATATTTTAGTTATAAGATTATATATTTTTAAGGTTTTTAGCTATGTATTTACATAAGTTTATATATTCAAATTATAAATAAATAAAACACACAGAACTTCTTTTATTTGATGAGCATTTGTACTTGCCTTGCGTCTGGATGTTTGATACATAAATAAGAAAGTATTTCAAAAAATATAAGTAGGTATATAAGTATTATATCCGTTGCCTGGTACCCATAGTGTAAAAAAATTTGTACAAATTTACCCCGTTTGGGACTAGATAGCGTTTTGTGGTCCAAACATTATTACTTTTTTATTTAGCTCACAGAAGTAAGTTCTTAATTACATAATTTAACTTTAAAAACACGTTTTTATCAAAATGTATTTATACACATAACAAACCTTGCTCTGATAATTTGTCAGGCGTTGTTACTTTATTAGATAGGAAAAAATTTAAATAAATACGCTCACGCCATCCTAGAAGGGAGAAGCAGATGTGCTGTAACAACAACACCCACATTTCACCGAATATGATTAAGTGCCAACGTGACAGAGGGTGAGTCCATCGTCGTCTCAGACACCACTATTAGAGGTCGTATCAGGATCGGTTATTAATAATGTAAGATTTCTCTAGTGATATATATTTAATAACGTAAAACTGGTAAAATTAACAACGGAACAAAACAAGGAGCGACACATGACAATTAAATAGAACACAAAGGGCAAATTCAAACGTAAACCATAAACACAATTATAATAGACAAACTTGGCATATTACTTTAACAACCACACACACTTTGAATTACTCCTCAGATGTATACAGGTTTCCTCACGATGTTTTCCTTCACCGTAAAGCACGTGGTGTGAAATCACAAAAGTTTTTTCATAAAAACTCATTGCTCTCTTAGCTGGCTCTTAGGTAGGACAAATTATAGTATTTAAAGAAGATATTGTCAGTATAATAAGGAACGTCAGTGACATAAAAGTAAGTAGGAGCAGCTCTGAGGAACGTGCTCTAGTGGCTCGGTTGGCGACCAATAATAGGGCTTACCCAGATACACCCCTTGACTCGTGTGCGGGTCGATGACACATACCCGGTTTGACACATATAATATTATTTTATACATACATACATGCATATGCTCACGCCTGTATTCCCCGAAGGGGTAGGCAGATGTGTTGTAATCACAACACCCACTTTTCACCGAATTTGATTAAGTGCCAACGTGACAGATGGTGAGTCTATCATCGTCTCAGGCACTATACATACGTCTTTTGAATTACTTCTCAGACATATGCAGGTTTCCTCACGATGTTTTCCTTCACCGTAAAACACGTGGTGCGAAATCTCTGCCCATAAGTTTTTAGAAAAACTCATTGGTACAGGCCCCGCTGGGCTTCGAAGCTGCGTCACTTGCGTAGCAGGCCCCAGGGTTACCACGGCTTTTACCTATGTATCAAAACATAGATACCCCACCCCATCTACCTCCCAAGGAATTATCTGAGGGTAGTAAATGTTGTATCAGTATAGGTACCCTATAAGTACTATAACGTTACCAATGCGCATGTCACAATTTTCTAAACCGCATTCGGTCAAGTGTGACATTTTATCCACTGTCCGTCATTACGTTTCCCGCGGTTTCAGAGGGAGCTGTCAAAAGTCGCGCGTTTAACCATCACCGGCCAGTAGCACAGTTTGAATTTTGAACATAAAATGTGAGAAAAAGAAAGACAAATTTTCTTTTTTTTTAAATTAAATCTAAAAAATATGAATCATAATGTTACTTACATTTGCCGCGAAAAGTGATTACGACTAATTTAAAAAAATATATTTATAAAATGGCGGCTGAAAAACTGCTATGGCTATCAACGGTTTTGCTACGATTATGGCTTTGTGCTACGGATTTGTGTTACGCCCAGTAAGTATATTATTTATTTTAAAAGATTACATTTTATGATCTACAATTTTCGAAACCGAATAAATTTTAAATTTATAAACAAACAGCCATTTGTTAAGCAGTTACCATAGGCAAAAAATGTATCGCTTGTACTTTCTTAAACCATATTATTTACTAAACATTAATTATCTGCCTGTGTCTTCTTGTAAGATGATATTCTAAAAGCATTTTCACTAATGGAAAGCTGGGGCCTTACCATGAGCTCTTATAGCCATAATAGTTTTACTCTTATTATGAGACAGATGTATTTGACGTGTGACACTGTCACTGTCACACAGCTGAACTAACATTGCAATAAGAGCTCATGGTCAGGCCCCTGCTCTATCCCCCGAAAGCTATACTTACTTACTAATGTTTTAATTAATTATACAAAGTCATTTAATTTTTTTTTTCTCGCGTAACCCTATGTTATAAAATCATTCCTCATGAATTCAGTTAACATAGATACAAAATAGAGAAAATTATAAATATATAGAAACTGGTACCTACATTAATTTAAATAAAACTGGGGTTTCTCGAATCACTCTTTGCTCCTGCACTCGCCGCTAGGGTCCACTTTTACAATCCCTTATAAAATAAGGTCAATACTCAGTCGATATAGTCAACGTTAAAACGTATAAAACCTACGCTGCTTGTGGGGGTTGTTTATCTCAAGCTACGCATTTAGATGTAAATATAGTAGTACTAGACTTTTATTTATGTTAATTTTAATCGACGTTGGTGCATTGAAACTTTGTCCATGGGCTTACATTTTTCAATTGATTATTTTGTATTTTTTAAATTCTATAATATTTTTGAATACAGTAATTACTTACTGAGTTTCTTGCCAGGTTCTTTTCAGTAAAAGCAACCTTCCAAACCTGGCGGTAGCATGTATAATCCTGTATAATTATGTCATTCTGACGATTTGAAAGTACTTTGTAAAAAGTCTGATCGAATAAAGATATTTTTGACTTTGAATTGTCTTTGGGGTACCGTTCGACTTGCAAAATCTTGAAACGGTTCAACCCACTTCATCTGATCTTAATTATATTAATAGCGTAGATAATTTGTGATATAATAAAGTTTTTCTCGTCAGATCCACTCTCCTTACTTTCCAAGACCTGCTACCTGACGACCCTCGGCTGTACGACAAGATGAGGCCTCCGAAGATCAACGACCAGCCAACGATTGTCAACTTTCACGTCACCGTCATGGGTTTGGATTCCATTGATGAAAATTCCATGGTAATAACGATGTACTAGTAGAGCCGTGATGGCCTTGGTGTTTGAGCAATCGCCTGCTACGCAACCGACGCAAGTTCGAATCCCAGCAGAGCCCGTACCAATCAGATTTTCTAAAAAAACTTATGTGTAGTGATTTCACACCACGTGCTTTTCGCACTTGGCGGGTTTTACATTGGTTATTATACTTATAAGTATTTGAAGTATCGATGATTAATGTCCAATTTGAGTCAAAAAATAAATGCCACGAGAATGCCATGAGAACCTTCCAATTTTTTTTGAAGTTGGTTAAGAATATATGGCAAAGTTAAAACAACACCCGCTACTATATAGTACATACTCTCTTGAAATTCTTAACATACATACCTCATAAGGAAATGAGTAACGTTCTTAGAAGAAATATTAAGTATTTTGAATACTTTGAATAGCTACTTGGTGGTTTCCTCAGGAAATTTTGTTTCAAATTGATAATGATATGAAACTAGCCTCTAAACTATTACAGCAAACCTTAAAAAATATAATCTAATAACTAAAAACTTTAATGATATTATATTTATGGGCGCCCAACGTGGGTCTTTCGAAAGTTCCTAGTTGAGCGCCCATAACTAAATTCTGATTTTAACGTTAAAATTTTATAACTCACTTGATGTGTCTCAATTGTAAATATTTCTCAGACATACGCGGCTGACATATTTTTTGCTCAAACATGGAAAGACTTCCGTCTACGGTTACCGGAGAATATGACGTCAGAATATAGGTGAGTAAGGACATAGTTGTAGTGTATTATTATTTAATTGAGCTTTGATCCGAAAAATGAGAAAGAAATAATACTACACAAATAAATAGAGTTGTGGTGGCCTCGGGGCTAGAGCAGTCGCCTGCTACGCAAGCGACGCAAGTTCGAATACCAGAGGCGCCTACACCAATGAGTTTTTCTAAAAACTTATGTGCAGTGATTTCACACCACGTGCTTTACGGTGACGGAAAACATCTTGAGGAAACCTGCATATGTCTGAGAAGTAATTCAAAGACGTATGTCACGTTGGCACTTAATCATACTTGGTTTAAATGTGGGTGTTGTTGTTACAACACCTCTGCCTACCCCTTCTGGGATGGCGTGAACATATTTTAAATTTTGTTACTTATTTTCTAGGTTTCCATTTGGCTTTTAAAATGACTATGTGTTAGCGATTGAATCTATCTTATTTATTTAAATTATATAACTCAAAGTTGACTGACTGACTGACACCTATTTACACGAAAATATACACACACCCGAACACTTGAACACACATACCCAAACATAGTTATTATTATTATTATTAAATATTTGTACATTATTTGTCATACGCCTTGTTTCTTACTCATTTGCCCTGTGTAATTTAATCTAGTTTTATATTTATTTTAAGAGATGTGCTTTTAATTTTAATTTAAATATAAATTTAAATTTATTAATGTATACCAACCGTACAATGGTATATACGCATGCGGTGTTCACCTTTAAGTAATTGTACAGTTAGTTTCATATAAATATTGTCATTTGATTATGTGCATGTAAAAATGTAACAATTGTTGGTGATCCTAATAAATAAATAAAAAAAAATTGTGATCTATCAACGCACAGCCCAAACAACTGGACGGATCGGGCTGAAATTTGGCAGGCAGGTAGATGTTATGACGTAGGCGTCTGCTAAGAAAGCATTTTGATTAATTCTACCAGCAAGGGAATAAAATAGGGGATGAAAGTTTAGGCTCTTAATGAAAAACTTAGGGTATGCTAACACGGGTGAAACCGCGAGGCACAGCTAGTTATAAAGGACAGAGAATTATGTTTATAACACTCTTGTCCTTCAAATAAGGGCTTTAATGTATTGGGCACTGTAGATAATTAAATGATAACCATTTCAAAGGCATCGATTTTCCAAAAGTCATTAAGACTTTCTGCAAATATTGTATGTACTCCATAGTTTATAGGTAATCGTTTTATTTAATGGTGGCTCTACAAATCGATATCTATGGACAAGGCCGTAAGTATGTACAGGTGTCGTCAATAGTTATGAGCGCTCTGCGGAATAGTGGAGTTAACTCTGCATGAATGCACTTGCACTTCGCACCAAGCAAACCCAAGAAAATAATGATTTTCTACCGAATTTCGGTGACGGCGGCTATCTCAACGGGGACCAGCCATCACAGAGATATTGTAGAGCACAAAAGGTGCACTCTTTATTCCCTCACTCATATAGTCCGATGGGAGGCAATCCGACACGACCGGAGAGAGATCAGGCGTAGGACCAACGGCTTAACGTGCTTTCCGAACCACGGGAGTAGAAACACCGCCAACTGCATTTATGGAAAATGAAGCCCAATATTTATCTATTTTTGGGAATCGCACTTGGGACCTCGTGATCGGCAGGCGAACTTACTTGGCTTCATACGAATGTTCAAAACTCGTGGTGTACGTTATGATTGATGATGATGTCTAAGTACAAATTTATAGTTCCATTCAGATTGTCTATTAGCGTACATGTAAATATATGAGGGTAAGCGCCATCTCTCATGCATATCCTGTTGTACCCAAGTATTTGCACTGCGGCGAATAGAATTTCTTACCATATATTTTGTTCAGCAGTTTGAACAGTCGTGGTGGCCTTGAGGTTTGAGCAGTCGCCTGCGACGCAAGTTCGAATCCCAGCAAGGCCTGTACCAATGAGTTTTTCTAAAAAACTTATGTACGGTGATTTCACACCATGTGCTTTATAGTGAAGGAAAACATCGTGAGGAAACCTGCATATTTCTGAGAAGTAATTCAATGACGTATGCAAAGTGTCTAAGACGGCAATGGACTCACCATCTGTCACGTTGGCACTTATTCATCTTCGGTGAAAAGTGGGTGTTATTATTACAACACTTCTGCCTGCCCCTTCAGGGAATACCGGCGTTAGCATATGTATGTATGTATGTATATTTCGTTCCAGGCTCTTGGAGGTGGACTGGTTGAAGCACATGTGGCGGCCGGATTCCTTCTTCAAGAACGCGAAGTCCGTCACATTCCAGACGATGACAATACCCAATCATTACGTGTGGCTATACAAGGACAAAACTATACTCTACATGGTGAAGTTAACGCTCAAATTGTCATGCGCTATGAATTTCCTCATCTACCCTCACGACACGCAGGAGTGCAAGCTGCAGATGGAGAGCTGTGAGTTAAATTCGATTAGATTTTGGAATAAATATACCAGGGAGATCTTTACACTTATTAATCGTCAAAATAGTCAAAAAAAATAAATCTAATATCACATTTTTCTCTAGTAGTGCTCTAGTACTTATGAACATTTATTGAACAAATACATTATACATAACAAGTAGAAAATTTGACTCAATTCGGTGTCTCCTGGAATGTGCCAAGAAGGCTGCTTTTTCCATGACATGAATAGAAGAACGGTCGAAAATGTCACGATACTCGAATTTGTACCAATGTAGGTTTGCTGTATTTCGTTATTACCTATATTACCCACTAAACATTATATTATGTAGGCATCTGTGGTAAGCATATATATTTACTGAGTGAGCATATTATTATCCAATATTAACATGAGGAACATAGCATATTCTTAGCTACTAACCTAAACAGGGGCCAAACCATATTGCAATGTTATTACAGTTGTGTGACAGTGACAGATGTATTCACACCAAATACATCTGTTTCATTATAAGAGTAAAACTATGATGGCAATAAGAGGTTATAGTAAGTCCCCAGGCCGTAAGAGTGTGCACAATGTCAAATTGTATGACCCATTTATTGTTACTTTATTGTCTTCAAACTTCACCGGTTACTTAACTAGACGAAATATTAAATCCTCACGTATCTATTTCTGAAACATCAAATAGGAATATTTTATTTTTATCTCAGCAAAAAACCCAAAAATCTTGGGAAGTGTAGAGATTATAATTAGACACTCCCAGAGTCGCAGTGTCGACGCAACTCGAGAACAAAATAAACGCTGACAGAGAGCCAGCCCCCTCATTGAATTTTATATCAAATAGGTTGTAAATAAGAATGCAGCCTGATAGTAAGCGGTTACTGTGACGCTTAAACACCTAGGTTGCTATAAGCGAGCCTAGTTACCCTCTTGATAAAAAGGAATCACTGTGCCAACATAAAGCAAGAACCGGTACCACTAATTATGGCATACCTAGCAACTTCATTCCATGAGTCGCATCCGACCTTACTCTTCTGGGGTAGTTTTTTGTTCGGCTATGATATCAGGGCGTATTATAAACTTCTTGGCTTTGACGTTTTATTTTAGGGTACCAAGACGAAATGTCAAAGCTCAGAAGCTTTTAATACGCTCTGCTTAAACCGATGATGGCCCCCATGTGTGAAAAACCCGAGGAATGAATATCAATATTCAGAGGGAAGATCCCGAAAGTTCCTCTCTTATACCATAGGCAATGTCAAGCGCATGCATTCATAGGCGCACACTTACGAGCTTCTCATAAGGTTATTCTGGAATTAGCTCAACCACAGTGATTCATGAAGTGGAGGCGCTAGATCATCTTTTAGTCAGATCCTTTATGTAAATTCAAATGAACTCAAAAATGAATTAATTAGATTATTATTTAGACTTTTAATAAAATACTTTCAAATCGTCAGAATGACATGATTATACAAGCCAGTATATGCTACCACCAAACGCGACCAGCTGCTGCCATAGCATACAATTATGAGAACGGCATACTTACGTGCCCTCAGTGTGCACTTCACTGCGAAGATAGGCTACATAAGCCATCTTCTAGCGCTATTTATCCGACTAGGGGTCAAACTGGTCGCCATGGCCGAAATCAATCATCATCGTCATACATGCTACCGCCAGGTTTAGAAGGTTGCTGATACTGAGAAGAACCTGCCAAGAAATTCAGAAATGAAGGCAAGACAGCGGGTCAGGTAGAAATCAAACGGACTCGTACGCTTGTTTGTCACCTATTTAAAAATATACCTATGTGGGCTGTCTTTCTGTTACGTATTTATTTTGTGGACGCGGTGTCGACGCGACTCGAGCACTCTCTCTCACACCACAATGAATGAATAACGAGCGATCAAAGGGCACTTGGACATCTTGGGATACACTCTACTTTTTGTAGGGTGTACGTGCTACAAGGACCTAGATTTTGTGTTGGCAGAGTTGGCCCTTCCATTTTTTTGTTAATACTTACCTACAAACAAGCAGCCGACCTGATGGTAAGTGCTAACTATTGCTCGCTCTTAAGGAATCTACTGGTAGATACATACATACGTATGCTTACGCCTGATCTCTCTCTGGTCGTGTTGGATTGCCTCCCATCGGACTATAAGAGTGAGGAAATAAAGAGTCCACCTGTGTTTGCGCACACGCTTCTGCACTATAATATCTCCTGCCCACATGGCTGATCCTCGTTGAGATTCGCTGACGTGACCAAAATTCGATAGGAGATCATCATCATGCATGTATTCCCCGAACGTAAATAGGTGGCGAGCCTATTGCCAGGCACTAGTTCAGACTCCGGATTGCTACGGATAAAAACAGGGATAAAAACCAATAAAATTAGGCCCGAATCTAAGTAAATTTGGTTCTAAGAATGGAATAGAACCGAGGACCTCGCTCGTGTTCCTTCTCTTTCTTCTCAACTTTCTTCTCAAAACGGTGACTACTCTCGTACTTTCCTTCACGCAGACGCTCGTAAGTGTGAAAGAAAATATTATAGGTAGTTATTTTAGGGCAGCATTGTAAGGAAGCCTGCATATTATGCCTTAGAAGAAAATAGTATATGTATAGAGAAGGCAATTTACTCGCTGACTGTCACGTAAGCTAGAACTTAATCATCTACGGTAAAAAGTAGTTGTTATGTCTTTGCCCGCCCTTTCGGGGACTCTTCCAGGAAGCTTGATCATAAATAAACATTACTCATGCCTTGGTTCCTTGTTAGTACCAACAAAACTCAACGATGAAGCGGTAAAGTTTGTCGACGATACACAGAATCGTCTGAAGAGGTAAAATGTAGGCCGAGTGGCCCTTGAGCGCCGTGGACTCAGCGAGATTTTATCGCATCAGGAGCGTATCGTCGACTTAATGTCGAGTGCTCTATAAATAGCTCCCCGATGACTTTAAGGGTGAAATATCAAGTATTATGCATGATCGAGAAGGTTGAGTGGTCTCCAAGTCTAATGAGAGTTGTAGATGGACTCTTATGATGAAGTAATGGAAGCAGGGAGGTATTTTATGTCGAAAGGTCAAGTTTGAATATGTATCGAAGCTTGGTACGATATAATGTTTCTGTTCTTCGCCAAGAATATAATTCTACGATTTATTAACATGCTGTGCCCCGAGGTTTTACCCGCGTAGGATTAGCATTAAAAACTATGTTATTTTGTGTATTTTTTTCTGAAATATAACTAATTTGACCTACTCTTTGTAAAATTCCGCAGCTACGCCCGTCAAAGTCCCGTTAAAGTGAACGATTTGGCGGAACAAACAGACAGACGGACAGAGATTTTTTAAATAGCTTTTATTTTTATTCTAGTACTTCCGTATATAGGACATACATTGAAATGCATTAGATGCTGTTAATTTGTAATTACCAACACAATTTTTAAAAATAAGTAAGGTAGGTTAATTACATACCAATGTGGCGCGTAGGTACATACATTTTGGTATAGACACGACACGAGTTCAGTCATCACAAATGGTAAGCACTGCTTATCTGCTTATTTGGAATGCACGCCTCTGTTTCCATCCCCGACTTTGTGATTGTCTAACTCCTAAAGACATGTTCGTCATTTCATTAAGCTATCCGGCAAAGGAATGCTTTCAACCAAATTGAAAAGCCTGTAACGTGTTTATGTAACACGGGATGGGGATGCTTTGGCGAATCTTTCATGGGAATTAAAAATAGGTAAACAATGTCGTAGTGACTAGACGAGATACTACTAGGAAAAATTTTAGGAAAATTCAATGTCCTGACCGATTGACATACATACATATGCTCACGCCTGTATTCCCCGAAGGGGTAGGCAGAGGTGTTGTTATCACAACACCCACTTTTCACCGAATTTGATTAAGTGCCATCGTGACAGATGGTGAGTCTATCGCCGTCTCAGGCACTATACATACGTCTTTGAATTACTTCTCAGAAATATGCAGGTTTCCTCACGATGTTTTCCTTCACCGTAAAGCACGTGGTGTGAAATCACTGTACATAAGTTTTTTCAGAAAAACTCATTGGTACATGCCCCGCTAGGATTCGAACTTGCGTCGCTTGCGTAGCAGGCGACTGCTCAAACCCCAGAGCCTGACCGATTGACTATATCATATATCAACGCACAACCTAAACCGCTGGTGCTAGATATTTGAAATTTGGAGAGTGTGTTCTTGGGTTACTGTTTTTTTATATTTATACTAGCTATGCCCTGCGGTTTAACCCGCGTAAACTTCTTTTCATGAGGGGCTCAAAGAATCCTTCTTTTTTAAAAAAATAAAGTTAACTTAAGTTACTCCTTGTAACATTAGCTATCCGCCAGTGAAAGTCCTGTTAAAATCGTTCCGACCGTTTCAGACCTCCAGACTGACAGGCAGACAGAGAAAATTAAAAAAATTGGTTTTTCTAGTTCAATAATTTTGGAATTACAAACGGAAATTTCAATTTTATTTATCTGTATGTATAGATTACCTCTGATATATAATTCTCGTAGCGCAGTGTTTGTTACCAAGCTCCTCCGAAACGGCTGGATCAGGCTGTAAGAAATGTAACGTGTATATCGAGTATACCTCCGAACCCAACCCAATAGTAGGATGTGTGACCGCCCGAGTTCCCTCCGTGCCTCGGAGAGCACGTTAAGCCGTCGGTCCCGGTTGACATTTTTACATCTTTAGAAATCGTTACAGGCCAGTCGGAGGCTTTAGAGAGTCTGACAACTGGTTTAACCCAGACTACCGATTTTCCTCCTACGATCAGATAGTAGTCGCTTAGTATAAAAATAGGCTGAGGCTGAGGCTGAGAATATTTTAGTGAAATCTAACTGACACACAGGCGAATCTGCAGGCGAAAGCTAGTATATCTACAAACCATAGACTGAACTTAGGTAATTTTTTTTCAGTGTCTCATACGACAGACGATCTGATCTTTCAATGGGACCCCGAAGTGCCTCTGGTCGTGGACGAGCATATAGAGCTACCTCAGTTGGAGCTGGTCCAGAACCGGACTGCTGACTGTACCCAGGTTTATTCTACGGGTGAGTTTTAAATGCATACAAACTTTTATAAAGGAGTTCTGCAAAGGGATAATCTTGCAAAGACCTCAGTTTATTAATCAGGATGCCTACAATTAAGGCCTTAAAATTGGGTTCCAAACCGTTATCTATAAAAAACGTATACCTTAAATATTAATTTTACTCTGCTTTTTAGTTGATGTTATGGCGGCAACAGAAATACATAATCTGTGAACATTTCAACTGTCTAACTATGACGGTTCATGAGATACAGCCTGGTGAGGTGACAGACTGACATACAAAGTTTTTTTTTAAATATTGTGTTTGTTTTTATGTACATACCGTACCCACACAATTATGCTTTCATATTATGGATTTATTGAAAAAGTAAAGTGGGAAATCCGTCATGGATAGGCCAACCGCCGCGGGGGCAGCGGAAGGGTTATGCCGGACTTATACCGGCTAAACCCACGGGTGTTCCTCCTCGTCGCTTTTATAGGGGGGGGGGGGGGGGGGCGATCACGTTAGCAAGCTTGCGTTGCCCCCCATATATACTAACTCAACCTACTGATAAAACGTGAACCTCATTGTAAATCCAAACCACCACTAAGTCACCAAGAAATCTCACCATTGAAACAAAGTAATTTTTAGGTTAACGAAACCATTGGTGTCGTATGGTCTTGGTAAATATATCTTAAAGTAGGTTACCATGCTATTTGCAAATAGTAATCGCCTAGATAATAACACTAATCCGTTGATATCAACGATTAAGTCTAGCAAACATATAAAGGAAGTTTATTAGCTTAATCTAGATATGGACTTTCTTAAGCATTGCTGGATTAGGACCAAGGTGATATACCAAAGACATCGTATCTACCTACGCTCTTTTATAGATATCTGTTTTTTTTATTGCTGAGGTGACCATTCAAGAGCTACCCGACCCTCCTGGGAGAGGCAGGTCGGGCTATGTGGGATTTTTACGGCATCAAAACGCCCCGGTGGCAATCCCCCATGCTTACTGCTTAGGAGTACTTCAAGTACCTTGATCGCACTGGTGTCCCCAGGCATTTTGTCAGGGCATATCTCCGGGACAGCTGTGTCGCCGCCCCTGGAGGAATCGCTGGTCCGCGGCTCGGTAGTCACGGCACCCTGCCCGGTACAGGCCTCGCTGGGATTCGAACTTGCGTCGCTTGCGTAGCAGGCGACTGCTCAAACCTCAAGGCCACCACGGCTCTCTGAACATTTTGGACTATTTGCGCTCTTCATTCACAGTAGATGATCCTAAGTGGAAAAAAACCCACATTTCTTATTTGCAGGTAACTTCACGTGCCTGGAAGTGATCTTCAAGCTGAAAAGACGCCTCGGCTACCACCTGTTCAACACATACATACCGACTTGCCTTATTGTTATTATGTCTGTGAGTATGGTTAACCACATGTGTGTGTGTACTTACTTGATTTCTTTATAAATGCGGGTTTTTTTTGCCCCGCGGTATCACTCGCATAGATTTAGTTCTATACAACATATCGGTTTAAAGTTGACAAAGTTTCATACAAACCTATTTTATCCCCTTGGGGGTAGAATTAATCAAAATCCTTTCTTAGCGAATGCCTACGTCATAACATCTATCATCATCTCCCTGGCCTTATCACAACATTGTTGGGGTCGGCACTTGATTCAACCCGATGTGGCTGATCACCTGATTTTTATACGAAGCGACTGCCATCTGACCTTCGCAACCCCTTTTACGAGGAAAATCTGTGATCTGGGTTAAACCAGTTGTCAGACTATTTTAGGCCTCCGACTAACCTGTAACGATTGCCAAAGATGATAAATTGACAACCGGGACGGACGGCTTAACGTGCTCTCCGAGGCACGGAGGGAACTCGGGCGGTCACCCATCCAATTACTGGCTAGGGCTAGGGTTGCTTAACTTCGCTGATCGAATGATATGCGCAATAGAAACTGTGCCACGAGCTCCTCCACGGCTTTTTTTTCATGAAGGACTATTTATTGTTATAGAAATTGGGATACTCGTAGAATGATTAAAAACTAACATAACTAAAAAAACGTTAAAAATATAATCTTATAACTAAAATATATTATTAGAAGGAGTCCCTGTAGGCAAGGTTCCGAAGATACTGGCAGCATTCCCCCTTTGGATGGCAAGACTAATTCTTTTACCGAGGTAGTTAGGTTCATAAATGACCTTCAATGAAGGTTGTCCCTTAACCCATATATATTTCTTTTCAATTTTGAAGTGGTCTATCGCTGTGGCATTCAGGAAGGTGGAATTGATGATGGTGATTATTAATAAATAACTTCTGTCCCCAGTGGGTGTCGTTCTGGATCAAGCCAGACGCTGCGCCGGCGCGGGTCACCCTCGGCGTGACGTCACTACTGACACTCTCCACCCAACACGCCAAGTCCCAAGCGCAGCTACCACCCGTCTCATACCTTAAGGCAGTCGACGCTTTCATGTCTGTCTGTACAGTGTGAGTATTATGTGAAGTCACGAGTTATAAGCACTGACCTTGACCAGACTATATCAAACATCCTGCTTCCTATAATTTTCAGGTTCGTGTTTATGGCCCTCATGGAATACTGTTTGGTGAACATAGTCCTTGGTGATGGAGGCAAGCCTAAGGTAATGCTAATCAGTATCAAGACGAGTAATGTCTGAAAATCTATATCTAATAAATAAAATTGAAGTGTCTGCTTGTAAATCCAAAATAACAGCTTTTCACTAGTAACTACCTACAGTGTATCAAATATTTTTTAATATAAATTTAAATGGTAATATTGATTATATCAATAAATGGTACAAAAAACTAATTACAAGTAGAAAACTTGGCCCAAATTGGTGTCTCTCGGGATCGTGCCAAGAAGGCTGGCAGCATTGCCACGTTGAATAGCAATGCTGATTCTCTGAGCGAGAAAAGCCTCAGCCCGCTTGTCACGAGAAGCTTGTACCAGACGACGTGCAACCTCTTTGAAAAGTTGATGAGCAACTGTGACTGGACCCCAAGGCCCCAGTCACAGTTACATAAAAAACTTTGACTATAAGAGGAATTTACCAGGACAATAACGAGTGCGAGGGTCTCTTCACTTCACTTCCTATTTAGAGCTTCTGCTGGGTTGCCACAATTTCGCCAGTGTCAATACAAGAACGGAAACGTCAGGCGCACGTACGCTAATTATCCGGTGCATGAACAAAATTCATGAGCTTAGTCTGGACTTGCACCCGTGTGTTATTGACAGTACCTACCTCAGAACGCCGGATCGAACTTCGACAAAAAAATCCAATAAGAAGATCGAACTACTCATGGAACCTCTTGGAATAAACTTACATTCATTCAGACAAAACCATAAACTGGTACAATTATTGAAGCCTTTTTCCATTAAACAAGTTTTTACGTTTTAATATTTATAAACAGCCTGAATATCAAGCTCAAAACAATCTGGAACTAGAGGTTATCATGCAAAGATAATAAGTTGTTCATTTCATTATTTACTTACGTACGTTGCTTGAAAGATAACGTGGTGTAGACATGGAATATAAGTAGTGGATTCTAGAAAGAGAGTGAGTAAAAAATACTTTCGTTAGAGGGATCCAGACTACAGGCAGCTTCTGTGAAATTACATATGGAAAAACCAATAACACTCTGCCCTACAGCAGGATTAAACCCATGGCTCGTTTTCTGCAGGAGCGACAGACAGACCAAACGCTACGTTCCTTATTTTTGGAGTTGTTTTTCGCAAATTGAGCTCCGGGAGCTATTGATGGCGAGACTAATTGAAGCTTCTAGCTAAGCAAAAAGCTTTTTAGCAACATAGTTAAGGGGCGCCCCACTCGGTCGGCTCGGACTTCGGCTTAGGGCATTGCTGGTGGGCTAAGCTAGGGAGATTATGATCTTGTGTAACTAATAAGTAGCTAAAAACTAATTACAAGTAGAAAACTTGGCTCAAATTGGTGTCTCTCGGGATCGTGCCAAGAAGGCTGGCAGCATTGCCACGTTGAATAGCAATGCTGATTCTCTGAGCGAGAAAAGCCCCAGCCCGCTTGTCACGAGAAGCTTCTACCAGACGACGTGCAACCTATTTGAAAAGTGATGATCTTGTTATTTCTGAAATAAAAGTTGCCCAGATCGGGAGCTTGCGTTTTGCATACATACATATTATGCTCACGCCTGTATTCCCCAAGGGGGTAGGCAGAGATTTTGTAGTAACAACACTTTTTCACCGAAAATAATTAAGTGCCAACGTGACAGAGTTTATCGCCGTCGCAGGAACTATACATACGTCTTTGAATTTCTTCTCAGACATATGCAGGTTTCCTCACGATGTTTTCTTTCACCGTAAAGCACGTGGTGTGAAATCACTGAAAATAAGGCTTTAGAAAAATTCATTCATTCATTAAGGCCCCGCTGGGATTTGAAACTGCTCAAACCACAAGGCATACCTTTAAATTCATTTTCTGTTTCAGGACGCTGCAGAGGCCGCTAAAGCCAAGACCAGAGCCATCAGCATCGACCGCTTCTCTCGCGTGTTCTTCCCTCTTCTCTTCTCCGTTCTCAACGCCACCTACTGGATACAATTCGCACAGTACATCTGACTGACTCTATAATCCTGGATCTTCACTGGGTTTTCAAAGTCTTTGGTTTAATGCTTGCTGGTTCAATTTAGTAGGCATTTAGTAGTTGAGATGTTCACTGGGATTTTTTTTGTTTAATGCTTCCTGCTATATATCATACTTATATCAGCCATGTGATGGAACCCGTATGTTTTATTTACCTACTAGTTGTGCCCCGCAGATCCACACACGTAGACTTAATTTCATGGGCTTCGACCCCTTTTTTACAGTAAGTTAATCTTTGTACCATCAGATCGGACGATAGAACGAAAAAAATAATTTTTACTGTCCTTTTTACGTAAGTTTCGCATATGCTTTCGGATATACTTATTTAGTGAAAAGCTTAATTATTTTTTTATCTCTTTAGATTACGTAAGTATAACGCCACATAGTTCGCTACTTGGTGCATTGCTATATGTAACCATGGTGCCCGATAAGCTGGAGACCCTGATTGGTTTGACTGCTTAATGATGTTTCTAAGCCAAACATACTGGTAGCTTAATTATAACTGATCCCTAAATATTCCATTTCATCAAAATTTTGCGTAGGTATTACTTGCTGAAGCCAGGCAATGAGGGTGCTGGGGGGAACAAGGCCCTTTGGTTGTTCAACAGACTTGTACTTACACACTGGGTAGAGACGTTGTCTCTTTCTTTTCAAAGGAGATTATGTTATACTCCTTCTGACCTTCTCACAAGGTACTCTTAAGGCAGAAAATGTGGAACATAATGACGAAGATTATGGTACCACCGTGCCAGAATTGGAAAACTATAATTATGCATAGGTTTAAAATGTCCTAATACTGAAATGTCTCTCAAACTAGCCTCATTAGTCTAGTGAGGTCCTGAGTCCGATCCCCGGGTAGGGAAAAGTGTTATTGGGTAATCTGCAATTTCCCAGTAGGGCGGCTATTGGGAAATTGCTGGTTAAATTTGAGTCTGCATAAGTGCCCGGTTAATAATGGCCATACACAAGCCCCCTATTACATGGGACTGATGAAAATAGAATAGAATAGAATAATTTATTTACATGAAATATGGTTACAAAAGATGTTGTTTAAAATAAAAGGTACATAGCATATTTCACCCATTTTGGGCATTAATTATTAATAAAATGTTAACATTTTGTCTGCAAACAACATGGCTCAAACCACGCATATTATTTTATTTATATAATACTATATTTTAATAATTTTTAGGTACTTTAGTAGATATTGCACATTGACTATATTAATTATATAATATTATATTTATTACTTTAGGTTTTATAGAATCCGTAAGGAATTCTGAAATACGATAGTAACATTTTGAGGCTAGGTAGTTATACAAGGTAAGTTTGAATTTTTTTGTACGTAATGATTTCCATATCTCTGGTAAATTATTATAAACTGTTTACATTCTGTAACTATTTCTAGAAAAACATTGGGTTTGTGAGCTTGGTACTGTTAATTTATTTGGGAATCGTGTATGTTGGAAATGTGGGTGTTACTATAAGTACACCTCTGCTTAGATGCCTACCCATTTGGGGAATACATAAAATTATCAGTCCGGGGACTGCATTGGTACCCGGTGAATCATAGCCCTACAACGACGAGGACGCTCAAATTTAAGATGAACTCGACTTTGAGTGACGTTTCAGTATAATACAAGCAATTAGATATACCTACAATTATCTCATATTGTTTATTGTTCGTTGTGTCTAGAATCTAGATAGCACATAGGGTATGGGAAGTATAAGAATGCACGCGAAATATTACCACAAAGAATCCATATTTATTATTACGTCCTTACGCTGGTCACAATTCATACTGCAGTATCCGCTTAGAAAGAGAATTATACTAAACATATTTATTGTTTATAACAAACCTTAAACAATATAATCTAATAACTAAAATATATATTATTAAAAACAGTCCCTGTAGGCAAGGTTCTGAAGATACTGGCAGCATTCCCCCTTCGAATGTCAAGACTAATTCTTTTTCCGAGGTAGCTGCCAGCTCTTCGGTCTCCTGTGGTGTTGACTAACCTTTTTGTTATTTCTTTAAAAAGCCTTATAGCGAGAAATGATTATAGTTTATTTAACAACAACCCGCGTAGACTTTCATTTGCCCGCTGATCACTAATATTTTAATTAAAAAAAGTAGCTAAAGTTACTCCTGTAACATTAACTATCTACCAGTGGAAGTCCCGTAAAATCGCTCCAGTCGTTCCGGAGAGTAGCCGGAACATACAGACAGATATATTTAAAAAAAAATTAGGTTAGTAACGTACATACTTCCATAGGTATGCGTTTAGTGAAAATCTATTAATTTGAAATTAAAAACGGACAATTCAAGTGTGTGTATCTTGTATAGATTATGAAAAATACGTAATTAAATCATGTTATTGTGATTGAGAAAGTTTTAAGACATTTTATAAAGGCTCTTAACCTTATTTTCCTTATTATTAGGGGTCAATTTTATCGTTCTATCTAAATCCAAGGTCAAACCCTACCTAATCATAAAACAAGTTTCATATTTGATAGACCCTGAACTATTTCGCGTGCAAATACAAATCATTAATTTAGTATGAGGATGTAAACATAAAATAAATACTCAATTGTTAACTTATGTGTATCAACATATATAACTTACTTATAATATTATGTTATTTTCAAGTTAAAAGCAATAAATGTATGTTTCGTTATTATTTGTTTAATTAAAATTCACCTTTCCCGATACTACGAACAGATACTAAGAGCGTATTAAGAACTTTTGAGCTTTGTCGTTTCATTTAAGTATTGTCAACGCTAAGAAGTTCTTAATGGGCACTTCTTAAATTATCATAGCCTATGATCGTTTAAACGGGGGGCCAACCCCCCGGCCCAAGAACCTAAGATTGAATTAAACAATCGTTCAGGCAAAGAAACAAAACTCTTCAGGTTTTTAATATTAGATATATGTATGTAAGACAAAGTTTGAATAACTTACCCTTACCATGAGCTCTTATTGCCATGATAGTTTTACTCATATTATGAGACAGATGTATATGACGTGTATACATCTATCACTGTCACACAGCTGAACTAACATTGCAATAAGAGCTCATGGTCAGGCCCCAAGTCCTGGATGATGTTAATTTGTCTATAACAAAACATCATCCTCGCTAGTAGAAACGATATAAACTGTACGGGAATGACATAATATGTCACGTGACTGATTAATGACGTGTCCATAAATTTTTTACCGTTACGAAAACGATCTCTAATTTTAAGCAAATAGTCCGAGATTTCAAAATCGTACGTAGTTAAACTGTATGGGAATGACATAATATGTCACGTGACTGATTAATGACGTGTCCATAAATTTTTTACCGTTACGAAAACGATCTCTAATTTTAAGCAAATAGTCCGAGATTTCAAAATCGTACGTAGTTTCTGCTTGAAGGGAATGTAGACCTACCCAAACAAATTGAACAACTCTAGTACTATGGCCTTCGAGCAGGTACTTGGGATCGAAATGAAATTATATAGTCTTAGTATATATGCATACCACAGAGAATCTCTATAGCGCGATTCACGATTAGCGCCATCTATCGGCATTGTTATATACTACTACTCTAACCTACTTGGCTTGTACACAAATAAAGGCATAATCAACGACGCGATGTTTTATTGTACTTGTTATAACGTATCACCTTGTTTAATTAATTAATAGCATCACAAGTGTTACGCGGATTATCGTCGAGAAAGATGATCCGAAAGGCATACATAGATAGCTGAGTAGGTACGAGCCGTGGTGGCCTTGGCGGGGCCTGTACCAATGAGTTTTTCTTAAAACTTAAGTGAAGGTGAAGGAAAACATAGTGTGGAAACCTACATATGACAGTGGTTCCAAAAGCCACCTTCGATCTAACGATTAAATTTGAGGGATCACGAGCGTCCCATTGACACGTTCCAGTAAAAATAATTATGAATTCCAAAGAGTCGGGAATACGCTCGTGGTTTGAAAATAAATTTAAAAAACGCTACGAGAAATCAGAAAGAAAAGATCAGCAAATATTAATTATAAGATCTTGTAATAAGTAATTGGAATAGAAATGGTCTGGCTCAGTATCACTACAGATACCGTCACGAGATAAGAGCGCTCAGCGACAAACGGGCGTAACTTCGCTTGTGTTATTCGCGTCGTGCTTACAGACAGACAGCATCTGGATAAATTGTATAATATTTTTGAAAAGAGTAATTACTGAGTTTCTTGCCAGGTTCTTCTCAGTAAAAGCAACCTTCCGAACCTGGCGGTAGCATGTATAATCCTGTATAATTATGTCATTCTGACGATTAGAAAGTACTTTGTAAAAGTCTAATCGAATAAAGATACTTTTGACTTTGACTTTGACTTTGAATGAGTACTGTAGGCCTAGACAAGGTCCACTCTCGCGAAATGACATAAATCACGTGACATATGTCATTCCCATACATTTTGTATCGTTTTGAAGCGTGAGAATAATGTTATTTTGTCTACAGGCCTTGAGCATTCAATGTCAACGCTCATAGCTTGTGACGGCACCCACAAACGAGCATGTATACTATCAAAGTTTCTGACGGTGAATGGAAAGTACGTATCTGTTTAGACAAAAATAAATAGACAATATGTTTTTTGTCGTAAAGTAGAATAGTGCCTTTGGTAAACGTGCCGTATTCAATACCAAGGTTTATTTTACTGCGATTTTTGTTTTTATGACTCAATTAATCAAACCCGTGTAACTACATTTATAACACATTTGCTCGTAAAGGGTCTCTTGTCTCACCAATGTCAATATCGTATTATATCTCATTACGTAGTAACTTGTGCGTTATTGTAATGTTAAACACACGGTGTATCACGATGCTCCGTCTAAAATTTTAAATTTTAACAAAGAGTTTTTATGTCAGAAAAGTGATCAACATTTTATGAATAAATTTTAATTTGGGAGATAAATATTAATTTGTATGCTCACACAATACCAGAAGGGTCCCCGAAGGGGTAAGCAGAGGTATTGTAACAACAACACTCACATTTCACCATTCGGTGAAATGTGTGCCAGCGTGGCAGATGGTGAATTGATCACCGTCTCAGGCAATATACATACGACTTTGAATTACTTCTCAGACATATGCAGGTTTCCTCGCGATGTTTTCCTTCACCGTGGTGTGAAATCACTGCACATAAGTTTTTAGATAAAACTCATTGGTACAGGCCCCGCTGGGATTCGAACTTGCGCCGCTTGCATTGCAGGCAACTACTCAAACCCCGAGGCCACCACGGCTGCACATATTAACTGCCTCGTTGGTCTAGTGGTTAGTATGTTCGCCTGCTGATCACGAGGGGGTTCGATTCCCGGGTCGGGTCAAAAATGTATATTGGGTTTTCCGTCAAGAAATTCACAATAAAATGCTCGGAGTTTGGAAGTTGGTGGTGTTTCCACCCCCGTGCCTCGGGGCGCACGTTGCACCGTTGGTCCTACGCCTGATCTCTCTCCGGTCGAGTCTGATTGCCTCCCATCGCATCGAGAACACCTGTGTTTGCACACACTTGTGCACTATAATATCTCCTGCGCACATGGCTAATCCTCGTTGAGATTAGCCGCCGTAACCGAAATTCGGTAGGAGATCATTATATTATTACTCATATTGAATCTAAGCAGAAAAAGAATAATTAATTCCATTGTTATTGCGTATGGCTAGAGAATAGTCAAAGCAATAAACATTATTCCATGTCTTTGAACTGCACTAAAATTACTACAACTTGCGTCGACCTACTCGCAATTACTTAGATACTAATAGTTTTTAAACTTACTAATTGTTTTGACTATTCTCTAGCGACCACACGCAATAACACTGGAAGGAATTATTCTCTGTTACAATAACCACGGTAGTATTTTTTTCATTTCTGTACAACCTAACATGACCGAGCAATATACCAAATAGAAATTAATAGAAATTATACAACGTTAGGTGTAGAGTGTCGACGAACGCTGAATATATTAAGTTTGCCTCTCAATTCAATTCAGCGACATCACAGCGAAATAATAACTAATTATGTAAAGTACTTAATTACATATCTTGATAATATAAATTAGATAAGTTGTTATCAAATATGTTCTTCGCAAATGAATCAGATAAAACTACTGACATGACTTGTTAGACAAGTTAAATAAACTTGAAATCACATCGCAGACAGAACGAAACGTAACGTATGTTATTAACATTAGTTACGTTCAGAACAACATGACGACTGGTCATTCAATGAGCTTACTAAACCGATTTTGTCAATCAAAGCTAACAGATTTATATCAATGAATCAAATGCTCATAAATTGATAAAAATAACGATTCGGTTCCAGCCCATTCAAATGAATAGATAAGATAGCGGTTCAAGTTCACGGTCGCAGAGCAAGCATTTCGAATGCACGGTGTCATTTTTGTCAAACTGTCAGTCAGTCGGTCACTGGATGACATTCCGTTTGAACGTGTGTGTCAAGTCAATATTTCCGCCGGCAGCGTGCGAGCAATTTGCATGAAATCGCGTTTATTCAATTACACTTTATCTATCTTATTACAGCCATTCGGCTGTTGTGTGACGAGTGGGGACATGGCTAACAACGACTGGACACAGCGAATGAAAGCCAGGCGTCAGGAATAAAAAAAATTGAGAGCGCGCGCGAGTTGTGTCTATCAAGTCAACAAGTCTTTGTTTGTTTTTGTGTGTTTATATTTGCAAATATCGTGCGAAATGAAAGTGACAACGAGTAAAGAGGAAACCTCGGATGATGAGTCGGGACTCGGGTACCAGAACACTTTGGTAAGTGACCTTTTCGTAGACACTTTCTATTTTCTAGAATATTATGGACTTAGCCGCGCCGGGTGTATGTGCGAATTGCATTTAGCAAACATTGCACATAATTTTTTAATTTAACCTTTAACATAAGCAAAAAAATCTGCTTATATTATCTTTTCCTTACAGTCTATGTAAGATTACTGAAGATAAAAAAACAATGGCCAAAAAAAAAATTTATCTAAAGATATTACACAATCTTCATAGAGTAAATAATTTCTCAAAACCTTCTTAAACCTTAACTTATATATATTCAGAAATATTTATAATATTTTTTTCCACATTTTCACATGTACTATTTATTATAATATTTGTTTATTTAATTTTGATCCCAGTCAGTTTGAATCAAAATTATTTGTTGCAGATTTCAATTAATTACAATAGCTATATTACTAAAACAAACTTACCATAAATTAACAAACTATTTATAGAAATAAAAAAGTATATTGATAATATTATTCCAGAAACAAACACAAAGTATTCAATACTAATAATGTTTTACTGAACTGCTTGTGATTATAATTGTTTCTCTTCATTTAATAAATTATTTTAAATCCACACTGCTATTATAGAGGAAACATTTGTATTTTTGTCTGTATGTTTGTAATGAATAAACTCAAAAACTACTGTGACAATTTCAAAAATTCTTTCACCATTGTATAGCTACATTATCAGCGGGTAACATAGGCTATATTTTATCCCGGTACTCCCACGGGAATGGGAACTAGGCGGGTGAAACTGTATGCAACCGCTGGTATTTAATAAGAACTTGTATTAAATACAAAAAAAATTATGTAGTTTCTAGATTTTCCATGAAATTATGTAAAATATTCTCAATGATCAATAGTTTACTGAATTCCATTGTGTCATATACATAAATAACACTATTTCAATGACGTGTTTTGTAAGTAGTAGATATTACCAGAACTAAAATCATTTCCTACAAATTCCATTAATTTATTGATATCTAATATGTTATACTCTAAACCGGCTTTAACTATACATATATATATATATATATATATATATATATATATAATAAAATCTTATTTCAGACGCAACTCTTTAAAGCCATTTAATTTATAGCTTTGAAACTGTCATAATAATGTTAATTTATTCAAATCGTTTCTGGGAATTTCTGTGTTATTCCTAATATATTCATAGACTTATTTAATCTGTACTTAATACTTAATATACTAAGAAGGAAATGTTTGTTTGTTTCGTTGTAACAAAATAAGCTCTGAATGTCCAGCCAGAGTTGATTTTGAAAAATTTTCCACTATTAGTAATGAAAGGCAAGGCAAGTACTTTGTTTGACCCAATTTGGCCATTTCTTTAGTACATTCCGCAAATTATATTAAATCTATACTAATATTATAAAGAGGAAAGGTTTGTAAGTATTTTTGTAACAAATTGGCTCAAAATGTACCAGACCGACTTCAAAAAATTTTTCACCATTAGTATGCTGCATTATCACTGATTAATATTGGCTATATTTTATCCACATTCTCCCTCAGGAACGGGAACTATGCGAGTTTATTGGTAAAATACTAAGGCTCTTTATAAAGTTAATATAATAATATCTTATCACTACAAAACAATATCCATAACATTTAGGAAATACTTAGACAGAATAAATGAGATTGTACATACATACATACATATGCTCACGCCTTCATTCATGCTCACATTCATGTATCTCTTCATACACTTTCTTCGGTTACAAGTGCTCCGAATTTGACTTTTCTGAAAAATACTATTAATTTGGTCATAGTAGTTCTTTGGACGCCCTCTACCGACACATCCGCTCACATTCGCTCTATAAATTTATTTCGTTAATTGATTGATATTGATAAAGAGATTGTAAGTATATTATCTGTTTTTTCCAATTTAAAGTTTAGCAACATTGTCTCAAAATTGCAAACTTCTATAAAAATACCAGGGCAAGATTAACCCCATCCGGCCCCTAAGCAATGCAAATCCCTTTACTCTTTAGTTACTTTTCAAAGTATATATACGAAAAGTGAATGTGGATGAAGCGAAAGAAGTATGTAAGGGTCGTAGCATGTCGCAAATGGTGGTCTCTGCCTACCACCATGGGATACAGGCGTGGGCATATATATTTATTTATATCCGACAAGTGGCTCATGGGGCCCGTTACTCCGCCTAATTAACCAACTTCGAAAAAGAAGGTGGTTATCCAAGCAAACTAGTTTATAATATTAATGTGATTATCTAAGTCTTTGCTACATAGCTCAAACAAAAATAATCTTTTAAGTCCAGAACAATGTCCTCTATCACTTTACAATTTTAAAGAAGTTTTCAACACTATTCCTCTACATTAAGGTTCAATATTGCGCTTTATTTATTGCTAATCAGTATTTTTATTTGTTTGGGAACTGTTATAATCTTATGTGAATATGAATTGACACTAATGTGTGTTGATAAACTTTATTGTTTTGTATTATTGAACTTTAATTGTTTGCAGTCCTACGAATATTATAAACATGTTATAAAAGTTAGTATGTATATATGTTTGTTACTCTTTCAAGCAAAAATTACTAAATGGATTTTAATGAAAAACATAACAATAATATAGTTTATACATCAGTATAACACAACACATTTGTATATATAAAAATAATTGCTGTTCGTTAGTCTCGCTTAAATTTGAGAATGGCTGGACCGATTTGTGTAATTTTGATCTTGATATATTTATGAAAGTTTAGGGAAAGTTTAAACGGTGTAAAACATAAATAATAAATAAAGGAAAAGGTGATACGATGTTCACCGAGTCAACTAGTAGGCTATAAATATTTTGTGTGAATTGCCGGTCGTGTCGGATTGCCTCCCATCCCACTATGAGAGTGAGGGAATAAAGAGTGCACCTGTGTTTGCACACACACTTGTGCACTATAATATCTTCTGCGCACATGGCTGATCCTCGTTGAGATTAGCCGCCGTGACCGAAAAAAAAAGGAGATCATAATCGCGCGAAAAAAAATGTGGTTTTTGTTTAACTGTGTCCAAAAATACCGGTCTATGTTTATCGATGCTTTATTGTAAACAACATCCTGGTGCAAAGTTCTGCTATAACCTGGGATAGGTTATAGCTCTTCCTTATTATCCTTCGTGGTTATCATCTTCCTCTAAGTTTGACTTCCCAACCTCACAAGGTCGACAACAACATTACGTTAATTCCATTTTGATATTAATTTTAATTGCCTCGTTGCGTTGGTCTAGTGGTCGCGAACACGAGGTCTTGAGTTCGATAATTCGATCCCGGTTAAGGACACTAAGCTTTTACATATGCGAAGCATTTCTGGCGACATGTTGGTGTACTACAAGTACTCCTCTGTCGCGGGGAATACAGGCGTTAGCATATGTATATATACTCTTATTTTCAGTCGATTTCACATTTCCAAGGTCGTGAGCATCAAAGATACTTACTATTTTCTTATTTCACAAGCCGTCACGAGATATGAACGCTGAGCGAAAATAGTTGGGTTACTGCGTATGTTTTTATTCGCCTTGCGTCACACATATAGACAGAGTCAGGCTCATAAAATTCCACTGCCACACACACAAAAAGACCACTGCATTCAAAATTCACAATATCTTTGATTAGACTTCTTACAAAGTACTTTCAAATCGTACAAAAATACATTAAACAGGATTACAAATGTTATCACTGGATTCGGAAGGTTGCTTCTGTTGAGAAGAACCTGCCAAGAAATTGAATAATTACCCTTTTAAAGGTTCTTATTCAAGGTTATATCATAACCGTGAGGGCCCGAAATCTAAAGGTTCCGCAGACAGACAGACACGGAGACATAATTTTAAAGCTGGTGCATAAGGAACCCTAAAAATTTGTGTGACATTGACAGTGGCTTTGATCATTATTAATATCTAATCTGATTAGTTATCAACATGAATTTTATTCCTTGCACGATAGCGGCGGAGTCATGTGCTTTGATAAACCTGCTGTTTTTATGAACCAGGAAGTAATTTTGTTGTGTGATCATGCTCATCTCTAGCAAAGGGAAGTTCTTCCAGTCAGACGGGTGTCATGTCTGGGGGACCGTGACTTCAATTATCCTAGTTGGAAACTTGTATTTATATTGCAATGCGCTCGAAAACTCTCATTGTGCGATTTAGATTCTCGCGTATTTGTACTTATACATTGCAATTGTTAGCGAGTAGCGCCATCTATGTAGCGTGTGGAGAAACGCTGCTATACGATCCAGTACTAAGCAGAGCTTGTACTAGACCAGACTCAAATATAATACTTTGTAAAGACGAATTCATATCACATAAATGATTGTTCGCAGGAATAGAACCATCGACACCTAGGCAGGTAGGTCACTCGACTAACGGTTTTGTCATGTGACGTGTGTAAACTGTTACTATCACACAATGCAACTATAATGTTATGGATAATGTTCATGATAGTTGTTGCATATGTATATAAAATAGAACGTTGTGTTTGTTTTTATCAGTGATATGCCATTAGAATTGTGGAAACACTCTACATTTTAACAATTTGTGTATCTTTAGATTAGAATCATTAAGAGGAATTTTCGAACGTGTCAAGGGCCGTGACCGTTACGACTGCGTGCATACCTTTCTGCAACTCCACCTTACGTGTTCAAAGTACTTGTATACTATAATATTGTACTACAATAAACGTTCTGCAAGTTGACCCCGGACTCCTCATTTCACAATTGTAACTATTGCTTAGGATAAATGGTAAAAACTAATTTTGAGAAGAGCAATTGTTGAGTTTCTTGCCGGGTTCTTCACAATAAAAGCAACCTGCCGAACCCGGTGGTAACATTTATAATCCTATACCTACAATGTATTCTTTTCTGACGATATGAAAGTTTGCAAGAAGTCTAATCATATAAGGTAGTTTTTTTTCAAATAAAGATATTTTTGATATTGATTGTATGTTGGACGTCCGTAGATTTTTAAGAGCATTGCGTACTCGATACGCGAATGAAGTCATGTGTAAAAGCTAGTAAATTAAACTCGGTCACTACATTAGGAAGTCGGTAGTTATTATGCAGCACAACGCAATTCTCTGCAATATTTTTATACGTTGCATTTTTGTGCAATTCTTTTGTTTTGTTGTATAAATGCAGGATGTACCTGACGACTAGTGATAGGCCATAACATAATAAAATATCAGAATAACAAACAAGAGCCGTGGTGGCCTCGGGGTTAGAGCAGTCGCCTGCTACGCAAGCGACGCAAGTTCGAATCCCAGCGGGGCCTGTACCAATGAGTTTTTCTAAAAAACTTATGTACAGTGATTTCACACCACGTGCTTTACGGTGAAGGAAAACATCTTGAGGAAACCTGCATATTTCTGAGAAGTAATTCAAAGACGTATGTATAGTGCCTGAAACGGCGATATAATCACCATCTGTCACGTTGGCACATAATCATCTTCGGTGAAAAGTGGGTGCTGTGATTACAACACCTCTGCCTTCCCCTTCGGGGAATACAGGCGTGAGCATATGTATGTATGTAATAACGAACAAAATCTTTGCTAGTGGGCGAAATATAATTGAAATGCAGCTCCGTAATAACGATTTATATTGAAAAACGCACCAAATAAAATTAATACAGAAATTTGTGTTGTACATGTAATGGCGGCAAGAAGAGATGAGAGAGAGCGAGCTCATAGACAACACGAAGTAGCAAAAAATGTACATAGACGAAACAAGGAAACAGTGAGGCGATTACATTCTAGTGAACTAAACAATGCAAAGATGTAAAATATATATTGAACAGTTATGTATATTTTTACCCGACTACGGCGAACAAATAGGAGGGTTATAATTTTGTATGTAGGTATGTATGTATGTATATTCATAATATCTCTAAGACCTCCAAAACAACTAATCATAATTTGACAAATGAGTTGACGTTTGATGCGTCTTGATTGGCCGCTGGTCATGCTAATATTATAAAGAGGAAAGGTATGTATGTATGTTTGTAACAAATTGGCTCAAAAAGTACTGACGGATTTAAAAAAATCTTTCACTATTTGAATGCTACATTATCACTGATTAATATAGGCTATATTTTATCTCCGTACTCCCACGGGAACGGGAACTACGCGGGTGAAACCTCGTGACGCCCTCTAGTAGTAGAGTATAACTGTAAGTAAGTAGACCGCGAAGCATAATGCATTCCTGCTTATGCTTCGACTGAGGAATGTGTCCTGTGCCAGGCCAGACAGGCTAAATATTCAGAATTTCCAATGACGAAGAAAATTTACATTTGAAGCGATCTAAATAAATATCAACACACGAAAACTAGTCTTCAAGCAATTCATTGAGTTAAGAATATTTTTCTAGATACTATCAGAATTTCAAAGCATTGTTTTCATCATCATCGCCCTAGCCTTATCCTATACATTGTTGGGGTCAGCACTTGATTCAACCCGATGTGGCTGATCACCTGATTTTTATACGAAGCGACTGCCATCTGACCTTCGCAACCCCTTTAACGCATTCACTGCTAGAGCTAAATAACAAGTCATTACCCTGTGCTACACAATCGGACCTTACACCAGTGCGTCAAACGCATATCGTTGTACGAATACGCTTTCGCTCTGTGCTAGAACCTCAACATAGCGTCCACGTAACACATTCCCCAGTGCTATTCGGCGCTTCTGCGCGTTTGAGTATTGTTATGGCAGGTCATAAAACACTCGCTTGTTTACGACAGGCAATTAAAACATGCGAAAAGGAAAAGGGTCGGTACATATCCACCTACCTACCTAAGCTCTACCTGTGTAATTGGTTTTGATATGTTCACCAAATTTCATGTAGGCAAATTCCGTATCTGTTCTATATAACAAGGTGGGTAAGGGCCCTTACAATTTGGTCCTATTTAAACAATAGACGCGCAGAGTCGGCTTTAGCACACAGTGAAGGCACAGAAATGTGTATGGACTCACATAAGCGTCGTTAGCATATAGGAAAGTTCGGATAAACGGCTAGGCTTAGGGTTGCTTAACTTCGCTGATCGAATGATATGCGCAATACCAGGTGTGCCACGAGCTCCTCCTGTATCTCAATAAGATCATTGACAGTTTTAAGAAAATGTAATCTGTATGTCTGCTTCCTCTTCACGGCTGAGAAATTAAATATCGTGAGGTAACCTTAAACTCAAAAATATCTTAATTTGATTAGACTTTTAACGAAGTACTTTAAATCATCAGAATGACATTTATACAGGACTACCCTGTGCCCCGCAGTTTCACCCGCGTAGACTTTAACTTCATGGATATCCCGCGGAGCCCTATTTTAATTAAAATTAGCTTATGTAACATTAGCTATCTACCAGTGAAAGTCCCGTTAAAATCGGTCCAACCGTTTCGGAGATTAGCTGGAACAAACAGACAGACAGACAGAGAAAAAAAAAAACGTTTTTTCTATGTCTGTACCGTATATACTTTCATATACATTTTTTGAAAAATTGTTTTTTTGGCATTACAAACAGACACTTCTATTTTATTTATGTGTATAGATTATACGGGTGTATTACACTCTGGCCCGCTAAAATAAGTCCGGAATTGGTTGTGGCCTTCTCAAAAAAATCTTCATACACTATGTCCCAAATTACTTAGCATATAGAAAAATTATTAAAATTACTTAGTCTATAGAAACATATTTATATTAAAAAATGCTGTGGTTTTTATTTTATTCTATGACTATAGATTTACCTATCATAGGGGGCTTATACGGGGTTTTGACTCATCAGCGGTACATACTCGGCACAGGGCATCGGTGGGTGGTAGAGCAAATTAAACATATAAAAAATACTAATTTTTTTTGTCATTATGCATGCTTTAATTTTGAGTACAGAAGTAGTTATTAGAATTTAATTTAAAATGTAAACGGATTTTATGTAGGTAATATTAAATTAATATGTTTGGCACATACATACTCATGCGCAACCGATGCTCTGTGCAAAATATGGGTCTAGACTCTGTATAGTCTTTTACTGTGTGCTAATTTAGAGTTTGAGAAGAACACAGTAGCAAAACATCATAAATGGGAAAGTGTATCTGTCAGTCACCTTTTCACGGCTAAATCGGTGAATACATTTTTTTTTAAATTTCCTATGGTCCCCTAACGGGTGTCAAGAGATGTTAGAACAATGTTATAATAGACAGTGAGTATATCTGTGTGTGTCAGACACGACTTTATACGTCATTGAATTTTTCTTTAACGTCCAATTAATCCGCGGATAGCGAAAATAGATTATCTACTTCGTGATATTAATGATAATGATCGTGTAGACTAGCTTAGCACAAGGCAGGTTTATCTCACACGTTGTAGTCAAAGTGTAGAGACTGGATTTTCATGAAATGACTAAGTATTATTGAAGCCGTGTCCCATGCCTTGTTTTGTTGTGCAGTTGAAACTAGATCCGAACCAACGAGGTTTTCCCAATTTCACATTTACATGTGTGAATACTAAAATGACCTTTATATTTTTTTATACTTACGCAATATTGAATCTTTTTTCACATTGTCCTATTGATTTATCCTGTCTGCCAACATGAGGATGCTAAATTTGACCTCAGTGCATTTCCTTCATGTAATTTCATGAGTTGATAACTTAGAAGACGAAAGGAAACATCAAATAATGTTGAAATCCTGGTCGAAAGGTCAATTATAATCATCTATAACCATGTCTCTGATGATTTGAAAGACCTTAATGAAAAGTAAAAGTACCTATCAGAAACCTTTATATATGTTAATTTTTATGCTAAGTTTCTTGACGGTTCTTCTCAGAAGGCAATTTCCGAACCAGTGTTAAATTTCACGACATTCACAAGTGCCTTACCAGGGCCTGAACTGAATAAATCATTTTCATTTTCATATGTCCCTATGTCATAAGTTTTGACGCAGGAAAAAATATAATTTATTACACATACATACATATGCTCACGCCTGTATTCCCCGAAGGGGTAGGCAGAGGTGTTTTAATCACAACACCCACTTTTCACCGAAGATGATTAAGTGCCCACGTGACAGATGGTGAGTCCATAGCCGTCTCAGACACTTTACATACGTCATGGAATTACTTCTCAGAAATATGCAGGTTTCCTGAGGATGTTTTCCTTCACCGTAAAGCACGTGGTGTGAAATCACTGTACATAAGTTTTTTAGATAAACTCATTGGTACAGGTCCCCGCTGGTATTCGAACTTGCGTCGCTTGCGTAACAGGCAACTGCTCAAACCTCATGGCCACCACGGCTCTATCTTTATTATTTGTTGTTTACAATTAATTGTTTTTATGACATGTAAAATATGCAAGCTTAATTTCTTAGTTCATATGCTAGTTTCCGAGCCGATGCTAATTTTGAGCCTGACCAAGGCCTGAATTCGTGAAAATTTTGCATTTGTGTCTCAAACTGAAATTAGTGTCATATCTGCTTTATCATACTTATTCACGCCTAACAAGAAAATATGTCTCCTGCAACTAGGTATATCATAGCAACAAATTGACAGCAAGAATGAAATACACCGTTTTCAACATAGTAGCTGCAACACAGCTATAATTAGGGCACCTATCTATACGTAATCAGTATTGTCAATATGTGCACGATTCTCTCGGGACATAATAATATGCCAAGTACGTCCATTTGTCTTCTCCGGTGATAATTAGTCCCTTCCAGTAGTTTTAGTTAATAACTTGGAAGTGTAGCGCGATACCGTTTATGTAATTATGCTAAAATAATTTATTTTATTATGTGATACCAGTGAGTGCTAGCCACATTGCGTTTTGGCCCGTTTTGTTTTTGAACTGTGACTTACCTACGTGTGTTTCTGGAGATCGTAAAATATTTTACTGCTGTTTTTAATTAAGTGCAGTACTAATTAATTTCATTTGTTTTCATGGATATGTTACGACCATTTTCAATGTTTACGGATCAAATACTACCCCCAGTTATCAGCTAAATGTTATCTACATATACTCACGCCTGTATTCCCCGAAGCGGTAGGCAGAGGTGTTGTAATAACAACATCCACTTTTCACTGAAGATGTTTAAGTGTAAACGTGACAAATTGAAATAAAGTGAGTCTATCGCCGTCTCAGGCACTACGCATACGTCTTTGAATTACTTCTCAGACATATACAGGTTTCCTTCACCGAAAAGCACGTGATGTGAACTGTACATAAGTTTTTAAAAAGTCATTGGTACCAGCCTCGCTGGGATTCGAACTTGCGTCGCTTGCGTATCAGGCGACTGCTCAATCCCCAAGGCCACCACGGTTTGGCTACGTTTTATCCATCCATACATACCTTCAATTTCATAACACTAGCGACAAGCTATTGGAATAAAAGTAAGGACAAAATTTTACATTTGTTTATTTTTAGAAACTTAAATGACAGATGGATAAGAATATTGAAAGCGGGAGCATTCAGGTGACTGGGACCACTAGCTAACTGGAACCGCGTTCCCAGATGCCTGATTAGTTTTTATTTATTTTTATTATCAAGCGAGTGGGACCACTCAAAGTAAAAATAAGTACTCATTTATATTTTAACTAGTCATTCTAGACCTACATACCCTGATGACCTTTGGCAAGTTTTCCACCTATATGTGAATTGTTACACTGCATAATTATGCGTAGGTAGGTAATCGACAGTCGTTACAATTGTTATAGTTTAATTTAACCATATAACTGGGAGTGTAAACACATCTTAACTAGGATCTTGGTAAATGGTCTACCCACAAGCAAGGTAGGGGAAAACGGGATCTTCCATTCGAATATCACTGTTGCCTTACGGTACCTCCTCAGGAGATTGAAATCACATAGTGGTATTGCCCAGATAAGCCCAGAAGCTCCACCATGAGCTCTTATTGCAATGATAGCCAGCTGTGCGACAGTGGCAGACAGTCTCATAATATGAGTCAAATTATCATGCCAATAAGAGCTCATGATAGCCCGGTGGTATGAGGAGATACGGAGGGTGAGATGACTGTGTGATAATTTCCGAAGACACATGAACGTTAAGATCCCCGAATCGGGCAAATAGGTATATCTGTAATGTCCTGATAGCCTAAGAGAGTCAAAATTAGAACCAGGTTAAAGATAATAGGCTCGCTCTGAGTACTATAAGCTTAGGTCTACTGCATATGAGTACTATGGGGAATACAGACGTGTATGAACGTATATATGATTTTTTCTACTTTAGTCATGACTCCTTAAGCGAAGCTAACCAAACCTAAAAATCATGATATCTGGATGACAGTGTGGGTAGTAGGACAGTGATCATGCTCATCCCCAGCAAAGGGAAGATCATCCAGCCAGGCGGGTGATTTATCTTGGGAAGCACGGCCCCGAGTGTTCTAGTTGGAAACGTATATACAATTCGCTCGTCATCATCTCCCTGGCCTTATCCCATGTATTTGTAGTCGGCACTTATTTTATTCCAATGTGGCTGATCACCTGATTTTTAAACGAAGCGACTGCCATCTGGTCTTCGCAACCCCTTTTTCGCGGAAAATCAGCAATCTGGGCTAAACCAGTTGTAAGAATTTCTTAGGCCTGGCTTGTAACGATTGCCAAAGATGTTAAATTGGTAACCGGGACAGACGGCTTAACTTGCTCTCCGAGGCCAGGACGGAATTCGGGCGGTCACCCATCCAACTCCTGACTAGGGTTAGGGATGCTTCACTTGCCTGATCGGATGATACGTGCAATAACAACTGTGCCACGGGCTCTTCTCGCGCTCGTAAACCGTTATTGCGCGATTTAGGTTCTCGTGTGTTTGTACTCAAACTTGCAATTCTTAGCGAGTAGCGCCATCTATGAAGCGAGTGGAGTAACGCTGCTACAGCAGTATTAAGAGTTAAGAGTGCAATGCTGTTCCTCGTCCCTAATCAGATCACGCAGAGCTACATACGCAAAGCGTGTCTCCAAGGAGCTAATGGCCAATTGTTGGTCGTAAGGGGACGGGGTAAGCGTGTCCATTGTTAGACACGCACGTGCTTACTAGAAGTAACTTACCGTTTATATATAAATAAAAGTATATATCATCGGTGTTCCGACTAATCTCCGAAACGGCAGGACCACGTGCTTTACGGTGAAGAAAGACATCGTGAGGAAACCTGCATATGTGGGAGAATTAATTCAAAGACGAATTTATAGTGATGTAAACGCTCCAATAAAATCCACATGACCATATTTTTCAACTGTAATATGTCGCGATGACGTGCCGTAATGCTTGATTTATGATCGTTTTGTGGTGTGATGTACTCTTATTTAGGCTCTGTCCGTTTATGACGATAGTGACCAAGTCTCCTGCCTTTTGTATTGATTGAGTATACATTATTGTTGTGGGGAAACCACTGCATACATTTAAATATAATTATAAATTAATCTATGCAGGTAAATATAATTGAAGTGACTTTCAAATCAACAGCTTTTCACTAAATGCATATAAAATTATATAAAGTGCATACATAAAAAAATTATCAATTTTTAACATTATTCTCTGTCTGTTTATTCCGGGTAATCTCTGAAACAGCTTGACCGATTTTAACGAGACTTTTACAATAATCTAAACGAATGCAATTACTCTGCCGCATCGTGATCCGTGTGTCAATGGAAACAGTACCTCGCCACTTCGCACATTCACGGTCGCCAATACGACTTCCGCAAGGCAGTGTAGGGGACCGGCTGAGATCTTATAATCTAGATCAATTTATTGGCAGTTAAAAAGTATCTTCTTTGATATATGACGAGTTTATTGAGTAGCACTTATCCATATTAATATTATAAATGGATGCTGATAAGCAATAATGTGTCAACCCACAAAAAGTCAAATTCAAAGGTTTTGATATATTTTGATAATGCATCACGGATTTAACATTCTAAAAAAGTGTTTCAAGTCATCTGAAACATAAAAGTACGTAAAAAATGGATTTATGTCATAAAACAAATCTTAAATCACGTATACAATCATCTTAAGACGCCATTTTCTCAAAACCAAGTTTATGCGGGTTGACACATTATTGCTTATCTGCATCCAAATAGAAAGTGTCATGTCAGTTCTTACGTCAGTTAATTTGGCGAAGAGAGCCGTGTGATCTTGAGGTTTAGAACAGTCGCTACGCAAGCGACGCAAGTTTGAATCCCAGCATATGTGCACTTACACCACGTCCTTTACGGTGAAGGAAAACATCGTGAGGAAACCTGCATATGTCTGAGAAGTAATTCAAAGACGTATGCATAATAAGTGCCTCAGAAGGAGATGGACTCTCCCTCAGTCATGTTGGCAAATAATCATGTTCTGTGAAATGTGTGTGTTACAACACCTCTGCTTACTCCTTCGGGGACCCTTCTGGGATGGCGTGGGCATATTTTTCTATGCGAGCTTAAGCTGGACATGGCATTGAATCATTATAACACGGACGAAGCTGCGGGTAAAAACTGGTAACTGATACTTTTTGCCAACTGTCGCAAAATTCCTTATGGGATAACAAAAACAAAATACCGGTTTAAGACAATAGGTTCGCTCCCTATTACATGGGGATTCATCATAGCGAAATGTGGGTGTAATCTCTATCCCCCTACAGACGTGACTATATTTATGTATGTATGTAGGTTAGGTGTATGGAAAGCTTATGATAATCTCTGAGTGTCTTCATGTACACAAGAATCCGTAATTTTCCACTATTCTTATCACGTTATCGGCAATGCCTAAATTACACACGTTTTAGCGATTCGTATCGTGGTACATCATACGATACGAGTATGACACCGTCTCGGGCAGAGGTGTAACAACACCTACATCTCACTGAAGATAAATAGGTGCCGTCGTGTCAGGAGTTAGTCCACAGTTAATCTTGAATTTCTCCTCAGACGGATGCAGGCTTCTCACGATTTTTATTCAGTAGTTAAATCGTAGTTCGATAGGACAACTCAATAGGACGTTATAGCGGGTATACAGCTATACATATATACAGCAAAAATGGTAGTGTTTGTTTGTAATTCCAAAATAACAGCTCTTCACTAAATGCATATGAAAGTGTATACGGTATTGACTTAAACACAAATTTAAATAAAATCTCTGTCTGTCAGTCTGTTTGTTCCGGGTAATCTCTGAAACGGTTGAACCGATTTTCGCCGGGCTCACTGGCAGAAAGCTCATGTAAGAAGGAAAAATTTAGGCTACTTTTATTTAGAAAAAAAACGGGTATGAGATTAAATCTACACGGGTGAAACCGCAGGGCACAGCTAATAATGAAACACTGTCAAAGATTAAATCGCTACGATATCATGACAGGTAATGATGCTGTACCCCTATCACGAGTTTGCCACCGCTTTCGTAAACTATACTCGCTAGCGTCACTCGCAATATTTGTTTGAGATAATTTAGTTCTTCACGTCACACGCCTGTATCCCATGGGGGTAGGCAGAGACCACCGTTTGCCACATGCTACGATCCTTACATACTTCTTTCGCTTCATCCACATTCATGCATCTTTTCATACACTTTCTTCGGTTACGAGTGCTCCGAAATTGACCTTTCTGAAAAATACTATTAATTTGATCATAGTAGTTGTTCCTTGGACGCCCTCTACCGACACTTCCGGTCACATTCGTCCAAACCATCGCATCATACTTTTTTCAATACTGTACAATTTCTCATACTAGTATTCGGCGGAGACGCTAGCGAGTATAGATTACGAAAAAGGTTGCAAACCCGTAATAGGGATACAGAACAGATTCAGGAATCGGGTTACCGTTTGCTTATTTGCAATCTTTGTGATGAACACAAAACCTTTTTACTTAATGCAAAAAAAGGAACTAATGTCGATTAAGTATTCCGACAGTCATCGATCAATCAACACTGTATCTATTTATTACTGAGCAATTAAAGTATTTTTGTACTAAAGAAATAATTAATGTTGCTATTGTCTACTGTGATCATTTCTTCACTAAACAACAATCTAGGAAACTTTGAGACAGTTGCTTACTGTGTTGAAAACAATAATGTAAATTTCCCGACCCGGCGATCGCACCCAGGACCTCGAGGTCCGCAGAAGCGTTCGCGATCACTAGACCAACGAGGCAGACTTTCGGAGACGGCGATAGACTCACCATCTGTCACGTTGGCACTTAATTATCTCCGGTGAAAAGTGGGTGTTGTTATTACAACACCTCTGCCTACCCCTTCGTGGAATACAGGCGTGAGCATATGTATGTATGCAGCTGAATTTTGGATCATTTATCTTTAACCGATTGAGCTGAAATGTGTTATACAAGCTTATTTTGGATAACATTGCATGCTTTACTATGTGACATTATTCTGATTTCAATATGGCGGATAATCCAAGATGGCGGACAAGTTATTTTTCTCTACATTTTCACAATATGGGTGTCAATTGAAAGGGCATGCTGAGTAGTGCACGTAAAAAACAATTTACATTAACTAAAATATTGTTTTTAAAAATTATATTTATCCTTTATTTTCTTTTAATATCATATTATTATGATATAGTGATGGCTTCGCTTCTCACCTGCGTTTTTGCACACGCGGTCCAAATTTGCGGGCAGAACACATTAGAACGGCAGAACACTTACATAATTATTGTTTGTGTAAATTATATAATTCATAAAAAATATATATATTTCAAGCATGTTCACGGATATTTTCAGGTCACGCAAACATGTAAAACCTGAACAATTACCTGAAGTCATGCAATAATCTGGTGTACACTTTTGAGTTGCAAACGTAATGTAAAACAAACAAACGTACATACATATTAGATAGTGAATTCAAATATTTTTTCTACTTATGCTAAGCATAAACAACAAAAAAACGTGCTAAGGGGGCGTTATATTGCCATTAATCATAAGGATAGTCTAATACTGCACTTAAAGGTGCAACCACATGCAGCCGCTCGACGCTCGTAAGCGATTACTGCAGGCTGAAATAACTACTACATTATATACATGCTACACGAGCGACCCGAGCTCGAATCCCAGCGGAGCCTGTTCCAATGAGATTTTCCAAAAACTTATGTGCCGTGATATCACCCCACGTGCTTTACTCCGAAAGAAAACATCATAAGTTTTTAGAAAATCTCATTGGTACAGGCTCTGCTGGCATTCGAGCTCGGGTGATGGAAAACATCGTGAGGAAACCTGCATATTTCTGAGAAGTAATTCAATGACGTATGTAAAGTGTCTGAGACGGCGATGGACTCACCATCTGTCACGTTGGCACTTAATCATCTTTGGTGAAAAGTGGGTGTTGTTATTACAACACCTCTGCCTACCCCTTCGGGGAATACAGGCGTGAGCATATGTACTATTAATTTGGTCGTAGTAGTTCTTCTTTGGACGCCCTCTCAAACAAATCAAATCGAATCGAACCCTATTCCAATTTACTTGTAGATATTAATAAATTTGATAGACGGATACAATTTCACATTTATCAGTCCTCAACATAGATTTACTAATGATAAACTTTACCCTCATAAATTCAATCCAGGTCAGAAATTGCCGTTTTTACCGACGTCTGCTTTATAGACAGAATTTGACCGATTGTAGTAATCCACAACTAATCCGATAGCTACCAGTCGTTTTTTCTATGATTATTTTGGCAACCGTGTTAACTAGTCTAGTATACCTATAAACCTCTGAGTGTCTGAATTTATTGAATTTAGCACTGAAGAACATATTATATAGATAAGTATTGAAATGAGTTTCAATGTGAGAATGATAGGCAATGTGTGAACGGTTATGTATGGAAGACGTAAAATTAAGAAATTAAGGATGAGAGAAAAGAAAAAACAGGACTACGTGATAGACGAATAACGGAAGAAGAATAAGGCAGAACAAAGAGAGTGAGAGGGAGAGAGAGGAAGAAAAAAACATATATACAAAATTTAATAACAATCAATAAAAAAATTGATAAACCGTAAAAAACTTTATAGAATTACAAACAGACACTTCAATTGTATTTATCTTTGTAGAATATAATATAACAGCTTCTATGAAAATCATAGTATTAACTGAATAATATATAAATATTGAGAAATTCTTACCGAAATACAAATAATTTGTTCAACATTTACATAGAAACAGGGCCAAGGATGTGCTCCCTCACATATCGATACGGATAGAAAAAAAATCACGTGCACATTCGTCATTACATTACCAATCACCGGACAATTATCACTTCATTAGAGCTGGGCATATCGATAAATATTATTATTATCGTGCATGGAGGACGTACTAAACGTTAGCACAAACTGAGGTAAATGGATGAGGCAATGATGGGTCGTTACAAGAAAATTGTAAGGCATCGTGCATCTTGGGTGGGAGTTTTTGCATCGACCTGGGATAACAATGTCTCAAATTTAGATTACTTTTGTTTTTAAGTAACTATGTTACTTGGTGATCATTTTCCCCGTTTTTGTAATGTTTTCCATTGCTGCCTCGGTCCAATAGATCGCCGTGTGATGTTATAGAGCCTTCCTCGATATTTAATTTCAATATCAAACAAATTCTTCAGCTTTAAGTGTAATATTAATCGTAAGTTTGGAATAGTGGAACCGCCCAGACATGCAGGGGTATAGTTACTTTGCATACGTATCATTTTTGACTGTTTATCCCTATAATTCAACAAATTTTTATTCAACACGCCTTACCATCAAGCAGGATTCACTGGCGTAATAATTTTTAACTTCTTCATCGTTTTCCTCACAGCTGAGGGTCGTGACCACCATAAGTAGCTCTATCTGTAAGAGCTCTCCAGGCTACTCTGTTCTGAGCCTGATGAAGGGCGGAATTTTCAACTATGATCTACAAAAATGCTAAATGTACCTATTCAGTATTGCATCATTATACTATACTCTGCCTATAAACTTAACGTATCTACAGGTAAATCAGCCAGTCGCTCACAAATTACCGGATATCTAAGCAAGTATAGGAGGTGTAAATATTAAATTTACACTACACAAATATAGGATGAGGAATGAGCTAGGTGGAAAAATATTTGATGAATTTTAGTTTTGTGTCGTGTGAACAACGCTTTAGTGTTCAGTATTACAGTGCGCCGGGGTAGAGCTGTCCTATTCGCACTCTGTACAGTGAACGAGGACATACCGCACTTACTAAACGGACATTTGAAAATGGACTAAGTGAAAAAAAAAAACAAAAAAGTAATTTTACATTTACAAAAAATGCCATCAATTTTTACAAAAAAAAAAATATTGTGATTCGAAAAGCATAGGATTTTAATTAAAATAGTGATTTATAATATTTATTCTGATCTGCTTTAGACATTCAGATTCATACACAATTTGATAAAATTCCATTGATATTTTTTCAGGACAAGACAATCATTTTGCGACCGTATATTTCTTTTTATTGATCGTTTTACGACACTTAAGCCGTATTCGATAAGATTATCTCATAGGTATTGCATATTTGGTAAATCATACAATAAATACATACAACTAGTGTATTCCTATCCAGTCAGAAGAGATTGCTTATCGAACTACCTCAAGAGCTTCCTGTATGTAGATATGTAGTGTAATTCTGAATGTTTTCAAGATATGCAAATTTGAAAAATTATTATTTTATTATAGCGTAAAGTATCGACAAATGATTAACTAACTTAAGTTCAAAAAAGTATCGACAAAACGCAGTGTGTAAGTGCAACCCTATAGTGTTCCTAATTCGAAATCGAATGAAAAGTGATCCAGGATGTCACTGAAAAGACAAACCCTAGTTTCCGGTGAAACTTCTGAAGATGAAATTGGACATAGCTACTTGGGCACTTTGGTAAGTAAAAAAAATACTTGTGAGAAGATGTTAGTATGAGGGATTTTTCCAAACTTCAGTTAACGACGAGCTTTAGGGAAAACACTGTGAGGAAACCTGTGAGGTTATTAGAAACGCTAGACAAAAATTCAACGTCGTATGTAAAGTGCCTTGACAACTGACAGCATACTTCTGCCTCATCGTTGGTGAAAAATGGGTGTTTAGTGAAAATAGCGGCCGTGATTGAAATTCGGTTTAAACATTTTTTTTAGTCATAACTTTAATTAACCTATATGACCAATGATATTGCTTGGATGACTATACAAGTAACACTTGAGATCCACCTAATAGGAGGTCGAAAATAAATAATGTTTGAGTAGTTTTGAATTAAGGCCTTCATGGGAGAGTGAACGCGCCATGCTCCCTAAAGTGACACTCTTTTGACTCTCACTATGCTGTCAGAGTGATTATCTTGGTATTGCAAACGTTAATAGGCTGCAATAGCTGCTTACCATCAGGCGGTCTTGACACTTGATTGCCACCTTTTTAACCTTCGTCGTGTTTGTCTGTATGAGGCAAAGAAGCTCCCACGAAAAATAAGAAAAAAAACATACAGTCGAATTGATAACCACCTTATTTTGAAGTCGGTGAAAAACACTTGCCCTCTTTATTACAAAAATGCTATAAACGAAGATTAGACTAAGTAATTTCCATCTCTTTTTATAGCGGTATCACAGAAGGAGATGGAGCTACTTTTACACCAAGGACTATCTTATTTTATGTTTTGTAATAAGGTTGGAGATCAACTTTTACTTAGTAGCTTGATATGTCCATGGGGTTACATATATATTTTTTATGATGTATATTGTATTACTGAAAACTGTAAAATTAATTTGTTTGATAAGAGTAATTACTGAGTTTTCTTGCCAGGTTCTTCTCAGTAATAGCAAACATCAGAACCTGGCGGTAGTATGTATAATCCTGTGTAATCTTGTCGTTCTGACAATTTGAAAGTACTTTGTTAAAGAGTCAAATCAAATAAAGATACTTTGAATTTGAATTTGAATTACTATATATTTGTTCAGTTTCGGTGGCATCCCAGCGACCTAATTATAAAACTCATTAAGTACAACTAATGACTCAATATATATCTATACATAGCTACTTAAAACAAACACGTGACGGTCTGAATTACTTTACGATGCACAACTTAAATCGGTGGAAGTCCATATTTAAAGTAAGGTAGGGTTTTTATATGATTTCTGTGTAATTCACCTCATTATGCATGTGTGTAACTTGTAGCTTAAACATGTAATTTACCCTTAGTTCTATAGGAGACCTTAGTTCTACAGGAGACTTTAGATTTACAGAGTCTGTAACATTAACATTCTGCTTGTTGTTTAGCATCCTGCATAGGTCCGTACAGTGCTTACCTTGGCAACGAAGTTACTTTATGATTTTCGGTTAACAATCAGTGTTTTAACACCTCTCTCTAGTCTACCTAGCTTGCTCTTTCGAAGACCCCACTGCGATATTGAAAAATTTGTTTATGTGTTGCACAAATTGCAAGTCCAAAATCGTGGCTATGTAATATGAAGAGAAATGCCGATTCACTTCTAATTACAAGTACTGATTCACCAGTCTGGCGGTCATTGTTAATTTTTATCTTGTGACTCAAGTATTCGCAAAATGTATCTAACTAATCGTGATTTCTCATTTAGATGAATGATTACGATTCGCTAATAGTACTGATTTATGAACGAACACTAAATAGTAATTTGCACGAGCTAACTAGGCATTATGAATATACTCTTGATTATAGACTTTTGTGATTCTTAAATTTATTGATTAAGCGGTACGTTAATCATTATGTCCCTTACCCCTGGGATTTCTGCCACCAAGCCCTTTACTATATGAAAATTAACTTCGAATCTGCCTGTTACTACGTGAAAGCAGACAACATAGGGTAGTTTAGTTATGCCTGATTAAACTTTAGAATTATAATTATATCGGCTAACATTTATTTAAGACTAGCTGTGCCCTGCGGTTTCCCCCGCGTAGATTTAATTTCATGGGTGGCTGGCGGAACCCTAATGATTTTTTAGCCTTAGTTACTCCTTGTAACATTCGCTATCTGCCAGTGAAAGCCCCATTAAAATCGGTCCAACCGTTTCGGAGATTAGCCGGAACAAACAGACGAACAGACAGACAGAGATTTTTTTTAATAAGTTTTTTTTTATTCTCTATATTTTCACAAGCATTTAGTGAAAAGCTGTTATTTTGGAACTGCATTAATCTTGCTTACTTCATAAACAATATTAACTACGTCAATATTTCCGTCATTATACTCATTTACTTCATTATTTACATTACAAACAGATGACCTTACATAAATAGACACAATATTCTTATCTATCACTTTCCCTGAGTGAAGTTTCTCACACGATAAGAGTCATGTGACTTTCGATATAATAATACAATTGAGTGTACTTTATATGATATAAGTGCCGTGAACTTTGATTTTTATTATATTTGTGCCTACTGGAGTGAGTCACGTGGGTTAGATAACTCAGTATAATTGAGATACGATTAATGTAGCTAATGAGTTGAAATGGATATATGGAATATAATTTTACGGTTGGGTTCACTTTTATACTACGAAGCTAGCAAACTAGCCGGTAACGGGCAGCACCAAAGATGTCATTATGTTGTGCGAAATCGTTGTGTCAATAACTCCTGCAAGCGCATCATGTACAAAGATTTAGAAAAATAACTTATCGCTCATTCTACATAGAGTAAACGGTTCTGCCAACCCTGTTTTACTCTTTAAAGGGCCTTGAAATTAATTATTTGAGCTTTTTATAGGTTGTGCTTACAAAGTAATCGTGTTTAGCACGCGTTTAAAATTAACTTGAACTAAATATAGTCTAGAGGTAGTTGCGGTTTTGAGGAAGTGCGAAATTGCGTAACTTATATAGGCATATACTGACGCTGGCACTAATCTGACTGTCACTGTTTGATTTACAATATCATTAAACATAGCAATATTTTTATGCCAAAAATTAGTGGAAATTAATTGTAAAAAAAAATATCTGTTATGTAATTAAATACATTTTAGAGTTTTACGAAAAGACATCATGAGACGGTCATTCACAAAATATCATCTAAGTAAACAAGACATAGTAATAGAGGATGCAGCACACCAAAGTCCTTGTCGAGTGCAGGAAGAGATGTGGTGCAATGTCGTACGGTAGGCACGCGATCTCTAAAGGTTAATGTCAACCATTATGGCACTTTATCGTGTTTGTAGTTTTGGTGATTCCACTCAATTTGTACTAGGTAAAACTCCCGGCTCGTGTCAAGGACATGAAATTGGTTCAATGTTCCTAGATTCACTACGTACATGTGTGAAAGTGAATGTATGGTTAAGAGACAGCAACGATAAAATTAGCATATTTATATACATATATGCATAGTACTAAAATATAATACATACATACATATGCTCACGCCTGTATTGCCCGAAGGGGTAGGCAGGTAAAATATAATAGAAGGGCTATATCTCTATAGTCTCCGAATATCTCATCATTCCACACGCACGCGGCGTGTGGTATGATTCTCAGTGTGTTCGTTCGTCAATGAGGGGCTAATTCTGGTAGTAACTTAGGAACTGAAAACCTTGAAAATACTACTTATCAACGTGTATTTAAAGAGAATTGATATTATTTTTTATATGTAGCTTTTATGAATTCGGGTGTGATGTAAGTGGTGAAAAAAACAACCTTTAACGAGTTGAATAGATATATAGACAAGATTAAACAGTAGCTAAAAATATCAATCAATACACAGATTAAGACAGGAAAGACCATAGCGTAGATAATGAGAATAGTACGCACAATTACAAAGCAATCGAAGGTTGAGCGATAATTGCTTACCTAACATTAGCGTTTACTGGTGCAAGATACGTTGTACTGACACCTGTTAATGGGTATACAGAGAGAACTGTCGTAATTATTATTGTTTGATACTAGAAACCACCTAGTAGGTAATTCACTTTGCTTGGAACTTCTAGGATTTTGGTTCGATTCCGAGTTAATTATTATTGGCATCATTATGCTTATAATGTTTGGATCAAAAATATGTTCGAGAGTTAATGTTAGTTGATTTTTCGTCTGTCATGTACTAACCTTAGGCGAGGCTTAGTCTACGTTTCCTAGGAGCCTTTAAAGACTCTAGATACAACTAAATATTAAAATTACCTCGCAACAACCGTTATCTTCACCGCATTTAACCACTTCAACATCTTAAAACTCCTCAGAATGGTTTTCCCGAGCGAGTACAGCCTTCTTCAAAAAGGGTCTGAAGATATTTTTATAGTGTTGATGGCGTCTATAGGCTGTGATAACCGCTAACCATTAGGGGGGCTATATGATATGTTATGTCCATAGTGTTACATGCGTGTAAATAAGGCTGTCAGGCAGGTCGTGTGCTTCGCCGAGGGCTACCTGCAAAAGGAAAGATCACGTGATACGTACAAGATCGTACGAGTACCCTAATTAAGATATCATGTCGAGGTTTACATTACGCTTCACGCCAGCCAATTGTGTGGTCAATTGTGAAATTTACCTCATCAGACGGTATTTCCTCTCCTCCCACTCGCATTGTGATCCGGTGACTCGTCCACAATTGTTTAATGTTCCTTTTAATCTAGAACAGGTGTACTGTTGCAGAATTTGATACAGCAACCTGATTAAATTAAGGATTGGGGTTGTTCACTTACGGAAGTATTCATATTTCGTTGTGGTCTTGGTTATCTCATAAATTGAATTCTTGACTCTTTTATGAATTACATAACGTTTTATCAAGGCATTGCTCTTGACCATGCTGATATTTATCTTGATTCTGCTATCATCCAATCTATCGATCGACAAAATTTGTTACGTAAATTTATTTTCACAGTGATCCATTTTCGAGAATCAATCAATCATCATCATCTACGTAGTAGATTTCAAGAAATGTGCAAACGCACATTTCTTGATGCAATGTTACTAATTATATCAATGACAAAAGTGATAGAATGATGTACGTATCTTCTCACACGTATTCCTCATATGATAAAGGCTTTCACTGCGGAAAGATTTTTCGAAATTAAACCCCTTGCGAGGGTAAAATAAGGGACAAACGTTTTTATGTGAAATTCACTGCCACAGGCGAAGCTAGGGCAGGGGAAAGGAATAAGTTTCTATCTATATGATGTAGTTTTCAATTTAAGAAACTTATAAAGCACCGACAGTAGGTACTCATTCTGTTGTTTTTTTTTATGTTCTCATTTAGATATTATGACAAATGGCATATGATCTTCAATAATACAATTTACAATTTTCATTTAAAACAAGACAATGAATATGCAATCTCGACCGCAAGACTGAAATAGCCCAGTTTCTCATTACAATGTTAAATAACATTGTTCTAAATGCAGTATAAAAGAACCACAAACAGTTTGCTCCTTGGCTCCGGACTAGACCAAACTAGGACTAAAACTATTTCCATCCCTTTTGAAATACGTGTCACAAAAAGAGATGCGACTACTTTTAAGCCGATTATCATAAGTGACGTTTTATAATGAGGGGATATATAGCCAATGAAAAAGAGTATGTTGTATGTCAATTTGTCCATGACATGAGTATTCTAAACTGAAAAGCAAATAATGTTTCAAGAATGTACTATAAAGGCGGTATGAATAAATTTATGTAAGGTTGAAGAGTTATTTAATATCATTCATTCAATTCAGAAACGCCAGGCTTACTATCAGGCACATTATGTTCGGTGAAAAATGGGGGTGCGTGTTCTTTCCCTGCCGATCTGTGCCTTCTTCTACGCGACATATGGAAATAAATATGCTCACGCCAACCCAGAAGGGTCCCCGAAGGGGTAAGCAGAGGTATTGTAACAATAAAACCCACATTTTACCGTGTGAATAGTGCCAATGTGACAGAGGGTGAGCCCATCGCCGTCTCAGGCACTGTACATACGTCTTTGAATTACTTCTTAGAAATATTCAGGTTTCCTCGCGATGTTTTCCTTCACCTACATGTGGGAAGTTGTTTAAATACGTATGCTATCAGATAACTTAAGAATTTATTGATAATAAAAGTTTTACTAGTAATCCTTTATTGCTTCCGAAAGAAAAAATACTTTAGTAGTCGAAGTAATGCTCCATATAAATATACAAAAATTAAACTATAACATTCATAATTCATTCATAAAAACTCACCTTTTTTTTTTAAAAATATGACAAAGACACATGATTTTTTAGAATATCTTATTTATAAAAAGCGCTCGAGCTGTATCCCTTGTAGAACGTACACTAATTTCAAAATCTTCGTTTTTATGTCATATATTTTGAGGAGCATAATTGTGTATTGATATTTTTTTAAGCGACGTTAAACAGGTTTACTTCCTTGAATTCTTCAGATTGGTTCCACGAATTTCAAATACTGAACACTACATTGTGACATATTATATTAGTTATATATAACATCATTACTATATGATGTTACTTTATTTTGCACATTTGCGTATAAAAGTGTGTCATGTTGATAAATGAAATGCGTTGTCAGCCCCGTTTGTTTCATTAAAATCTTGACATTTGCAAATTTACCGTGTTCTTTTAAAGCAAATAATTGTAATGGGAACAAGCCATTCTGTTTTGTATTAAGTTGGTTTAAAAATGATATGCATCCGTTTGTTAAAAGTAAAGATATTTTTGTTCATAAAATCAAGTGTTTACCATCGCATATAACCAGTATAGTTCATCGCCGTCACAGGCGCCATACATACGTCTTTGAATCACTTCTCAGACGTTAAGCAAGTAAATGAAATTACTTCACTTAAATTTTTTGAAAAACTCATTAGTGCGTGTCGCTAGGATTTGAACTTGAGTCGCTTGCGCAGCAGGTGACTGCTCAAACCCCCATGGACACCTCGGCTCCTGTTCTTCTAATCTACGTTACAGATCTTGATATGATTTTTACGGACACGTAGGAGTTTAACTCCGGGCTTATAGCTAAAACTATCCTATAATATTTCAATATAATATAGAAAAGCCGTGGTGGCCTTGAGGTTTGAGCAGTCGCCTGCTACGAAAGCGACGCAAGTTCGAATCCCAGCGAGTCCTGTAACAATGATTTTTTCTAAAAAACTTATGTACAGTGATTTCACACCACGTGCTTTACGGTGAAGGAAAACATCGTGAGGAAACCTGCATATTTCTGAGAAGTAATTCAATGACGTATGTATAGTGCCTGAGACGGCGATGAACTCACCATCTGTCACGTTGGCACTTAATCATCTTCGGTGAAAAGTGGGTGTTGTGATTACAACACCTCTGCCTACCCCTTCGGGGAATACAGGCGTGAGCATATGTATGTATGTATGTAATATAGAAAAGTCAACGCAACGAAACGAGGGTAGGTCGCTAGTATAAGATAAAGAGAGATGTCATAAATGGGAAAGTGTCATTGTGATATTCATTTACAATTGCACGTGTTTGCAACGTCTAAATTAGCATCCATAAGTAACGCAATTTGTATAATGATATGTATAATAGCTCTCATTATATTAGTCGACTGGAGATGTCCACTCGTGACTGCTTTATCATTTAACATAATCGCAATTATTTAGCTGCCTGCATCCTTCGTATGTTTACTTTATGAAAATCGTTAGCAACAGTCATGCGTCTTATTTGCTGCATAATTTCTGCCATTATTCTCATTTTTCCAATGTTGTTAGGATCGGGTTTTGAACTCGGATTGATATCTTTATATGATTGTTGTAGAATGGCTTTCGAACCGTTAAATTGTGCAAGAATTGGAAAAAATACGGCGATTCGAAAGGTCTGTCTTCCAAGATGTAGTTTCAATAAGCTCAGCAATCTGATAAGCCTCTCACAAGTAGGACAACCAATTATTTTTAGGATCAATTCCAAATTCGCCGGCAAGTAATGTTAGCACGGCTGCCCAAAAATTCTCGTAATACCAGCGTTAGTAATGATAATTAGTTATCACCGGTATCTATACATCTACACAAATAAATTACATTGAAGTGTCAGTTTGTAATTCCAAAATAACATCTTTTCACTAAATGCATATGAAAGTATATACAGTACTGATATAGAAAAAACAAATTTTAAAACTTTTCTCTGTCTGTCAGTCTGACTGCCTGTTTGTTCCGGCTAATCTCTGAAACGGCTGGGCAGATTTTAACGGGACTCCACTAGCAGGTAGCTGATGTTTCAAGAAGTAACTTAGGCTTTTTTAATATGGAAAAATTAGTAGGACTCCGCGGGTCACCCGTGAAATTAAGTCTACGCGCACAGCTAATCGTTAAAAGTTAAAACTATATGACAGATCGGTTCTCCGACTGCAATTATATGTGTATGTAATTTGGCGTATTTTCCCAAACAATAATAAAAGTTATTTAATAAAAGTATAATAAACGTTTTAATATCTTTACTTCGTCTTTTCATCTTCTTTACAACACAATAAAATAAAAATAAAGTACTACTCCTGTTTTTCGTCGTTCACGTCTTCCCTCGTCTTTCTTATCTGTCATTCTCCTTTCTTTTTAATTTTCAACTTCCGTTTTTAAACTTTTTAAACATTTTATTTTATATAGCTTTATATTATCCTTTGACGTAGCGTGTGGTAGCAGATCTCATAAAATAAGTTGATTACCTCCTAACTTACTACTAGGAAATTAAATATGGCATACATTTGAATTGTATAATATCCTACGACTCATGTGTATATATTTGTGTCCATTGAAATAACAATGCATCCTCAACACCATGTCAGTGTTCAACAGTTGTCACAATAAATTAACACTCAAGTTCAGTGGCACATCACCTGTTCAAACTCCGTTTTGTTTTAACAGTTATGTTAATGCCTTGTTTTATCACTTGTCAACGTGTGTGTAGATATGAACAATTCGGTACAAGTCAATAGAGAATAAATATATTGACGTTTTTGTGTACGAGGTAATTTGCTTTCCGTTTGTTGTTCTTTCGTATGCTGTTGTTAATTGCATCAGATTCAACAGTCTTTAATCGGTCGTACCTTTTGTATATAAGCTGATGGTAATATACTAATGTAAAATATACTAGAGAGAGCCGTGGTGGCCTTGAGGTTTGAGCAGTCGCCTGCTACGCAAGCGACGCAAGTTCGAATCCCAGCGGGGCCTGTACCAACGAGTTTTCTAAAAAAACTTATGTACAGCGATTTGACACCACGTTCTTTACGGTGAAGGGAAACATCGTGAGGAAACCTGCATATTTATGAGAAATAATTCACTGACGTATGTAAAGTGTCTGAGACGGCGATGCACTCACCATCTGTTACCTCACCTCCACATCTTCGGTGAAAAGTGGGTGTTGTGATAATAACACCTCTACCTACCCCTTCGGGGAATACAGGCGTGACCATACGTTTGTAATATACTAATGTAGCCTCGCAAAAGAGAGTCAGGCGAGTTACCAGGTGACCAACGCTACTAATACTAAGCCCGTCTGATGGTAAGCGGCTACCGCAGCCTATGAATGCCTAATTATAAAGAACTATTGCTGGCACGGCCTCCATGGTGCACTGGTGAGCTTACTCACCACAACATACACAACATTACCCAAAGGTAGCATTATTTGCCTGTAAACTGAAGGTACAGTCCCCAGTCGGGCAGATATCAAACAAAAGATCTCGTCACGCTTCGCCTGCGTTAAACATTGTGGAATTGCTGTTCAAACATGACGGAAGATGAAATTTGGACCTAAGAACGCGTAGTCTGCAATCATTTACATACATAGCATACATACATATATGTATACATATGCTCACGCCTGTATTCCCCGAAGGGGTAGGCAGAGGTGTAATCACAACACCCACTTTTCACCGAAGATGATTAACTGCCAACGTGACAGATGGTGAGTCCATCGCCTTCTCAGACACTTTATATACGTCATTGAATTACTTCTCAGAAATATGCAGGTTTCCTCACGATGTTTTCCTTCACCGTAAAGCACGTGGTGTGAAATCACTGTACATAAGTTTTTTAGAAAAACTCATTGGTACAGGCCCCGCTGGGATTCGAACTTGCGTCGCTTGCGTAGCAGGCAACTGCTCAAACCTCAAGGCCACCACGGCTCTCCACATACATACATAGGTATTACATTTACATAATATCAGTTGAAGCAATAATTATGTAATGACGTTAATCTACGTTGTTGTTGTAGTTCCGGCGCGTGTGTTGATAAGCAAACGTCACTAATCTACTAATTTAATTCAATGTATGTATTAAATGTATTTAATATCACAAGATTTATATCTTTTACATAATTTTGAAGTTTCTCACTTACAGCCGTGCACTTCTGCCGCGTTATAGGTTTCTCAACGTCGCACTCGACGTCGAGGTTTCAAAGATTCGAATTTGAACCTGTATAATTTTTCTATGATCGAATCAGACGCTCGACGTTCGTTCGACACTGAGCAACGTCAGAAAGACGTCGAAAAATACACTATAAATTATAATAGGATTAGAAATCTTACCACCAGGTTCGTAAGGTTGCTTTTACTGAGAAGAACCCGGCGAGAAACTCTATAATCACTCTTTGCTCATGAATATAAGCCTGTGCATGGTATAAAAGACGGATTTTCAAGCTAAAATAGCTACACAAATACACGTTTTTTACTTTTTATTTATAAGTAGGTCCCTAACATAATTCTAATTTCCTTTTCTGATATCACGGTCATCAAGTTTAGGGCCTTCAAACCAGATTATGTTTTGTAAATCAAGGTAACTTGAACTTGTATGCTACTTAGGGTCGTGCAAATATTTCCTCAAAGAGATAAAGATATGGATAGCAAATTTGCGGACTGTTATCTTGAAATTTCCAGTGTCCTCCGTAACCAGTAGTTTGTGGATCAACTGGATTAAGATAACGTGTATCACGCGCAGATTACACTTCACCTTCGGAGGATAAGTGTCTTAAGAGATTACAACATCTGGAATGCTGGATAGAGAACTTTAATACTTTCATTAACATCAATCTCATCCCGAACAGTTTTATTATGAAAGGTATTATGAAATGGTAGGTGTCTTCACACCTTTCCATAAGGGTACCTCAAGGGTTAAGCACTGGGTGAAGCTGCAAAATCTAGGTCTACTGTCTTCATACAATATTAATAGGTACCAGTTAGTGAGGCTGCTCCTCTCTAACTAGACATCTATCAAAATATATATAATTTAAGTCTCTGTTTATAATTCCAAATCTATACTAATATTATAAAGAGGAATGGTTTGTATGCAAGTATGTTTGTATTGAATAGGCTCCGAAACTACTGCGCCGATTAGAAAAATTCGATGTCAATGGATAGCAACATTATCAGCTACTCCCACGGGAACGAGAACTACGCGGGTCAAACCGACATGAAAGATTACATACGATACTTACATTTAAAAAAAATAATAGTTTAGTAGTTTTGAATTTTGTTTGTTAGTCTATTTATTTCGGCTAATCTCTGATCTTTCACTAGCAGGTAGCTAATGTTTCAAGGAGTAACTTTGACTACTATTCATCTGAATATATATTTGGGTTCCACGTGCCACCCATAAAATTAAGTGTATGCGGGTGAAACCGCGGGGAACAGCTAGTTTTGAATAATTGTGGTCCATGAAATTTCCAACTGCAGTAAAGCACAGCCTATAGAATAACAAATCTCTCCAAAAACATAATCCATTAGCTACTCTACCCCATAGTGAATTAATCGTTGATACTTAAAAATAACTACAAAGCCATCATAACGTTCATTAATTAATTGCCAAGAATTTTACAAATAATTAACTTTACGTGTGTTAGCGGTCATGTTACAATACAAATTGTATTTCTAAATATAGCGCCGTCCCACTCATCTAGGTCTTTAATTGTGGCATTAATTGTCGCATCGTAATGGGTATTATTAGGTTTGGTTTAGAATTGTTTGGACTCCACTATTCTGGTTTCCATTTATTCTAAATCAGATATACGTGATTTTTTATTTATTAATGATGAGTTTTTCTAAAAACTTATGTGCAGTGATTTCACACCACGTGCTTTACGGTGAAGGAAAAAATTGTTAGGAAACCTGCATATGTCTGAGAAGCAATGCAAAGAAGAAGTATAGTGCCTGAGACGGCGATGGACTCACCCTCTGTCACGTTGGCACTTAATAATATTCGGTGAAATGTGGGTGTTGTTGTTATGACGCCTCTGCTTATCCCTTCGGGGACCATTCTGGGATGGCGTGAGCATATTTATTTATTTTATTTTTCTCTGTTGCACTCGATCTTTCCAACGCGTGATCTTTGAAGTCTTCCGTATAAGGAAGACCATGGTGGCTACTGTAATATTTCAGTCTTGATATGCTGAAGGTGTCAGGACTTGTTCTCATATCTCACTGTGACCTCTTACATCGGTCTTATTACCAAGCGCTTCCTCTCTTGATAATAAGCTATTACCGCAGGTATGCTTACCAGGTGTATGAGATGTAAAAATACCTAATAAAATCCGGAGAAGTCGGACACGGTTTATTTTGGCCAGACACACAATCAAAAAGGTTATATCCAGCTTTATCCGGACGACTGGCACTAAGGATGTTGTTGCTGCCCCTGTAAATCCTTCCAAAGATAATGATTAAAGAACATATTGTTTTTTTGTAATATCATGTAGTTGATTGTTTCATCTTCTTATAAAAACTAAGCCTAATTAGTCTGTATTCCAGTTGAGTTTTATAGTTCAGACAATTAGAACCACTTTGCCTAAAACGATTTGCTCGCTTCAATTAAAGTCCATTAAGTCGACAACGGTTTTAGTAGTAATCACTAATTCTCGATAATAGCCGACCGATTCGGGATGTTAGATTGGTTGCAAAAGTTGACAAACAAGCCTACGGATCTGATGGCAAGCTGCTCATGTAGCCCATGATTAACATTAAGGAGGTCGCTTACGGTGATCGGTTCTTCGATGTGCCTAAATGCAGCAATTGGGCCATAACTGAATAAATCATTTTCATTATGGCCTGCTTCTCTTTTACTAGCTAGAAAACTGCGCGGTACTACAGTCTTCACGGAAAAGGTCCAAAGCCTTATTTGTTTAGTTAAGATAACTCAAGCTAAATGACTGCACGATGTCTGAATAAAATGTGATATATCTATACTAATATTATAAAGAGGAAGATTTGTATGAAAGTATGTTTGTAAAGAATTGGCTCAAAAAGTACTGGACCGATAAAAAATCTTTCACCTTTTAAATGCTACATTATCATACGTACTCCAACAGAAACGGAAACTACGCGGGTGCACCCCGCGTGACGTCCGCTAGTAGTAAGTAAAGGATGTGATCTGCAATTAATTACGAATTCTCGAATTATCGAGAACTTGATTTCCAAAACCCTTGAGCTTAATTCGAAATGACAATGCTCAAACTGTCCAAAATTACGTAAGTAATTAAAAAGAAGTGCCAGATATAATTTTGGACCTTGAATTTCAAGATAATAAGGCTTTCTATCGTTCAGTATTTTATTTGTAAAAATACAAATTTGCTAGCAACTTTACTCCCACAAAGTGAAGATAAGTACAGTAAACACGGATCATACTGCCAATACAGTGTGTGTTTAGAAATCACGTGAATATGTTTGACTACAATTGTTGGGTCTCTCGTAAATAAGCTTTTAGATGTTACATTGGATCTTCTTTGGCTAAAGCTTTTGATACAACACTGAAAAGTCACTGAAATTTCAAGGCTGGAGACTACTGAAGACGTTTCCAAACTACAACTTCACATAGAAAATAAGGAGATGGATGGACTTTTGAGTGACGTTTGTCTTGATGTCGCAATAACAACTCTCTGAGAAGAGGATAATGATGATGATCATATTTTAGATCAAGCAATGTATTACTTCAAAGTAAACTATGTAAGAACACGATACATATTTGATCAGGATGTTAACAAACATTTGCTTATCTTCGTAATGGGTGGCCTATGAATGTTTGCAGTTAAGTAGTGCAAGTAAAGAATTATTCTTACTAAATAAGCTTATCGGTCCCAATTAACATCGTTCTCCAAATCTCTAAGTTTGTTCAATAAACGTTATTAAATCACCTATATGTATAGTTTCGGCTTTTATTATCTTTGCCAAACAAACGAGAGATAATCTATTACAAACACCCAATACACGGGTACAAGGTTTTATGGCAGATAATTTAACACTGCTCATTACACTTTCTAAGTCGATAGTGTTGGTATAGATGTTGTAGTTATAAGATACTTTGGAGCAATGGATGACGAAGTTAGTGTTAAAAGAGGGGAACGTGTGATGGTATGTAACAAGTTTAATATACACAAAGACTGCTTTGGACTTAATAATAACAATAGGAATACTAAACATTTTAGTCTGCGAAAGTAAAACATAAGCTTGAGCTTAAAAATGATAAGATAAATCTTATGGTGGATTGTTAAGATCTAAACTATAGCTTTCATAACTATGAAAGGATTATTGTTTCGTGTGAAATAACTTTTACATTTTATTCAGATGCTTTATTTGAGAAACTTAAAGATGTTCTTTTGGGTTTGAAAAACTAATTCGAACTTTAGATCGAAGATACAATGTGTATGTTAGCCCATTGAAAGTATATGACTACTAGCTTACATTTACATACATTCCGAATTAGTATATTTCTTAACTGATTAATAGTGAGTATCGTATTCCCTGACCAGATAATTTATCAAGATCATCTGTTCTTCATTACAAGTTAAAGACTAACCAAGCATAGCTTCACGTTTTACACATGAACCGGGTTTTACTGCAATCTTGCACTTCCTTAGATTTATTATTCCACATGTTTCTGACTGAGATTATTTAGTATCCATCCATGCGACTATGAGAGCGTAATATAAATTCTAAAATGGCTGTGTTAAGGGGTTATATAGATTTGCTGAAAATAATCTTGTTAAAGCTGAAACTTTTACCATGGGAACGAAGTCGTGCACAGGAGCTAATAATAAAAAGGTGACAGAAGTTAGGCTTCCAACACTAGTCGAGCTCGGAGTAAGGATCTCTGAATCAAGCTGAGCATTATTTCAAAAACTGAAATCTCAGTTACACTTGCCCGCTCTTTGGGAGGTGCACGACGTACGTGTTATCGAACAGATCAAACCTAATCAATTACCCTTTGTCATTCCAGATGTATGGTCGCTATCAACGCGACCTTAGTGAAGCAGCCAGAGAAGAAGCTAGGAGACTACGCAGACTTCGGAAAAAGCGACGGAAAGATGACAAAATACGACAGAAAGAACTCGAAGCCAGCGGAAAACACAGACCAAGGGGAAAATTCTTTAAAGTATTCGGTGAGTAGAAGATAAGGCTAAGGACAATTGGGAATCTATAAGCTCCAAGGGTGATCAGGAGTGAAATTAATGTGATAGACATTCAAGAAGTTTCTAAAAATCTTTTGATGTTCCGTTATTTCAAGTTCGTGCGACGATCTTAAAGAATGTGTAGTGTATTATGATCATATGGCTTCAGCTTTTGCATAATAAACGCAGAATGATGTTCACGGATGCATGGATTGTGTTAAAGATGATAATGCTAGAATGGGAGTGAATACTGATAGAAAGAAATGGGAGAGAAGAACACATTGCGCTGACCACAAATAACATAGAATAAGTGCAGGAGGATGATGATGATGATGATAAATATAACAGGGTAATTATGGAGTTTGTTTTAGATTTTACTTTTAAAACATCATTCTATAATCAGTTGTTTTAAGATCCTTACGATAGCAAAAATCTACTTGAAAAGACCAATCAAAGATAGAATTGTGTTTGTGGTTGTTGAAAGCTAACTTTCTGCACGTTTTTCAATGATTTAGGAACTCGTGCATTCTATTTTTGCTCATGATCTTAGTATTGACGATCCAGAGGCTAATAACTTTTAAACTCTAAAGAACCCATTTAAATAAGAGCCACTTTAAAAGGCTTTAATTGGCATCAACATTTGAATATTAAAGATAATCTTTCAGTATTCAGGACTCCTCCCATTTTAACTGAATCAAGCCGAACGCATGCGGTTTAATTGGGTGGTGCTACGCTTATTTATTAACAGACTTGATTGGTAATGGTTTTGCTTCATTTGTGCGAGTATCGTGGTTCGTTTTAGTCCTCTGTCTTGCTAGCCCCTTTAATTGTTATTGCGAATATTAATTGCGGTCATTCAAGTGCGCATTAAATAACCACAGCAGCCCTTAGCGTTTAGGTGCCTTAATGCACCTATCCAGTTTTTTTCTGATATTCGTTCATAGTGGATCTAATTTAGACGTTGGAGGCTTTATTTTCCATCCATAAACCATCAGAATGACCTAAGCTCTGCTCTTGGGTTTACAGTTTGTGATTAAATACGCTTCGAAAATTCAGTGCCAAATACAATTGAAAGCAATTTCTATCCAAACGCCTGGACCTATTGCCAACATTATAGGCACGTGTTTAAAGGAGAATCAGAAGCGAAACTGTACCTTTACGAGTTAGACATATAGTTCACATTGAAGCAAAATATGTTTGAGATTATCATTTAAATCCACAAGTTAAAGTATTTTGTGCTGTCCAGAAGATAAAACAATAATATGAAGTCTGTGGCAGGCTACGTATGGAGGCACACATTCGCACGCCTTGGCGAGGACTGGGTCTTCTTGGCGCTTCTGGGCATCATCATGGCCTGCCTCAACTTCTGCATTGACAGAGCCATTGCTGTCTGTAATAATGGTGAGTAAAGTTCAAAATATCTTCTACGTCTTTTATCTTCTTTAAAGCATTACTATGTCTCTCGCTCTTTTAACAATGGTACGAAAAGGACGCATATACGCATTGATATAGGATTTTAATCGTTTGGATTGACCCAACCAGGTCAAGAACAAATGTGGAATCGTCATTGCTAAAAATATGCTGACTGGGGAGAATGGTGGGAGGTTAATTTTTATCTTCTCAATAGTAGAGAATAATAGGGTTGGAGACAAACGTCCACTTGTATAAGAATTCACCTCAATATCTTAATGATTAATAAATATTATGTGTATCTTTTTTCAAGCTTACCATTGGCAAAGAAGGTAATTTCTAAGAGTCCGGTGTTGAATTCTGACCAATAAAATAAATCCTTAGCGATCGTGGCGTTGCAATCGCTTTTTAAAATGTAGCATACATTTTATATCAAAGCTATTTATATTTTATTTTACTAGTTAACAGAGCAAATTCGATCCATGATAATTATTGTTTCATATAATTATAGTTGTTATGTTTTGTTTGATGGCGCACGTGTTGTAATTAATTTGCACTATGGCATATCACTACAGACGGAGTCTGTCAGGACTTTGAATATTATATGTATAGACTAAGTACCTGTGCCTCTCGCGGTGTTATTTTAACAATAAAAACTATACTACTTAGTGATACTTTTTGTAAGTTTTAATTAAAATATATATATATATTTTACTTACAGGCTTACAGACAAATCACATTAATAGAAAATACAATATACTTATATAATACAGATTTATATTAACAAGCCTCGACATGTACCTAGTACTATTACACCGTATTAAATTACACCGTATAACATCAGCTATCTACCAATGAAATCCCGTTTAAATCGGTTCAATCGTTTTAGAGATTAGCCGAAACAAACAGACATTTTTAAAATTAGATTTTATTACTTTCATATATATTTTCCAATGCCGACGTTTTCCAGTATAAGATCGGCTCTCAGTGATCAAAGCATGAATTTAAGTGATTAATTAATATGAATTTAATGACGTTCCAGCTCGCACGTGGATGTACAAAGATCTATCGACGTCTACATTCAGCCAGTACGTAGCGTGGGTGTCGCTCCCCGTCTGTCTCATCCTGTTCGCCGCGGGATTCGTGCACATCGTGGCTGCTCAAAGTATCGGTAAGTAAATACACACATATGCTCACGCCCCCGAACGGGTAGGCAGAGGTGTTGAAGGTGAGTAAGTGCCAACGTTACTGATGGTGAGTCTATCGACGCCCCAGGCACTGTACATACGTTTTTTCATTAATTATTAACAACATAACATTTTTTAAAACAATTTCCAGGGTCTGGTATCCCTGAAATGAAGACAATCCTACGAGGGGTCCACCTGAAGGAGTACCTCACGTACCGAGCGATGATCTCCAAAGTCATCGGCCTCACTGCCACCCTGGGCTCGGGACTGCCGCTGGGGAAAGAGGTGAAAACTATATATTATGTCAGCGTATGATTCCAGGATCATACTGCTTACTGTTACCTGTTAATTGTCGATGGTTTAACATATCTATGTGAAACAGTGTGAGCTTGACTGTGAATTTGAGCGACGGAACGTCCTTTACGCGTTGATTGGATATCTTTAATATTGTTGACATACTGACGGCTATAAACGTATATAAACGTATTGGTGAACTGTATGACTCTTCGTTCCTGACAGGTACCTGCGTAGTAGGAAACTCAAGCTGTTCGCTGTCCCCAACAGTCGAACAGTAGCTCGTGGGAAGTCCCCCATACCTCGCTCGATGACTGTACTCAATGCTCTCCTGGAGTCTAACCCTACTGTGGATGTGTTTGATGACGGATGGAACAAGCTATTGTTAGAGTGCATGGTGTTCTGCGAGAAAGGATGAACGTTAATATTTTATTTTTAGTTTTTATATTATATTTTATGTGTATATTGCATTACCTGTGTCTGATAAGTGTTATTGGCACTGTATGCCCTTCTAATTCTTGAATAAATAAATAAATAAAATAAATAAATAACACGGTCTAGAAGAAAGAGGTAGAAGAGTATGGTGGGCTACGCGTTCACCACTAACTTTTGTGGGTTGTTTTGCAGCTTTAGTGATAGCCTAGCTTCCCTAGATCACATATATAAACTATTGTTGTGGAGAAGGCGGGCAGCTCAGGGTGTTGAAATGACAGCTTTATTTAATTTCTTGTATCGTTTATTTTCTTGGTTTACAATAGGCACATTAATTTTGTTGTTACGTAGTCTGTCGCAGCGAGAGGACGAAAGATAAGTATAGTGGGGGACGCGAAGTTAGCTGCGAGCGGCTAGGAACGTTTCGTATGCAGTGAAGTTGGCTTGCGCGTTAACAACTATCGTACCCCTTTTCACTCCCTTAGGGGTGGAATTTTTTGCACCTTCCAATCGCAGGACCTAACTCACAGCTTGGGCTGTTAGTTGTTATACAAGTCAGTCAAATAGGACTTTGATTGTATATGCATAGAAGAAGATTGAATTATGTTAATAACACCAACATGACACGCATATAAACTGTCATATTATGCTTGTTTTATTGATATCAACTTCTGTACAGGGTCCGTCGGTGCACATAGCGTCGATGGTGGCCTCGTTGCTGTCCAAGATGATGACCAGCTTCCAGGGGATCTACACCAACGAGTCCAGAACTACGGAGATGCTCGCCGCCGCCTGCGCAGTCGGTGTCGCTTCTTGCTTCGCCGCGCCCGTTGGAGGTAACTGTTGAATACTAGCGACACACCATGACCTCTTATTGCCATGATAGTTTATTCATATTATGAGACAGATGTATATGATGTGTATACATTTGTCACTGTCACACAGCTGAACTATCGTAGCAATATGAGCTCATGGTTGGGGCCCTGAGGTACAGTGCTGATGATAGACTCGAATTTGAAGTAGGGTAGCATTGGCTACAGGGATCTTTGCACAATTATAATAATTAAATAGACCTTTCTCTTCATATGAAGGCACTTTAATATTCATGTCGACAGAAGACACGTGACAGAAGGTGAGTCCATCACCGTCTCAGGCACTATACATACGTCTGTGATTTACTTCTCAGACATATGCAGGATTCCTCACGATTTTTTTCTTCACCGTAAAGCACATAGTGTGAAACCACTCAACATAAGTTTTAAGAAAAACTCATTGGTACAGGCCCCGCTGGGATTCGAACACCAAGGCCACTACGGCTCTTTACGGCCAGCAGATACTAAACAGAATATTATACCGAATATACTGTTCTCAGTCGGGCAACTTAGCTCTCTTGAAAACTAGAATGTTCGAAGTATCTACGTATTCCAGTACCTTCCTCCAGCTTTCTTGATATTTGACGCATTTTTGCACTTTGTTCGCAGGCGTTTTGTTCTCGATAGAAGTAACGACTACTTACTTCGCAGTAAGGAACTACTGGCGAGGGTTCTTCGCCGCCTGCTGCAGTGCTATCGTGAGTCATCATCTCCACACCCTTATCTTATACATCATGGCCTTATCCCACACGTCATGGCCCTATGCTATACATTATTGGAATCGATATTTAGATGACACCTCCTTACTTACATACATACATACATATGCTCACGCCTGTATTCCCCGAAGGGGTAGGCAGAGGTGTTGTTATCACAACACCCACTTTTCACCGAATTTGATTAAGTGCCAACGTGACAGATGGTGACTCTATCGCCGTCTCAGGCACTATACATACGTCTTTGAATTACTTCTCAGAAATATGCAGGTTCCCTCACGATGTCTTCCTTCACTGTAAAGCACGTGGTGTGAAATCACTGTACATAAGTGGTACAGGCCCCGCTGGGATTCGATCTTGCGTCGCTTACGTAGCAGGCGACTGCTCAAACCCCGAGGCCACCACGGCTCCTTACTTACTCCTTACTTATTGTTTACAAAACTTATTTTACGCAATGCGAGTATGCGTGTGAGGGTTTACACTCACAAACGTACTTAATCACACACAAAGTGCGTGTATGTGATTTTCTCCCTACCCAGGTCTAAGTTGCTGGACCATGTTGCCTACATTACACTTAATAGGTTCTAAGATTAACTTTTCAGTTCAACTTGTAGTCAGTGTTAAACACCCTAAATTAGGTGTTTATTGTCAGATGTTCCGGCTCCTGTCGGTGTGGTCGGGCGCGATGCCGACGGTGCAGCCTCTGTTCCCGACCAACCTGCCGCAGGACTTCCCCTTCGACCCCCAGGAGTTCGCCGTCTTTGTGCTGCTGGGGTGAGCTTATCTATACAGATAAATAAAATTGAAGTGTCTGTTAGTAATTCCAAAATTACATCTTCAGACTAAATACATAGGAGAGTATATACATACGCAAAAAAACTATTTTAAATTTTTTACGCTGTCTGTCTGTCAGTACCGGGTTATCTCTGAAACGGCTGGATCGATTTAAACGAGACTTTCACTGGCAGATAGCTAATGATACAACTAGTAACTTAGGCTATTTATATTTAAAAAAACATTAAGGGTTCCGCGGGAATCTAATTAAATCTACGCGGTTGAAACTGCAGGACACAGCTAGTATAATACTAATATTTACATTATGGTATTTTTATCATTTATATTTACATCAAGTCTCACTAAATCGTCAAGTCTCACTCGTGGCAGCACCTCCAAGAGCTATGAGCGCTGACCCTGAATGTAAAATAGTCATATTATGAGTATATCTCTGTCTACGCAGTATCCCTACTATTTTTGCTGAGCGTTCATAATTCGTGAAGGCACCTATAACGATATTTTTTTAATCAGGCGTTTTCTAACCTCTTTCAGGATAGTGTGCGGGCTGATGGCGGCGCTGTGGGTGTTCCTACACCGACATTACGTACTCTTCATGAGGAACTCCAAAACACTCACCAAGTTCCTGCAGAAGAAGTAAGTTCCACCTTCATTTTCTTCAGGTCTTACAGTCTCTTCCCTACTCCCTCCGGACACACCATACCTCTGACCATACCCTTGGGGGGCCAACGTGACAAATGGTGATTCTATCTTACATATGCTCACGCCTGTATTCCCCGAAGGGGTAGGCAGAGGTGTTGTAATCACAACACCCACTTTTCACCGAAGATGATTAAGTGCCAACGTGACAGATGGTGAGACCATCGCCGTCTCAGACACTATACATACGTCATTGAATTACTTCTCAGAAATATGCAGGTTTCCTCACGATGTTTTCCTTCACCGTAAAGCACGTGGTGTGAAATCACTGTACATAAGATTTTTTTTAGTAAAAACTCATTGGTACAGGCCCCGCTGGGATTCGAACTTGCGTCGCTTGCGTAGCAGGCAGACTCAAACCTCAAGGCCACCATGGCTCTATCTGTTCTATCTTAGGCACTATATTTCCTTCACCGTAAAGCACGTGGTGTGATATCACTGCAAATTAGTATTTATAAAAACTCATTGGTACCTACAAGCCACGCTGGGATTCCAATTTGCGTCGCTTGTGTAGCAAGTGACAGGTCAAACCCCACGGCCGCCACGGTTCTTTTGATTTTCATGATTTATGCAAATTAATGATGTTTGTGTGTGTAGTCGTTTCATCTACCCCGGGTTCATGACGCTGGCTGTGATGTCCATTCTGTTCCCCCCGGGTATCGGCAAGTACATGGCAGGGGACCTTGGCAACCAAGAACAGGTAACCACTAGATTATGGCATAAATTGGAAATATGTAAAATATAAGTGGGAAGAGCGAGTGATCATGCCCATTCCCAGTAAAGGGAACATCTTCCAGCCAGGTGGATGTCATGTCTGGGAAACAGCGGCCCCATCTGTTCTAGTTGGAAACTGCAATACGCTAGTAAACTCTTATTGCGCGATGTAGGTTCTCGTGTATTTGTACTCAAACTTTGCAATTGTTAGCGCCATCTGTGTAGCGACCGGAGAAATGCTTTATCGATACAGATAAAAAAAAATCGTGTCTGATTGTAATAACTGATTTTCACTAAATGTATACATTCATACATACATATGCTCACGCCTGTATTCCAATGGAGGTAGGCAGAGACCACCGTTTGCCACATGCAACGATTCTTACATACTAAATGTATATTAAAGTATTTACGATAGGTGCTCGCATGACCAAACCAATTAACATTTTTTCTGTCCGTGTGTCTGTCCGTCTGCCTCTCTGTCTGTCTGTTCCGGTTGATCACCAAACCGAGTGGACCGATTTCAACGAGACTCACTGGCAGATAGCTGATGTTACAAGGAGTAAATTCACCTTTTTATTATTATTATTGGAATTCCGCGGGTCATTATGTTTTACAATTATGGTATTGTGTACAGGTGCTATCAATGTTCGCCAACTTCACATGGGCAACCAATCTGACCGCGGAGCAAGCGGCCATCGTGTCCCATTGGGAGACACCAGAGGTGGACACCTTCGGCTGTCTCATCATATACTTCTTCTCTATCGTGAGTACCTCCTACACACCTAGACTAGTGATATACTAGTTTGCCATCGTTTTCGTAAACTATACTCGCTAGCGTCACTCGCAAGCTGCACAATGTCTCATACTAATATTCGGCGGAGACGCTAGCGAGTATGGATTACGAAAACGGTGTCAAACCCGTGATAGGGTCCGGATAACTAACAGGGTAGGCAAAGGTGTTCACTGAAGATGATTTCAAATTCAAAATTCAAAATCTTTATATGATTAGACTTCTTACAAAGTACTTTCAAATCGTAAATGTTACCACCGGGTTCGGAGGGTAACTTTTGTTGAGAAGAACCCGACAAGAAACTCAACAATTACTCTTTTAAAAAAAATATATACAAGTTTTTGGTTACAGTATTTATATCTCATGAATATAAGCCCATGGACACAGTTCAAATGCTCAATTGTCAAATATAATAACTGAAATATTACAAATATTTGTGAGCATAGTGATTAATTGCTAACGTGATAAATGGTGAGTCCATCGCCGTCTCAGGCACTACACATATGTCTCTGTTTCTCTTCTCAATTACATCCTCCCGTTTTTTTGACGAAAAAAATTTTGAACGTTTCAAGTGATAAAAAAATTATATGATCTTAGACCTTAATAAAGTACTATTAAGCATTAAATTACAGCACACATTAATAACAATACTAATCAAAAGTGAAAAAGTAACCGACGAGGATGGGATTCGAACCCACGCGTGCAGAGCACATTGGATTAGCAGTCCAACGCCTTAACCACTCGGCCACCTCGTCATATACTCTTGTGGTGAAATTTTACACTCCTATTATCATTGCACTATGTTTGAACAACTGCTTATTTTTTTCTATGGAAATAGATATATAAATAATAATTTGTTATGACATTATTGTGTAAAATAAATAATGTTACTTTCGTATCTAACACAATTTCAACCATGACGTTCATTTAATAACTTTTACTCTTCTATTATTTAAAAAAAACATCAGTGAGTGTGATGGCCGAGTGGTTAAGTAGTTGCCTGCAAGGCAAGTGACACAAGTTCAAATCCGAACATTATCTACTAATGTGTTTTTCTAAAAACTAAAGTGCATTGATTGCATAATACCCAGCTTCAAATAAATGTTCATTAAATTTAAAAATACCGGTAAAAATTGGGTGTTGAAATCCTCCTACCTACCCCTCGGAGATTCTTTGGGAAGGTGTGAAGAAATATACTAACATAGATGACAAACAAGCATATCTCCCGCCTGATGGCAATCCTAATCCTAACGGAGAAGATTAGACTTCCGGATCACATTCAGGATTGGCATCTAGGAGAGGATTGAACATAATAAGGCTCACTTAAAAAGTCAATTAATATAAAATAATCATTATTACGATGTAATGAAATGTACATGATGCCAGCTAAGTTTCTTGCCGGCTCTTCTCAGAAGGCTAGTTTCCGAACCGGTGGTCAATTCTTTGACATTCATAAGTGCCTTACCAGGGGCTAAACTGAATAAATCATTCATCAGGGTATGGCACATCGGATAGTGGGCCCTGGCTACAGCCGCGTTATTCACTAAGGTTTCTCAGCGTCGAACTTGACGACGAGCGTTGGTTTCAACCATAGGAAATTTTAAATATCTTTATTCGATTAGACTTTTAATAAAGTACTTTCAAATCGTCAGAATGACATAGTTATATAGGATTATACATGCTACCGCCAGGTTCGGAAGGTTGCTTTTACTGAGAAGAACCTGGCAAGAAACGAAATAATTACTCTTTTCAGAATAAAAATATTTAACTATTTTGAGTTATATAATATAAATAAAAAATATATATGTAAGCTTATAGACACAGTTCCAGTGCAGGAAATTCGGTAAATAAAATATTATGTAAAAGCTTAAAGTTGGTACTACGTATAATTGTGTAGCTTGGTTAATTAATTGACACGTAATACATTCAATTTCGTTTCATTAAAACCAACACTGAGAAACTAGTGAATAACGCGGCAGTACTGCAGGTCAGTGGTAATGAAAGTTTTTCGTGTAGTTCTTCCTGAGCATGGTGTCGTGCACGCTGCCGGTGCCAGCGGGAGTGTTCGTGCCGGCGCTGAAGATGGGGGCGGCCCTGGGCCGGTTCACCGGGGAGGTGATGCACTACTTCTGTCCCCTGGGGGTCGCCTACGGGGGACTCGTGCAGAGGATACTGCCTGGTACACATACCCCCTTTTTACAAAACATGGTGTTAACCACGGTATAGATAAAGCAAGTGTATATGGCATAGGAGATATTATACCTTTAAACGAGGAATTCTTATATAAATATCTATATTATATATAGAATCTGAATCTCAGAAACGGCTCCAACGATTTTCATGAAATTTTGTGTGTAGCAAACTGAAGCAAAAAAATGATCTAGCTAGGTTTGATCTTCAGAAAACATTGAGCAATGTAAAATTGCTACAATATCATTACAATAGGAAAGTAAATTTTTGCCGCCATCTGTCTAGTTAAGATAGACGGGAGGCTACCAGCCTATCGGGTGATAACGAAATGCCTTTTTTTGCATCTTGCTTAATTTTTGCGAAACTTCAAGTTTATTCTTTTATGGGAAAACCGAGCACAGCTCGGTCAAGCCTTCTTATTTTTAACATGACAATTCTAGATCAAATAACGAATATCCCGCCTGATAAGCGTTTACCGCAGTCTAATACGGCATCAATACCTCGTGCATCTTTCGCTTGCCAAGTAGACAGAAAGAGATAGAGCTTCTTTAAAGCTAAGAAAGCAAAGCTTAAGATAAGCAATGTTAGTAAAAACCGTCTCAAGTTCCGTGACGTAGCTTCGAAAAAGAGACAAAATAATTGGGTATTGCCATGTATGTCAGGTGGTTACTCTGTGGTGGGAGCGGCGGCGTTCACCGGAGCCATCACTCACACCGTCTCTACTATCGTCATCGTCAGCGAAATGACTGGACAGGTACATACATACATACATATGTAGATATTAAATACGCTACGATAATCGGGTCTGCTTTATTCGAGGTATTCGCTTAGCTATTTTATTTACAACCAGAAAACATAAAAATCTTTTCTCTCAAGTCATTCCGACATCTTGCGTCAAATCACTTTTTAACAATATTTGAATTTAATATAAATAAGAAACATTATAGCGAAAGAGGTTCACTACCGCCACACATAGATAATATTTTACGTTTCTTGTTGCTCATATAACCCAAGTTATGAATATAAATAAAATATGCTCACGCCATCCCCATTTTTTTTGTTGACGAGGGGGAAACCTTCAAAAGGTCCCCGACCGCCCTGGGAGAAGCAGGTCGGGGTATGTGGGATTTTTACCGCACTAAAACCCCCCTGGAGGCCATCCTCAATGCTCAGAGGGGACTCCGGGTACTCTGATAGATCGCACCGGTGTCCCCACACTTTGCCGGGGCACATCCCCGGGGAAGCTGTGACGCCGCCCCTGGAGACCTCGCTGTGCAAGGCAGCGCGATGGCCCGATAGCCTAACTTAACGAATGTTGTGACAGATAACCCACTTGCTGCCGATAATGGCGGCAGTGCTGGCCGCCAACGCCGTGGCAGCGTTACTGCAGCCCTCCTGCTTCGACAGCATCATCCTGATCAAGAAGCTGCCCTATCTACCTGACCTGCTCTCATCTGCCAGCCGTAAGTACATCTATTCCGTACTGTCTGTGCCCCGCGGTTAGCCTAAGTTTTTTTTATTAAAAGTAGCCTAAACTTTCATCCCCTATTTTATCCCCTTGGGGATAGAATTAATCAAAATCCTATCTTAGCGGATGCCTACGTTATAACATCTACATGCATGCCAAATTTCAGCCCGATCCGTCCAGTGGTTTGGGCTGTGCGTTTAGAGATCACTATGTCAGTCAGTCAGTCACCTTTGAGTTATATATATTTAGATACCAGCTTGTTAGTTAGTAAGCTACACTTATATGCATAGCTGTGCCCTGAAATTTTACCCGCGTAGACTTAATTTAATGGGTCGCCCCCGGAATCCTTATGTGTTTTTTTTAAATAAAAGTAGCCTAATTATTCTTTGTAAAATTAGCTATCTGCCAGTAAAATCGGTCTGACAGAGAATTTTTTTATTTTATTTTAATGTAGATATCATATAGATATACTGTCATATGCACTTAATTAAAACCTGTGTTTTTGGAATTACATACAGACACTTAAATTTTTTTTTATAGCTAAATCTCTGCACTATATAAATATAGATACTGCATCATTGGTATAGTGGTCGCTTAGCTACTGCGGAATACGAGGTCTTTGGTTCGATACCTGGGTTGGGCAAAGTGTTATTTGGTTTTTCTATCTGCTATTTCACAGCAGCAGCCCGGAGTCTGGACAAGTGCTTGGTTGATGGGAATAGGCCTCCTATTAAATATACCTGACGAAATATGAGTGTACTATAAGTACACCTCTGCCTATCCCTTCGAAGAGTTAAGGGGCATATGTAACTAATTAACATAATTATACATCTGTACAAATACATATGCAATTAGTATTCATATTTGAATAGACAATTTCACCATTTGAGTATATGACGAGGTGGCCGAGTGGTTAAGGCGTTGGACTGCTAATCCAATGTGCTCTGCACGCGTGGGTTCGAATCCCATCCTCGTCGGTTACTTTTTCACTTTTGATTTGAATAGTGATTTATTTGTGCTGTAATTTGATGTTTAATAGTGATGTTATAAGGTCTAATAACATTTTTTTTTCACTTTCGCAACGTTAGCACTCATGGCCATTTCAAGTTTAATCACGATAAGAATGAGTATTTTATTAGATACTCTATTAATTTTGATGTTTGAGAATTTTAAGTATATAGGTATACGGTACCGATTGTTCGGGGACTTTCACTGACAGATAGCTAATGTTACAAGGAGTAACTAAGGCCATTTTATTTCAAAACATGTTCCGCGGGAATGAAATTAAATATACGCTTGTGAAACCGCTGGGCATATTTATCAATAAAAACGACATACATATCACGTTTGTTGTATGGGTGACCCCTTATATGACGGGTTCAGTACCCGGCGATACATATTGCACATCCTCAGGAAAGATACAATCGGCAAAAAAAATTACACTTTCCGTTCATGAATACATTTATTTCTAAGTGAAAATATCCACTTATTATTAATATAGGTAACAATATAGGTACATATACACCTGCATGCATTATGTATGCAATATAATTAATTAATTAATGCATATCCAATATCCATTAACATCTATTTAAACTAACAATAAGACGCTACGTAACTTGAAGTAAATTTTATGTTAATGTATTGTATACACCCGGGACTATAGGCTTGCATATATATGTCGAAATATTGTATTCATGTGATGTTCCTCACGTACAAATATCGGTACCATTCTCTATAGAAGCCAATATGACAGGTGTGATGTAATTAGGTATATCATCACCGAATACAAAGTCTAGGTGACCGAACAGCTTGTCTGAAAGGACACACGTCGTGGTATTGGGCATCTTGGAAGTTAACGTGGCCAAATCTGTTATATTTGATACATAGTCGTTCATACTACCGATGAAGCTGAATTTAGCTGTAACGGCCGACACGTCGTACTCAGGTGCCGCTGTCTGGCCGTATTTCACCAAATTGCCTAATGTACCGTAATCGTACGCAATAAAACCTTTTTCCCTAATCACCCCCCAATGGTTGAAGTTCTTCAAGGAAGTACCGGCCGGCTCGTGGCCAGCGAACACCGGTAAGGTCGCGTTTGATATCTCATAGTGGTTGTATCCAAGGACAGCGAAGAGGAACAATGAACAGAAGGGGTACGACAGTTCGGTCAGGCCGCAGAGGGTTTCCACTGATATTTGTGCAAGGCTACCGTAAGCCAGCACTTCCATGTTGAGGCCGAGGCTCACGGCTGCACTCAGTAACGGAGACAGGATTCCTTGCAAGCTCAACACTGGGAACCTCGCGTTGTAAAGCCACGCAGTCGTCGACAAACCAAACGCAAGATTGATTTTCGCATTGTATTCCGTCTGCTTTGAACAAAGAATTAATGCTATAGTGACACCTTGAGAGTGACCAACGTAATTCAACTTGGGTTTCCCGGTCACATTTAGAACGTAGTCTATAACAGCGGGCAGGTCGTATTGTGACATCTCGTCGATGCTGAAATTCCAAAATTCAGAGTCCTTGTCGGGGTCGAGGCTTGTATGATTCCTGCTGTATTTATTGCCCCTCACATTGGGCACCCACACATCGTACCCGGTATCAGCAAAGATATAGCAGAGGGCTATTTTGGGGCCGGGGATGATGCAGTCATCGGCACTCAGATACAAGCCGTGCATGAACACGAGAGGTATTTTGGTCTCACCTGTGTCGTTTGTTTTAGATAGTACCCTGAATAAAGTTAGTATGTACCCATCCTCTGTCGTGATGTTATGTGTCTCGGGTTCATAACCGTCGTAGATGCATAGCTCTGGGAATGAGAGATCCCTTCGTGGCGAAGTTCCAAATACGTCTATGTTGAACGTTAGATTATCAGCGTTAGCTACCTGTAACCATAGCACCGCGACGGACAGTAGGAATTTGAATCTGGACATCTGAAAAAAAAACAATTTATAACTTTCTTGTTATACCGCATTTTCATTAAATATGTGCGATGTTGCGTTGCGAAGGACCAATAGTCACTGCTCTGAGCGAGGACAGGTGAAGGAAGCTCACCTTTAATCCCAAACACTACTCTCGTGGAGGTCATGGCACAGCGCATATCACCCACGCCAGTAGTTGAATTGGTGACCGCCCGAGTTCCCTCCGTGCCTCGGAGAGCACGTTAAGCCGTCGGTCCCGGTTGCCAATTTAACATCTTTGGCAATCGTTACAGGTCAGTCGGCGGCCTAAGAGAGTCTAACAACTGGCTTAACCCTGACTGCCGATTTTCCTCGTAAAAGTTACGAAGGTCAGATGAACAGCCACATCGGGTTGAATCAAGTGCCGACCGCAACAATGTCCCATACATTGTTAAGGTCAGGGAGATGATGTATCCCAAACACTAAGCATTTCGCATTATCAATGTTCCTGTTGAAATTATTATATTGAAACATGTACTTACGACGTATGCCTGTCTGTCTGAATGTTCTGAATTCGGATGGACTTGTGGCATCTGTACTCACACCATCTTTAAATACTAATTATTTCGCAAGCAAATACATATTAAGCCAGCTTCATACAATATTCGCAAGCACATTATTAATTTGTCATGATGTAAAATTGCAATTTTTTGTATAGGTACCTATAATAATCAGTTGTCCAAGGTAGTTTGGACTAGCGTCCCCCCTCCCACCGCTTCTTACCTCCCAATAGCACGCGTAGACCGAACTTTTATGTCATTAGGAAATGTTATAATATTATAGCAAGTTCATCTTAGTTTAAATTAATGTTTGAAGGTTTACTCATGCAACCGTTCGCGTTTTTTTGAACTATTCCACAAAAAATAGAGCCGTCATGACCGTGGGGTCTGAGCAGTAGTCTGCTATGCATGCGACGCAAGTGCGAATCCCAACGGCAGTAGCCGAGTCATTAGTAGTAACTAATGAGTTTTTCTAAAAACTTGAGTGCAGTAATTTCACCATATATGCTTTACGTTGAAGGAAAACATCGCGAGACCTGCATATGTCTGAGAAGTAATTCAAAGACGTATGTATAGTGCCTGAGACGGCGATGGACTCACCCTCTGTCACGTTGGCACTTGATCATATTCGGTGAAATGTGGGCGTTGTTACAACACCTCTGCTTACCCCTTCGGGGACCCTTCTGGGATGGCCTGAGCATATATATATAAATAATTATATATAATTTTCAGTTTGTAATGTGTAGTGCGCCTAAGATGCATTTCATGAATATTATCCGAAACTTGAACAAATATTTAATCGCTTGGCAAATTGATATATTTGTGTCGATATCCTTGCATCATTCTGGGGTACCGTGCTCTCAGTACCATGTGACGGAATTATATTTTTATTCATACACCTTTCCCAGAAGGGGTGGGAAGCAGTGTTCTTAATAAACATTTCTATTGCCGTCTGAGGCACTCTGTGTTCACGCATGAACGAGACAAATAATTAATAAAAAATATCCCAACTATTTTCGTTGAGCGCTCACAACTTTTGATTGCACGTGTTACAAAACACAGCAGCCGTTCATGTGATTCAGATCTTTCTCTGCTTACCGTCAGCTTAATATATACCTGAATATCTCATCATCTCATCTCCCTGGCCTTATCCCATACATTGTTGGGGTTGGCACTGAGTTCAACCCGATGTGGCTGATCACCTGATTTTTATACGAAGTGACTGCCATCTGACCTTCGCAACCTCTTTAACGAGGAAAATCTGTGATCTGGGTTAAACCAGCTGTCAGACTATTTTAGGCCTTCGACTAACGATTGCCAAGATGATAAATTGGCAACCGGGACCGACGGCTTAACGTGCTCTCTGAGGCACGGAGAGAACTCGGGCGGTCACACATCCAGTTACTGGCTTGGGTTAGGGTTGCTGATCGAATGATATGTGCAATAGCAGCTGTGCTACGAGCTCCTCTGAATATCTTTATATGCAACAATGTACGTCTCCTGATCACGTTGCACGTGGTAACTTGGATTCCCAAGTTACCACGGGGCACAACAAAGTAAATAATAAATTTCACAGAATGATCCCTATTATTAGTAGAGACATAACACCCAACTTCCACCGAGATGATAAAGTGTTAACGAGTAAGATGGTTAGTCCATCGCCGTCTCAGCCACTATACAGGCTTTCTCACGACGTTTTCCTTTGCCGTGGTGTGAAGTAATGTAGCTAGAACCGCATCAAGATCCTTAACGTACTCTACGAAAGCGATACTCCCAGTCAGACTAAATAATCTGTATGTAAATGGCGACGTCAAAATACACTATTCAAGAAGTCAGTTGATGCAACCCAGCCAATTAATTAATCGACAGGTATGTACGATATCTGCGTGGAGGACTTCATGGTAAGGGACGTGAAGTATATCTGGAACAAAATGACCTTCCAGCAGCTGAAGGACCTGCTCAAGGAGAATAAGGTACAGTTAATTCAGTATATTACGTAATGATAGTACTTAAAAAAATGTGTTCAATAAGCTTCAAACCTTTAGAAATATCTACTAAAAACTACTTTACCGCGAAAATAAATAGTAAGTATAACGATGAAATATTATAAAAAGAAAAGAATTTATTACTTTATTTTAGCCTGAGATATCTGGACCCTAATTAATGTCTGTCACTGTCAGCAAAGTCGCATAATAGTATTAATGATCATAAAACAGCCGTGCTGTTGGGGTTTGACCATTCGCCTGCTACGCAAGCGACGCAATTTTCGAATCCCTACGGGGCCTGTACCAATGAGTTTTTCTAAAAACTTATGTGCAGTGATTTCACACCACGTGCTTTACGGTGAAGGATAACATCGTGAGGACACCTGCATATGTTTGAGAACTAATTCAAAGACGTATGTATATTGCCTGAGACGGCGGTGGACTCACCATCTGTCACGTTGACATTTAATCATATTCGGTGAAATACGGGTGTTGTTGTAACGGCACCTCTGCTTACCTCTTCGGGGACCCTTCTGGGATGACGTGAGCATAGAATATATAATATTTCCAAAACCAGTTTTTGAGAAAATTCGATTCTGATAAATCTTCTACTCCCCCCAGACCATAAAGAGCTTCCCGCTAGTGGACAGTCCAGCATCGATGGTCCTGTTAGGGTCCATCCACCGCTGGGAGCTGGTGAAGGTGATCGAGAGGCAGGTGGGCCGCGAGAGGAGGCTTACAGTGGCCGCCATGTGGCTCAAGGAGGCTGAGCGGAGGCGGCGGGTGCGACGACCGTCGAGGTTTGAGGTTAGTGTCACTTTTGACCTTGAGGTTTGAATTAAGTGTCACTATTGACCTCGAGGTTTGAGGCAAGTGTCACCGTCATCTTGAAGTTATAATGTAAGTTTCAGAGTTAATATCGAGTTTTGAATTAAGTGTCACTAACGACTTCGAGGTTTTAAAAATACCCTACCTATTATACTAGTACCTTAATACAATTTTATGTCAGCATTTGTGAGTCTTTTTGAAATCCACAGTCGGGGTGATTCCGTTATACGCTTAGATCCACATTAATATTATAAAGAGGAAAACTTTGTTAATTTGGTTGTAATGAATATGCTCAAAACTACTGGACCGATTTCAAAAATTCTTCAATACAATTCACCATTGGATACCTACATCACCAGCGAGTTACATAGGCTTTATTTTATCCCCGTACTCCCACGGGAACGGGAACTATGCGGTTGAAACCGCGTGAGGTCCGCTAGTATTAAATATTGCTCATTGGTCTTAGGTCACTCCAGCACCGGATATGTTGCACCTCCAAGTGCCTGGGACGGGTATGACTCGAGGATCCTCACTGACCACCAAGGACCAGGGGGGTCTATTGCCATGTAAGTGACACACATTTTATTACTGATTAAAATCGGGCTTAAATAATTTCTTGTTTTGTAATTTGCGTCTATATTGATGAGTCGAATAGTGGCCGTGGGGTTTTTTGCAGTCGCCTGCTAAGCAGGCAAATGCGCTATGACGCAAATTCTAATCCCAGAGGGCTTATACCAATGAGTTTTCCTAAACTAATGTGCAGTGATTTAACACCACGTGATTGACAGTGAAGAAAGTAATTCAAAGACGTATGTATAGTGCCTGAGACGGCGATAGACTCACAATCTGTCAAGTTGACACATAATCATCTTCGGTGAAAAATGGGTGTTGTGATAACAACATCTGACTACACCTTCGGAGAATACAGGCGCGAGCATATGAATGTATCTATTCACGATAATGTTTTATTGGTACAGCACCAGGCCAGCTGTTCCGCCCCAAGTCGATCCTGAAGAAGACCAACTCGTTCACACTGACCCGAGGGCTGGTGTCGCCCGGCTCAGGCCCGCAGACACCCAGTACACCACACCATTCCGTTTACACCACCGTCACTGGAGCCGAGACACGGTAAAATTCAAAATATCTTTATATTATTTCACTTTTGACAAACGACGATGATTATACAGGCTTTTAATGAGAAGAAAATATTTTTATAATTTTGAATAATTCAAAATCAATCTTAAAAAATATACAGCGATCTAAGGCCAGTTATTTTAGGGTTTTGTTATCTGACTGCCAAGCGGTTTGATGCCTTTTTTTAAATGCATATGCTGTAAAAAAAGTATGTACGCTGCTGAGAAATAAAAACCAAATTTTTAAACATTTCTCAAACTATCTATCTATATATCAAGTGTATCTGTCTGTCTGTTTGTTCCGGCTAATCTCCGAAACGGCTGCACAGATTTTAACGGGACTTTCACTGGCGGATAGCTAATGTTACAAGGAGTAACTTAGGCTACCTACTATTAATTTAAAAATCGTATCGCTCCGCGGGGCCCAGCTAGCGGTATTATATAAGACTAATAATGAATGTCGCAAGTCTTAATACGTCTTTAGAAAGAAAATTGCAACTATATGAAGGTCGCCTTATTAATAATGACGTGTGTACATCTGTCATTCAATCAAATAACCAAAAAACATCATTAAGAGTGTAACCTCTATCAAGGTTTCGTGAGTTAGTGATCGAACAAGCTTGAGTTGCAAATGGAATTTCACACCTGGGATTCATGCATCTCTTCATACACTTCCTTCGGTAACGTGTGCTCCGAATTTGACCTTTCTGAAAAATACTATTAATTTGGTCATAGTAGTTGTTCCTTGGACGCCCTCTACCGACACTTCCGGTCACATTCGCTCTATAAATTTGTCTCGTTAATCGCCTTTCACTCATCCTTTCGAAATGTCCAAATTATCTCAATTTGGGAAGGTTACGCTCTTATTTGACTGAACAAATGTATACACGTCAAATCAATAAGTCGACCTTCATTTGGTTGCAATTTTTTGGTTAAGACGTATCCAATCTTGCGACATCCATCTTTAGTATTAAATCACAAGCCGTCTACAAATAATTTATTTATTTACAATTGATACACCATCATTACAGATATTTTAACCTAAAGCGATGGAATACACACAATAATATTAGTTTTGCTTAATTCTAATATAATCTTAACCTAAACCTAAATATAATATTGTGGTCCATGTGAAGTCGTTCAATGAGCCCGAAAACAAGTCCACCCGAGATGCGACCGCGTTGAGGGTACGCAGCGCCCGCGTTATAGGCGCGCATTTCAATATATTGGTGCGCGCACGAGGGACATCCAACAACGGTGGCTTTCGTCGCCTCTGCAGGAAAGCCTGCGGCACACACAGGCGTAGCTCTGCCAACACGGCTGTGAATATAATTCGTGGCGCGCTAATACCAGATTAAATTAATCTGTACTCACATATAAAGCTGAAGTGTTTGTTTGTTTGAACGCTAATCTCAGGAACTACTGGTCCGATTTAATTTTTTTTTCTTTAGACTATATATATATATGATCACTCACGTTGTCGAAGTCGCCGGTTAAAGTAAGAGTTAGATCAAAGTAACTATTTCACACGAACGAAGTTGCGAGTAGAACCTAGTAAAATTATATTGACAGCTACAAATTTTTAAAATTGTTTTTTTCTTTCATATGCACTTAGTGCAAAGCTGTTATTGTGGAGCGACAATTTTCTTTATCTGTATAGATATAGATAGATGTGTAGATAATAATTCACCTTGTAGTAGGGGTGCTTGCAATCTCGAAATGCGTGCGTCTGTATGAGTGCCGTTTCGAACGATTTATTCCTAGTTTCCATACTACTTAGTAACAGTATATACTGTGTCAATATGCAACGAAAGTTGTCGAAGTTGCTGCTAGTGGGGGCTGGTCATCTCAAGCTACACAATTATTCGTAGTACTTATTTTTAGTTTAATTTTTTTTTATATCGACTGCTGTGCACTTGAACTGTGTCCATGGGCTTATATATATTTTTTTATGATTTATATTGTATTACTCAAAGCTATAATTTTATTTTTAAAAGAGTAATTACTGAGTTTCTTGCCAGGTTCTTCTCAGTAAAAGCAACCTTCCGAGCCTGGCGGTAGCATGTATAATCCTATGTAATCCTGTCTTTATGACGATTTGAAAGTACTTTGTAAATAGTACATACATATACTCACGCCTGTATTCCCCGAAGGGGTAGGCAGAGGTGTTGTAATCACAACACCCACTTTTCACCGAATTTGAATAAGTGCCAACGTGACAGATGGTGAGTCTATCGCCGTCTCAGCCACTATACATACGTCTTTTGAATTACTTCTCAGACATATGCAGGTTTCCTCACGATGTTTTCCTTCACCGTAAAGGACGTGGTGTGAAATAACTGTACGTAAGTCTTTAGAAAAACTCATTGGTACAGGCCCCGCTGGGATTCGAACTTGCGTCGCTTGCTTTGTAAAAAGTCTAATCGAATAAAGATATTTTGAATTTAATTGAATTGAGTTGAACCATGTGAAAAGGTATATTTGAGGTGCTGATATATACAATGATAGAAACGGTATTCGTTCAGGATCCGAGCGGCGTTCGAGGCGATCTTCAAGCGATCCACTCTGCTACAAGACGTGGAGGGCGGGCTCCCTGACCAACTGTCAGGAACGCTCCCCCGCAGCCCCTCCATCAACAAAAAAGTACAATTGGTGAGTATAATGTATATATATAACCTTTTTTTTTATGTTACCCTTCCTTGGCACTAACTTCAAAAGTAAGTTACACACAATTAGATTTTTCTCTTTCTGAAGGCTTTCTTACGAACTTCAGTAGCTTGTGTAAAGTTCTCATCAATGCAAATTAATCAAGCCCAATCACCACGTACTTGCTGTGATTGTTGAGGAGTGCCCTTGACTGTCTTGACTCCATGATCAGACTTACAGAACTTCATTAGAAAATATTTAATGGGAAAAATTACAAACGCACTAGTCTTCACTACGATTTTAGAAGGATCCCCTCGATTTCTCAGGGAAATTGGGTGGTACCTACCTCTTTTATACGACCTTCTGTATGTAAGTAGGTATTAATAACGTTATAATAGAAATAATCATTAATTTTTATTTGATTCCACTATAATTTGGTTAATGTATTTTTCTCTTTAATATACTTAATGATTATATTACTATTCATGCAATTTCATCTCCTTCTAATGTGGACCCCTCAGGGTAAAAGCCTCCCTAAAGAATTGCATGCATCCCTATCTTTAGCAGTGCTCATCCAGTCTCTTCCTGCAACAGATACAATCTGGTCCTGCCACCGGGCGCCCGGGAGACCTCTACTTGTCACGCCATGCGTTCCTTTCCATTTTGTGATGTTAATTGTCTATCTATTGTCACTATTAGAGAGCCCATCTCCATTTGAGAATTTGAGGGTAGTATTATTAACTTTAAAATAAGGTTTGAGAAGTCGCCTGCTACGCAAGCGACGCAAGTCCGAATCCCATGTACAGTGATTTCACACCACCTGCTTTACGGTGAAGGAAAACATCGTGAGGAAACCTGCATATTTCAGAGAAGTAATTCAATGACGTATGTAAAGTGTCTGAGACGGCGATGGACTCACCATCTGTCACGTTGGCACTTAATCATCTTCGGTGAAAAGTGGGTGTTGTGATTACAACACCTGTGCCTACCCCTTCGGGGAATACAGGCGTGAGCATATGTATGTATGTTTTGTGTATGTGTGTAGCCCCGTGAGCGTGTGTGCGACATGTCCCCGGAGGACCAGAGCGCGTGGGAGCGGCTGGAGATGGCTCGGGAGATAGACTTCGACAACATGTTGCAGATCGCGCGCAAACGAGACATGGTACCATATGCTACTAATATTATAAACGTGAAAATTTGTTTGTATTGGTGTATGTTTATTACTCTATCACGCAAAATCTACTGAATGGATTATAATTAAACTTTACAATGGTATATCTTATACTGAATACACATAAGCTATATTTTAAAATGAAATTCTATATTAATACTACCTGTGCCCGGCAAACGTTGTATTGCCGTAATTTTTTTTGGGGTGGTCACCCTTATTTTTTAGGGGTATGATAAATAGATGTTGGCCGATTCTCATACCTACCCGATCTGCACACAAAATTTCATACAAATCGGTCCAGCCGTTTCGGAGGAGTATGGTAACTAACATTGTGACATGAAAATGATATATATTAGATTATAAAGAGGAAATATTTGTATGTAAGTATGTTTGTATTGAATAGGCTCCGAAATTACTGGACCGATTAGGACAATTATTTCAGCAAAGGACAGCTACATTATCAGCGAGTAACTTAAGCAATATTTTATTCCCTTACTCCCACGGGAACGAGAACTACGCGAGTGAAACCGCGTGGCGTCCGCTAGTATTTAATAAAGATAATAATTTATAATTAATATCATTGATTTTGTGGAAAATAAGACTCAAAAATATCTTTATTTCATTAGTACTTGATCGTCAGTATGATATGATTACCGTCGTATGTGTATACTATAATTAACAAATGTATGTCTATGTGCAGAACCACGAAGATATAGATTATGAAGACGAGAGCCTGTACATCTGCCACATCGACCCTGCGCCCTTCCAGCTGGTGCAAGGAACCTCGTTACTAAAGGTCAGGCCCTTAAACCCTTATTATGTATAATATCTGGATGACCGAGCTGTGCTCGGTTACTTCTTCACACAAAAAAAGGAATAAGCAAGACAAAAAATTTCCGGTGAACGTCAGTCTCGAACCAGAGTACTCTAGTTTCGTCATCGCCCCGTAAGCTGGAAGACGGCGATAGACTCACCATCTGTCACGTTGGCACTTAATCAAATTCGGTAAAAAGTGGGTCACCTCTGCCTACCCCTTCGGGGAATACAGGCGTGAGCATATGTATGTATGTATGTATGATTTGTTTGCAGATGAATGGATGGATTTCATGTATGCTTGGAGTACTGCGAGAAGGCTGGGTAGCTTATAGCCTTATACGGTTTCAAATAAATAAATACATAATGTATAACTTTACATAAGGCGATTAACGAAAGAAATTTATAGAGCGAATGTGACCGGAAGTGTCGGTAGAGGGCGTCCAAGGAACAACTACTATGACCAAATTAATAGTATTTTTCAGAAAGGTCAAATTCGGAGCACTCGTAACCGAAGAAAGTGTATGAAGAGATGCATGAATGTGGATGAAGCGAAAGAAGTATGTAAGGATCGTAGCATGTGGCAAACGGTGGTCTCTGCCTACCCCCATGGGATATAGGCGTGTATGTATGTATGTATGTATAACTTTTCAGGTCCACTCGCTATTCTCAACGCTGGGCGTGAGTCGTGCATACGTCACAGCTATCGGCCGACTTATTGGTATCGTCTCACTCAAAGAGGTATGTATCTTTATCACGAAACATAATACCCCTTATCACGGAACATAGACTAAGAGCCGTTGTGACCGTGGAGTTTGAGCAGTCGCCTGCTAAGCAAGCGACGCAAGTTCGGATCCCAGCGGCCTGCACCAATGATGTGATTTCACCCCACGTGCTTTACGGTGAAGGAAAATACCGAGCGAAAATCTGCATATGTCTGAGAAGTAATTCAAAGACATATGTATAGTGCCTGTGACTATGTCTGTATATATAGAGCGACGAAAATAAAGAACATGTGCATATACCCCCACTATTTTCATTGAGCGCTCATAACTCGTGACAGCACATGTATAAATTGTCATTATATCTGTTCAGCTCCGAAAAGCGATAGAAGATGTGAACTCCGGCGCACTGACGGCTGCCAACCGTCCCGAGCCTCCAACGACACCTCTGCCTACCATGATCAAGGTACAGAGCACCGAACCTGCACCGCCCTCGGACAGCGAGACTGCCAAGCTCACAACCCCCGGAGATAAGTGAAAATATTCATTAGAAAATGTTAGGAAATTTTTATAACCTTGACAGGTCTCAAAGATCAGCCGAGTTACTATTATCGACCTTAAAACTAGGTGTTGAAGTTCATTTTGTAATGTAATTAATTTTTGAGATGGCTAGAGAGAAAGACAGTATTATGTATGACAAGGATACATGTAGTAATTGCATCGATAAATAGTGCTGATGTCCTGCTTAATGTCGATATCGATATATTTTGCTTTAAGGTTGTTGTTTATATAAATTATTAAAAATCTGTCGAATATCGATGACGAGCAACTTTATCGATAGTCGATAGATATAAGGTTTTGCTTAATATCTTTTTATTTATGAATTGTTCGCTTGTAAATTTGTTTTTGTGTAAGTCTTAAAGACTGCACGTAATTTATGTAATTATTTTTATGGATATTTTTGTAACAAATTTATTTATATCGATATAACGGTTAGCTTCCAAAACTATTTAATTGTTAAAACTGAGTGAAATACATAATAAACACCGATATACAGGGTGTCGGAGAAAAAGGAACAGTTGTCTTCTAGAAGTTGTTGTGTTTTATGAATATATCACTATGTTGAAGTCGTAGAATATCTAGCTCCAACGATAACGTAGTTATAGGCTATGGTTGCTCAGGGCCGAAGAGCTATGAACGCGCGGCCGCGTTTACCTACATTACGTACGCCGTAATCAAACTTGTTAAATTAAGGAAAATATTAATAGCTATCCTATTTTCCCCGACACCCTGTATATAAGTCTGAAATAATAGTGAAAAAATTATTATAATCGATAGTTGTGTATTAAAACGATACTACACTATGATATATTTATATTTTGTAAATTTTACACATTTTTCTTTTAATATTGAACTTACATTGCCTTGACATAAGTCCTGTTTTTGAATGAATTTAGAATACCTATTTATCGAGTATTACTAACAAGCGGGTATCGCTTTGTAAGCATAATTATAAAGGTCCAAAGACACAGACTTCCATTTTTACATTATAATTATTATTATGTATAGTGACTGTCGCAAATTAGTTTTCATAAATATTCTCTTTATTATGTGATAAGTTATCGATGATTTCGATGTTTATGTACATGGTGCTTCAGAAATGAGTTTGGCAAGGTTTTTATAGGGCGCGGAGGCTTAAACGAACAAATACCAAAATATACACATTTTCACCTCCACCTTTCATAAAATAAGTATAAATAAAAATAGTACTATTAAATTGTATTGAATCATTTGATTCGCTTACTTTACATACATAAGTTCCAGTAAAATATGCTAGTGGTATTAAAATAAATACTTCACCGGTTCCTCGATGCATGCCATATAGACTTCCTAAAGACGATGATAAGTTCCATTCATTATTTTTGGCATTTTTATCGCAACTAGTTACGAACAGCTGATTACGTACACGACCGAAGTGATTTCTTCAAATAAAATACTTAGAAGTAAATTACTTGGAGCTGTGGTGGCCTTGAGGTTTGAGCAAGGTTCGAATCCCAGCGAGGCCTGTACCAATGAGTTTTTCTAAAAAACTTATGTACAGTGATTTCACACCACGTGCTTTACGGTGAAGGAAAACATCGTGAGGAAACCTGCATATTTCTCAAAAGTAATTCAATGACGTATGTAAAGTGTCTGAGACGGCGATGGACTCACCATCCGTCACGTTGGCACTTAATCATCTTCGGTGAAAAGTGGTTGTTGTGATTACAACACCTCTGCCTACCCCTTCGGGTAAGGGGTATGCAGAGGTGTAAATTACTTGGAACATAGAATTAGTGACTAGAACTCCTTAATATTCCTTTCATTGATGCTAATAATCTTAATATTATTCAACCGAGTGTCTGATGTAGAGAACAGTATTATTTAGATTTATTTATACGTATCAGTTTGGATGCACTAACCGACAGATGGCGCAAGCCGCCCCCAAAAACACCTAAAATTAACTGAGGTCGTGGGTTCGAGTCCCGTCTCGTGTTCGTATTTATACCAACCATTTTTAAGAATTTAGTTTTTCTTTCACTGCCAAAAGATATCTGATCAAACTGCTTATATAATGTCTCATCTATATATACCTTGTCCAACGAATGTCTGTTTTTGACATGATAAAAACTTTTTGATATCAAAAAATCAATCCGGATTTCAACTAACTTTAATCGATACTTACAGTATAATCGAATCGCACAGTATCCCGATTCAAATAACGATGTCGTAGCGACTTCGTCGTTGATTTAATTTAATTCCCGCGGAACCCTAAATGTTTTTTTAAAAAAAGTTGCCTAAGTTACTCCTTGTAACATTAGCTATCTGCCAGTGAATGTCGTAAAATCGGTCCAGCCGTTTCAGAGATTACCCGGAATAAACAGACAGACAGAAAAAAAATATTTGTTTCTTTTTATATCAGTACCGTATATGCTTTCATGTGCATTTAGTGAAAAGCTGTTATTTTTTAATTACAAACAGACACTTAAATTTTATTTATCTGTATACATATGTAATAAGACACTCTATTCGCTGGACAAAGTATACTTTCTGAGTTTTATTTAAAAGAAAAAACAATTATTGCCAAAATTCTTGTAAACTCCAAGGCTTGTGATTTTCCAAATCATTCCATATCTGTGGTAACATATTGTTAAGTTAATTATACAAGTAGGTTATAATTTCCAATATTAAACAGTGCCATTTTGTGTATTTCATATTTTTCAAAGTCAAAAATATATTTATTCGATTAGACTTTTTACAAAGTACTTTCAAATCGTCATAATGACATAATTATACATGATTATACAGGATTATACATGCTACCGCCAGGTTCGGAAGGTTGCTTTTACTGAGAAGAACCTGGCAAGAAACTCAGTAATTGCTCTTATAAAAAATATTATACAATTTTAAGAATACGATATAAATCACTTAAAAACATAAGCTAATAAGGTCGGCAAGTTTATAATACATTGAAAATTATGTAGATTCGCCACAAATTATTATACTATTGTTCCTGAAATTTTCCAAATGTAAGCCTGTCAGGAGATAAAACGGCGAATCAAACGTCCCGGCTTTTTTTCACATGTGCTTTATACATGAAGAGCAAATCATTGCCATCCTTGGCTATCTACAGATTATACAGTGTTTTCGATATAGGGGCTGCGAAAAAGTATTTTGTAATCGACAACCAACCAATTAAAACATTGAAAAATGTATACTATATATTTTTTATTTATTAATTTGACTGGAAACTCATAATACAAATATGAAAATACCTTTCTTTAAATTATAAGCTTACAATTGAGTTTGTATGTAGCTAATATTCAAAAAAGATGTTTAATTATCATTTTCTGGATGGGTTTTGTTACTTTTGGATATATTTTCTTTATATTTATTTAACAGGTTTTTAATATTGCCATACAATCGTGCATGTTTTTTTATATATTTATATATTAACAAGGCGATCTCAAATCAAAATTTTGTAAGTTAAAATATATTTAACGGAAAATTTTATGAATTGAAAAACTCATGTCTTCCAAAGTTGCGTATAAAAAATATTTTGCATTTAAAACATTAGTTAATTTTCTGTGTCAATTAATAATTAATTGGGCATATTATAATGCTTGTATCATCAAACTGTGATTAATTGTTATATCGGTAACGTTGTCTGGACATCTATGTATTTAGTTATAATGATTAAATAAAGTTTCTGCAAGGAAATACTATAATACAATATATTTTAACCTTTTGTACCAATGTGTTTTTCTAAAAAAAACTTATGTACAGTGATTTCACACCACGTGCTTTACGGTGAAGGAAAACATCGTGAGGAAACCTGCATATGTCTGAGAAGTAATTCAAAGACGTATGTATAGTGCCTGAGACGGCGATAGACTCACTATCTGTCACGTTGGCACTTAATCAAATTCGGTGAAAAGTGGGTGTTGTGATAACAGCACCTTCGGGGAATACAGGCGTGAGCATATGTATTTAACCTTTTTATCTTTCATAGTATATATACGTTAAAACTAGGGGCCCTACTATGAGCTCTTATTACCATTATAGTTTTAACTATTATTATGAGACAGATATATATGATGTATATACATCTGTCGCACAGTGGAACTGTGATGGTATTAAGAGCTTGTGGTAAAGCCCCTGGTTGAATGTCTTAATAAATCCGGTTGATTTTTATCAATTATAAAACCGATTAATTCCGGATAAAAACGATTAAGATGACCGAATGGATCCGATATATTTAATGAAAACTAGATTAAGCAGTATTGTTGCAGGAACTTTATTTAAAACGGCTATATTTATGCAATATAATATACGATAATATTGTACACGAACGCTTTTATAGTAATTAAGATATAATTATATGTAGCGTGACCTTAGAATCCTTTGTGATCTGTTGCCTTGTGATTATTAAAGAATGTGTTGTATCGTTGAAAACTGTTATTTATTTAAAAAATACTTAATTTTATGGATGGCCAGCTGAACCCTGATATTTTTTTAAATAAAAGTAGCATATGTTATTCCCTATAATATTTGCTATCTGCCAGTGAGTGTTCTGTTACAATCGGCCCAGCCGTATGTCAGTACCGTTATATACTTCCATATGCATTAAGTGAAAAACTGTTATTTTGGAGTTACAAATAGACACTTCAATTTTATTTATAGCTGTATAGATAGCTGTGTAGAACCGTTATTTTTTATTTTAATTTATCCCTAGTTAGTATCTGTCAGTGAAAGTTTGAATCGGCTCAGTTTCAAAGATTAGCTGGACAAGCAGACAGACAGCCAGGCAGCGACGGACAGAGAATAATATAAAAAATGATTTTTATGTAAGTATCTTAACTTAAGGAACTTAATTAAAACTCGTGGTACGTAAGAAGGTAACAGTCAAACAAAACGTGTTCAAATATTACGTATATATAATTGGTTTTAAATTATGTTAGGTTACAATTCTAGTCCTTATTCCCTATAATACTTAGACACTGTGTTAACATTTACCGTGACCATGATACATCGAGTAACTTAAGTACATTTTATAATTAACTGGGATTTAACTTAACATTTGATACAATGCCTAGGACAGTTTACCCGCATATGGGAACCGTCGATATATGAATAAAAGTAGTCCCTCGTCGCTCTTAAAGCTTTATCTACAACACAACACACATATTATTTCCTTAAATATACACTTTATGTATAAATTTAACGGTCTGTTTAACATTGTCTGAATATAAGGTATAGTTCTTGGCAATATATATTACACATTGCTTCGGTCAATCGGCTATTTTCGGCTTTGCTATATAAATCTTCGGGTACTGTCGCGTTATTTACTAAGGTTTCTCAGCGTCGTCGCACGGGTGTCGGTTTTAATGAAACGAAAATGAACCTTATCCTCTATGTAACATGTATCAATTTCCTATGATTGAAATCAACGCTCATCGTCTAGTTCGACGCTGAGAAACAGAGTGAGTAACTCGGCTGTATTTAACAATAAAATTGAAATTTCGTATTATATCTCACAGTTAGTATTAACGGTTACTCTCTTCTATGTGGATGTATAGTCACAATATAAATGTAAGCAGTAAGGAATCTCTTCCTTTTTTAAATAAAAACGTTTTCTCCATTTAGCGTGAAGGTGCAGCCTGATGTAAGCCGCTCGACGCTCGTTTCCAGCGACAAATGTGGTCACGTGACCCCAATTTAAATTTCCCGCGACTCAAAAAGGAACTTTGTCTTGCTGTCGCTCCTATCACGTATCGCTTATATCACGTGACCACATTTGTCGCTGGAAACGAGCGTCGAGCGGCTTACATCAGGCTGCACCTTTATTGTTGCTAGCCATTCTGCTTATAATCTCGTAGATGCGAGCGTCCGAGTGAATGTGCCATTTCGAACGAATTGTTCCTAAGTTCGTAACTATTTGTAAGGCTTATATTTACATACATACATACATATGCTCACGCCTGTATCCCATGGGTGTAGGCAGAGACCACTGTTTGCCACATGCTACGATCCTTACATACTTTTTTCGCTTCATCCACATTCATGCATCTCTTCATACACTTTCTTCGGTTACGTGTGCTCCGAATTTGACCTTTCTAAAAAATACTATTAATTTGGTCATAGTAGTTGTTCCTTGGACGCCCTCTACCGACACTTCCGCTCACATTCGCTCTATAAATTTCTTTCGTTAATCGCCTTTCACTCATCCTTTCGATATGTCCAAACCATCTCAACATACTTTTTTCAATTCTAGTCACCACATCATTCTTCAACTTGCAACTGTCTCTTATCACACTATTTTTCATACGATCTACAATGGTGACCCCACACATACTTCGTAACGACCGCATTTCCACTGCATTCACTCTACTTTCATGTTTCTTCTGCCAAACCCAACATTCACTTCCATACATCAGAGTAGGTACCAGTACCCCGTTATCAATGGCCAGGCGCGCATTTATTTAAACTGTGATATAGTCTCTAGTCTGGCAGCTACGAAATTTGAGAGCTTATTTTGCCCTTCATATTTAGACATTGTTGAATAGACCCATAAAATAATTAGATAAATATGTAGATCGCTTATAAATAATTAAGTTTTAACGTTTCCCCAATACGCTACGCATTACACAGGTGTAACAACACCCATGTGGGTGTTTTAAAGACACTTGATAATTTATCATACTTAAATTTACAAAATAACGTAAATATCATAATTTACATTTAAAAGTATTGTTATCGTTCACTAATTTGAAATTATAACAATCAAATAATTTGTTATTCAATTAATTCAATAATAACAAAATAAAATATAAATGCACTGGTACTTATAGAAATCAAATATTTAAATGAACTAGTGTTTTAAAAATATGAGAAAAACTTGTGTGTGACCAATATATTATGAAGTTAATTATACAAAGTGTGGTGCAGTGTGACGTATTATGGTCATTTTCGTGTTATTGAAATTGTTTAAATCCAAACAGTAATGTATTCAGAGCAGTCTGTGGTTTTGCACGTACCAAATTTACAGGTTATGAATTATATTCTTTGAACATACCATAATATACCATGATATGGCTAAAATAGGAGTGAATACAGATATGACGGCTGATAGAGAGAAATGGAAGAGAAGAACACATTGCGCCGACCACAAATAACATGGGATAAGGGCAGGAGGATGATGATAAATCAACCATCAAATGATAAGCGAATCAAATTTAGAAAAATGTTTGCAATCAAATTTAGAATTTTAGAAATTTAGAAAAATCTAAATTTGAATCCAAATATTTTTCTAAAATTCTAAATAATTCCATTCGTGTTGCCGTGGTGGCCTTGAAGTTTGCGCAGTCGCCTGCTACGCAAGCGACTCAAGTTCGAATCCCAGCGGGGTCTGTACCAATGAGTTTTTCTAAAAACTTATGTACAGTGATTTCACACCACGTGCTTTACGGTGAAGGAAAACATTGTGAGGAAACCTGCATATTTGTGAGAAGTAATTCAATGACGTATGTAAATTGTCTGAGACGGCGATGGACTCGCCATCTGTCACGTTGGCACTTAATCATCTTCGGTGAAAAGTGGGTGTTGTGATTACATCACCTCTGCCTACCCCTTCGGGGAATAAAGGCGTGAGCATATGTATGTATGTCCATTCGTGTTCAACGTTTTTACACACAATAGGTAAACAAGTATGCATATATATTAACTTTATAACCTCCGTAAATATGGTACCAATGCAACCCACATATATTATAAGTAAGCATGGGTAGATAGATCATTCAATGGCTTAATTTAGTTGTTATTTCAAACTACCTTGTCTTAATAATTACCTAGTTAACATTACATTACTAAATAACAATAAAACTATTAATGATCATTATTGGTGCTATCACAATATGCTTAAGTAGGGTAAGAGTGCATCCCCTTATTACAAAACATAGATTAAGAAAAAATATTGAATAACTGTCCATGGTTTGAAAATAGCTCCATGTCTTTCAGTGATACGAATTTAAAAAGAGATGGATATAATTTTAGACCGAGTTTCGTCGTCTTCGTGTAGGCCTAACGCATGAAAGTTCAAGTACAATAGTAGCAGAGGTTACACTCGATATCTGACTAAACTAACTATAGGTTCGTCATGTTCAATCTTCCAGCCAGGCGGCTATCATGCCTGGAATCAGCTCCAACTGCTCCAACTTATTGGACACTTGTATGCGATCTATCAATTCTATCAAAACTCTCATAGCGCGATTTAGGTCTTCTAGTCGTTCGATTGTTAGCGAGTAGCGCCATCTATGCAGCGAGTGGAGTAGCTCTGCTACTTACATACACCCACATGATCCTACCACCATGTTTGGTAGTGTCTTCTGTGTAACAGTGTTGTTGGAGTCCATATAGAGTAGCTGTAAGGAACTGAACGTGGTGGGGGCACAACACGGCTTGAACTCTGTCTTGTGATCGGACACTTGGTAGAAGTATTTCTGTGGACAAACAATATATCATAAGTACTAAAATTATTGTTGGATTGAGCGTTGCATAAAGTTACTGGTTATTTGGGCTAGATTTGATTCTGTATCTCAATATCGTAGATATTTATTTGCCGTACAAGATGACGGCTAAGCTTAATGTCGATTATTCTCAATAGGGCTTAAACTGAATTGAAATCATTTTAAATTTAGATTGAGGAGAGATCATCACCAGCATTATTTGACCCTTGGACATTATTATTTCAACTATAAAGCAGGAACCAACAGACACCTACCCTAATAATATTATGATGGTAACTGTCCGCGCTGGTGACAGCAGATATAGGGGCGCAGCTGCCTTTGCAGAAGTATGCGTGGTAGCCAGCCGGCCTGATGATCCAGTCATCCCAGCCGAGGTCCTTGAAGCTGACGAACAAGGGCTCTCGGCAGCATTCGCTGGTGTTCGCACTGCAGTCTACGGCTCGGCCATGCCTTCTCTTGCCTGCGTACTTTGTATATAGCACCAGGAATGGACGATGCTTCTCGTGGAAGGACAGTGGGGCCCGACGGAGCTGAAGAGATACAATAAGTTTGTTAATAATAACGTTAGTTTCGTTGCATATTGGCTTGGAATGTTCTATAACGACACGAGACAGTGTTCTTCCGTGATAGTATTTCTACGTATTTTTCGATCGAAAAATAAATTTGTGCGGCGATGAATCATGGTGAGCCAGTGGTTTCAGCGCAAACAATACTTAAATGCCATTGTCGGGCCATCACCATGGCGCTTTAAAAGTTTACAGGTGAAGGAAAACATCCTGATTAAACCTGCGCTATTTTTTTTCTCCCAAAACTTATTGACAACATACTCTCAGGGCATATAACTGCAGCAACCTTTTTCTTACCTGGCAAGTCCGACAAGCGACATGCAGCGTATGCAGCCTCTCGCGGCCCTCGAGCCAGACCCGCACCGCCCAGGCCAGCTCGACCCTGACCCAGCCTTCGCCTATATCCGTCTCCTTGATAGCAATCGGCTTGGTCTTCTTGAACTGCTGCTGGCTGTCCCAGTGAGCCGCTTCCGATATAACGAACGTTTGATTGTACTCGTCTAGTGGATCACTTTCCTGCCAAAACAAACTCTTATTGTAGAATCCTTAAATTTTACGGATAAATATAATAGAAGTGTGTGTTTGTACGAGCTTTACTTAAATTCAAAGTCGTTCCTGACGTGTCGATAGGCTCACCATTTCACGTGTATTAATTGACTAGCTGTTTCACCCGCTATTTCCCTTAACCACTTATATTTTTTATTTAATAAAAGTAGCTTAATTACTCTTTGCAACATTAGCGTCCTGCCAGTGAGTCCCGTTAAAAACACAGACAGACAGATTTTTTTTTAATTCTTTTTTTTTTATCAGTACCGTATGTATTTTAACATATACATTTACTAAAAACTGTTCATTTGGAAATACTAACAGACAGTATCTGTATCTGTATATGTATAGATGCATTCCATTCGGTTACCTTATAAAACCACAGTTCGACCACAGCGACCTCTTCGGGCTCCACGTCTGGAGGCAGCTCGAATTGGAGACACTTGAATGGGTACCGGCCCGACGTTAGGCATTCACCTGCAATACATCATCCATGAGTACCTTATTATGCCAACCTACGTTACTAGAGGAATATTATATAACTAGACTAGCGGACGTGACGCGGTTTCACCCGCCTAGTTCCCGTTCCCGTGGGAGTATGGGGATAAAATGTAGCCTATATTAATCAGTAATAATATAGCATTCTAATGGTGAAAAAAATCGCCAATACGTTACAAATATACTTACAAACCTTTCCTCTTTATAATATTAGTATAGACTAGCTATGCCCTGCGGTTTCACTCGCGTAGTTTTGATTTAATTTCCACGGAACCCTAAATGTTTAATTTAAATAAAAGTACGCTATGTTACTCCTTGTAACATTAGCTATCTGCCAATGAAAGTGCCGTTAAAATCGGTCCAACCGTTTCAGAGATTAACAAACAGACTTAAACCAGAGAAAAATGAAAAAATATTTTTTTAATTTCAGTACCATATAATATACTTTCATATGCATATAGTGAAAAGCTGTTATTTTGGAATTGATACAAGCAGACACTACAATTTGTCTGCGGGTGTATTGTCATATCAAGAGGTCAAGGATTGTGACCAGAAAGGTAAGAGTCGCGATTGCTCCACCGACAAAACAGAAGCTCTCAAATTGAATCCCTACTAATATTATAAATGCGAAAGTAACTCTGTCTGTCTGTTACGCTTTCCCGCTCAAACCTCTCACCCGATTTTGATGATTTGGCACAGACAATCTTTAGACCCTGAGAAAGGACATAGGCTACCTTTTATTGCGATAAAAAGTATTATATAAAACTAAATCTACGCAGGTGAAACCGCGGGGCACAGCTAATAAGATCATAAATAAAGATGAATAAATTGTATGTGCTCTCGTGTCTTCTGACAAAATAAATTATCATTCGTCATCTAAGCAGACGAATCCTTGTGAGTGCCTAGTGCGACGTAAACGCAGATTAACCCAATAGTGTCATCTTTAGGCCGACAGACGGCGCTGTTTCGATCTTATACAAATCTGCGTTTACGTCAACGCGATGACTTGCGGACCCTCTGGAAAGCCGTGAGCTAAAAATGCATAACACATTTTATTGTACCCTTGAAACTTGAATTTGTCTTAAAAATGTATCGTGAGAATGAAGTAGGTAATGAATATATCTGTCTAATAATATGTCTTGTGTTATCTGTGGCGGGGTCAACCTTCGATCCAATTAACACAGGGTCAACATAGTACCACATACTTAGCAATATCGCACGTTACAATGTCCAATACCATTTTATTTCGTCGTAGTTTGTCCATAAGTCCTTACGCAAGTGTATTACTATTATTAGCTTTTACTAGATACTATTATTAAATTATAGCCTTTGTAATTTGTTTGTTTGTACTTTACTTATGAATACAGGTGCGTTAATAAATAAATCAGTTTGGCCACAAGGACATAATTATTTCTCGTAGCCGAATCAGTTTGGCGAAATAGTTCGGCCACGAGGAAACGCCCAATCACCTACATTGGGCGCTTTCACAATGGACGATAACGGTAACGATACGATATCGTTGTACTAGTAGTTTGGTACAATTACTACTGTACTTCTATCACGGGTTTGTCACCGTTTCTATACTCGCTAGCGTCTCCGCCTAATATTAGTATGATAAATTGTGCAGCGACTCCCAGCGGTGACGTGAAGAACTAAAATATCTCATACAAATATTGCGAGTAACGCTAGCGAGTATAGATTACGAAAACGGTGGCAAAGTCGTGATAGGGGTACTGAACGCTTTCACATTGTAGTCAAGTATCGGCGGACGATATCGTGGCAGTGCGAAAGCGCCCATTAGGTATCTATACGATCGTATTGTGCTATGATTTGAAGCGCCCCTAGCGTCAGGTTCTGTAACTAAATTTGACGTTTATGGAGTAATTTGATTTATTTATCTCTATCATCTATGGTCTAGTCTATGCTGATATTATATAGAGGAAAGATTTGTATGTACGTATGTTTGTAACAAATTGGCCCAAAAATAAGTAGACCGATCTTGAAAATTCTTATAGCAATGGATATCTACATTATCATCGAGATATACTAGAGGATAATATGAATATAATCCCATGGACACGGTTCAAATGCTCAATTGTCAAATAAAATTTAGGTACACTTCCACCTATTATAATATGAAACTACCTTGGTAGACATATTATTTACCTCACAAAGAATCAACATTTCAAGCACAGACATGTAATATTATAATAATCACCTTTTTATTATCTGCGAAGAAGGAAGCAAGATGTGAATTCCTATTTACAAGTTTACGAAGATAAAACCAATGTAAATATTTTCGCGATTCATTTGATTGGCCTAAAAGGTAGATAATGTACGATGTAGCGTCAGAATAAAGTCGTTAATTTGTTTGATAACAGAGGTATGTGTCAACATCTTTATAAGTTAAGAGATATACCGTAGTAGATGCCAAAGGTTATTACATCCTTGACCGGCGCACGCGTTATGAAAATGAAAATGAGTTAATAAGAGCTGTGGTGGCCTCGGGGTTTGAGCAGTCGCCTGCTACGTAAGCGACGCAAGATCGAATCCCAGCGAGGTCTGTACCAATGAGTTTTTCTAAAAACTTTTGTGCAGTTTTTCACACCACGTGCTTTTCTGTGAAGGGAAACATGGTAACCTGCATATGTCTGAGAAGTAATTCAAAGACGTATGTATAGTGCCTGAGACAGCGATGTACTCACCCTCTGTCACGTTGGCACTTAATCATATTCAGTAACAACTGCCTCGTTGGTCTAGTGGTTAGTACGTTAGCCTGCCGATCACGAGGTCCCGGGTTCAATTCCCGGGTCGGGTCAAAAATGTATATTGAGTTTTTCTGTCAAGAAATTCACAATAAAATGCCCGGAATTTTGGATGTTGGCGGTGTTTCCAACCCCGTGCCTCGTTAAGCACGTTAAGCCGTTGGTCCTACGCCTGATCTCTCTCCGGTCGTGTCGGATTGCCTCCCATCGGACTATGAGAGTGAGGTTTTCTCAAATTAGTCGCTCTTCGGTTCAAAACCAATAAAATTTCACAATCATTGATTGTTGGGGTCGGCACTTGGCTCCATCCTATGCGGCTGATTTTTATAAGAAACAACTGCCAGCTGCGCAGCTGGCATTCGCAACCCCTTCAACGAGAAAAATCTGTGATCTGGGTTGAACCAGTTGTCAGACTGTTTTAAGGCCTCCGACTGACTTGTAACGATTTCCAAGGATGATAAATTGGCAATCAACGGCTTAACACATTCACTACTAACATTTCAATTTCTTCGTAAATTCTCTGACAGTTGGACGCACATACGCGTTGTTAGCAGTGAACGCGTTAACATGCTGGCCGAGCATGGACTTTCATCGCTTTAAAATTTAAATTCCAAACCACTTTATGGAAATTAAATACACATTTTGTTCATAGTAAATAACTTTTTATCAAAGTGTTGTGTTTATATATTGAGATCAAAGCCTGTTGAATGTGTAAAGCTAGTGTCACGCGCAGTGTAATAATTAAACACACATAGGTCGCCGTTTATCTGGAACATGGCCCGAAATTCCACACGGGCTCTGCGTGATTAGCCTGTGACACTATACGGGATCGTACAGGGCTAAAAAATATGCAATGCCTATTTCACTAAACAGATATAGGTATTAACTAAATATATAAAAAAAAACAAGTAAATTTCTTACTATAAAGACACGGTATTGCAAAGGTTTCTTGCAATAACCAAACGCATGCAGTTGTCAATTTCAACTGACATTGCTGTCATCTCTCAAACTTCGCAATAATTGCGAGTCTGCGGCTCCCGCCCAAGTTTACGCGCGAAATACCCGCAAAAGAGTATAGTCCGTAAATGTACAGATAAAATCTACAATCATCGTCGCGAGTGAGTGTTTGTGATAATTAGTGATAGATTCATCGAATGCAGTTGCAGAATGGGGTGAGTATTCGCATGATATTTTTTTTTTGTTTCATAAAATGTTTAATATTGTCCATATTTACGACACGTATCACATAAACTATTTGACAATTTTTTCCTCTAGTCATAAGTACGTGTTCTTCTACAGTTTGTTTTATGCTTTTAACGTTAAAAATGTACCTAGTTTTGAAGCCCTCTTTTCCGCTTAATGAGAAACCTCGAGATTCTAAACGTTTCAATGTATTTTAAGTGTAAATACTTAATTAATATTCCGAAAATAGCATTGAGAAAATAGTGGGATTAGAGGTTTTCCATTTAGTGAAAAATATACAATTTTATTTATAAAAGACGCATTTTTTTATAAAATTCTCTCTCTGTCCGTCTGTCTGTCTGTTTGTTCCGATTTTGACAGGACTTTCACTGTCAGATAGCTGATATTACAAGGAGTAATTTACGCAATTTTTTTATAGGCATCCGCAAAATAGGGCAATGTTATTATTTATTAGGTAGGCAACACGCCAGTGACACTAGCTGTTATACATAGTCGCCAAGTTCAAGCGAGAACGCTTATTGTACTTAGCATAAAAATACGATATGTGTTTGATATAGTATGTCGAATGTAGGTACCAATTGCGACATAAACATGGTTCCTGCTTATCATAATGTCTGGAGCAAGACTGGTTGAGATCACCAGTTTGTTGATAACCATAATTAGTGGAGGTCACACGCTCTTGGATTTTTATTACCTCTTGCGTTCCAGTTTTGATAAAATATTAGTTCCGTTTGTATGAACTGTGATAGTTTATAAGGTTAAAGTTATTTATAGGCGACGCAGTAAATCTAAAGTGCATCCTGATGTGAGCCGCTCGACGCTCGTTTACAACGACAAATGTGGTAGCAGGAAACGTAGCGACAAAGCTGAAAATGTTGAACTTTGTCGCTGGGATGTATCGAGAGTGTTAAATGGAATGCCTCGTCACCTATAGCACATATGGTAAAGCCATTCCATCAACCGTTAGCTTTTTCTGGATCGGGTACACTCATTTCTCTGTACTTGAACTTTTGGCCCATCTTTGAATCACGAAAAATACCAACATCACCAAACAAGCGACGAGCGATTTAAAATGGGATCGCTCGACCACATTGTCGCTGAAAACGAGCGACAAGCGGCTGCATGACGTAGTACCTTTTTGGGTCGCGGGAAATTTAAAATGATGTCACGTAACCACATTTGTCGCTGGTACCGAGCGTCGAACGGCTGCATGAGGTTGCAGCCTTAAGGGTATAAATACATTTATGGTCAGAAGATGTAATAAAAACCGGCCAAGTGCCTGTCGGTGTCGTGCACTTAGAGTTCCATACGAGCGTTTGGACGTTTATGGTAACAAATATGAATTCATAAAAAAAAACCCGTAATTTTTTTTTAATCTTGGTCGTATATTTTGTGTAAATTTGAGGAGTTATTGTTTTTACAATTTCATTTCACAACATTATTTTTGACATCTCTAACAACTACACTTTCCTACAAAATATATAGTAAGTATATAACGAAGATAAAATACAAGAAACGTTAAGAGATTTTGTTTCAATTTCATCAGCCGATACTCTGTGTCAAAAATGTACGCCTTAAAAGGTTGCACCTTATATTATTTACATAAATACACATGCTCCACCTTCATTCCCCGAAGAGGTAGGCAGAGGTGTTGTAATAACAACACTCACATTTCACTGAAGATGATTAAGTGCCAACGTGACAGATGGTGATCTATCGCCGTCTCAGACACTATACACACGTCTTTTTGAATTACTTCTCAGACATATGCAGGTTTCCTCACGATATTTTCATTCACCGTGGTGTGAAATCACTGAACATAAGTTTTTTAGAAAAACGCATTGGTACAGGTCCCGCTGGGATTCGAATTTGCGTCGCTTGCGTAGCAGGTGACTGCTCATGATATACAATGTCCAGGTTATAATCAGCATTGTAATTCATAGTATTAACTTAACCATCTGCTATAACACAATGGTCTTGCATTGAACCAGCAATAGATAACTAGGTATATAGGTCACGTTATATAACACAACGCAAGCCATACCACCAGCGTGTGCGAATGATAACTCAACAAAGCCATTTTACTTATCTACACTTAACCTTCCGTATGTTGTGACCCCTGTCAAAATAGAAACCGACAAAATACGAATCATGTCCGTGTCGTCCAGTCCCTCCACGTCGAGACTCTTTTCGCCGAGTGGCGTTATGGCGAGTGACGGTATGTCGAGTAGCGTAATGGCGAGTGGCGTAATGTCGAGCCTCGTTATGTCGAGTCAAAAACAATTGCCTGCTACTTTATATCGAGAGTGATGTTAGGAACATAACTGCTGCGATGATTTCGTATTTTGAGAATTCCGTGACCGATTATACTATGCCCCGCGGTTTCACCCGTAAACTTAAGACGGCGATAGACTCACCATCTGTCACGTTGGCACTTCATCATATTTACAACACCTTTCGGCGTGAGCATATATGTAAAAATTAATAAAGAAAATAATAAGTATCATAATTTAAAATGATTCATAATACTTAATCAGTTACATAATTGAAACAAACATTATATTGCAATCTACAATTGCAGATCAAGACGTTCCGACTGCAAACATTTATCATCAACTCGATAAAACAGGAAATTCTTCATTAAACCCGAATCAGCTGTTTGGCGAGTGCATACGGCGCGTGCGTAGACATATCTACTATGTTATGATATCATTACTGATATGGTAGTCATTATATTGACTGAGGTAGTCGTGTTTATGCAACAATATGGTTTCAAAGTTTCGCGAATTATGAGCGCTCATTGAAAATAATGTGCGTCGCTCCATACAGACAGATTTATAAATTCACTACTGCTCATTCAAGGTCACCGTGCCGACAAGACTGCCGAACTTGTAACAAACTCTTCAAAAAGTTTTCAAGAACTGTAGTTGCTTGCGAAACAGGAGGGAATTCACCTCATTATATATAGTTATGGCTTATAGGGTGCGGATAATGGGATGAGATGAAGTCAATTGGACGGAAATTAGCCTAGAATAATTTCGGTTGAGTAGATATACACTTACAAGACCGCACGGCCATCTCAACTGCTTTTATCGTTCGAGATGCTCACTCTTCTATTAAATTATACTAAAGCAACACTATGTATAAAGAAGGGACATATGTGAAAAAAAAGCCGGGGAGTTTGTTTCGCCGTTTCTTCTCCTGACAGGCTTGCATTTGGAAACTATTAACCTAACAAATTAACTTTTTTTTTTTTTGACGAGGGTGAAACCTTCAAAAGGTCCCCGACCGCCCTGGGAGAGGCAGATCGGGGTATGTGGGATTCTTACCGCACTAAAACCGCCCCGGTGGCCATCCTCAGTGCTCAGGGGGGACTCCGGGTACTCTGATAGAACGCACCGGTGTCCCCCCACACTTTGCCGGGGCACATCCCCGGGGCAGCTTATTATTACAAATTAACCTAAATTAAGTTATCGTAAGAGAAATGACGTTGACGTTGATGAGTGTTCCACGTGTCCCTTATGTTGAAAAAAATGTTTTGCATTTTGATGTTTCAATGATTACGGATGAAACTTCGGAAAACACTTTTTTAGTGGATCCCCATAACCTCCAAATTGCATGTCTCTGAGACAGGGGCTTAGGTTATAAGTCAGACAATCAGTATCTAAATATATATAACTCAAAGGTGACTGACTGACTGACATAGTGATCTATCAACGAACAGCCTAAACAACTGGACAGATCGGGCTGAAATTTGGCATGCAGGTAGATGTTATAACGTAGACATCTGCTAAGAAAGGATTTTGATTAATTCTACCCCAAGGGGATATAATAGGGGATGAAAGTTTAGGCTACTTTTAATAAAAAACTTAGGGTATGCTAACGCGGGTAAGACCGCGGGGCACAGCTACTTATATGATAGTTTCTAGGTAACCTAGATATATCTGCTCTCGCAAACATAAACAAACCCAAGACCGCAATAATTTGATTGAAGTCCGTTTGAATAAAACGTCTCACGCATCTCGATCGTGATCGCTCGGTACAAAGTTCCTTTCCTGTTTCGTTCACCTAGTAAACACACGTTCATGGTGCATGATTGTCTATACAGCAAAATAAAATCGAAATATCTGTCTGTTTTTTTATGCTATGTAGCAAGCAAACTTGCAGCTCATGATCACTCAGGCATTACCTGCCTTAGAGTGCCAACATAGTAGGAGACGAAAGGGTTATTTAAAGGTTTTCTATTGATGCAATATGTAATAAAATCCAAATCCAAAGAAAATATGTATGTCTGTTAGTTCCGAGGTACCAAGGAATAAATTAGGCAGCTTTTATTTTAGAAAAATCTCATAAAAAATCACGACCTTGTATCAATGTGAGTGAATCTAGGCATAACTATTATGCTTCTCTCCAAAGTTATTGTACCCCACAGGGTCTATGGTGGTATACATGGTGTGTGCTGTACTAATATTAAGATTATGCATATGCTCACGCCTGTATTCCCCGAAGGGGTAGGCAGAGGAGCTGCAATCACAACACCCACTTTTCTACTTACTAATTTGTAGACCATTGTAGATCGTATCAATCGTGTGATAAGAGACAGTTGCAAGTAAAAGAATGATGTGGTGACTAGAATTGAAAAAAGTATGTTGAGGTGGTTTGGACATATCGAAAGGATGAGTGAAAGGCGATTAACGAAATACATTTATAGAGCGAATGTGAGCGGAAGTGTCGGTACAGGGCGTCCAAGGAACAACTACTATGACCAAATTAATTGTAATATTCAGAAAGGTCAAATTCGGAGGACTCGTAACCGAAGAAAGTGTATGAAGAGATGCATGAATGTGGACGAAGCGAAAGGAGTATGTAAGGATCATAGCATGTGGCAAAAGGTGGTCTCTGCCTTCCCCCCATGGGATACAGGCGTGAGCATATGAATGTGTGTACTTTAATTTTTACGAATTCAACCGGGTGTTAGCAGTAAATTTCTCCTCAATATGTATGCATCCTTCTTCCTGTATACCTTGTTGAATAAGCAATATCCAATGCCAACAAAACACATGGTTACATTTTTCAAACCAGTAAAATTATTTCAGTGTTACATAGCCTCTTTCCTAGAAAGGTTATAAGGCTATTAAGTATATCATCATGCTAAGACAAATCGCGTGTTAACGTTAGCGTTGGCCCAAATAATCTAATCTACGCGGACAAAGTCGCAGGCAGAAGCTATCATTGAATAAATCATTATGTTTTAAACAAGCAAACACCAAATCGTGTCACTAATTAGATCATTACGTGCAAGTACTCGATCACTAACTTGCTATTAACTGGAGATATAAGCAATCGCATTGTTTATATTAATAAATTATTTATAATCACAGCAATTATTTATAAACTTCACACTTAATGATTTGGCCTAATTGGATATAACCGCAAGAACTCCGATTTTAATTAATTAATTATAAAGTATGGGGACCAAATCTGTAAATGAATTATAGCACAAACTAAGGACAGGCTTCACCGTGGGAGCTACAGATTGTCATAAGAAATTGTAGTAGATATTAGACACAAGCTTACAGCGTCCCAGAATTGTCTCCGAATGAGTGGGTACTGTCCACCGCTAATGATTTGTTGCTAACGTGACAGATGTCCGTCGTACAGATTTCCTCACATCATCCTTCATCTTAAAGCTCCTGGTGTGACATCCCTTCACATAAGTTTTTATAAAACCTCATTGGTAGAAAGTTATTCATGCTTGCAGCAGCTGTAGAAGCCGCACTCGATCAACTTTAATGCTTACTTTCAAATAGTTAACTAACCTTCAACAGGAAAGATGATCTTCTGTTCTGTCCGTCCGTAGTAGTCATCGAATTCCGGTGGTTTATCAGTCCCGGAGCTGAGGGTCTGTCCCTGGGCCACAGGCATCGGTAAGCTGTTCATCGGCAGCCCTACATCAGGCTTCCTGCTCAGTCTTAGTTTCTTCAATATCTGCTGCTTCACGAACTCTATCCGAGCTTCAGTCAACTCGGTAACGCTGAGGTCTCCGTTAGCGCAATTCGCACAGCTCCCCAACATCTCTACTTCTAAACTTAAAAAATTAGTGACTAGAATAAACACGAGCACTCGCGGCACCATATTTATCATGGTAGGTTCCTTCTGCGAAGACAGTTGAAGTATGCTAGCAGGTCGAGCCGCATGCGTGCGTCTGGTCCGGCGTGTCACGCGCGACTAGTACTCGGCGGTACAGTCCCACACCTAATATACGTGATCAGCTTGTCTCTTAGATACGTAAGGGGTGGTTCCTCTTCTTCCACCGCGTTATCTCCCGGGTCACTGATAGTCAGCTTGGACAATGGACCAAGATACGACGCCACGCTATTATTGATATATTGACACTACATTTACGATCGAATGTTTTCGCCGTTTTTTCTATAAAATATCTATTATTGGACAACTGGTTGGAAAAGTGGTGGTACTTTTGTATGATGAAATTTACAAAATGCCTGGCAGTATCTTGCCGCTTCATCTCCGGTGGTAATTTTACCAACGTTCATTAAGGTCTGATCAGAATACTTATCCTTATCAATTTTATCCTCCAAGTTTGTAATGAATTCACACAATAAGATTTACCTTTTATATTTCAGATCTACTCATTGAAAGAAAAATAAATAGTTCAAATATTGAATAATTATTGATTCTCATTTGTTCTTCTGCATTATTGCTATTGAATTCATATAATTTTAAAATCTTCTTGTAGCTATTGTTTGTATGTAAATATAATATAGTTATTGAAAGTTATAATTATTTTATTGGAATTGGTTACAACTACTGAAGAAAATATTCATGACTAAACTTAAGGTTTATTAATATTTATTAACGCTGGGGGTTGAAATTAAAATCAGGCTTTCCAAATTACCTATGACTCAAATCTAAGCTGCAAAGTGCCATGTAAAAATTAACTCCTTCCCACAATACCAGAAGTGTTGCAACACCCAATTATCTTCTTAGACATATGGATTCCTCGCGATGGTTTGTCCCTATGGGAATACCCGTTCGTTTGTCAGACTTTGACCTCGCATCATACGTATACTGCTCCAGTAAGTAGAGTATGGTAGCACTTCTTGTTTTGAGGATATTTATACCTCTGTAGCTTGCCCGTTCATTTGTGAGTTTGAAGGCTCAACGGCTCTTGTAAAGAGCCTTACATTTATGTTACTTTCGACCCGTACCCCTATCACGGGTTTGCCACCGTGTTCGTTATCTATACTCGCTAGCGTCTCCAACGAATATTAGTATGAGAAATTGTGAAGAACTGAAATATCTCATACAAATATTGCGAGTGACGCTAACGAGTAGCATCCTTCCAATATAACATCCTCCCTTCACTCGGTAACAATTACACATGATATACATAGATCTCGCATATATTCCCGGAAGGGGTTCCTACCTACTTATAGTGCTGGTTGCATTATTACATTACGCCAGATATGTTTAAGTATCGTGCAATAGGTACGAGCCTAATCCACACTACGAGCTTCGAGGAAATTACAGATGGAAAAACCCAATAACACTACCCGACCTGGTGATCCTAACCAAGACCTCATGTTCCCTAGTGCTACTAGGGAACATGAGGTCTTGTGAACACTACATCAACATCATCGCCCTGGCCTTATCCCATACATTGTTGGGGTCGGCACTTGATTCAACCCGATGTGGCTGATCACCTGATTTTTATACAAAACGACTGCCATCTGACCTTCGCAACCCCTTTAACGAGGAAAATATGTGATCTGGGTTAAACCAGTTGTCAGACTATTTTAGGCCTCCGACTGACCTGTAACGATTGCCAAAGATGATAAATTGGGAACCGGGACCGACGGCTTAACGTGCTCTCCGAGGCACGGAGGGAACTCGGGCGGTCACCCATCCAATTACTGGCTAGGCTTAGGGTTGCTTAACTTCGCTGATCGAATGATATGCGCAATAGCAACAGTGCCACGAGCTCCTCTGAACGCTCCTGAACACTACATCAGCGTAGTAGTCATAATGTAATCTACATCACAGCAAATACTTATAATGTATGTAAATCTAGCTGTGCCCTGCGAATTCACCCGCGTAGATTTAATTTAATTCCTGCAGAGCCCTAAATGTTTTTCTTTAGGTAAAAGTAGCCTAAGTTACTCCATTTAATATTACCTATCTGCCAGCGAAAGTCTCCTTAAAATCGGTCCAACTGTTTCGCAGATTAGCTGGAACACTAACAGTTAACTCAATTAATACAAGGAGTAACATAGGGTACAATTTTTTTTTAATGTGGTTCCGTGGGAATGAAATTAAGTGTCCGCGGGTGAAACCGCAAGATACAGCTAGTACCAATGAGTTTTTCTAAAAACTTATGTGCAGTTATTTCACACCACGTGCATTACGGTGGAGGAAAACATCGTGAGGAAACCTGCATATGTCTGAGTAATTCAATGACGTATGTATAGTGCCTGAGACGGCGATGGACTCATCCTCTGTCACGTTGGCACTTGATCGTATTCGGTGAAATGTGGGTGTTGTTACAACACCTCTGCTTACCCCTTCGGGGACACTTCTGGGATGGCGTGAGCATATTTTTTTTTTTCTATTTATAATTTTTATTTTACTTTTTCTCGTACTAGACATAAGTAATTCCATTGTTATTATTAGCTTAAAAACCTGCAATAAACTATTTATTTCAGCTAGCCAGTGACATATTGTGCTTTCTAGAAATCGCGATCATAGATCGGCAAGTTTGACCATATTGACAGTAATTATTTTACTAGTTTTAAGTACAATGAGACTTTATAGTAAAGCTTAGATTGTATTTTGTCGATACATATACAATTTATTTTGTTCATTTTTAAAAAAATGGGTTGAACATAAATTTTATGGTCTGTCTTTGATCTTAATTTGGAGTTGAGTCTCTATCGTTCTGAGTCAATAAATTTAAAGAGACCATCAAAGCAGTTTTGCTCAAAAAAGGATATTATACTGTAAGTGATTATATTTGTGATAAGGAACCCTGGGATGTATCTTTGTAGAAAAATGATTGTAAATAATCCCATTGGCACTGTACTTTTGCTACAATTAATTAATCTTAGTTTGATCTTTGCTTTGACTGGCTGGAATTTGCCATGCTCACAAATATTTGTAATATTTTAGTTATTATATTTGACAATTGAGCATTTGTGCTGTGTCCATGGGCTTATATTCATGAGATATAAATACTGTAACCAAAAACATTGTATAATATATATTTTTTTAAAAGAGTAATTGTTGGGTTTCTTGCCGGGTTCTTCTCAACAAATGCTACCTTCCGAACCCGGTGGTAACATTTATAATCATGTATAATGTATTTTGTGTCCTTCTGACGATTTGAAAGTACTTTGTAAGAAGTCTAATCAAATAAAGATATTTTGATTTTGATTTTGAGTGTGCGATATATTTAACCAGCAAAGTTCAAAGTCAGTCACAACTATGGCACGCTATCTCAGCTTACAATCGATGGATACATTGTTGAATGCAACCATTATCTTATGGGTGTAAAGTCCACACGCTCGTCCCATAACTGGCGTGATCAATACATGGTACGACACAGTAAAAATAAACAGTAAGGAATCTAGGAACGAAGCGTTCGATATGACACACTCACACAGTCGCGTGCATCTACGTGAAAATAAGCGGAATACATACATATAAATGGTTATAAATGGTATTTTCATACGGCCGAACGAATTCTCTCGGGACTGTACCTGCGTCCATCTATACAGATTAATAAAAGTGTCTGTTTGTAATTCCAAATTAACTGTTTTCCACTTAATACATAATGAAAGTTTACGGTAGGATCTATTTACTAACATAAAAATAAAACAATTTAAAAAAATATCTGTCCGTCTGTTTTTTCCTTATCTCTGAAACGGCTTGACTGATTTCACGGGACTTTCAATGACCTATAAGTAGCGGAGTTTTCCAGGAATGAATTTGGCTATTTTAAAAAAAACGGTTAATCAATCACAGCAAGTCTTAGATAAAAGATTGCAGCTTAATAATGCTATCTTAGTGTCGTGTTCCTGCGGGGAGTAACGTCACCAGTATTCCATAGGAGGGGGGAGTGCTGACTAGGGACCCTATTATTTCCGATTATTTTTAGCCGTGTAGAAGAGTAAACTAAGTTGGTCTTACTTTTACTGTTTCACAAATGAACCCGCGGTAACCGTTGGGTTTGAACAGCCGCCTACTACAACGCTACGCAAGCGACGCGAATTCGAATCCCAACGGGGCCTGTACCAATGAGTTTGTCTAAAACTCTAAAAAGTGCAGTGATTTCACACCACGGTGAAGGAAAACATCGTGCGCAATCCTACATATCTCTATGAAGTAATTCAAAGACGTGTGTCGCCTGAGACGGCAAAATACTCACCTGACACGTTGGCACTTAATCATCTTTGCTGAAAAGTGGGTGTATTACAACACCTCTTCGCCTTCAGAATCAGCATTCCTATTCAACGTGGCAATGCTGCCAGCCTTCTTGGCACGATCCCGAGAGACATCGATTTGGGACAAGTTTTCTACTTGTAATTAGTTTTAAGTACTGTTCATTGTATATGTAATTAAGTTTTTATTTAATAAATAAGTCCAAAAAAAACTCATTATATATACTTACTTGAATGATATATGTATGTCTGTAGGTATAATATTTATCTACGGCGTATAGCAGCGCAGGCCACTCCCCAAATTGGGAGGTGGCATCGTAAACGCTTGCCTTACTATATATACCTACTAAACTAAGTTCTAACTTGACCCGTCACGAGTAAAGAGCGCGCAGGGACTAATGAGTAGGAATACTGCGTATGTTTTTATTCGCCTCGCGCCGTACATATAGACAGAGACAGACTCATTATTACTCAAAGATACTCGTTCTAAACTCGTGACGTGACATATTCAGACCCGTGAGAATGGAATTATACATGCGTTCCTTGTGTGGCAGACGCATGCGACTACACAAACCATCAATCCTAAAGGACTTAAGTACTTAGGTTCAAAGCTGGACATCTTTTAAGAACCGTAAAACCCGTAAGTCGTCTGCTACGCAAGCTCGAATCCTAGCGGCCTGTACCAATGAATTTTTCTAAAAGCTAATTAAGTAATTTCACCCCACGTGCTTTACCAGGAAACATCGTGACGAAACCTGCACGCAGATGTCTGAGATGTAATTCAAAGACGCATGTATAGTGCCTGAGACGAAGATAGACTCACCATCTGTCATGTTGGCGCTTAGGGAATCATCTTCGGAGAAATGTGGGTGTTGTGGTTACAACACCTCTGTCTACCCCTTTAGGGAATACAGCGTTATTCACTAAGGTTTCTCAGCGTCGCACTCGTCGTTGAGTGTCGGTTTTATAGAAACGAATTTGAAACTTATCTGTGTGTTATGTATTTAATTTCCTATGTTGAAGCCAACGCGCGACGTCTATTGTGTGAAACCTTAGTGAATAACGCGGTTGGTGAGCATATGTATATATGTATGATAATAATTCTTTGACAAGTATTATTTAACAAGCCGGCTGAGGTTACGATTACCGTGAACCAACCCAATTGTCGGTTGTTGGCACCTAATAACATTCGTTCGTTGAACTACAGATAAGTTAAATTTTTTACGTACAATTCGCAAACTTTCATTGTTTAATTGATACCTACACAGCAACTATAAATATGATTCAAATGTTTATACACAGGCCGTCTTGAGTTATGAGCGCTGGGGTTAAAATACTTCTGAGTTTCGACGTTTAATTTTACGGTACCAAAATTAAACGTCAAAGGTCAGAAGTTCTTAAGCCGGTGATGGTACGCCTCTGACCTTAAATGCGCGCTAATCATATTTTAGGTCATGGAAGGAAGGACGCGAACCAATTATATACATGCGCAGTTTTCCCACTATTTGCACTGAACGCTCATTACTCACGCAGGCACCTACCTAACTTTGTTTGACTGGCTTGAGTTGTCATGCTCACTAAAATGCCTTTGCTTGCGGCGGCCTCTGGATGACGGGTTGTCCACTTCCCTCTATGATGGTTGAGGAGGTCAATGGCTGGCATTCGCGTCATACTTGTGAACAGGTGCTGCTTATGGGGGCTGGTCATCTCAATCTATAAGTAGTATATAAGTTATAAGTAGATGTACTAGATTTTTAGTTATGTTAATTTTTATCGACATTTATGCATTGGAAATTTGTCCATGACCTTACGTTTCTTAAATTATTTATTTTGTATTCTTTAAATTGTATAATATTTTTGAAAAGAGTAATTACTGAGTTTCTTGCCAGGTTCTTCTCAGTAAAAGCAACCTTACGAACCTAACAGTAGCATGTATAATCCTGTATAATTATGTCATTCTGACGATTTGAAAGTATTTTGTAAAAAGTCTAATCGACTAAAGATATTTTTTACTTTGACTTCGACTTTCACTGTATCCCATGGAGGTATCCTTACATACTTCTTTCAATTCGTCCACATTCAAGCATCTTTTCAAACTTCCTTCGGTTTCAAGTGCTACGACTTTGCTTTTCTGAAAATCCGATCATGGCTGTTATTACTTGGATACCTATATACGCACAGCAGGCCTGGACAAAGTAGCATTATCCTCATACTTCCATGCAAAATTAAATTACGCTTAGAAACGATACAATATGTACGGGAATGACATATGTCACGTGACTAATTCATGTCATTCCCATACTTTTTATACCGTTTGTATTGGCGCAAGCGCGAGACCATGGTACTTGGTCTAGGTCTCCTGTGGGTCTAATCTCATTCTCCGACAACGAACTACCCAAACGAACGAAAATCAAGCGTAAATAGTTTCAGTACATATCGTTTTATTTTTATCTAACTTAAATGTAGGAATATATAAATCAAAAGCATTTTCTTGCGAACCACTTTCGAACGTAATTTTAGGAATATATTATACTCATCATTTCGTTCTGCTGAAATACTTAGCTTTTTTACCATCTCCAGAACCCATTTATTATATAAAATGGTATATTAACCCGATATTATATAGTATATAAACCAAATAATTCCACAGCCACGTGAGACACGCAATTAGATGGTGTTTGAGCAAGTTCGAGCACGTGGAGAGCACGCGCCTATCTTAAAATGACTGGCAATTTTTTTTTACTTTATTTACGTATATCTCTATTAAGATAATAAGTTTCCTAATAATACAGGCATTGTAGAATTGTGCGGAGATGTGTCACTATCGGGAATTAAATGATGAAAAGGTCAACTAAGGTCTCTGGTTATGAAAACTTTGACAGATTGGCGGAAGGATGTTTGATTCATGCTGAGAGCGCAGCGATTTTATCTATGATACGAATATTTTTACATACATACATATGCTCACGCCTGTATTTCCCGAAGGGGTAGGCAGAGGTGTTGTAATCACAACACCCACTTTTCACCGAACATGATTAAGTGCCAAAAATGTGAGAGATAGTAAGTCTATCGTCGTCACAGGCACTATACATACATCTTTGAATTACTTCTCAGACGTGTACAGATTCCCTCACGATGATTTGCTTTACCGTAAAGCACGCGTTGTGAAATCCCCCGCTGGCACTACACCAACCCCAAGGCCACCACAGCTCTTAGCATGAATTGTCGTACCTATTAAAACTGAGACGAAGTCCTCAATAATTTAAGCAGCATTTTTTGCCAAAATGTCCGGCCAAACTGGTGTGTCCGGCTATTTGGTGTCGCGACAATCCTAAATAAAATACATGCGCAGTTCCCCCGCTGTTATCACTGAGCGCTCATAACTCGTGATGACATCTCTATTCGAACAAATCGCAAATAATGTAGCTATTATAAACATTATCAATACATAGATACACGCCTACAATCTGTGTCAATTTATGAATTAATGAATTAATAGGTAATGATAAAGCAATCAGAAATGACTCAATTGCTTAAGTAGGTACGTAGTACCTTATCTGATGTTTTCACTCTTGCGCGTTACATTTTATATTTTTTACTCTTCAAAAAAGCGTACAGTCCTAATGAAAAGCGACTACTGCTTCCTATGAACGATAGCACACTCAAGCATTTCCTATCGACTGAAAAATAATCCCTACAAATATACATATAAGTACGACCCCAACTTGGGCCACCTACTACCCCGGGACCGATCCTATTAACTGTATAATTAAATACTATATACATGCTCACTCCCAGAAGGGTCCCCGAAGGAGTAAGCGGAGGTGTTGTAACAACAACACCCACATTTCACAGAATATGATCAAGTGCTCCCGCGACAGAGGGTGAGTCCATCGCCGTCTCAGGCGCTATACATACGTCTTTGAATTAAGTACTTCTCAGACATATGCAGGTTCCCTCATGATGTTTTCCTTCGCTGCACATAAGTATATTTTTCAGAAAAACTGATTGGTACAGGCCCCACTGGGATTCGAACTTGCATCGCTTGCGTAACATGTATTTATTCTCTCACTGACATATTATATTACTTAACTTCAAATTCTTCTACGATATGAATTTTTATATTTAAAACTAACTTTGAAATCTCGTTGACCTAAGTGGGTAACGATGTGGGAGTTTAAGGTCGATTCTAAGGCTGAGTCCATAGAGTACCTACTTTGTGATAGACAAAAGATAATTCCAAAGCTTTATAAGGGATGTGGTGTCTATCAGAGTCTCCCATTTAAAATACGGAACTGCCCGACTGCGGACTGTGTGTTCACCTCGTAGAAGATCGCACCTGAATAATGATACCTTTGAGTGTTGTGGTGCAGGACCAGATCTCTTTGGGGGTAAGGGGAATATAGGGGCTGGATTCGCTGGATAGATGGTTTCCATCCCTGAGGGGGTTAAATGGGGGTTGAAAGTTTGATGAAAACTTACTGCGCGCAAGTTATTCTTCAACATTTTTATACGAACAACAGCTATGCCCGGCAAACCTTGTATCGTCATATATTTATTGAAATAGATGACCGTTACCATTAACGGCTATGAAAAAGTGATTCTCAGATCTACCTACCTGATATGCACACAAAATTTCATAGAAATAGTTCACACAGCGTTGCGAGAATTTTATATTTTAAAAATTCATACATACTTACATACGCTCACGCCTGTATTCCCCGAAGGGGTAGGCAGAGGTGTTGTAATCACAATACCCACTTTTCACCGAAGATGATTAAGTGCCACATATATTAAAAGATAAATAAAATTGTAGTGTCTGTTTGTAATTCCATAATTACAGTTTTTCACTAAATGCAAAACTCAAACTACACGGTTGAGACATAGTAAAACCAATTTTTTTTTAAATATCTGTCACTTTGTTCCGGATAATCTCCGAAACGGCTGAACTGATTTTAGCGGGACTTTCACTGGCAGGTAGATGTTATTTCTAGAAGTAACTTAGGCTACTTTTAAAAATGAGAGTTCAGCGAGTTAACGCATAAAACTAAGTCTACGCGGGTAAAACCGCAGGGCACAGATAGCGTTTATAAATAAATCTTTCAGCTTTAAGATGTATTCAAAAGAAGCAGAAGTGGCTTTAAGAAACAAACGTAGATTAATACAAAATAGGTCTTTGATGTGAACAACCTAGTATCACTCGTCACGCTACTACCGCGTGAGTGGTGAGTGATCTGCACGTGGCGAGCTACCTTGGTGGGTAGTTAGTTGGTCGAAATGCCAGGTTCTTGTCAGTAAAAGCAACCTTCCGAACCTGGCGGTAGCATGTAAAATCCTGTATAATTATGTCATTCTGACGATGATCCGGAATAAGGATATTTTTGACTTCGACTTTGAAATTATTAAAACCTTTTTAAAGAAAAATAATAACACGAGGCGGTACTCGAATGCGGTATAGAGGCCGCATTTGACAAGAGAAGCCGCAAAGACAAGGGAAGAAAAAATTTGACGCATGCGATAGGATCACGAGTAGCTCAGTTGGAAGAGCAATGGTTTGCAGAGGTCGTAGGTACGAGTCCCGGCTCGTGTTCGTATTTTTGTCCTCTTTTTAAGAATTTAGAATTTAAACATGTATGTCATGAATAAAAAATAATAATACTGGGCGATATATAATTGAAATGCAGCTCTGCTAATAACGATTTATATTGAAAAAGACACCAAATAATATTAATACAAAAATTCATAATGGCGTGTAATGGCGGCAAGAATAGAAGAGAGAGAGCGCGCGCTCATAGACAACAGGAAGTAGTTAAAAATGTACATAGACAAAACAAGGAAACAGTGAGGCGATTACATTCTAGTGAGCCAAATGCACAGATGTAAAATATATATTGTACAAATACCTTGAATTTAAAAATATTTTTTTAAGGTGGAAATGAGATCTCGTGTGTCCCACTGGACCATTAAAAATAACTTAAATGCCTTTGGGGACCACACCCCCTTTTTTGAGGGAGATAGCGAGTTTATCATACCCTTCATGAACCCATGACGTAAATAGGTACTCATTTCGGAATTCCTCGACGGTTTTCAAATGCCTTGTCTACTAGATTGTGTCTGATCTGCGTCCTTATTGTTATTTTTCACTTTGTCATTGATCTTGACTGGCACGGTGAGAGAGCTTGTTTTTCAAGGAATTAACTGTAAGTTCAACAACACTATCACCTTCACATTAGGGGCTACGAACTGTGGAACGATAACCAATATGTCTCTTTCATTTCTAATAACAACAATAAAAACACTGTGAATAGGTTTACCTAGGAATGATAAATTTATATTTGATTATGATTTTTTTAACATTTAAATACTCGAGTTTTTAGGCTTTGCAAGATTAAAATTGGATTATGCGGATTTTTTTTAATGTTCGTTCATTGGTAACTTAACAAAACTAAATTACTTTACAAAAATAAAACACTTACAGCCAGGTTCTTCTCAGTAAAAGCAACCTTCCGAACCTGGCGGTAGCATGTATAATCCTGTGTAATCATGTCGTTCTGATGATTTGAAAATAAATACTTTGTTAAAAGTCTAATCAAATAAAAATATTTTGAATTTGAATTTGAATAACTTACATACATATGCTCACGCCTGTATCCATGGGGGTAGGCTGAGGCCACCATTTGCCACATGCTACAATCCTTACATACTTCTTTCGCTTCATCCACATTCATGCATAGTAAGCTTTGAATAACTTAGGGCTAAATAATATTGATACTTATAATAATATCGAATATCAGAGAAGATTCTGTCCGCGCAATTAGAATTCATTTGGGAATAGAACTTCTAGGATCCCAGTAGTAGAGCCGCTAATTAGGTACTGAACTATCAGGTGGACAAATATTTATAAAATATTTCCCAAGGGTATTCCCAACTTGGGTAAAACGGTCAAACTTCTCCGTAGGTAGTTGAATTAAACTATAATCGACAATAAGTAATAGGTATACATACCCACATTTAACGACAACCCTGTTATTAAAAAATCCTTTATTACTTAGGTTAACTTACCTCGTTGGCCTAGTGCTTAGTAAGTTCGCCTGCTGTTCACGAGGTCCCAAGTTCGATTCATTCTGTACGAGGGTTCTTCTTTTCTTCAAAAATTATTTTTTCCTTGCGGAACCCTATCATTGAAATTCGTTTCGAGCGTTTCGGCGATCAGCCGCAACGAACAGTCAAACATTTATGGATTTGTTCAAATTTACTATATACCTAAACAATTATTACATTTAGGTAGTTATAAAGTTGTTAATCATTCACTTAAATTGTATTTATTTGTGTAAAGATAACAGTTGACTTCCTGTTTAACATAATTACCTACATGTTACATCACAAAGGGTCGTGTCTGAAATTACAAATGTAACAGAAGCCCGGCTTCCTACTTTAATGGCAGTCTTTGTGGCGTACGTTTGTGAGCAAGCCCAACACTAAGGGCTCGTTTCTTCTCCTGGATAGGCTTGAACAAAACTCAGTGCTTTGGCCTTCGAGTAGGTACTTGGGATCAAATAAAATACGATGTACCAAAGAGATGAAAGTTTTTTTATTATACAGCGAGTCTTAGTATATACGTATACCGTAGAGAATCTCTATAGCGTGATTCACAATATAATTAGCCCAATCTATCGGCATTGATATACACTACTACTCAAACCTACATACTTGGCTTGTACAAGGCTTAAATAGTAAATTCGCTTCTGCCCCACTGCTCAACTATATTGCTCAACATTTTATGGTCTATAGCTCAACTATTTGGCTAGACAGTAAAAAATTTCAAAAATGTTTTTTTTATGTCGTTAGCGTATGTCTTTTTGCTCAATTGATTAAGCAGTGGGTAACGTGGGTCAGAAGGTTTACCCACTGCTCAACTTAGTGGTTGAACAATTACCCGTTGAACAGTGGGTATTACCCATTGCTCAACTTGCTGGAGTTGAGCAATTTAAGTTGAGCAGCGGTGAATTAACAAGTAATATGTAAATAAAATTTGTAAATATAATATGTAAATATAATATAAATTTAAGCCCTCTCTCAAAAAATTGCTGTGCCCAACAGGGTCCATATTTTTTTTATTTATAGTGTTGCCATTCCTGTCAGTGCTAAATTAACAATATGTTTTAAAGCAATAAATTGAAATTGAAATTGAAATTGAAGTAAACGCTTCTGCCCCTTAACCTAAGTTTGCTTAAACGAACGCAATTTTTCAATGAGTGTTCCGAGTGACTCTTATACTGAATAAATATTTTTTTAAACTGCTGGGAGCATTTGTATCAAAATAAAAAAATCGAGCTAGACCGACACCCACACTTTTCACCGAAGATGAGGACGAGTCCATCGCCGTCTCAGGTTCTATACATATCTTTGAATTACTTCTCAGACTATATGGAGGTTTCCACACGATGTATTCCTGCGCCGTAAAGCATATGGGGTGAAATTAGAACATTTGAGTTTTATTAAGAAAAAAAAAACATATACGGTCGAATAGATAGAGTAACCTCTTGCTTTTTTGAAGTCGGTTACATACTCAATGGCACTGACCTCTGGGACTCGAACTTGCGTAGGTGGGACTGCTCAAACCCCACGGTCATCACGACTCTATCTGCCACACCAATACCCAATCGAATGTCGACAGCGTAAAAACTTTGAAGTACATATACACGTGGATGAGTACGAATGCTATACCGCCCATGTCGTTATGCTGACCTTAAGTATCTGTTATTTTTGTGATCATGTTTTTTTAGTGACTTGGTTTTGAATTATCATTAGTTCATGTTAGTTGAATCACGCGCAGGCTCCATGGGGAGTGGATGTGTCAGTCAAATGCTTGACAGAGTCAAGAGGGCAATTCACAAGTTGTATAATGTATTACTTTGGTTGCCCCCGTCACCCGTGTGAACTGTATATTTATTGAATAAAGACTTAATTATATATACAAGGACTTAAAACTAATTACAAGTAGAAAACTTAGCCCAAATCGGTCTCTCTCGGGATCGTGCCAAGAAGGCTGGCAGCATTGCCACGTTGAATAGCAATGCTGATTCTCTGAGCGAGAAAAGCCCCAGCCCGCTTGTTACGAGAAGCTTCTACCAGACGACGTGCAACCTCTGTGAAAAGTTGATGAGCATCCGGACCCCAAGGCCCCAGAGTTTCAACCGCGAACGCAGAAAATATGTATACTTAACTTAATGCAAGCATATTTCCTATGCTTGAGCACCGGCCACCACAGCAGTGCCGGGGAGATGGGACGGAGCCAACGTATCGACACACCTGGCATACCAGACGCCGCCCCAACCTCCGCTGTTCGGTTTATTTATTTGAATATACATTGAACGGCCAGTAACCAATTACACAAAATGCAGCAATATATTGATTTATATACACTATTCTCCAGAAAATTAAACATCCCGACATGATTGTCTGTCATCCGCAAACAAATCAAATAGGTTATAATACTTTAATTTTATCTGTTATATCTGTGAAAATACCTATGTCAATACTCTCATCATCATCATAGGTCACTTCATCTTGTCAAATGATTGTTGCAGTGCTGTGTACTATATCATGCATCTCTGTTTTTTTTAAGGGTCCCCGACCGCCCTGGGAGAGACAGGTCGGGGTATGTGGGATTTTTACCGCACTAAAACCCCACGGTGGCCATGCCCAGTGCTCAGGGGGACTCCGGGTACTCTGATAGATCGCACCGGTGTGATTGTCCGGGGCACATCCCCACTCTAAGGTAGCATTATTTGGCTGCGATCTCCTGTAAGGTGGAGTCCCCAGTCGAGCAAGCCCTGAATATCAAACGGGAGATCCGGTTAAGCTCTTTTAAAATATGATATAGCTGATGGCACAAGTAATTAATATAAAACTAATAGATAAAGTGAAGTTCATTATTTCTGGCGTTAAGTTATCTATAAACGAAATTAACCCGACGATAACCAAATTTTTTAGAGTGAACTTTACTCCCGGCATTCGATATGGCTCTTTACCTTTCAGATGTACTAAGCGTGATCATACATACATATAAACACGCCTGTATTCCCCGAAGGGAGGGAGCAGAAGGGAGACAGAGGTGTTGTGATAGCAACACCCGCTTTTCACCGAAGATGATAAAGTGCCAACGTGACAGGTTGTGAGTCTATCGCTGTCTCCGACGCTATGCATCTTTGAATGACTTCTCAGACATATGACGGTTTTCTCACGCTATTTTTTACCTTGCGGGGTTAAGAACTCGCGTCGCTAGCGGGCGACTGCTCAAACCCAACGGCCGCCACGGCTATTAAGCGTGATCACTGAAAACTATTACAATTAAAGCAGAGCGTGATTAGGGCGTGAGACTGGTTTTAGACGATATCAAACTCTCTTGATACCTAGTTCAAGGATTATAACCGGTTGACATGATATGCGAGATGACGCCACGAAGCGAACGGAAAGGCAAGCCCGGATCACATAGTTAGTGGTAACTTTTACTGACATTACGCGTATTCCGCTTATTATCTCGTAGTTCCTAGTTTCCTGCTTGCAAAACTTATATTTAAAGTTCAGTAAAACCCTTATTACCAAGTCCGTGTTTTAAAGCGATAATTAAATAACTAGTTACTAGCGGTGTTCCGAGTTTCAAACGCGTAGACATAATTTTATGGGTGGGCCACGGAACACTAATATTTTTTTAATTAATCGAAGCCTAAGTTACTCCTTGTAACATTAGGATTTCGCCAGTGAAAGTCCCGTTAAAATCGGTCCAGCCGTTTCGTAGATTAGGCGGAACAAACAGACAGACAGACAGAGGATTTTTTTTATAATTGGTTATATCTACGTCAGTACCGTGTATACTTTCATATGCATTTAGTCAAAAGGTGTAATTTTGGAATGACATACAGACACTTCAATTTTATTTATCTGTATAGACTGTATGGATTAAATACCATTATATTAAATAAAAAACAGTAGTTGATTACAAAACCCCAGTTTATTCAGTTGTATCTCAACAATACCTCCATATATCTATATGAGCAATAAAATATATTTACAATGTACACTCGCCGTAGGAATATAAACACAATATGTGAATAATACAATAAAACAATTATATAATCTCCATTTTAACACCGATACACTTAAACTAAAGTCCAAGTATTAATTTTGACAATTAAATTGTAATACCACAGAAATCTCTTGTTCCATTTTACATTCAAATTAAAAAAGTAAAAAAAAGTAAATACGTATAACTTCAACAGCCATATTGATAGTAATAATTAATCTCATGCAAAAATAAATTCCTTACATCACCTATTTAATAATTACCTAACTAGAGTTTATCTAACTGGTTTATATTTTTGTTTTCGTGATTTGAAAGCTTTTTTTTATTGAAAAATGTGTTATAAAAAGCAAAATCGATTACCAAAAAGTGTAAATAATATATAAACATGGACCCAAAAAAAGTTTTTTTTTATTATTTAATATAATTATCATCACGTATTCTCTTGAATATAGGATATGTATAATAAATTTTATTTAACACAAATTCGATAAAAACACATGTGAAAATAACTACTTATAAATATAAATATATCACGAAAATAAAAAAGGCGATCTTTCTATCTATGTCGTCTTGACATACTTGTGAAAATCTCAAAACGCATCTATTAACAGTGCATTAAAGTTCAACTTCCAAAAAGTTATTTTGAAGCAAAATCGCCGTCCTAGATATGTATGACATACGTAACTACAATTATAACCCATTTTCTTTCAAATATTGATTGGATTATTAAAAAAAAAATAACATACATACATGTGCTCACGCCTGCATTCCCCGAAGGGCAGACAGACGTGTTGTAATAACAACACTCACTTTTCGCCCAAGTTGATTAAGTGCCAGCATAACTGTACATGCGTTGTTGAATTACTTCTCAAACGTATGCAGGTTTTCTCACGATGTTTTCCTTCACCTTGTGACCTTGTGCACGTGGTGTGAATTCACTGAACATAAGTTTTTTTTAGAAAAAACATTCGTACAGGCCCCGCTGGGGTTCGAACTTGCCGCGCTTGCGTGGCGACTGCCACCAAGGCCACCACGGCTTTAATGGAAAAATATTATAACTATTCGTAGTTGGGTTATATTAGGAATCAAATATTCGTGGTAATTGAGCATTTTATAACATTACAATACATTTTTAATGCCAGAAGTTGCACATATGGAATCGATACAATTTTAATTTCATTACGAACCTTGGCACTTACAACATTATCATTATATACACCAAGTATTGGTTCTGACATGACTCCACAGTTTATATTTAAGCTAACTGAGCAGTATGGAATTTAGACCAAGTGTTTGAAACGAGAACGTTTGCTCCGTCGATTTGTAGATTTGAAAAAAATCGCCAAGGACATATACGCTCACGGCCACGTGACACCCCTAACGTTAAGGTGCGGCCTCATGCAGCCAGTCGAAGCTCGTTTCCAGCGACAAATGTGGTCACGTGACCCCATTTTAAATTTCCCGCGATACAAAAAGGAACTACGTCATGCAGCCGCTCGGCGCTCGTTTTCAGCGACAATCAGACGCTCGTCGCTCGTTTGGTGATGGTGGCATTGTTCCCAGATGGATACTGCTCAGCGCCAAAGCTCAACATTTTCATCTTCGTCACTACATTTCCTGCGATCACATTTGTCGCTGGAAACGAGCGGCGAGCGGCTACATCAGGTTACACCTTTACGCGGGGGTCGCTGATTATCTAGTAAATGCGCGCGTCTGTGTGAATGCGAACGATTGGTTCCTAGATTCCGTACTGCTCATAGTAAGCTCATATGTATACTGTGATTGGAGTGTATCTATGAGCAACTAAAAATCATCTCTATGATGGATTTCTTTGTATCCGCCGCGTCCTGATGCGCTGCCATCCAGGTTTAACGAATACATAACTTTTTACATTAAAGTAGTACATTTTATTGTATTGTAAGTCATGTGTTAGTTGCCAGTTTTATAATTGGCAAAGGTCCCAGAGATCATTGGTGTCACTGTACGTTTTAGGCGATTCGCACTGCACGAGGCGATTCGCACATTGCACTGCACGAGGCGATTCGCACATTGCACTGCACGAGCCGATTCGCACATTGCACTGCACGAGGCGATTCGCACATTGCACTGCACGAGGCGATTCGCACATTGCACTGCACGAGCCGATTCGCACATTGCACTGCACGAGGCGATTCGCACATTGCACTGCACGAGGCGATTCGCACATTGCACTGCACGAGGCGATTCGCACATTGCACTGCACGAGGCGATTCGCACATTGCACTGCACGAGGCGATTCGCACATTGCACTGCACGAGGCGATTCGCACATTGCACTGCACGAGGCGATTCGCACATTGCACTGCACGAGGCGATTCGCACATTGCACTGCACGAGCCGATTCGCACATTGCACTGCACGAGGCGATTCGCACATTGCACTGCACGAGGCGATTCGCACATTGCACTGCACGAGGCGATTCGCACATTGCACTGCACGAGCCGATTCGCACATTGCACTGCACGAGGCGATTCGCACATTGCACTGCACGAGCCGATTCGCACATTGCACTGCACGAGGCGATTCGCACATTGCACTGCACGAGCCGATTCGCACATTGCACTGCACGAGCCGATTCGCACATTGCACTGCACGAGGCGATTCGCACATTGCATTGCGCACGTTTTTATTAATATATTTATAGTAATTGTTCATTATTGTACTTTTGTAATACAAGATTTAGCATATTTGTTGCATCTACAGTGTATTATATTTAAACTTGATGCTAAATATTTTATTACATTGTGATGGTATTTAGTGCAGCTACATCGAACTACGATTTTGGAAGAGAGAAATTGCTTAATGTATTCTTTATTCCATAAGAAAAATTAGTTTCTGGCCGGTTTCTTTCCAACCATTTTCAGTCACTAATACTATTAATTTATGAACCAAATACCATTAAGGATGAGTCACGGTAGACCGTGTCGGGTCCAAGGCGAGCTTAGGCGGTCGGCCGTAACGCGGTTGCCACTCGGTGTGTATATATATATAGTGTGTGTGTGTCAATACAAAGTTCTGCGATTTTTCTAGCGTAGACTTCATTCATGGTTCGCTTTATTACGCAGAAACCATTTTTTTATGTATGTAACATCAGCTAAAAGTCCCGTCAAAACCGACAGACAGACAGAGAGACAAAGAAAATGAAATAAAATTGGTTTATAAGAAAAAAGCAGCATCCAAATTCAGCAGCTTGTTGATAAGTTGACCGTGCTACGGCCGACGTTCGGCTCGGGCCCGGCACTGTCCACCGTATGTCATCCTTTAGATTGAAAGTTCAAATTACAAGAGCTGTTCTTTCGTCACAACTGACCTTTGAAGGCTTAACTAATGCCGCAATGGTTCAGTCGCTAGAGGCGGGGGTTGTTGCGACGGTGGATACGGAGGTCAGAGCTGTGGTGATGGCCGGCGCATCCTTGTCCAAAGGACGGTAAGACCAGTTGCCAGCTCCATCGAATTCTAACACATGCGTGTGGTATTTCCTAGACAAACATTACAGTTTTAGTTATAAAACACAAAAAAGTTTAGGATATCCTAAAAAAGTTTTCATTAGAAATTTTTATAAAATGCAAAGTTTTTGTGTTTATTCAATGGATTCCAGAATATGTTTTTTTGTACACATTAGCCCGATACATATCTTGCCAAGTGCCTTACTAGGATCTTCCTAAGAGTAGGAGGTAGACAAAATATACTTTTATTTAAAACTTGCATGTTGCAAAGAATCTATTATAATTTTTTATTGAATGCAATCACTTGTATAACTTTAATGTTGGTTTTTCAAATAAAGAAATATTTTTTTTTTCTTTCACAGTAAATCTCGTGTGGTAACACAGTAGTTAAGTACAGTATGTATTTTGGCAGTCGCTTCGTATCAGGTGATCAGCCACATCGGGTTGAATCAAGTGCCGACCCCAAGGTCAGAGAAATGATTATGCATAATACAATTTGATAAGCATTAATTAAAATGCTATTTAACACAATTGAATTACTCACCACACGCTGGGTCGATGTGTGATGGAGAGCAGCGTGATTCCTTCTTTGACTGCTTCCTCGTACATCACCACCTCTGTCTCCATCGACACAGCACTCGTGCACTCGTCCAGCAGGGCGTATACCGGCCTGGGAGATAAAAAAATATATTTCGCAATTTTTTCTAAGAGGGGAAGATGATGGTGTAAGCCTTGTGTTCGTGACTGGCTATAGTTAGTGGTAGGCCGCCGTTGGTATATATATATAATGAGTGGTACCTGTGGTAGAACATGCGAGCCATGGCCATCCGCTGCTTCTCCCCGCCGGAGAGCGTGGCGCGCCAGTCGCGCACGGCGCGCAGGCCGCCGTTCCTGGCGGCGCAGGCGTCGAGCCGCACGAGCCGCAGGATGTGCGCCGCGCGGCCCTCCGCGGCCTCGTCGCCCGGCGACGCGCGCGACGGATACGTCACTTGGTCGATCAGGGAACCCATCGACATGTACGGCCTGAAATACACCAACGGTTCTGTGACATATTCCATGTTAAAATTACCCTTGTTCTTCGTACATGTGGGTTACAGGTAGGTTTTTGGCTTCTTGCTCCACGAACGCAATCCACAATCTAAGAAAGGTTTCAAAGTGACACAAGGTTTCAGTTCCCTTACAAACAACTTATCTGAAATCGGAACATTGGACAACAATATTAGCGTTTAATATAATAGCGTAGTAACCTTTGCGGTATGTAGAACATGATAGGCCTGGAGGTGCAGTGCAGGGCGAGCGCGGGCGCGGCGTCCTCGGCGCAGGCGGCGCACGCGCACGGCCGCGGCACCTGCAGCGCCCCGCCGAACACCGGCCATAGACCAGATATTATGCGGAACAAACTGCAACACACGTGGACGGGACATTAACACTATGCAGAACGGACTGCAATACACAATGCACGGGTGAGGAATATTTACATTATGCAGAGCTGTAATACACGGGAGCAGAACTGTAATTAGCACTATGCAGAGCAGACTTCAATACACGTGTAGGGGACATCAACACTATGCAGAATATACTGTAATACATGTGTGGGACATCAACACTATGCAGAATATACTGTAATACATGTGTGGGACATCAACACTATGCAGAATATACTGTAATACACGTGTGGGGGACATCAACACTATGCAGAATTTACTGTAATACACGTGTGAGGGACATCAACACTATGCAGAATATACTGTAATACACGTCTGGGGGACATCAACACTATGCAGAATATACTGTAATACACGTGTGGGGGACATCAACACTATGCAGAATATACTGTAAAACACGTGTGGGGGACATCAACACTATGCAGAATATACTGTAATACACGTGTGGGGGACATCAACACTATGCAGAATATACTGTAATACACGTGTGAGGGACATCAACACTATGCAGAATTTACTGTAATACACGTGTGGGGGACATCAACACTATGCAGAATATACTGTAATGCACGGGTGGGGGACATCAACACTATGCAGAATATACTGTAATACACGTGTGGGGGACATCAACACTATGCAGAATATACTGTAATACACGTGTGGGGGACATCAAAACTATGCAGAATATACTGTAATACACGTGTGGGGGACATCAACACTATGCAGAATATACTGTAATACACGTGTGGGGGACATCAACACTATGCAGAATATACTGTAATACACGTGTGGGGGACATCAACACTATGCAGAATATACTGTAATACACGTGTGGGGGACATCAACACTATGCAGAATATACTGTAATACACGTGTGGGGGACATCAACACTATGCAGAATATACTGTAATGCACGGGTGGAGGACATTAACACTATGCAGAACAGACTTCAATACACATGTAGGGGACATCAACACTATGCAGAATATACTGTAATACACGTGTGGGGGACATTTACACTATGCAGAACAGACTTCAATACACATGTAGGGGACATCAACACTATGCAGAATATACTGTAATACATGCGGAACAGAGTGTAATACACAGGTGAGGGACGTTAGCACTATACAGAACAGACTGGAATGAACGGGTGGGGAAACTTTTTCAGATTTATAATGGAGCCGTGATGGTCATGGTTTCAGCAATCGCCTGCTACGCGAGCGATGCTAGACGCAAATACCTGCGATCTACACCTCAAATATTTAACTTGTCTCGATGACAACGAATAGTGGTTGGATTTTACGCGAATTGGAACTCCAAAGTTAGCGTACATATTTACATTTCGTGTTAACCAGCTCAAACCCTATATTATACTTAGGACAATGAGTATTCTAAACTTACGTGCAGTAAATAACAAGCGTTTTTTATATCACATACTATATTTTTTTGTGTCTAACCTAGACTTGCCGCAGCCGTTGGGCCCCACGATGAGCAGATGGGTCCCGGGAGCTATGTCCAGCGTGACGCCCGCCGCCACCACGTCGCACGTGGGGGTCACTATGGGCACGTTGCGGAGGTGGATGGACAAGTCGCTCGTGTACGTCACCTTGCCTACACAAATATACATTTTTTTTTTTGGTTGGAGGATAACATGAGCCGTGGTGGCCTTGGAGTTTGAGCAGTCGCCTGCTAAGCAAGCGACGCAAGTTCAAATCCCAGCGGGGCCTATACCAATGAGTTTTGCTAAAAACACCTATGTGTGAAACAGTGAAAGAAAACATCGTGAGGAAACCTGCATATGTCTGAGAAGTAATTCAAAGACGTTTGTATAGTGCCTGAGAAAGAACTCATTGGTACAGGCAGCCGGGAATCGAAACCACGGCCCTTAGCATAAGTGGCATATACCTTGCGGCACGGGTCGGTTGTCCTTAAAGGTGAGTTGGAAGCTGGAAGGCTGCGGGGACACGTGGACAGCCCGCACACATCGCCCGTCAGCTACCTCACCGAACACCGTCAGCATGTCAGATACACGGGTCGCGTACCCCGCTAACGTCACTATTTCCTAAACACAAACAAATCACGTTATTCTTCATTTCATTTTATATATTAATCAAGCTGTGCCCTGCGGTTTCACTCGCGTAAATTTGATTTAATTCCCGCGGAACCCTAAATGTATTTTTAAATAAAAGTTGCCTAAGTAACTCCTTGTAACATTAGCCGTGTATGACAAATTAGGCCTGGGAGCCAGGATCAGCTGGAGCAGACAAAAAAGAAAATTCTTGAAAATCCGCGTTTTTCCCCACTATTGTCGCTAAGCACTCGAAACCCGTGACGATACATATAATTATTTTATCTCTTCTGTATCGTAAGGAAGTGCGCACAACGCGAGAAATTTTATAATAATAAAAACATTGTACTAAATCATAAAAAAAAGCATACAGTCGAATTGATCACCTCCTCCTTTGTTTGAAGGAAAATATATATAGAAAAATACGAGGATAAGAAAGGATACGTACCTTATAGCTGGACATGAGCCTCTCGATGGCGTCAGCGGCGGAGTTGAGCAAGTTGCGCGACGTCGTCATGTACTCCGTGCGCGCGCTTATACTGTCGCCTCCGCTGCCTGGCCATTACCGCGACAGTACATTTATTTATTTAGTTACATCTATAAGAGCCGTGGTGGCCTTGAGGTTTGAGGGGCCCTGTACCAATGAGTTTTTCTAAAAAACTTATGTACAGTGATTTCACACCGCGTGCTTTACGGCGAAGGAAAACATCGTGAGAAAACCTGCATATTTCTGAGAAGTAATTCAATGACGTGTGTAAAGTATCTGAGACGGCGATGGACTCACCATCTGTCACGTTGGCACTCAATCATCTCCGGTGAAAAAATCAAAAATCAAAATCAAAAATATCTTTATTTGATTAGACTTCTTACAAAGTACTTTCAAATCGTCAGAAGGACACAAAATACATTATACATGATTATAAATGTTACCACCGGGTTCGGAAGGTAGCTTTTGTTGAGAAGAACCCGGCAAGAAACTCAACAATTACTCTTTTAAAAAAAATATATATTATACAATGTTTTTGGTTACAGTATTTATATCTCATGAATATAAGCCTATGGACACAGCACAAATGCTCAATTGTCAAATATAATAACTAAAATATTACAAATATTTGTGAGCATGGTAAAAGTATATGTTGTTATTACAACACCTCTGCCTACTCCTCATTTCCATACCACTACTCTTGCTCAGTGAGTACGGTCACGCTTATATTACATCAAAAAGAAGAAACTCACCATCCTTGGTGCCTGTGAGTATGGGCAGCGCCAGCATGACCATGCCGGTGCCTGACCACACGTACTTCATGCAGAACTGCTCCAGCATCACGTACCACAGCTTCTTGTTGAACACTGACGTCATCTGGGCGACCAGCTCTTGGTACGCAGACTGTAACTGTCCAAGCTCCACCTGAGGGACGAAAACAAAAATTATACCACTTCAGCATCATCTCTATGGCCTCATCTCATACATTGTTAGGGTCGGCACTTGATTCAACCCGATGTGGCTCCATGTTAGTCGCAATCAACTAACGCCTTGTCCGTTATGTAAGCCTGGTATTTTGTGTACCATATCATCATCTCCCTGGCCTTATCCCATACATTGTTAGGGTCGGCACTTGATTCAACCCGATGTGGCTCCATGTTAGTCGCAATCAACTTATGAACTTCTTGTCCGTTATGTGCGCCTGGTACTTCGTGTACCATATCATCATCTCCCTGGCCTTATCCCATACATTGTTGGTGTCGGCACTTGATTCAACCCGATGTGGCTCCATGTTAGTCGCAATCAACTTATGAACTTCTTGTCCGTTATGTGCGCCTGGTACTTCGTGTACCATATCATCATCTCCCTGGCGTTATCCCATACATTGCCAATGCCTTAAGCGAGCAGCTCTGAATTTCAAATCGGACTTACAGGATGTCGGGGAAAATAGGACAGCTGTTAAAATATGTGATAGAGTATAATTTTAAGAAGCAAATAAAATTATTATGGCAAAAATATCTTCCTCCAGTTTCGAGTAATTGCTGTTCAAAGTTGACCATATCAAGACCTAAGAGAGATTTTCGCATAAAAATCAGCGATAACGTAGAGTTATTCACTCACAGTGAAATCTAACTGCGTTTTTATTGTATAGTACCTGAAATAATCCCATAAGAACCATTAAACCTTCATCTTAATTTAACAAGTTTAAACGCGGCCGCGCGTTCATTCAATCGCTTAAGGCCGCGAGCTCTTCGGCCCTTAGCAACCATAGCCTATAACTACGTTATCGTTGGAGCTAGATATTTTACGACTTCAACATAGTGATATATTCATAAAACACTACAATTTCTAGAAGACAACTGTTCCTTTTCCTCCGACACCCTGTATAGTTATAATACCTACCTGGTGAAAGTATAATATGATACATAAAGTATATAAAATACCTTATGTCCTCCATAGAAGGCGACTTCCTCAGCGTGTGCTATGAGTCGGGCGTGCACGTGTCTGAGGTTAGCCTTCATGCGAGCCTCTTCACCAGCTAAGGCACCGAAGCGAGGACTCAGTAACCTCAGTAACTGGCCCGTTAGGCAGATCACAACCGTCGCTATGCTTGGGCCTGAGAATAATAGAAATATATGTTTTTAAAGGATGATTTTCATCCTGTTAAGTTGCTTTCTTTGTGTATAAAATCTGTATGGTGTTAGCCCTAGTTGTTAGAGTTGATATTTATGTGAACCGGTCGGTAATTATTTAATATATATACATTATACATAGATGAGTAAGTATATATCATTATATAAGTGGGCATAAGAATTATGGATTTATGTAAAATAACATTGAATGCTGAGGTGAATTGAAATTGCGAGCTGACCAAACCTTTTTAATGTCATACATAGAAACATGAATAAATATTCTGACACCTGTATCCCCGAAGGGGTAGTCAGAGATGTACTTATAGTACACTCACTTTCATCAGTTATGTTTAAAGCCTATTTAATATGGGATGAGCCTATTGCCACTAATCAGACACCAAACCAGACTCCCTGCTGTTAACGCCCCAATAACACTTTCCCCGACCCGAGGTCGCAGGTCCTCGCGTTTGTGACTTACCGGGCAGCTTTCCAATCTAATACGGCCTGCAATCAAACAGTAATTACCAATGAATATGTTCCCCTTCATCTTGCTGGAGTAACTGGCGAGGGTAAGCACGATGAGCAGCAGGTCGAAGCACGGCTTGGTGAGCGAACTGTACAGGTGGGCCACTGATGACGTGAACACTGACACGTCCTCCGTCAACCTGGAGAGGAAGCGTGTGAACCAAATTTTAGCTTAATCTATCATCATCAATGTATCAATCATGTACATACATACATATGCTCACGCCTGTATTCCCCGAAGGGGTAGACAGAGGTGTTGTGATCACAACACACACTTTTCACCGAAGACCAACGTGACAGATGGTGAGTCCATCGCCGTCTCAGACACTTTACATACGTCTTTGAATTACGTCAATGAATTAGAACGACAGGATTATACATGCTACCGCCAGGTTCGGAAGGTTGCTTTAACTGAGACGAACCTGGCTAGAAACTAAATAATTAGTTATTTCAACTTTGAATAATTTCAATATCATTCATTTAAAAATATATAAGCCCTTGGACACAGTTCTAGTACAAAAGTCGATAAAAAATATAAAAACTAAAAATAGGTACTAGATATATATAATTGTGTAGCTTGAGATGACCAGCCCCCACAAGCAGCACCTGAATGAATTACTTCTCAGACATATGCAGGTTTACTAAGGATGTTTTCCATTACCGTAAAGCACGTGGTGAGAAATCACTGAACATTTTTTTTTTATTCATTCTGTCAGGCGTCGTTTGGATTCGAACCAGCATCACTTGCGTAGCAAGCGACTGCTCAAACCCCAAGGTCACCACAGCTTGCGGTTAAAGATAACCGAGTGCCTAGGGCGAGTTTTCTTAAAATCCCCGTTGACGTAAATGCAGATTTGTATGGGAGCAAAATAGTGCCACGTATGAGTCGACAGATGGCGCTGTTTCGATTCCAAATGAACCTGCGCTTACGTCAACGCGGTTACTTGTGACAGCGGCAGAGGAAAAGTCGCACTTGGCGCTCTGATTTAAAATTCAGTTACATACATTGCAAGTAAATAAAAAGCCCTCACCTATGATCAGCATTCTCGATCCTAGCATCCAAATTGGCGACCCTGTAATATGTCTGGTTCTTGAAGTACAGCTCGTAGGCATGGTTGACCAGGCGTGTCCTGAAGGCTAGAGCTAGTCTGCTCTCCAAGTAGCGGATCATGGAGTTGATGAAGGTGGCCGGGATCGCGATGCTGAACCACTGCATCAATAGGGCCGCGAAACGGCGCATGTCTTTTTGGACTATGTGTCTTACTGGAAAATAAATATTACGACTCAGTTAGTATTGGATGGAGTTAGAGCATATCTCCAGTTGGATTTCGGTGCTACTCAACTAAAGACTATATATGCAGAAGAATTATTACATACATACATACATATGCTCACGCCTGTATTCCTCGAAGGGGTAGGCAGAGGTGTTGTAATCACAACACCCACTTTTCACCGAAGATGATTAAGTGCCAACGTGACAGATGGTGAGTCCATCGCCGTCTCAGACACTTTACATACTTCATTGAATTACTTCTCAGAAATATGCAGGTTTCCTCACGATGTTTTCCTTCACCGTAAAGCACGAGGTGTGAAATCACTGTACATAAGATTTTTAGAAATACTCATTGGTACAGGCCCCGCTAGGATTCGAACTTGCGTCGCTTGCGTAGCAGGCGAATGCTCAAACCTCAAGGCCGGCACGGCTCTCGAAGAATAATTAAGAGATATCTATAGGTTGGCAAAATGCGCGTCATTGCCCCACAGTAGAAATGACATAAATTCCCGTGCCATATGTCATTCCCATACATTTTGCATCTCGAAGCGTCAGGATCATGTTCCTTTAACAACAGTTCGTGGACTTGGTATTAGCTACCACAGGCTGCGGTAACCACTTACCATCAGATGCTTGTTTGCCACAAGCATGAAGATCGCAGTTAAATAATGCTACCTTAGAGATGTGTTCTTACGGTAAGTTAGGGGAGGTGCAGTCGGTTATAGTAGAACAACAATAAATATTCATAGGGAAGGCTACACAAAGCGTTTATTTGCCATCTTTCAGTAAAAAAAATAAGTTCTTACCAATAGATCCTTCAAGTGATGCGACGTATATAGAGAGGAAGGTCCTGGAGAAGAGGCAGAAGGTGTGCACGGCGAGCAGGCTGACCTCATGGCTCCTGACTCCGGGCACCATGATCTTGGCCAGACCTATCAGCTGGCGGAGGAACTCCAGGTTCAATCCTGGCACATGCTGCTCTGTACTTTGAGGCTCGTCTGCATCCTCCTGGAAGATGCGATATAAAGTACTACCAGCATTTTGATTCTGAGCTTTTAGTTCAGAGCTTTGGTTTAAGTTGAACTTGCGTCGCTTGCGTAGTAGAACACTACTACGCAAGCGACGCAAGTTCAAATCCCAACGGTCTGAACCAATAAGTTTATCTTTAATGCAGTTATTTCAGACTGTCAGCTTAGCTTTATCGATGTATGAAACATGCCTTGTGTAAATACATACATATGCTCACGCCTGTATCCCATGGGGGTAGGCAGAGACCACTGTTTGCCACATGCCACATTTTGTGTAAATATGATAAGATGGTGAGTCCATATTCGTGTCGGGTATAAAAAAAATTGTCTTTGAAACTCATTGGTGCAGATTTGAACATGCGTCGCTAGCGTAGCAGGCAACTACTCGAACCCCACGGCCCTCTATTCCTGTAAGGGTATATACATACAATATTTTGTTTGTTGTCCGTGTCGGCATCCCCTCGGCACAGCGCGCACTGCTCCGCGCCGCACCGACCGCCGCAACTCTCGCCCGCCTGTTTGTCCACTGGATGTAACTTGCCATTCTTTGCTACCTGAAATACATCATGAAAAATATGCTCACGCCATCCCAGAAGGGTCCCCGAAGGGGGAAGTAGAGGTGTTGTAACAACAACACCCTCATTTCAACGAATATGATTAAGTGCCAACGAAACAGAGGGTGAGTCCATCGCTGTCTCAGACACTATACATACGTCTTTGAATTACTTCTTAGACATATGCAGGTTCCGTAACGATGTTTTCCTTCACCGTAAAGCACGTGGGGTCAAATTACTGTACATAAGTTTTTTTTAAACACTTTGGCCCCGCTGGGATTCGAACTTGCGTCGCTTGTGTAGTAGGCGACTGCTCAAAGCCCGAGGCCACTACGGCTCTATCATGAAAAATATATAGCCTATTGGACAACCTGCTAAAGAGCCGACGTGAAATATGAAGCTTAGCTATTTCAACCAGGAGCACAATAAAATCAGCTAGCTAGCTAGCTTTTTATGATGTGTCACATGTCGACAATTAATACAGTCGTTTCGAGAACCTCCTTCTTTATTCGAAGTCGGTTAATAAGTACCTATTCAAATTTATAAAATACCCAATGTGGTGTTTCTTATATGTATACATAAGTCTTTGAAGTGTCGATTCTAAATAAGAATGTCGACTGAGTTAACATTTAGCGGCGGCATTGGGTTCCCATATTATAATATGTACCTTATAATTATTGTTGTTGTTGCAAGGCGGCGTTTGTTTCTTCTCCCTCGTCCCGTACAGAGCACAGGCCGCTAAAGCGACCCCTACCCCGACCCCTAAGGCAATCGAGGGCTGCACGCGGGACGCCTGCTCCCGAAGTTTGGTCAATATTGCCGGCATTATGACAACTTGTCTATTATATTTAGTATATCATTGATTTCAGAGATCAAGTTTAGGTATCACAGTATTTTATAAAGGGGTGAAATTTAAATTGTTAAGTCGCGATCGTCCTATCTCGCAGTCCGTCGTCCATTTTCTGAAACAATTGAGAAGATATTCTTAATTATTTCGCGGAACCATAAATAAAAAATAACCTAAACAATTCCTTGTAGCTAACATCTCTGCCAGCGAAATTCCCAATAAAATCGGTCCAGTCGTTTCAGAGATTAACCGGAACAAACAGCTTGAAAAAACTAGCATAACCTTATGGCTAGTGAATGTATTGTATAAAGTTACGTTTAAATGACCCGAATGAAACAGATCATTCGGACGTAAAAAAATTAGATACGGTCCATCGACCCGATCATAATAATAATATCGCACACTCAGAACAATAGGGGCTTAACTCAAAAATTTGCGAAAATAATTATATTAAGATAGACATAACTTAAAATGTATTTCTACAGGTAGTTTTAATAAAATGGAACTCAATGCACAATCTTTTTTTTTTTTTTTTTTTGTTGACGAGGGGTAACCTTCAAAAGATCCCCGACCGCCCTGGGAGAGGCAGATCGGGGTATGTGGGATTTTTACCGCACTAAAACCCCCCCGGTGGCCATCCTCAGTGCTCAGGGCGGACTCCGGGTACTCTGATAGAACGCACCGGTGTCCCCCCACACTTTGCCGGGGCAGCTGTGACGCCGCCCCTGGAGACCTCGCTGTGCAAGGCAGCGCGAGCCACCTTCCCGGGCCCGCGCCGGTGGTCAAAGCTCCCACCCCGACCACCGCCAGCAGGCCATCCGGCCCCCTTTTAGTCGCCTCTTACGACAGGCAGGGGATACCATAGCCATATTCTTAGACCCTGGCTATTGGGTGACGACAATGCACAACCTTAACTAAGGGTACTTTAGAAATGTAAAATACATTGTATTCAACACTGCTAAATTCAAACTTTCCGATTGTGAATTGATATGATTATCCTAAAAAAAAAGATTTTCGAGTTGAGCCCCTATCGTTCTGAGGGTGCGATATATACAGGATCTCGGAGAAAAAGGAACAGTTGTCTTCTAGAAGTTGTTGTGTTTTATGAATATATCACCATGTTGAAGTCGTAAAATATCTAGCTCCAACGATAACGTAGTTATAGGCTATGGTTGCTAAGGGCCGAAGAGCTCGCGGCCTTAAACGATTGATTGAAGGCGCGGCCGCGTTTATCTACATTACGTACGCGGTAGTTAAACTTGTTAAATTAAGGAGGAGATTTTTTCAGGAACTATTTATAGTGGGAGAAAATTAAAAAAGTAGTTAGATTTCACGTAAATAACTCTACGTTACCGCTGATTTTAATGCGAAAATAATGTCTTGATATCGTCAACATTGAACGTGAATTAATCGAAAACGGAAGAAGATATTTTTTTCATAATAATTTTATTTGCATCCTAAAATTATACCACATCACATAATTTTACAGCTGCCCTGTCCTTATGAATGTAAATCGGGTTTATAAGATAAAACGTAAATATAATACGCTTATAATAATGTTTATTTTTACATTATCATAACTAGCTCCTGCCCGCAACTTCGTCTAATAGTTACTTACTTTGGGCTAATGCTAACGATTGATCTTAGCGTGATGATATATAGCTTATAAAGGAAGGAATATTACAAATATTCTTCCTTGATAAATGGGCTATTTAACACTGAATAATAATCTGACCACTAGTTCCTGAGATTAGCGCGTTCAAGCAAACAAACAAAATCTTAGGCTTTATATATTAGTATAGATATTTAAAGAAATATATACCTAGTAAAATTATTATATGATTATTTTGAGTTAGTTTATAACTTTTGCATATTTTTATATAATGATTATTATAAAAGATTTGAGACAGATTTATTCTAACCGTATGTATGTTGATAATTAAATAATTCTAGATGATGGATGGTAATCGCGGTATATTTTCAAAGATTGCATTGGAGAATAATCTATACAGATAAATAAAATGTAAGTGTCTGTTTGTGATTCCAAATAAATATCTTTTAAATTAAATGCTTGTGAAAGTATACACGGTACTGACACTAATTTGTAAAAAAAATTTTGTCTGTCTCCGAAGCGGCTGGACCGATTTTAGCGAGACTTTCTTTGAATTACTTAGATTACTTTTGATTAAAAAATATTAGGGTTTCGCGGACAACCCATAAAATTAAGTCTACGCGGTTGAAACCACAGGACACAGCTAGTATCTACACTATACCATGGGCTTATATATATATTTTATGATTTATATTGTACTACTCAAAGCTGTAAAATTATTTTTTTAAAAGAGTTTCCTTCCGAACCTGGCGGTAGCATGTATAATCCTATGTAATCGTGTCTTTCTGACGATTTGAACGTACTTTGTAAAAAGTCTAATCGAATAAAGATATTTTGAATATAGTCTTAAAATTTTGTATATTTCGTTAGATCACTTTACGAATCCTACATTGGAAATAGCAAGTAGGTACGATTATTTATTCTGTTGCGTGTGTAGCCCAACATTGCATAGTTTGTGTTGACTTGACTGTCGACACTATTGATCGATGTTACGTATCTATAAGAATCATTTATTAACTTGAAATATGGTTACAAAATGGTGTTTAAAATTACAGGTACATAGCATATTTCATCCATTTAAGGTAGGTATGTAAATATTAAACATTATTTGAACAATTTGTCAACAACATGGCTTTATGAACGTAAAATAACAAAAATCTAGCTGTACCGTGTATTTATGTACTATTCTGGCCAAATAGGTGCATTTCTAGGCACAAACCGCTCGATTACAGGACATTATGAACACAACAACCTTAGATCCTTGACTTAAAAGTAGCTCCATCACTTTTTGTGATGTGGATTTCAAAAGAGATGCACATAGTTTTAGCCCGAGTTTGAAAGGGGGAAAAGGCTGAAAAGGTTTTCAGGATATTGACTGCTGTGTTACCAGCAACCATTTGAAAATGGACAGACTAACATTAAAATATAAAAAAATTAAAAAATGCTCACTCCATCCCAGAAGGGTCCCCGAAGGGCTAAGCAGAGGTGTTGTAACAATAACACCCACATTTCACCGAATATGATCAAGTGCCAACATGACAGAGGATGAGTCCATCGCCGTCTCAGGCACTATACATACGTCTTTGATTTACTACTCAGACGTATGTAGGTTTCCTCGCGATATTTTCCTTCACCGTAAAGCACGTGGTGCGAAATCACTGCACATAATATTTGAAGAAAAACTCATTGGTACAGGCCCCGCTGGGATTCGAACTTGTGTCGCTTACGTAGCCGGCGACTGCTCAAACCCCGAGGCAACCACGGCTCTTTTATATTTTATATTGCCTCGTTGGTCTAGTGGTTGCAAATGCTAAAGTGGAACACGAGGTCCTGTGATCAAATGTGATATTGAGCTTTTCCTTCTGTAATTTCCCATTAGCAGCCCGGAGTCTGGATTTTATTGGCTATAGTCAAAGTCAAAGTCAAAGTCAAAAGTATCTTTATTCGATTAGACTTTTTACAAAGTACTTTCAAATCTTCAGAATGACATAATTATACAGGATTATACATGCTACCGCCAGGTTCGGAAGGTTGCTTTTACTGAGAAGAACCTGGCAAGAAACTCAGTAATTAATCTTTTCAAAAAAATTATACTATTTAAAGAATACAAAATAAATAATTTTAATAACGTAAGCTCATATAGCTTCGCACATTATATGGGCCTTAAAAATAACTGATGTAATGTGGATGCCTCAGTACGTAAGGTCGAGAATGTATGTGACAAAAGTCTTTGTTTCATTGCTTCGTCGTTTTGCGATACTGTATTGATGACACATTCTTTTATCAAATAATTTGTTCCGTTATAGAGAGGAGCTCGTGGCACAGTTGCTATTGCGCATATCATTCGATCAGCGAAGTTAACCACCCTAAGCCTAGCCAGTAATTGAATGGGTGACCCGCCCGAATTCCCTCCGTGCCTCGGAGAGCACGTTAAGCCGTCGGTCCCGGTCGCCAATTTATCATCTTTGGCACTCGTTACAGGTCAGTCGGAGGCCTAAAATAGTCTGACAACTGGTTAACCCAGATCACAGATTTTCCTCGTTAAAGGGGTTGCGAAGGTCAGATGGCAGTCGCCAGGGCGATGATGATGCCTTTGTTTCGTTATAGTATCTTCTAGTAGCGTAGGTATAGCGAGTTTGTAGGTTTTATAATGATTGAGCACAATACAAAAGGAATTATTTATACATACATGCATATGCTCACGCCTGTATTCCCCGAAGGTATAGATAGAGATGTTGTTAGTTGCCAACGTGTCGGATGGTGATGGTCTATCGCCGTCCCAGGCACTATACATACGTCTCTGAATTACTTCTCAGACAGATGCAGGTTTCCTCATATTGTTTTACTTCACCGTAAGCATGTGGTGTGAAATCACAGCACATACGTTTTTAGAAAAACTGTCATTCATCCAACATACAGTCCTTGTAACAATATTTCATAGTCTAGATTAGCATTTAAACATAGCCTTGAATAATAACTTAGCACATCGACGACACGTAGAAAAAAAAAGATTTATTAAACCTGAATGATCCAACCCAATAAAATTAATTATAATATTAGCAATTTTGGATTTTTTTTACTAGCAAATCACCTTCTTGACAGTTTTCAATCTGCGACAGACCGGTACGAGATGTGACCTCCAACTTTAGATTAAGTTATTTAATATTAACACCAAAAACTTACATAAAGTCAAATTATTATGGCGGCAGCAGGCGCACACACACACACCGGTATCAGCTGATTTTTACTCATTGTAAACGAAAATCCGGGTGGAAACACCACCAACTTCCAAACTTTTGCATTTATTCTGAATTTCTTGTCGAAAAACCTAATATCTATTCTCGACTTGACCCGGCAATCGAAATTACTAGCCACTGGACCAACGAGGCAGTTAACTATTCTTATACAAATAAAAGTGGATGAAACGAAATACGAAAAAGGACTAGCTCATTTAGAAGAGGTCACGATGAGGAAGTTACCCGGTTCATTGAACAAGTGTATTATTTTATGTATACATGCACGGGTCGAACTATCCGAACAATAGGATTAGTTTACAAAACTACTCGTTTATGTTATTAACAACAATAGGGCTGGCATACTGCCATGGGGACAAGGCAAAGGTTTACCGCGTACCTTTGCATGTGGATAAAATTAGCAATTTCTAAAACGGGAAATATTTACAGCGCCCAAATTTGAGAAAGGCGTGTGAATTGACGACGTAACCAGACAAAGAGACCTCTTTAAATACCTATAGATTATAAAATGTATTACATCACTGCATTACAGTTATTTTGGTACAGAGAGACTACCCGTGCCGCGATTTGACACGTTCAATCACATAACCTTGCGTTTTAACGTGGCTGAAAATGTGTTGATACATTACTGAGGCGGGTTGTGGTCGAATGCCACTGATGGCGGATCAACACATTTTGATCCACGGTAAAACGCAACGACAAGCAACGACGTTAGAACATTTACAAACCAATTCATGGAGAAGTGGCCGGTGCGGTTGGAACTTGCATTGTTAGTGAATACTCAAATCACAAAACAAGTTTTTTTTTTGCGGATTTAATACATACATTTCTACAACGATAAAGATAAATTATTTTACAAAAGCTTATTTACCTTAATAAGTTTTCTTGACACATTTTTATATAGGCTTTATAATTACTTCGAAGGTTAGCACGCGCTTAATAATATATACCTACGTAAAATTTGCTATTTTACACATTATACCACAATATTTCATACCATGCATTTATCGACTAGAGGTCAAATGTCAACATAATATATTTAGATATTACGAGTTGTTAAACCGTAGATTATTTATTATTAAATGAAAAATTATTACCTAGATTTAACATTGAACTATTGACCCTGATATTTATAGCCCCTTAACATATCTCAGCATATCAGAGTGTTGGTAAGGACTGATTTCTAAAGAAATTGCACAATTTTGAATAATATTTAGTATGATAATGATCATGAACTTATGATGACCGACCATGGAATATTTAAATTAAATATGAACTGAAGGCCTCGACGGTATATTAAATTATAATAACTGCAACATTTAATTTCATTCAAAACGTATTTTCAAGAATATATTTAAGAAGTACAAAGCCAATAAACGTGTTAACCAAATTTACATCATAAGTATTTATTATTACATAAACAACTTCAACAACTACCAATGTCACGTAAGATGTCTTCTAGACCCCAGTAATTGCGACCCCATACGGGCCAATGCAGTTACTAATAACATGTAATAAAGAAACAACAGCGGTCACGGACTCGCTCCCTGCGGAACCACCACATGTGTTTAAAACAAACAACGTGCCAATTACCTTGACCCTCGTCGAATGAGTCACTTGGCACTTGGTGACTGCCAGTAACCTGCTCAAAGGACGCCGAAGGAAAACCATTGTGGAAAATTGTTAGAATGCGCGGTGCATACAATCAAACGCCTTTGTTAAGTCCAGCATTTTAATTAGTCAGTCTCAATTTGATTAATAAGTGAACATATCTCAAAGATCTTCAGCTAGCAAAGTTAATTGTAGTGATTATCTACAGCCAGTTAAGGTTTACGCAAGTCTTATTTGTGTTAATTCACGACCTTGTGGGTACATAGAAACTGTTGATAGGTAAACTATGTTAGTGAAATACGCGATGACGTGTATTTCACTAACATAGTAACAGTCCTGTGTCTGTACTATTCATGAGTTACACTATAATTATAAAACAACGTAAAATATTTTTGAAAATTGTAATTGTTAAGTTTCTTGTCGGGTTCTTCTCAACAAAAGCCACCTTGCAAACCCGGTGGTAACATTTATAATCATGTATAATGTACTTTTTGTGTCCTACTGACGATTCGAAAATACTTTGTAAGAAGTCTAATCGAATAAGGATATTTAGAATTTTTTTATTTACAGAATTTTATTTTATCCCTACGTTAAAATATTTTGTTTTCAGACTCGAATACTCCATGAAGACAATTATGTGGTTGTTCATAGCAAAGGAATAGACTATCAAATTTTTCCAGCTTAAAGTAACCCCAAGTAAGCCCAATAACATTAAATTTGCAATATTAAATTAAATAAGTTACTCGTAATGCTATCCGATAAACGGTCAAAGGTTACAATCACGTCTGAGCTTTTTTGTTAATAGTTTGAGCAGTTGTAAATAGTTATACAATTCTTACCACCACGTAATATTTCAAATAACAAAGCAAAACTTTCGGCCTGTGTTTTAAGTAAAGTAAAAGTACATACATACATATGCTCACACCTGTATTCCCCGAAGGGGTAGGCAGAGGTGTTGTAATCACAACACCCACTTTTCACCGAATTTGATTAAGTGCCAACGTGACAGATGGTGAGTCTATCGCCGTCTCAGGCACTATACATACGTCTTTTGAATTACTTCTCAGACATGCAAGTTTCCTCACGATGTTTTCCTTCACCGTAAAGCACGTGGTGTGAAAGTAAAAGTAACCTTCCGAACCTAGCGATAGCATGTATAATCCTGTATAATGTCTGTCCGACGATTTGAAAGTACTCTATTAAAAGTCTAATCGAATAAAGATTTTTAAGCATGAGAATCTATAGTTTCATCTAGTGTTTTAATGGTATCGTTACCTTTTGTGTCCTTCTGACGATTTGAAAGTACTTTGTAAGGAGTCAAATCAAATAAAGTTATTTTGAATTTTTAATTTATACTCACTGAGGAAGCATTTAGCGAATAGTTGTAAGCTTAAGGTTAAAACTGTGACGGAATAATGATGATTGTATGATAAAGAACTAAATAGCTTGCTCAATCGTTATTAAAATAGAACAACTGTGATGACCCGAGTGTCCTCTAACCTTAGATTACTTAAGTGGTCCATGCAACAGATTTAATGAGTCATTATAGAGCATACATAATTGTAGAGACGTGCATCTTGTGGTTAAACGTAATCACTACAGTAAAAACACTTCTTTCTAAGTTTATAGATAGACTTTGAAACAAATTATAATTTGGCATAAAACAAGGAAAAGTTTATTTAAATTGAATGTCTTGCAAGATATACCCTCACTGGACTAAACTGAATGACGTAAAGATTATATTTGCATGGCAGATGATACCAAATCAAAAGTTAATCATATTGAATTTGAAGGATAAACAAAAGGACCTTAAGATTGCGCACTTCAGGGGCCTTACCATGACCTCTTATTGCCATGATAATTTTACTCTTATTATGAGACAGATGTATAAGACGTGTATACATCTGTCACTGTCGCACAGCTGAACTAACATTGCAATAAAGAGCTTATGGTTAGGCCCCAGTTTGCATAATATCAGCTTTGTAAATATGTAACAAATCTCCCGACTGGTCTTTGGTGGCAACGGAGTCATTTTCCGAATTGGACCGAGCTCGATGCTCAGGTATAGGTGGCGTAAAGAGTTATGAGCGCTCAGCGAAAATAGTACGTCAACAGCGCATGTATTTTAATTGCGTGGCGCCATACAGACAGACAAAAACAGACCCGTAAAAGACTGTGCGGTCATGGTCAGCGCTCGTTACTCGCGACGCCACTTATAAATAACTAGCTGTGCCCCACGGTTCCACCCGCGTAGAGTTAGTTTTAAATAATATTAATATCACGATACACTTTTAACGTAGTTTCTTTCCTCAGACGATTTAATATTTTTTATGGACATAAAAGCGGTTATCGTGACTAAACTGTGACAGTTAAATATGTGCTCTCGCGGACTTTTTTGTAGATCTTAGTAAGACCTACAAACTCGTAGTACATAATTTTGTCAATAGTTTTTGCAGCGCACGTACAAATAGGTTTTTTATTTCGGTTACAAAATCGCAGATTTCTTAAAAGAGCCAAATTTTTTTAAAACAAAATATAGCCTCTAACCTTCCTCGATAAATGGATTATCCAACACAGAAAGATTTTTGAAATCGCACCAGTAGTTCCTGAGATAAGCGCTTTCAAACAAACAAACTCTGCAGCTTTATAATATAATAGTATAGATAACTACTGTGCAATGTTAACAATACGTTTCACACAAGAGTCAAGTGTCGCGGCTAACTGTTTTTATATGGATGCAGATAAGCAATAATGTGTCAACCCGCATAAACTTGGTTTTGAGAAAATGGCGTCTTAAGATGATTGTATACGTGATTTAAGATTTGTTTTATGACATAATTCCATTTTTTTACGTACTTTTATGTTTCAGATGACTTGAAACACTTTTTTAGAATGTTAAATACGTGATGCATTATCAAAATATATCAAAACCTTTGAATTTGACTTTTTGTGGGTTGACACATTATTGCTTATCAGCATCCATATTTGACAAAAGGAAATACTTACGTCATATTTATAAAAAAAAACAATAGAGGTTCCCAGTAAGTTGTTCCTAAAAGTAACAACTTCACACACTTATTTCAATGACTTATGATTTAAAAGGTCAGTCAAAAATATTTTCCTATTAGTATAACAAATTGACACACAGACAGAATGAATGATTGATAAGTGAGGTTAAGGAGTCTGTTTTCAACAATTAATGTGTTTCTCTAACTCTCTGAATATCTAAGTATCAAAAACGCACGGTATTTCAAAAGAGTTATGCCATTCTGATCCCCATTCATGATCCACCGGGGGATCAATTTTAATTAATTATTATTTTCTATGCCGCTCTGATCCAACCTGCCTTCAAAGACGTATGTATAGTGCCCGCTGGATGCAGGCCGCTTCCAACCAGGTGAGGTGGATATCATTGGGAGAGGCCTATGTTCAGCAGTGGACGTCCTATGGCTGATATGACGATGATGATGTATAGTTCCTGAGACGGCGATAGAATCACCATCTGTCACGTTGGCACTTAATCAAATTCGGTGAAAAGTGGGTGCTGTGATAATAACACCTCTGCCTACCCCTTCGGGGAATACGGGCGTGAGCATATGTATGGATGAATCAATGCTAATAGGTCGACAGAGCTCAGCTGCACAAACACTCCACATTGAAGTCAATGGAGAAAGTAAGTGCATAAAAAACCCACTTTTACAATGACACAGATCTTATATACACTCCGCATCGCTGGTAAAAGTGTTCGTATGTTATAATTGAAAATATCTTTATTTGATTAGACTTTGATTTTCACCAAGTATGTTTCAGTGGTCATATGTCCGTGTCTAGTCGTTTCAGGCACCATTCATAAGAATCATATATTTTCTGCACTTGCTGGTGTATGTAAAGGCAACATTTTATATATCGTATTTATATATTTTTTATGATTCATATTGTATTGCTCAAAATTGTTAAATAATTTTTTTGAAGAGTAATTACTGAGTTTCTTGCCAGATTCTTCTCAGTAAAAGCAACCTTCCACACATGGCGGTAGAATGTACCTACATTGTTAAAAGTCTAATCAAATAAAGATATTTTGACTATCTATAATGCATTTTTGGATAGCTTCAAAATTGCGAGCAACTCTAGCCGAGTCAAATCTGTTGTTCATATGTAAATCTGGTTCTGAATGACGAAATATATGATTTCGTAAAAGCACGAAGGTTCAGACACCCTACTGGTTCGGTTTGGGTGTGCAAGGTTAAGTGTGGCAACACCAATATCATGGGCATAGTTATTTAAAGTGCTTCTATGCCAGATTACACCATACATATTAGAAAGCACCTTGAGAAGAACATTTTTTGGCGGTCGATTCTAATGCTCATGACCATTGACCATGGCAGGAGATTAACGTGAGGAAACCTCCATACATATCAGAGAACACAATCAAAGACGAATAGTGCCCGAGAGGGTCAAAGTCATCCATCAGCCATATTTGGGGATGATTCTTACATGTAAGAGAGGTAGGCATACTAGGATCCACTGCTCGATATTTGGAGCTGCCCAACTTGGGGCTGTACCTCCACCTTACAGAAGATCAGAGACAACTAATGCTTTGAGTAGTTCTTGCGGAGGGGAGTGGCAGGTGTGGAGTCGCTGAGCTAGCATAGGAGATAGAATTTGGAATACACGCATATTTTAGATGACAATGCATGCTCAGCTATATGACGTCTTTCTAATTCCGATATGGTGGATTATCCAAGATGGCCGACTAGTTATTTTTCCAGCACTACCACAGTATGAAGTATCAAATGAAAGTTCTTGCTGAAGAAAACACGCCAGCTTATTTAAAAAAAGTTTTTATAACATCTTATTTAATCCCACAATACACTTGTCAAACTATTTTCGTTTTATACACACTCATTAATATTTCCATCCACGCATGCTCGCCGGTTTTTAATTAAATTGTTATGAAGCAAATGGCCGCTAAATTACATAGATATTTTAATACCCCTTGCAAAATGACACGCAATCTCAATTTGGAGATGATTGAGTTAGGTACTTAGTAAAAAACTATTGGAATATGATTTACCAATAACCTGTTCGCAAAGCTCTTTTGATTTATGAATTTGAAACAAGTTACAACATTTTTCAAGACCATCTAAATATTATTACAAAACACGGTTTAAGCCAAGACCAAATTCGGACTAATGCCCAATGTCCATCCCCATTTTAATCCGTATAAATAAAGGTTGTACTAGCATTAGGCAAGGATTATTAAAAATCTGTGGGGCGACAAATGACACTGTTCCGATCTCACACATGCAAATAGTGGGGGTAACTACTGCGCATTCAAGGTCAGCGCTCGTAACTCGAGACGGGACCTAATTATACTATTAGCACCACAGCTAGTTAGTGAGAAAAGTCGCACTCAGAGGGCCTAGTGCGAGTTTTTCACTGCCGCCGTCACAAGTCACCGCGTCGACGTAAACGCAGATTTGTATAGGATCGAAATAGCGACATCTGTCGGCCTAAAGATGACACTATTATAAGCCCATACAGATCTGCGTTTACGTCAACGTGGTGACCTGTGACGGCAGTGAAAAACTCGCACTAGGCCCTCAGTACTCAGGTCACTTTTCCCATTTACATACTTACATACATACATATGCTCACGCCTGTATTCCCCGTAGGGGTAGGCAGAGGTGTTGTAATCACAACACCCACTTTTCACCGAAGATGATTGCCAACGTGACAGATGGTGAGTCCATCGCCGTCTCAGACACTTTACATATGTCATTCAATTACTTGTCTGAAATATGCAGGTTTCCTCACGATGTTTTCCTTCACCGTTAAGCACGTGATGTGAAATCACTGTACATCAGTTTTTTAGTAAAACTCATTGGTGCAGGCCCCGCTGGGATTCGATTCGATCGCTTGCGTAGCAGGCGACTGCTCAAACCTCAAGGCCACCACGGCTCTTTTACATACTTATAATATTAATATGAATGCGTGATGATAGTATTTGTAAACAAATGATAATACTTTTCTAGAAGATGGCCGGTGCACAACATGACATACAATACAACACTAATATAATCCCCCGTCATTTAGCACAAAAGTGCATGTCATTTCTTATCCTGGCAAATCTTCTTACGATTATAAGTCGTATCGTCTTATCGGCTATAGCGGTGATTAGCTTTACCTAAGTATGTATAAAATTCTAAATATATACTAATAATATTATAAAGCTGAAGAGTTGGTTTGTTTGGTTGGTTGAATGCGCTGATCTCAGGTTGGAATTGAAAAAATATTTTTGTGTTATAAAGTTCATTCATCGAGGAAGGCTTTAGGTTTTATAACATCACGCTGCAAGTAATAGGAGTGAAGCATCAATGGACAATGTTACGGGAAAAACTGTCATTTACTAACATAGTTAACATTGTTAACCGTACTCGGGTAAAACCGCCAGGGGTGAACAATAGTTGTAGCTTGTAGGTGATGGTAAATTTATTTTAAATCACATATAGCCAGCAGGATGTTTAAAGGTTTAATCTACACTTCTACACTACTATTATAAAGAGGAAAGATTTATTTTTGTAATAAATAAACTCAAAAACTACTGTGCCGCTTTCAAAAATTCTTCCACCATTGGAAAGCTACATCATCAGCGAGTAACATAGGCTTATTTTATCCCCGTACTCCCACGGGAACGGGAACGACGCGGGTGAAACCGCGTGATGTCCATCAGTATTTAATACTTGGCATATACGTTCCTCTAAATGCCAATTATCATTCTTCTTTTGAAGGTCTTTAAAATACCATAAGCCTTATATGTCTATCATCACATGAAGCAAATTTGTTGTAAATAATAAGTTGTGTAGGTAACAATTCTGTAATAAGCATAAATATACATGTGTCCACGCTTGTTTCCCATGGGCATAAACTTCTTTCGCTTCGTCCACCTTCATACATCTCTAAAACGTTTTATCTGATGCAATTGTATTATTTGCCTCGATAGCTAAGTGCGGAACACGAGGTCCTCGTAGATCCCAGGCAGTAATAGGGTTTATCCATCTGCAATTTCCCATCCCAGTAATGGCTCGGAGTTTCGATTAATGCCCAGTTAATGGCTATTAGTAGGCACACGTCTGCCTACCCCTTCGGGGAATACAGGGGTAAAATGTATAAATTACATTTTCAATTTTGAATTAAAAAGCACTTACTCTTAACCGTGATTATTCGAAAATAATAACATTTTTTTTTTAAATTCGAAACTAGATTCTATAGCCAATAAAACAAATAACATTCACCTCCCATTGCATATCACACACACACACCACCACAAATAAACAAAAACCGAACCGAGTCATATGAATAAAAACCCGATCACTTGCACAGTTAAAGACATAACACCAGCAGTAACTAGGCCAACAACAGTGCACGCGATTTAAAAAACAAACAAAAAATAATGTAAGTAGTCCGTAGTAGAGTTTAACACGGCTGTACGGGCACAGAACACCGGATACTTTAAGTGGTAGCCATAAAAGTTGAGAACTTTCGCTGCGAGATCGTAGTGGCGGTAGAAAGCTTGTGAATATTATAAGGTATAACGTTAATAACGCCACTTCGTTTGACGACTTTCCAACCGGAGATACTGTTAGGCTGAACGCACACGAAGCGGTCTACCCAATCCTAATGTGCCCCAAGTTAATTTTTGTAAATATCTGCCTGTCCTTGCTTATCGCTAAATATTTGTTGGGTTCAACAATTCCGATATTCCGGAATATCGGTCATTGTTACACCCTAATATCGTGGAAGTACTAGTCACGTGTTTGGTCCCTGTTTGTCCAAGCCTCTCGTTCATATATGCAACTCTGTTTTAAAGTCAAGTCAAATGTGTAGGAGTCATTGATTAACAATATTTACACTGCCAAAGACGTAGAGGGCAAATTCTTAAATATTTTCTGCTTGCCGATTACAATTAACGCAAGACGAATGCTAATGGATATAACTTTGGAATACAAATTATAATACTTATTGACCTATCCTATAGATATAATTGAATATTAGATAAATTGGATATAATTGAATCGATATAATTTATTTTCATAGAAAAATTTAATTGAAGTGTCTGTTTGTATCCAAAATTACAGCTTTCCACTAAATGCATATGAATACAGTTTTTAAAATTTTTCTCTTGTCTGCTTGTTCCGGCTAATCTTTAAGATAAAATATATTTTTCGTGTTCTCTCCAGCAAGCGCTTCCATTTGATACCCGTACTGTCGTAGAGCAGAAAAAATAATTTGACAGCCATCTTGGATAATTCGCCATATTAGAATAATAATGACCTCATATAAGCATGCATTGTCATCCAAATTTCAGCTCAATTTAAAATTTACTTGCAAGATTCCACCCCAACAAACATACTTACAAAATTGCAAATTAAATAAAAGCTTGTAATATTTGACATTTCAGAAACACTGGTATACATTGGGTAATTATCTACAACAATAATATTGACTGGTTTAGCGAATTGGTGCCATTCGAAGAGGCACATTTTCAGGTGAAGCCAAATACCAGAAAATATATACATTTATCAGTGAAACGATTGCTCCCTAATAATATTAATTATGTAATTACAACGATAACGATAAGCTATAAGCTGGATGAACCTGATATGGAATGAATGACCTTAACGTTGGACAACAATAGGAAGGATTTTTTTTTGTCTCAATAATAAAGTCTACAAATACCTTGTATATTGATTTATACTCATTCGTTGCCAGGTAAACTTGGCTCTCTTGTTTATTAACTTGAACTTTAGAATTAGAATTTATTTTTAACTAGCTGTCCCCTACAGTTTTACCCGCGTAGAGTTAATTTCATGGGTGACCCGCTGGACCCTATTTTTTTTAAACAAAAGAAGCCTAAGTTACTCCATGTAAAAGTTACTTTTTAACCAGTTACATTTTACAAGGAGTAACTAGCCCATCTACCAGTGATAGTCCCGTTGAAATCGGTAAAGCCGTTTCGGAGATTAGCCGGAAAAAAAAGACAAACATACAGAGAAAATAAAAAAAAATCTTCAGTACCACATCCACATACTTTCATAGGCTTAGTGATAAGCTGTTATTTTGGAATTTCAAACAGACACTTAAATTTTATTTATCTGTAGATGAAAACAGTAAATTATTTTACGGATAACTAGCACTATCACCAGCATACATTTAAACAAATTTTCTCTATCACCAGCTTTAAAAGATATCAGATTTACACAATATTTATTTTCTGCACCTTTGGGGTACGCAAGAAATTCTTTCAACAAACTTGGATTAACATTCTCTCAATAAATTGTCTGATAATCAGTCAGTCATTATGACCTTGATATCAATTTCTAATACGTTAACAATATTAACATCAGTATAATATCCTATCACATATTTTAACAGCGGAGTATTTTAAGAGGACTTATTTTCTAAGAATTCCGAAGTGAGTCTACAACACAGTAATTTCATAAAGGTAATTTGAAGAACCGTTAACTCCTGCAACTAGTAACATAACGGTCAATGTATACGCAGTGACAATTGATATAAGTTTGTGATGTTCGTGGCTAAATTAGCGTAAATATGTTACATTCTCAACCACACATCAGCCGTCCATTGGCCTAGATTCATTCCTAATTCTCTACACAATGTATTCTAACAAACAAGCTTACAGTCCACCTGATGGTAAGCGGCTTCTGCAGCCTATCAATGTAATCACTGTACCAATATTATATCGAAGTTGGTAGCACAGCAGACTCGACTCCACCACTTCATAGCATTAGACCTCACCGACCACAGGAGCGTCATCACTACTCTAAGCACTATTTGGTTGCCATCTGAGATCCATTCTTCCTCAGACAGCTCCGAATTTCCCTCAATACCCTATTTCTCATAAATGGATTATCATTATTACAGTGTGTTAAGTGTTCTCTGTTATTCCGAAAATCATTTTAAAAACTATGTTAATGACTGACTACCCACTATTTCGCCAAAAGGACCTTATAGCTATTTAAACTTGACAATTTCAACTTTTCTGTATTCGCAAAGCTTAAGCAACACTGAATTTCAACACCGACAAGTAGGTGTATTATTTATCTAAGTGTTCGCATAGCTCTTTTCAAGGTAATTTTGTATGAACTAATGCCGTAGTTACTTATTCTGGAAACATCATTAAAACTCTTAATGACAGAAGAACACTTATAAACTTATAAAACATTGCTGTGACCTAAACTTTTTTGATTTTCCTTTAAAGTTAGAACTAAGAATTACAACTAGGAAGGTCTTTCGTAATTATATCCGTAGAGTGAAGGCTACGAATGCTAGATCCAAATCCAGTGCGGATGAAACCACAGTACACGTCTATCAAGTAGATAAGTACTATTATTATTTCAACTGTCAACATACTGTATATTGATAAGTAATTAAACCACAGTATTGAGGTTATCAATATCATGTTTTACTCCTATTCATATAGCTAGCAATAATTTCTAAACCGTCATGAAGATTAAATCTAAGCAATCTTGTCTCAATGTTTTTGTGTTATTATAATTAGCTCGCTCATTAAAATCAGTTTAATCTAAATTACCTTCTGTATTAATCCTTAACACGTGACACTTAACCACACAACACTTAACATACAAATTGAGAATATTAACACAATTTTGCGAGTCGCAGAGATTGTTGATACTGACACAAATATAGCGAGAAACGCGTGCACTCCGCGCGAGGCTCAACAAACCACTGGGAGAATTCGCTTGGTAAGGCTAAAGTACTTACTTGGATGACGTGCATCACATGTGGTATAAACTCAACGAGACCTTTGTTTGAGGAAATAAATAATATTATGGACAGACTAGCTGTGCCGCGTAGATTTAATTTGATGGGTGGCTTAATTTCGCGGTACCCTAATTAAAAAATGAAAGCCTAAGTTACTTCTGCAAAATCAGATAATTATCTGCCAGTAAAAGTCCCCTAAAAATGGATCTAGCCTGAAGATTATACCAGGGATACAGAGAAAACAAATGGTTTTTTTGTATGTAAGTACCCGTACTTTTAAGTCTATTTTCATATAAATTCAGTGTCAAGCTGCTAATTTAGAATTATAAACAGACAACTATTTTTATCTGCATATATTTAAAGAATTCATTCACTTACTTGATAATATTCTGAAGATGGTTTTGTAGAGATCTTGCTGTAGGGGTCATGTACCTATTCATTCTTTGTCTCCGTCCGTGTCATGTTTCTTTGTTATTAACCTCTTTTCTTTTTAAATACAAAAATAATTTGTTTTGCTTTAGGTTCAAGCAAAGTTGAACTATTAGGTTAGTGTATATATTTATTATACGCTGTTAGGCAATACATTCCTTCCAGTGAACAAACCACTGAGGGGGTTTACTAACTTCAATTCAATGCATTTTCCCAATTCATGATCCAAATAACAACAAGATTTTTTTGTATTCCGTTTATGAATCGGTATCGTATTACATACATACATACATATGCTCACGCCTGTATTCCCCGAAGGGGTAGGCAGAGGTGTTACAACCACAACACCCACTTTTCACCGAAGATGATTAAGTGGCAACGTGACAGATGGTGAATCTATCGCCGTCGCAGGCACCATACATACGTCTTCGAATAACTTCTCAGACATATGCAGGTTCCTCACGATGTTTTCCTTCACCGTAAAGCACATGGTGTGAAAATTACTGGACATAAGTTTTAAGAAACACTCATTTGTACAGGCCCCGATGGGATTCGAACTTGCGTCGCTTGCGTAGCAGGCGACTGCTCAAACCCCAAGGCCAACACGGCTATCTGTATTTACTCCTACTTAAAGTATTTACCAACCCTTTCTCATTATCACGGATACTGTTTACGGTTGGATTATTTCTGTTTGTTTAGTGCTCAGGATATGTTCGAGTGAATCATACACTTGACACATCATATGATGGAGCGTTCGTGTTTTTTTGTGTTTATCTCTCCAATTGAGTCATCCTGTGCACCAAGGATTTTTATTCCGAAAGAGTTGCAAATGAAAAATAATTATATTTACTCTTTTAACAGTAGTGAGACTATCATTGTTTCTTGTCTGCTCTTCTCAGAAAGAATAGAAATAGCTGGCTGGTGACTTCGTCTGCGCTGGATTAAGCTTCTTCAAGATCCATTCATTGATTTTTGCGTGAAAGAGCAACAATCATGCATCCATACACATTTTACTATTAGTATAACTAGTAAGATTTTCGTATGAGACTAGAATTCACACAAACAGTTCGTAAAGTACGTGCCAACCAATTAAAATATTTAACTACAAAAATACTTCTCAATCTTCAAATTCGAAAACCCCAAACAATTAGGCAGTAGGTATACAATGCAAGATTTTGCTTGACAAGTTCAAGGTGTTGTCAAAAAATATCTATTACGAGAAACTCTGACGTAGGTAGGTCACGTAGATCATACACGATTCCCAATTATTTTAACTCAATACAAACCAGTGTAAGTCTCGAAACTTCCGCGAATCGATCGTAAAACACCAAGAGAATTATCTTTAGTGGAATCAATGTCTGAATTTTAGCATCCATTGACTGATCTGACGTCAATATCACAATGATTTATGGCCCCACAGGTTGTATAATTAGGGTTGGCTCTTTGCCACGGTACTCTTCACATTTAAAAACTTACATTTCCCGTTTAGACGTTAAGTAGATTAGTGCTTTATATTGATATTATTTTCAAGATTACTAAGACCACCTTTCACAGACTCTTTGAAGTCTTCTTGTGTCTTTCTAGATTTTTTTTTCTTTAGGCAATATCTTATCTAGTATCCTTTGAACGTGTAACGTCTTCTCTTCTTTCTATACTATCTTCTTTTTCCTCAATTTCGATTTCTTCTCTGTATTCCCTCTCTTAATATTCATGACACACAATACAGCTTTTGAAGCACCCATAACTCAATCGATATATATAAAAATGAATTTGCTGTTCGTTAGTCTCGTTAAAACTTGAGAATGGATGGACCGATTTTGGCAATATTGATCTTGATATATTTATGACAGTTCAGGGAAGGTTTAAACGGTGAAAAACACAAATAATAAGTAATGGAAAAGGTGGTAAGAAGTTCACTGGATCAACTAGTGTTTTATGTTTTTATACTATCATCAAGAATATTTCTCGAGGAAGGTCTGATATCTCTGGTTCAAAGCTATTATATTGACATTAAGAGGCCGTTCAAAGTCAGGAAGTTAGTAAGTGAAGTACAGAATATTCCAAAGAACGTAACGAGATATAATCTTAAGAGAGCATAATGATGGGATTATGATTTGTTTGATACAACAACCCTGAGAGATATAGTACGCACGATGCGCGCGCGTCGAATATTGATAGGTCAATGTTTTAGGTTCCCTGCTGTTAGGACGTGATCTGATTTGCGCACTATACTATTATACTATATTATTATACACTATACTATACACTATACTATATTATTATTATATGATTAGTCTCCTTTAGGCACACTCCCTGTCGTTAGAATTATGGAGGAGGGACGTAGGTAGGACTGATTCCTGAAAATACATGCACACATATTGTAATAACAACACCTATTTTTGACCGAAGTTTATGTGCTAATGTGACAGATGTTGAGTCCATCGATACTGTTGTCTTTGAATAACTTCTCAGACATATGCAGGCTTCCTCACGATGATTCCCGAAAATCTCACATTGAAAGCTACATATTTCCACGCTGACGAAGTCGGGAGTAGAAGCTAGACTTGGTAAATTTCTGGATTTTTTAACTTATCTATACTAATATTATAAAGAGGAAATATTTGTATGTAAGTATGTTTGTAACGAATAGGCGCAAAAACAACTAGACCGATTTACATTAATTTTAAGATTAAAAAATCTTTCACCATATGAATGCTACATTATCAGCGAATAACATAAGCTATATTTTATCCCCGTACTCCCACGGGAACGGAAACTACGCGGGCATAACCGCGTGACGCCCGCTAGTGAATTATGAATTGGAGAGGTTGGCTATCTACGATTAACGCTTATCATCTGAGGGCAATGTTCACGATTTATCGGGTTGCTTTATTGTTTCCAGTTTCATTATGTACATACGTCATACATACACATATATATATATATATATATATATATATATATATATATATATATATATGGGTCGTATATATATGTGTATGTAAGAGTATACATATCATATAGTACACCCACATTTCACGAGTTATTTTAAGTCCAATGTAAAAGGGAGCGAGCCTATTACGCACTATTGGGCATTAATCCAGACTCAGGGTTGCAACTGGGAAACACTTTGCCCGAACCTGGGATCAACACTTGCGACCACTACGCCAACGAGGCAGTGATGTTATGCAAATAAAATATACATAATTATTTTTAGAATAGTATATTCCATTAGCTAGGAAGTATTAGCGAATATTGACGTTATACAAGGGCAAGTCGCGACAGCCATCATCATCATCGCATTGTTGGAGTCGGCAACGTTTATATATTAATACAAAGATTCATATTATAACACTAGATTACATAACTGACCATTACGTTCATTTCTCAATCGAATAATGGTTGATCAAAAGAAAGCTAACGTGATATATCGATATTATCGATATATCACGAATGAGGTCTATGGTCTACACTTTTGATTTGTAATTTTTTTTCATATAAAATATTAATACATACATGCATACATATGCTCACGCTCACTCTAAAAGGCATAATATAAAAGTACCAAGAGACGAATAATAATGAAAAAAGGTATTCACACGTTTTGTGGCTAAGTAACAACGACCCCCTATAAAACCCTCAGGTACTTATAATCGTCGTCATCGTCCCTGGCCTTATCCCATACATTGTTGGGGTCGGCACTTGATTCAACCCGATGCGGCTGTTCACCTGATTTTTATACGAAGCGACTGCCATCTAACCTCCACAACCCCTTTAACGAGGAAAATCTGTGATCTGGGTTAAACCAGTTATGTAGGTAATTATAAGCTTAAATAATTTTATCGACTTATCTCTCAAGCTAAAATATTAACCACATTCACGTACAACGCAATACATTCAACACAAATATTATGCTACCGAGTGTGCTTAATGTATATTTCCCAAGCAGGCATGCTTTTGGCCGACATAGCGATGTGGTCACGTGTGTTAGCGCTAACGTAATGTGCTTGAAGAAAGCATGCGTTATCTGTGGCTCGTGACATAACCCGATCAGTAGTGTTGTCACATGATCGAATAAATTTATTAGCTTTATCGATATCAACAACAAGTCAATCCCGAGGGTTTATCAATAAATATGTAGCTGAATCTTTTATGATCTTTGCTTTCCTCAAGTAAGTAACCAAATCTAGTAACATATCGATACCAATATTATAAAGAGGAAAGATTGTATGTTTGTATAGAATAGGCTCCGAAACTACTAGACCGATTAGAAAAATTATTTCAGCAATGGATAGCTACATTATCAGCGAATAACATAGGCTATATTTTATCCCCGTACTTCCACGGGAACGAGAACTACGCGGGTGAAACCACAACACGTCCGCTAGTTATGTTATATAAATTTTCTTGTAATTACAAATTATTTACTATGTTATGAAATGTACATGATGCCAGCTGACATTCTTGCCGGTTCTTCCCAGAAGGCCGGTTCTTTCCGAACAGGTGGTTAGTTCTCCGACATTAATGAGTACTTACCTTACCAGGGCCTAAACAGAATACATCATTTTTATTTTTATTTTCTGGCCTTAACGATAAAATATTTACTGAAAAAAATTCGTTGTACAATTTACTTATCTGATTAATAGAATTGTCCAAGCTGAGATTATCTATGATATGCAAAATATTTTTTTTACGCCAATTGTATTATTATCAGTCCGAAACACGTTGGTGAGATTATACAATTATATCATTTATATCCTTCTAGATAAAACTGATAACGACAGTAATTAAGTATGTGTTGTACCTACGAAACTTGGCAATTTGAGAATATCATATATTTACACTTTATTTTGCATAAAAAATATCACACGCTTTATTAGGCGCTAATTGTGGGAAATACAAATCCCTTCAGAATAAAGGTATATAAAAAATGTTTATAATCCAAGAGACGTTTCGACTAGTTATTAGTCCGTCCATCGTTTAAAATTTAAACGTTGCAAAATTTAATACAGGCTAGTTCAGTTAGAGTAAGTACCTTATCTTAAATCATCGACTTTGCTTATTAAAATTCTAACTTCAAGTACGGAGAACCTCTCTAAAAGGTTGTTTGTTGCTCAATGGAAGCATAGACACAAATACGAGCAAGACTTAATCCGATGGCGATGGGTATCAAAATCAAAATCAAAAATATCTTTATTTGATTAGACTTCTTACAAAGTACTTTCAAATCGTCAGAAGGACACAAAATACATTATACATGATTATAAATGTTACCACCGGGTTCGGAAGGTAGCTTTTGTTGAGAAGAACCCGGCAAGAAACTCAACAATTACTCTTTTAAAAAAAATATATATTATACAATGTTTTTGGTTACAGTATTTATATCTCATGAATATAAGCCCATGGACACAGCACAAATGCTTAATTGTCAAATATAATAACTAAAATATTACAAATATTTGTGAGCATGTTATTGGTATTGCCCATGGTATAATATTACTTATTTATTCTGTGGCATAAGCAAAAGTAAAATATAATACCAAAATATATATAAAACCCCGCGTTCCAATCACATCACTATTACAAATACCTCCATGACGCGACGGAACGAAAGCACTTATTGTGCTTGGGGCAGCGGCAGCCATCTTGAATCATGATGCATTCTGACCCTATGTGCTCTATGGTTGCGTAACAATGCAAATGTAGGGCGCAAGAGCTTTGCGACATTATATTGCAAATATTAAACCTTATAGAGAATTACCCAAGGATGCTGTTGCCATTTACAAAACATTTCACGAGGAATAGAAGGTAGTCGACCTAAAATAAAGTTACAAATTTACCGATTTATTGCCAGCTACTAATTAATTGTTGCCAATTAAGATATGACATATGATAAGTGCCAACGTGACAGATGGTGAGTCTATCGCCGTCTCAGGCACTATACATACGTCTTTGAATTACTTCTCAGAAATATGCAGGTTTCCTCACGATGTTTTCCTTCACCGTAAAGCACGTGGTGTGAAATCACTGTTCATACGTTTTTTAGAAAAACACATCGGTACAGGCCCCGCTGGGATTCGAACTTGCGTCGCTTGCGTAGCAGGCGACTGCTCAAACCCCGAGGCCACCACGGCTCTCATATTATTTTTATTTGCTAGCAAAATAGTTAGTAACGGTGTTTCGAGTTTCAACCGCGTAGACATAATTTTATAGGTGAACCGCGGTACACTAATATTTTTTTAAATTAATAGTAGCCTAAGTTACTCCTTATAACATTTGGTTTTCGCCAGTGAAAGTCCCGTAAAAATCGGTCCAGCCGTTTCGTAGATTAGGTGGAACAAACAGACAGACAGACAGAGGATTTTTACGGTACCGAGTATACTTTCATATGCATTTGTATGCATCCACTTTGTAAGATAGCTTAGATAGAAGTCGAATCTTAAAATTGTCTTTTTTATAAAAGACAGGCAACGGGAGCGTTGCGTACAAATACCCTAGCATCACCTAGATAAACAAATGTTTATTTCGCATTAAAAGCTTCGTGGTTATTCCTCAAGATTCAAATCGAAATCAGGCACCGTAAGAATTCCAATGTTGTTACAAATGAGAACTTGGCTTAGTAAATATTTATAGTGACAAAGCGACTAGAAATAACACTAACCATCTGCTTGAGACTAATCAAAAAACCGCAATGACAGTTATTTTTATTTTCAATCGTGATTTAATATGTTTGACATTGCATTGGCAGCCTTCATCAGCTCGGTGTCCGGTGTTGCAAGCAAACAGGTGCAGTGTACCTACTGTTGCTCAACTGCCGCCCGCATTGCAATCCAAGACTTGCAATATTGCAATTTGCCTGATATCAATGTTAACTTGGCACAAATGTGCTAATTCTGAGGCTTATTTGGGACTATTACAAACGAGATCCTCTCACCTTTGAAAGAAGATCCATTTTATGAGAGGCTAGATTCTGTCGTCAAGTTCGTCCGCGTGAAATAGTTTTGGGTTAACGATAAATGGGGTGTCTAACAATGAAAGGATTTTTTAAATTGGTTCAGTATAGTTCCTGAAATTAGCGCGTATAGATAGGATTTACATTGCAATTGTGCGAATGGGATTTAATTTAGGAATCTGTTGGTCCTGAGGTGATTCCAAACATTATAAAATGTACGATAGTTTGAACAGTACTCAAATCATTGTTCTCAAATGAAATAACAAATGAGGAGTTCACCAATTGATAAGAGCTCCTTGAGGAGGCATTGTATTGCGGTGCTCGCCCACACTATCCCTTAAGCCAGGGGAACAGGGGAATTCTGTCGGGGATCATGATCTCCCTGAGTTACCACCATATTACACAGACGGAAACGAAGTCTTGAGTATATTTGTAAGCAATTAACTAATTGTATACTCACATCACACGTGAATGGTGATAAAATGGACACCTGAAACAAGATAAGATTGTATGTTATTGATGAACATTAAGTCCAAGCATTCTCCTCTTGTGGCATACTAATTTAAGTTGAATTACAAATAACGGTATTATGCTTGAACTAGAAACGCTTTTGAACTCATCCAATGAAAGACTTTGGACCCGAAGTCTCGTAAACTAAAATCTGCCTAATTTAGCCATCTGCGGCAATACCACATTATTCAATAGTATTGTAATAATTACCCATTGTAACATTTACTTATCTATGACTATGTGTGTTAACTGTGTACTTACTTACTGTGGCAAATAAATATTACTATTATTATTATATATATTCTTATCAAAATATGATTTCCCATTTTAGGAGGGTAGAATCGCTGGAACACGGGCCTTAGCCAAGTGTGACAGATTTATATTATAATATATATATAATTATATAGTTGATGTTAGTTTGATGAGGATGAGGATGAAAGGGATTTCCAGGTGAGACGGCATGTGTTGAGAGTAGCCTTTTGTAGGAGAGAGAGAGAGAGTGTGTACTTGGGTATTTGGAGGGCGTTGAGGTGATTCTGGAGGGTGCTGGGAATGACGCTAGTTGTGGAAATTACTATCGGTATTATTTTAGCCGAATCTACTTGCCACTGTCTTTTAATTTCTGTGGCCATATCTATGTACTTTTTATTTTTTTCTGTTTGTGTCTTAGGAATATTGTGTGTTACACACTGCTATATCAATTATGTATGCTGCTTTATTTGTTTTGTCTAATATTGTGATAATTATTATTATCAATGGAAAGTTATGAAAGAAACGTAGGAGACGTGGCCGACCAGACATTCCGTTAACAAGGCAATATAGGAACATTCCCAGAACAGTTTGGAAACTAGGAGATGCTATTGCCACAGACGTCAACTATCACATAACAACAAAGCGAAGCAAGAAAAAGATAATCTTCAAATTATAGTTAATACTACACAGTTAATAAAGTGCATAATCCCGTTTTCGTCTATGTTTGGTTTTTATTTTTTATAATAGCATTCATTAAGTGCAAGGGGTTTCGTAATGTCTCGCATAAATTGCAACACGCTAGCTAAAAAGGTTACCAGAATTAAGAAATCATCAAGGCGAGAAGACTAATTTACTTGCTAATAAAATAACTCAATGAGGTTTATATCTGAGTTATGAGAACCACGACCTCTAAGTATATGGAAGTATTGAAGTTGATAATATAGAGGTATATATGTATTCATATACGGAATCGCCTGCGGAAGCAAGTGGATTATGTAACTATAGTTTCAATCCTGTTTCCAGTAGGTCCATCATTATTTCCCGACTAGCCTGTACATAGACAAAGTAGTGAAATAGTTGTGTTTTATCGTATCTGTGGTTATGTTCTTTGTACTCTGTGGATCAATATGTTGTGTCCATGGTAACACTCTAGCACTCTACTATAGAAAAAGAGAGATCTTTGAAGGTCTCAAGGGCCGTTACCGAAACGAATGTGCGTGCAATACCTTTCTGCAACTCCATCTTAGATGTTCAAACTACAGTATGTACGTTCTACGAGTTGAGATTAGTTGTTTCTCAATGCCTAGATTTCTACTGCAGACTTGTTGATACCCATATAGTACGTTGGGGTTAATTCGACCATGGTGTAAGACCGTATAAAATCCCAGCGAAATAAGCCATATTTTATTTAATCCAGCTTCAATCCACAATGGTGTCCGTATCTAATTTAAAGCTCATAACTCGAGATGGGGCCTGTATCTCTGAATTGAAAACGTCCTAGGTCACCGCGCTCCACCGCAATCGGTTCAAAAGCACGATTGCCATCTTTGTGGTAAAAAAAACTCGTTTGTGGTTGTGTAATTGTCTCAATATACATTCTAGCTCACCATGACGTCTGGAGTACCGTAACGTTTCTTGTGATGCCAAATTTATTACATTTTATATACTTACTAGGCAGGAGAGAAGGAAATAACTCCAAGGCTGTATCTGAGAAGGCGATGGACTCACCACCTGTCATATTGGCACCTATCGCGAAGAGAGGGTGTTTGGGGTAAACATGAAACACGCATGCACCAACAATCAATGCTTTTTTTCCATCAGAACTTTCCATGTGTACAATGATATTGGAAATCTTGAAAAAAGTTATATAATCTTCAAGGTATTGAAAACATTGAGTGCAGATTGAATCAAGCCAAGCCATTTCTCGTAGAAAGTGGTTTCTGTAACCGGTTACACGGCTGGTTGCTTCAGCAGCCTTGGTTGCTGGTAGCTGTGGTGAAATGGTAATGTACGTTTGTTTATTTACTGTTTCACGTGAGTTAAGTATATGTGAGATAAGTATATATATATAAGCCCATGGTGACAGTTCCAGTGCACAGTCGATAAAAAACTCGATATTAATATTAAATATTTATATAATTATAAAATAATTGATAAAAAAAATATGAAAAGTAAAAGTAGGTTCTACGCATAATTGTGTAGCTTGAGATGACCAGCCTCCAGAATGCCAGCCATCGCCTTCCTCAACCAGTATACATGGATGTGAGCGACCCGTCATCGTCAAATAACATTGAATAAGGCTAGGAGATAAACTATTAGAAGATAAACAAATTTATAATATATTAGATGAAGAAAATAGATACTCAATTGTTGAAGGTTGTTGAAATTGCAATACTAACATAATCGTCGTGTATGTAATCACTGGCTATAACAGTAAAGCCCATTACATTTCATATAATTAACAGCATACCGTTAACCGTAATAATTGCTGTAACACCTTCAACATTGTACACGCTTACGACAGATTAGGATTGTGGAAATAATTTTGCCATAAATAATAGCCCTAGCCTTTTTCAAATGTAATAACCTAATGAAAACCGTAACGATATCTTAGCGACTGAGTTGGGTGTCAACGTTTCGTATCCCTGCTAATATTATAAATGCGAAAGTAACTCTGTCTGTCTGTCTGTTACGCTTTCTCGCTTAAACCTCTCAGCTGATTGTGGTGTAATTTGGCACAGACAATCTTTAGACCCTGAGAAAGGACGGCTAACTTTTATTGCGAAAAAAAGTATTATATACAACTAAATCTACGCGGGTGAAACCGAGGGGCACAGCTATTTAATATAAAAACGATGTCGTAGACGAACAGTATAGTTTGGATCCTATTGGGTTGAAGTCCCATCGAACTACAATTTAGAAACACTTGAATGAAAACCATATTGGGTTACGACTTCGATCGAACGACTTTAATCGTTCAACGATGTTTAGATTGTCTGCCCTACGTGATTGAGACTACTGTTGCGGTCCAACACTCCTATCTGCTTCGGTATTTGTGGCTTTGCATACCAAGTTTCAGGACCAGTATTAATTTTAAGAGAGGTAAGGCATAACTGGATCTCTTCTTCGAATTCCGGAACTGTCCAATTGGGTCTGTACCTCGATCTTATAGAAAGGTCACGACCAAATAATGCTACCTTAGGGCACTGCGATGAATAAGGTCACTAGTGCTAGAAAAGGTGGTGGTCTGAAGGCGCTGTCTCCGTTATAGTAGGATAGCCTTTCTTTATTTATAAGAAAGGCAATAGCCTACTGACTAGAAGTGTTAATAGGCAGTAGCTTGCCATCAGGGAGTGTGTATGATCGTTGGCCTAGTTTTTTTCAATAGTACAAAAATTAAAAAAAACTTTTATCCTATATTTCACTATTGCCTACTTCACGAGTTAAGGGTAAGAAAATGTTTAAGGTTCATAAGCTCCTAAATCTGGTACTGGTATGGTATCAGAGGAAGCAAGTATTGAGACGACGAGCTGGTAATGACAGATCCTTTTTGTATATAAACAGACCGCTGGATTACAGTATATTATAAGTTTAGCAAGCAGTATGTAATGCAGAACAAATTTTTTGAAATAAGAACGTTTACTCCATTAAGGAGTTGAAGGAGTTGAGAGGAGAAGTCTAATTTACTGTAAAAATTATGTCGATTTGAAGTTCAGAATAAATCTGCATCGCGATCGGTCACTACGTGATATCCCTAGGCAATTATAATCTTGTTAAAAGCGCGCGTCGGTATGAGTGCGCCATTACGAATGATTTGTTCCTAGATTCCTAACTGCTTACAGTAAACCCATACGTAAACTGTGACTGGGCCGACCACATTAACTTCTGACATTGGGTTAATGAGCTACGAGCTGTGCCAAAAGCATGTTCGGATCACGCGACACAAGCGGCATTTTGATGTAGCAGTGATACCTCACATTGTCCTAAGTGGCCCTGGACCAGGAAAGTGTAACGACCACTGTTCAAAAGGTGCGGTGTATTTGACCTTATTCCTTCTTTTGCAGTTTAAATATGACCCATGTTCCCGCGTGATGTATCACGAAGGTAGATTTTTTAAGTATCTTTAACACATACAAGGTTTTTAAGGAAATTTATAGGGCGAATATGACCGGAAATGTCGGTAGAAGGCGTCCAAGGAAGAACTACTTTATTACTATCATTAACCAAATTAATAATATTTTTCAGAGAGGTCAATCTCGCAGCCGTCGTAACCGAAGAAAGTGTATGTAGAGATGCATGAATGTGGATGAAGCGAAAGAAGTATGTAAGGATCGTAGCATGTGGCAAACGGTTGTCTCTGCCTACCCCCATCGGATACAGGCGTGAGCATATATATGTATCGTACATACAAGGTTTCCATAGAATTTCTATTCACGTAAAAGACGTATATATGTTTAAAAGACGCGTGTATGTTTTTTTGTTTATTTTTTGCTTTACTTTGGTGATGCAACTTTATAATATAAGGTTGTATGATGCAAGATGAATGTGGTTGAAATATGTTATGAGTTTTACTGATTAATAACTTGTTATGAGGCAAGACTTGTAAAATATAGGTACCAGTTAATTAAACATCTTATACATCGTACTGAAAATAGCAAGAAAATATGTACGACAGTCAAGAATTAGGTCAAGAAAATATGATCATGGAATCTCAGAAGGGTCTACGAGGGGGCTAGCAGAGGTGTTGTAATAACAACACCCACATTTAACCGACTATGATTAAGTGCCAACGTCACAGAGTGAGTCCATATGAAAGTATATACAGTACTGACTTAATAAAAGCATTTCTCTTTCTGTTCGTCTGTTTAATCCGGCTAATCTCCGAAACGGCTGGACCGATTTTAGCTTTCACTGGCAGATAGCTAATGTTACCAGGAGTAACTTGGGCTACTTTTATTAAAAAGAAACATTAGGGTTCCGCGGGTCATCCATGAAATGAACCCTATGCGGGGCATCTAACGTAGGGCAATATTTGGCATGCTTTCTTTCTGTAGATATTTCAAAGACATACATACAGTACACCGCACGTGGTGTGAAATCACTGTACATAAGTTTTTTTTTAGAAAATCTCATTGGAACTGGCTCCGCTGGGATTCGAACTTGCGTCGCTTGCGTACCAGGCGACTGCTCAAACCTCAAAGCCACCACGGCTCTCGGCATATTTCAAAGAGAAGGGCAAAATATTGGACACACTTCCGAGTATCCGCAGCCATAACTCCTTGACACTTGCAAATCGTTTAACTTGTTCTTAATAACCTTTAGCCATTACACGTTATTATTTACATTACAATACACATCCTTCAGAAAATTACTAAGAATGAGAAAGGAAATGACGCAACCAACACATATCCGGCGTCTCGCATGCAATGATGGTTACTGTGGGCAACGCACTACAAAATTATAGGTATGCATACTTATTTACCATCACGCAATGCAACTGGATGAACATATGCATGTATCTATATACTGATAAATAAAATCCAAGTATCTGTTTATCATATCAAAATAACAAGCTTTTCAGTAAACGCATAAGAAAGTATATAAGGTAGTCACATAAAAAACAATTTTTACATTTTATCTCTATCTGTTTGTTCCGGCTAATCTCCGAAACGGCTCGACCAATTTTACCAGGACTTTCACTGGTAGATAGGTAATTTTTAAGGAGTAACAGCAATATATATGTTTTGAAAGACTTTTTTTAGTAAACGATCATATTTGGTCTGTTTGTTGTAGAAACCCGAAGAACGCAAATACAACGTAGGTATAATCAGGACAATTTTCGAAAATAAATTATGAAAATCTTACAATTTCAGCAAATTAATGAAATGTACAAATATAGTCTAATACCATGGCTACCCTGTCACAATAAATTATGAACACAACGATTCAGAATTACATTAAATGGATCATTATCTTGCAACAATAGTATCTGGCCATTGAAAGGAGACAGTCACGCGATACGAAAATTACCCCCTTCGTAACAGGTCACTGGAATATGGATCTTGTGGCCTAGTTGAGCCATAACAATGCCATAGTATATGAGGTTAATACAAGCTAACTGTCTCGTTGGTCTAGTGGTTATCAAGTTTGCCTGCCGATCACGAGGTCGATAGATATTGGGTTTTTCGGTCAAGAAATTTACAATAAATGCCCGGAGTTTGGAAGTTGGCAGTGCTTAAACCCCCGTGCCTCGGGGCGCACGTTGCACCGTTGGTCCTACGCCTGATCTCTCTCCGGTCGTGTCGGATTGCCTCCCATCGGACTATGAGAGTGAGGGAATAAAGAGTGCACCTGTGTTTGCACACACTTGTGCACTATAATATCTCCTGCGCAGTTGGCTGATTCTCGTTGAGATTAGCCGCCGTAACCGAAATTCGGTAGGAGAGACCATTGCTACAAGCAGTACGAAATCTAGGCGTACAAATCGTTCGAATTGACACACTCACACAGACGCGCGCGTATTCACGAGATCATAGCAGTAGCTCTAAAAAAGGCCACTTTGGGAGAATCATAATGTGATCCGAATATTATTCATCATCGAAATGACAAAATGGTCACTTAGGTGCAAATCATATTATGATTCACGAATGATTAATATCGCAATTCACCTGTTTCACACTTTCCTATGAAGATTCTTAAAATGGTCCACACAATATGAATTGCTTTTTATGATGCTATTTGTCACTAATAAAATAAAAAGCTAGTCAGGGACTAACACCTACAATTATTGTAATCATTCGTGAAGCATAATATAAATTGCTCATAAGTGACCGTTTTGCCATTTCCATGATGAATCATATTCGGATCATATTATTATTCTACCAAAGTGGCCTTTTTAGACCTGCTGGTGTAATGTCAGTAAGGAATGTCACGTCGTAGCCGTTGAGAGTAAATAAAGGAGTGAATTGTAAAATCTTTAATTCACAACCCTCATGCTTGCTACAGCTTTTTTATTGTCCCGATTCCATACTGCTTAGTAAGCGTATATACTGTGACAATACTAGCCGTGCTCTACCATTTCGCTTTTCTTTTAAATTACAGATAGACAAAACAAATAAATGAGAAGAGGGCAATGCGACCACACCAAAGTGTTACTCACGCATTCCCCGACTTATAACAAACTAGCGGACGTCACGCGGTTGGTCCTACCATACCTTGCTAAATCTGATATATCAAATTTATATGTCACAATGTTAGTTACCGTACTCCTCCGAAACGGCTTTACCGATGTTTACTTAATGTCTGAGAATCGGCTACTATCTATTTCCCATACCCCTAAGTGATAAGGGTGACCACCCCAAAAAAATATATGGCAATACAACGTTTGACGGGCACAGTTAGTAACACATAAAAATTCAATTACCTATCTGCACATGTTTAATACGCGGGTAAATTATTGAACCAAGGCCACCATTTGAGATCTCAAATACAAAGGCTGAATAAAGATAATTATTTACAATTGAAAATGATTCATGTTACCCATAGTATAAAGTCGAAACGGGAACAATTGGCAAAGACGACTTGATTGCAGAACAAAGGCGCTCAAAGTGAGTACTTATGTTTTTTAACCAACCTCACAAAAAGGAGGAGGCTTCAATTCGACTGTAGGTTTTTTTTTAATTTTTTTTTGTGATTTGATGATTGGTACTATTTGTATTTTGATATTATGTATGCTCACATTTTTTTTAATCTATTCATCTATACTCTATACATACATTCATACTACATACAGAAAAATAAAATTGAAGTATCTGTTTGTAATTCCAAAATAAAAGCTTTTAACTCAATACACATGGAAATTGTATATATATAAATTAAGAAGTGCCTCTCAAATTGCTGTGCCCTAACAGGGTTGTTAGATATATGTTATTACCACTATAACTATGTTAATATTGTGTGTAATATGATACTAACTGGCAATAAATATATGAATATGAATAATATGAATAAATAAGGTGATGATATTAAAAAATCTATTTTTTGCTTGTAAAATTTGTCTAGTAATCTCAGAAGCGGCTAGAGCAATTCTAACGTGACTTTCACTGTAAGATAGTTGATGTTATAAGGAGTAACTTAGGCTACTTTTATATATATATTTTTTAACAATTTGCATGTGGTGTTTGCCTGTAATAGGTTCTACATATAGCTTAGCACCCCTAGAATTATGTTTCTGTATATTGTTTATGTAAGAACTGTTGGCAAACCTAATAATAAATAATAATTATTATTATTATAGTACATATTTTTTATTGTAATACTTACGGCTTAACAATAAAAAATGGGCCCCACATATGGTATCTATGTGGTGTCCAATGTATATATCATCTAAAGGCTGCGAGATAACACAAATTTATTTTAATGTAATTATTAAATTTATCAAGGTTTTGATATTAGAAAAGAGATAATTCATATGATAACTATCATATATATTAGTAATCTGATATTTTATCTGCAGACATTGACTGATGAAGGATTTAAAATTATATTAAAACTTTATTTAGTAAATTTAAAGTTGATCCAAAAGCAATATGACAAATCCCAGCAAAAGACAGGCAGACCTTTTAGTCATAATGTAAACCTCATCTTTACTAATATCATAAAGAGGAAAGATTTATTTGTTACGTTTGTAACAAATTGGCTCAAAATGTAATAGACCAATTTTAAAAATTCTTTCAGCAATGGATAGCTACATTATCACAGATTAATATAGGGTATATTTTATCACCATACTGCCACGGGAACGGGAACTACGCGGGTGAAACTGCATGACGTACGCTAGTATGGTTATATTTTTATGCACTTTCTATGCAATATTTTACTGTTCAATGCAGTAGGATATGGTGATCAATTGTGTATTTATAAATAATTCTGCATAACTGTATTGTGTGTAATATGAATATGAAATATGATTAGAGTAGAAGTAGAACAGGGGCCCAACCTTGAGCTCTTTGGGAAGGGCCCCTGAGTTAATAATCAATGCAAGTTCTGCCATATTATTGTTATGGATGAAGACTATTCTCTGGCTCATGAAATCAGAGAGATTTTTTCTAGATTTGTTGACAAGTTATTATTCCTTAAATGAAATTGTCTGCATTAGATTTTTAGCCAGTTTTACAAAGCCTACAGTCTGTTAATATGATAGGATGTCCCATGGAGGGGCTGCCCAGTCAACAAGTCAATATCATTTAGGAGACTTTATGAGAAGGGAGGTGAAGGTGAAGGAAATCATAGTAACTATTTCATACCAATACCTAATATTATTAATATTGTACTGATGACTGGCTGAGTTTCTTGCAGGCCCTTCTCAGAAGGCGTTTCCGAATTGATGGTAAATTTATAATTGCCTTGCCAGGGCCCAAACTGAATAAATATTTTCAAATGAAGGTGGACCATATGCTGTAACAGAAAGATGACGACAAATGGGTCTGGGTCATCCGCCTGATCAACTGACAGTATCACACAGGCGCCTGGGAAGCTGTGATGGGCACTGCTGAGAACAGAGGCGTCGTAAATATAATTTGTCTAGCATTGATTGCATTTGGACTGAATAAGTGGGTGAAGATGATATTAAATATTTACTAATTCGAATTACTAAATAAATAATAAACTAAATTTAAAGCAGTATTTATAATTATGTTAATTTAGCGATGTTTTTAATGTTAGCATGTTTCAGTTTGTAAATAGAAAGGAAGTACCGATTTTATCAAATACTTGTCCTTTAAACGAATCAGATTCTTATAATAAATTTTAGGAAAAATATTTATTAAACAGCCAACTGTTGTTGATACACATTATCTATATTTATTATCACAATACAACGAAATTACAAGTACTTACCTAGGGAATATTCGTGAACAATTTAGATTTAAATGAAATACGCACTATCCACTTCACTTAATATAATAGTATTTTAAATAATTGATTGGTAAACTATGTATAAAAGTCTCAATTAATTCACCTTATTATTGTTTTTTTATGAAAACAATTTAGCTGAATCAGTTGATCGCGAAATAATTTGTTAGAACAATAAAAACAAAATCTATATCCGACTGATACCTATATTAGTATATTACTGTCAGACTTCAGTTAGTAACTGACGTCTATCTCAGTTGTGACAGGCAGACAACCACTTCACTTCACTTCTTGTTTATGGCATCATCGGGGCTGCCACAATTTTGCCAATGTCACGTCGATCAGACAACCAAAATTAATTTATACTGCTGCCTAAGTCGAACTGTCAAAAGTTGAATGTCAATCGATGCGTCAGTCACATAGATAAAAAACAATTTGATCAGTCGGGCACTGACTGTGTTCATCCAGCCTAGTGCACGAAAAATGCCTGCACCCTTATATCATAAACATAATTTTTTTTTTATTATTGATGAAATTTTTTATATCAGTACGGCATACAAAAATGGAATTCAAATTCAATTCAATTTTTAAATAAAAAAAAAAGCCAGTGTATTACTTTAGCATTGCGTAACTACTGTATAGTTAGCAGTAACTAGGTCCATGATACAGATTATTATTAGTTGAAACAACAGTTGAGCTTGGATTTCAAAGAATGAAATTTTATTTTTAAAATATTACAACCATAGACAAATGACACAGACAACACATCCCATGCCAGATGTCGCCATCAATACTCACAACTACATGTTTTGATATATAATTAATAATTGTCTGTGATTAGTGATTATGACTATCTCTATCTCGCCTCCCTCGCCACCTTGTTCTATAGAAATTAGTCAGACCGTCCAAAATTCTCCAATTAAATGAGCACAAACACAACTTAAATAAAAAATACCATATGTGCATTATGTATAGTACTAAAGCTGTAATTTTACCCCTCAAACTGTTATCAAGCTTTGTATGCGGAAATGCTTAGTAATGCCCACTGAATCTCCAGAGTATTTCGTACACACTTTTAGTATGATTCTCATTTTAGTTAATATTATTGAGAAAATACTTTTAATATAAATGTATTCTTTACTCTTATTAACTTGAGATTTTTTTTCTGATTTTATTAAATTTAACATCTTGGACATCTACATGCAATGGAACGTAGCCGATCGAAGAAAATTCGATTCATTTCCTTCTATTTAAATAAAATTCAGGGATTCAACCTAGATCATTTATTAGCCACATACGTATAACTGTGGGATTAGAATATTTACATAAGTTTTATAGATTATAGTTAGTCATATAAATCACGAGAAGTATAAAATATAGTTGCTATTTCTATAATCGTGTGCAATTTTGTAAATTTCATTTATATTATACTTTAAAGTTGGCGCTTTTTACGTCTCACGCCCAGTTTGACGTCACAATTCGGGGTTCTCGTCAAGTCTGTACCGCACCCTATTTTAAGCGACTAAAAAGGGCGTATGTGCTTTAATTGGAACTAATCTACGTCTTTATACTGTGAGAATAAGGTTGCTTTTTCAAAAGCAGTATTTTTATTTCGATATTTTCGTACTAGATGGCGTAACTGTTGCAAACTACACTAGCGCAGAATAGACCAATCACATTCCAAGAACTTTGACGCAATTTGCAAATGGCCGTGAAAAGGACCGAGCTCTATCGAGGGTGTATGAAAAGCCAAAGGTGGATTGTTGCGTTCTAAATACTAGTGAGAGTTGTGAATTTTTCTGAAATCAGTGTGGTGCCGTTGGAAAGAAACAAAATGTGCCAAAAAGTGAAACCCCAGTCTTAGTGGTGATATAGGCAGCGCCCGAATACCGCTGGAGTGACTGCAGACTAAGGGCCATTACTGTCGGAAGGGTAATGTTCCCGTTTATTTTAGCTGATTGTTCAGTATTTCAATACGTCTTACATCAATTTTCAACCTGTATAAGTGTAACTATTAATTGATTATTTCGTTAGAAACTAAAAGTGTGGGGTCGGGTCGATTTATGGGATCGAATGGGGTGTATGCGTTTAGTTTTCTTCGCCGGTTTGTCAAGTTGCGTGTAACTCAAATTAGCGTTAATCTACTGGTGTTATCGTGCTTTTAACATCGCGCAAGGTGTCTTTGAGGCTCAGGGGCAGTTTCAAATAGCAGTGGAAGGCAGGAAATTGAAGAAAAATCCGGGAAACTAAGGTAGAGATATACATATCGTAGCTATAGGTGAGTAGGCAGGGCCCGTCCCGTCTGTTGCCATTAGCTAGATCACATCGACTCTTTACGTTATTCACTTTAAACGCTTTGTAAATGGCGTGTTACTTATGCCTAGATGTTTTTATCCGCGAATGTTGTCACATATTGGTAATTTGCAATGATTATTGATTTCATTGATACCAACTTGGAATCCATTTGGTTATAAACGTGAAATGGCTAGGAACTAGTGGAAATGTGAGAAAGCAGCTAATTGTTGAGAATATCTATTGATCCAGCTTTAAGGGTGTGTGCAAATACTCATAAGGTGTACTTTTCCATTGGTGTTTAAGGTGAGACAGAGCTAACAATGAATATCATTTCTTATTACAAATTCAATGATGAAGGAATTCATTCATTAATATACATGTTTCCATTTTTAACATCTTAAAATATCATAAGTGTTCATCTCTATAATTAATATTTTCTCTTTTCTCATTATGTGAGGTCTTGTGACTTTTGAGGTCACATCTTTAACATATAGATGAATAAAATTGAAGTGTCCAAATTAACAGCTTAACACTACATAAGAAAGCATATATGGTACATACATCAAAAAACAAATAAAAAAAAAAGTCTTTCTGTTTGTTTGTTTTGGGTAGTCACTGAATGGTGCTGATTTTCACAGACTGTCACTGGCAGATAGATGTTTCAAGGAGTACTTATTTAAAAAATATTAGGATTCTGTAATTTAAAAAATAATACATAGTCTATGCATGTGAAATTGAAGAGCAGAGCTAGATATTTGACACTTATGCTCTTTAGGTGAAAATTATACTGACTACTTCCACATATGCAAATAAACTTGTTTTACATATTAGCTTAGATAGTATTGATGACACACATGTATCCTATGGGGGTAGGCAGAGACTATTGTGTGTCATAGCTGGCCAAAGACAATACATCTTAACTGCCCAACAATAATTACACTATAGTATAATCACACCAATTCCCCCACTATAACAGATTGTTATTTCACTAAAGTCTTGCAGATATCTTTCTTGAACCACATTCATAATTTATTTACTAGTTGGTGTCTGCGACTCTGTCTGTGCACAATTTGACATACCTTACTTTGAACAATTTACACAATCTATATTATAAAGGAAAGATTTGATTGTTTGTATTGAATAGGCTTTGAAACTACTTGACCAATTTGAAAAATTCTTTCAGCAATGGATAGCTACATCATCTAAGAGTAACATAGGCTATATTTCATCCCCAAACTTCTATGGGTATGAGAACTATCCAAGTGAAATGTTGTGACATCCGCTAGTGTCTTTATAAATCACATACAATCTGTTATTCTGATGTATAAGCTATATTATTGTACCATTTCATCAAATTCCATTCGTTAGTTTTTGTGTGAAAGAGTATCAAATATACATCCATACATACAGACTCTCAAACTTTCACATTTATAATATTAATAGGGTTTAATGGTATTAAAATTTAATTATCACATCAAAATAGTCATGGTAAGGAATGATTTATTAAGCAGTTGTTTAAAAGTATTACTCATGAATGAAAATTTGAAAAGCAAATTTTTTTTGATGGTGTGTAGCAGGTAACATGCAGGTATGAGGACATTGTTACTGAAAGACTTATCATGAATATGTATGACTTTTAAGATAAAGGAAGGTCAAAGGATGGATGGATTGTGTGAAAGCAGAGTAGAATGGGACTTAACATTTCATATTAATGTTCTAATTTCATTTCAAGTTAGTTTAATATTTTATACAAGATAAACTTAATTATAGTGGGTATAATTTATAACTAACAACCAGGGGTATGCATTGGGTATTCAGACAGGTAAGCATAAAGATTAAGTAGGGTAGGTAGGTAGGGTAATTACTTACCAATGTGGCACGTAGGTACATAGGTCTTGGTATAGACACACACACACACACACACATGACATGAGTGTATTCAGTCATCACAAATGGTAAGCATTTACATGCAATGCATGCCCATGCTAAAAACCCTGTTAGGGCTCGACAATGTGAGAGGCACTAATTATTATACTTATATCTCCATCTCTCTTCAATAGGTTACATATATTTATTTATTTATACATATCCTCACACCTGTATTCCCCGAAGGGGTACGCAGAGGTGTAGTAATCACAACACCCACTTTTCACTGAAGATGATTATGTGCCAACATGACAGATGGTGAGGCTATCGCCGTCTCAGGCACTATACATACGTCATTGAATTACTTCTCAAAAAAATGCGGGTTTCCTCACGATGTTTTCCTTCACCGTAAAGCACATGGTGTGAAAATCACTGTACTTCAGTTTTTAGAAAAACTCATTGATACAGCCCCGCTGGGATTCCAACTTGCGTCACTTGCGTAGCAAGCAACTATTCAAACCCCAAGGCCTTATTTGCCAAGCAATGTTGGACTGTTTTCATTTAATATTCTAATTTGCATGGATTTTCATTTCTTGTGTTCAAAATGATGCACTTTGATATTCAAATAGTACTAATTTTTTTATTTGTTTGTTTCTTGTGACTTTCAATAAATATACCCAATAGAATTGGGTGTATTACACTCCGGCCCGCTAAATAAGTCCCGAATTCTTGGAGTCACATTGCGGGCTTCTCAAAAAATCTTCATACACTGTTTCCCGAAGTACTTCGCATATTAGAAATGATGAAAGGTGCAGTCACGAAATAAACTCTCATGAAATACGCAATTTTAGAAAAACTTATCAGAAAATCTTCTTCTTAAAGTGCCTCTCTAATTACTGAAGGTTGTCAATCAGCTCCAAACATTTGTCTCTGTCGTTAGCGCGGCGAAACAGGTCGGCGGCACTCGCAATCCCGGTCCACTCTCTGATGTTTCGTAGCCACGACTTGCTCCTACGACCACACTTCCTTTTGCCAGCTACTTTTGCCATCATAATAATTTGTAGCAAGTTATATCAGTCATGTCGTAACACATGACCTAAATATACCACTTTTCTCATTTTGACGGTCTTCAAAAGCGCCCGTTTTTGTCCAATAAGTCGCAGGACTTCTTTTGGACGTTGGTCACCCTTTGAGTCCATGATATAGCCATCATGCGCCTGTAGGCCCACATCTCGAATCCCACCTATCAGAAAATAACAGATGATTAATGTATTTTTTAATAAACAAAACAAAATCTTCGTCCAACAATTCAAAACACCATTAATATCCAAATCCTCAAGGCTTCATTTCTGTTGTTCCAATGTTAATTGAAAAGTTATGAAAGTAGTCCAAACAGCATTGATTCACAAGTTCAGTACCCCTATCACGAGTTTGCCACCGTTTTCGTAAACTACTTGCTAGCGTCACTCGCGATATTTGTATGAGATATATTAGTTCTTCACGTCACCGCTGGGAGTCGCTGCACAATTTCTCATACTAATATTCGGCGGAGACGCTAGCGAGTATAGATTACGAAAACTTGCATACCCATGATAGGGGTACTGAAGTCCAGAGTATTGATTTCAGTAAGCATGCTTTAGTCATAAATGCCATAATTAGACTGAATTTTAACATAGTAATGAGATAGTGATGTTATTTTATATCTATTAGATAGGGTCTTCGAAGAGGTTAAATAACATGTGCGTCTCCTACTTAGTGACCAGGAGAAGCATCATCTGAGACAATAACAGTGACATTTCAAGCACACACCATTCTCATATCAATGGACTCTGCAATTAATAGATGAGTTATAATGTTTAAATAAGACATTCTCTATACAGATAAATAAAATTTAAGTGTCTGATTGTAATCCCAAAATAACAGCTTTTCACTAAATGCATAATGAAAGTACTGATGGTACTGACATGAAAAAAAACAATTTTAATAAAGTTTCTCTTTCTGTCTGTTTGTCTGGCTAATCTCTGGAACAGCTGGACTGATTTTAACGGGACTTTCACTGGTAGATAGCTAATTTCTGTCAGATCCGCGGTTCAAATCCAGGACCTTGTTTGTGACAGCCAGCTAGACAGACATTATTTTTACTTTTAAGGAATAGGAAATCTACCACACCCTGTATAATATAGGATAGAAGGAAGGAAACATTACTCATACAATTTTCAGCTAAACATTGCTCATCTAAACATGAGGAATGGAAAACCAGACCTATAAGTTTAATAAAAATGATATTTTTTGCTTCCAAAGTGTTAGAATTGAATGGGAGAGTTTCACCTTCTAGATGTTTGTAGACTATCTTGTGATTCAGTTATTAGTCAGATCTGTTTCTAATGTTATGTAGCGGTAACACACCTCTTTTACTGAAATGCTTCATATTTCATAAAGATTTATCTGTATGGAAGCATGTAGGTATTTGTTTTTGTTAGAGCTAAAAACCTTATAAATATAATCTAATAACTAAAAACCTTAAAAATATATAATCTTATGACTAAAATATATTATTAAAAGAAGTCCCTGTAGGCAAAGTACCGAGGATACTGGCAGCATTCCCCCTTTGGATGGCAAGACTAATTCTTTGACCGAGGTAGCTGCCAGCTCTCCGGTCTCCTGTGATGTCGGCTAACCTTTCGGTTATTTCTTTAAGAAGCCTAATCATAAAGATTGTAAAAGGGAGTTCTGACACAAGCTGTCAGAATGACTTAAGGAAAAAAATAGGAGTTCTGACACAAGCTGTCAGAATGACTTAAGGAAAAAAATAGGAGTTCTGACACAAGCTGTCAGAATGACTTAAGGAAAAAAATAGATTTTTGTATGTATATGGTATTTTAATTAAAGTAGAATTAAATTATAACACAGCATTTAATTACTACAGTTATAATAATTGAATTGATTTGCAACATGCATATGACAATATTAATATATATTAGTCAGACTATATGACAGATTAGTCAAAATAATCACTGTTTATTTTGACTAATCTGAAATGGCTGGGCTGATTTTACCGGACTTGACACTTTACACTATGTTATAATGAGTAATTTAAACTACTCTTATGTATGAAAAGGAATATCATTCTCTAAAATAGTTTATATGATAATCCTACGCCAGTAAAACTGCGAGGTACAGCTAGTATATAAATAAATAACTTCATCTTTGGATTTATGCTCACTGCAATATTAAGTATGGGAAGTTATCCTCTTAATATGTTTGTTTTTATTTTCATTCATATCCTGCCAACCCAGAAGGGTCCCAGAATGGGTGGATAGGTGCTACAACACCAAAGATGAGCAGGTTTTATATTGCATAACTGGATTTTTGTAGCTGTCCCGATTGGGACCGTACATTTTACAGAAATCCAAATAAAACCTTGACTAAGGTCACCAGTACTCCATGGGGGGAGTATACGATGATAGGAGTGGAGTCCCTGTGCTAGCAATATTTGTCATTATGTTAGCACAGGGGTTTCATCTTAATATTATAAAGAGAAAAGATTTGCATGTGAGTATGTATGTGACAAGTTGGCTCAAAAACTACTGGCCTGATTTAGGCTATATTGTATCCCCGTACATCCCCCCCCCCCGGACTCACCATCTGTCACGTTGGCACTTAATCGTCTTCGGTGAAAAGTGGGTGTTGTGATTACAACACCTCTGCCTACCCCTTCGGGGAATACAGGCGAGAGCATATGTATGCTAATTGTGGCTGTGTACCTTGAAATCTTTGAATGTTTGAATGTGAAATGACATATCTTAGTGTCATGGGAGGGTCCTGAATTTTTGATAGGTTAAGCATATGGACCAACGAGCTTATGACTATTAGCTAGAAAGCTAGCTGTGCCCGGCAGTTTTAGCCGTGTAAAGTTAATTTCATGGGTGATCCGCGGAACCCTGTTTTTTAAATAAAACGTACACTATAGTACTCCGTGCGACATTAGCTAACTGCCTAGGAGACGTAACGTTAGAACGAATAAGATTGGTAAGAATTTTGCGAAATTTCGGTCTCTTGGTGATCAGCATCATCGGGTTTAATCAAGTGCAAAAGGTATAAGGAGACAGAGATGATGTCCTGGGGGGTCTTCTATTTTTAATGCGTGTTCGGTTAATCCTCGGTAGCTGACACAACAACTTGTTGAAGTTGCGATGGTTACGTTACAGTCGGCTAACGTCACTGGCCTTGCGTTGCACAATCAGTGAAAACCGATGAAAATTAAACAATAGACTGACTGACATGACATGTTAGTGTTACTTGTTATGTCGCGACGTGACTTACGTAACTTGGTAGGTATCTTTTGGAAGGGCCTCAGGCAAATAAGCGTTAAGTTCGCCTGATGGTAAGCGGCTACTGCCTTCTACGAATGACAAACAGGAGTCACTAGCGCATAGGCATCTTCTAGTTATCTTATAAGGATACCACTGAAAACCTTACTACAGGACACAATACTGCTAAGTTAACATGTGGCCGCGATTTGGGGTAAAGCACAAGAAATATGAAAGTAAAGTGAATGCAGTGGAAATGCGATTGTTACGAAGTATGTGGGGTCATAATTTTATGCATATGTCTGAAAATTAATTCAAAGACGTCTGAGTAGTAAATCAAAGACGTATGTATAGTGCCTGAGACTGCAATGGAATCACCCTCTGTCACGTTGGCACTTAATCATATTCGGTGAGTATGCTTATATCGATACTGTGGTAGTACTTTAAATAACCTTTTTAAGGTTGTCATTCCAATGTCCTAAGGGTCTTGTCACAATGAACACATCTCTAAATCTCAATAAATGATGAAATATTAATTAAATATTGACCAGTCAAATCCAAAAGCGTCGCCACTCGCCATGATAAACAGTGGAGGCAAATATTATAATAAACATACAGAAGACGGTCAATGTGGCCGAATATAGATTTATGAGGCGTCGAAGGCAATTTTAATCATCACAATTCGTAGGTAACAAAACTTAAAGAATATGTTTTGATTATATGTAGAACTTTATCAAGGGAATATCTAGATTTTTGCTTTAAACTTATATAACATACATTTATACCACGGTACCTTTTTTTGTATGTGGCAGCTGAATAATTTTCCCTCATCAAAGGATTCTTTTTATTATTTCTGGTGTATTCATCTAAGATAGAAACTGGTTCTTTCAAAAGACCAGTAGGTCTAGATAACATTCTCTCGGGCTGTCGATGATATAAACATTAAGTATAAGACATATCGCCCCTCAGAACAATGAGGGCTCGATTGAAATTTTTTTTTTTTTTGCTGAAATCGCATTCATAATTTGGATTAACTTTGGCAGTAATTATTCTAGGTTGTGTTTTGTCGATAAATTAACAAAAAAGAATTTTGTGATTTTTAAAAAACTTCGCGTTGAATTTCATTTTTATTTCTATCCATTATCCGAACTCATTTTTGCGAAATTTACAGTTGAGTCCATATCGTTCTGCGGGTGCATAACTCGTTTCTACTGGCAAAACGGGAGGATAATGTTACTTTGTCTCCAGACCCAGGATTTTAGCACTCTTAACTCTAATCTAAGGATAACATCCGACTGTAATTCAAAACCGTGTCTGCTTTTACGATGTTTACCGCTTTGTCGGGTTTTTCCTGATTTGAGTGAAAGCTAATAGAATCGATACCACGTTTCCACGTAATTTAACTGTCTGGTATTTAATAATTTCAGCCCTTACCACTCGAATAGTACAACCTAAGTTCATGGAGTTCGAGTTGCGTGTATAGAAGTAATTTGCTTATTAGTTCCCCTCCCTAGGGAACTGTAAAATATAGTTGTATGGCTTCAATTTGTGGTTTCACTCCCTTTGTGGGTATTAATACCCAGTAAGTTATAGTAGGGGGAAGGGATAAGGAATCACAATAAATGCGGTAGTTTGTTTGTGGTTCCTTCACGAAGCGCTGAATCACAGTTTTACGTAAACTACCTGATTACACACATATATACTCACGTCTGTATTCCCCGAAGTGGTAGGCAGAGGTGATGTAATAACAACATCCAGATGACTGAGTGCCAACGTGACAGATGGTCTATCGCCGTCTCAAGCACTATACATACGTCTTTGAATTACTTCTGACATATGCAGGTTTTCTCACACTACACATAAGTTTTTAGAAAAACTCATTGGTACAGGCAGCTGTGATCCGAACTTGCGTCGCTTGTCAGGCGAATACTCAAACCCCATGGCTCTTAGTGTAACGTGAATGAAAGGGTTTTAGGGTGACATAATTTGGTGCTTTTTATTCCGTTAAGATCGATCTATCCTGTAAGATAGATCAAAGATAAGATAGAGATAAAGTACATAATTTAAGCAAGCTCGTGTTCCTAGTAAAACCTGACATCTGTAACTCTGTAGTTACTTCGTTCTAGAACATTCTAAATTAGAGAAACACAAATAATCAGAATACTCTTTATTTAAGAGGTTGGCGCCCAACACTTAGGTGTTAATCAATATACACTCGTGTCGAGTGCCAGTACTTAGCCTTGACTAGTTCATAGACTAGCTTCTGCGCGTGACTTCGGCCGCGTAATAGTTACTCTGGGCTAACGATAACTTTAGCCCGCGTCGAGACTAGTCTTACCGTCATGATATAGCCTATAGCCTTCCTCGATAAATGGGATATCTAACACAAAAATCATTTCTCAAATCGATCCAGTAGTTCCTGAGATTAGCGCGTTCGCAAACAAATATACTGGTGCCGTCACGAGTTTTGAGCACTCAGAGTAAGTGGTTGGGATAATTGTACTTTTTACTCACGCTCCCGCAATACAAATCCAATCAATGATAGTTGCATATTCAAGGCCAGCGCTCAAAACTCAAAACTCCTGTATGGTCACGATTCCATCCCTTGAGGGTATGCAGAGACTCCAGTTCCCGTGAGGGTATAGATATCTGGATGCACTTTATTCAAATATAGGCTCAACGAATTTGACCATAGTAGGTTTAACTTAGACACCTTTCAGACTTCTTTTTCATGTACCTATATTTATATGAATTTCAATGTAAATAATAATTATTTACTATGTAATGAAGCGTACATGATACCAGCTGAGTTTCTTGACGGTTCTTCTCAGAAATCTAGTTCTCTAACCGTTGATCAATTCTTCGACAAATAAAAATCATTTTCATTTTCACCTCTCCTTGAGCACCCTAAGTAATTCATCATTTCCAGTTCATAAAAAATATGTATACATAAAAATATATTCTGTTGGTTCAGGACTAAGCCGTGACGCACAATGGCGTCTCAGCATTTTCATAATTACGGCTGACCCAAGGACAATGTTACAGGGAAAGGCGTACAAATAGCTGTGTTTGCTTATGGTTATAGTCGGGGGTGTTTATACCCTATGGATTTTCTTATTATGGGGGGGGCTGTAGGGGGTAAGTCTTGAAGTTGGAATTTTATACTGAGCTGTGTATGTTTTTCATACATATACACACACATGTAGCCATGAAGGTAGGCAGAGACCACCGTTTGCTACGATCCTTACATATTTAGTCATAGTGGATCTTCCATAGACACCCTCCTTTATTAACCCGCCGCAATTGATGTCTATGCAGTTTAAGTAATTACTACCTTTCGTTATACTCGTGTCGATGTCACTATACGATGACGAATTAGTAATTCGATCAAAATATCCTAAAAATAAATTAAAGAGTAATTACTCTTTCCATTTCTCTCAACTTATCTCATGTATGTTAGCCTTGGTCTTCCTCTCCCTCTCTTCCTGAAAATAAATAATCAATACTAAATAACTTGGCAGCTAATAAAGCGGCCGGCCACCAGGCTTTATCTCATGAATCGTGATTCATAAAGCCTGGTGACAGACAGACATACAGATGGACTGCGAAGTCTTAATAGTGGGGTCCGCTTTTTTGTTGAGTAATAAAAAAAGGCTTTAAGCACATGAAGTCGCGAGAGAAATCTAGCTAGCAAGGACCAATGGAAGATTACATTTTGACAGTTCGTCTGTACTGGTAATGATGGCTAGTGACGTACACGGGCGATAAATCAATAGAGCGACTATATTTAGCTGTATTGCACAGAAAGTGCAGGGACTAGTCACAGTAGGAGCTTATAATTCAGTATGGAAACTAGACCATTTTTTTTAATAACAACTGTTTATTGTCTGACAAAGTAAAGTCGATCAGTAAAGTTTGGAAAAATGTCTATAAAATAAAATAAAACATACAGTCGAATTGATACTGAAAAGGAGGCGGTCCTTTTCTTTGAAGTCGGCTGAATATGTAAATGACTCCACTGAACACAAGGAGTGTGAGTGTTGGCATTATGCCTGTCTGGCTTATTAGTGTGTGTGTAATTTCGTACGATTTGTTCCTAGATTCTATACTGTTTGCAAGCTTATATTTATTGTGTGGCCTGGTGGTAACACCGCCCAGTCGTCGACCCCTCAATCCATACTAGACGCTACGCATGCGCGTAATGGCCGCTTCCTCATCACCGTTTCGTGTTTCCGCTGAAATGTCATAAACATTGGAAAGGACCAGCAATACAGACAGGTTAAACGATTACCTTATTCCTGTGGTATATTGTATATTATAGTTGTTTTACCAGTGTTCTTATCATGGTGTTATCTTAAAGATGTATGTGGAATTAACTAAAAACAAAATTTTAGACATCAACATTGACAAAAAAAAAATTTTTTAAAGACATTATCATTGTGTGTTTGTGTGTGTTAACTGTCACTTATACGACTAGCTTCTCCCCGCGACGTCGTCTGCCTGGAATATATAGTTACTTTGGGCTAACGCTAACCTTAACCCGCGATGGTCTCAAAGTGATGATAATATAGCTCACAGCCTTCATGATAAATAGGCTATCTCATCTCCATTGTTGAGGTCGGCATTTGATTCACCTGATTTTTATACGAAGCGACTTCATTCTGGCCTTCGCAACACCTTTAACGGGAAAAATCTGTGATCTATGTTAAACCAGTTGTCAGACTATATTAGGCCTCCCAAATTATTACTTTTGTTAAAAGTTATATTTGCTTATGTTACTCCTTGTAACGTTAGCTATACGCCAGTGAAAGTCACCTTAAAATTGGCAAGCCGTTTCGAAGATTAGCCGGAATAAACAGACAGACAGAGATATTTTTTTAAATTGGTTTCTCTTGTCAATATCGTGCACACAAACAGACACTTCTATTTTATTTATCTATATAGATATTTATTGAGTGTAACATGCGTCGGGAATTTTCAAACAAGGAAATCAATGCTATTTACTGGACAGTGGACGGACACCGAATTGTTTCAAGTCTCGTCATAATGAGTCAACCAGCTTCTTGTTACTTGAATCCAATGTTTTTGTCACAAATAAAAGTATTGTAGTGCCGTTATATATATTTTAGGATTTACTTTTGGACAGCTTTTATTGGTATGTACATAATTATTTATGAATATATTTTATTAGCGGACGTCACGCGGTTTCACCCGCGTAGTTCCCGTTCCCGTGGGAATACGGGGATAAAATATAGCCTACCTAAGTTGTAAATACAAACATGCCGAATGCGATTTCCAAAAAAAAAATAGTTGAATTGAGGCCCTATCGTTCTGCGGGTGCGATATATTAAATTTATTGTAGCAAGTCGATCAATGACTATGAGTCATTTAAAACATACGTTACATTTATTTATTATACTGATTGGACTGTTACTTTATTGGCACTGAACTGACATCATTATGTTTACATGATGTTCCAAGTGGAAATAGGTTAGTTTTCAACATGACACGGTTTCCTTTATTTGAAACACTCTGTGTAAATGAATAAGTTAACCTGACATAATTTAACGTACTCTTAACTGAATTCAATGATGAGTTTCTTAATTAAACTGTTTTTTTTTATGGTTACTAAGCTAACATGATTCTGTGGGGAGCGAAGTGATCTTGCTCATTATTTCTGGGTCAATGGGAAGATTCTTCCATCCAAGCGGGTGTCATGCCTGGGAAGCCACAGCTCCTACTGTTCTAGTTGGAAACTTGTATATTATACAATGTGCTCGAAATCTCTTATTGCGCGATTTAGGCTCTCGTGTATTTGTACTCAAACTTGGCTAGTGATAGCGAGTAGCGCCATCTATGTAGCGTCATCTATGTAGCGTATTATATAGTTTTTATTCAATGTTTTTCCTTCCACGGTGTTCCAATATGCATAATTGCTTCAGGTATTTATGTTATAAGGAAATGACACTATTCATTTATTAACTTTTTTTTGACAGTTAATGAGTACTTACGTCTGATGGAACACACGTTTTTATTTCAAATATTGGTATGTATTTCATCCTTCATAGTCATCGTCCCTGGCTTTATCCCATACATTGTTGGGGTCGGTACTTGTTCAACCCGATTTGGCTCCATATTAGTCGCAATCAACTTATTAACTCCTTGCCCGTTATGTGCGCCTGGTACTTCGTGTACCATATCATCTTCCTGGCCTTATCCCATACATTGTTGAGGTCGGCACTTGATTCAACCCGATGTGGATGATCATCTGATTTTTAAACGAAGCGTCTGCAAATAAAAAAAATATCCAACAGGACAATAAGGACCGTATCTTTTACCACAAACATTATGGATAGTTACACACGTTTACCTACGTCAACGCGCATGCCATTATGTGGTTTCGTGTTGATTATACTGTTATTTTATTTGTGAAATATTTTCTTTTGAATAAAATTTATGTTTTTTATACGGACCTTGGCACACAAACCTTAGCTCATAAGTAATCGATCACCGTGTCCAATGCGCGCTTACAGTCCTGTGATAATCGTTCTTCCCCAGGGATTCGAAGTATTTATATTATTTAGAGGTATACCCCTATTTTGGTAACCTTCTGAAACTATTATTATTATTCAATAATTAGTACGGCATACAATGCTACTACAATACTATGTCCATCGCTTTTGAAATCCGCATCATATACAAACAATACTTAAAACTTAAAAAAAACAGGTTGCAGAATCAGGTTCAAGTTATCAATTAGATGCACTTATTGTGCCTGAAATGCCTTTCATTACTTTTTAGCTGATATCTTACACTCCTGGTACTCCTGGAGCAGTATTAACCAAACATAGCTAAGAACCACCGCAAGAAAGGGAATCGCATCGAAATTCACAGACAGACATCGACATAAAACTTACAACACCCTTTTTTTTGCGTCGGGGGTTAAAAGGAGGCGATAGGCGATGTAATAAGGTTGTTAGATTACATTATCATGGCTGAGCTTGGCCTCTTTATCCTAACACTACAATAGTCTAATATTTAAATGTCACTAAAATTTATAATAGTCATGAGGCCTTACTCTTGACTATTATAAACGCCGAACCTACTATTTAGCATACAAAACAGCATGTACTATATTTTGAGTGACGTTTCAATTGTTTCGTTGGTCTAGTGGTCGCAAACGCTGCTGCGGAATTCCAGGTCCTGGGTTCGATTCACTGGTAGGGAAAAAAATATCTGTAATTTACCCGAGAGTCAGGGATTGTGCCCGGTTAATAGCAATGTTTAAATTAAGGAAACGTGGGTGTGCTGTAAGTACACCTCTTCCTGCTCCTTCGGGGAACGTGCTCACGCCGTCCCAGAAGGGTCCCCGAAGGGTTTAGCAGAGATGTTGTAACAACACCTACTTTTCACCGAAGATGATTAAGTGCCAACGTGATAGATGGTCTATCGCCGTCTCAGATATATGCAGCTTTCCTCACGATGTTTTCCTTCACCGTAAAGCTCGTGCTGTGTAATCACTGCACATAATTTTAGAAAAACTTAGTGGTGCAGGCCCCGCTGGGATTCGAACTTGCGTCCCTTGCGTAGCAGTCGACTGTTCAAACACCAAGGCCACCACGACCTATAGTATGTGTGTTTCAATATTAGACCGTACGGTGGATAGAGGTACGCTTTTCCAGGGTTAAAATAGTGAGTATTTGTTGCCATAACAGTTTGATAGTGTGACAATTACCACATATACACTTGTCTCATAATAAGGGATAGATTAGATTGCGAATAGAATTTGTACTATTCGTTTAATCGGAACTCCTCCATCGAATCTCCTGTTTACATAACCGTTATAAAATCTATCGGTTCGCACGCGAGCACTTACTACAATAACTAGTTATTTTTAGTTCCCGACAGAATACTTACAAAACTTGATCTATGTACTGTTTGCGTACTCGGAAATCGGAGCAGAGTTGCAGTGTGAGACATGACTTTTCCAGCAAATCTATTAATGCCTATTATTTCTCGGATCCTAGTATCCAATTGAATAATTCAGCTCGTTTCATAGCTGACGAATTTCGTTGCGTTCATGTGGGACGAAATGTTTTGATACTTTTTCGGAGAGCCGTGGTGGCCTTGAGGTTAGAGCAGACGCCTGCGACGCTAGCGACGCAAGTTCGAATCCCAGCGGGGCCTGTACCAATGAGTTCAAAAAAAAGTATGTACAGTGATTTCACACCACGTGCTTTACGGTGAAGGAAAACATCGTGAAACATGCATATTTCTGAGAAGTAATTCAATGACGTATGTAAAGTGTCTGAGACGGCGATGGACTCACCATCCTTCACGTTGGCACTTAATCATCTTCGGTGAAAAGTGGGTGTTGTGATTACAACACCTCTGCCTACCCCTTCGGGGAATACAGGCGTGATCATATGTATGTATGTATGTACTTTTTCGGAGGCGGGTCGTAGTTGAATCCTAAATATGGCGGATGAACACTTCCAGCCGCTAAGGGCAATGCAATTTTCTGGGCATTTCCTTCCTTATTTGCAATTAAGCGCTCACGGGGCTCCTGTGATTGTGCTGTAACGGTGCTGGGCCCTTGGCAATTGCCTAATCCGCCTTATGGATCCGGCCCTTATATTACGCAACGAAATTCGTAGCCGTTGGAACATGGCAGAACGTTTAAAATTCAATATTATCTTTATTCGAATAGATTTTTTACGAAGTACTTTCAAATCGTCAGAAAGACACGATTACAGGTTGACTTGGAGTACGGAATTTCAGTCTAAGAACTTATCTTACGGCAGACAGTAAAGAAAATACTGTGATTGTTTAAGGGGATGGATCTAGTTGAACCTAGAAACTTACTTAATGAAATAAGAGTGACTGATCTTTAAGTTGAGTCGAAGTGTGTACATGCAGAAGACCAATCAAATTAATCAATATCGTATTTATGACGATTTCTTATATTGCGAAACCTCCAAAAAGAAGTTATTCTAACCGATAGACACTGTAATACTATATATGCAGATAAATAAATTCCAGTGTCTGTTTATAATTCCAAATAAACACCTTTTCACTAAATGCATGTGCAACAAATACAATATTCTTTTGTCTATTTGTTGCGGCTAATCTCTAACAAACGGCGATTTAAACAAACGGGACTTTCCCTGGCAGATAGCTAATGGTACAATGAGATGAGATGAGATGAGTAACAAAGTATACTTTTATTTAAAAAAAAAATGGTTTCCTCGAAATAAACTTAACCGTGATATTATTAACTGCGAAGTACAGCTAGTCTATATCTATACTGATAAATAAAATGAAGTGTCTGTTTGCAATTGAAAATAAAAGGCTTTAATCTGAATGCATATTATTAAAGAATACATTTTTTTCCCTGTTTGTCTGTTTGTACCGGGTAATCTCTGAAACGGTTCCCTGACATGTAGCTGTTATTTCAAGGAGTGAAATTAAGCCTACACGGGTCAAACCGCGAGATAGAGATAGTTTTTATTTATTAATATTATAGTTGGCAACCCTGCCCGTCGACCACTATTATCGGCATACAGGGAAATATTCAGCCCATTGTTTTGTTAGTAATTGTTCTCGGTTGCGTCACACTGTGTACTTAACACAGTTATGAACGTTCGCCTCACGCTTTCTGCGCTTGCGCATGTGTATTCAATATTACATTTTATTACAATAGCGATACGGTCCTTTTTGAATGCAATTCCCTTAACTATTTATAGGAAATTGCTTATTTTGAATACTAATCATTATAAACTTGATCTGAAACGAATTCCAATGGTCTTCAGTTGTGTTCTGTAAAGGCACATTAGGTCAGATTTTTCATATTTTTTTAGTCTGCTATTCATGTTTCATACATCATAATTAATTCATACCATACAGGGATGTCGATATTCATATGAAATTAATTAACGAACCTACCTTGACCTATTAAGTACTAAACGTAGAGTGTTCCCTACATCTATGAAATATAATACGGATTTTTTAGCTGCAAACCCATTGGATTTCAACTCTTAAATGTTACTAAAACCGTATCAAAAGATAGATACTTTCAAAGTCAAAAGTCAAAGTCAAAAATATCTTTATTCGATTATTCTTTTTACAAAGTACTTTGAAATCGTAAAAAGGACATAATTATACAGGATTATAAATGCTACCGCCAGTTTACAAGAATTATTCAAACAGATGAAATAATTTTGTATGGAAATGCCGACTTGTTATACTATTAGATACTTAAAATTCCTGTCTGTCAGATATGACGATAACTGTGACCCCAAGGAAGGATAGATCTTAAAAGAAATTGCAGACAAAGTCCAATGAAAAGATTTTGAATCTATACAGATACATAAAATTGAAATGTCTTTTTGTAATCCCAAAATTACACATTTTGACTAAAACGTATGAAAGTACAGACATAGATAAACCAATTATTTTTAATTTCCTCTGTCTGTTTGTTGCGGGTGATCTCCGAAACGACTTGACCGATTGTTACGGAATTTCACTTGCAGATAGCTAACGTTACAAGGAGTAACTTGGATACCTTTATTTAGTGTTCCGCATGCATTAAATTAAATCACAGGGCACAGATAGTTGCAAATAAATAAATAATAAATAAGCGTCCAAACAGTTGTTACAACATTACGTTTCCTGAAAACATAAACTATATTAAGTATTCCAGTAAACATACAGACAGTAAGTAAACAGATACGACCTGGGTATTGCTGTGAAATATGTACATAATATTGCTAATGCTATGCCAGAAACTGATCGACAAACAATTCTAGTGAAGCTATACATTTGTATTACGTTGGGGAAAATCGGCGCACCGCGTCATTTTGTTTTCAGTGCCGTGGTGGCCTCGGGGTTAGAGCAGACGCCTGCAACGCAAGCGACGCTAGTTCGAATCCCAGCAAGTTTTACTAAAAAAAATAAATAAAGTTATGTACAGTGATTTCACACCACGTTCTTTACGGTGAAGGAAAACATAGTGAGGAAACCTGCCTATTTCTGAGAAGTAATTCAAAGACGTATGTATAGTGCCTGAGACGGCGATAGACTCACCATCTGTCACGTTGACACTTATTCAAATTTGAAAAGTGGGTGTTTGTTGTCACAACAACACCTCTGCCTACCCCTTCCGGGAATACAGGCGTGAGCATATGACTATGATGATGATTATACACTTGTATTACGTTGGGGAAAATCGGCGCACCGCGTCATTTTGGTTTTCAGTGTCTGATAATGTAACGTAACTCTATTTTTCCACAGTTGTGTAAAACTACAGCTCGTAGGATTTGTTTTTTGTATACCAAGAGTTTAGAAAAATTACGAACAAACACACTAGGCCGCAATGATTATCGAAAGTTTCCCTAGATTTCTTCGGGAAGCCATCCTCAGGTCCTGGTTGCCTTACCATGGTTTGGGATATTTCCTTTCCAACAAAGAAATAATTATCAAAATTGGTTTATAAACGATTAAGTTATCCGCTCACACATTGAAAAAGATATACGAGCGAAATGAGAAACCACCTTTTTTGAAATTGGTTCACAATGAAGATAATTTTGATTTAATAATAATAATAAACGTTTATTGCTTACAATAAGCAGCAACAAAACGAATAAAAATTATACAAAAAAGAAATAAGTAGTGTTGTTATGGTGCAAAGTGGTTCGCACCAGTACACCGGGTGTTGCCGCACATTGTCATCAAAGGGCCACAACTCAACTATACCCGCAGACCAAACTGGGCTCCAGTTCAATCTAGCGGAGCTGATTTTCAGTGTGACCCAGATTTAGATTATATTGCACCAATGTAATGAGTAAAGTGGGTGTTGCAGGCTCGGTGCGTTGCGTGTGCAAGCGACGCGGCCGGTGTGTTGCTGTAGTTGAAGCGAGCCTTGGATCCAGTACCTCATCATGAACGAGCTGGACAGTCTGCGCCAGGAGGCGGAGACGCTCAAAAATGCAATCAGAGTGAGTACATGTTCATCCTTCTGCCCTTATACCATGTTTATTGATGCCAGGAGCGAGTGGTTCTATCATCATTTGTTTTTGTGACACTTACTACGCCCTGCGGTTTTACCTGTAGGATTAAAATAGGTAAAGGAGACATTTTTTGTCTTATATAACGTTACCAAAGTTACACCTTATAACATCAGCTATGTCGCGAAAGTTCCGTTAAAATGTCCAGCCGTTTCAAGGATTAGCTGGAACAGATAGACAGAATAATGGCAACATTAAAAAAAATCTTATTGGCTTACTTATAAAATTATTTAAAGGGACTTATATCAAAACCGTGTATAGAAGCCGTGGTGGCCTTGGGGTGAGAACAGTCGCCTGCTACGCAAGCGACGCAAGCTCGAATCCCAGCAGGGCCTGTACCGATGAGTTTTTCTAAAAAAAACTTATGTGCAGTTATTTCACACCACGTGCTTAGCGGTGAAGGAAAACATCTTGAGGAAACCTGCATATGTCTGAGAAGTAATTCAAAGACGTATGTATAGTGCCTGAGACGGTGATGGACTCACCCTCTGTCACGTTGGCACTTGATCATATTTGGTGAAATGTGGGTGTTGTTACAACACCTCTGCTTACCCCTTCGGGGACCCTTCTGGGATGGCGGCAATTCAATAATAATCACCGTCAGTCTGTTTGTTCCGGCTAATCTGAAAACGATGGACCGATTTTAGCGGGACTTCCACTGGTGGATAACAGATGTTACAAGGAGTAACGTAGGCTACATTTATTTAAGAAACAGCGGGTCATAGCTAGTATGATTTTCTTGAAATCTAGACAAGGCATAGCACTCGTAGCTACCTTAAAGTATCGGACATTGGTCCTTTTCTCCTAAGATGAAGAGGTCACATATAATATGAGCGGTTGATCTCTCGCAGCCCGTACCATCGATCCTTGAACTGTTTTATTGTGAGCGAGAATAGACTCGATACAAATAGTTTTATTTATGTACATTCTATTTACATTCCTACCAAGATATGAAGATCATAGCCTAAACATTATACTCGCACAGTTTATATTTTTTACAATTACATATTGATTAAGCTTACACTACTATTATTTTTTCGGATCTCAGCAAAGGAGGAGGAGCTCGTGGCACAGTTGCTATTGCGCATATCATTCGATTAGCGAAGTTAAGCAACCCTAAGCCTAGTCAGTAATTGGATGGGTGACCGCCCGAGTTCCCTCCGTGCCTCGGAGATCACGTTAAGCCGTCGTTAAGGTCCCGGTTGCCAATTTATCATCTTTGGCAGTCGTTACAGGTCGGTCGGAGGGCTAAAATAGTCTGACAACTGGTTTAACCCAGATCACAGATTCTCCTCGCTAAAGGGGTTGCGAAGGTCAGATGGCAGTCGCTTCGTATAAAAATCAGGTGATCGACCACATCGGGTTGAATCAAGTGCCGACCCCAACAATGTATGGGATAAGGCCAGAGCGATGATGGATCTCAGCAAAGCCAGATGATATGCTATGCAGATATTACAATGCAAGAAACTAGAATACCACTTTTATTTTATAGGTGGGAGCCAGACCTATTTTATTTAAATTAGAATTAATTATGTCATTACCAAAGGAAATAAAGATTGATCTATACATATATCATATTTAAGTGTCTGTTTGTTATTCCATATTAACAGCTTTTGACCAATTTGCATACGAAAGTAAGAGAGTATATGCGGGACTAACGTAAAAAAGTATTGTCTCATTCTCTGTGTCTGTTTGTTACTGCAAAACAGTTACTGTAAACAGATGATCCGATTTTAACGGGATTTTCACTGTACTGTGAACTAAATTTCAGATTTTGAACCAAGCTAGTTATACTAAGTAATAATAATTGTATTGTCCAGGATGCGCGTAAAGCGGCGTGCGACACGTCGCTGGCGCAGGCCACGGCGAACCTGGAGCCCATTGGGCGCATACAGATGCGCACGCGCCGCACGCTGCGCGGTCACCTCGCCAAGATATACGCCATGCACTGGGGCAGCGACTCCAGGTAAACAACTACTATATACCGTGTAAGGATGAATGAAGGACATTTTTCAGGAGGTTAATCAATATCTGAGATTATTGTATGTAAGAAATGCTTACATTGCGCATAGCTCACTCCCCAGTCCCCCGCACTCTCTCCGCTCTCAACGCTCTCTTGGTCGCCAACCCTGATTGTGATGTGTGGCGGATGAATGGCAGACGATAATGTCAGTATGCCTGGAGTGTTGTGAGGGGAACGAATTAATGGATATTGTATATATTACTCTTAATTAGTGTAATTGGCTCTTAGCCGTTCTAATTAAAACATGTAAATAAAATAAATAAATAGCACGGAACACGTGGTGTCGGGCCGACCTAGCCTCGCCCCTTCCTATCTCAAAAATAAGAGGGAACTGCTTTTAAACCACGCACTATCTTAGGTAAACCATACAGATAAATAAAATTGAAGTTTCTGTTTGTAATTCCAAAATAACACCTTTTGACTAAATGTAAATGAACGTATATACGGTACTGATATAAAAAAACAAATTAACCAAAATTTTCTCAGTCTCTTTGGCTGCTGGACCGATTTTAACGGGACTCTCACTGACAGATAACTAATATTACAAGGAATAACTTAGACTACTTTTATTTAAAAAAATCATTTAGTGTTCCGTGGGAATAACATGTTGTAATAAATTTGGGGTTTTGTAGCAAGAGTTCATCCCGTATATGTTAGTAAAAACCTTATCAAGATCCCTAAAGTAGATCAATGCGTTGAAACAGACGAATTTTGCATGGAAATTACGACTCAAATTTATATTCTTTTGAGATACTTACCATCGTAAATCAAATAACAGTCGTGGAATAATGTTGCGCAGATAGCATTATTTTACATTATTCCTCACAATATTAATGATGATGCAAATCATTGTTTAATGCATAGTTTCCACGGCTCTTTCAAGTATGCACATAATAATAGGTCGTATATTTAATGTCATGGAGTTGGTACGATAATCATGACTTCAGAAATTGGGATTATATCCTACTTGGATCAGTATAAGTCTACATATTTCAAATATAAGCAGTATAGAATCTATACCTTTGTTTTTGGCCGTGGTGGCCTCTCGGCTTGTGAGCAGTCGCCTACCACGCAAGCGACGCAAGTTCTAATCCCAGTGGAGCCAATGAGTTTTTCTAAAAATGTATGCGCATTTATTTCACACCACGTGCTTTACGGTGAAGGAAAACATATGTATATGTCTGAGAAGAAATTCAAAGGCGTATGTATAGTGCCTGAGAAGGCGATGGACTCATCCTCTGTCACGTTGACACTTAATCATATTCGGTGAAATGTGGGTGTTGTTGTTATAACACCTCTGCTTACCCCTTCGGGGACTCTTCTGGGATGGCGTGAGGATATACAATTTTTTTTAAATAGGAACATTTTATACATACAGTTTTTTTTATTTACTCTACGTCGCTTTGAAGTTTACGAAAAATGTCGGTAAAAATGTTAATAGCGTTACAAGCGATCAGTCACGAGGTGACTCCCCTTACTGACATTACACTGGGGTCGCTTAAAATCTCGTAGATGCACGCGTGTGAGTGCCACTGCTTGTAGAAAGCTTATATTTATTCTGTGGCTCAGCGTTGCTCGTGCCTTCATGTGTCGAGATGTCCTAGCTTCAGACCTTGGAAAAAACATTGTTTTTAAAAGTAAAATGACGTCGATATTTGTCCCCATTTGTCGTCTCACCTCGACAATGCGATTCCATCTAAAGTCAAACGAAAATGTCGTCACAACACAATCTCGTGTTATAAATATGTTGTGCACGATTCGAGCACGAGTAAAGATTTCGTGACCAATTTGAGTTAAATGCCAGATTTGTATCTGTGACCTACGCTAACGATGAAACGTCGAGTCATTCTGATGACGATAGGACCTTGGGAGAGTGATTACAAAAATAAAATAACCTGAAGGTCAGCCTCCTCCTGCGTTTGTCGAAACGAATCGTTTTGCACACGCGTACAAGGATATCGGCTCCATATTGTGCGGAGAGCTTTTATATTATTAAAAAACGGCGTAAAAAAGGATCTCTTCTTGAAGAGAACCTTCATGGCTTAATTACCTTGGCTATAAACACAATAGCTGATTTTTTTTCTTATTTGTTTGTAAGTCAATAAGTACTTAGACCAACTCAGGTGGCAGCGATTCGTCACTTTAGAATGAGACGTTCGCAAGTGTTCTATGTGTGCACGAGCAACCAATGTCCGGAAGCCGACCTTCTGTCACCTAAAGATATTCATTATTACATTAACGCTGAATTCATCTATAGAAATACAGTTTATTTCATACTGTGCTCGGTTTCTTTTCTCACAAAAAACTAAACTTTAAAAAAAGAAAAAGAATATATGGCGAACGTCAGTCTCGAACCGGGGTAGTCTAGTTCATTATCGCCCCGTAAGCTGGAAGCCTCACATCTGAGCTACCATAACTTTACAGATGTCGGCGAAATTTACTGTCGTATTGTAATTATATTGTTTTTCGGTGCCGTCAAAACGATGTTTTCCAAAAATGAAACCTAGCTAGATCAATTCATCGCCCCCAAAACCCCCTACATACCAATTTTCATGAAAATCGTTGGAGCCGTTATAAAGGTATACGATGTAGCGTCTCAGGTTACAATTTTAGTACAAATACACTAGGTTTCTACCCACGGATTCTATTCCATGAACTGGAGTGAAAAGAAAATAGCTCACGCAATCCCAGAAGGGTCCCCGAAGGGGTAAGCAGAGGTGTTGCAACAACAACACCCACATTCCACCGAATATGATTATGTGCCAACGGCTGATTATACGATATAAGGCATCGATATTGAGGTTGTGTTCTTTGTGAGGTCATCATCTCATCTCCCATAACCTGTATTGTTGGCACTTGATTCAACCCGATGTGGCTGATCACCAGATTTTTATACGAAGCGAATGCCATCTGACCTTCGCAACTTCTTTTCTATGTGTGGTGTCCACTTTTCACATTTTTCACAATTTGCATCGCATTTTTGTGGATCTTTTTATTCTTTGATCGAACACCATGCGGTCGGATGCTGGTGTACAACACATCAGCTTCATTGCGTGAAATACATGTCAAATATAAAGATGGCCATTACTTACTTATTTCTAACCTAATTCAGAAAACGTTCAGCATGCAGGCAGCACAAAATTTTTTGATATCTTCATAACGCGCGACATCTATAACCTATATATAAGGCTAACGTCACAAGTCGTGTTTCGTCCATAACCAGTTTTCGTTCCATTGTTTCCAGGAATCTGGTGTCTGCGAGCCAGGACGGTAAGCTGATTGTGTGGGACAGCCACACCACCAACAAGGTGCACGCCATCCCGCTGCGCTCCTCCTGGGTCATGACCTGCGCCTACGCACCCTCCGGCTCCTACGTGGCGTGCGGCGGCCTCGACAACATCTGCTCCATATACAGGTCGGTGTATACCAATTATCATTCCCCCTGACCAGATATCTTCGTAAAATGTATAGTATCGTGAATCCAGCTCCTTAGCTAGCGCACCATCAACGTCTTAACCCGAAGTTGCCTGACAGGCAGCTTTCTAGTTTTCCTATTTTGACCGGTTGAAGAAACCGATGTTATTAACTTATTAATAATTATACTTTCCACGTGGTGTTTGCAGCTTGAAGACTCGCGAGGGCAACGTGCGCGTGTCCCGCGAGCTGCCGGGCCACTCGGGCTACCTGTCGTGCTGCCGCTTCCTCGACGACAACCAGATCCTCACCAGCTCCGGGGACATGACCTGGTCAGTACACAACGCTACACTAGAGACGTGAGGGACAGTCGGCATGGGCCATGGGTCGCCGTGTGTATGTAACGTGGGGGTATGTCGCAGCGCGCTGTGGGACATAGAGACGGGGCAGCAGTGCGGGCAGTTCACGGGCCACACGGGGGACGTGATGTCCCTGTCGCTGGCCCCGGACCAGCGCACCTTCGTGTCCGGCGCCTGCGACGCCTCCGCCAAGCTCTGGGACATCCGCGACTGCCAGTGCAAGCAGACCTTCCCCGGACACGAGAGCGACATCAACGCGGTCACGGTATGTACACATACACCTACAGTTACTTATGTGTGCTACCATTGCGACGTATGGTGCAAGGTGGGTGATGAATGACGTGTAGTGCTAGCTGCGCCGTGCAAGATGGGTGATGAATGACGTGTAGTGCTAGCTGCGCCGTGCCAGATGGGTGATGAATGACGTGTAGGGGTAGCTGCGCCGTGCCAGATGGGTGATGAATGACGTGTAGGGGTAGCTGCGCCGTGCAAGTTGGGTGATGAATGACGTTCAGGGGTAGTTGTGTGGTGCGAGATGGGTGATGAATGACGTACCGAGGTAGCTGTGTGGTACAAGATGGGTGATCAATGACGAATCGGGGTAGCTGTGTGTTTCAAAATGAGTGATTAATGAGGGACCGGTGTAGCTGTGTGGTGCAAGATTGGTGATTGATGACGTACCAGTGTAGCTATACGGTGTAAGATGGATCCCCTGCGTAGGAATCGACGACTCAAATCCCACGGCCACGGGTGTGTAATTTCGATTTTATGCTCACCGGTTCCTAAGGTTTCCTAAACATGATAAACTGTGCCACGAGGTAATAGTGTTAAATTGTATGTGACGTAGTTCTTCCCGTCCGGGTTTGCGTTCGCGACGGGCTCGGACGACGCGACGTGCCGCATGTTCGACATCCGCGCCGACCAGGAGCTGGCGATGTACTCCCACGACAACATCATCTGCGGGATCACCTCGGTCGCCTTCTCCAAGTCTGGACGCCTCCTGCTCGCTGGTTACGATGATTTCAATTGTAACGTGTGGGACTCGATGAAGAGCGAACGTGCAGGTAATTTTATGAAGTATAAACTCACCTACGTGCTTAAATAAATGCTGCGAGTGTATATGCCGGTGAAAATAGGACAGCTGCTAAAATATGTGATAGGGTATAATTTTAGGAAGTAAATAAAATTATTATGACAAACATATCTTCTTCCGGTTTCCGAGTAATTGACGTTCAAAATTGACCATATCAAGACCTTATTTTCGCATAAAAATAAGCGGTAACGTAGAGTAATTCACGTGAAATCTAACCACGTTCTTATTTTTTGTCTCCCACTAGTAAAGCATTTTCCGAAACCTTTCACTTTGTCCTTAATTTAACAAGTTGACCTGGTACGTAATGTAGGTAAACGCGGCCGCGCGTTCATTCAATCGCTTAAGGCCGCGAGCTCTTCGGCCCTTAGCAACCATAGCCTATAACTACGTTATCGTTGGAGCTAGATATTTTACGACTTCAACATAGTGATATATTCATAAAACCCTACAACTTCTAGAAGACAACTGTTCCTATTTCTCCGACACCCTGTAGAATCTAGTATTTTGCCTGAATGATTGAGATTCTGTGACGTTTAAGCATACGACAGTCCACGAAATTTTAACATATACACACACACCTATATTCCCCGAAGGGGTTGGCAGAGGTGTTCTAATAACAGCACCCACTCTCCACCGAAGATGATTAAGTGCCAACGTGACGGATGGTGAGTCCATCGCCGTCTCAGGCACTATACATACGTCTTCGAATCACTTCTCAAACATATGCGGGCTTCCTCACGATGTTTTCCTTCACCGTGATGTGAAGTCACTGCTTGTAAGTTTGTTTGTAGAAAAACTCAATGGTACAGGCAAGCGACTGCTCAAACACCAAGGCCAGCTTAGCGTTTCTAGTAAGAGAAGAGAAAAGAACTTACCGATGTAATGTGTATTTCCTAGGTATCCTGGCGGGCCACGACAACCGCGTGTCGTGCCTGGGCGTCACCGAGAACGGCATGGCCGTGGCCACCGGCTCCTGGGACTCATTCCTGCGCATCTGGAACTAAACACACACACACACACACCCTCACACACACACCTCGCACGCACACACACCACGTCCTCGTCGTATATACATCTCCAAATATGAGGAAATTTACATATATCTGTCTGCTCTTAGTGCGATGACAGTGTGACAGTGACAGACCTATACACGTCATAATCATTTTCCCTGCCTATGATGGAGAATGTATCTGATCGTATTTAATTAAATATGGAACATTTGTGGGTAGTTGTGAATAAACACGTTACTTCGCCCATTTATCAAAGTAATAATAATCGATTAATAAACATTGCTATGGTTGTTACCTTTGATAATGCCTAAAACAATTGCAATGTATCGATATTTATTTAAATACGATTCTTACTGAACTAATATCTATAGTTGAATCACAATAACGATACCGCGGTGTGTGAATGATGTGAGTATTTATGTTTCAACAAGTTGAATCGAATGATCTCCAATTGGTCGGTTCGATGATGCCCGAATGTAAACTTTGCATTATTTGTTTTACAGTGTATATTTAAACAACTGCGCGATAAAGTCCGCGAATTAGAAATAAAGGCTTTTCCGTATCTGTCGGTCTTACTCGAACTTAATCCAATATCGACCTTACTACATTGACATAGGGTGTATAAAACGACATAATTATACATTGTGAGGGTTCCATAATATCCTACTGCTTTATTTATTTGATATGATTAATAAATATGTATAATTTCTAACTTGAAACGCATTTAAACTACTTAGATGTAGTTTGTATGTCAGTATGTGTGAAGAGCGTCTGGTTACTGGTCTGGATAATATACATTTATATAAATATATATATTAATGATTAATTATTTAATGATAAATGATTTAATGATAGCGTAGCCGGAAGCATTCTGCGGAGGGAATGCTGCTTGATTTGTTTTCTGTGAATCGGTAAGTTGAACGAATATTGTAATTTTTTTTTATAAATTCTATTAAGTCATGGGGCATTACGTAAGCAGATTTTTCACAATTATCTGACCTCCCCTTCCCCTTATCAGCAAAAGTAAGCAAACCTCTTGTGTGTTTTTATTCATTCATGGGCAGCTGGCAAATAGGCTTAAGATAGAGGAATTCAACAAAATATCAATTTAAACACAAATGTTGACACAGTAATTCCCCCAACAACTTATTCATTATTTGAGGTAATCCCAGACATTTGTGTTTTATTTGAAGCATAGACAGTTGTGATTAAATCATGTAAAATAAGCAAAGCAGAGACCCCACGCCCCCCTCAAGCACTTAAGTAATACTTGAACCCATGCCTGTAAATGAATGATTTTACAGGTTCGGTGTCACATTACACAAACAATAGGAATGTCCCTGAAAGATTAAAGTCTTTCGATCAAAATCCTTCTCCCAATATGGTATTAACTCGCGCTATTAACTCGAGACGACATCAATCAGTCACGTGACATAATATGTCATTCGTTTCTACTAGCGAAGCTTGGGCAAATAATGTTCAAAGTCAAAGTCAAAAGTATCTTTATTCGATTACACTTTTTACAAAGTACTTTCAAATCGTCAGAATGACATAATTATACAGTATTATACATGATACCGCCAGGTTCGGAAGGTTGCTTTTACTGAGAAGAAACTCAGTAATTACTCTTTTCAAAAATATTATACAATTTAAAGAATACAAAATAAATAATTTAAGAAACGTAAGCTCATGGACAATGTTCCAATGCACAAATGTCGATAAAAATTAACATAACTAAAAATATAGTACATCTACTTATAACTAAATGCGTAGCTTGTTAGTTTGTCTACGGGCTCAGGTGTTTCAAATATATTTACTTTGAAACTATAAATGATTTTGTTTGTTTCAGGTGGCAACATCGCACATCAGAAATGTCATACAACATGTAAATCACTATATTTAAAGAACCAAATATTATGATTAATTGTATCTATGCGTAATTTATTGAATGAGGTAATTCCCTATGATTGTTAATAATATGTTCACGTGACACTTACTCGGTTCAAATTATCATTTTATTATACTGTACCTTGTTTGAAGCCCGCAGATGTATTGAATATGAGATTTGCTGATCATCGTAACTAACCATCCCTTGCGACCTGTCTGTGAAATGTATATTGTAGATTATATTGCTGTGGCTGATGGTTACGTTACGTAATTGAAATTGTAAGTTTTTAAATTAAACCTTAAAGACGTTTGCGCACGATTCAATACCGCACAAACATCTCATTGTGAGAGTCGAGCGCGTACGCCTTTAGAATACCATTGTTCATAGGATGTAAGCATATGTTTATACTTGACATTTCAATATAAATGATTCAACTTCACAGTCTAGTATTACTGAACACCCCTTCAATTTTATACGTCGCTCCACATTTTGAAACGGAACTTTTATACAATGCGGGGTTGTAATATTCTCGGGTTGCCATAATGAAATTAATTTGTACGCGACACGTTTGATTAATGCATTTCTCTTCCATTCCTCTCGTTATGTTCATTCAGTCACTCGTGTGGCGGGAACAACGTTTAGATACAATACGAATGCTTGACGTTCGGAGTCAAATCAGTTTTTTACATTTATAACAGTGTATCATGAGAATAGTACTTAGACCATTCACGCTATCAACACCACTTAAAGTTTGGCCTCAACGGATATAACTCCCATCTTTAAGTGGGAATGATATTCAATCTCGATTGTTCCATCGTAAGGGTTACTATGATCGTTGATCGGGGATGAGCGAGTGTCGCTCTTAAAATATGGCGATAAAGATCAAAATCCCTCGAACTAAATATATAACACGATTATTTATAAAATGGGAATACGAACAACGTGTATTCGTCCCATAAGTTCATTTAATTAGATTAAGCTAGCTATAGGTCATTAAGTGTTAATATACAATAGGCATTTGTAATTCGAACATTCTGTGTTGCTTATCCGCATAAATCGACGCAGTTATACCTTTTTATTTGTGGTAACACTAGGTGTGAGTATAACATGTAATTTGCAGTATTCGTCAGAAGTTTATGCACAAATATAATTATTTTGATTGTGAGTCGGCTTTATATAATTTAATTATTACAGTCGATGGATGGATGTCGAGCTATTTGTTTATATCATCATTTTATTATTTGATAAGCCTCTTCGTATTAGATAGGTTACAATGTAGTAGATGTTTGTGTAAGCAGCATGCTGCGGCAACACTGGGAGCTAATTACTGGCAATATTTATGCTTTCTATAACTATTACACGTATTTATTACTTGACTTGACACAATATATTATTATGCTCAATTTATAATACTACTCGAATCGCACATTGCGCTCAAAACTTAACCAAGTTCCACTTTTATCCAACAATAATCGCAATAGAGAACGAAAAGAGGATTGTAATCAAATCACGGCATATCAGAAACCATTTGCTACGGCGTTTAAAAAAAACAAATGTTGGTGGAATTATCATTCTTTTGATTTACTTTAGGCCATTTCAATTATTTATGATCACGTAACACATGCATGCATATATTTGTCTATACGTAAGGTAATTCGCGTGGGATAGTGGGTTTAAAGTCAGTCAGTCCAGCGCATAACAAAATGGCCGACGCAGTTTTGGCGGGCTGTCATCGTGAAGGTTGAGGTTATGTGAAATTATATCTTGTAATTGCGTTGGATGAGACATGGGAGTACGATCCGAAGTTAGCTCTGGTCTGCTAGATTTACGCGTAGGTTAAGATAATTTTTTAAAAATAAACCTTTGTTTTCTAATGTAACGGCTTCTTTGAAAGATGTACTATAAACGTTTAACATAGCATTATAATATTATGTATGTATAATTAATGAAAGCTAATTGGGTTTTTGTCTTGTTCGAGACCAATTTTCTCACAATCGTCATAATGGAATCGACTGCCATATTTTACCCTTATATACTATTGATATATTTAATGTTGGACCCCTTAGTAATTCGTTTCAAAGGTCTCACTATGATTCAATTATAATTGATACCAATTCCTTTGACACAAAACAACATAAAATGGATTTGTAATAAGTTATTTTCATTTGCTAGTCCACGTCTTTGATATGTTTAAATAATTATTCTTAGTGGTGTAATACTAATTATAATGTATTGTGTAAAATATTTTTTTTAGTTATTATATCAATAAATTAAAATTTGTTTATTTTATATTATTTGTTTTATTGCAACACCTTTTCCTAGTCCAATTCGTTTCCAGAATGTCCCAAACACGCGTATTTAGATATATAGATAAAATGTTAATGGCAGTACGCTTTTAGTCCGGTTAAGCAGTGGAGGTAACTCCCCCCTACCAACTGCGAAAGACCATATCGTAAAAAAAAAAAAAAAAAAGTCAGTACGCTTTGTGCTTTGCATACGTTATCAACACAACCATAATCATTCAACCACGATTCACCTAGATGTAACTAACGACAAATTAATCTATTATTAACTGATTAATTATCTCCCATCATTATTGAAGTAATAATACCTACATACCTAACTTATATGGGTAGGTATCTAATTACAATAACACTTAAAATACAATTAGTTTGCTAAATACAGTAAATGCATGCAGCGAAGGAAATAAAGAAGGGTGTGGCAAACGATGGTCTGCCTACCCTCATGGGGTACGTGAGCATATGTATGTGTTTATGGATAGTTTTAGACATATACTCACGTCTGCATAACCTGAAGGGGTAGGCAGATGTGTATTAGTAAATACACCCACATTTCCTTTACCGGGTACTAATCCCCTCTGGGCTGCGACTAGAAAATTACAGATAGAACACTGCCTGACCCGGGGAAAGTATAGAAACCAGTAGGACTAAAAAGGCCACTTTGGGAGAATCATAATTCGATCCTGTTATGTATGTACACTAGCGCCACCTGTCGGCTTTACTATGAGATACCGCCTGCCTCCTGTAAAGAGTATTTAGTGTATATGATCACGATGGTCATGACTTGACATATAACTAAGCATGCTCAATAAAATGGCGCCAGTGCTTTTACAACTACGGGTCGTTTCACTCGTGTTCCCAACTTAACAGATCCGCATATGATTCATCATCGAAATGACAATGGTCACTTAGATGCAATTTATATTTATCATTCACGAATAATTCATATTTCGCAATTCACCTGTTTCACACTTTCCTATGAAGATTCCTAAAATGGTCAACAAAATATAAATTGCTTTTTTGACAAATAGCATCGTAAAAAGTTAGTTAGGGACTAACATCTACAATTATTGTAATTATAAGAGGCTTTAATTAGCCTCGCCATGATCCGGTTAAGCAGAAATGGCTCCATCTACATACCTAACATCTACAATTAAATGAATATGAAACATAATGAAGTGACCATTTTGTCATTTCGATGAATGAAAATGAAAAATATTTATTCAGTTTAGTTCCTGGTAAGGCACTTATGAATATCGAAAATTTACCACCGGTTCGGAAACTAACCACATAAACATAACATTTGCTCACGCCTGTATTCCCCGAAGGGGTAGGCAGAGGTGTTGTTATCACAACACCCACTTTTCACCGAACTTGATTAAGTACCAACGTGACAGATGGTGAGTCCATCGCCGTCTCAGACATTATAACTAGCCTTCGGCAAGAAACTCAGCCAGGCATCATGTACATTTCATTGAAACAATATAATGATGGAATCATTATATTGTTTCAATGAATCATATTCAATCACATAATGATTCTCCCAAAGTGGCTTTTTGAGACCTATTGAAATAGAAATAGAACTAATATTTATTCACATAAAATATCGTACAAATACTGGCCCTCGTGGTCTGCACTAGCGTATGCGACTGTTTTAGATTCCTGCAATAAAACATGTTTTCAGGTCAGTCGTATTAAAACAGCAGTAAAGTTGTTTTGCTAGCATGGCAGCATAGGTACGGAACACTTCTTGGCACCGGTCACTAATTGTAGTTGTGTTGACGTGTCCACTCGTCATACCTACGTCACCGTAGGGAAACATTCACCACTAAACTTACATTTCCATTAGAAGGTAGACATTTTGGCGAACCATTAATGAATAATGGGAAAATCCTTTAGATGGATGCACCCCTGCCATGTGCAGGGGTGTGCATTAGAATTTCAGAGGGGTAAGCATAAACAATAAGTAGGTAGGTCAAGTACATACCAATGTGGCACGGCGTAGGTACATACGTTTTTGTATAGACACGCGACTGTATTCAGTCATCACAAATGGTGTTTTACGTAGTTTACATGTTAGTAGTTAGCCATCTTCTCACAAGATGGCGCCTTATCATTTTACATCTCGATGGTAAGATTCTCTTTTAGTTGTGTATATAGTACGGTGTTAAATGTCAATAGTGTGGTCTTCAAGTGGTCGTCAAGGGAACCGATCAATACAGTTGTGGAATCGATAAATACCAGGACTGTCCAAGTTACGGTGTTTCATTCAACCAACCAAGGTCTGCTCCGACTGATCCTGGCTCCAAGGCCTAATTTGACATACAAATGGTAAGATCTGCTTGTATGAAATGCGCGCCTTTGGCCATGTGAGCAGCAGCGAGCTTATGTGGGCTAAACATTCGGGTGTCCACATCGTTCGGGACAGCAAATACACGCAGCGACAGGCCTTTTCGATCCCTTCTCTGGTTCCTGGCTGAACCTGGCTTTTGTCTCTTAGCCGCAAGCCGCGTGCCTTTTGACCGGTTAAGCAGAGCATCTAACTCCCCCCTACCAACTGCGAGAGACAAATAAAAAAGGAGGGATGGTGGCTTTACTCGTATTATTGAGCCACAACGAGATGTGATTAATATAAAAAAAGAAACAAAAATACGTAGGTTTTCATATCTATTTTAATTTGATTAGAATTCTTACAAAGTAGATTCAAATTGTCAGAAGGATGGCGAAAAAGTTACTGCATACAGGATTATAAATGTTAGGTATGGCCGGGTTCGGAAGGTTGTGTTTACTGAGAAGAAGAACCTGGTAAGAAATAAGCATGAATGTTATCACTCGTTTATATTAAAAACATATGTATTTGCAATATATATCTGTTTAATATGAGCCGATGGACACAGTTCCAATGCTCAAATATAAGGCTACGAGCTTTACTGTGAAGGAATAATCGTGAGGAAACCTGCATATATCTGATAAGAAGTTCAAAGACGACCCAACTTATACGTTGCCAGTCTGTCTGTCACTTTATTCCCTGAATATCTTTGACGAAAAGTGGGTGTCTCTGAATACTCTTTATATATAAGCTAGCGAGAATATAATTAACTAGATTTGCACTTTTCATAGGTACGTATTCGTCGACAGCAGTTGATAGCAAGCACATAACACTATTACTGAATAGGAACAGCACTCAGGGTCCAGGGTCGCGTCCAGTGAATCATGAAAATGGTAAATAACGTACATATGCGGTGGATGTTGAAACAACGCAGTCGGCGGGACCGAATTAGACTCTGGCAGAATTCGCGCCCAACTCCTGTGACCATCGTGTTGGGAGATAGCGAGATATTTAACAACTTATCGTCTACCTTATTATGCGACTTCTTTAATTCGGAATCTATACTCGCTAGCATCACTGACAATATATGTAATTGATATTTTAGATCTTCACGTCACAGCAGTTGGATGGGTGACCGCCCGAAAGCGCTACGGTTATTCGGAGGCCTAAGGGACTCGGACAACTGGTTTAACCTAGATTACTGATTTTCCTCGTAAGGTACAGCGACTTCGCGAAAATCTTACTCATCGTAGATATATCTCATTATTGTTTTTGAATTTTTAGGATATTTATATTTTATTTAATACCAATAAAGTAAATTACTGTGGTCAATTAGGCACGTACAGACTATCTCGACATTCTGTTGTGTATAGTCGTCTATGGTCTCGACCCTGTAAGTCCTACAACTGATATGCTAAGTTGAATCACTTAGAGCTAATATAAAATACACCTCCAATACAGGACACATCTGTGCAAACATTGACGATATTTTAACAAAACATTACTCACTGTATCTACTTCTACGAATACTACTTTGTTTTATTTGCGTAACTATGTGTGTCAATGTCTTTGAACTAAATTAATTAATGGATACACACGTCATATCGCGACCCTCACGGTAGGCGGTAGGCAGAGAGGATATAACCATACTAGGAACTGATTTGTAGATCGCCGAACAATCCACTGCATATGTAAAGTTCGGAAATCACACAGCGCCATCTAGTCCCAAACCAAGCACATCTTATAGGTGCTAAGTTTAAATCCCAGACAACCGTTATAATATTTAAATATTATAATTTTATTTGTAACTGGTTATTTGTTTAAGTACATACTTATTTTTTTTTCTAAGCAAGTAACCTAGATAAGATATAGCAAATAAATAAATATGCCATCCCAGAAGGGTCCCCGAAGGGGTAAGCAGAGGTGTTGTAACAACACCCACATTTTACCGAATATGATCAAGTACCAACGTGACAGAGGGCGAGTCCATCGCCGTCTCAGGCACTATACATACGTCTTTGAATTACTTCTCAGACATATGCAGGTTTCCTCACGATGTTTCACCGTAAAGCACGTGGTGTGAAATAACTGCACATAAGTTTTTTAGAAAAACTCATTGGTACAGGCCCCGCTGGGATTCGAACTTGCGTCGCTTGCGTAGCAGGCGACTGCTCTAACCCCAATGCCACCACGGCTTCTTTCCCAAAGCAAATAAATCTATACAAATGCTGATCTTATAACATGTTGTCCTGACGCTGGAATCCAACCAGCACTTAGGGTAGCAATCAAATAAACTAATCATTAGATCACAGTGAACACACACATTATTGTCAATAAAGGCCAATATTGCGGTATTTTTTAATTATATTGTCTATACTTTATTGACAATAATATTGATGAGTGTGCGGCTAGCCTAATTCGAAATATTATTTCTCAGTTACGCATAGGTAAATGTTTCAAATATCAATTTCTTAAACACCGCTACTTTCTTCAACATTACAAGTTTATATTAAAAAAATCTTCAGGTTTTCCATTATTGTGTTCATATTTATAGATGCATTATCTATAAATATGAACACAATAATGGAAAACCTGAATCTAAATTAATTAATTTCAGGAATCATCTGGAAAATCCACCGCACCATGGCCGCCCTACACTGAACGAAGCTTTTCTGATTATGTAATGCAGTTGGAAGTTTTTATTTTAGTTAGTTCGATTCGATCGCGCGTCGAGCACGCGTCTGCACCGGCCGCGCGCCACATACAACCTTATTTGAACGTAATACGGCTTATTATTTAGTGAATTATTGCAATCAGTGTTGATAGTGTGGCCTTTGCATCAATTCGTGTGTTTCTTATAGAAAATTTCGTATTATCGATGTGTGGGTGAACTACCCACTAGTTTGGTTTTTGTTTTGTTTGTAGTTATTTATTCCTGTTGAGTAATGGCGTATATTAGTCTGTTACTCATCCCGGTAGTAGATGTAATCTTGCTGGGAGATTTATTTAGGGTGCCGTCATGAGCTATGAGCGCTGACCTTGAAAGCGCAGAAGTCATGACTGTACAAATATGACGGCTTATAGAGAGAAATTGAAGGGAAAAACACATTGCGCCGACCACAAATAACATGGGATAAGGGCAGGAGGACCATGACAGTGTTACCACGTACAATTTTCACTCATTACTCGTGTCGGCACCTGTATCTACTGCTGATAGAAATTAGTGGGTTCCTGCCTTGATTAAAAATCCTTGGTTTCTGAATCAACCTTTGATAGGCAATTTAGATATATGGTGTTCAAATATCTTGGTGTCATATCCTGTTTGCAAAATTGATAGTAATTAGTCTAAACTAATTGAAGAAGATGCCAAAATACTTTGGCTGGTGATTTGCTTAGAAATATGAGAAATGTGATCGTATTGTGCTTGCAATATTTAGGTGTGATAGAATAGAATATAATCATTTATTTACATGAAATATGGTTACAAAAGATATAGTGATTTTAACATACATTACAGATAGGCTGATGACATTATATAGTTTTAATTGTTAATTAATTATTTATGCAATACAAACATTGAATTCTTCCACTAATTAGACGGAACTAATTGTGTAAGCTATTATATACAAGTTATCATAAAGCTTGTTATATCTACTCATAATGAAAAGCTGTCATAAAACTTCCCGAAGGTTTATTTAACGAATCGTAGGGAAGGGACAATATCTATATTACTGGAGCCTAACCATGAGCTCTTATTGCATTGTTAGTTCAGCTGTGTGACAGTGACAGATGTATACACGTCAAATACATCTGTCTCATAATAAGATACTTGTGAACAGGTGCTGCTAGTGGGGGCTGGTCATCTCAAGCTACACAATTATTCGTAGTACTTATTTTTAGTTTTTAATTTTTTTTATATAGACTTTTGTGCACTGGAACTGTGTCCATGGGCTTATATATATTTTTTATGATTTATATTGTATTACTCAAAGCTGTAATTTTTTTTTAAAGAGTAATTACTGAGTTTCTTGCCAGGTTCTTCTCAGTAAAAGCAACCTTCCGAACCTGGCGGTAGCATGTATAATTCTATGTAATCGTGTCTTTCTGACGATTTGAAAGTACTTTGTATAAAGTCTAATCGAATAAAGATATTTTGAATTTGAATTAGAACTTGGCAATAAGAGCTCATGGTAAGGCCCCTGGAGTCTAACTAACTCAGTGGCCTGAAGAAGTTATTTTTTTTATTGGATTTTGGGTATAGTCGAAACTAGAGCAGATTTAGTATATTGTATTAAACGTGTAATGGACGCCATGTTCAATATAATATTTGGGTAATAGTTAGATATTATAATAGAACTAGCTGTGTACCGCGGATTCACGCGCGTAGACTTAAATAACATGGGTTCTTTAAATAAAAGTAGCCTAAGATATTCCTTGTAAAATACGCTATATACCGGTAAAAGTCCCGTTAAAATCAGTTGAGCCGTTTCGGAGATAATTTTGTACTTAGTTATTCCATTTCAGTACCTTATTTAAATGCATTTAGGGAACAGCTGTTATTTTATAATTACAAACAGACACTTCAATTTTAATTATCTGTTTATTGGTAAAATGTAAATAAATTGGAAAAATCTAACAATGATTGCATGGGAGCGTAAACAATACGAGAGTATACATCGCCCGGTAGCTGATTTCAGACTGAAATTACATGTACACGTACATTTACGACGATCGCTCGCCACGGCAAAATGAACCTAATTCTACTAGAAACAAGACTTCTTTCCTCTTTTTTTACTTTGAATTCACACGTAACATCTCGCTAAATTCTTAAGAAGTTCTATTATTTTCTGAAATTAGGTCGTCACAATTACTTCGAGAAGCAACATACATGTGAAAATAACTGTTTTTTTAGAGATTTATGTAATCTTAACAATAAAAAACAACTTCGTACGATATCCACTCATTTTACTAATTCATAAGGTCAGGACTCTTTAAATAGTATACATTGAAATCGCCATATCTATACAATATTATAACTGATATATCTTTCTTCGTAGACACCTTGTATATGTGTGGCGCGAGTTGAATAAAAACATGCCCAGTATCCCCATTATTTTTCGCTGCGAGTTTTTTACTCGTGACGAGACCAGAGTGCCCTTCTTAAAATCGCCGTCACAAGTCACCGCGTCGACGTAAGCGCATATTTGTATAGGATCGAAACAGCGCCGTCTGTCGGCCTAAAGATGACACTATTGTGAGCCCATACAAATCTGCGTTTACGTCGACTTGACGACAATTTTAAGAAAACTCGCACTAGGCCCTTTGTACCATTCACGTAGGTAATCGAGACTTTGTAATCAGCGTTTCTTTGTATAACATGCCTCTCATTGTAGCAAGTTAGCGTCAAGTATCATTCTAGTTCAATTCTAGAGCTCCAAAGTTCATCGGCTGCTAGAAATGTGACTAAGTGCTTCATGAATCACTCTCGTGGGGTTCAACTAGTTATTGTTTTGTAGTTTGTTTACGTTTCTTTGGCCTTTGGGCTGGTATTAACAGTATAATGTGCTAGTTATCGTGTCTCGAGCTACTCTATTCAGTATGTAACATTTCGAGAGCCGTGGTGTTGAGCAGTCGCCTGCTTAATAAGCGAACTGTACTAATCCGGCGCTTTTCTAAAAACTTAAGCGCAGTTATTTCAGCTCACTTGCTTTACGGTAAAGGAAAACATCTTGAGAAAATCTATATGAGAAGTAATTCAAAGGAGATAATGTAGTGCCTGAGACGGCGTCTCATCCTGTCACGTTGGCACTTAATCATATTCGGTGAAATGTGCGTGTTGATGTTACAAAACCTCTGCTAACCCCTTCGGGCACCTATTGACATTCGTTTCGTATCTCTCGGTAGTTTTCACTTATCTGCAAATCGGTTAAGGTATCTAATCTAGTGTAACGAGAACTTGTAATATCTAATCATTCATCGACAGATCGTCATAATCTCGCGTCGTCCACTGTCATTGGAAGAGCATCATCGTCAAAATGATGACGATAAGTGAGAGCCAGTTCTCCTCGAACAAGATGTCCAGCATCAACAAGATCAACGGCAGGGTGGTCCACCGAGACAACTTCGATGATGTGAAGAGTTCCTCTAGCGTCAACAGTTCCCTCATCACCAAGCGAGGATTCAAGCCATCAGACATGTATGATCCGCAGAAAAAAGAGTTTCTGACCAACCTCAGTTATAAATTGTTCCCTGTAAGTTGGGTAAGTCATTCAATTATAATTTTAAGGCGCTTCTTACCCGGCAGCAGCGCAGCTATGGACCCCACTATATTGAGTACCTTATATATATTGCTGTGTGTTAATATTTACTTCATTGACAATCGTAAAGTTGAGATTATGATATTGCTTTTAAAGTTTTGAGTTTTTTAATTTGTTTTATCTTTAAAATTATGTATTACTTGGACTGTCAATGATATAGTAAACAGAAGAAATAAAATTAAGTTTCTCAATATAATTATGAATATTTCAATGAAATGTTATGATGTACGTACATACAATAATAATATTTTAATACTAGTGCGACGTAAAGACTGTTCAAATAGTCGCTGTAGTAAAAAATACATTATTTATTCGTGACTCCAATTACTATGGAACTTAATTTTATTTCTTCGTCAACAGTATCTTATATATTTCTATGATTTATTTATTTAATTTATGTATGTTTATTTATAACGTCGCAGCGTTTTAATTAATGACTCAATATTTTTCTTTTAAAACGTGAGTTATTCAGTTCAAAGTCAATACGAGAAACTTGTTTTTCATTCTAGGAAAGACTTTTTTGATATTATGAATAATATTTACCAGATATTATCGTCAGATCACATCAAAGTAAAATACTGAATGTCATGTAGTAATTGAATACGCAACAATAATTGAGTCAGCTTTATTCCGGGCATTCACTTAGCTATTTTATTTACAACCAGAATACATAAAAATATTTTCTCTCAAGTCATTCTGACATCTTGTGTCAAATCACTTTTTAACAATATTTGATTTTTATATAAATAGAAAACATTATAGCAAAGCTGTCCTGGAATGCACGGTCTTCATATTATGAGTCTGTCAATAAAATACATGCGTAATTACCCCCACTATTTTCGCTTAGCGCTCTTAACTCGCGACTGCACCTGTACAAACGAAAGGACCGATTCAAATGTAGTTTTATAGATTGATTTCTTCTTATAAAAAAAAAAATTTAGAAGCTTATGGTAATTTTTCAGTCCCCATTATATTTAATATATTTCCAGCTTGTCAGGTTTTGAAGACCTTCGAAATTAAAATCAGTATTATTGTAAGTTTCTGAATAAGAAATAGCATTTTGGTGAGAGAACTTTATGTATTTTGGATGGGTATTACCCTGGATGGGCAATTCCATTAAAATCCAATTCAAAAGAGATTCTTCTGAAAAGAACTGCTTCTGCTGTACGTAAATATTATTTAATCTTTCTTCTAGAAGATCGATATTTAGCTTTTAATTTTGCTACCAAACTGTTAAAAACTCTATCTTTTATTACGCACCATCAATTTAAGAAGAACCCATTTAAATAAGAATCATCATAGTTTTGCGAATAGGTCGAGGTTCTATAGTCGACCTTGATTGCTGTTATAAAATTGATATCGTGTTCTCTAGTAAATAGAGTTCAAATTGCATTGTAATGTTTACTGGCTCCCAGCCAGCAGCGATCAGTGCAAGTCTGTTTGATTTTATCGTTTCTAAATGTAGAATAGTTCGGCGGGTTAAGTTAACGGACCGAAGAATTACAAATGCTATTCTGTTCAGAATATTAGCTGTATCTTATTTATCGAATGGTCAAGGATGGAGTAAGTAAAAGGGACATACACCCTTATTACAAACATGGTTAAAATTAAAGAGGATACCAAATTCTGACTAGAATTATGTCAATCCCTTTTGATTTGATATGCGTATCTGAGAAGTAATTCAAAAGACGTATGTATAGTACCTACCTGAGGCGGCGATAGACTCACCACTTGTCACGTGGAACTTAATCATTTTCGATGAAAAGTGGGTGTTGTTACAACACCTCTACCTACCGCTTCGGGGAATACAGGTGTATTATGTATGTCTAGAACTCTGTCTTGGCGGAATAACACCTCCATAGAACGCCTAGCTTCAGGGTAAGGTGGTAAGCACCAGAGGACGCGGGAGGTCCTCTATGCTGTGGGCAGACCAGTAGGTCTAAAAAGGCCCCTTTGGGAGAATCATAATGTGATCCATCATCGAAATGACAAAATGGTCACTTAGTTGCAATCCACATTATGATTCACGAATGATTCATATTTTGCAATTCATCTGTTTCACACTTTCCTATGAAGATTCTTTAAATGGTCCACAAAATATGAATTGCTTTACTAACATCTACAATTATTGTAATCATAAGAGGCTTTAATCAGCCTCGCCATGATCTGGTTAAGCAGAAATGGCTCACGGAGCTTAATCTCTAAGAGACAACATAAAAAAGGGCCATTCGAACCTAGAACCCAAAATTAACGACTGGCAAGACTATGGGGAGTGGCGCTTTTAAGACTCGATGAAATTACATTGCAAATAATTTAGCATCGCTATAATTACAGACATTTCACCAGTATTTTCGGGGATTATTTCCTATGTCTACACTTATAAATCTGTAACGAGGTCGTCCGTGTCTGTTCTAAATATTGAACAGGCTTGTAAATATTATAGTTAACGATATGTAAATCAAATGCCTCGTTGGTATAGTGGTCGCTACTGCGGTTCATAAGATCTTGGACTCGTTCCGGGTTTGAGCAAAGTGTTTTAAAACTCTTCTTTCCCAGGAGTAGTCCTGGGAAATGGGACTTAAACATAACTGGCGAAATGTGTGTGTACTATGAGTACACCTCTGCCTACCCCTACAGGGAATACATTCCAGAGCAATTGTTAAAAATACATTAGCAACATCCCAAAACATTGCACCAATACCGGGAACAGCGATTTGTTCTTTTGAGGATAGACAGACGCACATATTAACCTATTTACACATTCTTCCTCGGGACACAGCAGCTAATTATACTCGACTTTGGCAGCGGACCGAGTCGAGTGTGTAGCCTATATTGTGATTTATGGAAAAGTTATTGGACTTTTACTTTAAAGGCTGGATAACATTAAAAAATTCAAAATATCTTTAATTGATTAGACTTCTTACAAAGTACTTTCAAATCGTCAGAAGGAAACAAAATACATTATACATGATTATAAATGTTACCACCGGGTTCGGGAGGTAGCTTTTGTTGAGAAGAACCCAGCAAGAAACTCAAGTTTACACTTTTCAAAAATGTTTTTGTTCAACTCAGGACCTGAATATCTGAAGCCAGGCTTACGATACGCCTTCGTTCGTATGAAAAAGAAAATGAAAGAGATTTATATAATTTTAGCGCTGGTAAAAGACTTATGAATGCTGGTAATCTCGTCGGAATCTAGCCTTCTGAGACTCAAATTTAATTTGATAAACGCTTGCTACTGATAATGAAATTGAAATTAATTACATAATAGCTTCTCCAGGAAGACAACAAATCGCTTTGGTAAAATATATTGATTATTATAATTAGTTATTAGTAGTATTTTCCAAAAAAGTCAAATTGAGAGCACTCGTAACCGAAGAAAGTGTATGAATGTGGTTGAAGCGAAAGAAGTATGTAAGGATCATAGCATGTGGCAAACGGTGGTCTCTGCCTACCCCCATGAGATACATGCGTGAGCATATCATCATCTCCATGGCCTTATCCCATACACTGTTGGGGTCGGCACTTGATTCAACCCGATGTGGCTGATCACTTGATTTTTATACGAAGCGATTGCCATCTGACCTTCGCAACCCCTTTAACGAGGAAAAACTGTGATCTGGGTTAAACCAGTTGTCAGACTATTTTAGGCCTCCGACTGAGCTGTAACGACTGCCAAAGATGATATATTGGCAACCGGGACCGACGGCTTAACGTGCTCTCCGAGGCTCGGGCAGTCACTCATCCAATTACTGGCTAGGGGTAGGGTTAACTTTGCTGATCGAATGATATGCGCAATAGCAATTGTACCACGAGCTCCTCCGCGTACAGGCGTGAGCATATGTATGTATGTATATTGATTATGCATTGTGAAAAAATACTTAGCGACAATTCCAGGTAGATATATCAGTGTATCGAATGTTACAGTTAAACGCAGCAACAGATGGTTTGGTTATTTGCCAAGTTTACTGTTTACCGCACGTGCCATGGTTAGAGTCGGATTTATACGTACGGACAGGTGGACCGTTTTATACGTAGCTTGTTCCAGTATTCGTGTGTGTAGGCTTAGCAAAATATTTGGTTCAACGACGCATATGCGCTCGCCTGTCGTTCTTCGAAGGGGTAAACAGAGGTGTTTCGACGAGGTGTTCCCACATTTCGCCAGTTAATTGGGTCCTATGTGTTAATCGGCGAACCTATTGCCTTTCTGGGATAAGGGATCTTCGCTGAACATTTATTTTAACACCTTATTGGTCTCAGTTTCTGGAGCGCTGGAACATTATACAGAAGAAAACATCTCTCTAATAATAACATTTTGCTCAATATAATTTCCCAGTAGTAGTCTTCTCAATCGTTACACTCTTGGCAGAGCGGTCGTGGTCGTAATGTCAGAATTGGTGGCTTGCTGAACAAAACGGCGCCATTCACTTCGGACTGCTGCTTTACGGAAGCATTCGTTGATAGTAGGAACACCCATCACAGCCTTAATCTGGTCCTGCCATCTCATTGGTGATCAGCCACGCGCCCTAGTACCCTCGAATTTACCCTGCACCACCAGACGCTCTATGGATGCGTCTCCACGTCGCGACACATGTCCAAAGAAGTTGAGAATGCGGGATTGAACTGTGGTATAGTACGTAATACTAAATCGTAACTGCTACAGTGAAAGTAAAGATGGAAAATAATAATGTTATGCCCAGCATCCTGTTTCACAGTAATTAAATAGGAGTCTAACCAAATAAAGATTTTTATTACTACACTTTTTATATAAAGCTGAAGACTTTGATGTTTGTTTGCTTGAACACGATAATCTCAGAAACTACTGGTACGATTTAAAAAAATATTTCAGTATTAGATAGCTCATTTATCGAGGTAGACTTTATAATTCCACGCGGACGATGTCGCGGGCACAAGCTAGTCTTGTAATGTTTGGTAAAGTTCAGTGACATATGAATTCATAGCTACAGTGATCAATCATTGATATCAATATGTTTTGTGAGACCAATGTGTACAGCCAGCAAAACAAGAAGTAGACAAAATAATATGTAATGAATTATCTTCCAATAAAATCCGCCGTTTATTAAATACTATAATTTATGTACTTACTGACTTAAAACTAGATTAAAAGGCAACATTGTAAAAAATTATATTCTATAAAAATAGCTTAACTAAATCAAACATAGGGCGACTATTTAGAAACACATTTGAAGAAGTAGTTTGAACAGCTTTTTTTGTTGTCTGTACTGTATGGGTGTATTTAGGTGGTGTAAGTTCGGATCATTGTGTATCTGTCATACATAATGACAGCAAGTAGGTGTTATACAGTTAAATGTTAATTTAAACTAATTATACATTCGTAAAGTCAATGACCTAATTGTTACTTTTACCCGACTACGGCGAAGCAAATAGGAGGGTTATGATTTTGCATGATGTATTATGAGTATAGTATATACATTATGAGTAATCCTTGCGCATTGGTCTAACTCTAGTAAATGATAGTTAGCTACATAGTAGGTCAACTGAAAACAGGATTTTTTTAAGGAAAATGATTACAACATTTCTATCTAGGCTCTTAGAATTCTTATAATTTAAGCTAGTAGATAGATGGGTGACCGCCCCACTTCCCTCCGTGCCTCGGAGAGCACGTTAAGCCGTCGGTCCCGGTTGACAATTTAACATCTTTGGCAATCGTTACAGGTCAGTAGGAGGCCTAAGATTTTCCCATAATATTAGATTTTCTTCATAAAAGTTTACGAAGGTCAGATGGCAGTCGCTTCGTATAAAAATCAGGAGATCAGCCACATTGGGTAGAATCAAGTGCTGACCCAATAATTTACGGGATAAGGCCAGGGAGATGATGATCTAGGCTTTTAGATTTTTTCTCTACTTTTCCTATTCATTATAGTTCTCATCAAAGATCAATATTCTGTAAGTTGGCACAATAAATTGAGGGTGGGTTTAACGCCGCAGAAAGGGCCTGAGTCATTGTTTTTGATCACATTACAATATGTTGGCTAAGAATCGAGTATTTACATAGAAATTACACGAATCCTACGGAAGGAAACATCATTTTTTAATGGAAAGCACGATCTCAAAATCGGCCAAAAGAAGTTCAGTAACCTTTTTTACTGTCGTCATAGTTTATAAATAAGAACACTCAAGCTGAAAAGTGTATATTGCAAAACCATTAGCGCTAGGAATAGTGAAGTGCCCCCAATCGGGCGGGCATCGAACCTGCATGCGTTGTGCTCTTGGCCTCGGCGCATGTGGGACAGCGAGAGGTTCACTAATGAAATGTTTTCAATTCGATTGTTTATATTTAGATCGAGTTGAAGATCTTGAACACGTTTTTATTTGAGTAGTTAAATCATGAAGAGTTCAATCGTAAGAATCTTCTCTCCGTGTCTTAAGTGCTCAAACGATCATAACGTTATTTTCCAAACACAATCAGCAGTACTGAAAAGGAGGTAGGGTATCCTCTAAGGCACCTTGGTACCTTGATAACCACGCAGACAAAACCGTGGGTTATTATCTATATCTCTGCCCCTTGGCATAGCGTTAGTAGGATACAAGGGTCCTACCATAATCTCATATTGCCACTATTTTGATAATGACTGAAAATTAAAATGATTTATTCATGCCCTAGTAAGGCATTTATGGGCGTCGAAGGATTGACCACCGTTTCGGAAACTAGCCTTTTAAGAGTGTATAAGTCTGTCAAGCAAGCTATAATGACAAATGAACTGCCTCGAAAAATTCACAATGAAATGCCCGGAGTATCGGATTGCTTCCCATCGCACTATGAGAGTGAGGGAATAAAGAGTGCATCTGTGTTTGCACACACACTAGTGCACTATAATATCTCCTGCGCACATGGCTAATCCTCGTTGAGATTAGCCGCCGTAACCGAAATTCGGTACGAGATTATTATTATTATGACAGACAACTGAATATATTCACTGAAGGGGGACCGTATACTAAAGTATAAAATTCAAAAGATTTTTTTAAACATCATGCTCTGAAAAATGAAATCCTAATTAATTAAAATACTTAACTTGTCCATAAACTATTTAAGATAAAAGAATATTGACAAGACGGTAATAAAATCCAATAATTCCTGTCTCTGGCCTCAATTTTAAAGAAGAAAGTTGAAAAATATGGCGGAGAGACTTGGCAACAGTTCTTTGGCTGGAAGCCAATATTGTCAAATCTTTTTAACAAACGTCAAATGGTTCTGCCAATCAGTTATCCACTCTATCGGCTTTGAAAATGGGCTTAAAATTAAAAAGTTTAATTAAAATGTCAGATTATTATTTCATAGACAATGGGATTCTATTGTAGTCGAAACAAAACGTGATGGAATTGTTATGTGTGAGGTATATTTAATTTAGAATAATTATTATTGTTAATAGAATGATAATTCTTAAGTAAGTTCTTATCGTTTTTTACTTCCGCAAAGGCATTATTGCCAACATAAAAAAATAAATTTAGGACAGTTGATTAATATGTGTTTTTTTAGTGTGAAAAGTTATTGAGTTAGTTCGGCACAAGATAACTTCATGTACATTCAAAACGTCAGAAATAAAATTAAGAATATATTATGCAGGTTTATAAATGTATCTTTTTTTCGTATTTGCTTTTATTTAGAAGAACTCGGCAGAAACTCCGTTTCAATTGTTTAATGTAATATAATCATATTTGTGTATCTAATTATGAATGAAAAACAAGTTTAAATTTTACGACAATACATTAATTACCGTAAGGAATAATTAAAAAAGTTGGTTTTCCGGGCAATATTTTACAATTGGCAATAATTAGTATGATAAAACTGATTTTCATGATTCACCAAAAACGTATAATCTAATTTAGACGCTAAACCTACGCTAAAAGCTTAGGAAATGGGACCCAACCAAATTATCGTCCATAAAGTGGGTTTTATAAATTTTTACAAACCTGTTAATTCATTTTTTGATAATATTTCTTTCCAAATATAAAATTTTCTTGAATGAGGCACTTAAAAAACAACCATCCTCAAGTATACTTACTTAGTATTAATTAATGATGCGCTTATGGTTGAGAAGTTAACGTGACGGACATTAACATTATGTATATGTTTTATCAGAATGACGAGGATATATCTCGTGAACCCTCCTTGCCGCCTCCCGAGATATGCTCAGTAAGATAATATAAGATATAGTATCAGTGACGTCCCTATAGTTCCTTGTATATATCACTATATGTTGTAGCCCATATATATGTATAGTATATGTAGCTATGTCGTTTGAAATGTGCAGCCCCAGTGTAAAATATACTTAATATGGTTTTATTGCATGTTTTTTAACTGAATACTTTTAACTATACACTGTGGAATGATTTTATATTATTTCCCCTCGCAATTTCACGCTACATTTTATCATTAATGAGCTAAAATACTAACTAAGCATTATTGGATAATTGTGTTTGTTTGTAAGTTGGTTCATAAAACTTGTCATAGTATACAGTATGTAAGGATGAACGAAGGACATTTTTCAGGAGAATAATCAGTATCTGATTCTCATGTAAAATTATGGAATTGTCCAATGAAATACGTAAGTCACAAACCTCTAATTTAATAAAAAGCACCTTTCGCAAGAAATCGCCATATGAAATCGTCGCGTCGATGTAAACGCAGATTTGTATTTGTTCACAATAGTGTCATCTTTAAGCCGACATGGTTCGTGTTCGGAATAAAGTCACTATGGTAAAACCCAAAATTTCTCTCCCTCAGATATTTTGGCTATCGAACTATTTGAAATTTACCAATTCTGACACAATATTTGAAATTTACCTAAGTTGCCAAGTTGTTACTAGTTTAATTTTATAATAATAAATAATTTTTAAGACTTTATTGAATGTTGGGAAGAGTTTACAGCGTCTATATTTATGGATTGGGAGTATTGCAATAAATTGCCAATTTAAAAAAAAGAGGGTGTAGCCGATATACTTTGTGGCAGATTTTCATGAACATATACGAGAGGTGTGTCGAAAAATAATATTCTGAAAGAAAATTGCCCTCTATAAATATGTCCGGGTCAAACCGTAATTTCCCTGGGCTAAGACGGCGCCGTTTCGATCCTATACAAATCTGCGTTTACATCAACGCGATGTACGGCTTGTGACGGCGGCAGTGAAAAACTCGCAATAGGCACTCCAGAGGGTCTGGAACACGTGGTGTCCTGGCGATGTAGCCCGCCACTATGACACCATGGAGACACTTTGCATTTTTTTATTGATTACCTACTAGTAATTATAATTTATCGACTGCTTGAAAACGTCCTTCGTTCATACTGACAGTGTATAAGCGGGTTACATAAATTATGAATTTCAGCAGATACTTCTGAAATCCATTCTTTAATTAACCCCGTAAATGACCATCACCGTTACATAATTAGCACTATGAAAATGAAAATGAATAATATTTAATCAATTTAGGCCCTAGTAAGGCACTTATGAATGTCGATAATTGACCACCGGTTCGGAAACTAGCCTTCTGAGAAGAACCGCCAGGAAACTCAGCTGGCAGCATGTACATTTCATCGATACCTCATGTTCATATCATAAAATTTGCCTCTTTGGGATCCCCATTAGTTAATACAGAGTATAGACTTCGTTGATGTAAATTTGAGGCACAGGGCATGAGTAGGTCATGTCAATTTAGACATATAAAAAATAACTCTTAACTGTAAGCTTTCGATATTATTATGACTTATTTTTGTGGTTAAGTGTAGATGTAAGGCCTTATTAAAGGTTCCATGTTTATTGGATGATATGTGGAATATAAGACAATGATTATTTTTGTTGTAAAATTTAATTCTGACACAAAACTACCCTAAAACCAAACGGTATATTTGTTTAAATGTTGGGGGATCTTATACATTTTAAATTGATATGAAAAACCAAGCGAAGCCTTGCCACGTTATTCACTAAGGTTTCTCTGCGTCGAGCTCGACGACGAGCGTTGGTTTCAATCATAGGAAATTGATAAGTATATGGGTGTTCCACATTCCACATATAAGGGGATAAGGGTCAATTTGGTAGCCTTAAAACCGACACTCAACGACTAGTGCGACGCTGAGAAACCTTACTGAATAACGCGACTGTGCCAAAAATGTATGCCTTAAAAAGCCACATCCTGTATACAGATATAGATAAAAAAATATAAGTATTTTTCATACCTCTAAATGATGAACTAACGGACAGTTACCAGACATTATACGGTAATGGTTAATTATAGGAAGACTTGGAGAACAAGCCCCTGATCGTGGTGGGAGACAAGGAGGTGGACCTCAACAAGATCTTCACGCCCGCCGCTGATGCTGAGGAGCATATCATCAAGAAAGATCACAAGTTTGGTCAGTACTAATCCATATTTTTTTACCTTTATAAATTGATGGAAAAATCTATACAGATAAATAAATCTGATGTGTCTGTTTGTAAGTCCAAATTAACAGCTGTTGACTACATACGAATGTATACGGTACATATACAGAAAAAATCTATTATTGTTTTTTTTAAATCATCTGTCTATATAGCCTACTAGCGGACGTCACGCGGTTTCATCCGCGTAGTTCTCGTTCCCGTGGGAATACGGGGCTAAAATATACCCTATTTTTATCGCTGATAATGTAGCTATCCATTGCTGAAATAATTTTTCTAATCGGTCCATTAGAGCCGTGGTGGTTTAGCTTGAGGCCGTCTGCTAGCAAGCGACGCAAGCTCGAATCCCAGCGGGGCAATGAGTTTTTCTAAAAAACTTATGCACAACTATTTACTATTTCTATTTTACTATTTCACACCACGTGCTTTACGGTGAAGGAAAACATCGTGAGGAAACCTGCATATTTCTGAGAAGTCATTCAAAGACGTATGTATAGTGCCTGAGACGGCGATGGAGTCACCCTCTGTCACTTAATCATATTCGGTGAAATGTGAGTGTTGTTGTTACAGCACCTCTGCCTACCACCTCGCGGACCCTTCTGGGATGGCGTGAGGATATATATATATTTTTATTAGTATCAGGGACATTTCATTGGAGTAACGCAACTGACATCGTGACATTTGGTAATGATGTCAAGTTTTTGCAACATTAAACATAACTCTTATAATTTCATACTCGGGCACTTGTGCAATAAACACTAGGTTATTGCGAGAAGGATAGACGTCTGGATTTCGTCTTATATTATATATTTAGTCTACAATGGGTGGATTATTTTTACGCATAAAATTTGCATAGAAAACTAAAATAAATGTTGCTGAAAACTGGCTGAAATATGATCTCAATATGTTAGAAGAGGGAGAGAATAAACATTGATTTTTTCGCACATAGTGGAATAAAATACAGAAATATATATAATTTAGGCATGGATTCCGTTAAATTAAATCTGAATACCATAATCTAAACATCTATACATCTATATAGATAAATACAATTGAAGTGTCTGTTTGTAATTCCGAAACAGCTTTTAACTAAATCATTTATAAATGTACTTATATACGGTTCTGAATTAATAAAAGCAATTTTAATATTTTTTAATATTCTGTTTGTTCCGGCCAATTTCCTAAACGGCTGAACAGATTTTAACGGGTTTTCTCTGGAAGTAAGCTAATGTTACAAGGAGTAACTTAGGCTACTTTTATTAAAAAAAAAAACAAGCATCGTGCGGGTCACCCATTAAATTTATTCCACGCGGTGCACAGCTAGTTATTAATAAAATCCAAAACAGGTTGTCGGAGGTTGCCGGTTTCTTCACCTACAAGAGCTTACCTTTTATCTATACACATAAATATAATTGAAGTGTCTATTTGTAGTTCAAAAATAACAGCTTTTCACTATGACTCAAATTTAATTCCGCAGAGAAAACCTTCGCGTCATCAGCATTCTACGTGCCGGGGGTGCATCCGACGGTGAAGGAGCAGATGGACCTCGCCCGAGCCATCTCCAAGTCCCTGAGCGACTCCAGCAACCACATGAGCCGAGGGCAGAGTATGTACGTCAACAGGAAGAAACGCTCCGTCAAGTGGGTGCACGAGGGAAGAGGTAATACTGGAATTTTCCTAATACCAACTCTATCTTCAAATACCAAAGTTTTTGATGAGAGCCATGGGTCCACTGGGTTTGTGTTGTCACCACGTGCTTTACAGTGAAGAAAAACATGGTGGGGAAACCTGCATGTATGGGAGGAATTTCAAAGACCTATTGTTCCTGAGGGCTGAGATGGTGCATGAGTTTTCTGTATTACTGTGATCATTCGGACCGGGGGAAGACGCTACCGTTTTCTGTGAACGCTTGTTAATCAAGTGTCATCATGGGACTGCAGATGTAACTTTTAATAAAATCTTTGCTACTCATAGCAGGATACTATATATACAGATTAAATGCTAGAATTAAAAATTAACAGCTTTCCACTAAATGCATATATGAAAGTATATACAGTTCACATACAAAAAAAACAATTAAAAAAAATATCCGCCTACATATCTCCGTCCCTCTATCGGTCTGTTTGTTCCTGCTCCAACGATTGGACCGATTTTAACGGGACTTTCACTGGCAGATAGCTAATGGACAAGGAGTAACTTACGTATAGTAAGTACTTGTATTCAAAGAAAAACATAGGGTTCCGTGGGCCACCAATAAAATTAAGTTACCAAGATAATACATACATTAAATCGAGAATGTTAACTTTCCTGTATATAGTATAGTTATACAGGAAAGTTAACATATTATTTATAAAAGATTCATAAAAACATATTTATGGAACTCACGCAAAGAGATAGGGAAAGGCTGCTGGCATTTGAAATGTGGTGCTGGAGAAGGATGGAGGGTATAAGTTGGACAGAGATGGTCACAAACGAAGTATTAGAAAGAGTAGAAGAAGAAATAATGATAATCTGGACAATAGAAAACAGGAGGGGCGCTTTCATCAAAAACATCATAGAAGGGAAGATAGAAGGAAAGCGTAGAAGAGGGAGACCAAGGATTAGTTATATACAACAGCTGAAGGAAAAAGTCAACGTCATGTCGTACAAGGAGGTTAAAGTGCTGACGGACAATAGAGAGGGTTGGCGATTGCTTCACCGACAAGAGCATCATCGTCCCTGGCATTATCCCATACATTGTTGGGGTCGGCACTTGATTCAACCCGATGTCGCCTGATTTTTATACGAAGCGACTGTCATCTGACTTTCGCAACCCCTTTAATGAGGAAAATCTGTGATCTGGGTTAAACCAGTTGTCAGACAATTTTAGGCCTCCGACTGACCTGTATTGCCAAAGATGATAAATTGGCAACCGGGACCGACGGCTTAACGTGCTCTCCGAGGCACGGAGGGAACTCGGGCGGTCACCCACCCAATTACTGGCTAGGCTTAACTTCGCTCATCGAATGATATGCGCAATAGCAACTGTGCCACGAGCTTCATAGACAAGAGCCTAGCTCTTAAATAAATGATGATGATGATGATGATAGTTATTATATATGTATTCCATATTTACCGTCCGTTTGTAACACCCACGATATCACGTGGAGTAGCCATCGTCAGACGAGGATTTCAGTTTGGCATGATACCATCTTGTAATTATAATAATCACAAAATGTCGCCCCTGTCGAATTTACATTGTATCCTAAACCCAAGCGCACGTAATAAATGTTAGCGCTGCAATTAGCTTGCGTCAGCACAATTGGCAGGTTGGTAGCGAGCCAGCAGTCGGACACGATAACTATTCATAATTATATTTAGGTGCCTTTGCTTTGTTGGGAAGGACATGGGAACTGCTAATGGAGAAACATTTACAGAGCTTCGACTCTGAATTATAGCGAACTAGCTTAGCCCCGCGGTTTCCCGCGGCTACCCGCCTAGACTTAATTTTATCGGTGAATTTTTTCACGGAACCCTAACCTAAAAAAAACCCTAAGTTACTCCTTGTGTCCCGTGGAAATCGTTCCAGACGTTTCAGAGCTAACCCGGAGTGTTTGCTCCGGGTAACAGACAGACAGAGAAAGTGTTACAAATTTGTTTTTAATGTATGTACCTTATATACTTTACAAACTGTTTTCGAGAGTCATCACGAATCGTCTTGCTAGCAGGCTCGATGACTTCCAGCCTCCCGAACAAGCCGGTTTCCGAAAAGGGTACAGTACCATAGACCACATCCACACGCTACGGCAGATTATACAGAAGACCGAAGAGTATAATCTGCCACTCTGCTTGGCGTTCGTGGACTATGAGAAGGCCTTTGATTCGATCGAGACGTGGGCTGTGCTACAGGCTCTCCAGCGGTGCCGCATTGACTATCGGTATATCGAAGTGCTGAAGTGTTTGTATAAAAACGCCACCATGTCAGTCCGAGTACAGGATCAGACTACGGAGGCAATTCCGTTGCAGAGAGGTGTGAGACAAGGAGACGTAATTTCTCCGAAGCTCTTTACCAACGCAATGGAAGATGCCTTCAAACTCCTGGAATGGAAAGGACTTGGCATCAATATCAACGGCGAATACATCACGCACCTTTGGTTTGCCGACGATATTGTGGTCATAGCTGGATCGCTGGACGACCTCAGTATAATGCTCAAGGACCTCAATCGAGTTTCCCAACAGGTAGGCCTCAAAATGAACATGGAAAAGACGAAAGTTATGTCGAACGCCCATGTAGCGCCTATCCCAATATCAGTGGGAAACTCGGTTCTCGAAGTGGTAGACGATTATGTCTATTTAGGACAAACAGTCCAGCTAGGAAGATCCAACTTCGAGAAGGAGGTCACTCGGCGAATTCAACTCGGCTGGGCAGCGTTCGGGAAGTTACGCAGCGTCTTCTCATCTGAAATACCTCAGTGTCTGAAGACCAAAGTCTTCGAACAGTGCGTGTTACCAGTGATGACCTACGGTGCCGAGACGTGGTCTCTAACTGTAGGCCTCTTGAATAGGCTCAAAGTCACTCAGCGTGCCATGGAAAGAGCTATGCTTGGTGTCTCGCTACGAGATCGTATCAGAAATGAGGAGATCCGTAGACGTACTAAGGTGACCGACATAGCCAATCGGGTTAGCAGGCTTAAGTGGCAATGGGCAGGCCACATTGCTCGAAGGACTGATGGCCGCTGGGGCAGTAGAGTTCTCGAGTGGAGACCACGTACCGGCAAACGCAGCGAAGGGCGTCCCCCCGCGAGATGGACGGACGATCTGGTCAAAGCCGCGGGGACCCGCTGGATGCAGGCCGCTTCCAACCGGGTGAGGTGGAAATCATTGGGAGAGGCCTATGTTCAGCTGTGGACATCCTATGGCTGATATGATGACCTTATATACTTTAATATGCATTGAGTGAAAAGATGTTAATTTGAAATTACAAACAGACACTTAATATTTATTTATCTGTATGTATACATTTTCCGGGATATTTATATAAATAAATTTTCAGCCAAATCGGTTCAGCCGTTCTTGAGTTATAAATAGTGTAACTAACACGACTTTCTTTTATATATATAAGATTAATGCCAGTTAAAACATAAATTCAAAAGATATAAATATTCAGTTTGATAATTTAACGATATTTTTATATTATATTTATTTTAAAGCTCGCAGAAAAGACTTCCTTTTCAAGAGTTTTCTACAAAAGAAAAATCACAAATTAATAAATAGTATGGACTACTAGTGCCATCTAGCTGTCAATTCTTAAAACTATCCGGTCCCTTTACATATTGATTGTAAAAAAATTACCTTCGATTTTGTACGTTAGTGTTATCAAGTGCAATTTCTAGTCGAATATTGATATTTTCACATAATGTTCCAGGCCGCAACACTTCCAACACCTGCTCGACCCCGACGCCAGTCGCCAACCACGACACGCAGTACCGCCCGCCATCTAGCCTTCGCAATCAGAAAACATATCCCAAATCAGCACTCAAACACTCCCCAAACAACTTGCCCAGAATGGAACCGTTCCCGGTTTCTCCACCAACGATTACCGTACAAAATATTGATATTCCAGTTCCTCTCGCCCCTACGAAACTGAATGACGTTTATGCCGCGCCAAAAAGCCCGCGAATGCCGCTCATGTCCGGGCCAAACTTCAACGTGGCGCCGCGAGGCTGGGGCGACATGAAGGAGTACTACCGGCCCGTCACACTAGATGGCGTTGGGAAGGTAGCTCTACCGTACACAGCTTATTAAAAACTTAATATTTCTTTATGGATTAATGAGAATTATTTTAATTTACTAGGAGCATGTTCGGCCGTGTCTCTATACGATGTTTTTATGGAACGACAGAACTTAATTTTTCGGAATTAAATCTACAATGAAAATGATAAAACTACGCCTGTTTGAAGCGACGACATCAAAACTCAAAACAACTTAAGAACAGACAGCCAAAATTTATTTAAATACCTACTTTAAACATAAATAAGACTATTTATAGACAAACAAACTTCCGGGTTTGTTATGTATGAACGTATGGTTGTATGAATAAGATTTGATACTCTGTTACCACATATCGAGTCAAATAGTTATAACTTATTATAATTTACTTGATTGCTTCTAAAAATAATTAAAATAAGTTTTGATTATTTTTTAGTCACTAGTCATATTATAATTTTCTTGTAATCGTATGTTGTTTATATTAAATATTTCTGTCGGATTAATATTCAATAATTATTAATGTGAGTCTAATATAAACGATAATCTATGCCTAACTAAAATAGATAAAAAAATCATATAAAAAAGTTTTCGGCGTCGTGAAGTAGCAAAATACAGAATAGGAAACGAAATTTCACAGATTAAATATTGTGTACCTGCCTACCAAGAAAATTTGCCCTTAATTATTGTAAGCAAAATTATTTAATCCACAGACAATAAATAATACAGATAAAAAACTTTATTTTTAATTCGTTCAGAAATACTAACACGAAACTAATTAAATCAATCAATAAATTAAAAATGACATATGTACTTAATTAAAATGACGATAGATTAAAAATCGTATACGCAAACATATCCGACTCTACGTATGTCCACAAAAAGCAAATGTTGCCATAGATCTATTAAAACTTAAGAATTCACTAAAAAACATAATATTATTAAACTAAACTAAAAAAAATATATTTTATTATTTTAATGTTATTTTTGTGCAAGTGTTAATATACGTGTATTTTTAGTTATTAAAGTAATATAAAAGGACGGTATATTAAATGTCTAATAGGTGTAAGTAATGATTTTATGTGATCGTAATATTTTGTATGCGAGGAAATAAAATATATTAAACGTTACATTTCTGCTTTTATTTAATAAATAAACATAAATAAAATTCATTTTAAATTTAGAAAGCTGCCAGATTCATCAAGTACATTAAGCTCTAATTATGAAACTTAGTTACAAATGTGTTGCGCAGTAGGTAAGTACTTAGGCCAATGATTTTTTACATGTACTGCAGCGCCATCTACCGGGCTAATTTGTGAATCTAAGCCATCCAGGGCGCAACCAAAACGAATACAAGAAATATTCAAATCAGAGTGCCTAGAGCGAGTTTTTCACTGCCGCCGTCACAAGTCACCGCATCGATGTAAACGCAGATTTGTATGGATCGAAACAGCGACATCTGTCGGCCTAAAGATGACACTATTGTAAGCCCCTACAAATCTGCGTTTACGTCGACGCGATGACTTGTGACAGCGATTTTAAGAAAACTCGCACTAAGCACTGAATCCATCCGTTGAGGAGTTCATTGACAATAGAATTAAGCTGGCATTCTCGTCATACTTGTGAACAGGTGCTGCTTTTGGGGACTGGTCATCTCAAGCTACACATTTATACGTAGTACTTATTTTTAGTTTTTCTGTAAAAAGCTGTATAATAAATATATTTTTAAAAGAGTAATTACTGAGTTTCTTGCCAGGTTCTTCACAGTAAAACCTTCCGAACCTGGCGGTAGCATGTATAATCCTGTGTAATCGTGTCATTCTGACGAATAGAAAGTGCTTTGCAAAAAGTCTAATCGAATAAAGATATTTTTGAATTTGAATTTGAATATACTATATAAAGGGTCTAGACTTTTTAGACGCAATTTTTTTATCAATAAGTACTTTTTCTAGCGGTCGAATGCCAAACATGGTGGAACAAGGTAAAAAATATGTTGGGGCTAGTACCAGTGTCCAGGTTTTGACACGTTCTAATGGTGTCACTTGACCTTGCGCTTAGTGCGATATACAAAATGAGGAAATACGCCAGCGATAACGTTAACGCACAAACATGTGAATTAACTGAACAGTTTACTACTTCACCAGTTTGATTGAGACAAACATTTTACTCAACAAGTTTACAAAATTCGCACACTACTGTATTGGACTGACTTTAGAATATTAAATATTGTAACACAATCCATTGGACACGTTCAATAAATTACAGTGGTTCTTATTAACTAGGTCGTAAGGTACTATTTGCTGCAGCTGTCGCAGTCCGCTGATTTCACTTTCTTTGTGCGAAATCTCCCACTAGCTTTCAAAGGAACTTGATTTCAGGGTTCCGTGTGGGATACAGACGTTAGAATAAAACCTTCAATACTCTATTTTATTGAACTCGAGTTTGTACGTAAGCTCTCGCCTTCCGGGTCTGCCGAGGGGTGAAATGTGGGTATTACAACACCCAGTTCTCACCAAAGATGCAAAAATGACACACGGTGTATTCTCAGGCATTAGGTTATGTATCACTGAAATATTTTTTTTCACAGGTGCTGCCTTGAGTTATGAGCGCTCAGAATAAACAGGGGGTGACTCAGAAACAGATACAGACTCATAAATGATTCATGATTTCTTCTTTATTTTAGAGAAATAAATAAATAAATAAATGATCATCCCTCATAAATGCCGCTACAGACGACGCAATTATTTATATCTTTCTTTGTTTATTTAAAAAAAAAATTGATATAATAGTTTTAAGAATTCATATTTACAACATAAATAAGCATTGTCTTATGCTCCACATATCATCCAATAAGCATCGAAACTTTAACTAACAACTACACTTTAACACAAAAATAAACAAAAAAATAGGTAAGTTTTTTTTATTTGTGCATACCACCAATGTTGCACCCGTGCTCTGTGACAAAAATATCCACTTAAAAGTCTCGAATCTGATACAGAACCCTCTGCAACATACGCGAAGCTATCACACTTGTGTTTGTCACAATACATACATAACAACATTCAAACAAGCAGTGTGCGTCCGTGCGCCGGCTCATCACTACGTGCGGTTATTGTGAATTTAATTAGTGATGTGCATTCGAATGGAGTCTTCATTATAAAAAAAAATATGACAGTGAGTACTTGAAATCATTTGAGTTACTTAATTATAATAAACAAAATATACTTAATTGAAATTTAATATATTACCCCAGTATAATATAGTAAATTGTTTTTAATATGAATTTTGATATGAAAGTGATTTTGGATCCATTTGTGTTTAAAATTCATGAAACTATCAATGATTTTGTAATAATTGCTCAAATTCTTTTTCATCATGACTGGAAAATTTTATTTTATGTTTAACAAGCCGTTCAATCATGAAAAGCGAGTACATTGAGAACTTTCATGAATACCTATATTCGTAATTTGGGCACTCCAGGACAATAAAAAAATGTTTTTTTTTAAAATAGATTTTGTGTAATAGATTTAAAAAAAACTTGATTTTTGGAAAGAATAACTAATGTGTGGAATAGTCTGGATCAGTCTAAGTACCTATGGTTTTGTTTTAATAAATCCTCCTAAGAGTTTTTAAGTTCTCTATAAAAAGTTATAAGATCGTTTTTTTTGTATTATTATAAGTTAAAAGTTGCTGTGTTTTGAATAGACTATATTTAAACATTTTTTTTTAAAAAATACTTTAGACTAATGACATCAATAGAAACTAAATTTTTTTTTGATTAAGGTAACTCTTATCGGTTGCCATTTTATGATCCGTGCGAAAACAATCTCCAATTTTGATAAACTATTTATATTGCTAGTTACGTTACATAAGTAAGTATTGCGCATATCATTCGATCAGCGAAGTTAGGCAACCTTACCTCTAGCCAGTAATTGGATGGGCGACCGCCCGAGTTCCCTCCGTGCCTCGGAGAGCACGTCGGTCCCGGTTGCCAATTTATCATCTTTGGCAATCGTTACAGGTCAGTCGGAGGCCTAAAATAGTCTGACACTGGTTTAACCCAGATCAGAGATTTTCCTCGTTAAACGGGTTGCGAAGGTCAGATGGCAGTCGTTTCTTATAAAAATCAGGTGATCAGCCACATCGGGTTGAATTAAGTGCCGACTCCAACAGTGTATGGGATAAGGTCAGGGAGATGATGATTACATAAAAAAGTACTTAGATATTAAGGGGAGTAACCCCTTATGACAAAACATAGTTTAAGATAGTACTTGATTTAAATGTAGCTCTTTCCTTATTGTGGTACTGATTAGAAAAGGATGGGTATAGTTTATAGCCTGAGTTTATTCGTGTTTGTTTAGACCATGCTTTATAATAAGGACTAAGTTGTTATATGACAATGATTGACCTCAGAATACAGTTATGACAGACATAAAAACTTAATATTTGTTCTAAATAATGACGTGAAAAAATCATCAGGTTGGTATGTTTATTGCGGTTTTACCGTTAGATACCAAACCGCTTAGAAGCTTAATTATTATTTTGTTTTTATTCCAAAAATAAATAAATAACAATTACTGGTCTACAGTGGTTTTGTTGCCCTAGATATGAAAATGATTTTGAGTCTATTTATGGACACAATTCATGAAACTATCAATGATTTTTCAAGATTTGCTCAAATTCTTATTTCATCATGACTTGGAAAATCTAATTTTATTCATAACAAGCCGATAATTGTTCTAAGTATAAGATATGCAAAAATCATGAAATACGAGCACATTGAGAACTGTCATTAATATATTAGTCTGAGCATATGAAAACGTTAATGATTGCGATATTATCCACGGCAACAAAAAATATATTTTTTGTTAGAGCTGTGTAATTAATACAATCCATGGTAAAAATGAGTAAGAGAAGTAGAGGAGCTCGTGGCACAGTTGCTATTGCGCATATCATGCGATCAGCGAAGTTAAGCAACCCTAGCCCTAGCCAGTAATTGGTTGGGTGACTACCCGAGCTCCCTCCGTGCCTCGGAGAGCACGTTAAGCCGTCGGTCCCGGTTGCCAATTTATCATCTTTGGCAATCGTTACAGTTCAGTCGGAGGCCTAAAATAGTCTGACAACTGGTTTAACCCAGATCACAGAAGGTCAGATGGCAGTCGCTTCGTATAAAAATCAGGTGATCAGCCGCATCGGGTTGAATCAAGTGCCGACCCCAACAATGTATGGGATAAGGCCAGGAAGATTATGGTAAAAAAGAGTAAATTCTCTTTTCACCTCTTATTACCCCTTATGCCTCCTACTGTATAACATCTTGTTGTGTCCATTAAGCCCATTAGCAAGTGAATACAGTGTTATTGTGCGTAATTCGCTTTAGTTTAATCTCGTAACGTATTATTTTTTCGTCTCGTCCCCTGAAATTCGCACCCTATGCCCACTCGTCCCCTGATCGATCTAAAGTACTAGGGCGTCAGAAGCTTAAAGATGTAGTTTCAATGATTTTCGACTGTTTGTCCGTGTCATAACGTAACATTTATACCAGGAGCCGTGGTAGCCTTGAGGTTTGAGCAGTCGCCTGCTACGCAAGCGGCGCAAGTTCGCATCCCAGCGGGGCCTGTACCATTGAGTTTTTCTAAAAAACTTATCTACAGTGATTTCACAATACATGCTTTACGGTGAAGGAAAACATCGTGAGGAAACCTGCATATTTCTAAGAAGTAATTCAATGACGTATGTATAGTGCCTGAGACGGCGATGGACTCGCCATCTGTCACGTTGGCACTTAATCGTCTTCGGTGAAAAGTGGGTATTGTGATTACATCACCTCTGCCTATTCCTTCGGGGAATACAGGCGTGAGCATATGTATTTATACCAGTATATGTACCTCTATTCGATATCGATAAATATTAACGACAATGACCTATTTACTGTTCAGACAGATACAACCTCGTGACAGTTTAATTGTAAGTATTGATAGATATGTAAAGATGTCAATACAGGTGCAATCCAACAATGACGGCTATAAAATAATGATAGCCTATTACAAATTAAACAAATAAAATAGAAAGGCTAAGAAAATTATCATTATTGGTTGACATTTTACACATTGAATAACATGTTTATAAACAGCTAACGGACATCACGCTGTTTCACCCGCGTAGTTACCGTTCCCGTGGGAGTACGGGGATAAAATAAAGCCTTTGTTACTCGCTGATGATGTAGCTTTCCAATGGTGAAAGAATTTTTGAAATCGGCACAGTAGTTTTTGAGTTTATTTATTATAAACATACACACAAAAATACAAATCTTTCCTCTTTATTATAGTAGATACTTGTTGTGAGGGTATCTGATCAGTAGTAACTTTTTCATAATACCAGTAAGTTCAAATTTCAGTTTCAAGTATGTATGGAGTCTACCCTTAAATTACTTGTTACAATACGTGCCAATTTCTTACTCCAAACTTTGGAGGTGTTGATTCGCACGTAAATAAATCTGGACGACGCAACGTCTATTTATTATTTATTCATAAACAACGAAGTTATCCGCGACCACACAAAAAAAGCTGTAGTGGCCTTGGGGTTAGAGCAGTCACCTGCTACACAAGCGACGCAAGTTCGAATCCCAGCGGGGCCTGTATCAATGAGTTTTTCAAAAAAAACTTATGTGCAGTTATATCACATCACGTGCTTTACGGTGAAGGAAAACATCGTGGGGACCTGCATAAGTCTGAGAAGTAAAAGACGTATGTATAGTGCCTGAGACGGCGATGGACTCACCCTCTGTCACGTTGGCACTTGATCATATTCGGTGAAATGTGGGGGTTGTTACAACACCTCTGCTTACCCCTTCGGAGACCCTTCTGGGATGGCGTGAGCATATTTATACACAAAAAATTGATACGGTCGAATTGACCACCTCCTTTTTTTTGAGTCAGCTATAAGTTCAGATATTCCGTGGTAGTAAAATTCGTGCGAATCACCCAGTATTCACCGAAAATCTATAATTCAAACTCTCGACATGTCACCGAGGCTGAGGTTTTGAAAAATCAATGGTAATCAATGGTTGCGCCCTTATCCGTACTAGTTGACCATCCATTAGTATTCTATGACCATATATAGTTTTACTCCAGTTATTAGAATATATTATCTATTTCCGCTTCCTGGCAAAACAAACTTAAAACCTAACAAAGTACGCAGATGCTTATTGTATCTGGCCCAAAAAACTAGGTAATTACATGTTATACATATACAAGTATCTAACGATATATTTTTTGTTTTGACATGACAAGGTAATAGGAAGCACTTATAAATTAGGGCAAAAAATGGCCAACAAAAAAATACAGTCTAATTGAGAATATCCTCCTTTTTTGAAGTTGGTTAAGAAACCAATAAATACGCAATAGGTACTTTTAAAACAATACAAATAGTTAAATATATTTTTTTTCTTACTTATTAAGACATAAGCATTGGTATCTGGTGCGCTATTCTGCCGTCTTATTCATTTAGGTTTCTCAGCCTCGAACTCGACGACAAGCGTTGGTTTCAGTCATAGGAAATTAATACATAATACAAAGAGGATAAGGTTCGTTTCATTTCTTTAAAATCAACACTCGACGACGAGTGCGACGCTGAGAAACCTTAGTGAATAACGCAGCTGTATTTAGTTGAAAATATCAATTGATTATGTAAATGAATAGATGAAGCTAGGAGAAAATAGATTTTGTAAATCTACTTATATATATTTTTTATGATTTATATTGTATTACGCAAAGCTGTAATTTTTTTTTTAAAAGAGTAATTACTGAGTTTCTTGCCAGGTTCTTCTCAGTAAAAGCAACCTTCCGAACCTGGCGGTAGCATGTATAATCCTATGTAATCGTGTCTTTCTGACGATTTGAAATTACTTTGTAAAAAGTCTAATCGAATAAAGATATTTTGAATTGAATTGAATTGAATCATCATAATGAGATATAGATTTACATTTATTACGATTAATATGATTAGCCGTTATCTGTCGTAAACAGACAGACAGTTATTTTCGCATTAATAATGCGCCTATGGATTGAGGAAGTCGGCTAAACAATTGTAATTACATTGAACAAGACACCTTAGTTATTCTCATGACGGATTTCCCGGTTGTCGAAGCCCATTGATAAGTCCTCGAGTGCCTACTGCCTACCAATCAACACGACTTGTAATATGATTGATTACGACTAGGTATTTATTATGATATTATGTACATAGAGCCGCGCGCATTCACCCCCGTGGTCTTAATTTCATAGGTTTTATTTGGAATTTTTAATTTATAAAAACTTGCCTTAGTTACTCCTTGTAACATCTGTTATCTGTCAGTGAAATCGGTCCAGCCGTTTCAGAAATTACCTGGAACAAACAAAAAGAGAGACGGGGATTTTTCAAAAAAAATGATTTTTATGTATACATACATTTATATGCAATTAGTGAAAAGCTGTTAATTTGGAATGACGGACGCTTGAATTTTTACTATCTGCACAGATCACATAGATGTATACTACCAATGAGTTTTACCATGAGGTCTATCATTTCGTAACATAATATATGCACGTGTGCAAGAGAGGTTGTATGTTGATATTGGTGAGTTACGACACTTGCATTTGAATTAACTTTGTTTTTACATTAGAACAACCGACTTAGATAAAAAGAAATACTTTAATACTATTGAATATTGACTATAGGGCAAGTTCGAATCCCAGCGCGGCCTGTAACAATGAGTTTTTCTAAAAAAAAACTTATGTACAGTGATTTCACAACACATGCTTTACGGTGAAGGAAAACATCGTGAGTAAACCTGCATATGTCTAAGAAGTAATTCAATGACGTATGTAAAGTGTCTGACACGGCGATGGACTCGCCATCTGTCACGTTGGCACTTAATCATCTTCGGAGAAAAGTGGGTGTTATGATAACAACACCTCTGCCTACCCCTTCGGGGTATACAGGCGTGAGCATATGTATGTATAAAAAAAATACCTTAATACTGTAGGATATTGACTCTTTGAAATGGTCGTACGAGACAGTTAGTACCAACTTGTGAGATTGAAACTTAATATAATGTTACTATGTTGGCAGCTACCTCGGTCAAAGAATTAGTCTTGCCATCCAAAGGGGGAATGCTGCCAGTATCTTCGGAACCTTGTCTACAGGGACTCCTTTTAATAATATATTTAAGTAATTACATTATATTTTTTAAGGTTTTTACTAGCTGTTTCCTGCGGTTTCACCTGCGTAAATAAAAGTAGCCCAAGTTACGCCTTGTAACATCAGCTATCTGCCAGTGAAAGTCCCGTTTAAATCGGTCCAGCCGTTTCAGAGATGACCCGGAACAAACAGACAGACAGACTGAAAAGAATTTTAAAAATTGCCAGAACCGCAATTAAGTTCATATGCATTTAGTGAAAAAGCTGTTTTTTTTTCTTATTTTATTTATCTGTATAGATCAATGCTGCCCCACACTCATGCCAAAGTACATATGCTTGCTTGCATTATGCCTGTATTCCCCGAAGGGGTAGGCAGAGGTGTTGTAATAACAACACCCACTTTTCACCGAATATGATTAAGTGCCAACGTGACAGATGGTGAGTCCATACCAATCGTACTAATATCATATCATACCAAAGTACAAGTACAATTTGAAAGTACGAAATTATCTAGGCCAACGTATGCACTAGTATTTACGTAATCAACTGAAATACTAACCATTTTGTAACGTCATGCTATTTAAACAAATGCATTGTATTATTAAGAGTACATATAAATAAATTAATATATTATATAATATATATAATATATTATAATATATATATAATATAATATATTAATATATAATAATTAATTAATACATTTAAATATGCTTGCATTGGTCAAGGATACATATTTTCTGCGTTTGCGGTTGAAACTCTGGGACCTTGGGGTCCAGATGCTCATCAACTTTTCAAAGAGGTTGCACGTCGTCTGGTAGAAGCTTCTCGTGACAAGCGGGCTGGGGCTTTTCTCGCTCAGAGAATCAGCATTGCTATTCAACGTGGCAATGCTGCCAGCCTTCTTGGCACGATCCCGAGAGACACCGATTTGGGCCAAGTTTTCTACTTGTAATTAGTTTTTAGTTACCTATTTATTATTAATATAATAAATAATAAAAATTATATTTCAAAAGGTGTATTTCCAATAATATACCTTCTGAACATTTACAAGAGTACATTACATATTATTGTCATTTATTGAGTATATTCGACAGGTATTGTGAAACTTAAACAAAGTTAAGTAAAATGTTCATAGCTGACATTTAAAATTCATTGTTGCTTTTTGGTCAGCGTAACGACTTGTGTTTAATTCCGAATAATTATTCCGGTTCAGAATTAAACACACATTTGACAGCTAATATTGATTTTCTAAAAATCTACAATGTTGTTGGTTTACAGTGCTTTGAAATCATTTTGAAACGGTATACGTTTATTATGTTGCGTTTCACAAAGGATTATTGAAATGGATACTTTGGTTAGACGATAATTAAAGTTTAAAATAAATAGTTCTGAAAATAATCTTAAGTACGCTCTATATTTTTAGGTGAACATATATATTTAAAAACGTATAAAATAAAGATAGAAATATATATATGTTTACTCCATCCTATAAGGGTTCACGGTAAGCAGAGGTATTCTAACAATAGCACCCATATTTCATCGAATTATGATTGAGTCCCAAGGCCCATCGCCATCTCTAGTACTATACATACTTCTCAGACATATGCAGGTTTTCTCACGATGTTTTCCTTCACCGCAAAGCACGTCGTGTGAAATCACTGCACATACTCTATTAGAAAACCTCATCGGTCGGTACAGGCTCCGCTGTGATTCGAACTTGAGTCGCTTGCGTAGCAATCAACTGCCACACCACGGCGATCATGCATACCTATGCTCACGCCTATATTCCCCGAAGGGGTAGGCAGAGGTGTTGTAATCACAACACCCACTTTTCACCGAAGATGATTAAGTGCCAACGTGACAGATGGTGAGTCCATCGCCGTCTCAGACACTATACATACGTCATTGAATTACTTCTCAGACATATGCAGGTTTCCTCGCGATGTTTTCCTTCACCGTAGTAAAGCACGTGGTGTGAAATCACTGTACATAAGTTTTTTAGATAAAACTCATTGGTACGGAGGCCCAGCTGGGATCCGAACTTGCATCGCTTGCGTAGCAGGCGACTGCTCAAACCTCAAGGCCACCACGGCGATCATGGTCATCACTTATTAAATTTGAGTTAGTAAGTGGCGTGCAGAAATCAATTGCCATTTGACAGTTATAGCATTAGCATAATCATTTCCGCAAACACCTGCTTCTATTATAGAAGAAGTGAAAGTTATAAGGAAGCCCAGATCGCTAAAATAAGATTGAGTTACTTAATTACTTTTGCAGTGTTGATTGGATTGACCGGTACTGTCCAACTGGGTGACTAAACTTTTGCATGTATTGGCTTAGACCAAACTAGATTTGAGAAAATGCTTATATATACTAAATTGTTATACGGAGGGATGAGGATAATGTTGCCAAAAAGTTTATCAATGTGGACAAGGGGAATGGAAGACCTAAGAAACAATGGATGGATTGTGAGAAAGATGATATGGCTAAAATATGAGCGAATACAGTATAACGGCTGATAGAGAGAAATGGAAGCCGACCACAAATAACATGGGATAAGGGCAGGAGGATGATGATGATGATGCTTATATATACTTAATACATTAAGCTGAAGAGTTTGTCTGTTTGCTTGATCGCACTAATCTCAGGTACTAGTTCGATTTGAAAAATCTTTCAAGGAGAATGAAAAATATATCATAACAATGTTGCTGATGGAAGTTAGCGTTGGCCCAAAATATTTAACTATTCCACGCAGACGAAGTCGCAGACAGATACCTACTTAATATTTAATAACAACATTTACTTATAGATTATTGTTCAAGCAACTGAATAAGTGGACTAATCTTAGCTCATTGACAGAGATCAACACTGGGGCATTGATATGTATTTATTTCCATACATTGTAACCAAAATGGTCAAATGAGCTTCTTCTAAGGCTATGTAAGTCTGCGGAATGCATCCTCCAACGTTGTTTTCAAAAGCTTAAAATGAAATTCATGAAGAACTAAGAAGAGATTTTCACAGGGTGCTGTAACGCTATACTTGGGGTACAGTACCTATTGCTTGTGAGTGTAATCTATACATCTATACATCTTAAATACATCTCAATACAGATAAATAAAATATAAGTGTCTGTTTGTTATTCCAAATTAACAGCTTTTCACTAATTGTATATGAAAGTATATACGGTACTGACATAAAAAAAACAATTCTTAAAAATGTTGTCCATCTGTCTGTTTGCACACCGATTTTCACGGAGCTTTCGCTGACAGAGAGCTAATGTTACAAAGAGTAACGTAGGCTACTTTGTTTTTAAAAAACACTTAGGATTCCGAACCAAATTAAATCTACGCTGTTGAAATCGCAGGGCACATCTGGTACCATCCTAAAATGACAAACAAGCAGTATGACGTGTATAACTATGTCACTGTCACAGCCGTATCTTGCCAATATGAGGTCATGGTCGGGACCCAGATTAAGCTTGATAACATACTTGTAATCGGTCCTAAATTACAGTTGTATGATTAAAAAAATATTTTTTATACGTTGGCACTCTTTTTGTGAAGTGATATGGGAGAAGAGGAAGGTTAAATATGATTCTCTACTGCTCTTATTTAATTCCAATGCGGGCACGGGAGAGTGGGATAAATAATACGACATACAAGCGAAGAATACAAGCCGTGGTGGCCTTGGGGTTAAATAAGAGAAGTTCGAGTCCCAGCGGGGAAGTTTTTTTAAACAACTTATGTGCAGTTATTTCACACCACGTGCTTTACGGTGAAGGAAAACATCGTAAGGAAACCTGCATATGTCTGAGAAGTAACACAAAGACGATGGACTCAACCTCTGTCACGTTGGCACTTGATCATATTCGGCGAAATGTGGGTGTTGTTACAACACCTCTGCTTACACCTTCGGAGACCCTTCTGGGATGGCGTGATGATATATATATGTTTAGGTGCAGTGTTGATTTAATACTAACTCTTACCAACTGTAACATGCAAGCCTCGGGAGGAGATGCGTCAGATCATGGTGACGAGCTTGAGTTGCTTATCTGCCAATATGAAAATGAAAAATATTTATTCAGTTTAGGCCCTGGTAAGGCACTTATGAATGTCGAGAATTTACCACCGGTTCGGAAACTAGCCTTTTGAGAAGAACCGGCAAGAAACTAGTAAATATCTGGTACAACACACCACCTAACCCCCTTTTTAATGTTAGATATAAGTAAACTTGGTACTATAAGGTCCATGAGGTCCCATGGATAAAAAAAAAATTTTTTAGCTCACTAATCAAAATTTTATACCATTATTTTGTGTATGCTTTTTGAAAATCTGTGAATAAATAAACAATTTTTTGTTATGTATCTTATGTATTTGTGATTATAAAAAAATCATTAATTGTCAGATTGTTTAAAATATGATTTTCCCTTCCAGGACATCAGTCAGTCATAACAGAAGTGACAATGACGGAGCGAGGTGTTTGCAACCAGCAGGGTGTGTCGCCCTTCTTGAGACAGGTTGGGCGATATATAATCAATTAGAATTGACCTATCTACAATAACCACCAGTTTGTAACAATGAGTTTTTTCTATAAACAATGAGGTCACCACGATCTTTACGGCGAAGGAGATTGTAAGAAAACCTGCTATTATCGTAGAACATATCGGGTTCTTACCCGATTATATGTATTCATAATCATATTTATTGATTGCTATGTTATATATGACCGATAATCGTAACAAACAATTATGGAACATCGGGTCCTTACTGTCATTAATAATGACCTGCTGTTTGAGGAGATATCAAAGACATATGAATAGTGCCTAAGATGCATAAAGATAATCCTCTTCGGTGCAAAGAAGCTGTTTCCTACTTCAAGTACAGGTTTTGAAACGTTCAAACGTCGTTGCTTGACGTTGCTTTATAGCGAGTCTCAAAACGTGTTGTGATACTTTTACGGAGGCGTGTTGTGGTTGAATGCCAAGGATGGCGGATCAACACAGTTTGAGCCACGCTAATACTCAAGGTCAGACGAAGACGGTTTTTCATTTACAAACATATCTATACCTTGTGGTACTGAGCGGCCGGTCCTTCTGCAATAATTACATTCTGCATCTGTAATTTTCACCGAAAATTGGAGCCGTGGTGGCCGTGGGGTTTGAGCAGTCCCCTGCTACGCAAGCGACGCAAGTTCGAATCCCATCGGGGCCTGTATCAATGAGTTTTTCTCTAAGACTCACCACGCGCTTTGCGGTGAAGTCTGAGAGGTAATTCAAAAGACGTATGTATAGTGACTGAGACGGCGATGGACTCACAATCTGTCACGTTGGCACTTAATCATCTTCGGTGAAAAGTGGGTCTTGTTATTGCAACACCTCTGTACTATCCTTTCGCGGAATACAGGCGTGAACATATGTATATATCTTTCATCGACTGTTTCAGCTGCTGGCGGTGAGTGGTGTGGTGATGTACATGATAGGCACTGGTGCCAACATTGCGTACCCAGGCGTACTGCTGCAGCAGCTTCGGCAGAAGGGCTCCGCTGTCCAGCTTACTCCTGAACATGAGTCTTGGATTGGTAAGTCAGTCTTAGAGGAAACTTAAAAGTAATTGCAATTAATTCTTATTTTAAATAATCCATAGTCAATCTAGAATCAATTATAAGTATTTTTATCGTAACAGTAAGGTGACCTTATTCATTAGGAATAGTATCTATCATAAGCAAACCTTTAAAAAGGCCGTGGTAGCTGTGGGGTTGAGTGGACGCCTGTTATCCATACTTCTAAAAAAACTAGTGCAGTGATTTCACACCACGAGCTTTACGGTGAAGGAAAAATCGCGTGGAAACCTGCATACGTCTGATAATCAATTCAATGTCATGTAAGTACAGTGTCTGAAGCAGCGATGGACTCAGCATCTATCACGTTGGCTCTGAACCTTCTTCGGTGAAATGTGTGTGTTGCTGTCACAACACCTGTGCTTACCCCTTCGAATACCTTCCAGGATAGCAAGAGCATATATTATTTAAAAAAAAATGCTAGTCCGGACCCATACAAAAGAGGCGCATAGCGAATTATTACTCGTAGTGATATTTCCGAGTTGGAAATCTGTCAAAATAGAGTTGGAAATCTGTCAATATAGTTAGATGCTGTCAGTTAGATGATGGCAGTAAATTGCAAAAAGATTTGAGTAGAATTACATAAAATTGGTCTCTCATAATGAATGGGAAGGAAATTACTTGCGCAATTCGCGTGTTGCGTCATGTCATTACCAATACAAGGAGTTTTTATATTGTGATGTAAAGTATATGCGGGCTCCTTTAAAATTCCACCATAAGTGATGTTCTATTTTAGTTATGGTTAGGGTATAGGGATGAGCAAGGATACGGGGGTGGTGTATTGTTCCTAATCGATTTCGATTAGGAATTTCTCATTTGAATACGGTTTTCGTTTTGAAAATTTCCACGTAGGTAATACGTTGGTATTGAGAATAGTCTCAAGCTTTAGATTGCATAACATCATGAAATGAAACATTAATATTTAAAGACTGAAGTTCAAAAGCGCTGTTCCAAAGGCATTTAATAAATATTCCTTTATTTTTAGTTCATACACACAAGGGTTATGTTTTAAATCTTCGGATACTCAGAGATGAATGGGCATCCCGCAGGGAGCAACCTTAGGCCCCATTTTGTTTTTATTTCATTGTTAATTCAAGAATACTTGTTACATTATTTGATTCGCTGTTGAAATATATCTATTGTTAGCAGCCAATGCCAAAATGAATTATGGCGATGTATGTAAGCGATGGCCTTGATTAGGCATTGAAATGGTTCGTTCACTGCGCTAAACAATGCTTAAAATTCACATACACATCACACGAGACAGACAGAAAAATAAATTATTTAAATATGAAACACGTTTTTGCTTGGTAATTGACTAAGCATTAGCTTTAATAGGGTCCGCCAAGTCATACATACAATTTCACAGTATCCATTCTATACTTCCTGTGACTTGTCGGTGTAAAACTTGATGAATTGATGAATGATTGAAAGAAAACGCTTCAATTTGAACTCGGTGCAACGCAACGCCAGGGGCCCAACCTGAAATGAGCTCTTATTGCATTGTTATTACAGTTGTGTGACTGTGACAGATGTATACATGTCTTCTACATCTGTCTCATAATAAGAGTAAAACTATCATGGCAATAAGAGGTCATGGTAAGGCCCCAGGGCTATTATTTTTATTCATACTTTGATTAAGAGCCGTGGTGGCCGTGAGGTTTGAGCAGTCGCCTGCTACGCAAGCGACGCAAGTTCGAATCCTAGCGGGGCCTGTATCAATGAGTTTTTCTAAAAAAACTTATGTACAGTGAATACACTCCACGTGCTTTACGGTGAAGGAAAATATCGCGAGGAAACCTACATATTTCTGAGAAGTAATTCAATGACATATGTAAAGTGCCTGAGACGGCGATGGACTCACCATCTGTCACGTTGGCACTTAATCATCATCGGTGAAAAGTGGGTGTTGTGATTACAACACCTCTGCCTACCCCTTCGGGGAATACAAGCGTGAGCATATGTAATGTATGTAATACTTTGATTGTAGTCTCTCTAAAGATAGTAAGTTTGGCTATAAGGATGTGTCGTATACTACTTAGTTTAATTAACGATGTAAATGATTACCGTCATTAGTGGTCATGTGTATCACATCACGTGCTACCAGTCACTAAGGTTCACTAGGGGTGATGCGTGTGATACAATGTGAATTCATTACACGTAATAATAGATTAACGTCATTTTCTATCATCATATCATTGTAAAATTACAGAAAATTGTTGTGATTTTCAATTCACGTACAAGAACGCTCCTTTGGATTGGAATTCTCCTAATAATAGAACTATCTAGTGCTATTAGAAGTAGTATTTTAATACTTATGAAAACTTTATAAGATTTTAATAACTATGATCGTCTTAGCACCATTATTAAGAACACCTTAGCGTTGACGTTTAAGTATACAATACCAAAATGAAGCGTTTAACTTAAAAGTTCTTATCACGCTCTACTTAAACCGATGATGATTGGCCTCCAAAACTGATTCTCCATGCGTCACCTTAAATCGTTCACCAAATTTTCGGTTAATTGTTATAACACTGCTCATAGCTACAGACCCTCAAATTATTTAAGTTTACAACTTAATTCCAGCGTCTATCCTCGGCCTGGCCCTGATCTCAGGCATCGTGGTGGCCCCCTTCAGCCTCCAGAAGCTGGGTCGGCGGCTCACTAACCAGCTGAGCACGCTGCCAGCGCTGGGTGGGTGGGCGCTCATGGTCTCCGCGAAAGGACCTGCTGCGCTGCTCATGAGCAGATCTTTGCAGGTAACTTATAGAATCTATACAGTAGAGATAAATACAATTTGTGTTTGTTTGTCAATCCATCATAAAGTATATAGTATTAATAAAAAAAAAACACTTCTTAATTTTTTTTCATTGTCAGTCTATCTGGCTGCTTGTTCCGACTAACCTCTAAAAAGTTCCGCATCTAACGGGACTAACACTGGTAGATTCCTGATATCATGTTTGGTTTATGTTAGTAAGTAGTAGTAACATCAGGAATTTACTAGATTAAATTACAAAAAAAGTGTATCGCTAAAAATAATTCTACGCGGGCGAAACCGCTGGTCAAAGCTACTTTCACTCATCCATTGAACCTTCGCAATGTAGCTTTATACGTATCAAACGTAATTAGGTTTTTCTTTCATTAAGTAAGTTTATTAATTAATTTACATTAGGTAGCGAAAAAAACAGTTATCCACACTATTTTCGTTGAACGCTCAAAACCCGTGACGGGACCTGGGCCGTCTAAAAGGCTTGTAATATTTGCTACCATTTTTAACGAAATGATTACAATAATAAAATAGCCAAATGGGATGTTAATTTGATCACATCTCATTCTTAACAACTGGTTTGGCAAGAACTTTAATACCTACAAGATTAAGATTCATTCGGGTTTGTGTCAATATTGCGTAATAAATAAAGAAGATAATGACCCGAACTACATTTGTGATAATATATTATGTTATAAAATTATATTTCGTAGTTACCCAATCCCATAGATAAAAAACCACTCCCTTATGGGCACGAATGACGAAGCTTGGCTGCAAATGCAATTCTTGGGGCTCATCAACCCTTTTTAACCGTCTTCAATAAAAGTAGGAGGTTATCAATTCGACTGTATGCTTTTTTAAATATGTTTTCTACTATACGCAATTTATTATCACATGACATGTCAGCCTTTATCATATTCACGTGACCATCCGCTTAGGTTTAAACCATTTTAATCCAAATCGTTTTGAAATTCATATTCGTATTGTGTATCTCTTTCGCATAACCTTCAATCCCATCATTATATTCCTTCTCTTTAATTGGAAGCAATAGCTACTTATGATTTTTGATGGTCGGATGGTCTTCATCCACCCACTCTACTGTCTCATTTATTATAATGTATTCTTTTGGCCAGAGAATATAATATATAATCGGCCGGTACGCAATCGCTTTACACACACGAATGCCATATGAACACACAGTATCTAGTCTACTCTTACCTTGACATAAAAATATATTCAGTTAAATTCACAAAAGAGCTCATATCCCAACAACGCCTCCTACACGATTAATCAAGATCAACCGAATTCCACTGAAGGTTTAGCATACAGAATTGAATTTAATTTTAAGAGCCGTGGTGGCCTTGAGGTTTGAGCAGTCGCCTGCTACGCAAGCGACGCAAGTTCGAATCCCAGCGGGGAATGTACCAATTAGTTTTTTCTAAAAAACTGTACAGTGATTTCACACCACGTGATTTACGGTGAAGGAAAACATCGTGAGGAAACCTGCATATTTCTGAGAAGTAATTCAATGAAGTATGTACAGTGTCTGAGACGGTGATGGACTCACCATCTGTCACGTTGGCACTTAATCACCTTCGATGAAATATGGGTGTTGTGATTACAACACCTCTGCCTACCCCTTCGGGGAATACAGGCGTGAGCGTATGTATGTATGTAGTTGAATTTAAAAAACGTTTTCTTGTACCCATGATGCATACACCCCATCAAATTACAAGGCGTGGTTAAGGCTCTGCGTGTCAGTAAATCAGGACAGTGTTGTAGATTTTCCAAGTATCAATCATAAAGGTCTCCATTTCAGGGTTTCGCGATGGGTCTCCAGGCAGCAGCAGCGCCAGTTTCCATCGCGGAGTACTCCTCCCCGAAGCACCGCGGAGCGTTCTTGGCTACCATCGCCTTCTCCTTCGCCACTGGCATGCTGATCGCCCACATCTTCGGCACCCTCATGTACTGGCGACCAGCAGCCTTGGCCTGCGGGAGCTGCTATGCTCTCTCCCTCATCCTCATCTCCTTGAGCCCTGAAACCCCTCCCTACCTAGCCTCCAAAGGCTTGAACAACGAATGCCGAAGGTCCTTCCGCTGGTTCCGAGGCCACAACCCAGACTCCGAGAAGGAACTAGAAATTCTACTCAACAGCCAGAAAGTAGATACTACAGCTGTTAAAGTGTCACGGTGGCAGATGTATAAAGACATTGTTAGGAAACCAGAGTTTTATAAGCCGACAATGATCATGATGTTCATGTTCGTCCTCTTCCAAGTGTCAGGGATGACTGTTGTGCCATCATACACTGTGCCCATGATGAATGAGGTGACCGACTCTACTATAGACCCTAATATCAGCATGTTGATGGTAGACGTAGTTAGGTTCATCACCGCTGTCTTAGCATGCATTGTCGTGAACAAATTCAATAGAAGAACAGTCTTATTCGCCGGTATTATCATCAGCGTCACTTCTCTATTATCTGCCGCCACTCTCCTCTATCTCCGCGACTACGGCTACATTCCAGATCGATACAAATGGATCCCAGTAATACCAACCCTCACATACATCTTCGGCAAAACACTTGGAATCCTGCCCATCCCCTGGGCAATTGCTGGAGAGATCTTCCCACTTGCATACAGGAGTTTGGGGAGTGGAATATCTGGGATGTTTCTATCAATAATGTTCTTTGTTATCGTCAAAACTGCTCCATACTCCTTCCAGGAAATTGGAGTTAACGGTACCTTCTGCGTTTATGGCATCAGCATCGCTATTTGTGGAGTGTTCCTGTATTTCCTGTTGCCTGAGACCAAAGGGAAAACACTGTATGAGATTGAGTGTCACTTCAGAGGCATTCCGTTTAACATGAGTGGAGGAGAGATGGGTGAGAGTGACAAGATGTTGGAACTGGAGAATGTGGAAGGAGGATGACGAACGACAGGGAACAATGGGAAATCTTCCTCGGCTCTTATAGCTCCCTGCGGCCCTGGACTCAGGTGAGACTCCATCCGACAAACGATAGACAGAGATTACACTAAAGTATTATTACATATTTATTCATAGTTACTTAATCAATAAAAACCAGAAAATTTTAACAGTTTTATTTGAGATTTACATACGCCACTAGTCCATCTATTTAATAACTAACATCACACATATGTCCTGTAATGATGAATCTTCAGAGTTTGTTAGCGCGAGGAACTTTCAAATGAGTCGCTCAATTCCAGATAGATCTACATACAGCATTTCAGTAGAGTATATGGGAACTACATCTACGCATTTCAGCGAGATGAGCACCGCCCAGGGGCTCTGAGCTCTTATAATCCTCAGCGGTGTAACCTCTGAAGCTATCCTCGATCTCTTGGAGAGTCCTGTCTTTGGTTTCTGGTAACATAAACCAAACTATGATCATACAAAACGTCACTATACTAGCATACAGGTAGTATGTCATCGACAAACCAATTGCGCTGGTCAAGACCGGGAAGCATTTCACAGCGACGAAGAAATTTAATGATAGAGCCAATATGCTCACCCCGCTACCCAACCCTCGGTATTCCATCGGGAAAATCTCTCCCGAAACTGCGAAAGGTATCGATGAAATACCTACAGTTAGGGAAAACATATAAAGGCCGATAAGGCCTATAGGAATCCATTGGCTGTCGAAAGGTAGCATGTTGTTCTGTTTGCCATAAACGTAAAGTCCCTTCCCAATGTAGGAGAATATGCAGATGACACCACTGCTGAACAACAACGTCCTTCTCTTCAAGGTTTTCATGAGGAAGACAGCTATAATATTGCAAACAAGCCTCTCTATATCTAGAACAACCATGAGAAACTTAGCATTCGCTTCAGGTCCAACCACTTGTCCTATAATATCTGTTGCATATGAACTTATCACATTGATACCAGCGAACTGGAACATAATGTAAAGGAAGACCATTATAGTGATAGGCTTGTAAAACTCAGGCTTTCTACAGCTCTCACTGAAGTACCTGCAGAATCTCTTAATCTTGACACTAATAGGTAATTTCATTCCAGCGACGCTTGACTTCCGAGCCATCTTCTGTGCTAGAATCATCCTTTCCAATTCGCGTTCTTGGCCCTCACTTGTACCTCTAAGCCAGGTGAACACTTCCCTGCCTTCGTCAAACCGTCCTTTGGATATCAACCACGATGGAGACTCCGGGGCGTATATAATGAGGAGAAGGCTGGTAAAGGTTATAAAAGAGCAAATCAAAGCGCTTTGTTCCCAGCTGAAGAAGGACCCCAAAGAATGGCAGAATAGGACTCCAATTGTTAAGGATAAAGAGACACTAGTCAGGTAAGCTCCTCGATTTTTCGGGTCAGTCATTTCACCAATGATGATGGAGCCGAGTGGGCCGAGCATGCCCATGGAGACACCTTGGAGGAACCTGGCGGTGATGAGTCCACCGACGCTGTCCACCAGCAGCAGCAGGAACCAGCCGACCATGACTGGCAGGATTGTAAGGAGGTGGGACTTCTTGCGACCAACCAGGTCCATGAGGGGCGTGATGATGAAGTTCCCCACTATGAGCGCAAAGCCGACTATAGATGCTGGAATTCAAAAGAAATATGTTAGCTTAATGATGGCATGTAAGATCCTAAGGTCAGTAAAATTTGCTGAACCTATTTAAACAACAAAACTGATGCTAATGAAAATAAAGATAAATATACTAAATATACTCTTTGTGAAAGATGATTGTGCAAACGAAAATAGAGTTTGCTATCCTTCAAGATTTTATTGCTTACCGTGTTTTGTCACACAATAAGGTGAAGGAAAACATCGTAAGGAAATCCGCACGTACTAGCATTTAGATAAGAACAGTAACTATCGCTTCAACTGGCTTACTGTCACAAGCAATAAAGATCTATAGGCTTTCTTTAGACACTACTAGTTGTGCCCCACGGTCTCACCCGCGTAAATTTAGTTTTATATAATATATCGGTTTAAAATTGACAAAGTTTCATCAAGAGCCGTGGTGGCCTCGGGGTTAGAGCAGTCGCCTGCTACGCAAGCGACGCAAGTTCGAATTCCAGCGGGGCGTGTACCAATGAGGTTTTCTAAAAAAAGACTTACGTACAGTGATTTCACACCACGTGCTTTACGGTGAAGGAAAACATCGTGAGGAAACCTGCATATGTCTGAAAAGTAATTCAAAAGACGTATGTATAGTGCCTGAGACGGCGATAAACTCACCATCTGTCACGTTGGCACTTAATCAAATTCGGTGAAAAGTGGGTGTTGTGATTACAACACCTCTGCCTACCCCTTCGGGGCATACAGGCGTGAGCATATGTAAAGTTTCATACAAACGTTCATCCCCTATTTTATCCCCTTGGGGGTAGAATTGATCAAAATCCTTTCTTAGCGGATGCCTACGACATAACATGTACCTGCATGCCAAATGTCAGCCCGATCCGTCCAGTGGTTTGGGTTGTGCGTTGATAGATCACTATGTCAGTCAGTCAGTCAGTCACATCATATTTCCCACCGTTTAAAGCTTTCCTGAACTTCAACATATTTATCAATACCAAAATCACACGAATCGGTCCAGCCATTCTCAAGTTTTAGCGAGACTAACGAAGAGCAATTCATTTTTATATATATAGATACATGGGCAAACAACGTCCGCCTGATGGTATGCTACTGCAGCCAATGAACGTGACTAGCACCAGAGTCTCTCACGCACTGCCTATCTTAAACTTATGGAAAATCGTAGTAACCCTTAACCACAGCCACCATGAAGTACTAGCGACCTTGCTCGTCGTATGAACATAATGCAGGACCGTAAGGTAGGATTATTTGAACGAGAGATCCCGGTATGCCCTACCCTCCTAAGGATTAGATAATAGAGGAAATGGCCAAGTCCTCACCTATCCATGACTCCTGTCCGGTGGTGGCGTGGATGTGTGACTCTGGTCTCCGTAGACTTGGAATCAGGATGGCGGAGAAGCCGATAACGCACCCGTGGCCCACGATGTTGATGGCCACACTCGCTGTCACGAAGCACTGGAATCGGCAGAATACATTTCTTAACTACATATACAAGGTTAATGCAGGCCGTCTGATAACAAAGTGGGAACTGTGCCCGAGTACTGCAAGACCTCAGCCTTACGATCAACCTTAAACTCCCACATCGTTGGCCACATAGGTCAATGAGATTGGGTAGTCGGTGGCTCAATTTGGGGGTCGCCACGTTCTGAAAATGTCGTCGCTTGAATTTGTGTTTTACCGTTCAAATGTGTAAACTTTTACTGAGGCAGATTGTGGTTGAATGCGAATCAACTCATTTTGAGCCACGGTAGAACACAAGGCCAAGGGCAGTACTGCTAGGTTCCCCTGCGTTCTGTGAAGCACTTTTAAAAGAAAAATCTCGTAACTAATAAGTAGCTAAGTTCAACTTGTTTTTAATTTTTAATTTCGAAATATTTGGGGTTGAACGTTTGCTAAGTGCATCACTGACAATTTAGTGAATAAAAATAATCGAGTTGCTGTTCAAAAGACTAAAAAGGTCCTATTTAAATAGATACGGCGCCGATTCACATCTATCCTATGGAGGGATTTTCTATTCTATAGGTAGACTTTTTACCCGACTACAGCGATGCAAAAAGTTAGGTTAAGATTTTGACCGATATGTACTACGCATGCAGTTTGGAAAGTAAAAAATTTAAATGATCTTCAGATTGGGCCCAGATAACTTATGAACGTGGAATCACGTTATTAGTGATCTTATCTGTATGTTATTATGTATATATGTATATTATATCTGTGTTATTAATAATGCAATGCAAATATAATTCGGTTAAGGTCTTGTATGTAAGATCAGTATCGCATGTAAGTAGGACACAATTAGAAATCCATCCTTAATGATCAGATATTATCGCAAGTGGGTCAGGACCACCAGGGCACCCAATATTCGTACCGGTATAGTTACATGTTATAATATTGATAAAAATCACAATACACGTTTATTTTATTGTTGTGTACGCGTAATGTCCGGATTTCGATAACATATCCGTTACTAAGTAGCTCCATACAGTTCATAATTTGCAATTAGTGTGCGATTGATAATGTTATCAACACATGGGCATAGGAACAATCTATTCAATTTTGTATTTAACTCTTTTATCAACCTATTATTAGCCGGCTTTAAAAAAAGGAGGTTTCTCAATTCGACCTCGTACTCGTATCTAATTTTTATTTTTTTATGTGTCGTGGATGACATCGTCGTTTTCGAACCATTAAGAAAACCAGGATCTGATGATGGGATCCCAGGGAAATCGGGTGGACCAGTGCCACTACTATTTTCGAAGGTATTTTTTTTTATAAATTCTTTGAAAGCACTACTAGGTATTTGAAGGTCTGGAGTCGATCTGATGATGGAGGCAACAGTCGGGAGCACTCCTCAACGAATTACAGCAGGTACCTATTATTGATGAGAACTTTAAGGCGGTTTACTTTTATATTATAGCGATTATAAATAATAAACAATATCATATTACTGTTTATACATCATTGAATATTATGTCGTTTCGTGAAGATTACATATAGTAAAATGTATTTTTATGGAAGGCAAAAAAATCCGGTGAACGTCAGTCTCGAACCAGGGGTAAGGTGGAAGCCTCAACTTTGAGCTACCATAACTTGACAGATGTCGGCGAAATTTGTTGCGTATTGTAATGATATTTTATGAGTTTTCAGTGCCTGAAAACATTGTCAGAACGATGTTTTCCATAAATGAAACCTAACTAGTTCTATTTTTTGCCCCCTACATGCAAAATTTCATGAAAATCGTTGGTGCCTTTTCCGAGATTCAGATTCTATATACAAGAATTGCTCGTTTAATGATATAATAGCCAGCCACACTATCTTTCCTCACAAAATAAATCAAGTTTATATAGACAACAATACGTATTCGTTTTTATTCATGACATATATCGCACCCTCAGAATATATGCTCATGCCTGTATTCCCCGAAGGGGTGGCCGAGGTGTCGTTATCACAACACCCACTTTTCACCGAATTTGATTAAGTGCCAACGTGACAGATGGTGAGTCTATCGCCGTCTCAGGCCCTATACATAAGTCTTTGAATTACTTCTCAGAAATATGCAGGTTTCCTCACGATGTTTTCCTTCACCGTAAAGCACGTGGTGTGAAATCACTGTACATAAGTTTTTTTTGAAAATCGCATTGGTACAGGCCCCGCTGGGATTCGAACTTGCATCGCTTGCGTAGCAGGCGACTGCTCTAACCCCGAGGCCACCACGGCTCACCTCAAAAAGATTATATTTATACATATACTACACGTACAACAAAGCACTACATAAACTATACTTTAATATAAAATACATTGTATTCAGAACTGGTCAAATATGTTATGTTATGCTATGTTATAAATTCAAACTTGCTGATTGCGATATCCAAAAAAATGTTTTTGATTTGAGCCTCTATCGTTCCAAGGGTGCGTTTAAATTCTAAATCCTTAAAGGCAAGGCGGCCCCTATACTGCAAAGACAAGGGAAGGAAAAATTCATCGCATGAGGTAGGATCACGAGCAGTTGGAAGAGCAACTGCATGGTTTGCTGAGGTCGTGGGTTCGAATCCTGTTTCGTGTTCGCATTTTTCTTTACCCTTTTTAAGAATTTAACAATACGTCATGTAACTTTTGTTTCTAATAGTATATATCCTACGATGTATTTATCAAACTGATAGTAATTATTTAATTAAACCATTCCAGATATCAGAATACTTATGTCAATTAAAATGATAAGTATTTACTAATCTTCAAGTAAAGTTACAATACAGACCTTGGTGCAAGGTGAAAAACATATTTTTTTTATTTATTGAGTACAGTTTCATAAACCAGCAGTCATCGGAGATCTCATATCACCGTCTCTGGCACTATCTATACTGAAATTATAAAGTGGAAAGATTTGTATGTTTGTAACGAATTTGTTCAAGAAGTACTAGACCGATTTCAAAAATTCTTTCACTATTAGAATGCTAAATTATCACTGATTAATATAGGCTATATTTTATCCCCGTACTCCCACGGGAACGGGAACTGCGCGGGTGAAACCGTATGACGTCCGCTAGTAGTGTATACATAAATTTGAATTTCTCAGACATAGTGTGAGTTTCCTCAGAGTATAGTTATATATATATATATATAAATACTGTAACCAAAAACATTGTATAATATATATTTTTTTTAAAGAGTAATTGTTGAGTTTCTTGCCGGGTTCTTCTCAACAAAAGCTACCTTCCGAACCCGGTGGTAACATTTATAATCATGTATAATGTATTTTGTGTCCTTCTGACGATTTGAAAGTACTTTGTAAGAAGTCTAATCAAATAAAGATATTTTGAGTTTGAGTATTTAGAAAACAAATTTTGATACAGATGATACGAATGATGACGAAATTGGGAAGTGTTATTACTTAAATACCACTCCCATCTTCAAGGAATTCAGGCATGAATATATGTATGTATTATTCTATCCTTATTTAAACCTACTAGAATCTACCTATATCTATACAGATAAATAAAATTAAATTGGAACTTTAATTACGTACACATTTTGACTAAATGCATATGAAAGTATACACGGTACTGACATAGAAATTTCTCTGTCCGTCCGTCTGTTTGTTCCGGCTAATCTCCGAAACGGCTGACCGATTTTCAACGGGACTTTCACTGGATACCTAACGTTACAAGGAGTAGCTTAGGCAACTATGTATATAAAAAAAAAAAACATTCGGATCTACGCGGGCGCCGGGACGGGGGTCTTGGCGCCGACGCTTGGCCCTCGCGGATGAAGGGCGCGTTCGTGTTCTGACGCGCCCTCTCATAGCGTAAAAGCCGGGTTCAGCCTGGTAACGTAAGGAGGGGTCTGACAGGCCAGTCGCTGGGGAGGTCACGGCGAAGCATGTGAAGACGTATCACGTGCACCCCCCCACTTAGCGACTTGGAGGAACACCGTGGAGTTTAGTCGGTGTGAGTCCGACAAAACCCTTCCGCTGCCCCCGTGGCGGTTGGTGTATCCATAACGGATTCTCCACGTTAAAAAAATTAAAATAAAAAAGGATCTACGCGGGCGGAACCGCTGGGCACGGCTAGACATAAGTAACAATAGCCAGGTGCATGTTTTACAATAATGCTCATAATTTCAAAAAACAGACACTTTGATAAACGTACACATTATCAACACAACTGCGACACAATATATCCTTGTTTTAACAACTTAATGGCTACAATACCTATCTATTGTGTGATTGCAAGCCATTTATCATAAAGGGTTATCCATAAATTCCGTCACACGAATTTCATATATTTTTGCCTCTCCCCCCGTTCTTGTCTCCGCTGGTCACATTTTTGAGACTCCCCGCTCCCTTGTGTGACGTCACTTATTTTTTAAATTTACCTTTAGATATTATTGAATAAAAACAGCGGTGATTCGTGTTTTAACACATAGATTATAATAGGTGGTGATTTCACACCACGTGCTTTACGGTGAAGGAAAACATCGTGAGGAAACCTGCATATTTCTGAGAAGTAATTCAAAGACTTATGTATAGTGCTTGAGACGGCGATGGACTCATCCTCTGTCACGTTGGCACTTAATCAAATTCGGTGAAAAGTGGGTGTTGTGATAACAACTCCTCTGCCTACCCCTTCGGGGAATACAGGCGTGAGCATATGTATGTATGTAGATTATAATAGATTTTGAAATGTGATGTCACGAAATTTAGGATCCCTCCCACCCCGCTGTCACACTTGTGACGTAATTTATGGATAGCCCCTAAGCGATACAAGAGTGTAATGTTCAAGTACGTGAGACACATTTCATACAAATCTATAAAGATATCATGCAGTAACTGAACAGATATTATAACGTACATACATATTATTATACATATATCTAGCTGTGCCCCGCGATTTCACTCACCTATACTTAATATTAAGGGTGGATTCTTCACGGAACCCTATGTTTATAAAGTATCCTAAGTTACTCCTTGTTACATCAACTACCTGTCAGTGAAAGTCCCGTAGAATCGGTACAGGCGTTTCAGAGTTTACCCGGAACAAATAGACAGACAGACAGAAAAAATGTAAAAAAAATTTTATTAATGTAGGTACCTTATATACTTTCATATGCATTCAGTAAAAAGCTGTTAATTTGAAATTACAAACAGACACTTAATTTATATTTATCTGTACGTATAATTCGGAATATAGTATCCTATGTCTTTCTCCTGGTTCTAAGCTACCTCCCCACCAATTTTCAGCCAAATCTGTTCAGCCCTTCTTGAGTTATAAATAGTGTAACTAACACGTGTTTCTTTTATATATATAGAAGATCTTCTACGTGACACGCCTGTGTTCCCTGAAGGGGTAGGCAGAGATGATAAAGTACCAAAGTAACAGATGGTGGGTCCATCGCCGTCGTAACTTACTTCTCAATCATATGCAGGTTTCCTTCACAGTAAAGCTCGACGATAACAGAAAAGGATATGAATATTCATAATCGCAGATTATTAATAAGTAGCTTAGTTATTCCCACTATTTTCTTCGAGCGCTTAAAACTCGTGATAGCGCGGCACATGTTCGCACTCTTAACTTTGATAGCCTGTTTAGACGCTCTATTGGAATATAAGAACACTGATCGTTTCGACACACAAGATAAATAGATTAAAAAAATAAATCGTTGTAATCAACAAAATGTCATGATAAATAGGAAATCGTGTTGCGTTGTTACCGTTGAAGATTATAAAAACACGTGTGTTTAATACTTTTACAAGACTGAGAACAGTAGGTAGGTAGATGAATGAGTCGTAATGGCCCTTGCAGTCTGTACCAATGAGTTACTTAAAAACTTATGTATAGTGATATCACACCACGTGCTTTACGGTGAAGGAAAACATGTCTGAGAAGTAGGTAAATCAAAGACGTATGTATAGTGCCTGGCACGGCGATAGGCTCACCGTCTATCACATACATACATACATACATATGCTCACGCCTGTGTTCCCCGAAGGGGTAGGCAGAGGTGTTGTTATCACGTTTGCACTTAATCATGTTCGATGAGAAGTGGGTGTTGTTATTATAGCTCTAGCTATAGTATAGCTCAATCCTGTATTTTTCGGTACAGTAGGTCTAAAAAGGCCACTTTGGGAGAATCATAATGTGATCCGAATATGATTCATTATCGAAATGAGAAAATGGTCACTTAGGTGCAATTCATATTATGATTCACGAATGATTACAATTCTTGTAGATGTTAGTCCCTGACTAACTTGTTATGATGCTATTTGTCACAAAAGCAATTAATATTTTGTTGTCCTATTTAATATTATATACACTTGATATAAAAGCTTTTAACGCAAATCAACCGCTGACCTAACTTCGGGAAAGGTTAAGATATGGATAAAATGCTCACACGCACCTACGAGCAAACACGTACCTACTTATGTTTTCAAAACGCAGCTGATTTTTGATTTCCTTACCCATATATATGTGGTATTGAAAGCACAATATAAAATAACCAGATATGTTAGTGAAATATATAAGCAGACAGACCCCTCAAGAATGCCATCAAAACAAAACTTAAACTCGAGTCCTTTAACTCAGTTTTTCTACCGTAAAACATTGTGACATCCACACATTCACTGCTAGAGCTAAATAAAAAGTCATTACCGTGTGCTACACAATCGGACCTTACACCAGCGCGTCAAACGCATATCGTTGTACAAATACGCTTTCGCTCTGTGCTAAAACCTCAACATAGCGTCGACGTAACATATTCCCCAGTGCTATTCGGCGCTTCTGCGCGTTTGAGTATTATTATGGCAGGTCATAAAACACTCGGTTGTTTGCGAAAAGGAAAAGGGTCGCTACGTATCCACCTACCTACCTAAGCTCAACCTGTGTAATATGTGCACTAAATTTCATGTAGGCAAATTCCGTATCTGTTCTATATAGCAAGTTGGGTAGGGGCCCTTACAATTTGGTCTTATTTAAACAATAGACGCAGAGTCGGCTTTAGCACACAGTGAAGGCACAGAAATTTGTATGGACTCACATAAGCGTCGTTAGCATATAGGAAAGTTCGGACAAACGCGCAGGCGCGTCGTTAGCAGTGAACGCGTTAATTCTTCAGTTAATTCATTCAGGGACCTAATTTATTTGTGTTATTACGTAATTAGCTATCCTAACAACATCTTATAAGATTATAGTCACACTTAACAATATTCAAAATATAGGTATACTAGGTATACCTTGACTTGGCCAGCATATGAAAACACAATACATATTAGGAATATTAAATTACTTTGTTGAGTGTGATTGCCAAGTCAATACATCTATTTAAAATAAGGATTTGAAACCTATTAAAGGTAAAGCTGAGGTACTCCCTAAGCCCAGGACACTCAGCAGGGAAGAAACTCAGATTACGTGAGTTCTTATTGCCATGATTGATTCATATCATAAGACGGGTGTATAAGAACTGTCACTGTCAGACAGAACCATGGCAATAAGACCTCGAAAACTGGGAATTCAACTCGAGAACGTCAGAGGAATCCAATGGGTTCCTCCACATATTTTTAACAATTAACAAGTTTTTTTTCTTAACAATCACTAGACATTGGCGGAATGACTCAAGCTCATTGCCATTAAATAAATAAAATAAAGAATAAGACCTAATGGTAAGCCGTCAAGTGTTTCTGATATAAAGAAAAGCGCTTACTTGTCGAAACAAAGGCAAGAATTTGCTCCGAGATTTCTTCGCAGTCACATCATCGCCCATTGTGCAGATTTTAAAGGCTCACTTTGAAATCGGCGTGTTCCTTCAATAGCAGACTAACTACTTTTATATTTAGCAAAACGTCATCTTAGTGACAAGGGCATGGCAGCGTAGCTGACTGTGTACTGACACGAAGGCGAGTCGATACTAGATAACAACAGATTAGATTAATTGTCCATTGTGTGATTATTGTGATTAACTTTATTGCTTTAAAACCATCTTTGAGAAAAGAGATTATATTAACACTGGTATCTTGGGAAGGATTGGCTTAGACGACGAGTTATGGCAGTAACCTGCAATCATTTGTGTTTTTATATTTCAAACATTAGCATTTTCAGACGTTGTCTCTTATCTACACATCTATACTACAAATACAGATTCCTACATATAAATAAAATTGAAGTGTATGTGTACGAATAACAGTACTTAAAACTAATTAGTGTCTCTTGGTATCGTGCCAAGAACGCTGGCAGCATTGCCACGTTGAATAGCAATGCTGATTCTCTGAGCGAGAAAAGCCCCAGCCCGCTTGTCACGAGAAGCTTCTACCAGACGACGTGCAACCTCTTTGAAAAGTTGATGAGCATCCGGACCCCAAGTCCCAAGTTTCAACCGCAAACGCAGAAAATATGTATCTAATATCGTCTAGTGTGTTTTTGATTCCAAATTAACAGATTATTTACGATAAATGCATATAAAAGTATATGGTAATGAATGCTGCCTGAACTCTCTCGCTAGACCGATTTTATCGCGGCTTTCACTGACATATAGGAGGAGTAACTTAAGCTACGTTTATTTAAACAAAAAACCCATAAAGTAATGTCTACGCGGATGAAACCGCTGGGCAGAGGTAGTCTGATCTATATATTAGATTTATTAAGCTCTGTGCTAGCGCAATGTTTTTTCGTCTAGGCACTGCGATTCCATTCAACGTAGGTTACGAAGGTTGCAAGTATTCATTTCTCTATTGATGTTATAATATGTAATTGATTCCTAGTCTTAATGCTGATGGTATGATGTTTTAACGTATCTATATAAATGATAAATATATACATACTTTTTGCCAACTTAACTGACCACAAAATTGTATACTTATACTATAATAACTATTATACTTTTGTATAGTGAATGCAACGTGTATGGTCGTCAGTTATAAATGTAACCGTTAGTGCAAAATACCCTACTATGGCTGCAAAAACAAAGTTATCAATCACTCACACTATCAGCTGACGTAGATCATTTTTGTGACTTTACCGAATACTGATACGCAAGTGTCTTCATTCACAATTGTTACAATTTGTACCATCAAACTTGATGAAAAGACTATAAGATCATAAAGTGTGCTAAAAATACGAATGCAGGAACCTTTTTTTTGTTTTTGACACTAAGTAGGTAATAGTGTTGAAAACCAAAAAGGTCTACTACGTATAGAAACAAAATATGTATTACTAATACTTATCAAGTAGCTAAATCAGCTACGGTAGCTACGGAGTCATCCAATGATTAGCAAATATTATATTTTGCAGTATTAAATTACGTATATTGCATTGATATTGGAGTCAATCGTCACTCGATGGACATTGGAAATAGTCTGATATAAACTATATCTTTCAACTAACCTAGTCCCGCCATCTACCGGCGGAAAAAATAAAAATGTACTTTCAAATATTCTCGATAGATGTCACTTTCCTTTCGGTTGATATTGAGTGCTAACTTGGCAAGTAGTAGCGTAGGTGTTTTAATAAGACTGTCAAGAAATAAAAGAAAATATTCACAATTCTACACTTTATTAAAGTAACAATAACGAAACTTAAAAGTATTCAGTCTTATAAGTAAAAATTAAAACTAATAACATGGCCTTTAATATGAGATCCAATGATTCAAATGATTGGAGCTGGAGACTAGATGCAGGCATTTGTATAATTATCGATTTAGTCGACTTCTTCGACGGTGGGTCCGTGCGCGGCCGAGTACGAGGGCGGCGGGCCGCCAGCGGAGGCGCCCGCACCGGCGCCGTGTATCTTGGCCATGAGCGGCGAGCAGGTGCGCTGCAGCTCCGACAGCTTGTGCTGGTACTCGTCGCGCTCGGCGAGCATGTTGTTGTCGAGCCAGCGCAGCGCGTCATCACAGGCGGCCCGCGCCGCGCCCTTGTCCTGGTCGCTCAGCTTGTCGCCGGCGTCGTCGAGCGCCTGCCGCACGCCGAACACGTACGTTTCGAGCTGGTTGCGTGCCGAGACGCGCTCCCGCTGCTTCTCGTCCTCCTCCTTGTACCGCTCCGCCTCGGAGAGCATGCGCTCGATGTCCGCCTGCGACAGCCGCCCCTTGTCATTCTTGATCACGATGTTCTTGCTGCGCCCAGTGCTGTTCTCCTTTGCCGACACGTTCAGGATGCCGTTCGCATCCAGGTCGAAGGTCACGTCGATCTTCGGCACTCCGCGAGGCGCCGGCGGGATGCCGGTTAGGTCGAACGTACCCAGCAGGTTGTTGTCCTTGGTCATTGCGCGCTCGCCCTCGTACACCTGGATCGTCACCGCCGGCTGGTTGTCCGAGTAGGTGGTGAACGTCTGTGACTGTTTGCACGGGATCTTACAGTTGCGCTCGATGATCTTGGTCATGACGCCGCCAGCGGTCTCGATGCCGAGCGACAGCGGCGCCACGTCCACCAGCAGCACGTCCTGGATCCTGGAGTCGGTATCGCCGCTCAGGATGGCGGCCTGCACGGCTGCGCCGTACGCCACCGCCTCGTCCGGGTTGATGGACAAGTTCAGCTTCTTGCCGCAGAAGAAGTTCTGCAGCAGGCTCTGCACCTTGGGGATCCTGGTGGAGCCGCCGACGAGCACCACGTCGTGGATCTGTCCCTTGTCCAGCTTGGCGTCCTTGAGCGCCTTCTCGACGGGCTCGAGCGTGCCGCGAAAGAGGTCCGCGTTGAGCTCCTCGAAACGTGCGCGCGACACACGGGTGTAGAAGTCGATGCCCTCGTAGAGCGCGTCGATCTCGATGGACGCCTCCGTGCTGGAGGAGAGCGTGCGCTTGGCGCGCTCCGCGGCGGTGCGCAGGCGGCGCAGTGCGCGTGGGTTCGAGCGCAAGTCCTTCTTGTACTTGCGATGGAATTCGTCCGCGAGGTGGTTCACCAGCCGGTTGTCGAAGTCCTCGCCGCCGAGGTGCGTGTCGCCGGCCGTCGCCTTCACCTCGAACAGAGAGCCCTCGTCGATGGTCAGGATGGACACGTCGAAGGTGCCGCCGCCGAGGTCGAAGATGAGCACGTTGCGCTCGCCCTTGAGGTTCTTGTCGAGGCCGTACGCGAGCGCGGCGGCTGTGGGCTCGTTGATGATGCGCAGCACGTTGAGGCCGGCGATGGCGCCGGCGTCCTTGGTGGCCTGCCGCTGCGAGTCGTTGAAGTACGCGGGCACCGTCACCACCGCATCGCGCACGCTGGTGCCCAGGTACGCCTCCGCCGTCTCTCGCATTTTGGTCAACACCATGCTGCTGATCTCCTCCGGGGCGAACCGCTTCATCTCGCCCTTGAACTCCACTTGGATCTTGGGCTTGCCGCAGTCGTTGACCACCTTGAAAGGCCAGTGCTTCATGTCCGCCTGGATCTTGGGGTCGTCGAACTTGCGACCGATGAGTCGCTTCGCGTCGAACACTGTGTTGCTGGGGTTGAGGGCGACCTGGTTCTTGGCCGCATCACCGATCAGCCGCTCCGAGTCTGTGAAGGCGACGTACGAGGGCGTGGTGCGGTTGCCCTGGTCGTTGGCGATGATCTCCACGTTCCCATGCTGGAACACACCCACGCACGAGTACGTTGTTCCCAAGTCAATACCGATCGCTGGCATTTTGCTTGATGTGTTCTTCCTTTATTAAATTTACTCAAACGATTCAAATATTCGCAATATTATTTTGAATCTTTACGCTTTCAATTCAGACACTTTCGATACTTTTAACGGTTTTAAAGCACTTTATAACTTCACAACGTTCGTAACTTCGCGCTTTATTTACGTTCACTTCAAGTGAGACTTATCTCGTACTGTGTTTCAAAATACACTGAATTCGCGGGCAACGGCGAGCGCTTATATATTGAACGAATACAAATCGAGAATCATCCAGATCGTTCTATGGATCGACCAATCAGAACTCGATTTTGCTCGAACATTCTGGAAGCTAATATCCACTGACCAATCAGAGAAGAGGACAGACATTTTAGTAGTAAGAAAAGGGTTGCCACTTCTTTGTGTTTGTATAATACCAAATAATGAGGAGAATTATAACTGCAATAATAAAATCTGCAGTTATTTAACCCCATGATATGTATATTATAGTTTTAACTGAATTTAAGGATAGTATTTTAGAAGTATTCTGAACAGTTTTATTTTAGTACTTACACAACTTAATACACAGACATAATCTATACTTATAATAGTATAAAAACTGAGTAGTTTGTTTATAATTCCAAGTTAAAATTAAAAAATTATTTTTTTGGTTGGTTAGTTCAGGCAGAGATGGTTTTGGAATTAATGACATCATGCTGCGACCAATAGCAGTAAAGCATCGATCAATATGTCGCATAACGTAACACCACTTATTAAAATCGATTTTATTGTTTGTGCTACGTGGGCAATACCACGAGTCCAAGCTAGTTAAACATAATAAATTAATACTTTTTAACTAAGTTGAATGATAGACGGAACCCTGAGAGTGCAAATCAATCAATTCAAACTTATGTATGGGAAGATTAGTGTTTGATTACTGGCAATACTTGGGGAGGTACATCGAATGTACGAGAAATTGACCTTGACACGATGTAACAGGGATATCCTAATATAGAAAGGGACAGCAAATGCCATTCATTCATTCATCGTTTGCTTGTAATATTCATAATGGATTTGTGTTTAGCAAAGTTCCATGATTAACATGAAAGCTTTTCCAGATATAGATGACATTTAGATATTTTTATATTATTTCATTGTCAAGTTGTTTTGGGAAATATTTATTTTCCATTGAAAAAAAGATTTTTCAAGTTGTATGACTGACAGAATAAATTTACCTGAGTATGTACTTTTGATCGGTAATCCCTATCTTTTATACCTATAGGTATTAGTGCCGTCACGAGCTATGAGCGCTCACATGTAATGCTCAGTAATCATTCAATGAATCTGCCTTTGTCTGAATGGAGCGGACTCCGACTATTTTCGCTGAGCGCTCATAAGTTCTGACGGCGCCTGTAACCATTGCCTACCAAAGACAATCAGTGAATCTATGAGCTGCATCTTTCAGAATGAGACTTGAAATCCGTCTCTCATACTGAAACATTTTTTTCATTCTAGCTGTGGTTACACACGAGTAGACTCACGGAAACCTAATTTTTTTTTTTAATTAATGGTAGCCTATGCCACTTCTTGTAACATTAACTATCATCTAGTGAAAGTCCCATTAAAATCGGTCCAGCAGTTTCAGAGACAACCTAGAACAAACGGTCAGACAGAGAAAGAGAGTTTAATAAATTTTTTTATCTATGTAAACTCAAAGGTGACTGACTGACTGACTGACATAGTGATCTATCAACGCACAGCCTAAACCACTGGACATATCGGGCTGAAATTTGGCATGCAGGTGAATGTTATGACGCAGGCATCCGCTAAGAAAGGATTTTGATTAATTCTACCCCCAAGGGGATATAGGGGATGAAAGTTTGTAAGAAACTATGCCAATTTTAAACCGATGTATTGTATAAAACTAAATCTACGCGGGTGAAGTACCTACTTTGCATTGCATTTAATGAAAAGGGAATTACAAACTGACAGTTAAATTTTATTATATGTATAGATTCTAGATGTATAGATTGTGGTATAAAATAAGGTAAGGACGAGTATCTAGGTACCATATGAACTCGATGACCATGTCATACCATTTAAGAACAAACGTAACATGTAGCTAATGTGTAGGAAGGATTTTTTGCTATGAAAGGTAGGTAGGTACCAGATGGTGATGATAATATTCAAACATTTCGATAACTTGAGCCGTGGTTTACGGTGAAGGAAAACATCGTGAGGAAACCTGCATATGTCTGAGAAGTAATTCAAAGCCCGAGTATAGTGCTTGAGACGGTTAGACTCACCCTCTGTCACTTTGGCACTTAATCATATTCGGTGAAATGTGGCTTCTGACTACCCCTTTAGGAACCCTGGGAGGGCGTGAGCATATTTTTTTATATTCAAAATCTATACTTGGCCAGTGTCTTTTCCATCAACATAGTGAGTCACAGTGTATTTGTGCTGACATTGACTCACGGGTTATCGGACTAACATCTAGTGACGTAAATAACCAAATATTTCTCGTCCCACACTGTTTACTTATATTATAAAAACCTTTCAAAATATCTTTATTCGATTAGACTTTTTACAAAGTACTTTCAAATCGTCAGAATGACACGATTACATAGGATTATACATGCTACCGCCAGATTCGGAAGGTTGCTTTTACTGAGAAGAACCTGCCAAGAAACTCAGTAATTACTGTTTAAAAAAAAAATTACAGCTTTGAGTAATACAATATAAATCATAAAGAATATACATAAGCCCATGGACACAGTTCCAGTGCACAAAAGTCGATATAAAAAAAAATTAAAAACTAAAAATAAGAACTACGAATAATTGTGTAGTTTGAGATGACCAGCCCCCACTAGCAGCACCTGTTCACAAGTATGACGAGAATGCCAGCCATCCTTGATTCCAGTTTCCAGCATATAAGCACCCAGCTGGTGGAGCTCGGCCGCGTGCCAACACTATTGCAATATCAAACACAAATAACCTAACGAATATAAAATTACCCATCTACATCATCTCCCTGGCCTTTTCCCATACATTGTTGGGGTCGGCACTTGATTCAACCCGATGCGGCTGATCACCTGATTTTTATACGAAGCGACTGCCATCTGACCTTCGCAACCCCTTTAACGAGGAAGATCTGCGATCTGGGTTAAACCTGTTGTCAGACTATTTTAGAACTCCGACTGACCTGTATCGATTGCCAAAGATGTTAAATTGGCAACCGGGACCAACGGCTTAACGTGCTCTCCGAGGCACGGAGGGAACTCGGGCGGTCACCCATCCAATTACTGGCTAGGGGTAGGGTTGCTTAAATTCGCTGATCGAATGATATGCGCAATAGCAACTGTGCCACGAGCTCCTCCACTAAATCCTACCAATCTACAACTAAACAGATCAATAAAATTAAAAAAATGCTTAAAAAAGTACTAGCGGAGTTCACGCAGTTTCACCCGCGTAGTTCCCGTTCCCGTGGGAGTACGGGGATGAAAGATAGCCTATGTTACTCGCTGATGATGTAGCTATCCATTGCTGAAAGAAATTTCGAGATCTATCCAGCACTTTTTGAGCGAATTCGGTACAAAACAAACCTACATACAGATATTTCCTCTTTATAATGTAACTTAGTATAGAATATACGATACTCATACAACATAATGTTAAGAGAATAACTTTATTTTTTTTTAAATATTCCTTAATATTAAAAAATAAATTACTCCCTTACTACCTTTGTACTGATGATTGAGTTTCTGTTAATGAAAAGTACTTATATAAGTTGAACTTTCTCAAGAATATATTAAAATTAATAAATTCCCTACGTCAAGATAATGCCAGATTAAAAAAACCGCTTTCATTTTAGACAATTCAAATATATCTTTATTTCATTAGACTTTTAACAAAGTACTTTCGAATCGTCAGAACGACATTATTATACAGGATTATACATGCTACCGCCAGGTTCGGAAGGTTGCTTTTACTGAGAAGAAACTCAGTATTACTCGAATCAAAAAACAAGATTATACAATTTGAGTAATGCAATATAAATAAATAAAAAAAAATATATAGATAAGCCCATGAACACAGTTCCTGTGCACAAAAGTACTACGTATAATTGCAGCCCACTAGCACCTGTTCACAAGTATGACAAGAATGCCAGCCATCGTCCTCCTTAACCATTATAGAGGGAATTGAGCGACCCGTTATCCTAACATCTGAGCATAATAACAACAATTAAAAATTAAGGGTAGAAAATTCTAGTAAATTCTCAAAGAATAAGCCATAGGGCGTATCAGCTGTTCGTCACTAACTATTGCTGTCTCCCTCACACTCGCAGACAATGGGTGGCTGGAGGTCGCTCGTACATTCTCGGCGCACGTTCGCTGATTTTCTGGCAGCACGACTTGACCGGGTGTGGCCAGCTGTATTATTTTTCCCTAAAAATATTTATGAATTCATATATATTATTTGACACGTAATCATGTTCAGTGAAATTTAGGTGTACACCTTTGCTTACTCTTCAGGGACCCGTTTAGGATGGCGTGAGCATATTTATTTACCTTTAATTGTTAATGTGTTAAAGAAAAAATATGGTAGCCTACCATATTTTTTCTGTTCACTTGCAAGACTTTGACATAACTGAATGCAACGAACAAAAAATGAAAGCCTAGCAAAAAGTTTAATTTAATCGTAAGATGTTCTTTTAAGTATTTATTACTGAGATTAGTTCTTAATGGAGAAAAAATCGTTCATACTTAAAATTTACAAATATGTACATAAAAAAATGTGTTTCATATTACGTTACACAGAGCGTTCAAAAATAATATCTTCCACCGAGCTCTCATATTTAATAATTACCCTTACTTATGGTAATATTCCATAACGTGTCAATACAAACTTTTCGCTCCCTATCTGGAACACTTTACTGCTATTGGTTGATTTACTTTGGCCTTCTAGACTGTTCGACGTATACTCTGCTCTGATTGGATGATATGAGCAAGTTCTAGAAAATTCTCGAATGCAATTCGTTCAATATATAAGCCCGCGCCTTTACCCGCGAAGTCAGAGTAATTTGAAACACGATACAGAGAAGGCGTAGTTCGACGCGATTTGAATCGGAGTTTATCGAAGTTACATTCAATCAGAGTTATTTCAGTAATTGCACAGACATTAAAATAAAGTGAATTTGAAGTGTTTCTGATATCTTGTGGCAATAAAGAGACAGAAATCAAGCAAAATGCCAGCAATCGGTATTGATTTGGGCACAACGTACTCGTGCGTGGGTGTGTTCCAGCATGGGAACGTGGAGATCATCGCCAACGACCAGGGCAACCGCACCACGCCCTCGTACGTCGCCTTCACAGACTCGGAGCGGCTGATCGGTGATGCGGCCAAGAACCAGGTGGCCCTCAACCCCAGCAACACAGTGTTCGACGCGAAGCGACTCATCGGTCGCAAGTTCGACGACCCCAAGACCCAGGCGGACATGAAGCACTGGCCCTTCAAGGTGGTCAACGACTGCGGCAAGCCCAAGATCCAAGTGGAGTTCAAGGGCGAGATGAAGCGGTTCGCCCCGGAGGAGATCAGCAGCATGGTGTTGACCAAAATGCGAGAGACGGCGGAGGCGTACCTGGGCACCAGCGTGCGCGATGCGGTGGTGACGGTGCCCGCGTACTTCAACGACTCGCAGCGGCAGGCCACCAAGGACGCCGGCGCCATCGCCGGCCTCAACGTGCTGCGCATCATCAACGAGCCCACAGCCGCCGCGCTCGCGTATGGCCTCGACAAGAACCTCAAGGGTGAGCGCAACGTGCTCATCTTCGACCTCGGCGGCGGCACCTTCGACGTGTCCATCCTGACCATCGACGAGGGCTCTCTGTTCGAGGTGAAGGCGACGGCCGGCGACACGCACCTCGGCGGCGAGGACTTCGACAACCGGCTGGTGAACCACCTCGCGGACGAGTTCCATCGCAAGTACAAGAAGGACTTGCGCTCGAACCCACGCGCACTGCGCCGCCTGCGCACCGCCGCGGAGCGCGCCAAGCGCACGCTCTCCTCCAGCACGGAGGCGTCCATCGAGATCGACGCGCTCTACGAGGGCATCGACTTCTACACCCGCGTGTCGCGCGCACGCTTCGAGGAGCTCAACGCGGACCTCTTCCGCGGCACGCTCGAGCCCGTCGAGAAGGCGCTCAAGGACGCCAAGCTGGACAAGGGACAGATCCACGACGTGGTGCTCGTTGGCGGCTCCACCAGGATCCCCAAGGTGCAGAGCCTGCTGCAGAACTTCTTCTGCGGCAAGAAGCTGAACTTGTCCATCAACCCGGACGAGGCGGTGGCGTACGGCGCAGCCGTGCAGGCCGCCATCCTGAGTGGCGATACCGACTCCAGGATCCAGGACGTGCTGCTGGTGGACGTGGCGCCGCTGTCGCTCGGCATCGAGACCGCTGGCGGCGTCATGACCAAGATCATCGAGCGCAACTGTAAGATCCCGTGCAAACAGTCACAGACGTTCACCACCTACTCGGACAACCAGCCGGCGGTGACGATCCAGGTGTACGAGGGCGAGCGCGCAATGACCAAGGACAACAACCTGCTGGGTACGTTCGACCTAACCGGCATCCCGCCGGCGCCGCGCGGCGTGCCGAAGATCGACGTGACCTTTGACCTGGATGCGAACGGCATCCTGAACGTGTCGGCCAAGGAGAACAGCACTGGGCGCAGCAAGAACATCGTGATCAAAAATGACAAGGGGCGGCTGTCGCAGGCGGACATCGAGCGCATGCTCGCCGAGGCGGAGCGGTACAAGGAGGAGGACGAGAAGCAGCGGGAGCGCGTCTCGGCGCGCAACCAGCTCGAGACATACGTGTTCGGCGTGCGGCAGGCGCTCGACGACGCCGGCGACAAGCTGAGCGACCAGGACAAGGGCGCGGCGCGGGCCGCCTGCGATGACGCGCTACGCTGGCTCGACAACAACATGCTCGCCGAGCGCGACGAGTACCAGCACAAGCTGACGGAGCTGCAGCGCACCTGCTCGCCGCTCATGGCCAAGATACACGGCGCCGGTGCGGGCGCCTCCGCTGGCGGCCCGCCGCCCTCACACTCGACCGCGCACGGACCCACCGTCGAAGAGGTCGACTAAACCACACAAAAGCTTTTATAAATCGATAGATCTAAGTTATTAATGTGATAATAATTTTAAGACTGAATAATTTATTTATGAAAGCAGCAGATGATCATTAAATGGATGAAAATAAAAAACTAACTAATCATATTCCTGTTTTGTTTTATTTTTTAAGGATATTTTAGTTGAAAGCTTACTATTTAACTTGACACACCTGGGGCCCAACCATGAGCTCTTATTGCATTGTTATTACAGTTATGTGATAGTGACAGATGTATACACGTCAAATACATCTGTTCCTAATAAGAGTAAAACTATCATGGCAATAAAAGCGAATGGTAAGGCCCCAGTTTTTCCTATGTGACCCAAATATTTTCGTTCAGCACCCTGACGGCACCTCCATTGACTAAGCTTAGGAAGTATGATGGAGAATGATGCCTGTTACCTGTCAGAACTTTCGAGCCGATTAGGACGATTCAAAGGAAAGCTGGTGCTTCCCGAGTGGTCCCATTTCAATTTGGTCCAGTTCTGATAATGGCATCCATGATAAATCGAGGTGAGCCTTAGAAAATCGTAGCGGCGGGCGACTAGCTGCTGGGTCTTCTCACAGCCCCTGTAGGGGGACTGGGGTTTCCGTATCGGGGCTTTGGCGGGCGACTAGTTCGTTTTTAATTACTATCTAAGGAAGATCTAGAGTCGATCTGATGATGGAGTCAAGAGAAAGTCAAAGCTACTCAACGAATTACAGCAATATTCTCTGAGAAACGAAGCTTCGGCTGTAAGTTCGGATAGTTCCTACCACAGGTCTTTTTTGATTAAAATTACGTGCGAAAGTGGTCCCCTAGAAAATAATTTAATATTTATAAATATATTCTAACTGCCTCATTAGTCTAGTGGTTAGTAAGTTTGCCTTCGTTATTTACACATTACCAGTTCCGTTGGTAGCTATGTACAAAGAATTAAATATTATTATTATTATAAATATACGAAGAAATGGTTGTTCTTACTACAAAGCCATAGAGGTTCTCCAAGCCGAGCAGTATCCCAACTTCTTAACTCTTTGATGTAGGTAGCTACTTATTATGGATTATCATCATCTCATTTCAAAAATTATCATTGACAAGTATTTATCAATCGTTACTTTGCCAAACGTTGTTTTTAAAAATAATAACTATATATAAAACATGAATAAATTTATAGTGAAAATTAAGAAACATAAATTGTTTTATCTAGCTTAGGCACTGATGAATGTCGAGAAATTTACCAAATTGTTTAGTAAAAGATGAACACAGATTAAGAAGTTCACTGCTCGGATAACCTCCATGGTTTTGTAGTAAAAACAGCCATTTCTTCAAATAATACTGGGTAATGTAGGGAGAATATTTTAATTCTTTGTATATAACTGCCAACAGAACTAGTAATGTGCAAAGAACGAACATTTCTTCCTACATTACCCGGTTTTAAACGAAGAATTTCCTTTCACATAACATGTAAGAATAACAAGGACATTTTTCCTGCGTTATGACAGACCGTTTGGTGGGAATTTAGATTGAAACAAGGGGACTTTCTTCCTTCAATGTCATTGCCACATCGATCCAGCTTCGCCGGCGAACAAATACTCTTTATTATTCTGAAACTAAATAGGTAACTAAACAATTTGCCTTTCCACTTACACGTAATGTGACTTTTGCTATGAATGCTTTTGTAGGCGCTTATAAAGGCTAAGTAAGAATGTAATTTCTATTTTCAAAAATACTAATATTTCCCATTTTAGGGGGTTGATGATGACAGGACAGATGCTTAACACATGACATAATTATATAATTCCTACAATATTAGTAGGGGAGCACCCGATTTGGATCTAATTAGACTCTCGTAAATGATCGTATCAGGAATGGATATAATAGGCCGAAAGGCCGTTCCGTCTTTATTAGGGTAATAATATTTAGTATGTACTAGGCTTGCTGCAAAAAATGCGCCAACAATCACCAAATCAACCCTACAGACGCCGAGACACGCTTTTCGGGAATGTGAGTGTGGCACATGTGCAGCGTACCTTTTCGGGGCAATCAGGAATTACCTAACCTAGGTATAACCCGTGATAATCACTATTCTCTTCGTCCAATAGCTAATTACTAGCAGTAATTATTTTTCGGTCTATTAGGTCCAATGCCTGATTATCGTGGAGAGCTGTGGTGGCCTCGGGGTTTGAGCAGTCGCCTGCTACGCAAGCGATGCAAGTTCAAATCCCAGCGGGGCCTGTACCAATGAGTTTTTCTAAAAAACTTATGTACAGTGATTTCAAACCACGTGCTTTATTTGTTTTTAGGGTGAAGGAAAACATCGTGAGGAAACCGGCATATTTCTGAGAAGTAATTCAAAGACGTATGTATAGTGCCTGAGACGGCGATAGACTCACCATCTGTCACGTTGGCACTTAATCAAATTCGGTGGAAAGTGGGTGTTGTGATTAAAACACCTCTGCCTACCCCTTCGGGGAATACAGGCGTGAGCATAAGTGTAGCGTAAGTAAGTGAGGAGGTCAATGGCTGGCATTCACGTCATAATTGTGAACAGGTGCTGCTTGTGGGGGCTGGTCATCTCAAGCTACGCATTCAGTTATAAGTAGATGTACTAGATTTTTTGTTATGTTCATTTTTATCGACATTTGTGCATTGGAACATTGTCCATGAGCTTACGTTTTTTAAATTATTTATTTTGTATTCTTTAAATTGTATAATATTTTTGAAAAGAGTAATTACTGAGTTTCTTGCCAGGTTCTTCTCAGTAAAAGCAACCTTCCGAACCTGGCGGTAGCATGTATAATCCTGTATAATTGTGTCATTCTGACGATTTGAAAGTGCTTTGTAAAAGTCTAATCGAATAAAGATAGTTTTGACTTTGACTTTATGTGCCTGATTATCAGTGTTAAGTCCTCCAAACTCAACTTATCGTTTGTATTAGGCGAGTAGATAACCGAGCAAATTATTTAGGAAACTCATGAATCAGACAGTATTCAATATTTTTAGGTGTACTGTGTATAGTAAAAACAAGGGTAACAGAAACACAAAAATAATTGTTTAATTTTACCATTTATTAATTATAATGGAATTTGTTTGAACTAAAATCAGTCTTTGGCTGTACACTGGTGCACAAAACGAACGATACAATCACATTATACCATTAAATCTAGGCGGTTGAGATTAGTCTACTTCCTCCATGCGCGACGCGTCATCAGCGTCGCCCTCTAGCGGCGGCACGTCACCGGCACTAGCCTCTTCTACCTGGATCGGCTCGTCCTCGTCGATACCCAGGCCCAGCTTGATCATGCGGTAGATGCGGGATGCATGCACCTGGGGCTCGTCCAGGGTGAAGCCTGAAGACAACAGAGCAGTCTCGTACAGCAGGATCACGAGGTCCTTAACAGCTTTGTCATTCTTGTCAGCCTCTGCCTTCTGGCGCAGTGTCTCCACGATGGAATGGTCGGGGTTCACCTCGAGGTGCTTCTTGGCAGCCATGTAGCCCATGGTGGAAGTGTCTCGCAGAGCCTGCGCCTTCATGATGCGCTCCATGTTGGCAGACCAGCCGTACTGCGCAGTCACGATGCAGCAAGGAGACTCCACGAGACGGTTGGATACTACTACCTTCTCTACTTTGTTGTCGAGGATGTTCTTCATCACTTTGCAGAGACCCTCGAACTTGACTTTGTCTTCCTCGCGCTTCTTCTTCTCTTCCTCATCCTCTGGCAACTCGAGGCCTTCCTTGGTGACCGACACCAGGGTCTTGCCGTCGTATTCCCTCATCTGCTGGACTACATACTCATCAATGGGCTCAGTCATGTATACCACCTCGTAGCCACGTTTCTTGACGCGCTCTACAAACGAGGAGTTAGCGACCTGGTCTCTGTTCTCACCGGTGATGTAGTAGATGTGTTTCTGGTTCTCCTTCATGCGCGACACGTACTCCTTGAGGGAGCACGACTCGTCACCAGACGCCGACGTGTGGTAGCGCAACAAGTCTGCCAACTTGGACCTGTTCTGAGAGTCTTCGTGGATGCCCAGCTTGAGGTTCTTGCTGAACTGCTCGTAATACTTCTTGTAGTTCTCCTTGTCCTCGGCCAGCTCCTCAAACAGTTCCAGGCATTTCTTGACCAAGTTTTTCCTGATAACTTTGAGGATCTTGTTCTGCTGGAGCATTTCACGGGAGATGTTGAGGGGCAGGTCCTCGCTGTCGACCACTCCGCGGACGAAGTTGAGGTACTCTGGGATGAGATCTTCGCAGTTGTCCATGATGAACACGCGGCGGACGTACAATTTGATGTTATTCTTACGTTTCTTGTTCTCGAAGAGGTCGAAGGGTGCACGACGGGGTACGAACAGCAGCGCGCGGAACTCCAGCTGACCTTCAACAGAGAAGTGCTTCACGGCGAGATGGTCCTCCCAGTCGTTGGTCAGAGACTTGTAGAAGTCGCCGTATTCCTCCTGGGTGATGTCGTCCGCGTTGCGGGTCCAGATGGGCTTGGTCTTGTTCAACTCCTCGTCCTCGGTGTACTTCTCCTTGATAGTCTTCTTCTTCTTCTTGTCTTTCTTGTCCTCATCCTCGTCCTCGCCGACGTCCTCAATCTTAGGCTTGTCGTCCTCTCCCTCCTCTTTCTTCTCTTCCTCAGCCTCGTCGTCAGACAGTTCCTTCTCACGCTCCTTTTCCACCACCAGCTTGATGGGGTAGCCGATGAACTGAGAGTGCTTCTTGACCACTTCCTTCACTTTGTTCTCCTCGAGGTACTCAGCGAGGTCTTCCTTGATGTGGAGGACGATCTTGGTGCCGCGGCCGAGAGGCTCGCCCGGGTCGGGTCTCACTGTGAACGAACCACCAGCAGCAGACTCCCACATGTACTGTTCATCGTCATTGTGCTTGGAGGTAACTGTGACACGGTCAGCGACCAAGTAGCACGAGTAGAAACCCACACCGAACTGACCAATCATGCTGATGTCGGCGCCAGCCTGCAGCGCCTCCATGAAAGCCTTGGTGCCTGACTTGGCGATCGTACCCAGGTTGTTGACTAGATCAGCCTTGGTCATGCCAATACCGGTATCAATGATTGTAAGTGTACCTTCGCTCTTGTTGGGGATGATCTTTATATACAATTCCTTGCCGCTGTCCAGCTTCGACGGGTCTGTGAGTGACTCATACCGGATCTTGTCCAGGGCGTCGGAGGAGTTGGAGATCAATTCACGCAGGAAGATTTCCTTGTTTGAGTAGAATGTGTTGATGATGAGTGACATGAGCTGGGCGATCTCCGCCTGGAAGGCGAAGGTCTCCACCTCGGCGGGCTGCGTTTGCATTTCTTCGGGCATTTTCGCTGTTTATTTCAACCACTTATACAAATTGAAAACTTAGTTCTTTATTTCACTAACAGGAATACTTTGTTCAGTTATTCAGCAGAGCGCGGTTAAATACACGTGTTTCTGACTCAGCGAATCGCAGTGTTTCACTCTCTGTGCAATTTTCTTAAAATGACGCCGACGGCCAGTGTCAGTTCACTTATATAGACGCGAGACCGTGCGACATCTATTGCCGAGGAGAAAATTCTAGACTTGGCGCGCTACTCGCCAGGGGTTAACACATTTGGCCAGTATTCCAAAACAATTTTATAACAAATAATGTAATTAATTTATATCGTGCATGAATATATTATAATGTTTGTATTATCACGACACTAAATAGTCCCTCGTCAAAGCATTGTTGAAAATTAGTAGAAGTTTACGTTCCTTTTTTTGTAGCTGATGTTTAGTAAATAAAACTCCCAAATAAATAGAAATTTTCTAACTAATCTTACTTGTTTCACAGATAAAACGAATATAACCGACAAAAATCCTTGCAAAGCATTATTATTTAGTGACATAATGCAAAATATATCATTTTGAAGTTGCAAATTTAAACTTCGAAAAATAAAAGTATGCTATGCATAATGCCCACTTTCACATGTTATGATCGTGCATTTTCACTTATTAAGTGTTCTAGAGCTAAAATATGGCAAGGCTACATTTTCAATCTCGTGAATTTTAAATAAATAGGTAAATTAACCTCAATCATACTTCTGTCAAATAAGATCAATAAAAAAACATGGACCAAAATGTTTACGACACCGACGCCGCTTACGTAGTTCCGCTATTCGCCGATAGATAGCGACACTGTAGAATTTCGGAGTATGCGTAGAACATTCTAGAACCTTCGAGATCCTTCTACAATATAAGGCCAAAATCTTAATTGCGAACGTTACTACTGTAATAAGTTAGTTCAATTGCTAACTTTTAGCAAAACGTAACGTCCTACAATTATAAAGTGACTAGTTCCATACAGAAATCCAGTTATTTCAATAAGCAACGTACTTCTACTAGAATGTTCGAACTATATCCGGAATATGTTTACGCTTCTGGCCGTTGTAAGCGCTAGTAGTATCCGGCATATTATCTATGTATTTTTGGTTTACCGGTCAATGATACCATCGCATTAATAAAAGTACAAACTTGGCTGTTTTCAATTATATATTTTCAACAAGCTTTAACTATGAAATTAAGTATGAAATGTGAAAATGCTAATGAACTTTCTATAACTTATTAGCAAATCAGAATGTTCTTATATGGATGGAAATAGAAATAGATAAATTTTGCACTGTTTCTCAATAACTACCTTAATCATACGGTTTTCAGTTTCAACCATAAGACGGAGTGATGCTTGATTGTATGCACTTTACCGACACATAGCATATTATTGTTAAATATATTTTTTGCAAAATGAGCTATGTTCATAAATTAAGTCAGAAAATACCACTTCTCCTTCTGCTAAAGTGAAATACCTATCTACTTAATTCACCTTATGAATCAAATTATGATTTCTTTTAACAACCAGCGCTCACTATCCCCTTGTATGACACATCTAACCTAAAAGTTTTAAACACATGCTTTTACTTATAATTTGATTGTGGATTTGTGTTAATACCAGTTTAGACTCAGAAGGGTAGATATTATTTGCAATCACTTATAATTACATACTCATAATAAATAAAAACACCTAGGTGAAATACAGAACATTTTTTATTTCTGCGTAATTTTTGTCACCCTTTAATGGCAACACTGAAAGCATTGTTCTTGTATTGATTAGGTATTGGGCTGTTCCACCTACGTTATATTCTAGAAATTGTCTGAATCCTAGGTTACCAACCTAGAAGTATTTTCAATAAGGGTCAGATACAGACTAAAGAGCTCGTCTATATCATAAGAATAGAGATTCGCATGTGCGTGATTAATTAAATAACGAATACTAACACTTAGGTACATACTTTACCTAATTGACTATTTTTAATTTATATATATAGCCCTTTAAGTAGGAAATTTTATATGCACATACCTTCTTCGTAATAGTTAGTATATTATAATCATAGGTGTATCTCTATCAGCCAGTCAGTTTCCATGCTAAACATTCTAACATAGATACTAGGTACTTACTAGATAATACATTTGTTAAAATTAAATATCTTGAGGGCAACAATGTTGACATATAAACAATAACCAAGATGGCATCCCATCCAGTTTGTATTTGTAAGAAAATATGAACAAAGAAAATGCAAAATCATGTTCATTTATAGGTTCGTAGCACACAATCCTTCTATAAATGACCAGTGAATGTAACGCGGTTTCACCAGCGTAGTTCCCGTTCCCGTGGGATAAAATACATCCTATGTTACTCGCTGATGATGTAGCTTTGCAATGGTGGAAGAAATTTTTAAATCGACATAATAGTTTTTGAGTTTATTCATTACAAACATACACACAAAAATAGAAATCTTTCCTCTGTATAATAGTAGTGTAGATGTAATTATGCAGTCGTCTAGGAATAAAACAGTCTAAGGTCAGTATATCGATCTCAGTATGAACATGAAATGGACAAGGTGAAAAGTAAAGAAAATATAACCATTTTTTGTTTATATTGCCTCATTAAATGCAATCATTAAGCAATGTGCTCCACTCATGTAAAAAAAAGGCAGCTTACTTAAAAGAAATTGTAAGTTACTAGAAGTTATATTTATATCAGTATAAGAAATAATTAAGAGTAATTTCAGTCAGTATTCTATTTAAAGTTTTATCGGTAACCTACAAAACACCGCATGGTAGTACGCACGCTACGATCTTTACAATTTCTTATCTAATTTTCATTGAATGAATAAATTGCGTGGAATGATGGAGGGAGGTGTTGGTTGCTAAGGCGCATTTGTTGTACTTTCTGACGATCTCATGCAGGTATAATATGTATATATATGTGAACAATTAGAAAAATAATTATAAATTCTAGTACTTAATTACGTAGTATATTTTGAAGTGTGCAATAAAGAATGATGTATATAATGAAAAATAAATGCTGATATGTTTAATATGTGGTTAAAATGTAACTGCAGTACTTAATTAGATAATTAAGTTAATATTTACATACCCTAAAATTGGGTGAAATATGTGATTCTTGTAACCTTTAATAACACCTACCCTTTGTACCATATTTCATGTGAATAAATATTATTTCTATTTCTATTAATAAGTTACTAACGGTAGCTTGGGTCATTGTATTGTGTCAAAGATGTATTGTATGAATGTAACAAGTTAGTCATTCAATTCATTGTCGCCACACAACGCCTTTACTAACAAACGTAAGTAAGGGCGTTGCGGTTTCTGGAATTTGCTAGCTCGCAGAATTTCCGTATAAAAATAATGATAAGATTCGAGAAATAGCATCGCATGCAACGTGCGTCTCAATGCGTTGATTCTCTACTCACTGTGACATCTATCGACGAGTAGAAAAAACAATAATAAACAGAGTTTTGCAGGTTTTGCACATTCAGTAATTTCGTGTTTCTAACGTATACATTAATCTAACAAACTATATTATTAGATTATTATGTTCAAAAATTACAGTAATAAGACAATTTTTACGTTATTTCAGCCTACAATAAATATATGTACATATATTTCTCTCTAGCGACATCTTTTGTCACACCTTGGATTTAGTTTGTCAGATGGGCTCTAATATTATAAATTGTTATATCTATTGGCCGGCAGATGTCACTTTGGAAGAATTAAAATATTTAATGCGACTACAAAATGCTATAATGCCATTAATATATTCTATCATCTTATTAATAATTAAAGGAAATAGTTACCAAATATTATACGCGTCAGTTTTATTCTCCTTAATAAAAAAAATTACTCGTCATTCAATTAAACTTTCTCTACTTGGCGCTAGATGACGCTTTAATTCTATTCCGGAAAGCGCCAGTTGGTTCTCGGTGTTTCTCGATATTGGTTCTACGTTTCGCAGCTGCGCTCTCAGGAAATATATAAGCGAGTGGCGCGGCGAGCGAGGCATACTTCATTGAATCATTCAGCGAGCGAAAGCATCTTTCGGGAACGACTTCAAAGCTTCCAATCACTGCCAAAGCGAGTTTGAAAACATCAATGGCGCTTTTACCGTATCTTTTGGAATCCGAGCTCCGTCCACGACGGCTACGTGACCAACTCTTCGGCTTGGACCTTACTCCTGAGGACTTCTTGGTGGACGTCATCTCCCAGCCGTCACTCAGTTTGCGAGAGTACATTCGTCCTTGGAGGAATCTCTCTGCAGTAGCTCGTGACGTCGGCTCCACCATTAAGAATGATAAGGACAAATTCCAAGTCAATTTAGACGTCCAGCATTTCGACCCTGAAGAGATAGCAGTAAAAACTGCTGACGGGTACATCGTGATTGAAGGGAAACACGAGGAGAAGAAGGATCACCATGGGTACATTTCCAGGCAGTTCAAACGAAGATACGCTTTGCCTGAAGGTTGTAACCCTGAGAGTGTGGAGTCCAGACTGTCCTCTGATGGTGTTCTGACAGTGGTAGCTCCTCGTAAATCCAGTAATAGCGACGAGAGAGCTGTCCCTATCACACAGACAGGACCAGTGAGGAGGAAGACAGAGGACGTTGACATCCAGAATGGAGACACGGAGGAGAAATCGCCACAGAAGAAAAGAAGACGTTAGCATATTCATTCCATTCCATGTTAAGTACCTAGGTATGCTAGGTTTAAGACTGATTTATAAGTATTATACTACTTAAATAAGTAATGAAGAATAAATATTAGTATAATATTTTTGGTGTTTTATTTAAAATGTAAACGCTACCTCAAGGATACCTCAAAATATGTAAGCAGTCTTTTTCATAATTCCTACATATTATGAAAGTATATAACCTACATTATTTTAATAAATAATTTAAAGTCTACGCGGTTGCGGCGGGTGAAACATCGGGATACATTTAGTCTTTTTATATTATAGGACCAAAATATATTCCTAGTCCTTTTCGTACAATACCAACGCCTACTTGAGTCGAAATAAAAAAGTGATCTGCCAACTCATTACTATAATAATGTTAACAGGCGCTTAACGCCACCGTGTTTGACAATGTGTTTAAATAAAAACTGTGGTGATATTATTATTACAAACAACTATTTTTAATTTGTATATTTCAAGCAACCAATCAAAAAGCAAGCCCCGATCAAGACAGCCTTATCAGTCACGTCTAGATCGGCTGGGAATGACACACCAAAATTATTTACGTTGAGAACAGCTGCTATACGCCATTTCTTCTTCACGGTCCCGATTTCGCGTTCTTTACGGAATATGCCGTAAATGAAATGGAACAAACCTTGTGCTTTGATCTTGATAACCACTTTTCCATAACGATTTTTAACATTAAAAGTGCTTACGCAAGATCGGATTTGTTCAACGGAGCCAACAAAGTTACCTGGCGGAGCCCACACCAGTACTCTGTTCAAGCAATATGTATGAGGTCTTTTAATTTGAATCACTTCATTTCCATAGTAATTGAAGATCTTAAGGTTGAATTTCTTACAGTGTTTCTCTTGAACAGCTATGAACACCTTCTGGCCTTCTTGATTGAATATAGTATAGCCAATTCCTTTGCTGCCTATGATTTCATGGTAGGCGTCTTTTTCTTTGACGATAATAAGTTCACTCAGCGGGGCGATGTAAGCTAATCCTGGGAACGAGTACCGTCCTTTAGGACACTCCATCCATCGCGCAGATTCCGCATTTTTTGTTGTTCTCTCTTTCATTTAGTTTTTCAGGTGTAAATATTCCTCTCCCATTTGTATTTGATTAGTTGCTTACATGATTTTAATTTAAAATTAAAAATAGTTTTGAGCGTGACATCGACAGATTTGCTTGCACCTCTTGTCTGTTATCTACCCTACGTTTATCTGCCACAGTTTAGAAGTAAGCGATTTTTTTCTTTATCTATGGTTTTAAACTATTTCTTTTGAATTTTTGCAAATCTTTGGTCTGAATTTGAAAATAAGGTTTGACTCTGAATGACTTATTTAATGAATTATGTACTTAGTTCCATTTTGATGTACAACGCCATCTGTGACGCATAGATTATACTAACTTGTATACACGTACATTACTTGCTACAGTTTATGTTGTCCCTATAGTAGTTTCTGGAAATTACGTATAGATGGCGGTATTCACATTTAAACTTAAAAAAGTATATGTTATTGTTTTGTAAATTAGTAATCTTTAATTTCTAGTCTCTTCGTTTAACTGCCACAGTTTAGAACTATTTATCTGTAAAATTTGCAATCAACGCAATGCAAAAAAAGCAAAGTTTACATGTTCCCATATTAGCTCCTTCAAATTGAGTATTGATGGCGGTAATCACATTTATACTTGAAAGATTTTTTAAATTAGCCATACTTAAAAAAAATCTATATCGTTATTTGCCACTTTAGCATAAGTAATCAAGCTAAAGTTGATTTAAATGCAAAAAACTGTCTTAACTACTGTAAAGTCTTTAAGTACCTTGGTACTTGTTGCACCTCCATACCCACTAAATATTATCAAAGTCAAAGTCAAAGTCAAAAGTATCATTATTCGATTAGACTTTTACAAAGCACTTTCAAATCGTCAGAATGACACAATTATACAGGATTATACATGCTACCGCCAGGTTCGGAAGGTTGCTTTTACTGAGAAGAACCTGGCAAGAAACTCAGTAATTACTCTTTTAAAAAATATTATACAATTTAAAGAATACAAAATAAATAATTTAAGAAACGTAAGCTCATGGACAATGTTCCAATGCACAAATGTCGATAAAAATTAACATAACAAAAAATCTAGTACATCTACTTATAACTAAATGCGTAGCTTGAGATGACCAGCCCCCACAAGCAGCACCTGTTCACAAGTATGACGTGAATGCCAGCCATTGACCTCCTCAACCATCATAGAGGGAAGTGGATACCTCTGTCTGTTAAGTAAGAACCTTAAGTATAACTTATTACGTTGCAAATCATTATTTTATACATAACGCATTCATTATTAAAAATATAAACCAGAAGGTTTATTCTCAATTCAACATTAGTCAGATCATAAAGAAGTATGTGAACAAAACGAATTATAAATTCTAGCACTTGTTATTGGTTATATATACGTCATATGTAATTATAATTTTGTTCTAGTATGTTTAATTAATACGTGGTTAAAATATAACTGCATTACTTAAGTGGATAACTAAGTGAATATTTACATGCCCTAAAATTGGGTGAAATATGTGATTCTCGTCACCTTAATCACCTTGTCAGTTTCGTACCATATTTCATGTAAATAAATACGATTTCTATTTCAATTTCTTAATATATTGACAAATTTAAAAAGCTTATTAATAATCTTAATGAAACGGCATTCTGTAACAATCTTCATGTTCCTTTGATCTTTAAATACATATTCCAACGTACAATGTCCTGATAATGTACCTTTTATTTTACTCGAACCAATCTTCTATATTTCTTCTTATATATCTTCTTATTCTTCTTATATATCTTCTTATTCTTCTTATATATCTTCGCTCTAAGAATAGAGCGAAGATAACGACGAGATGTACTTACTGGTTGCATAATCGTATCTATATCTATACAATAAAGAAGTATTCTCACGGCACGCCATCCCAGAAGGGTCCCCCAAGGGGTAAGCGGAGGTGTTGTAATAACAGCACCTACATTTCACCGTATATGATTAAGCCAACGTGACAGAGGGCGAGTCTGAAGGAAAACGTCGCGAGGAAACATGCATATGTCTGAGAAGTAATTCAAAGACGTATACGGCGATAGACTCATCATCTGTCACGTTGGCACTTAATCATCTTCGGTGAAAAGTGGGTGTTGTTATTACACCGCTACCTACCGCTTCTACAGGCGTATGTAGTTTACATTTTCCAGTTATCTAACTGTTGACTGACCTACCATCATCGGTTTAAGCAGAGAGTATTAAGAACTTCTGAGCTTTGACGTTTCAATCACTCATAGTTGACCCCTGTAGACCTCAACGGTTACAGTTGAGTTGTGTCCCTTTGATGACGATGCGAGCCAAGACCCTATGCACTGGTGCTAACCACATTGTACCAGTAACAACACTTTTTTCGTTATTAAGTGAAGGTTTTTAAGTGAATTTTCGTACATTTTTAAGTTCCATTTTGTGCTGATACTGTTTGTGGAAAACCAAAACTCCAAAACATATGAAGAAGAAACGAGACAAAGGACACATGCTCAAAAATAAAGAGAGCAATTGCTTATCATATGGATGCAGATAAGCAATAATGTGTCAACCCGCATAAACTTGGTTTTGAGAAAATGGCGTCTTAAGATGATTGTATACGTGATTTAAGATTTGTTTTATGACATAAATCCATTTTTTACGTACTTTTATGTTTCAGATGACTTGAAACACTTTTTTAGAATGTTAAATACGTGATGCATTATCAAAATATATCAAAACCTTTGAATTTGACTTTTTGTGGGTTGACACATTATTGCTTATCAGCATCCATATATCTATAATTATTTCAAATATCTATAATCGTGCCATATAAATGACGGAGCTCACGTGGAGAATACCTCTATTACAGAAGATCACAGCCAATTGAGTCATCTATTTTTGGTAAGTAACATTTCCAGGGCCAGAGCCGTGGTGGCCTTGAGGTCACCTGCTACGCAAGCGACGCAAGTTCGAATCCCAGCGGGCCTGTACCAATGAGTTTTTCTAAAAAACTTATGTACAGTGATTTCACACCACGTGCTTTACGATGAATAAAAACACCGTACGGAAACCTGCATAACTTTTGAGCAGTAATTCAATGACGTATGTAAAGTGTCTGAGTCGGCGATAGACTCACCATCTGTTGACTCTTAATGATCTTCAGTGAAAAGTGGGTGTTGTGATAACAATACCTCTGCCTACCCCTTCGGGGAATACAGGCGTTAGCATATGTATGTACTGTTTGTGGTCACTAAATGTTTATTGTTAATTTCCCGCAGAACCTTAAATGCTTTTTTGAAACTCATCTAAGTTACTCCTTGTAACATTAACACACAGACAGAGAACATTTCTGATTTTTTTTGTGTCAGTATATGCTTTTATATTCATTTTGAGACGAGATTTTATTTTTGTATTACAGATAGACACTTCAATTTTATTTATCTGTATATATATATAGATGTATAGGTAGATATCTGTATAGATTATTTAAGTTTATTAAGCTGAAGCGAAAGAAATATGTAACTATCGTGGCATGTGGGAAACGTTTGTCTCTGCCTACCCCCATGGGATACAGGCATGAGCATATGTAAATATTATGGATTTAAAAATGTTATCGCTCTCAAAAACTAAGCCAATTGATGCAAAAAGCAAGTAAGATATATTTTGATCAAAATACCATAACATTAAGTTCAAGTATAAGTAATAACTTACATTCTAAGCGTTGTATTAAGACAAGCGAATAATAAATATGATATTTTCCATTACTTATTAAGGAAAAATGTTTAATTGAGTTCACCCGCACACACATACAGTGTTTGCACGCACACATGGACAAACAACACGTTTTGATATAAATAGTTGTATATACAGTAATAAAGTATAAATGATGGAACTAGCATATAGGAAGATATAATATATTTGTTGGTGTAGCTACGACTTGAGCTATATATATTGCTCGGTGATGGACTACGGGAACTGTGGAGACGATTGCTAACAGCTGTTTGTTAAATAATATTGTCTAAGGAGCTGTGGTGGCCTTGAGGTTTGAGCAGTCGCCTGCTACGCAAGTGACGCAAGTGACGCAAGTTCGAATCATAACGGGGCCTGTACTAATCTTGAGGAAAGCTGAATATGTCTGAGAAGTAATTCAAAGACGTATAGTGCCTGAGACGGCGATGGACTCACCCTCTGTCACGTTGGCACTTAATCGTATTCGGTGAAATGTTACAACACCTCTGCTTACCCCTTCGGGGAACCGTTTGGGATGGGGTGAGCATATTTCTTTTTTGGTCCGGTACTGAGTTCGATGACCAGGTCAGGTAATGTGCTCTTGGGGTTTTCTGGGGATTACTGGCATGAGCCAGCTTCGAGGAATGGGTGATTTATTTGTTTTTTCTTGAAGTGATGGAAAAATCGGGAGGAAACCATAGTTTTGATATTTTTTGTTTTAAGAAACTGTACCAAATTAGACATCTGAATTTTTTTAGTAATGTGTAAAGCAACTCAATTTTATAAATTAAAGAGGGGATCTCTTCCCTACAAGTTTAATAAATCTCTTTCCTTTTTGGAGGACAAAATGTCAAACTAAAATTTTCAACTTTAAAAAAAAAGCATTCTTTTTTAAGTTAGAATCCCAACATCGAGAAATTGATGTATCTTAGGGGGCATCTGTTTAGTGTGGAAATAAAGATAAAATATCGACTACATATATGACGAATATCGACTCGATAGGCGCTATGTTCCGAACACACATACGAAGCGCGGCGCTCCGTCTTAAGGACGACATATGAAGTAATTTTTTTCCAAAGCGACCGCACGCGGACTCCCACCTTACCCCCCAAACATTAAGGCTGAAATTCGCATTACACGCGAAATATTTTTTCCATTTCATATTTACGAATATGCCCCAAATTCCCCAAAAATTAGAACCGTGAAAGCGAGGGAGGTTGTGTATGCTGGTAAGAATGTCTGTACGCACACATAGAGCGGGCGGGGGGCGGCGGGGGGCCGTTGCGGGGTGGGGGGGACGGGGGGGGGGGAGGCGGCAGATAGTTTTTACAGAAAGAAAATATTATATGTTCCGCTGTGAAATCCTCAGTTCGTCACAAGAATGATTTGTACTGATTTATTTTCCCTTTTTTTTTCAGTCGGATATATTCAATGTATTATATCTTGCGACGAATGAAATTTGGAATTACAATGTAGTATATACACATCTATCTATATATATATATATAAAAGGCAAAGGTGATTGACTGACGTATATATGGCTTGAGTTGTCATGCTCACTAAAATACCTTTGCTTGCGGCGGCGTCTGGATGACGGGTTGTCCACTTCCCTCTATGATGGTTGAGGAGGTCAATGGCTGGCATTAACGTCATACTTGTGATCAGGTGCTGCTTGTGGGGGCTGGTCATCTCAAGCTACGCATTTAGATATAAGTAGAACTACCGGACTTTTCTTAAACTTAATTTTCATTGACATCTCTTGAGTGAATTATTTTGTATTTTTTAAATTGTATAATATTTTTGAAAAGAGTAATTACTGAGTTTCTTGCCAGGTTCTTCTCAGTAAAAGCAACCTTCCGAACCTGGCGGTAGCATGTATAATCCTGTATAATTATGTCATTCTGACGATTTGAAAGTACTTTGTAAAAAGTCTAATCGAATAAAGGTATTATTGACTTTGACTTTGACGTATAAACCTAAGCCTATCCTATGTGCCTGAAATTTGGAGGGTGTATTGTTTGTGAGATGTAATCCACTAAGAAAGGTAAAGGGTTCCGAAATACTACCTCTAAGGGTCTAAATAAGGGTTCAAAGTTTGTTTGTGAAATGTTATAAGCCAACAGGCAAAGCTGCGGCTGGTCGCTAGTTGTATACATACATATGCTCTCGCCTGTATTCCCCGAAGGGGTAGGCAGAGGTGTTCTAATCACAACATCCACTTTTCACCGAAGATGATTAAGTGCCAACGTAACAGATGGTGAGTCCATCGCCGTCTCAGACACTTTACATACGTCTTTGAATTACTTCTTAGAAATATGCAGGTTTCCTCACGATGTTTTCCTTCACCGTAAAGCACGTGGTGTGAAATCACTGAACATAAGTTTTTTAGAAAAACTCATTGGTACAGGCCCCGCTGGGATTCCAACTTCCGTCGCTTGCGTAACAGGCGACTGCTCAAACCTCAAGGACCCTATATACATTTCCAATGCTTTTAGTGAAAAGCTATTAATTTTTTTTTATCTGTATAGATAACGCATTGGTAAAGACAGCTATGGTTTGACCTTGCATCGCTTACTTATCAGACCAGTATTACTAATTACTAAGCCTCTATTGCTTGTCCAACGAATAGTAATCCCGAGATGGAGCGAAAAAGTGATGCCCTGTGTGGTATCGATTCGATTATACGTGAGTATCGATGTAAATATATTACAAATTGATATTCGATTTCTCTTCGTATTTTGTTCAAATTTTTCGATGCTTCAATTGCCAAAATCGTTGGACAATGTAAGGTCATAGTGTAAATATAACCTTTAAAAGCAGTAAGGAAACTGGGCCTATGTTTTGAAATAAGCGTTTTCTCCATTAAGGACGCTATGACATTTTTTTTGAATATATTATCTAGAATATTATATTATTTATTCAGATAGTTTCGATCCCTGCTTGTTTAAAATGGTACCGGAAAATGACCAATATTCGTAATAGCAGTCTTAAGTGTGAAGGTTTTCATCTTAAAAATTATCATCAACATAATGTACATGTGAAAAATGTCGGTAAAACACGTGAATGACGTATACGCGATCGGCCACAACTATACCGCTTATTTTCAAGTAGATGCGCGCGTCTGAGTGAGTGTGCCATTTCGAACGATTTGTTTCTAGATTCCTAACTGTTTATAAAGCTGATATTTAAACTGTGGCAAAGCTTGGTATGTCAAAAAAACCTGTTTACTTAAAACCAACCCAATTCTCGTAGAGGTACGTTGTATACTCTCGCGTAGCTCGTAGCAGCTACGGCGTAGCGCGTAGACAAAATATTACGCCTTGATTATTTCCAATACATTTGCATAAGGGCCATTGTTTTGAACATGTATGTGTTTGTGATTTATTAAAACAATAACTTAAGAACACACACAAGAGATATAGTAAAATTGGTAACAGTTGACCTATATTGGTGTCGGTGCCAAGAAGGCTGGCAACATTGCCTCGCTGGATTATCTTAGCGACTTTAACATATGCTCACGCCTTTATTCCCCGTAGGGGTAGGCAGAGGTGTTGTAATCACAACACCCACTTTTCACCGAAGATGATTAAGTGCCAACGTGACAGAAGGTGAGTCCATCGCCGTCTCAAACACTTTACATACGTCTTTGAATTACTTCTCAGAAATATGCAGGTTTCCTCACAATGTTTTCCTTCACCGTAAAGCACGTGGTGTGAAATCACTGTACATAAGTTTTTTAGAAAAACTCATTGGTACAGGCCCCGCTGTACCACGGCTCTAACGATAACTTTTGAGATTTAAGTGATTATATCCTACTAATGTAATTAAGCAGATGAGATTTTTCGCGTGGAATAATTACTTTGGAACAACGCTTACTTTAACCCGTGACTTCGTTTACGTAGCGTACGTTACATATGCCTATAGCCTTCCTCGATAAATGGGGATAACACAGATTTATTTCCAAATCAGACCAGTAATTCTTGAGATTAGAGCATTCAAACAAACAAACAAACTTTCAGCTTTATATATTAATACTAGCGCATAACACGGTTTCACGCGCTTAGAATTTTTCAAATCGGTTCATTACCTTTTGAGCAAATTCGTTACAAACATACATACAAACAAATTTCCTCTTTATAAGTAATATTAGTATAGATAGGCTATGCACAACTGGAGCCGTCATTTATAAAACAGATTAAAAGCTCTAGTTTTTGTATCTAACTCTAGGAATACAAAATGGTAGGCAAATATATATTTTTCTAATCCTAATGACCTGTTTAGTCAGCCATTTTGAACAATATCAATGTAAATTGATACAAACAAAATCATTTGTTATACATTTACATATGCGGAGATAAAGGGTTCACGGAGCCATCGGCTGGCTCGGCTCCAAGGGGGCTGGAAGGATCATTCAATGCGGACTTTTAATTCCATCCTACTACTTGGGACTTATACATAACTGGCGATATATCGGTGTACTATAAGTACACCTCCTATTTTCTTGACATTATCTAATCCCAAACGGGTACGGATATTAGACCTAAATACTTTTTTTTATAATACAATACACTAGGCACCCACAAATTGGTCATCACATAAAGATTTCCCTGACGCAGGAATCAAACCCACCAGTCAGGTTTATTAACCACCAGACCAAAGATGTCCGTCGGTGGCTTCGTTCGCGTGGTATTGACTCGAAAAAGTTTCGTTACTTACTATTTATTTTTGTGTAGTACTAAGGTTCGATGTTAATTTGATAATATTTGGGATAAAAGACAATGCAAGTCTAAGAACATATAATTCCTCAAAAATAAAAATAAATAATCAATGAAAAATGAAAAATACCATAGGAACTTATTTATTTTGTTATTTTGTTTGTTTGTGTGTGTGACGTCACGACGTCTGTCAAGTTGCCCTACGTGTCCGTGATTATTTCAAAAATAAAAAGAATTAACCATTAATAATCAAAATTTATTGGTTTAATACTTACATTTCGTGAAAACATTGGTGTACAAGTGTTGGTGAGCGAAAATTCAAGCTACAAATAACTTTAAAATACGTCTAAAGCTTAACACTACACGAGTAACACTTTTTGTAACGGAGGGTAACTATACGCAAACACAGATATAAGATGGCAAAGTGCACAGCTTGCGGCAAATTTATGTCTTCCACCGAGGGTGTGAAGTGCCCAAAGTGTTCGCAGTACAATCATCGGGCCTGCGTTAGTCTGCCGGAGGGTGTGAAAGTGGCCCTAACTTGGGTCTGCCCGGACTGCAAAATAAAGGAGCCCAAGAACAGGGACCCCAGTACTCCTGTCAGGGGGCTGAACGAGGGTTTTGCAGTCTCCGCGGACAATGCACTTCCTGGGGGCCACGCATGTAGTGGTATTGACGAAGATCAGACCCAGGTAGGCAAGATGGCATTGGAGCTTCGTATGTTGAGGCAGGAGATGCAGACGATGACGGCGGAAATCCGATGCTTCCGTAAGGAACTATCGGACCTCAACTCCAACTTGGGTGCTTGTGTCGTGCGAGTGGACCGGCTCGACGAAAGGGTGGCAGCTCTGGAGCGCAGCGCCGCGGAGCGCCCCGCCGAGTCATCGGGCTCGGTCGAGGCCGTAGTCGCCGAGCTCCGCGCGGAACTCAACGAGCGGGATCAAGAGCTCCTGCTCAATGACGTTGAGATCGCGGGGGTGCCGGAGGAGCCGGGTGAGAACACGGCGCACCTAGCTGTGCTGGTCGCGTCCAAGTTAGGGGTTGCGCTAGAGGATCGGGACATTGTTTCTGTATCGCGGGTCGGGGGAGTACGCGATGTTGCTGGCGGAATAGCGAGGCCGCGTCCTATCGCCGTGCGACTGGCTCGCCGGGCGGCTCGCGACCAACTGCTGAGGGAGGTGCGTGTGCGCAGGAATCTCTCCACCGCGGACTTTGGACTGCGAGCCGAGCCACACAAAGTATATATTAATGAAAGGCTCACCAAGGTGAATCGACAGTTATTTTATCGGGCTCGTTCAGCCGCTGGCCAGTTGGGGTGGAAGTATGTCTGGACCCGCAGCGGTAAAATATGGGCTAGGAAGGAACATGGATCTCCTGCGTCTCGCATCCGCAGTGAGCCTGACATCCTACGGGTTTTTAGTATCCCATCGGTTGGCTCAGAACAGTCCAAATAAGGAAACGTATATTAAGATCAACACTGATTGTTGCGTTTATGTTTGTGAATGTATAATCTCTTATCTTATACTGAGTTTAGCTTTGTTATTGTTTGGTTACTTGTTGTGTTGTTTTCTTGTGGCAGTGGTGTATGGTGCAGGTGGGGAGAACTGCTGCATCGGGATTACCGATGCATTAGCGCAACTTACGGCCAAAAAAAAAATTGTACATCTCATATACTTTATGTATTTAAATATAATAAACACCACTCATTTTACTCATACACTGCAGATATCTATACATTTCAACATATTCATATCACAATTACTAAGTATATACAACACATATTTTTTAAATAGTAATTTATGTATATTTGGGATAATGTATTGTAATGTTTATAAGTTTCACACGGACAAGTCATGCACGAGCAACACTGTAATTCCCCCTCTCTAAGAACCTCAAGCGTTTTAAAGTTGGTCTCCTTAACCCCGGCTCACTTGGGAACCGGCACGATGAGTTCTTAGTAGCCATGGAGCGACACGATGTACATGTGATGGCTATCAACGAGACCTGGCTGAGACAGGGCGAGGAGGGTCGCGCGCCCTCAGTGCCCGGCTACCGCCTCCGCCACATCCCCCGACCGCCGAGCGTACGCGCGCGTGGCGGTGGGATCGGCTTCTATGTCAAGCGAGGAGTGAGCACTAAAACACTTGCGCATCCTCCCGCTGAACAAGTTGAGCAAATGTGGTTAGGCCTTACAGTAGCGGGGAAAAAGATAGTCATCGGTACAGCGTATCGTCCTCCATGGCTAAACGTGGATATATTCATTGATGCCTTGGCTGAAACTGTGAGTTCCATGACTTGGTGTGATAATATAGTCATACTGGGTGACTTCAATATTAATATACTAGGTAGCAATGATATTAACCTTCAAAAATTAAATGCGTTTCTTCTGACATATAACTTGAAGCAACACGTCAAAAAACCAACACATTTCACAGAGCATAGCGAGTCCTTAATAGATATCGTGTGTGCCGACTGTGACATTAGGAACATAAATGTTGATACAATTATTGACCTGAGCAGACATGCGTTCATTACTTGCGAACTGGATGTTACTAAAAGCAAAGTATCTGCACCCCGTATGATAACATGTAGGTCGCTTCAAGCCATTGATCACAGTTTGTTTCACAACCATCTATTACTGACACCGTGGGACGACATCAAACTGTTGAGTGACGTCAATAAAATGCTAACTTTATTTAATAAATATATCATGTGCTTGTATGATATTCACGCACCTTTAAAAACAATACGTATTACCGAACACACATGTCCATGGATAACATACAACATTAAGCAGATTATGAAACGACGGGACGAAGCATATCAAAAGAGTCGCTCCGATTGTTCAGACACTACAGTCAAATATTATAAAGATCTTAAGAATTATGTAAAAGGTGCTTTGTACAGGGAAAAGACCGCGTATTTTGAATTTTCGATAAATAACGAGAATCACTCTAGTACACTATGGAAGCATATTAAAAATACAGTTAAAATTAAAAGTAACCACGCTTCAATTGATTTACCCAGCATTATTAATGACGCAGATAAAATAAATGACCATTTTCTGACATTGCCTAGCACAAGCTTTATCTCATTATCCAACTTGACTTTTTATGAATTCAATCGTTTCGGCCAAGATTTAAACTTTAGACTTCAGACAGTCACACAGGAAGATGTATACAAAACAATTAAATCTTTGAAGTCTAATGCCATAGGGGTGGATGGTATTTCTCTTGACATGATTAATCTAACATTACCTACTACACTTTGTGCTATAACAAACATAATAAACAATTCAATAATAACGAATAAGTATCCTGACATTTGGAAATTTGCAATCGTAAAACCTTTACCTAAAATATCTAGCCCTGAGGCCTATAAAGATTTGCGACCTATTAGCATTCTAGCTTGCATGTCCAAAATATTAGAAAAAATAATAGGCAAGCAAGTTTTGGATTTTATAGAAAGTAATAATATATTGCCAGCAGTTCAATCAGGTTTCAGAAAGAACTATAGTACTACCACGGCGCTGCTTGATGTCGTGGACAATGTATTATCTGCACGGGATAATGGAATGGGTTCGCTGCTTGTGCTGCTTGATTTTTCCCGTGCTTTTGATTGCATTAATGTACCACTACTGCTATCAAAGCTATCATACTACGGTTTTGATAATTCAGCCTTGTGGTGGTTCTATAGCTATTTTAATAATCGTTTTCAACAAGTAGAATTAAAATCTGAATGCGGTACAACAACCCATTCCACTGTTAGGGCTGTTTCTCGTGGTGTGCCTCAAGGATCAATTCTTGGACCCCTACTCTTTATTATTTATAGTGCTGATATAGTCGAGAGTATTAAACATTGCAAGTTTCATATTTACGCTGACGATCTCCAGTTATATATATCTTTTAAGCCTGATGAGACCGCAACTGCCGTTCATCTGATAAATGAAGACCTAAGCCGTGTATCAAGCTGGTCAGAGAAAAATAATTTAGTATTAAATGGGAACAAATCTAAATTTATGCTATTAGGGTCAAAAACGCAGGTAAATAAAATAGCTCAAGCCAATCCTTGTCTGTTAATTGATGGCCAACCACTTGAGCGTGTAACAGAAGCTCGTAACCTTGGCGTAGTTTTGGATGAAGAGCTGCGTTTTGAAAAATATATTCTTAAAATAGTAAGAAATTGTTTCTATAGGTTAAAGGTTTTGTACAAAATAAGAGATTACATCAGCACTAGTGTTAGGATTAAGTTGTGCGAATCGTTAGTCCTGTCTAAATTTAATTATGCCGATGCAGTGTATGGCCCGCGCCTTCTAGTTCGTACGAAAAAGATTATACAACGTGTCCAAAATGCCTGCGCAAGGTACTGCTACAAAATACCACCTCGTACACACGTCACCCCATACCTGAATAGTGCCAATAGCTTAAAAATGGAAGCCCGCAGAAAACTTCACCTTGCCACCTTGTTGTTCGGGGTAGTTAAAAACAAATCCCCGCGTTACATATTTGACCGGCTACAGTGGGTGAGTGACGTCACCGCGCACGCAGTCCGAGCGACGAGGAATGTGCTCATGTGTCCCCGTCATCACTCCGCCGCCTTCCGCGGCAGTCTCAAGTTCGCCGCCACCAAGTGCTGGAACGATCTGCCTCCTCCGCTGCGTTGTCTGCAATCAAAACACATATTTAAAACACGCTATAAAATTCTATTGTTAAATTCACAAAAGCATACATAAATTAAACCCTAACATACACAATAACTCAATGAAGTTACCATTATATTAAATAATATATGGTAATGTTATTGAATTGTTGTATCATTCTATATTGAGTATTATATTTTAGCACTATATTTTATTTCCTTTTATCAAAATGATTTAGGTACCTTTGTAAGTATTTATTTATTTATCTATTTCTTTAATGACCAATTTAGAGCAGGACTGTACATACCTTCGAGTTGCAGACACATAGCATTGGAAACAGAAAGATCGCCAGCGCTTGGTGGCTGGTTTAATCTGCGAGCGCGGCTTTTGATGTACTCGATCACTCCCACCCGTTATAATTTGTGAAACACAACACCACATTCATTATGTTTGCTTCATTTTAAACACGCCAATTTCATAATTTTGATTTTATTTTTGTCGTCTTCGATGTATTTTCAATAAGGAATGTCAGTAAAATGTTCATCAAGATCACTGCTTCGCCAAAGTCAGCATTCGCACACGACCGCTATTGGCCTCGCGCCGCAGCGAATTAAGTCGAGTGGTGTTTGCTCGCTCGTTCTTCCATACACATAAATATGTATTTTGCTTTTATATCATTTTAGTTTACTTTACTTTTATATCAGTGTAGGTACTTATAATTATAACATAATACATTGCAAATTATTCTTTTACATTAATATTTATTTTTTTTTTCACATATAGTAACCATCACACGTACACGTATATATACTTTTATTATATAAGTATCTTTTTATTTTTATTTTTTGGCCGACGTCGTGCGCCACTCAGTGGGTCACACTGAAAATCAGCTCCGCTAGATTGAACTGGACTCCAGTTAGGTCTGCGGGTATAGTTGAGTTGTGGCCCTTTGATGACAATGTGCGGCAACACCCGATGTACAGGTGCGAACCACTTTGCACCATAAAAACATTTCTTATTTCTTTTGTGTATTCTTTTTTGTATATATTTTTTGTATGAGTTTTATTTGTTTTGTTGCTGCTTATTGAAATCAATAAACGTTTTATTATTATTATTATTTTTATTATTTTATTTTTAATTTGATTTACCACCAGATGTTTTGTTCTTTGACATAAAATTGCGCCCAAATAGTCTCGACCCTATAAACTTCTGTCTGACAAATTGTCTTCGGTGAAAAGTGGGTGTAGGGTAGGCAGAGGTGTTCTATCCTCTGGGTAGGCAGACAGAAGTTTATAAGAAGACACAGTTTATAGGGTAGAGACTTTTTGGGCGCAATTTTTGGTTCAAAGAATAAACATCTGGTGGTGTACGGTAGGCAGAGGTGTTCTATATATCGCCAGTTATCCAGAGGATAGAAAACCTTTGCCTACCCTTTTGGGTATCCTCTTAGGAAGGCGTGAGCTTAGAAATCCATAAAAGAGTGCCCTTCTGCAAGAATGATGACATTTAAAATAATGAACTAACAAGTCACGATGCAGTACAAAATATAGGGCAGTAGGGCTTTAAAGTGAGTCAAATATCCGTCCCGAGATAGAAGGGTGCCGATACAAGGGATACAGTGTAGGGCCACTACACAAGCGGGTTATTTTATATATATTTTTTTAGGTTTTTTAATATGATTATGATGACGAAATTTGTCGACGTCTTCCCTGTAGACACTGCGATGGGGTTGGTTTTGCAAGAATTACCCATCTGTTACTTAGGAGATATATCTATTTGTCCAACCCGGGAATCAAACCCTCGTGATCGGTGCAACGTGATCGTCAGGCAAACTCGCTAAACACTAGACTGATAAGACAGTTTGCCTTCGCTTATAAAAATATCAAATTGTAAACATCGTAATGATGTTGGTAGATTTTTATTTCTGGAGCCTGTACTCCGACTCATTAACTGCCTCGTTGGTCTAGTGGTTAGTACGTTCGCCGGCCAAGGTCCCGGGCTCGATTCCCGGGGTCGGGTCAAAAAATTATATTGGGTTTTTCTGTCAAGAAATTCACAATATATATTCCCGGAGTTTGGAAGTTGGCGGTGTTTCCACCCCCGTGCCTCGGAAAGCACGTTGCACCGTTGTTCCTCCACCTGATCTCTCTCCGGTTGTGTCTGATTGCCTCCCATCAGACTATGAGAGTGAGGGAATAATGAGTGCACCTGTGTTTGCGCACACACTTGTGCACTATAATATCTCCTGCGCAGTTGGCTGATCCTCGTTGAGATTAGCCGCCGTAACCGAAATTCGGAGATCATTACTATTACATTACTCCGACTAATGGTCAGAGTCGGGACTTGACCGCTCTACTTTCACTTGATTAAAGTAAATTCAAGAGAGCCTTATTCCCAGACATCTATGATTTTATTACAACCACCTCCACAGCTTTTGTTTTGGTATACAGATAAATTATATCGAAGAAATTGAATTGTCGTGGAGGTCTATGAGCTGTGGATGAATAGGAATATGCCAGTTTTTGCACAGCGTGTTATTGCCTCGTGTTAGATTAGTGTAAATGTTTTACCAAACAAAGTCAAAGTCAAAGTCAAAAAGCCAAAGTCACGTCAAAGTCAAAGTCAAAAGTATCTTTATTCGATTAGACTTTTAAGCACATCACTCTTCAAATCTCATTTTCCATGGCCCCAATGTATTTCATGTGTTATTGGTCACGTGGGCGCTTGTATGGATACGTCCACTATTTTCCAGTAATAATATTATGTGAGCTTTTTAATAACTCTACAATCCATAACTATATATATTTTTTATGATTTATATTGTATTACTCAATATTGTAAAATTAGTTTTTTAAAAGAGTAGTTACTGAGTTTCTTGCCAGGTTCTTCTCAGTAAAAGCAACCTTCCGAACCTGGCGGTAGCATGTGTAATCCTATGTAATCGTGTCTTTCTGACGATTTGAAAGTACTTTGTAAAAAGTCTAATCAAATAAAGATATTTGTTAATTTTGAATTTTTGATTTATATAGAAATGACAACACTTCTGACTACCATACATTAATTAGAGGTAGGCAGAGGCCACAGTTTGGCATAACTCCAGTGACAAGTTTGCTTTACGGTGAAGGAAAACATCGTGAGGAAACCTGTATATATCTGAAAAGAAAAAAAAAACAGTATGTATGCCTGAGACGGCGATAGACTCGCCATCTGTCACGTTGGCACTTAATCATTTTCGGTGAAAAGTGAGTGTTGTGATTACAATACCTCTGCCTACCCCTTCGAGGAATACAGTGGGCATATGTATGTAACTAATAACCTGTTATACTTTTACTGGTATCTTATATCTTTAAACGTAGCTCGTTCTTTTTTTGGATATATAGAATCTGAATCTCGGAAACGGCTCCAACAATTTCATGAAACTTTGTATTCAGTAGTAGGTTTCATTTATTGAAACCATCGTTTTGACCATGTTTTCAGGCACTGAAAAACTCATAAAATATCATTACAATCCGGCAGAAAATTTCGCCGACATCTGTCAAGTTATGGAAGCTCAAAGGTGAGGCTTCCAGCTTACGGGGCGATAACTTAAACGGGGCGATAGTTTAAGGTTGTTAATTTGGAATCGTAGCAGCCTGTACCAAGGAGTATTTCTAAAAACTTAAGTGTAGTACCCTAGTGCTTTACGGTGAAGGAAACAGCGTGAGGAAACCTGCCTGAGAAGTAATTCAAGGACGCATTGTATGTATAGTGCGCGAGATGGCTATTGACTCACCCTCTCGCATGATTCAGTTTAGGCTCTAATTTTATCGACGTTCACAAGTGACCTTACCTTGACCTCTTATAGCCATCATAGATTGACAATGATTATGAGACAGATGTATATGACGTGTATAAGCCTGTCACTGTCACACAAATAATATCATCACCAAAAGAGCTTTTTGTAAGGTACTTATAGACGTGGATAAAATTACCACCGGTTCGGATACTAGCATTCTCAGAATTACGATACCAACATTAAATGTTAAAATCTTTAAGATTCCTCATTCTTAACAGAGCAAACATTATTATTTCAAAATCTAGCTTTGCCCTGCGGTGTCACCCGCGTAGACTTAATCTTATGGGTGACACACGGACCCCTATTATTTTTAAATAAAAGTTAAGGCTACTTTTTTTGGTACCCTTTTCAACATTAGCTATCCGCCAGTGAAAGTCCCGTTAAAATCGGTCCAACCGTTTCGGAAATAAGCCGGAACAAACAGACGGAGAAAATTATTAAAAAAATATATATATTTCAGTACGTCTTGTCAGTTTCCTATGCATTAGTGAAATGCTAATATTTTGGAATTACAAACAGATACTTCAATTTTATTTATCTGTATAGATGTATATATAGGATATAAGTTAGGCTTAGATTCCCTACTATTAAAGGTTATATTTATACTGTGATGATAGTTCGGCTGTGTGACAGTGACAGAGCTTTACACGTCATATATATCTTTCTCATACGTTGAGAGGAGCTAAGGCAAAGCCTATCAAATACTGAATCCTTTGAAAAACATTTTAATCAAACTGAAATCACACGAATTTACCGATGACGTCACTCCGGCAGGGACGCACTCATCAATCTCGCTGAAAAAAAAAATACAATATCAAAATTTTATTTTTCATTTTATTTTTCAGCGGGAACGTACACAGGGTGGTTTAAAAATCGAATCAGGCCCCCGGCCTTGAAGCGAGAGAATGGAGGCGCCGTCAACACATAAATCATATTTCTGGAGAATTTTTTAAAAGTCCTATTGCTTTCGCGTATTTGCCATGTACTCCCCCCCCGGTGGGGGCGTGTGTACTTACCCCCTGTTTCCTAGTTCTGCGCCGCTACAGGATGGGTTTTGTTATGTAGGCCTCGTCGATGGATATTCTCTAGTTGTGTATGATTGTTTATATTTTGAGTTGCTATAGATTTTCGTATCGTCTTTCCTATATTAGAATGTGCAGTAGTTACTATTACAATTAATTAATTAATTACTCAATAATATATAGATATATATATATATACAATTCAAAGTCCTGACAGATTGACCTGACAAATATCTTGGACACAGTACCGGACAAATGAGTCAATCCTCAGGCAGCTCAACATTACAACGAGGCTATCAACAACCTGTCTACAAAGAGTCATTAAGTTCTTCGGGCACACAGCACGACGCGATCCAGACAGCCTAGAAAGGCTGATGATTACGGGACGGGTCGAGGGCAAAAGAAGCAGGGGTCGTTCGCCAACACGATGGACGGATGCGACCCAGGCTGCAACGAGGACTTCTCTTCAGGCTACCATCCAGATGGCACAAAATAGAAAGGCTTGGAAAGCAATGTTAATAATGCAGACGTCGCACCATGGTCACGTCCCTCAGTCATGAGGTTACGACTACGAAGAAGAAGAAGAAGATTGACCTGCTTATATATATATCTATCAATTTATCAACGCACGGTCTAAAGACATGAAATATGAAGGGTGTACTTTATAAAACGAATTTATTACTCTGTAATAATAAGTATTATAAAGAGGTATTGTAGTGCCGTGGTGGCCTCGGGGTTAGAACAGTCGCCTGCTACGCAAGCGACGCAAGTTCGATTCCCAGCGGGGCCTGTACCAATGAGTTTTTCTAAAAAAAAAACTGATTTACAGTGATTTCACACCACGTGCTTTACGGTGAAGGAAAACATCGTCAGGAAACCTGCATATGTCTGACAAGTAATTCAAAGACGTATGTATAGTGCCTGAGACGGCGATAAACTCACCATCTGTCACGTTGGCACTTAATCAAATTCGGTGAAAAGAAGGTGTTGTGATAACAACACCTCTGCCTACCCTTTTGGGGAATACAGGCGTGAGCATATGTATGAAGAGGTATTGTTTGTTTGTCAGGAATGGGCTATGAAATTACTGGATTGATATTAAAAACTCTTTAATTTAAATATCACAGAGTAACAAAAGCAATATTGTTAACCGCAGACAGAAGTAAGTTCACAATACAATAACAATGCATCCTAATCAATGAGCGAAGTCACGTGGCAAGTCTGGCAACAATCCTGAAATTTGTAGGTAATTATAAATTTAATGTAATTCAGGTGATGAATGTATCATCCTGTAGAGTGGTAAGGCGCCGCGAAGGGGCGAGGGCGGCCGCCCGCCGCGCAGTACAACGAATACAAGCAGATAAAACACGTGTATATATATATATTTATGTATATGGCCTTGATATTTCTGTTATTACTTCTATCTTTATTAAATTAAATTAGATACATAGAAAATTATTAAAAGTACTTAGATAAATAATGTTCTGACATTATCACAATGCGACATAGTATACATAGTGGCAAGTAAGTAATATGTATATATATAATACTTTGTGATTATTCCTTCTTACATACTTCTCATCTTTATTTAATTCAGAGCTGTGGTGGCTAATAATATGGTGCTTGAGTGTTTCAGCATCGTAAGTGACCTAAGTTCAAATCCTACCGGTCATTATGTTCCGAAGAGTTATTCTAAAAAAAATAAATGATAATTTGAGACTATGTTTCTGAGAAGACATTCAAGGATAGATCTGTAGAGAATGACTTTTTAGATCTCCATTTGTAAAGTCGCATTAACATTTTCAGACAAACTAGGGTGTAGTCACCTCTGCAAACCACATTCATAATTTTCTTGGCCTTCTACTCGTTTAATAAAGCAATACGGCGTAAAACAGAACCCTCTTTCACAGGCGTCAGTCTAACTGAATCCGGAAACGTGAGTAGTGTCATCTGCGGTTGTAGCGTATACTGCGTCCGACACACATGTGGTGGGGCACTAGGAAGAAGAAAACGGGCGAAGAAAAAATGAGGGAGACGAAAAACTAGAGCGGGACGGAAAAGTGGGCGAAAAACGAAAAATTTCACCCGCCGCCCCCTCCCGCCGCACGCACCCCGCCCTCCCCTCACGCACACACGCGCCTACCTACCTCGATCGAACGATCTTGGTCGTTGGAGCTTACAGTTTTCTTGAGCTGTGTATTTTTTTTTATTATTATTATAGAACAAAAACTTTATAAATTAAACGTAAATAAGAAATAGCACTTAACATGAAGAAGAAACTTATAAAATTGTATTATAAGCACTAAAATGTAGCAACATTATTATATTATATATATATGTACTGCGTTTAAGCAGTTAGTAAGGTTTCCAGAGCTCGTGTTTACAGCATGGGGTTCCGATGGTTGTTCTAACTGCTTGCACAACCATTCTAATTGGTATTGCAAATGTTCTAAGGCTAATTCCGTCAGCTGTTCTTTATTGGTTTATTTATATGGTTATTAATTGTTTTATAATTTATTGCAGTCTGGTACCTATAATACAAGCTTGGGACTGGATAGCGTTGTTATACAATAACTGTATTATTATTCTTTTTGGTTATTTTATATTTAAATATTTGACATGACTAGCTCAATAACTTACATAGCTGGAATTAATTGATATCTAATTACTTCATAGCCCACTGAAACGTAGTTTACAGAAGATGGTAGCAACAATAATTCGTGCTAATTATGAAAAATATGTTGTAATTAATAATATAAATGTTATAAATACATAGGTATTTTAGAAAAATGTTGATTATGACCTGACTGGGCGTTTTGGAGCAAATAAATTAATAATTTTCCATATATCACTTAGTTTTTAATTTATCGTTCGTATAATATTACTTTCCTTCGGTCGTAATTCACTTACGACGTTACTAGCGAAAGTAAACTTAGCACTACGGTAATAACGGCGGAAATTGCGTGCACGATTTCCCCCAAAAAATTTCCTCATATCAGCGCTTTTCCGGTATGGGGTGTGGATCAAGACGCGTCGGTCCCGCGGGAGGCTATTGTAGCATGTTTTTATACCCAAAAATTTTAAGTCAGTAGGCGCTCGAACTCTGAGCGACTAGAACGTTTTTATTATTATTAATATATATTTATATTTCGTTTTAATTTACAAGTTTTCCATGGTTCATAATTTTAATATTTTTATACCGTTTTATACAATAATAAAGTGTTTATAGATAGGCGTAATTACAACATAAACTTTAAATATCTACAACAAATAAAAACATAAATAAACGGAGCTGTTATATACGGGTGGTTTAAGTTTGTTACAAGTTTTGACACTCGCCGAGTTTGACAGTTGGCGGATTGAAAATTCAAAAATTGACGTTTGACATCTAATATGGCGGGGTGTGTGCCTGTCTGCGTGTTCGCCGGGTTCGTCGACCTCGCCGCGACTGCCCACTAGGATGCTCAACTTTCAGAACATTTGACGGCTGCTCTATCCGTGAGTATAATTACATTTTCAAATCAATCTAGAATTATTGATGGCCGTTATATTACATAAGGGCGCGTTCATAATGTGCCATGAATATTGTAGCGGCTAATATGACAGTGTGTGGCACGCACACAGCGGTCGATTGTTTTTATCGTGGCAGTAAATTAGTGGGGCGATAGTGGCCGATACCGAGTGACTAGTGTTCGTATTGATTTTTTTCCTTCATTCTGTTAAATTTCATTTATTGGGGGAGCGACCGGACTCGCGGTGACGTGTGAGAGAGCCCGCCTCGGCGGCGTCTAAGGAATTACACTATACGTCACTTTACGTTACGATACGACACCTATAACCGAGTGATTCCGATAATTGCTTCCAGCCCACGCGCTCTATTCTGCGTTTGAGTGTTGTTCGAGGGTGATTTGAGTTCCAGTGACTATTTTCGATAGATCAGGATAGATACGATCAGGGCTAGCTAGTTGACGATCTCCACCCCTATAAATTATTCTAAACGAAAAAGATTTTATTTAGACATCACTGAACCTAGAGAGCCGAGGTGGCCTTGAGGTTTGAGCAGTCGCCTGCTACGCAAACGACGCAAGTTCGAATCCCAGCGGGGCCGTACCAATGAGTTTTTCTAAAAAACTTATGTACAGTGATTTTACACCACGTGCGTTATGGTGAAGGAAAACATCGTGAGGAAACCTACATATTTCTGAGAAGTAATTCAATGACGTGTTTAAAGTGTCTGAGACGGCGATGGACTCACCATCTGTCACGTTGGCACTTAATCATCTTCGGTGAAAAGTGGGTGTTGTGATTACAACACCTCTGCCTACCCCTTCGGGGAATACAGGCGTGAGCATATGTATGTAAGATTACTTCGATGAGTTTGTAATCTATGGGATATTAGTGAAAACTACATACTTGTGATATTTGGGACTGATTGGGGCCATGGGGACAAATGTATGGGGAAAAACGTATTATCACTGAGCTATAGGTGATCTCGAGATAAGTCAAGTAATGAGACGTGTTGTGTCATGTCGCTTCATTACTGCCTCTATGGTTGAGCGGTAATACGTTTGGCTTCAGTAGTTTAGGATCAGGCGTTCGATTTCTAGATGGTGTCAATTTTTGTTTATTTTTTCTACCGTATATACTTTCATATACATTTAGTGAAAAGCTGTTAATTTGGAATAACAAACAGACACGTAATTTTATATATCCATACCTATAGATATAGATAGATTGTAATGAAAGTCACAAATCTTTTGAAATCTTTTATAAAAAAAAAATCCGTCGATGGCCGGTGGCCGGATGGTATGTCGCTGGAGCCGTGGAGATTGGCCCGGCCGCTGGTGTGGGATGCCACGTGTGAAACTCTGGGGCCTTGGGGTCCGGATGCTCATCAACTTTTCAAAGAGGTTGCACGTCGTCTGGTAGAAGCTTCTCGTGACAAGCGGGCTGGGTATTTTCTCGCTCAGAGAATCAGCATTGCTATTCAACGTGGCAATGCTGCCAGCCTCCTTGGCACGATCCCGAGAGACATCGATTTGGGCTAAGTTTTCTATTTGTAATTAGTTTCTAGTACTGTTCCTTGTATATTAAAGCTTTTTATTATTTTGATCATTTAATAGTGAGAAATTAAAATAATAAGGAAATGATTAATAATAATAATAATAATAATAATAATAAGCCCCTCACAAACCTAACTCCACATCCGGCTCGACCATCTGATGCCACGTGAGGGGCGGACATTGGCAGCACTACGCTATACACTAACCAATGACCAACGGAGCAATAGTAAAGCCAAAATGCGATGCGTCTAAGAAACAGAGAATTACCCCAGGCGGGTACCCGAGAGGGAGAATCCCGCCCCGGGCCATCAGGCCTGGGCTGCCCCTCGTATTCTGGGGGGGGCACCGTATCGCAAAGACCTGCCCAGCCAACAGCTGTTGCAGCACCAACACACGACTCACATACAACATCACCCATATCGTCCACACAGAGCTTATTCCGGTCCCCTAGCTCGTCACCAGATATTTACCGGCTCCGTTATGAGCCATCATCCGGATCCAACACAATATCTCCAATGTCATTCGATGTTGCACAGGAAGCTCTTGCTACCTCTCCTGTGCCCACAAGTGACATCACTAGCTCTACGCATGCCATGCAAACTAACCCACCGACCCGCGTAGACCACAACACACTACCAACATCAACCATCATTAACACACCGGCAAGAAGTGTTTTGCAGGACATGCTCCCTGCAACCACCCTAGCCGGAAAAAGTAGACAACGGATGAAATGGACTAATGATATTAACACAGAGCTCCTCCGTTGCTACTACACGGTCACAATCTGTGAAACAGACCTCACCGCTTGGAGACCATTACTTCATCGAAAATTCGTAGAACATTACCCGGACTTATCACATCTATCGGAACAGCGACTTGCAGACCAAATAAGGGTCATACACAGAAACAATAGAATATCAGAATCAGAACGAGAACGCATAAAACATTCAATATCATCAACACTGAACACAGCCGCAAGTAATGAAACTGATACAAACGATTCACTAGCAGAGCAACACATCTCAATCATACCGACACCTAACACACAACAACGTATTACAGATCCATCCATACAACAAAAAGACTCCACACAAAACTCACAAACTAATACAACACTATATACCCAATTCTTAGAAAGCTATGAACATATGCAAACACAAGATACCGGAACAACAAACCGACCAACAGACACCCTATTCTGTAACAACATCGAAACCACCTTTACAGAAATGCTTATTAAGTATACTGGTACAGACCCAATACATAGACCTACCATTCCTAAAATAGTAACAACTCGCCAGGTTATTAAAACCGTCAACATAGTCAATGGACTAGTAGACAAACACTTGCAATCTAAGGAAACAGCCACATTAGTAGAAATACATGAAGTCATATATTGCGCCGCAATTACAGTAGCAACATTACACACAAAACATGTTAATAGACCACAAGATAATGCTTCTCTTACAACTAAAATAATGAATAAAGATAAGAAACCGCAATGGGAAAGACGAATAGAAAATAAGATCACAGCGTTAAGAAAAGAGATAGGACAACTTACTCAGTACCTAAACGGAAACCTCACAGAAAGAAAAAAACAGAAACTTAATCCTAAAAATAAAACTACAGATGAAATGGTAGATTTACTAGATACCAATAAACAAAAACTACAAGCAAGTGCTAAACGACTGAATCGATATAAGAAAAGTAATCAGAGAAAATCAGACAACATCTTATTCAACACCAACCAAAGAGTGTTTTACCAAAAACTCAATACAGAAACCATTACAATTACACAGCACCCACACATAGAAGACATTCAAAACTACTGGGAAAACCTATGGTCAAAACCAGTACAACACAACACACATTCATCATGGACACAAATAGAAGAACAAGAAATGGAGAACATAACCTCAATGCCAGAATTTACAATAGAAAGAGACGATGTTACACAAGCAATTCGCAAAACACTAAACTGGAAGGCCCCTGGCCCCGACAAAATCCAAAATTATTGGCTTAAATATCTAACCTCGACACACACTCACATCGCAAACGCACTGAACAATCTCATCCTAAACCCAGAAGAGATACCCGCATTCTTAACCCAGGGTATCACTTACTTGAAACCGAAAGATACTGATACAACAAACTCAGCAAAATACAGACCTATCACTTGCCTCCCCACTATGTACAAACTACTAACATCCATCATCACACACAAAATTAACTCACACATCACAACAAACAAAATAATACCAGAAGAACAGAAAGGCTGTAGTAAAGGTTCAAGAGGTTGTAAAGAACAACTAATAATAGACGCAGAAATACATAACCAAGTCAAACAGAAACGAAGAAATTTATACTACTCATACATTGATTACCAAAAAGCTTTTGATAGTGTACCTCATTCTTGGCTACTACATGTACTAAAAATATATAAAATTGACAATAGACTGATACAGTTCCTACAACAGGCAATGACAAAATGGACGACCAAATTACACCTTAAAACCAATTCAAAGACCCTCAGTACAGCCCCAATCAAAATAGCTCGCGGAATTTTCCAAGGCGACTCCCTCAGCCCGCTATGGTTCTGTCTTGCCCTAAATCCTCTCTCTAGAATCCTTAATAACACACCATACGGATACACTATTGATAAAGACAGCAACACTAAACTTACACACCTACTATATATGGATGATATTAAACTGTACGCAGCTAACAAACAAGAATTAGACCATCTACTCAAATTAACAGAAAAGTTCAGTACAGACATAAAAATGAGCTTTGGAACCAACAAATGTAAAATAAACAGCATAACCAAAGGCCAGCACAATAGGACAGATACATTCGAACTAGAATTACAAGGAGGAAGAATAGACAGCATGGAATCCAGAGAAACATATAAATATTTAGGATATCAGCAAAGTACGTCGATAAGTCATTCCGAAATAAAAAGCACCCTTAAAGTTAAATACAAGCAGCGACTCCACAAAATACTTAACACACAACTATCTGCTAAAAACAAAGTAAAAGCCATTAACACATACGCCATCCCCATCCTGACATACTCCTTTGGAGTGGTGAAATGGTCTGATACTGAGCTTGATGCTCTGAACACAACAACTAGGACAACAAGTAATAAACACAACATACATCACATACACTCAGCAGTACAAAGATTCACTCTCAAAAGAAAACTTGGAGGCCGTGGGTTCATAGACATAAAAAACCTACACTACAATCAAATTGACAACCTGCGAACATATTTCATACGAAAGGCCAGCGACAGTGCTCTTCATAAAGCTATAGTAAACTTACCACAATCTGGAACTCCTTTGCAATTAAATAATAGGCAATTTGATCCTAAAACTAAAATCCTTAAAGATGAACAGAAAATAGAACACTGGAAGAACAAAGCACTACACGGCAAATACCCACACCAACTAGATCAGGACCACGTAGACAGAACAGCATCAAACTCCTGGCTCACGAAAGGGAATATATTTGGAGAGACTGAAGGCTTCCTAGTAGCAATACAGGACCAAGTTATTAAAACTCGGAACTACTCTAAATATATCCTTAAAGAAGCAATAGAAACTGATAAATGTAGATTATGCCACCAACAGACAGAAACAATAGACCATATTACAGGAGGATGTAGCTCACTAGCCAATAAAGAATACACACACCGCCATGACAACGTCGCTAAACACATACACCAACAACTTGCACTCAAACACAAACTACTCGACACATACACACCATACTACAAATACAAACCAAAAAACGTGCTGGAAAATAATAAAGCAAAACTATACTGGGACCGAGATATTATTACCGACCACACTATCCTCAGCAACAGACCTGATATCACACTTACTATAAAATCTACAAAGACTACTTATCTCATAGACATTGCCGTACCTAATACACATAACCTAAAACAGAAACATACAGAAAAAATACAAAAATATATACCATTAGCAGATGAAATTAAACAGATGTGGCATCAGCAAACAGTTAAAATCATCCCTATTATTATTTCCTCCACGGGCGTTATACCGAAAACCCTTAATACATCCTTAAAAATATTAGACTTACATGAAAAAACATACATCCCCATGCAAAAATCAATAGTCATAGACACATGCTCTATAGTCCGCCGTTTCCTAAACCCAACCTCACTCATGCTCCTGAACGCCCCAGACACAACACACACACGAAACATACCCCAGACACTACACAGCACACAAGCAGACACACAACCACACGCATTCGGGACACAAATCACATAGTCTTACCTCACTCTCATCACACTGACACACTTGAACCAGTCTACTTGGCAAAAGCCCGTACCTGGTTCTCCACTACCGACCTCGGTCGAGACCAAAGAATATCTTTGTACATAATAATAATAATAATGTTTATTTGGCATAACTCTTAGTACTCAGATTTATTCAGAATTAACCACCGGAAACTTGCCTTCTAATAAGAGCCGGCAAGAAACTCAGTTATGTGGAAAGGGCAAGTATTCCCTTATTCATATCAAAAGGGCCACTTCTCAGGTAATAAATACCAATGAACAGTACTGACCATGCTATCATACCAAGAAAGTGAGTCATTAATAACCAGGAATGGTCCATGAGGTCAATACCTTTTTTTAACGTGGATAATCCGTTATGGATACGCCAACTAAACTCTACGCCGTCACACGTCACCGCGTCGACGTAAACGCAGATTTGTATAGGATCGAAACAGCGCCATCTGTCGGCCTAAAGATTTTGTGGCATTATTGGGTCCGTTTGCCCGGAAGCACGTCGACCCTTGGGATCTTTTGTGCCGCCCTTGCCCTTCTGCTCTACGTACCTGACTCCTCAAATACTCCCTGAACAAGCCGGCAGATCCTGCCCATGGGGAAGAGCTTGTAGTCCTCTGGTTTCGGATACGCCTTACCCAGTAGGTCCATTCGCCATCTGGCCAGTGCGTCGCAATTGCATATTAGGTGACTCATGGTTTCGGCTTCTGATTGCCAGTACCTACACACCACATCGTTAAATAAGTTCATCTTATGAAGATGTTATTTTGTCCCATAATGACCTGTTAGTGCTCCCGTGAGTTGCCTAAGCTGACATCTATTCAATTGTAATAGCTTTCTGCTTTGGCTCTCACCCCAGATGCCTATGAACTATTTACAATGTCTTAGTCCATTATTGGCGCTCCATTCTGTATTCTGTCGCCCTAAAGATGACACTATTGTGAGCCCATACAAATCTGCGTTTACGTCGACGCGGTGACTTGTGACGGCGATTTTAAGAAAACTCGCACATGGCCTCTGGTCGTGGGGGGGTGGGGGTTGCACGTGTTACATGTATTCACATGCTTCACCGTGACCCCTTCGGATGAGGTCATCTAGGTGAAGTTTCCAGGAAGAACATTTCTTTATTTTTTTTCTTAGTATCTCCATTGCTCTATACTCTCTCTTGTTGGCTCTTCAGAACAAGAGAAACGGTCTTTGCATGTTTGAATACAAATTACAAACTAGTTGGGCGGGTTCACCCGCGTAGACTTAATTTCACGCAACCCTATTTTAGCTTAACTTACTCCTTGAAACTTAGGCTATCTGCCATAGAAAGCACCGTTAAAATCGGCCCAGCCGTTTCAAAGATTAGCCGGAGATAAGACAGAGATATTTTTTTCTTCGTGAGTATCAAGTACTTTCATATGCATTTATTGAAAAGCTGTTAATTTGGAATTTCAAACAGACACTTCAATTTTATTTATCTATGTAGACTAAGCGGAATAAACGTAAAAAGAATGCGTGTATGTTTGTATGATTCATTCATTGCACTCAACTGTGTCGTTAATAAAATAGTAACATAAGATCGGCTTCCTACATAAGGTATCGAGGATTGTCACACACACACACATATATTGCCTATATCAGAATACATGTATATGTTCACGCCTGTATTCCTTGAAGGTGACACTTGTACTTATAGTACCTACGTTCCACCAGTTATGATTAAGTCCCATGTAATAGGGGGCAAGCCTAATTTTTTAAAATGCATTGATGTCACACTAACTTTACTGAGAAGAAAAAATGCGTGACCTGCATAATATGCCTGAGATTAAATTCTAATACGCATGAATAGTGCCTGAAACGGTGATTCAGGGATGGACTCACCATATGTGACGTCGGTCGGTACCTAATCTTCGGTGAAAATGTGGGCTCTCCCTTCGGGGACCCTTCTAGGAATTCAAGACCATATTCTTAACTATGCGTCTATTTATAAGAGTGTTATCGTCAATGTATGCATCCCATGCTCACGCCTGTATTTCCCGAAGGGGTAGGCAGAGGTGTTGTAAAAACAACACCCACTCTTCACCGAATGTGATTAAGTGCCAACGTGACAGGTATTGAGTCTATCGCCGTGTCAGGCACTATACATACGTCTTTAATTACTTCTCAGACTTATACAGGTTTTTAGGCCCCGCTGAGGTTCTAACTTGCGTCACTTGCGTAGCAGGTGACTGCTCAAGCTCCAAGGGCTCAAGTCCGGCGTTCTGTAATATTTGTTTTTGCTTGTGTTATTAATTTTTTTGCCCATTTGAAAGGTAGCTGCGGGCGATGCAGCTTGATTGTAGCATTAGTGGTATTTCCCATCGAGTTGCCCGACTGGGGGAATTACGTGCCATGTTACGAGTACATTAAGTTTCCTTTTAAAATTTTGTTTTTTATACATAGGAAGGCAGAGGTGTAATAACAGCACCCACTTTTGACCGCAACAGATGGTGAGTCCATCGCCGTCGCCACTATACTTATTTCTTTGAATTACTTCCGAAACATTTTATGCAGGTTATGTCTGAGAAGTTATTCGAGGAGATCGTGGCACAGTTGCTATTGCGCATATCAATCGATCAGCGAAGTTAAGCAACCCTACCCCTAGCCAGTAATTGAATGGGTGATCGCCCGAGCTTCCTCCGTGCCTCGGAGAGCACGTAAAGCCGTCGGTCCCGGTTGCCAATTTATCTTTGGGAATCGATAGAGGTCAGTCGATCTAGATCACAAATTTTCCTCGTAAAAGGTGTTGTGAAGGCCAGATGGCAGTCGCTTCGTATAAAAATCAGGTGATCAGCCGCATCGGGCTGAATCAAGTGCTGACCCCAACAATGTAAGGCCAGGGAGATGATGTTTGAGAAGTAATTCAAAGTCGTATGTATAGTGCCTAAGACGGTGATATACTGTGTGTCACATTGGCACTTAATTATATCGCGGTGAAAAGTGGTTACCCCTTCGGGAAATACAGGCGCGAGCATATGTATATCAGAGAAATCCCGTTATGGCGTACCTCTTTGAGCGAACATTACACTGTACATATAAATTCACTGTATACGCTTTGTAAATTAATGTACCGAACCAGTATATTAATAAATGACTTCAATGAAGTTAACAATACAACCCGGTTGTATACATGTTGTTTATTTATATTTTCAGTCTGTTTGTTTGTGGTCAAAAATGGAATTGTTCCAACAAAATAACAATACAGAATGTTACAAGGTTTTGTTCGCTTGAAAGATATCTATATATCTATATGTATACATCTATAATGTCACGACACGCTTAGTCAACGACACCTACGACCAAATAGACATATTTTCCAACAACTTAGGTGAAATTGCAAAGGTCATTTTAAACTTAATTTGTTATTATAACTCTGTGAAAATATAATTATCTAACTGTTTATTGCATGATTTGAGTAGTATAACTTGCCTTATTTTAGAGTGGATATTATGTAATAGGTATTATTAGATTCATAAAATTGTCACACTACCGCATTAGATTATGAGTCTGTAATGGTAGATGTAAGGTTTGTAAATAAATAAATAAATAAATAAATAATTGAAGTGTCTTTTTGTAATTCCAAAATAACAGCTTTTCACTAAATGCATATGGAAAAAAAAGAAAATAAATTTAAAAAAAAATTCGCTGTTTATTCCGGGTACTCTCTAAAACGGCTGGATTTTAACGGGACTTTCACATGTAGAAGCATTTTTATTTTAAAAAATATATTTAGGGTTCAGTGGGAAATCAAATGAGCACTTACATAAAAAATCTAATTAATAATGTTAACTGTAATTTCTATGGCAGATATTTGGTGTTTCAAGGAGTAACTTAGAGTACTATTATTTATAAAAAAAATGGGTTCTGCGAGATACAGCATAAAACAATGTCAACGCCAGTGAAACCGCAGGGCACTGCTAGGTTACTTTATATCTATGTATAAAAAAATAAATGGCTGTTCATTAGTCTCGCTAAAACTTGAAACCGAATTGGATAATTTTGATCTTAATATATTTATGAAAGTTCAGGGAAGGTTCAAACGGTGAAAAACATAAATAATAAGCAAAGGAAACGGTGGTACGAAGTTCACCGGGTCAACTAGTTCTTAGATATATTTATCACTTTTGTCAGTTCACCAGATCACCAGTTGTCAGACTCCGGCTTGCTAGCTCTTAAACTATGAATGGTCACCCATCCACCTAAATACCACGAGCGAGCTTAACCTGACTTGATATTTGCATTAATTTGCATTTAGCATTGTAAACCGTGCACCACAAGTTGTTAAAGGGCGTGGGAAGAGAACCCGTATACCCGCGAAGTATAGTTATCCTGCGCACGAATTGAATGTCAATCTGTAGGTCTAAAAGGTCATAAGCAATCATTACATGAATTGCACCTAAGTGACCATTTTGTCTTTTCGATGATGCATATTCGGATCAGGTTACATCTAAGATCCACTGATTTACTTCTTCTTCGCACTCCTACACTCTACCTCTCGCGAGCATCAATCCTTCGGAGTCAGTGCGGTGCGTCTATGGAATCAGCTTCCATCAAAAATAAGGAAAAGTCCTTCCAAGTCTATTTTTAAGAGTCTTGTGAAGGAGCAATACCAAAAAAATTCCACCTAAATTTTGCTCTTTATTTATTTATTTATTCTTTGTCACTGTTATCTATATATTTATTTATATTGTATAGTTTTTATTTGTTAGATATATATTTATTCATGTATAATTTGTTTATATATTTATTCATATTCTCTGTCATATGTGTGTTTGTTAGACTAGTTTAGTTTTTAAGTATGTAATCAGTTTTTAATGTTATTTGTTCCTAATGATATATCACACCCGCTTCTATGTTCGTCCTGTATTGTAAGGTTGACTGGCAGAAAATGATTTAGCATTAAGTCCACCTGTGTACTTAGTGCAGAAAGTTTTTAAATAAATAAAAAAAAGATCACATTACGATTCTCCTAAAGTAATTACCATTTCTTTTTGTAAGTAATGTATCGCATCAGATGACCAGGGACCCATGAGCTCTTATTGCAATGTTAGTTCAGTTGTGCGACAGTGACAGACTTATACACGTCATATACATCTGTCTCATAATAAGAGTTAAACTATCATGGCAATAAGAGGTTATGGTAAGGCCCCAGTCTACTGTCGTCGTAGACAAAGTACTTCTCTCTCGCTTGCGCTAATAGAAGAGATACAAAATGTATGGAAATTACATAAATCAGCCACGTGACATGTCATTCTCGTACATACATATGCTCACGTCTGCATTTTTTTTCGGTCTATAAACGTCTGTATAGACAGTATTTTTACCAGTCAAAGACATTTTTAACAACAAAACGCAATTTTTTTTAACCACAGAATTTTTTAAAGTACTCCCTGCCTGTCCTGTCCAATTAAGTATTATGTACTGGTTGTGCCCCCGGTTTCACCCGCGTACATTTAATTTCATTCTCGCGGATCCCTAAATGTTTTTTTTAATCAAAGCCCAAGTTGCCCCTTGTAACCCGTTTCAGAGATTACCCAGAACATATAGACAGACAGAGAAAATTTTGAAAAATATTTTTTGAATTCGGTACCTGTACTTTCACATGAATTTAGTGAACAACTGTTATTTTGGAATTACAAGCAGACACTTCAATTTTATTTATCTGTATATATAGATATATTTTTACAAGCGTAACGAACGAATGTACGCGAAGTGTATTGACCTAAAAAGAAAATAAGACGATGTAAATAAACCGCTCTAAGTGACGTCATCGTAAAACCACAGACTATAAAAAACATGTAACTTCAGCAAAAACACAATTAATGCGAGTTGCACCATTGTCAATGATTGTAATTAGCGGAAAAACCTGAATCATAGCAAGGTTTTTAACTACTGTTACAATACCGACGGTAATGTCGCAGAGGTTTTTTGAACGACTAGTGCTGTACCTGTGTCGATAATTATATCGATGACTTTAATATATAACGCTTAAATATATTTTTTACTAGCCCTGCAGTTTCACCCGCATAGACTTAAATTCATGGGTGATCCGTAGAGACCTAATGTTTTTTTTTAAATAAAATCAGGAAGCTGTCAGTGGAAGTTCCGTTTAAATCGGTCCAGCAGCTTCGGAGATGGAACCTGGAACAAACAGAGAGATATTTTTTTTTAAAATTGGTTATTCTATGTCACTATCGTGCATACTTTCATATGCATTTAGTGAAAAGCTGTTATTTTGGAATTGCAAACAGACACTTAAATTGTATTTATGTTTAGATATAGATTGAATAAAAACTTAGTTATATACAAGGAACACTACTTAAACATTTAGATTTTGATGAAATTTGGCACAGACAATCTTTAGAACCTGAGAAAGGACATAGGCTACCTTTTATTGCGTAAAAAAGTATTATATAAAACTAAATCTACGCGGGTGAAACCGAGGGGCACAGCTAGTTATGAATATATTTGAAGGTACCCACTCGTCTCCTGGTATAAATGTTACGTTATGACACGGACATATAATCGAAAATCACTTTAGATTTAGGGGACGAGTGGAGACCTCACAAATTTAAGAGGATGAGTGGGTACAGGGTGCGATGTCTTAATGCTAATAAACGTTCTTGCTAACTTTCTTTCTCGTAGCAAATCAAAAGGAAAAAATTGAACCGTCAAGATTTTATCAATTATTTTTTTCAAAATCAATATTTAGACTATTAAAATTAGATACGCAACCCTAAAAAAGTACGACGTATTTTTGCGAAGCGTACAAAATACAGACATCCCTATGCGCGACGTCATCAAAGTAGACATGTCCACATTCATTTCAATTAATGAATCAATGTCAGATAGTTCAATTAGGTTTTTTCTTAATTAAGTGATTTATTTATTCACCAACATATAAAAATAAAAAACACAGTACAGGGAAATTAGTCATAATTATACGTGTCTACCTGGGCCTTCAAAACAGCGCTGGTTTCCTATGTGGTCACTTAAAAGTGTGGGTATGTGGGGTTCAAACCGAGTTTGGAACACAATATACGTACATCTCGAAATAATTAAGAGCCGTGGTGGCCTTGAGGTTTGAGCAATCGCCTGCTACGCAATCGACACAAGTTCGAATCCCAGCGGGGCCTGTACCAATGAGTTTTTGTAAAAAAAACTTATGTACGGTGATTTCTCACCACGTGCTTTACGGTGAAGGAAAACATCGTGAGGAAACCTGCATATGTCTGAAATGTAATTCAATGACGCATGTAAAGTGTTCAAGACGGCGATGGACTCACCATCTGTCACGTTGGCACTTAATCATCTTCGGTGAAAAGTGGGTGTTGTTATTACAACACCTCTGCCTACCCCTTCGGGGAATACAGGCGTGAGCATATGTATGTATGTAACATTAGAGTAAAACCGAAATTCGGTAGGAGATCATTATTATTATTAAGAAGTTGGTTAGTACGTTTTACGATAGGTGTGAGCGAGCTAATTAACATTTTGGTAACTGGTACAGTCAGCTTCAAAATTGGCAAAGTCGCAAACGTTAATAATGTATTTCAGAAAGTAATATTATGCAAAAGAATTTTATTACCATAGTTAAAAAATGGTCTCATTTTCAAATTAAGACAGCTTAATTTCTTTGACATATTTATTAAGTCACTTTATTATCCTACTTTGTCCACTGTTAAAGGCGGTATTTATTGTTTACTATGTCTCGAAGATAATTTGTATGCAATATATCTATATTTATACATACATATTACATACAGATAAATAAAATTGAAGTGTCTGTCTATTATTCCAAATTAACTGGAAATGAAATTACAAACGGACACTTGAATTTTATTTATATGTGTAGATAGGAGCCGTGGTGGCCTCGGGGTTTGAGCAGTCGCCTGCTACGCAAGCGACGCAAGTTCGAATCCCAGCGGGGCCTGTACCAATGAATTTTTCTAAAAAACTTATGTACAGTGATTTCACACCACGTGCTTTACGGTGAAGGAAAACATCGTGAGGAAACCTGCATATTTCTGAGAAGTAATTCAAAGACGTATGTATAGTGCCTGAGACGGTGATAGACTCACCATCTGTCACGTTGGCACTTTATCAAAAATTCGGTGAAAAGTGGGTGTTGTGATAACAACACCTCTGCCTACCCCTTCGGGGAATACAGGCGTGTGCATATGTTCGATGTATGTATGTGTAAATGGGATCGCTTGTAAACGGAATACGTTGAGACTTATCTGACTAAGTGGATAGCTTGGATATTAAAAGAATACAAATGCATGTTTTTTGGAAAAGCTCTGAGTCATGCAAATATGTCTGTTTTGGTCGTGGCATCTCGTGGATCGCAAAGGGCTTATTTTCCTGCTTGTTCTTCTTAGTAATGCGTAACCTTACATCTTCCCAGAAGGAACATCCCTGAAGGCCAAGTGCCTAGTGCGAGTTTTCTTAAAATCGCCGTTTCAAGTTACGCGTCGACGCAAACGCAGATTTTTTTGTGCTCACAATAGTGTCATCTTTAGGCCGACAGATGGCGCTGTTTCGATCCTATACAAATCTGCGTTTACGTCGACGCGATGACTGAAAAACTCGCACTCGGCCCTCCAACACCCAATTTTCACGTAAGATGGCAGGCGTAAGGGTAAACGTGAAAGAAGCTGAGTCCCGTGTTGATTTTAATGCTTTTTTACGTTGTGTAAGTGCCTGAGACGGCGATAGACTCATCATCTGTCACGTTTGGTACATAATCATCTTCGGTGAAATGTGGGTGTTATTATTACAACACGTCTTCGGGGAATACAGTCGTGAACATATGTTTTACGTTGACGATATCGCCGTATTTTCCTCATTTTGTATGAGAACGTTAAAAAGCGCCCCAAGCGGCGATTGTAGGAAGTTCTACGTCTCCATACAAAAAAAGCGAAACACGCAAGGTCAAGCGATGACTTTGAACGTGTCAGAACTTACACTTGGGGCACTGGGCCTGTAGACAGAGCAACAATATCCTCACGCTTCTCTAGTAGAAAAGATACAAAATATACGGGAATGACATATGTCACGTGACTGATTCATGTCATTTACATATTTTTTTATTAGCCAGAGACTGTTACTTTGTCTAGGCATTTTTTTTTGTTGACGAGGGGGAAACCTTCAAAAGGTCCCCGACCGCCCTGGGAGAGGCAGATCGGGGTATGTGGGATTCTTACCGCACTAAAACCCCCCCGGTGGCCGTCCTCAGTGCTCAGGGGGGACTCCGGGTACTCTGATAGAACGCACCGGTGTCCCCCCACACTTTGCCGGGGCACATCCCCGGGGCAGCTGTGACGCCGCCCCTGAAGACCTCGCTGTGCAAGGCAGCGCGAGCCACGTCGCGCTGCCACCTTCCCGGGCCCACGGCTCGGTGGTCAAAGCTCCCACCCCGACCACCGCCAGCAGGCCCTCCGGCCCCTCCCCGGGCCCGCGGCTCGGTGGTCAAAGCTCCCACCCCGACCACCGCCAGCAGGCCCTCCGGCCCCCTTTTAGTCGCCTCTTACGACAGACAGGGGATACCATAGCCATATTCTTAGACCCTGGCTATTGGGTGGACTTTGTCTAGGCCTACCTTGACTGGTCAAAGGCGTGTATAAAATCATCTTCGAAATCTAGGTTTCCTGGCGATTGATGTCATATCCCTGTTCTTATATTTAAGAAAAAATATTGGTTCACTAGTGAATCACCAGTGAATTTCTTCGCTTCTTCATTGAATTTTTTACTACTACTTTTTTTCTACCGTAGAAAACTTTTTTATATGCTTACGCCATCCCAGAAGGGTTCCCGAAGGGGTAAGCAGATGTGTTGTAGCAACAACACCCACATAAAACAGAATATGATTAAGTACAAACATGACAGAGGGTGAGTCCATCGCCATCTCAGGCACTATACATACATCTTTGAATTCTCAGACATATGCAGGTTTCTTAACGATGTTTTCCTTCGTAAAGCACGTGGTGTGAAATCACTGTAAGTTTTTAGAAAACCTCATTGATACAGGCCCCACTGGGAATCGAACTCAAACCCCGAAGCCACCACGGCTCTTATTTATATAACCCGTACACTAAAATACAGTCACAATGCTCTAAAGTGCTTCTAATTCATTGAACCTACGGTCGTGTAATGCACTTTATCTTCATCAAACATTGTTACTCAGTGGTATTGAAGTTAATTAAAGCAAGTACACTGCGTGAGCGCCATTCTATGCTAATGTCACGAGCACACAGGCATGCTTAATGTCTTCTTCAAAATCTCTGAGGTCTAGACATCATTATTATCTATATTCAGGAATAAATAGTAGTATTGTGACGAAGGTAGCCGTGGCTGAGCAGTCGCCTGCTACGCAAGCGTCGTAAGTTCATTCCTATGAGTATTTTACGGTGGCGGAGGACATCGTAAGGGAACCCGCAGTCCGCTCTATAGTAATAAGTAATCTAAGGCAGCTATGGACTCACCATCTGGCACGTTGGCACTTAATCATCTTCGTTTGAAGGTTGTAGCATCCCTTTAGGGAACTTTCCACGAATTATTTTTAAAAAAACCTAAAGGCTTTATGAACGGCGGAAATTAACTATTTAGTCTGAAAAATTCTTATGCGAAATCTTTATTAAATGTACGTGCGTGGATGGTCCTCGAGTGGTCAGACCTCATAAAGTCCACCACACACTCCTCTGTGACTGAATGCACCTGGCCTTATCCCACACATTGTTGGGGTCGGCACTTTCAACCCGATGTGGCTGATCACCTGATTTTTTATACGAAGCGACTGCCATCTGACCTTCGCAACCCTTTTTACGAGGAAAATCTGTGATCTGGGTTAAACCTGTTGTCAGACTATTTTAGGCCTTCGGCTGACCTGTAACGATTGCCAAAGATGATAAATTGTCAACCGGGACCGACGGCTTAACGTGCTCCCCGAGGCACGGAGGGAACTCGGGCGGTCACCCATCCAATTACTGGCTAGGGTTGCTTAACTTCGCTGATTGAATGATATGCGCAATAGCAACTGTGCCACGAGCTCCTCTCAATCGTATATACCTAATATAACCACGACCACTCAAGCAAGAGTGTCCGACTGAGAAGAAGTCAACTAATTCCCATTAAATCCTTTGACGTCATACTAATACATGCGCCTGCGTCCACCAAGTAGCTCTTGCGTCACAGGATAATAAACATTTAGTTGTAATAATATTAAATAAAGCCACATCTGTGGAATATTTATAGCTATTTATCTCCACATTTAATTGTAAACAGACGTATTAAGAACTTCTGAGCTTTGACATTTCATTTTGTTAGCTGAGAAGTCCTTAATACGCGCTGCTTAAACGATCATAGTGGCAACAAGGAATTATTTTTGGAGAAATTAACTGAATACATACATATGCTCCGCCTGTATTCCCCGAAGGGGTAGGCAGAGGTGTTACAACCACAACACCCACTTTTCACCGAATTTGATTAAGTGCCAACGTGACAGATGGTGAGTCTATCGCCGTCTCAGGCACTATACATACGTTTTGGTATTACTTGTCAGGTTTCCTCACAATGTTTTCCTTCACCGTAAAGCACGTGATGTGAAATCACTTTACATAAGTTTTTTAGAAAAACTCATTGGTACAGGCCCCGCTGGGATTCGAACTTGCGTCGCTTGCGTAGCAGGCGACTGCGCTAACCCCGAGGTCTCCACGGCTCTTTTTTGATTCTAATAAAATTTGGTAGGAAGTTTAAGGTATCTGGTAAAAAATTAAGATACTTTTAACATCGGAATAATATCTACTTGATGAAAAGGGGAAAACAGGAATCACTAAGCAGAGGGAACCAATTTTCTAAACTAGGGCGTTTTGTCAATATCCATTATGTAATTTTTAAGGATAATTCAAACGGAAAATTATTTCAGTTTTGCCACGCTGCTGTTTGTAATTGATAGAAGAATCTATACTTATATATAAAGCTGAAGCGTTTGTTTGTGTGTTGCGCTTATCTCAAAAAATATTCCAGTGTTAGAAAGCCCATTTATCGAGGAATGATATAGGCTATATTATCATCACTAGACCATCATCTAATTAATAACTATTCAACGCGGACAAATTCGCCGGCAGAAGTTAGCAATTCAATAAATCATTTTACCTTTATCGTTATTCATATACAGCAAACCAAATGAGGTAATAGATACTAATATTATAAAGAGGAAAGGTTTGTATGTATGTTTGTAACGAATTGGCTCAAAAAGTACTGGAACGATTTTAAAAATTCTTTCACACATCATTGTTACATTATCACTGATTAATATAGGCCATATTTTATCCCGATAATGCCACGGGAACGAGAATTACGCGGATGAAACCGCGAGACGTCCACTTTTATTACTATAAACTTATTTATTATTAAGGTAAACTAATGAGCAATACGTGTTATTATTGCAAAGTTACACCACAGGATAACCGCATAGGTTAGATAGACAAACATACCAGCTTGTTTACATCTTAATTAATACAAACTAGCTGATCCCCGCGGTCTCGTCTGTGCTAATCAATTTCGTAGATGTCTTCTGCCTAGCTTGCAATTTTGACATTCTTCTAAATATATATTACATGCTGGCATGCTGGGCAAAGGCCTCCCTTCCCTATTTTCACACATTGAGGTCCAGGGGTTGCTCAGGCTAGTTTTTGGTAACACCATTGATTCAGCAATTATTAATGATATTATAACATAAATATGATCACGCCATCCCAGAAGGGTCCCAGTTCACATTTCACCGAATATCATTAAGTGCCATCGTGAAAATGGGTGAGTCCATCGCCGTCTCAGGCACTATACATTCGTCTTTGAATTACTTCTCAGACATATGCAGGTTGTGTTATTTTACGAAGAAATTTCGGTGTGGTGCGATGAGACATTGCTGCAAAATTTTATGATTCAAAGGCATTGGGTAATACCCTATATACTTTAATTCCGTTGCGTGTGTCAAAATATGCGACATGAACGACCGTATAATTTTATTTCCTCGCCGGTCTTGTGCGGCTCACTAGGTCCTAGGTTCGGCCAAATAATAACGAAGGATATTTTTTCATATGTAATTTTTCAGTAGCAGCCTATGGATATAGGCTCACCCCCTATTGTAGGACTTAAAAATAACTGGCAATATGTGGGAGTATTATAATCAGGCGTATAAGTATTCATGCTTGATTTTTGAGGTTTAAATTTGATTATTCAAAGCTCCAAGAGATTGCAATCCTAAATAAAGATACTGCCTTCAAATTGCTACTTCGTGTGTTCATAACATTCAGTCGAATCGATAGCCTCCTCCTTTTTCTGAAGTCGGTTAAAAAAGTGCTATGACAGACTGACAACGAAGCTCCTATAATTTTTTTTTGATGTACGATACCCGTCACTCGAACAAGAATAATGTCTCTCAAATTAAACAAAGCATGGCCAATGGGAACTAAACGTAGACTAAGGTAGTACCTTATGTCGGCCTTAACCGTATCAATTTCGTTACGGCTCAAATTGGAATACGCTTGAATCTTCTTGTTAAACGAAAAGCGACAATTTGTCACATTGAATCGACGAACGAAAATAGACTTTGTCATCATGAGATGCGAATGATATTCGATCTATTTGGTAAAGATTTTTTATTGTAGACTTTACCATTATCTTGCCTGCATTCAGTACTACACGTTAAGATTTGTAAATGTGCAAGCATTGCCATTTGACCTCGTGTTTTCAAAGTCAAAGGCAAAAATATGTTTATTCGATTAGACTTTTTACAAAGCACTTTCAAAGCGTCAGAATGACATAATTTACAAGATTATACATGCTACCGCCAGGTTCAGAAGGTTGCTTTTACTGAGAAGAACCTGGCAAGAAACTCAGTAATTACTCTTTTCGAAAAAATATTATACAATTTTAGGAGTACAAAATAAATCGCTTAAGAAACATAAGCTCATGGACACAGCTCCAATGCACAAATGTCGATTAAATTAACACAATTAAAAATCTAGTAGTTCTACTTATAACTAAATGCGTAGCTTGAGCTTTTTTAGGCTCAAAACATGTTGATATAACCCGCCTTTGATAAAGTATCAATACGGTTTGAGCCACCCTAATACGCAAGGTCAAGCGACGACGTGAACGAGTCAAAACTTACTTAATGCTCAGAGTTGACTAAGTCCTAACTTTACAGCCTAGTTAACGGACAACCGAGTTATAATCCATTTTATGATTGTATGTCAAAGTGACAGTTGGTGAGTCCATCTCCACAGGCGCTAAACATACGTAGGTATTTGACATTAGATATCGTCTCCGATATGCGGTTTTCACCGAAAAGCTCTTGGTGTGAAATCTCTGCTGTTTTCGTAAATGTCATTGACACAAACCATTGGGAATTGAACTGTATAGCAGGCGACTGCACAAACCAATCGGTCACTAGGACTAAAAAACTAACAAAGCTTATATGTGTGTAGGGAATTTAATTCTAATCGCAAATTAATCGAATTTGATTCGAAAAACATGGCTCTTATATATAATATATAATTATATAATTATCAAAATTTCCTGCTTTCGAATGCGTCATAATTTTTTGAATAGATTATATACTCGTATATCATTTTTTATTGTTGATCTTTAGGAAATCTGCATATGTCACAACACCTCTGCTTACCCCTTCGGGAACCCTTCTGGGATGGCGCGAGCATATTGATTATATTAAAAAATATATACTATTCAAAATAAATACTAAAATAACAGAATGTATATTATAAAAAAAATATTTATTGAATACCTTAATAACATTACATACCTATTAACACTAAAGCTTCTTTGATGTACATAAGACTAGTAAATAACACACAAAATTATAAAAAATCCAGTAGATAAATGCTTTAAATTCACAATTAATTATAAACTTTGACAATAATGAGTTAGAGATCACTTCACTTTGGACACAACTTATCAGTGTAAAAAAATGCGTAGCTATAATTGTCACTTGGGTTCAAAGGAGAGCACATTACTCTAAAAATTCCGCTTTGATGCATAGTACTCCAATTCTAACGTGATCATTGGGACAGCGGCTATCGTTATAATGAATCAAGGTCGTTATATCAGCTTCAGGCTGTTCTGGCAGGTCAGGCTGTTCTGGCTGTTCAGTCCCATATTCCTCAGTCTCAGGGAAGATTTTTCTCTTCTTCCTCGCATTCTCCAAGCAGTCACAGTTGAACATAGGCGACAGTATCGCAGGGTTGACAGCGAATAAGTTCCTTTCCTCTTCAGATAGCGCAGGGTTTTCGGAGTTTTTCGAATATTTTCCAATAAGTTCCAACAGCCGAAGATTGTCTTTTGCCATGTCTGAAGATTCACATGGGCAGAGGTCGTTTGTCTCGGTTGCTTTCACGTAAGCAGTGGTAAGAGCGAGCAGGATAGCGACTTTGATCGACATGTTTACCGGTCGATGGGTTTGCTTAGAATGATCGTCTGTGGGATTTGACTGGCTTTTATGGGTGTTTCTGACTCAACGTGATTCATGTTGTGTGATTTCAGTTTTACCATTATCAGACCTTATGTGTTCGTTTGACGTTGCTTGTTGTTTTGTATTAATTGTTAAACTATACCTAGGTAATGTTTTACGTCATACTTTATCGAATTTAGCTCCAGGCGTGATTATTATTTTCTGAATACTGGCCTATGCGCAGTAATTACCACATCATATGACATACCCGCAGATTTCTGTAGTAATTTATTTAGGTATTGGATGAGTGCGTATAGTAATATAATTTTAGTTGTTTGAAAATTTAAATAGTTGTGAGAATTTGATGAAATTCCTTTGCCTACATCTTGGGGGACCCATCTGGGAAAGTATGAGCTGACGTGATAATAATTAAGCCATCTAGTGAACGATTGTTTTGTTAATATGGAAGTAATTTCATAAGGCTCCGAAAGTACTAGACCGTATTTAATTTTTTTTAAATGAAAAAAGAAAGTTGATAACAATATATATTCGAAAACTGAAAGTATTTGGCGAATCCCCCATCGTCATTATGATGTCAATTGGAGGTATTTTGTTATTAAAGGGCTCCCCGGGGCTGGCCTCGTTATGCCAATTTCACATTATCTACCTCCGTTGTAACGAATACATATGGCAATTTATTTCCTAGTAAATAATATTTTAATAATACCTATGGAAAACATTATCTCCGAAATTTGCGGATCATAAAAATATTATTATGATAAGTATATATTCGCGATTTCATTTAAGGCTCCGCTACGGTTCTAATCTAAGTTCTACGTTACAGGTGGTGATGTTGTTGCCGTCTCTAAAGCAATTTTATAAATTATAGGTATATATCGAACCCAGGATCCGCGTTCTAGTCTAAAAAGCCTAAACTATACATACATATGCTCATGCCTGTATTCCCCGATAGGCAGAGGTGTTGAAATCACAAACCCAGCTTTCACCGAAGATGATGATGATGATGAAGTGCCAACGTGACAGATGGTGAGTCCATCGCCGTCTCAGACACTTTACATACTTCATTGAATTACCTCTCAGACATATGCAGGTTTCCTCACGATGTTTTCCTTCACCGTAAAGCACGTGGTGTGGAATCACTGTACATAAGTTTTTTAGAAATACTCATTATTACAGGCCCCCCTGGGATTCGAACGCAGGCGACTGCTCAAACCTCAAGGCATGGTGTTGAAAAAAACCTATTTTAATGTTAGAGTTGACAGAGACGTATGTATAGTGCCTGAGACGGCGATGGACTCACCATCTGTCACGTTGGCACTTGATCATATTCGGTGAAATGTGGGCGTTGTTACAACACCTCTGCTCATTCAATTACAGTTTTAGTGATTAACGCGCTTAAAAACAACAAACAACTCTTCAGGTTTATTTTATTAGTATAGATGACCGGAAATCCGACATTGTGTCGCGATTGTCTGTCGATGCGTCACACAGGCTTTATTTCAATATAGATGTAGATATAGGTTGTTACAGGTATGGGTACAGGGGGAGAGGAAGTCCTGAGGAACGATGGATGGATTGTGTGAAAGATGATATGGCTAGACGGGGAGTGAATACAGATATGACAGCTGATAGAGGGAAATGTATGAGAAAAACGCATTGCGCCGATCAGAAATAACATGGGATAAGGACAGGATGATGAATTTGCGACATCTTATAAACCCTCTTTGTGAAAATATTAATTCCAGGTGTCACGATTTTTTAGTCCGTCTCTGTCTGGCTGCATGGCGAGACGCGAATAAAATACAGGCGCAGTTTACACCCACTATTTTCACTGAGCTCTCATAACTCGTGACGGCACATGTAACTTGCTATTAATAATGTTAAATGTATCCTCCCTGTTATGTACTGATTTGAAAGAGACCACGGATTTTAGGCTGTAATTTCTCAAAAAATTAAAATTGATTGAAAATTCTAAAAAAAACTTACTTAGACTTTAGTCTGACAACAAAAGTAAATACTTTGAAATTTAACTGAATATATTTTTAATTTCTTTTTCATTTCCTAAAAAAGCTATTAAAATCCTTATAGTATAGATTCTGCTTAAAAAAATAATATCAATTTAAAATAAAAACACGTGTCATAATGACTCCGTGTTTGACAGCTTCGACCCAGCCAGTAGTCTGTGGGCCCGGCGTCGTAAAAATAGAATTGCATTTTTATTGATAGCAACACTAGCCCCACTCGCGGGGGCTCTACGCGACCTATTAACTTTTATAGCCAGTGTCGTTACATTGTCGTCGAATTAAAAATATTAACTAACTAGGTTTTATATTCAACTACTCAACTTTATACGTTTTTAACTACCATCTATATTTTGGAGTCAAAGCTATCTATATCATACATATGCCCCCCGTGCCTCGGAGACACGAGCACGTTAAGCCGTCGGTCCCGGTTGCCAATTTATCATCTTTGGCAATCGTTACAGGTCAGTCGGAGGCCTTAAATAGTCTGACAACGTTTAACCCAGATCACAGATTTTCCTCGTCAAAGGTCAGATGTTATTCGCTTCGTATAAAAATCAGGTGATCAGCTGCATCGGGTTGGATCAATTGCCGACCCCAACAATGTATGGGATAAGGCCAGGGAGATGATGACATATGCTCACGCCTGTATTCCCCGAAGTGGTAGGCAGAGTTCCATGTAGTAGGGGGAGAGCCTGTTGCTATTAACCGAGCACTAATCCACACTGCAGGCAGCTACTGGGAAATTACAGATGGAAAATCTAATATCACTGCTCAACCCAGTGATCGAACCCAGGACCTCGTGTTCAGCAGTAGCGCTTGCGATCGGTAAACCAGGGAGGCTGTCTCTTTATATATACATTTTGTATTTAATTCATGAAAACCAATAGATATTTACATAGAAAATTTAAAAGATTTTTATGCGTTTTATGTATTTAAAAAGTATCTTTCATAAGTACTTACTTGTAGGTAGCTCAGAGAGACTTCAGATTTCACAAGCTCAGTATCCTTTGCCATCTATAGTTTCCGGTTAAAAGGGTTTCGTTCAAAACAACCAAACCAAATTTACATATTCTTCAAATAGTACTAAAATGTTCTTCAAACACATTTCAATTACATTCTTCTTTGAAGACCGCTTCAAATAACCCGAAGATAAAACCAACATAAGGAATCATAATAACCTAATACGAGTCTTGCAAAATATTAATCTTGTTACATAAAGACATACATACATATAATATAACACTGAGCATATACGTTACGCACACATAGGTAGTAGTGTAGAAAAATCTTGGCGGATACCCCCCTTCGCAATAATTAGTTTAACAGTCTCTGGCCCACCCTGAAAGTGGGTGGTTTCAGCGATCTGAAACTTATATGGATTATTCGCGTGTGTGTGCGGGACAGGACGAGGAAGATCGGACCAAGTACTCATTTGTATTTAGCGGCGGTTACCGTATTCTTCGCGGGGTAACATTGCCAACAATTTTGTGGGATTTTACTTAAGATAGCTGTTGAAATTAATTAACTATGGTTATTTACATATTCGAATTTAATTTACTTCTTCTTAGAACCACTATAGAGTAGTTTGATTTATCTGTGACATAAGCATCAATAGTTCAAATTCCAGCAGTATCTGACAATGAGTTCTGTGAGTGCAGTGATTTCACACCACGCGCTTAAACGGCGATGGACTCAATATCTTTCACGTCCGGTGAAACGTGGATCTTTCATACTTCTGATTACCCCCTCGGAGACCCTTTTAGGATGGCGTGAGCATATTAAGAAACGCAACATGTAATAATTTGTACCAAACTAAAGGGAAGTCATAAACTATAAGATGGACTACATACCTAGGAGTGAATACATAAAAGAAGATAAATAAATATCCTTGGATTTTGGGGTAAGGACTATATTTTGAAAATTCATAGGGCAACAAATTTGTTGGAAATCTTTACTAATATAATAAAGATTCCTCTTTAGACTTATATGTAAGTATGTTTGTAACGAATTAGCTCAAAAAGTACTTGGCCGATTTTAAAAATTATAATATAGCCTATATTTTATTCCCGTACGCCCACGAGAACGAGAACTACGCGGGTAAAACCGCGTGATGTCCGCTAGTGTATAATATAATTTTATATCTGTCTTAAAGTATAAGTAGGTTTTGGTTTTAATTGCCATGACACTTAAAATGCTAGTCGATACAGAGTTACCTTATCTAAAAATAAAAGCAGCAATACACATTTAAACAAAAAGATTTTACTCGATATTCGTTTAAAAAAATTCTAACAGGTCAATAATAGACCCGTCGAGTTGGTTCTTACCTCGGCTATATACTAAGTTCCCTCGGATATTCACTAAGTTATCTCAGCGTCGCACTCGACTTCGAGTGTCGGGTCTTAAGGAAACAAATTTGAACCTTATTTTCTATATATTATGAATCAATTTATTATGATTGCAACCAACGCTCGTCGTCGAGTTCGACGCTGAGAAACCTTACAGAATAACGCACCTGTTTACATACATACATATGCTCACGCTTGTATTCCTCGAAGGGGTAGGCAGAGGTGTTGTAATCACAACACCCACTTTTCACCGAAGATGATTAAGTGCCAACGTGACAGATGGTGAGTGCATCGCCGTCTCAGACACTTTATATACGTCATTGAATTACTTCTCAGAAATATGCAGGTTTCCTCACGATGTTTTCCTTCACCGTAATGCATGTGGTGTGAAATCACTGTACGTTGGCTCCGTCCCGTCTCCCCGGCACTGCTGTGGCGGCCGGTGCTGCTGTTGTTCAGCAGGAGTGCCTCAAGCGCCGGAAATATGCTTGCCAATGCTTGACCAATGTCAAGGATACATATTTTCTGCGTTTGCGGTTGAAACTCTGGGGATGCTCATCAACTTTTCAGAGAGGTTGCACGTCGTCTGGTAGTAGCTTCTCGTGACAAGCGGGCTGGGGCTTTTCTCGCTCAGAGAATCAGCATTGCTATTCAACGTGGCAATGCTGCCAGCCTTCTTGGCACGATCCCGAGAGACACCGATTTGGGCCAAGTTTTCTACTTGTAATTAGTTTTTAGCTACTCTGTATAGATGTATAGGATTAATCAACTGTACACAGCTCAAACCTCAAGGCCACCACAGCTCTTTATTCTCTCTCTCTACGCGCCTGTTTATCCAGCAATACCCGGTAGACCCAGGTCTAAATAATATTTTTTATATTCTTTTATTTTTAAGTTACAGTAAGGTCGATCACGAATGCTTATTTTTTTAACAATTAACCTCCTGGTTACATTGGAGTTTTCATGTTGGATGTCATGCTAAGGTACGATTTGTTACATTGTAATGCAAAGGAAAATATACCATGTTATCTTATGAGGTACATGAACATATCGCACCCTCAGAACGAAAGGGGCTCAACTCAAAAAAATGTGAAAATAATCACGATACACTTCAAAATGTATTCTTACGCGTTGTTTCAAAAACACACTTATCGACAATGCACAATCTAAAATATACTTTAAATATATAAAATATAATATATTGGAACTGGTAAACTAATTACTGCCTAAGTTATAAATTCAAACTTGCCGAGTGCGATGCTCACGACTGTATTCAGACACAAATAAATAGACAGAGATGTACGTATAGAACACCCACATTTCGCCAGTTATGCTTAAGTCCCATGTGGAAAGGGGCAAGTCTATTGGCATTAACCGGGCACTAATCAAAACTCCAGGGTGCTACTAGTAAATTATACATAGAAAAAATCAATAACATTTTGCCCGACCTGGAAATCGAACCCATGGTCACGTCATCACAGAAGGGTTCCCGAAGGGGTAAGCAGAGGTTTTATACCAACAACAACCACTTTTCATCGAAGATTGTGTACCAACGTAACAGATATTTCACACCGTCATAACGGTAGGAGTTCAATTAAAAAATCAAATGTTTTTGAAATCGCAATCATAGATGGGCCGGCAAGTGTGAAATCATATTGACGGTGGTTATTTCAACAGTTTTGAGTACAATGAGATTTAAAGTCTAGGTTGTCAATAAATCAAAAAACATCTTGAATTTTTTTAAGCTTTGAGTAGAACATGATTTTTTAGGTCTGTATATGATCTTAATTCGTTTTCGCAAAATTTGGAGTTAAGCCCCTATTGTTCTGAGGGTGTGAAATATATTTTGTCTTTGAATTACTTCTCAGGTTTCCTCTCGATACATAAATGTATCTTTGTATATCCTTATACGTCATATGAATTTAAAATGTATAACATATGTGTTGCGTCATATTCCTTACTGTCGTGTGTGTAGCTTAGAAGTTATCGTCATTCAAGGCCACGCTAAAAGTACCGTGGAAACCGTGACGCATTGTATTATCCAATTTAAGATGTTTTGCGATTTCCTACCAATGTTGGGCCCAAGGTTATTGTTGGCCATGCTTGGGCCAATTTGAAACAAATGAAATTTATGGCTTAATTTGATCTCCCGTTTGAAATTTGAAGCTGCCGATTGTATCTCCATCTTACAGAAGATCGCAGCCAAATAACCGACGAGTAAGGGATACCGGTACTCTTTATGACCTAGAATGAAGTTATCTATATATCAGTCTGTCTGTATGGCGCGAAGCGAATAAAATACATGAGCCCCTACAATTTTCGCTGAGCGCTCATAACTCATGACGGCACCTGTTGATCAGTTCTTCATAACCGTACTGAAAAATAAATCGCTACGAAGTGCAGTATTACAACATAACTAGTGCATGTATACCAATTAAAGTTGATCTAGTAATGTAAAGGATTTACTTGTAATGAGGGGTCAGAGTACACTGGTTGTTGGCTAATACCTGCAAACTATGTAACTATAATTTGTATTCCTTTATTGTTGGTGACCAATGTATTTTCAATGTTATCGATTGGTCAATATTACCAAATATATGTAGATTAAAATCTTTGGTAATTTGTGAAAACCTTGCTGTCATTCAGCATGAATAGTACCTAATTAATAAAAATGTGGATTCAATAGCCATTGTCCTGAATCCGATCGCAGCTCCATATGCCAAGTCTAATTCTGTCAGATCCTTATCCTTATTATGTTAAATTCCTGTGGTGAGTATGATGGTCGCTAGAGCGCATCGTCCCTTATTATGCTTGGTACTGTGCTGGCCGTGGGGTTTGAGCAGTCGACTGCTACGCAAGCGACGCAAGTTCGAAACCCTGCGGCCTACACCAATGAGTTTCTCTAAAAACTCACGTGCAGTTATTTCACCCCACGTGCTTTACGGTGAAGGAAAATATCGTGAGGAAGCCTGCATATGTCTGAGAATCAATTCAAAGAAGTATGGTGCCTGAGCCGGCGATGGACTCACCCTCTGTCACGTCATCATATTCGGTGAAATGCACACTGCTTACCATCAAGACTATACGCTTGTTTGCTACCCTTTAAGTAAAACAACATTATCGGATTTCGATTTATAAAAGCAAGAATTATCAATTAACGGTTTTCTGACGGATTAACCTTTTCAACTCGAAGATCGCAAAAAGCTACCATCGGCGTCATAGCACTCGCAACATTTCGAAATAATAATCGAAATTCCGGTTTTTAAACAGGAAAAAATGTTTTTTGCACATCGGAATACACGTGTCCAATAATACCAGTTGAAATCAAGAAGTAGAATTATTAATGAATCTTGATATAATAAGGACGTGGCCAAATCGTCAGGCCAGCTCAGACAAGCGGTGCATTATGGTGTAAGTCAGGGTTATACCAATGAGTTAAACTTAAGTACAGTGATTTCACACCACGTGCTTTACGTAACGGAAAACATCATGGGGAAACCTGCATACGTCTGAGAAGTACTTCAAAGTCGTATGTATAGTGCCTGCGACGGCGATAGACTCACCATCTGTCACGTTGCCACTAAATCATCTTCGGTGAAAAGTGGGTGTTGTTATTACAACTCACTCAATTAATCTACTTTTTTGTGCGAATAGATACGTACTGGACTGAAGCTAGTAAGCCTTGCAGCATAGCATCCACTTAAAAATAACGAAATTCAGCAACGTTGGACTCAGCCACGAGCTTTACAGCTTTGGCAAATATTGTGAGAAAACATAATGGTTGCATAATGTCTGAGAGGATTTTTTTGAGTGCCTGAAACGGTGATGGATTCAATCATCTTCTTCGGTAAAAAGTGGGTGTTGAATCTATGCCCTTCAAAAAATCATCTCCCTGGCCTTATCCCATACATTGTTGGGGTCGGCCCTTGATTCAACCCGATGCGGCTGATCACCTGATTTTTATACGAAGCGACTGCCATTCGACCTTCGCAACCCCTTTTTACGAGGAAGATCTGTGATGTGGGTTAAAACAGTTGTCAGACTATTTTAGGCCTCCGACTGACCTGTAACGATTGCCAAAGATGATAAATTGACAACCGGGACCGACGGCTTATCGTGCTCTCCGAGGCACGGAGGGAACTCGGGCGGTCATCCATCCAATTACTGGCTAGTGCTAGGGTAATAGCAACTGTGTCACGAGCTTCTCTATATACCCTTCAAAAAATCATGGGTATCATGGGTTTTAAAGTGTACGTTGAAGGTTTTACCCATTAGATAAGCATAGTTTAGTGAAGTCATCCTTATTCAGGCACTTAACACACAATAGAGGGCAACAGACTTGAACAATTAAATAGGATTCATGCCTGTTGGTAGATACTTTTGTGATGAAGTGTACCACTAGACCACTACAGTATTTCTAGTACAAACGCGGGGGGGGGGGGGAGGGGGGGAACGGGGGAAGTATGATAGTTTTGAACAATAACCCTATTATGAGTTTTCTCAAACTATACTCGCTAGCGTCGGCCACAATATTTGCATGAGATATTCTTCACGTCACCGCTAGAAGGCGCTGTACAATTTTTCTTAAAATATTCGGCGAAGGTGAAGATGTGTTGAATGAAGTGAGGGGTACAGTCAATTTTAAGAACTTCTAAGCGTTGAATTTTCAGTCTTACACGATTTTGGTGCTATGAGCAACGCGTATGTTCTTACGCGTTCAGTTGAGAACGGCTGGACTGATTTGGATGTAAAGTGTGTGTAATGGAAGGTTAATCCTGCGTGAAATGTAGTAACTAGTTTTTCAGGAAATTGTAAGATACGTGGAAATATGCGTCACCTTCGTCTAGACAGATTCGTGGGCCGATTTGCGTGGTTTCTAGTTCATTTGTTAGAGAAAACTTAAGGGGTAGAAAAATGGTAGTAAGTCCTTTCTGTTCATTGTAACTATTGGATTAACTCACTGAAAAGCGGATACGGATACTTATAGGACACTCAAATTACGCCAGATATGTTTAAAATAAAATATGCTCACGCCATCCCGGAAGGGTCCCCGAAGGGGTAAGCAGAGGTGTTGTAACAACACCGACATTTCACCGAATATGATCAAGTGCCAACGTGACAGAGGGTGAGTCCATCGCCATCTCAGGCACTATACATACGTGTTTGAATTACTTCTCAGACATATGCAGGTTTCCTCACGATGTTTTCCTTCACCGTAAAGCACATGGTATGAAATCACTGTACATAAATTTATTTGGAAAACCTCATTGGTACAGGCCCCGCTGGAATTTGAACTTGCGTCGCTTGCTAACTCCAAGGCCACCACGGCTTCTCAAGATATGTTTAAGTTCCATCTAGTAAGGGGCGAGGTTATTGTTAATGCAGACTCCGGGCTGTTTCTGGATGATTAGATGAACCCAATATTCAGCACTTTGAGTTTCTTGCCGATTCAAAAGTCTAGTTTCTGAATCGGTGGTCAGTTCATAAGTACCCTACTAAGGCTAAGTTTAATAAATCATTTTCATTTTCACTTTGGCTGATCCAGGGATCGAAGCCGTTTGTGTTCCGTAGCTTATGCGAATACTAGACCAACAGTTAAGAAAATGTTGAAGTTACTGAACTTTGAAGATAATGCTTTGAAGATGATGTTCCCACGATGTTTGCCTTCACCGTAAGTTCGTAGTGTAACAAATCTTAAGCACTCAGGCCAATGTCTCGTTTAAAAAGTGTTACAGAGCAAAAAAGCAATTTTTTTGCCTACTTCCAAAAATTACCTAATAAAAAATGGTTTACCGAATTGGATGATTAACTGTGTATTGTAAATGAAGGAATTGTGAAATTGGGAAAATTGGGTGCTTATATTTTAGAAACATTATTATTTTATGTATTTATCTTTAATCGATTGAACTGTCACGGCTATGTGATGTCATTCTAATTCCAATATGGCGGATCATTCAAAATGGCGGACTAGCTTTTTTTCCAACACTACCCCAGTATGACTATCAAATGAACGGGCTTGCTGAAGATAACACCAAATAATTTTTTTTTGTTTGCTTGTTATTTAATTTTTTTTAGGTTTCGACATAAGGGGGCGTCCATAAATTACGTGAGGTGTTTAAGGGGGGGAGGGGGTCGAGTCAAATCTCATCTAATCTTACGTTGGAGAGAGGGGGGGTCTCGGCAAATATCACGCAATTTTTTTTCTGATTGAAACAAAAAAAAATTATACTATTTTGGTCCATTTAATCCAGATTGTACATGCATAAGATTTAATCTTAATCGTAATCGTAATACGATAAAGATCATTCACTAATTCGTTCAATAGAAAATATTTTCATTCATACTTCGACGTTATACATTTACTTACTGTCAAACCACCATATTTGTTTTATACCAAATAGCTCAATTCAATCTGAATTCACGGTACAGTCAAAAATCTCACGTGAAATTGGGAGATGGGGGAGGGGGTTGATTAAAATCTCACGACATCTCACCAGGGGGGGAGGGAGGGGCAGAAAATTAAAAAAAACACCTCACGTAATTTATGGACGCCCCCTAACCGTTTTTTAAAAAAATTGTTTCGAAATTGATTGAGCGATTGCGAAACAATTAAAAATATAATTTGTTTTATCACCTGCATATCAAATTTTATGATTTATGTTTCCCTTTATCAAATTAATGTAAGTGCCTCATGAAAAACAATTTCAGTATTTTTCTGCCCTACATTTCATGCTACAGGCTTTTAACTATAGGTAATCCTTTGTATGGTAAATATCCCTTTTGGTAAGCCATGAATTTAAGTCAAAAGTTGTGTGTGTTTCATTTATTCGCTCATTCTGACCGACTACAAAAAAAGAGCCATTAGTTATTATTTTTAAATAAACTAATTGTTCTTTTTAACAATAAACGCTTGCGTTTGAAATTCTGGCGCCTTGGGGTCCTGATGTTCATCAGAAGATAGGAAGTCGTCTCCTATATTTGGCACTATGACATTTGCAGTTTCGCAGGCCTTATCATAACATTTACGACTTGCGGTTGGCTTGGTGAAAGGCGAATATCATCCCAAATTGTTTCTTAGAACACATGAGCTAACCATATAGACATACGTATTGCTAAAGGTCTGATTGTTTGTCTGTTGCGTCTTAAATACGTGAGTTGAATATTTTGCCCACACAAATATTTGACTATTTTGGTTCACCAACAGCGAAGTTAAGCAATCCAATACATACATAAATATACCACACCGCTCACACCTGTGTTCCCCGAAGGAGTAGGCAAAGGTGTACTCATAGTACACCCATATTTCGCCAGTAACATTTAAGTCCTATAATCACCTAAGACCAATTCCGGTTTAAATTTAGCGTTAACACGAAGTAACTATTCTATGAGGACAGAGTTGGGGGCAGAAGACAGAAGCGGGCTACAGACTAAATTTATTTTATTACATACTGTTATTAACTTCTATGAACAAAGCCTTTATTGAATAAAAATAATTATATATACAAGGCACAGAACTTCAAACTAATTAAAAATAGAAATCTTGGCAAATCTGTCCCTCGGGATCGTGCCAAGAAGGCTGGGCAGCATTGCCACGTTGAATAGCAATGCTGATTCTCTGAGCGAGAAAAGCCCCAGCCCGCTTGTCACGAGAAGCTTCTACCGGACGAATTTCTAATACTTAAATTTATATATAGACCGAAATGAAAGTAATACAAGGTCCATTTTCAAGTGCTCGACTTGTAAAGCGTTGTCCATAAACTACGTTACCTCCGATACATATTCATTGGCCGACCCCCGCCGTTGCCAATCGATATTCGTACTTAATTGCTACTCGGAGACAAGGTTTTATCTGTATGATTAACTAATGGCTTGTGATGTGTGGATTTATTCTTAGAATTTACACGTGTTTATTTCTTAGATTGGAGATAAGATTCGAGAGATTGGGGTTTTCCTGTGACGTGTAATATATCAAACAGGGTACATATATGCACTTACTTAAGTTCCTAGCTTTTGCCCTCGACTTCGTCAGCGTGGACGCTAACATAAACCGTAATATAATAACCGTAAAATAGGTATAAATAGCCTATAATAACCTTCCCTTCCCTTTCCCGTGGGAGTACGGGGATAAAATATAGCCTATATTAATCAGTGATAATGCAGTATTCAAATGGTGAAAGAATTTTTGAAATCGGTTCAGCACTTTATGAGGCAATTCGTTACAAACATACATACAAACCTTTCCTCTTTATAATATTAGTATTAAGTATAGGCTGGCTAACTGCTCTCACTTCGCATCGGGTATTAGAAAACGTTGACTTTTCTCTACTTTCTTTAACTTTATTATGGATTTCTTAGATATAAATCCATCATTCATTTGAACCCATCGGAGTTCAACTCCTACATGTAAGTAAAAACCGTAATAAGATCCGCAATGTAGTTCCGAGGAGCGATGCGGTCATACAGACTTAATAATTTTGTACGGAAATACCAACCTGAATTTGTCTGTTTTTCGGCTCGCTCACGCCATCCCAGAAGGGTCTCCGAAGGGGTAAGCAGAGGTAGTAACAACAACATACACATTTCACTGAATATGATTAAGTGCTAACGTGACAGAGGGTGAGTCCATCGCCGTCTCAGGCACTATACCGTCTTTGAATTAATTCGCAGACATATGCAGGCTTCCTCACGATGTTTTCCATCACTGTAAAGCACGTGATGTGAAATCTCTCATTGTTATTCGAACTTGCGTCGTTTGCGTAGCAGGCGACTGCTCAAACCAGTAACCACCAGTGGTCGATAATAATGATAATTGAATTGGCTTCATTCGAATAGCCGCGACTAATAATAAGTATCTCGGTTTTTTAAGTAAAACTACTCGTTCTTAAGTAGATCCGTGCAATAAATGTAATACTTCCAAATATTATTTACGAGCCCTAGAACAAACAGCACCTACTTGTGTGTATAAATTCGTGACGGAAGTAGGGAAGCGAGCGAGAAAGAAATACGGACCTTTCAATTTTCTCCGAGCGTTTCTTATTTAGTTTCTCGCAAATTATCTCCAATTCTTCATATTATTAAACATCCAGGGGGGAACTAACCCCCGGGGGTCAGGGGGTTAATGACGGGGGGCGGTCAGTCCCCCACCCTAAGTCCAGCACACTTGTTTCTTGTAAAATTTCCCCAATCTTTATTTTCTGCGTAGACGTATATAATTAGAGCGTTGTGTGCGTGTGTGGAGGGTGTGTAAGTCCAGTTATTAGTTTTCTTGGAGTTTCGCAGGGATGCTTTTGTTAGATTTCGATAATTTCGCCCCAACATGGGGAGAAAAATCAATATATACCGCGCTAGTTTGAGATGTGGATGCGTAATTAATGTTGGGATGTGTACACGAACATGCTTACTGCGTTAAGTATTTGATAAGGCAGCCTGGGATGTATCTTTGTCGGAAAATTATTGTAAATAATCCCATTGGCACTGTACTTTTGCTACAATTAATTAATCTCATGGACACAGTTCAAATGCTCAATAATCAAATATAATAATTAGAATAATACAAATATTTGTGAGCATGGCAAATTCAAGATCTTTGCTTTGACTGGCTGGAATTTGCCATGCTCACAAATATTTGTATTATTCTAATTATTATATTTGATTATTGAGCATTTGAACTGTGTCCATGGGCTTATATTCATGAGATATAAATACTGTAACCAAAAACATTGTATAATATATATTTTTTTAAAAGAGTAATTGTTGAGTTTCTTGCCGGGTTCTTCTCAACAAAAGCTACCTTCCGAACCCGGTGGTAACATTTATAATCATGTATAATGTATTTTGTGTCCTTCTGACGATTTGAAAGTATTTTGTAAGAAGTCTAATCAGACAAAGATATTTTGAATTTTTGAATTTATTGCCAAGGTTTTACTCCTGTAGAATTATGTATAGCACATGTTACAAATGATAGCATTCTGTTAATGAAAGATTTTCTAATCGGACCGGTAGTTTTGAATTTATTAATTATCGAACCTACTAGCTGATATTACGCGGTTTCCGGGGGATAAGGTCTTTTATTTACTGTCAAAGTAATGGTGATTTGCCGATTTGAAGTTTAGAAAATGTCTGTAAAATGCGTGAATTACGTATACGCGATCTGTCACGTGATACCCTTGCTGAAATTACGCCTGGCGTAATGCCGCTTATTATCATGTAGATGTGCGCGTCTATGAATGTGTCATTTGAAACGATTCGTTCTTAGGTTCCTTACTGCTTGTCGCTTGTATTATGTGTGAATTCCATAACACAATTTTTTTTAAAAGAAAGGTACCGCCTCCTTTTTTGAAGTCGGTTAAAAATAATACTACAGGGCGTGTAAACAATGTAACATTATCCTCACGCGTCGCTTATAGAAACGACTAGCGGACGTCACGCGGTTTCACCCGCGTAGTTCTCGTTCCCGTGGGAGTACGGGAATAAAATATAGCCTATGTTACTCGCTGATAATGCTGCTATCCATTGCTGAAAGATTTTTTGTAATCGGTCCAGTAGTTTCGGAGCCTTTTCAACACAAACATACATACCAATCTTCCTCTTTATAATATTAGCATAGATGCAAAATGTATGGGAATGATATTGTATTGTTTCTATTAGCGCAAGCGCTAGAGAATGCTACTTTGCCTAGGAAAATCTGACAGCTCCCAAAATACTTAGCGAAATAAAAATGCTGGCTGTTTTCGTAACTAAATCCCACGCAAACAAGAGAAGGGGCCGTTTAAAGAAAAACGAATCTAAAAATACAGGAAATAAGAAACGTCACGGGAAATGGCGGTTTTATACGTCGGCTAGTTAAAACTAGTCCGTTCCGTCAGTGTCTAGTTGGACAAATAAATTGTGGCGCAGACAAGATGGATGACCGGAGGAGGGACGTCAAATTAAAGGTAACAGAACGACGGCTCCTTACTTTGTTTAAAATTACGCAGCCGTAGTACACAGTCGTAGTACAACTATTTTTTTTTAAATCTTCGTTTAAGTTTCAACTTGACCAGTGTTATTTAACTTTATTATATGATACTAACTTTGTAAAGCAAACGTTGTATTACCATATATTTTTTTGGGTGGTCACGCTTATCTTTTAGGGGTATGAAAAATAGATTTTGGCCGATTCTCAGAATTTTGTGTGCAGATCTACCCGATCTGCACACAAAATTTCATACAAATCGGTCCAGCCGTTTCGGAGGAGTAAAGTCAAAGTCAAAGTCAAAAGTATCTTTATTCGATTAGACTGTTTACAAAGTACTTTCAAATCGTCAGAATGACATAATTATACAGGATTATACATGCTACCGCCAGGTTCGGAAGGTTGCTTTTACTGAGAAGAACCTGGCAAGAAACTCAGTAATTACTCTTTTCAAAAATATTATACAATTTAAAGAATACAAAATAAATAATTAAAAAAACATAAGCTCATGGACAATGTTCCAATGCACAAATGTCGATAAAAATTTACATAACTAAAAATCTAGTACATCTACTTATAACTAAATGCGTAACTTGAGATGACCAGCCCCTACAAGCAGCACCTGTTCACAAGTATGACGTGTATGCCAGCCTTTATGGTAACTAACATTGTGACATGGAAATTTTATATATTAGATAAATCATGTTACCTATGTTATTCATTATACAAGGTCTCATCACCGGGAAAATAGTAATATTGTATCGAAACAAATGATTTTAATGAAACATATTCTAATTAAAATTGTGTATTCTATATTGTGTTTACTAAAAAAATCCAGTTATGTTTACCATACATACTTGTACGGCTATCTTGGATCAAGCCGGGCTAATTCCTAAGTGGTAACTTTAGTGTGTATATATGATGAGCTTTAATTGCCATCATATATTGACAAAGAGACAGATGTATATGACGTATTAAACTATTAAGGAATATCCCCTGTTAGAACCAAGGAATGGGAGCCGACCTTGTGTTAGTTTCCATTTCGTGTAGGGATACTACGCTTGTATGCTCAGATGGGATTCGTGCGCCCAACTGATTTTGTATACTGTCTTGAATATGAATGAAAATGATTTATTCAGCTAAGGTCTTATAATAGTATTTACTACATAATCCATTGAGAGGCTAATGAACTCTATGGTATCAGCTTCCATCAAAAATATGGAAAAGTCCTTCCAAGTCTATTTTTAAGAGTCTTGTGAAAGAACTATCAAAGAATTTCCAACAAAATTTTGCTCTTTATTTATGTATTTATTGTGTCACTGTTATCTATATATCTATTTATATAATACTTATATATTGTATTGTTTTTATTTTTTACATATTTATTTATTTTATGTATAATTTGTTTATATATTTATTCATATTCTCTGTCATATGTGTGTTTGTTAGACTAGTTTAGTTATTAAGTATGTAATCAGTTTTTAATGTTATTTGTTCCTAATGATATATAACGCCCCGCTTCTATGTTTGTCCTGTATTGTAAGGTTGACTGGCAGAAAATGATCTAGCATTAAGTCCACCTATGTACTTAGTCCATAAAGTTTTTAAATGAATAAATAAACGCCAACCTAGTCTAGGTTCGAGGTTGGAAGGTAACTTTGTGAGAAGAACCTTTGAAGAAAATTTTAAAGAAAAGAATATGTTATTGTAATACCAGCTGTGACCCGCAGTTTCACCCGCTTAGTTTTAGTTTTAATACTTTATTTCGCGGAGCATTAATATTTTTTTTATAAATAAACGGCTTTAGTTACTCCTTGGGACATCAGCTACCTGCCATTGAAAGTCCCGTTAAAATCGGTCCAGCCGTTTCAGAGATTAGCCGGAACAAACAGAAAGACAGTCAGAGAAAATTTTAGCAAATTTGTTTTTTTACTGTATATCCTTTAGTATTTAGAGAAGAGACACTTCAATTTTATTTATCTGTATGGATGTACAGATTAACTAGCCATTGCCCAAAGTAAATGTCGCTTGACCTTGCGTTTTATCGTGGCTCAAAATGTGTTGATCCATCTTTGACATTCAACCACAACCCTCCGAAAAGTATCAACATATATTGAGTCACTCTTAAACTTAAAGTCGACGACGTTTGAACGAGTCGAATCTCTCGACTCAGTTACTACGTTGTTTGCAAACAAGTGTGTCTTCTCAGAAATGGTCTCGAAAGGATAGGCAGAGGTGTTACAACACCCACTTTCCACCGAAAAAGCCTACATGTCAGATGTTGAGCCCATCAAACTTTTCCTTCGTAGTATGATATCTATCTTTCTTGCCGCGATCCCTTGCGGTATCGTTTCGGGTTAAGTTTTTTATACAAATATATATATATGCTCACGCCATCCCAGAAGGGTCCCCGAAGGGGTAAGCAGAGGTGTTGTAACAACACCCACATTTCACCGAATATGATCAAGTGCCAACGTGACAGAGGGTGAGTCCATCGCCGTCTCAGACACTATACATACGTCTTTGAATTACTTTTCAGACATATGCAGGTTTCTTCACGATGTTTCACCGTAAAGCACGTGGTGTGAAATAACTGCACATAAGTTCTTTAGAAAAACTCATTGGTACAGGCCCCGCTGGGATTCGAACTTGCGTCGCTTGCGTAGCAGGCGACTGCTCTAACCCCGAGGCTACCACGGCTCCATACATATACAAATATCTATACTTGTACTAATCTATATAAATAGATTAGATTAGTATATATTCTTATAAGAAAATGCAATTAACTTGTTGTGTAATAAAGTTCAATTTAATCTTGATTTTGTAATGAAGATAGATTCTCCAAGAACAGAATAATGGTATATTTAAAGAACAGCTCCGGTGGGTGTGTTTGGTGACGTCAAACATAGATGCCCACCGTTATCATGACGTTATCGGTAGGAGGGCACCCGAGGTCATTAAACGTATTTATTGACTATAAACGGTTATAAATACTAGCTGTGCCCCAAGGATTTACTCGTGTAGGATTAACGTTAGTGATATTGTTTAAAAGTAGCCTGAGTTAAGAAAAAGGGGGTAAGTAATAGTGAATATGATCACGTGCCAACGTGACAGATGGTGAGTCCATCGCCGTCAGTCACTAAACAAATATCTTTGATTTACTTCTCAGACATAACCGATAAGAAAACAGGTTTCCTCACGATGTTTTCTTTCACCGTAAAGCACGTGATGTGAAATCGCTGCATATAGGTTTTATGAAAAACTCATTTTTACAGTACCCCTTCGCTGTATACAGGCGTGAGCGTATGTATGCAATTCGAGGTTCTACCATTGAGGTGGGTGTCATGTCTGGGGAACCACGGCTCTAACTGTTCTAGTTAGAAACTTGAATATATACTGCAATGCAGTATATATTCAAGTCGAAAACTCTCATTGCGCGATTTAGGTTCTCGTGTATTTCTACTCAGACTTCGCGTTTGTAGCGAGTAGCGCCATCTATGTAGCGAGCGCAGAAGCGTTGCTGCAAGTTAATCGACGCCTACCAAAGCTGCCTACCCCGTCGTTTCGATATGATGATATACGTGAACTATAAAACGTATTTACATCCGCAATTTTACACAAATTAATTTACATTCGCAAACAAGAACCTTGAAACTCGTCTGAAAACCAATTTACCAACTGAAAAATATATTATTCTTTTTGTTTCCTTAAAGGGCCGGGAATTGCTACTATTGTAAGTTTAGGGCGAGCTTTGTTACAATGTACTTGTTGTGATTCCTATATTTCTTTGTGAATTGGAACTGGGGCCAAATTATTGGTATATCGCGACTTTAAAATTGTTACAACTACCCTTTGACATCGAAATCAAGCCCTATTACAAATTTTAGCCAAAACGGTTAATATGCAAAATGGTAACAGACAGGCGGGCAAACGTATTTCAATATTAAATCAAATCACATACATACATATGGTCACGCCTGTATCCCATGGAGGCAGAGACCATCGTTTGCCACATGCTACAATCATTACACACTTCTTTCGCTTCATCCACATGCATCTCTTCGTGCACTTTCTTCGGTTACGAGTGCTCCGAATTCGACCTTTCTGAAAAATCTAATCATTTTATTCAATATAGCGGATGTCACGCGGTTTCACCTGCGTAGTTCCCGTTGCGGTGGGAGTACGGGGATAAAATATAGCCTGTGTTACTCGCTGATAATTTAAATATTCATTCGTAGCTTCGGAGTCTATTCAATACATATAAAAACAAATATTTGTTTAGTATTAGACAGGCAATTTTATTAATTACATTTGTATAATCATGTCATTCGTTTATACATAATTATAAATTTAAATCTAGTACAATAGAATCACGAGATAAAGAAAAATAATAAATACAACACAGAATTTAAATCTGTGTCTGCGGGAATGGTACCCAGTAAGCTGGCTGCGTTACCTCGCTGGATTGATAAACTAATCCTCTGCCCGAGGTAAGAACCAGCTCGACGGTCACCAGAGACGTCAACCAGAGAGATCCTTAGAAAGGACTTTCGTATTTGGCCCCCATGGCCCCAGAGGCTCAACCTCAAACGGCAGAAATATACAATTATGACTGATATCTGCATATTGCTGCCGCTCCAAAAAAGTAAAATTGGAGTTATCCAGATGTTAGAGGTCACCGATTGACCTGCAACGATTGCCAAATATATTCAATTGGTAATCGGGACTAAAGTTAAGCTTAACTTAAGCTGTTTAACGTGCTCTTGGCGAACTTGGGCGGTAGTTTGATGGGTGACCACCAGTTTACTTCGAATGATATCAAATATGCCAGGAGTTATATATGTTTAATATTGAACTGTCCGATCGTTTCCAAGGGTTGATTGGCATTCCAATGGGATCCGTTTTAAGATTCAGATCAGATAAATTATAAAATGTGGAATTATGAACAGGTATGCGCATTCCTGTGTTATTATTTAATTTTCTGACAAGCTTCGCTTTTACCATTTCATTAAAATCTATACAGATAAATAAAATTGAAGTGTCTGTTAGAAATTCCAAAATAACAGTTTTTCACTATATTCATATGAAATAATATACGGTACGGATATGAAAAATTTTTTTTTATATTTTTCTGTGTCTGTCTGTTTGTTCCGGATAATCTCCGAAACGGCTGAATCGATTTTAACGGGACTTTCACTGGCAGATGGCCATTAAGGAAAAAACATTAAAGTTCCGCGGTGACCCATGAAATTTGTCAACGCGGGTAAAACCGCGGGGCACAGCTAGTAGAAATATAGATAGAAAATATAAAACAAATAAAAATCAATATACTCACGCTATCCCAGAAGTGTCCCCGAAGGGGTAGGCAGAGGTGTTGTAATCACAACACCCACTTTTCACCCACGATGATTAAGAGCCAACGTGATAGATGGTGAGTCCATCGCCGTCTCAGACACTTTACATACTTCATTGAATTACTTCTTATAAATATGCAGGTTTCCTCACGATGTTTTCCTTCACCGTAAAGCACGAGTTTTGAAATCACTGTACATAAGTTTTTTAGAAATACTCATTGGCACAGGCCCCGCTGGGATTCGAGCTTGCGTCGCTTGCGTAGCAGGCGACTGCTCAAACCTCAAGGCCACCACGGCTCTTACATAAATATATGTTTAAATGGATCGAACTCTCGACCTCTAGCATCACACAGGGTTGCTAACGACTTGACTATAGGGCTTATCGACACAAATAAAATAGTTGGTCCCCTAAGCTTCCCTTTAAAGTACCCCTACGACATCTATCCGTCATACAATTGGAGCAATATCGCCATATCTATTCATAGATCTACGCGAAGTGTGTCTGTTCGCTTGGCAACTGTGTCTACGTCAAAGAAAATATAATAAAAATGAAAAAAAAAATAGTACATCACATAAGGAATAAAGTAAAATGAAATAAAGAGGCATGCGAGCAAAATACGCTCCCATTTCGAAGCGCGCACACACACATACGCACCGCCCAATTTATAATATTGTTTTCCTTAGGATATATTTTTTCACTAGTGTGGGGTTGGGAGGCCCCCACCCCCCCTCGCGGGGGGCGAGCCTCCCCAGATATTATTAAAGACGTAGACTCACACATTCTTGCTGAAAGCGAGTGTGATTAGATTAATATAGCCCAGTATGTTTGTATGAGCGTTGCTAAATTGGTGGGGGCTGCTCCCCCCGCGATGGCTATGTATGATTTGCGACGGACAGTTATTACTTGCCGTATATGGCGACACTACTAGTCAATTGTTTGTATATTAACAAAAATATCATTAAGTATCATTAAATACTTCCGTTTGAATGAAAAAATAATGATAACAAATGTGACTGACTGATTAAGAATACTGGTAACCAGGTTAATACCACAGCCTAAATACTGCCGGTGATACTTTCTAGACAGAAATATTATCCAAATAGCGTCATAAATTCAATGGAAATATAGAAAGATTCACTTCGGTACAGTTAGGAGTTAAAACAAAATGCTCACGCCATCCCAACATTTCACCAAATATGATTAAGCGCCAACGTGTTAGATAGTGACTTCATCGCCGTCTCAGGCACTATGCATATGTCTTAGAATTACTTATTGTAATTATGCAGGTCTCACGTACTGCACTGTTTATGGAAAAACTCATTGTCGCAGGCTGCTGGGATTCGGACTTGCGTCCAATAGAAAATGAACATTATGTTCAAATAAAATACAGGTTAATATCGAGTACACTCAAGCCCTAAGGGTGGGCTGGAGCTAATAAATACAATGTCCAATTGTTCGATCAAACAGCACTTCTCATGCTTTACTGTTACTTACAACGAATTAAACACATATAAGTATTTTTATACTTCCGTCATAAAATAAATGTATACTAAAAGCCGGCTCACATATTCATAGACTATCTGCGCCCCGATTTTCACTCGCGCAGACCTTCATGAGCGGCTTTATTACGCGGAACCTGTATTCTTTTAAATAACAAAATAACTCCTTCTATCTTCTATCTTCTTCTATCTTCTTTCATAAAGATTTTGTTAAAATCTTTTATTTTGGAATTTCTAACAGACACTTCAATTTTATTTATCTGTATAGATGTATAGATTTCATGAAATGGTAAAAGTTAAGCTTTTTACACAGCACATTTATAGAGATGAATAAAATTGATTGTAGATTAGTGTGACTTAAACTTAAAATAGTTATTAATTAAATAGTTATAATAATAACCTTATAAGAATTATTTCTTAAGAATTGTTTGTTTACACCAGTAATAGGTTTATCATACAGTCTTATAAATAAATAAATAACGAGTGTACGTGCAAATAGACGCGAACTGACCGTATTGGAATATTAAGCAGTAATTCCAAATTAAAAAAAAAGCTTTCACTAAAGCTCAATGCAAAAATATACGGTACAAAAAAAATTCTATACAATGTTTTTCTGTTTGTCTTCTTGTGTTTCTGTTTCTTCTGTCTAATGGAGATTAGATAGAAGCCGTACAGAGGTATGGCTGGACTGCTGTTAGCGCGGCAGATGTTACAAGGAGTAATGTAGGTAAATTTTATTGAAAAAAAGAAATGGCTTTATATTTTAAATCCATGAAATTAAGTCTACGCGGGTAAACCGTGGGACACAACTCTAGATTGAAATATTAGCATGGATTTTGTGGTAGGAAGCTGTCCTTGTGTAACCTTTATGTATAGTGCTTCCGTGTAGATATATCAAAGTTTAATATGAAGAGTTCCACGACCCTTCACATATAAGGTCAGGCCGCATTATTGGAGCTGTAATATAAAAAATATGTCGTGTGTAATGTACGAATATTATAACGTTTTATATTATACCAGCTGTGCTTCGCGGTTCTACTTGCGTAGACATAATTTCATGGGTATTTATATTATTAAAAGTTGCCTGTGTTACTCCTTGTAGCATTAGTTATCTACCAATGAAAGTTCCGTTCAAATCGGTTCTACTGTTGCAGAGATAACTCGGAGCAAACAGATGTATGCATTTGGCAAAGACAATTTTGTTTATCTGTATGTATAGATAGACTTACGGTTTTGCCCATATCGAATAAACAATACGGACTGTGTTACTTAGTGATCAGTCATGATTGATCCCGTTTCTATATCCTTTGCCATTATGTCGCTACCATTTGCCGTTTCAGGATGTTATAAAGCCTAAAGCCTTAATCGATGAACTATTCTTAAGAGCCGTGGTGGCCTCGTGATTTGAGCAGTCGCTCGAAGTTCGAATCCCAGCGGGGTCTGTACGAATGAGTTTTACTAAAAAAAAAGTTATGTGCAGTGATTTCACATGTTTACGATGACGGAAAACATCGTGAGGAAACCTGCATATGTCAGAGAAGTAATTCAAAGACATATGTATAGTGCCTGAGACGGCGATGGACTCACCCTCTGTCACGTTGGTACTATTGTTTTCCTTCACCGTAAAGCACGTTTATAGAATAACTCATTCATGCATGGCCCGCTGGGATTCAAACCCCAACAGCTCTAATTTTTTCCTAAAATTAAATTATGGATCGCTAACAAAACGCGGGCGACGTCGCGGACGGAAGCTAGTGTTTAATAAAGTGTTGTGGAATAGTGTATAATACTGAAACCAACTTATTATATCGCATATTCATAGCATGTTAACTGTGATAAGCCGATCGATGGATGATTTAGTACGTTTTTAATTTAGCTTATCGCTACTGGCATTATCTTTAAACTTACATGTACTATGGAGATAAAAATATAAAATTTTCGACACAAAATCAATACATACGCCCTGTCGCACCGTTATATCGTATGTCGGCGTACGTCTGCGATGTACTCACAGTTTTATATATATATATATATATATATATATATATATGGTGTTTTGTTCGAAGGACAAGCTTTTGATTATAGCATAGCGTCAAAAGATGTCGATTTTTTTAATATATGGTTCCTATGTATTTCGCGTATTTTACATCTCTCTTACTTGTAAGGGACCGTGTATATACATAGAATATAGTTTTTAAAGTTTTCTGTAAATACAGTACACTATATCGTTATTTGTGTGATGAGGTACATACGATAACTTTACGCATTCATTTATGTGCATATTCCAGATATTGATTGTTTAGTATAAATTTATTAAGTAACAGTATTTGTATATTATGCAATGTGATCTTGCAGAAAAAGTTAAGTTATGTTAGTTGGATACCGATTGTGTTACAAATTGTATTTTGGTGGTTTTTTATGTAATTTGGTGGACAATTTGGATTGGATTGAATATCATGAAATTTATCACGTTGGAATCTGTCTACCGATTTTTCAATATTTCTGGGAAGCTTAAGTTTTTTATACGGCGACAAACAAATGCACAGTCAGCCTGATGGTAAGCAGCTACTGAAGGCTATGAATAATTCGCGCGTGGCTTATCTTATAAAGAAAATGTCTGTCTGTTTGTTCCGTATAATCTCTGAAACGGTAGGACCGATTTTAAGGAGACTTCCACTGGCAGATAACTGATGTTTAAAGGAGTAACTTAAGCTATTATTATTTAACAAAAATAATAGGGTTCTGCGAAATTAAACTACTCATGAAATTAACTCTATGCGGGTAAAACCGCGGGGTATAGGTAGTATAATATATAGCGAATAAACCACACATCTATACAGATAAATCAAATTAAAGTGTCTGTTTGTAATTTCAAAATTGGATCTTTTCACTAAATGCATATGAAAGTATACACGAAACTGACATAGAAAAACCAATTTTGAAATGTTTTCTCTGTCTGTCTGTCCGTCTATCTATCCGACTGTTTCGAATAATTTCCGAAACGGATGGACCGATTTGAACGGGACTTTCACTGGCGGATAGCATGTTACAAGGCTGCTACTAACTTAGGCTGCTACTAATTTAAAAAATATTAGGGTCTCGCGGGCCCCCCATAACATTAAGGCTACGCGGGTGAAACCGCGGGGCATAGTTAGTTGAATATAAAACGAATTATCGATTATTCGCTATGCTCATGCGATTAGTATTCGAATGGCCGACAGAAGTCACCAACACAATTTATAGTGTAGTCAAGCTATAAAATGTATACACTCGTAAAATGGATCACTAATCTCTGATCATATCTTAAAAATGCTATGAATAAGTGATGTCCTATTACTCCCTATGTTACTGAAGAACCGCGAGTTTCATACATTTCGCTCAAACTTAGCAAATGATCAAACTATGCGACCGTCTCGTTAGTGTAAGTAGTATTCCATAACACGAGGCTCCGATTCGGCTTCAGCTGCTACATTTAAAAAAATCTCTTATTTACATACATACATATGCTCACGCCTGTATTCCCCGAAGGGGTAGGCAGAGGTGTTGTAATAACAACATCCACTTTTCACAGAATTTGATTAAGTGCCAACGTGACAGATGGTGAGTCTATCGCCGTCTCAGGCACTATACATACGTCTTTGAATTACTTCTCAGAAATATGCAGGTTTCCTCACGATGTTTTCCTTCACCGTAAAGCACGTGGTGTGAAATCACTGTACATAAGTTTTTTAGAAAAACTCATTGGTACAGGCCCCGCTAGGATTCGAACTTGCGTCGCTTGCGTAGCAGGCGACTGCTCAAACCCCGAGGACACCACGGCTCTCTTATTTTACTATCAAAATAATGCAGATTTGTCGTTTTTAAAATCTCATTAAAACACGTGAATGACGTATAACTAAGAATCGGCCATGACACCTTGTAGATACGTGCGTCTGTGTGCGTGTCTCAATTGAACGATTTGTTCCTAGATTCCAAACTGCTTATAAAGCCTATATTTTAACTGTTCCCCAAGTCTCTTAAACGCTGCTTTATATAAATAGTAAGTACCTACTTCAAATTAATTTAGACATTAAAAGACATCAAAAACATGTGTTTAAATATAATCCAGTGGTCACAACTGTCAATTATAAAATTGTTTGCCGTCACCTGGCCCCGGTGGTCGCGGGATCGATCCCCGCCCGGACTGATTGAATGTAAATACACAAGCGACGAACACAGGGGGTGTGGAGTAGCTTTCATACATTTTGGTACATTATCAATTGTTTTAAATTAAAATTAAAAGGAAAAAAATAAGGAGTCTAGATTTTTTTAAGAGTTAATATATATAGATTGCGTACTAGAGGTAACGGTTAAACATCTCATATACGATGGTTGCATACCTATTTCGTTGCATTGTTGAATGACGAATACCACGTTAGAGGCCGTCACGAGTTCTAGGCCCTTACCGAAAATAGGGGGGAGAACTGAGCATGTGTGTGTTCGCGCCTCATACAAGACCCAAAAAAATACTAATACGCTTTCAAAGCCAGCTCCTTAAACTCGTGACCAGTGGGCCAAATATTATCGTTTAAGAAGCGCGTATTAAAAACTTCTTAGCTTTGACGTTTAATTTTACGGTATTGATGATGAAACGTCAAAGCTAAGAAGTTCATAACATGCGCTGTTTAATGCGATCATAGGAGGATTCAGGCAACTGGGACCGCTAGCTAACAGGAACCGCGTTTTTATCGGGAAAGTGGGACCACTTGGCGCCTTATACTAATCTAGATCTTAAATCTATGTTGTTTTCTAACATAGTCCACCAAACTTCCAGTATAAAAGGTGATTCTTATAAACGTATAGACGAGAAGTTTCCTACATTCCTCCATAATATCTAGCAATGAAAGCTAAACCCCTCGCCCTACTGACATTCGGGCCGTGGCTCCACAGTGCCCGTCACCGCGGCGCCCGCATGTCATTTCGACGTCCATTATAAAATGTCGGCCGTAATCGTCCTTTATTTTTATTTTATTTGCCCTCCCACCCCACACCCTGCGATATTTCAAACTTAACGACGAGCCCGTAAAAATACACCACTCGACTTGAAATGCTGAATGAATATCGAACGATAGGCCAGTGCTAAGGTTTCTTTGCTTTCAAATAATATTTATGGTGGTTTGTTTATCATTTAAGCTGCTAAATTACTTTAGTGTTACAACTTTTAAAAGACTATATGAGGAGCTTGTGGCAAAGTTGCCATTGCGCATATCATTCGATCAGCGAAGTTAATCAACCCTACCTCTAGCCAGTAATTAGATGGGTGACTGCCAATTTATCATCTTTGGCAATCGTTATCGTGGCAGATTGACAACTAGTTTAACCCAGATCACAGATTTGAATCGTTAAAGGGCTTGCGAAGGTCAGATGGCAGTCGCTTCGTATAAAAATCAGGTGATCAGCCACATCGGGTTTGTATCAAGTGCCGATCCCAACAGTGTATGGGATAAGGCCAGGTACAATTGCTAGCATAACGCCTATTTTATAATTTCTCCAAATACTTCATCGCACTATTTGTTAGCTTAAAATATAAAACATGATTTTTAGCACTGACTGAATTTAAAAACGTGAAACAATTAAGTTGAGTGTCGTAAATAGCAATAACAAGGTAATAAGGTGGCCGTCTGCCGTCTGCCGTCTGCCGAACCCCCTGGAAGTGAGTAATTAAACTTGTTTTGCTCAGTTTTTAATAAAAAACTTTTTACTTTCACTGTACGAGAGAAAAATATGAAAATCCCTCCGGCCGTGTTGTTTATAACCAAATAATACTTCTACTTTACTTGAGTTTAATTTTGATGGTATGTAAAATGGGCCGTGCATTTTGATGGCTGCTCTAAATCTATATACTATACATTGTATACATATAAATAAAATTGAAGTGTCTGTTTGCAATTCCAAGATACTGACATAGAAAATCCAATTATATAAAATTACATATAAAACTTTACTTTCTGTCTGTCTGGCCGCCTGGACCGATTTGAACGGGATTTTTACTGGCGGAGCTACTGTTATAAGGAGTAATCTAGGCTACTTTTATTTAAAAAAATCATTAGGGTTCCACGGGTCACCCATAAAATTAAATCTACGCGGATGGAACCGGGGGGCACAGCTAGTCTATTACTATATCTATACAGATGAGTAAAATTGAATTGTCGTTGTGTTGAAATTTATTGAAAACGGGTATTAAATAAATATGTTTGCGAAAGTATGTACGGTAATTACATAACTAAAAACATTTTTTTATTTTTCCATATTTTAGGTAAATCTCTGCTACGGCTTGATCTATGTAACAGGGCATTCACTGGCAGATAACTCGTGTTACTAGGAGTTACTTAGCCTAAGTTACTCCTTATAACTTTTTTAAATAGTTTTCAATAATTAGTAAGTTAAAACTTATAGTTAAAAAGGTAAAACGTGTTATGGAATTTTTGAATATCATAGATATACATATCGCACCCTAAGAATGATAAGGGCTCAATTAAAAAATATTGTTCTTTTAAATCGCAATCGGCTATTTTAATTTATAACTTTTTCCCAGTTTTGAATACAAAATATAAAAAAAAAAAAATGTATTTTAGATTTTTTTGGATATGAACATTTTGAGGTCTGCGTTACTTAACATTATTTTCGCAATTTTTTAGTTGAGCCTCTTTCTTCTTGAGGGTGAGATATGCTCACGCTGTATTCCCCGATTGGATAGATAGAGGTGTTATATTAACAGCACCCACTTTTCACCTGAGATGGTTAAGTGCCAACGTGACAGTTAGTGAGTCTATCGCCGCCTCAGGCACTATACGTCTCAGACTTATGAAGGTTTCATCACGATGTTTTCCTTCACCATGAAGCACGTGGTTTGAAATAATTTTTTTTCAGTAAATATGAATATAATACTTTTTACATACTTTTATAATTCACCCATTTAATCAATTAAAACACTATATATTTATATTATTTGTAAAAAAAACACATTCCTTGTATAATTTTCGGATCAAAAAAGCGAATTTATGGCATAATCGAAGACAAAAGTTAAATTTATGACATCATAACTCATAATCATGATTGAGGAGAGGGACAGAGCGATGTACAACAGAGAAGAAAGTATATTTGTCGATGAAATATCATTTTTGTATACGATAGACAGAGACGGCGAGTGTTTACAAAGAGACGCCCTTTTGATAGTGTTTCCAAATTTTCGGAAAGCAGTGGGCATTGTTTGCTGCTGGGATTGGTTTACATGGCGATGAAATATTTTTTTTGTTAGATAGATATAATGATTTTAGTAATTTCTGATACGATTAGAAATTGATATATGTACCTGCTTATCAATTAACATATGTTAAGGCAGAAGACAAAAAGACAAGAAAGTAACTTTCTTTTTTTTTTCAGCCATAATCCTTTTATCTTTTTTTTTTTTAAATAATATATGGACATGACTTACAAGGAAATGTACTAAAAACTAATTACAAGTAGAAAACTTGGCCCAATTCGGTGTCTCTCGGGATCGTGCCAAGAAGACTGACAGCATTGCCACGTTGAATAGCAATGCTGATTCTCTGAGCGAGAAAAGCCCCAGCCCGCTTGTCACGAGAAGCTTCTACCAGACTACCTCTTTGGAAAGTTGATGAGCATCTGGACCCCGAGGCCCCAGAGTTTCAACCGCAAACGCAAAAAACATTTTTATTTTAACATAAAGCAACAATGAATTCTTATTACCATTATAATATTGGTGTCTAGCAGATTTAAGCGTATTATTTGCACACAACACTGTGTCATAATAACAGTCAAATATATAAGCAAACTTGTTTGCGCCCGCAGTTTTACCTGCGTAGCAGAAAGAGTTCACAACCTTTCAACCCCAATTTAACCCCCTATGGGATGGAAATTTGGAAAATCTTTATTTAATGTAGATCTACAGCTTACATCTTCCAAATTTCATATTTCGAGTACCAGCGACTTAGGCTATGCGTTAATAACAGTCAGTTGGAGCACTTAATTTTGCCAGCTGAGTTTCTAGCCGGTTCTTTTAAGAAAGCTAGTTTCCGAACCGGCGGTCAATTCTTCAACATACATAAGTGCCTAAATTGAATAAATAATTTTCATATAAAGCTTCAAAAAAAAGCATATTGATCGTTACACAGGTCGCAATGCGCTGCCATGTAATCCCGCCGTTACACGTAATGCACCGGCCCTGTGTCAAATAATCGACACGAGCAGGGGTGGCTGGGTGGGGTGACTTATTTTTGCTATTTTCTAACAAAAAAAAAGTTTATACGAGGCACGCGTTTTTACTTAAAACATTAGTTTTAAGCGCACGCGCATGCGATCACACGCGTCAGAAGAAAGTGCTTCCAATCAAGTACTTATTCGTGACTAAAAAAATGCAAATATAATAAAAATTACTTGTAAACTATATTCGTGAATGGTACAGTGATTAGTGGATCAGTGCATTAGTGATAGTGATGATCACAAGAACTATAACGCAACTAGTGCGATGAATGACACCACTGCTGTTAATCAGGATGATAGGTAAGGGGTCTTATTAGAATCTTATACAGTAGATTATTATAGACGTAGATTTAATTTCAATTTCGCGGAACCCCTTATGTTTTTTTAATAAAAGTAACCTAAATTATTCCTTGTAACACAAGCTATGTACCAGTGAAAGTCCTGTGAAAATCAGTCAAGTCGTTTTAGAGATTAGCCGGAACAAAGAGACTGACAGACGAAAGGACAGACATAGAAAAAAAATTAAAATAGGTTTTCTATATCAGTACCATGTATACTTTCATATGCATTTAGTGAAAAGTAATTATTTTGAAATTACAAACAGACACTAAAATTTTATTTATCTGTATTGAAGATACATAGATGAATTGATTTATATTAATACACCTGCGGTAACAAAATTTTAAGGGTCGTTTTATTTCACGGAACCCTAATTAATTTTCAATATAAACGTACAAGAGTACGAAACGAACAGACAGACGCCTGTCTGCCTGTTCCGGCTGATCGCTGAAAAGCCTGGACCTATTTTAACAGGCTTTCACTGACAGATAACTAATGATACAAGGAGTTTCGTTAGAAAAACTCATTCGTGCCCCGCTTGAATTCGAATTTGCGTCGCTTGCGTAGCAGGCGGCTGCTCTAACCTCGAGGCTACCACGGCTCTTCTCTTATATTAATTTTCATGATGACACAACTCGCACTGAAAACCACAGACCTTTTCCTCGAAAATTCTTCAGCGGTTTTACAATTTCAATTAGCAATTTTGTAGAAATTCCTATTCAACATAAGTAATAAGGTTTCTTAAAATATTGAATCATTCTTAATTCTTACCATATTTATATTTTGTCCCTGATCTTAGCTTAACACAAATAATGTTAATTTTATAAGAACAAGGAAAATTAACATATTTATAATTGGAATTGAAACATAGACAGTAAGTTTTTGAACACAATGGTTTTGTTGTAAGCAGTGAGTTGAGAGCAACACAATATCTTTAATTTAGCTTCCTGGAAATTTCTGAGCTATAAAGCCTTGTTGTGGCTTTGAATACTTACATTTATTTTAAATTAAATTGCCGAGGCACTGGTCCTTTACTTATTTTTATGTCTGGTATATTTGCTTATCTTAACTAACTTCATAAATTGTAAAGTGTCTCTGTATGTCCGTAACAGATTTAGCTAAAATTTGGAAAAAAAAAATTGATCCCAAGTGCAGAGAAAGGTAACTTTAAAATCATTACGCGGACAAAGATGCGCGTGAAACCTAGGCATTTTATAATCAGAGAATCGCTGGCATTAGTGAAACTCTGGTTCTGAAAATTATGAAAATGCTTGCGTATGGGCCCCGATTTGAAAAATTCTTTCAGCAATGGATAGCTACACTATCAGCGAGAAATATAGGCTGTCTCTTTATTAAGGCCCTCGAAAGGGTAGGCAGATGTGTTACAACACCAAAGGTTTACCGAGGTTGATTAGGCGTCAACGTGACTGATAATGAATACTCAAATTTGTACTGACCGATGACATTGGAACTTGTGTCGCTTTCGAAGCAGACAGTTGCTCAAACCACTCTACCACAGCAGTTCTGTTAATTTAGATGTTGCAGGCATAAGTTTGTCATTCTTAGACTGAAACAATATCATAAGTCCCATGATGGACCCCTGTGGGACTTCTTAAATAATTATCAATAATGATACTCTAATTTGTCGAATTCTTACTTTTGTTATGGTTCAAAGCCAGTTCCCAATTTTATTAGTGTTTTAATAAAATTGGGAACCAAAATCGGCTAACCAATCTAAACCTCATGAAGAATTTTAGACCGATTATCAATCAATCGAAAGCTGATAATGATTCATAAAGTCCATCGTGGATTCTATGTTGTTTGCAACGCTATCTTCGTCTAATGGAAGGCTTTTGTACTGCTTTTTGGAAATGTGTTTATATATTCCTGCAAAAGTGACCAAAAAGCAAACAGGCCACCTAATCAGTTGTCCCATCAGTATGATATATCTACAATCAGATCTCTCACTGATTTTAACTACAATACTTATGTTCCTATATAGAGTATGTTATTCGGCAGTGATGTTCTGCCAGATGAAGGAACTGCTCAAATGATGGGTCCATACTTCTTTGCGCAATACCTGTCTTGATATTTAATCGATCATTTTGTGGTTAATTCCAGATGCGGCGGTGACGCGATGTCAGTGGCGCCGGCGGTGAAGCGCGAGGTGGAGGTGGAGAGCGGCGGCGGCAGCCCGGGACGCAAGCGGCGGAAGCAGGCGGCGCCCTCCCGCGCCCCGCCGCACCCGCCCCCGCTCGATCTGCACCACAAGATGGCCGATATCTACAAGAGCGCCCTAGCCTTTGGGGAGCTCACTCTCCCAACCTTCGACCCTCTCGCCGCTTTTCGCCTCCTCCCTCGCCATGAGCCTCCGCGAATCTTTAACCCCGAAGCGTACTGCGACTTGTGTTGTAAGGAGTTCTGCAACAAATACTTCTTGAAGACGCATCGGGCGAATAAGCATGGCATATACGAGGGAGGGGAGATGCAGCCAGCACCGCTGCCGCCGATGGTGCCGTCCCCACCTCGACGGGCCTCCGACGAGGAGTCCGGGGGCACCCCGAGGCGGCTCTCGCCTGACTCTGCGCGGCGAGCTCGGGACTGCGGCTTCCAACCTGACACGCTGCGCAGACTGGGTGTCGTCAACCCCGAGGCGTTCTGTGAGATCTGCTGCAAGGAGTACTGCAACAAATACTTCTTAAGAACGCATCGCGAGCGACGACACGGCGTACCTGCCCTCCGATCACCAGCAGAGCACTCCCCATCAGGAGGCACGCCCCCAGCCCTCGCCATGTGCACACCGCTGGGCACACCGATGACGACTCCGCTCGCTACACCCCCCGCACTGTCGGTACCACCACCCGACACGCCGCCGAGATCACAGTCACTACCGCCTCCGTTTGACTCCGAGGAGATGGCGGAGGTTAAACGGGAATGCGAAGATGAACTTGAGGCGGCCCTTCGAGACGGACAGACGAGCCCACTGAATCTGATAGTAGAAGAGCGAGGCGGGGGGTCACCTGGCTCCGCGAGTGAGGAACTACGTAAGCTGCAGACGATGATATCGCAGCTGAACGAGCTCGCGGCCGAGCGGCTGGCAGAGGAGCCCGAGGGAGGCGCGAGGCCACCCTCCGCCTCGCCACCGCCTCCCGACGAGCGTCGCGCCGCCTCCTCCGGCTCCAGCTTCTGCGAGATTTGTAACAAGGAGCTGTGTAACAAATACTTCATGCGCACACACATGCAGCGCATGCACGGGATCTCGCTCGAGAGCGGCACGCAGCTGGGAGGCGTCACCTGCGATATCTGCCACAAGGAGTTGTGCAGCAAATACTTCCTGCGCGTCCACAAACACAACACGCACGGGATCCCCGCACCACCAGCGCCCACCACCGCCGCGCCGGCCGAGCCTTGTCCGCTGTGTGCGCGGCGCTTCCGTGGCCCTCGGGCCTTGCGCGCGCACCTCCTTGCCGAACATGCGCCGCCAGCGCGTCCGCCGCCGCCGCGCCCGCTGGACCTGTTGGCGCGGGACAAGCCCTACGCCTGCTCTTACTGCCCCTTTACCACAGACGTGCTCGCTTTCTTGTTCGCGCATGAGCGCGCGCACGCGCAGCAACCGCCCAACAATACACCGGCGGAGGCACGCGAAGCAAGCGAGCCCGCGGGTGGTTCAGAGGGTGGCGAGAGTGGCGGCGAGACGGGCGTGGAGGGTGGTGAGGGCGGCGAGGGCGAGGACGGCCAGTACTGGTGCTCGCGCTGCGAGTTCCGCGCGGAGGGCTTTGGCGCGCTGGAGGCGCACCTGCGCGCGGCGCACGGCGGCGCGGGGGCGCTGCTGGCGGTGCCACGCGCACCTCACGCGCCGCTGACGATGCAGCCCTTCGTGGTGGAGGAGGCGGGCGGCGCGCTGAGCCTAGTGCCGGCGCTGGTGTTCCTGCCGGTGCGCCGTCGCGCCACGCGCCGCGCCACAGTCACACTCACCCTCACGCCCGCCTAGCGACATTACATCGACGGTGCGCGACTCAGATCGCTGAACTCTACTCACTACATTTAACGCTGTGTGCCTTCAAGCGATTGCTGAAAAATATTATGAGACGTAATTATAATTGGAGAAGCTGCGGCCGCCGTTCGAGCGCCCCACCGCGGCGGTCCCGCCCTTTTGTTTGTCAAAGTATAACTTCATATATTGAGAATTATATTGAACGGGTGATATATGAAACGTTGCCGCTTATAAATTCCATTATTTATTATTATCTTCTCGATGTTCCGTCGGTTCGGTCCGAGACGAGTTTTTGAAACGTCGATTTCGATCGGGAGAAGAATTACACCCTAGGAGTAATTATTATTTAAAGGTATAATTGTCGGTGAGTGCGCACTCACGCTAGCCGTAGTGCGATGTTGATCACGGCCGCGCCACAGCCGCGCCACGGCCGCGCCGCCCACGCCGGCGGCGCGCGCCACACTACTGCCGCTCTACCTCACACCGTTAATTTTTATATTAGCTGTTATAACAATAAATTATATTTTGGAGTTACAATGGAGTACAAATATAGTTAGGTGCGTTAGGAGGAGCGTGGACGGAGACTGCGCAGCACTCGGTAATATATTTATTGTTGTCTACGAGTGACTTAAGCACAAAGATACGTACTATGGGCAGTGATCAACATTAAGGTAATTAGTATTAATTGATTAGATGTGGTGTCGGCTCGGTTGACGTTTTGTTGCTAAATACGGGTCATTGTTGAGGGTCGGGGCCCAGCCGCCGGCCTAGCCGCCGGCCCAGCCGCCGGCCCAGTCGGCCGGGCTTGCGTTTACTTATTTGTAACTTTATATATTCACATACATATGTTACCGATGGCTTCTTCATCCCTGTCACTCATACACACATACAACGTACATTCAAAACATATTTATATTAATTCTAAAGAAAATAAACGTGTTATTAGATTTCTAATCAGATTACTTCTTGTGAAAAGCATAAGTTGATGGTCAATTTTTTTTGTCCATAGAATTTTATAACCCTACATCCGTCTATGCGCCATCGAATTGAGACTGATATTATATTAATAAATGATACATTCATAAACCATCGCAATTAATTGGCAGTATCAGAATAATTCCGGTTTTTGAACACTCAAAAAAGCTCTTAAGTATGATCCAAATACAAGATTTTTCCGAAAAAATATCAGCGTAATCATATAAAAAATAATTGTTATTCACTATTAGACTCACACCAATACCAAATTCGACCACACACTTAAAGATACACAGAATACATAGAACACAAGTTATTTGTTTGAGAAAATTTAGGACTTGAGCTGAAATAATTTCTGACCAGCATTGATATCAGAATGTTTTCATAACTAAAAAAGCGAGTTATAATCTCCATCAATCGAAATTGAACCTCACATGGTATATATAGGTGTCAATTTTGCATTACATCACAGCAATGCCGGCTAGAAATTAGTTTGTCTAAAGTTTCAACAGGGATGGGTTAGCCAAATCAATCGTATTAATTATTATCTTGGTACCAAGACTTATTTCATCGGTCAACGAGTGTTTGTTTAACTAATTCATTATTCGGTAGATCAGTGTGGAGGATTAGCTTGTACAAACGATGCAGCTTCTAAAGAAAGTTCCTATGTATGTACGTAAGATGTAATTTAATTAAAGAATTAGAGGACGCTGGCCGAGCGGCTCTCGACAGGAAAACACGGCTAAACCTGATTTTTGAATAATATAATTGTGATCGTGAATCAGGGTAATGCTAAGCTTAAAGACAATAGAACTATCTCAGCGACGAACAGTCCAAAGAATTAATTAGAAAAAGTTGTCGATGATTTTTCATGTTTATTAAGAGTTCCTATTGATACTTCCGTAAATAAATGGCTAATGGCCTTAGAATGAGATTTTAGATGAGCTTATAACAGAGACCATCTTAATAACGGCAGTCACCTTCCTATCGAGTCTTCCTCCAAACAGCCAAATCCCAAACCCACGTCGAGAGCCGAACAGCTGGCGCGCGGTACAACAAATTATATTAATAACGTTTTAAATAATAAACAAAATTAATAAAAAATGTACGCGTGGTTTCGATCCCTGAGTTATAGTCCGAATTCCAAAAACGGGTATTTTTGAAATAAATCTTAGGGAAGAAATGCCCAGATGGAAAATTTTTACAATAGAATTCGGATTGTACTGACGGATCGTAGTCTTTGAATGTAGTGAAAAATGTATCGACATTGTGTTCAGGGTTATGTTCCATTGGCTTGTACCGAGTGAACAGTAGACCAATGATACAATAGTACAAACATTTATACCAAGAGCGTAAGGTATCGGAGGATGGTGTAAACAAATTAATTACAGTACAAATTAATTATTAAGTGTAGATTGGGCGGCTGTCAGAGAAATGGTAATTTATGAAATTTAGACATAGTTAAAGTGTTCACTGCGGTACAAAGCTTTTAAACAGGTCGGGTACAGTCGCACTGTGCTTCTTATTCCAACTGTCAAAAATATGATAACTCAAAAATGCAAAAAAAAATTTTGTTTTTTTTTTTAAGTTGGGTAAATCTCGTTATTATCTGGCAACTAAAATAATCCGGTCAGTTTACTGTCGATGCTTTTTTAAAAACTTTATATAAGTACTGAAGTAATCAATTTTATTTCATCTAAGAATGTTCATAAATAAAACTCACTAGCCTCAAATATTAAGGATGAGCGCGTGCTCTAGTAAAGTATTATTTATGGACATTTTGGAATTAAATGTAATTAAGCATATATGCCAGATACGACAAGGTTTACTCAGTTTAATGTATTTTTTTCGGATTTGCCAAAAAATATCTATTACGTGGATGTGTTTTGTACTATTTATATGGCGTATTAGGTAACTTGTGGGGGGTGGAAAAATGTGTTTTTCATCACTTTGGCATTCTTGGCAAGTCCGGAGTAAAATTCTAGAAATCAATTGTATTTACACAAATTATAATTTGCTGCGTTGATTTAAGTTTATTTTAACTGCCTAGTTCCTAACATATTTTTATGTTTTAATAACTAATAATGATCTCAAACGTTCCTTATGTACATTCCAAAAAAATTGTATAATTTCGTGTTCTAGTCTTTTCTATATTATTTTTAATTTTATTTAGATTACATTCTAATTATATTTCTAAGTGCGACTGTCTATTTCTAACATGGTAATGATTTATCGGTTTAAATATTAAAATGATACCTGTGTTTCTAGTCAAATTATTTTATAGAACATTTTATCAATGTGGATGAACACAATCAGAGCTATTACGAAATAATATATTAAATATAAATGGTATAAAAATATTTCTAAACCAAATTATAAAATGTTTAAAACACGTTTTTAACCAGGAAATTGACACATTATTGAATTTGACATTTTATTTAGAAAATGTACATTTTCATCCACATTGCATAACATTTATATTAAAAATAAAGAGAATTGGATGCAGATAAGCAATAATGTGTCAACCCGCATAAACTTGGTTTTGAGAAAATGGCGTCTTAAGATGATTGTATACGTGATTTAAGATTTGTTTTATGACATAAATCCATTTTTTACGTACTTTTATGTTTCAGATGACTTGAAACACTTTTTTAGAATGTTAAATACGTGATGCATTATCAAAATATATCAAAACCTTTGAATTTGACTTTTTGTGGGTTGACACATTATTGCTTATCAGCATCCAATTATATTCTGGCTTTAGGAGAAAGCCAGCTAATGCCACGGTTAAGGTGTGTCACTTATTAGGAAATAAAAAAAACTTCCTCCATTTAAAATTAAAAATATTTATTCAGTTTAAGCCCTGGTAAGGCATTTATGAATGTCGAAAATTGACCACCGGTTCAGAAACTAGCCTTCTGAGAAGGACCGGCAAGAAACTCAGCTGGCTTCATGTACATTTCAACGATACAATATAAATTATTATGATATACACATACATATAATAATACAATGTTATCATTATTTAAATTCAAAAAGCATTTGTAAATTGATATTGACGTTAAAGTTTTAATAATAATTTGGACTTTTTAATTGAAATAATATAAAAAGAAGATATAAATTTAAAAAAAGTTTCTCACTTTTCATGGGGATTATAACAAAACTGACTATATTAATAAATTATCTAGTTACATCGAGCTGCATACCTACATATTGTAAGTATAATGTAACTTGAAAGTAAGAAACAATACTAAAAGGTAGAGAATAAACAGAATTATTGCAAATGGCTTAAAATGGGTGTAGTTACAAATCATTTATCATTGGAATATGTATTTGGATGGGGCTTTTAGAAAATCATTAGTTCACGTTACTGTCTCGTACTAAATTACGATACTGAAATTGACCAAAATCTTTTATTAAAAACTTGTTAAACATAATAAAAAAAATACAAAATCTTATTGTATTACGTCCGACAAAACATTTTTAGAACAATTTTTAATTAAATAAGTTATAAATGTTTAAAATATATATACATCAATGTAGGATCAGGACAGTTTCCTAATAAGTGGCACGCGGTGACCAGCGGTCGGTATATGTTCCTAACTCCGTCGATTTGTTATCGTTTCATTGACTACTACGAAACATTTCTACCGTATTCAATAAATTAAATATACAAATAATACGGATTGTTTTCCTCCTATAACCTTGACCTCCTATAATCTTTCCTGTAATAGAGTTAATTTCATGGTTGTCCTAAGTTACCTACTTCTTGTAACAATAAATATCTGCCAGTCAAAGTCCCGTTAAAATTTGTCTAAGCCCGAAAAAAAAAGAAATAATTATAATTGGGTTTTCAATCTCAGTACCGTGTATACTTTCATATGCATTTAGTGAAATTTTGTTCTTTTGGAATTACAAACAGGCACTTAAATTTTATTCAGCTCATCATCGTCCCTGTCCTTATCCCATACATTGTTGGGGTCGGCACTTGATTCAACCCGATGTGGCTGATCACCTGATTTTTATACCAAGCGACTGCCATCTGACCTTCGCAACCTCCTTTACGAGGAAAATCTGTGATCTGGGTTAAACCAGTTGTCAGACTATTTTAGGCTTCCGGCTGACCTGTAACGATTGCCAAAGATGGTAAATTGGCAACCGGGACCGACGGCTTAACGTGCTCTCCGAGGCACGGAGAGAACTCGGGCGGTCACCCATCTTTATCTCAGGTCAGGGTTGCTTAACTTCGCTGATCGAATGATATGCGCAATAGCAACTGTGCCACGGGCTCCTCCTTAAATTTTATTCATCTGTATTTTAGTATTATTTACCTGTATAGAACCTTTTATTGCCATGATAGTTTAACTCTTATCACGGGACAGATGTATATAACGTGTATAAGTCTGTCACTGTCACTTAGCTTGAACCTTTATAAACTCACTTTATATCCATGAAAGTAACTATATACAACACGAAAGTTACACGCAGACGAACTCACGGGAATAAGTAAGTTATAATATAGTATGTGAGATTACATTCATGGAAACGTTTAGATAAAACGGTTCATTTAGAAATAGCTGGAGAGTCCCCAATCAACCCTTACACCATGACCATGAAATCATCAATAAATAAATCATGCAATTACAGCCCTTGCAGAAAACATCCGCCAAAAATAGTCTTAATTAAAGATTATGTCCGCGTCAACTGTCGGCTTTGGATTAATGAAAAAAAAAAAACACGTTTTTGACAAAAAAAACCCTCTATTTTGTTAAAAAACGACACCCATTAAAAATCGGGAATCGCACGAGGGGTGCAATGACGCATCTGTCAGTTCGTATTATGGGGAAATGCAGTAAAATTGTTGAAAAATGGGTTAAAAAGTTCCTAAAAAATGGCAAAACATTGCAGCGAGGGGTTAAGTCCTGTGACGGTGCCAATGTCAACACAACACGCTTTAACCCTAGCCTGACACGCGGCGGAGATCGTCGCGGATTACATTTTTTTTGTTAAAAAAAAGATTTTCGACATTTATTTTGAACGCGTAAAAATTTTGGTATTTTTAGCTTTGTGTCTTGTGCTCTGTGGGGTTGAAAGGTGGGTCAAAGTTGGAGAGAATTTCACGATTAATAAAATTTAAGTGTCTGTTTGTAATTCCAAAATTACAACTTTTCACTTAATGCATCTGAAAGTAAGTATACACGATACTGAAATAGTAAAAAAATTTTAAATTTTTGTCTGTCTATTTGTTCCGGCTAATCTCCGGAACGGCTTGACCGATTTTATCGGGACTTTCACTGGCAGATAGCTAAGCATTGCTGTTTGCGTCCTAAATTAACAGAAATATACATTTTCAGGACTGTAGGTACTGTAAGGAGTTGCAATCCAGAATTGATGATTTAAAGTAAAAATGCAGAAAAGGAATTCGGACATGTCACGATTGACATTCAATGATCATAATTAACGTTCACGTGGACGTGGGAGTAAGGGGATGAAATATACCCTATGTTACTTGCTAATAACATAGCTATCCAATGTTGAAAGGTTTTTTTAAACGATCCAGTAGTTTCGGAGCCTATTCAATACAAACATACTTACATAGAAATCCTTCCTCTTTATAATAAAACACGATTAAAATAATCCCCAATAAATTAGTTAAATTCTAAGAAATTGAGTCTCCTACAGCTACACTGCCACCATGTCCATTGTCCATCCCTTTTTAATTCCATATAACAAAAAGAGATTGAATCACTCTAACTATTCCTTAGACTAGCTTACGATATGTCTATTTAAAAGAGACCGTCTTACCATGCCTTCATCCAGTTGCCTTTGCCATTGTACAGGTGTCGTCACGAGCTATGAGTGCTGAATTTGAATGAGCAGTAGTTACTTTATCTGCCTGTATATATGGCGCGACTCGATTAAATAGATTCGCAGAACATTACAATACAATTCTTCAAACATTACAAATCTACCTCCCAGAAATTTCGATGTAGAACTTATTCCATTGAATAACCTATGTTCTGGTAACTTAGTAATATTAATAATAAACAGAATGGAATCATATGAGTAATATAAATAAAGATGATTAATACGGTCAATCCTATTAAAATAAATAGTCAATTACATATTACGCTATCTAATAAACTTACGTCAGTAAATTCGGTGCGTAATTTTCAGACAAGGAATCGTTTTTGTACTAATTCGTGCAAGTGTTTAATATATTTGTATTATTTCCTTATTATTTGTCTCATTTTCAGTATGACATTTCCCACAAGGCTCAAATAGTTATTACAACAAACAAAAATGGTAAACAAATACTAAAAAATACTAATATATAACAATAATTAACAATTACTAATTTGAAATATTAATTGATCGCGAATGCGGCTCTCTCTTTATTTAAAACAAATTTTGCGTACATAATAGACGACAGAATAATACCATTTCTATATATATATATATTTATTTATTTATTTAGATTAGCATTTTGCCAGAGAATGGTCCCCGAAGGAGTAAACAGAGGTGTTATAACAACAACACCCACATTTCACCGAGTATATTAAGTGCCAACGTGACAGATGATGAGTCTATCGCCGTCTCAGGCACTATACATACGTATTGGAATTACTTGTCAGGTTTCCTCACGATGGTTTCCTTCACCATAAAGCACGTGGTGTGAAATCACAATACATAAGTTTTTAGAAAAAAATAATTGGTACAGGCCCCGCTGGGATTCGAACTTGTTTGGCAGCTTGCTTGCATAGCAGGCGACTGCTCCACTACGTTTTATTTCATCATAATATTCATTAATCATTCATCATTATAGAGGGTACAGTCATAATTTTAAGAGTCTGACTCTCGTCGGTGTATCCGATGCAATTTCTTCCATTCGTCTCTATCCAGTGCCATCTCCTCTCCCTATACGTCATGACAGACACCTTTTCCTTAACTTGTCTCATGTATGTTATCCTGGGTCTTCCTCTTCCTCTCTTTCCTTCTACTTTTCCTTCTAATTTGTTTTTAAAGAACCTGTCATGTCGTACAATGTGGCCAATCATCTTTCCTCTTCGATTCTGGATTGTATTTCATAGTACTCTTTTTTCCATGACTCTTTTGAGTACAACTTCATTTGTGACTCTTTCCGTCCATTTTATTTTCTCCATCCTTTTCCAACACCACATCTCAAACGCTTCCAGTATCTCTATATCTTTTTTTGTCATTGTCCATGTCTCACACCCATAAAGTACACTTTAAAGTAAAGTAACTTAATAATGTGACTTAAATTTTCTTTAAGGAATAAAGCACATTTTTCGCGTTATTAAGCTCGTGTTTGATGAACAAGCTAACATATACAATAATATCAACCGATCTATTTTTAATCGCACAAAACAACAATGCGCCATCGATCACAATGCGCGCGCGCAGTCTTGACATATCCCTTCAATCTTATTTTTTTTTTTACTAAAAAATACATTTTTACAAAAATATATTTTTTCAAAAAGATTGCAATTTCGTAAATCCGTTTATAAAAAACGCATCTAAATCATTTTCTAACAACCATTGTTATTTTTTAAACCCTTTTCTAAAAAAGGGACACGCGTTCGCCACGCTTTATGAAAAAATGAAAAAACTACATTTGACCCACATACTCCGATGTGATTTCCAGAAATGAGTAAAACACCCCTTTATTGCTAGCTTTTATCATAATTGAATGCAATCCTTTGGAAACTTGCGATAGGGTTCGATAAAATAGCCGATATTAAGTTCTTTTTCATAAATTCTCCGTGCTGTCATTGTAGAAAATTATGCGTTCTGTCAAAATTTCGCGCCATTTACCGCGGCCATCTGCCGAGGAGCAAAAAGTTTTAAGCACAATGCAAATGGGGACGCAAGGGACATTAATTTTTAGGGGAATACGGCATTTTTGTGCAAAACGAGATGCATTTAAACTATAACGAACGAAACTGTCCCCTCATTTCAATATCGATGTCCGAAAATATTGTTGCAATTGATTTTATACGTTATGAGGTTGAGTTTAAATTCAAAATGGTTTCGTGATTTTTTAATTGTTTTTGCATTTTTATGGATTTCGGATTGTTATTATTTTATTTCACCCAAAACTGCCTGCTGTGCGCAGTGAATATATTAACTCGTATAATAAAAATTGCAGAAATTTTTTGATTCAGCTTTTGTCAACCGACTTCGAAAAGCGAAAGTCTTTATTCATTACGTACCTATAAAAAAATACTTTATTTAAGAGACACACTATTAGTTCTTCAAATGTAATTTTTAATTTCACCCCCTTAGTGTGTGTGTATCTCTTGGTTCGAAGAAATTTCTGGTACTAGAAAAGCAGTTCAGGCTTTGTGTTGATTCAGTGAGCCAGCACTTTGTAGTATACATAAATTAATTATCATTGCTAATCTGTATATCTACTGTAAGTATCTTAGTCCACTCAGGAAATAAAATATCAGAGAAAAGACCACATTTGTATTGTAAATCACACGTCATAGTACATGTAGTCGAGCAGTAGCGTAGCTGCCAGGAGCAGCGCCTTCTGCTGCACTGACAGGTCCTGATCGAACGCCACGCCGAACCTAAACAAATTTTGACATATACTTACATTCATATATGCTCACGCATGTATTACCCGAAGAGGTAGGCAGGGTGTTGTAATAGTAACACCTTCATTTCACCGAATATGATTAAGTGCCAACCTGACAAAGGGTGAGTCCATCGTCGTCTCAGGCAGTATACATACGTCTTTGAATTACTTCTCAGACATATGCAACCTGCACTGCAAAGCACGTGGTGTGAAACCACTGCAAAATTTTTTTGAAATACTCATTGGTAGGCCTGTACCAACTGGGATTCGAACTTGCGTCGCTTGCGTAGCAGCAACTGCTCTAACCCCGAGGCCACCACGGCTCACTATACTATAATATTTAAAAAAGTATAGATTCTTCTCCTGATATTGAAATTTAGCGACCTGTCAGTAACCGGTGCAAAGAACAGCGCATGCGTGACTCCCTGCCACCGCTTGCAAGTGCCTCCAACAGGAGTGCCGTCCATCCTGCTGATCTGGAACTGCACGTCTCTGAAGCAGCTGATCGTCACCGACGGACCTACGAACGTGTTTTACAGTAGAGGGAAATGACGCTCTAACCTCTGGGTTACTCCTCCAACTTCACACGTCATACTTGTGATCAGGTGCCTGTGGGGGGGTTGGGCATCTCCAGCCTTACAATTAGTATCAGTAAACTTTGTAGAAGCAGGTACTTTTTTAATTGTCATTGAGATTAGAAACTGTGCCCATGGGGTTAAATTTTCTCCGTTTCAACGATCAAATTTACCAACGCTTCTGCTAAAGTCTACTTTTGAAAAGTCTATCTGCTAAGATCTTTCTTTCTTTACTGATCTCAGTCAAAGGAATCTTTGATTCGATTGAGATTCTGACTCTCGATAGTGATATATATTTTGAAGTAGCTGTGCCCGACGGTTTCAAGCGCGTAGACTTAATTTAATGGAACTACCGGAACATGAATTTCTTTATATAAGTACTTAGCCTAAATTACTCCTTGCAATATCAGCTATTTCAAAGCTTCGGAACAAATAGACAGACAGGCAGACAGAACGATGTATAGAAAAAAACTAGAGTTACAAACAGACACTTCAGTTTATTTATTTGTAACCTTTTATCCAAAACACCCCTTCGCCATTCGCATCCTTGACAATATACAGCGGCTTCAATGGGGTCCACTGTTGTTCCACGGTGCCTATCATCTGTCCAGGGGGGGAGAACACCCTGAGGACCTGGAGTTGGCAGGGCAGCACTCGAGCAGTGCAGGCGTATGGCCGGTCCACTCTCATCACCTCTTCGCCTCGGTCGTTGGATACCTTCAGTTGCAATGGTCGCAGGCCATAACAGAAGTAGCCTACCCACCAACTGAAACGAAAAGATCTCTTATTTTGAGAAAAAACATACATTTGCTCACGCCTGTATTGTGCCTGTAGACAGAGGTGTACTCATAGTACACTCACATTTCGCCACCTATGTTTAAATCCCATGTAAAAGAAGGGGAGTCTATTCTCATCAACCGGGCACGAATCCAGACTCCGTTCGGCTACTGGGATATTACGGATGGGAAAATCCAATTAACGCTTTGCTCGACCCAGGACCATACCCAGGATTTTGAGTTGCGACCACTAGACCAATGAGGCACGGAAAAATACTTCTTATATTCTTTTATATGCTCACGCCGGAATCCCATGGCGGTTGACAGAGAATACTGTTTACGATTCTTGCATGACGTATATCGCTTCGTCTACATCTACATTCATGCATTCATCTCTTCATACCTTTATAACAAGTGCTCTGAATTTGACGTTTATGGGAAAAATCTTTCCGTTTTTAACCTACAAAAGTAGTACGCAAGCGATTTGGTAGGCAATATGCAGCTCAATATGAGGGTTACAACAGAGAGAGTTGTGGAAACGTATACAGTATTAGCGTGCCCTGCGGTTTCGTAGGTGTCATTTTCCGGACCCTAATTTTATTATGTAGCGAAGCTATATGCCAGAGATAGTCCAGATAATATTAGTCCAACCGTTTCAGAGATTAATTTGGAACTAAAAACAGACACAATTTTTTTTTATCTGTATAGATAACTATTGTACTTGTTCTCCTCCTCGACAGTATAGATAAGGGTCTGGTCTTGGGTCCTAACGAGGAACCGGTTCTTCTTGCCTCGAAGGAACACCACGTTTTTGACCTTCAGCCTCTTGGTGATTAGCAGCCGGTCCACCGCTACCAACTCGTGCAGGACATCACTGCTGGCCTCAGACACCTGGTTATAAGATTTTTTTTCTATACCTATTATTAAAAAAATATTATGATATGAAGCATTTCACCGAATATGATTAAGTGCCAACGTAACAGAGGGTGAGTCCATCGCCGTCTCAGGCATTATACTTACATACGGCTTTGAATTACTTCTCAGACATATGTAGGTTTCCTCACGATGTTTTTCTTCACCGTATATCACGACGTGTTTGATACCAAGTTAGATGCACCAACTTCAAAAGTAAGTATGTACGAGTAAGTAAATGATTTACCATTATTTTATTTATCTGTTTTTCAAGGCACTTTTATTTCATCATCATCGCCCTAGCCTCATCCCATACATTGTTGCGGTCGGCACTTGATCCAACCCGATGTGGCTGATCACCTGATTTTTATACGAAGCGACTGCCATCTGACCTTCGCAACCCCTTTAACGAGGAAAATCTGTGATCTGGGTTAAACGTTGTCAGACTATTAAAGCCTCCGACTGACTGTAACGATTGCCAAAGATGATAAATTGGCAAGGTACTTAAATTTATTCTACAAAATTTTTTTGCTTCGCACATTTTGTCGACCACTGCTTTGAAGTGTAGAAAGTCTTACCTGGGGTGGCCTTCCAAGACCAGTGGGCACATCTTTGACCACTTCCGGGAAGGGCTGGTCCACAGGTGAAGGTATGGGGGCGACTTGCATCATACTCAGCACGAATGTAAAACAAACAGATACACCATTGGAGAAAAATTAATTGAGCTATTATTCTTGCAAGTAACTCTGACAGCTACCTTGAAAGATGTTTGACAGTTCGAAAGCTGAGGTTGAATTTGAAAGAAGTTGGAAAGGAGTTCTTTATTATAATTGTGTAACTAAATACAGCAGTACCTGTGTTTGCGCACACACCCGCAGTTGGCTGGTCCTCGTTGACATTAGCTGCCGTAACGGTAATTCGATGAGATTATAAGCGACTCCAGCTTACTTTACGTCAGACGATCACAGCCAAGTAATTGTACTCTGTTTTTAGTGAACCTAGGAAATTATATTATGTAGGTATAGGTTCCGTCACGAGTGATGAGCGCTGACCTTGAATGCGCAGTAATCATGTTATGAATCTGTCTGTATGGTGCAACGCGAATAAAATACATGCGCAGTTACCCCCATTATTTTCGCTCAGCGCTCTTAGCTTGTGACGGCAACAATACCACGAGGTCTCGTTCATAAATTGGGGTCGAGTATCCGATTTCTAATAGCTCCTCGAAAATAAGAAGAAAAAATGTATACGATTTAATAACCATGTTATTTATGTCTTGACGTCACCTGTATACCTGATACGATAAATCCATTAGGTTACCTTACACCCATCAATAGCCCCATACAAGTCCATACAATGCATGACAGACAGGTGGCCTTTTATTTATCACTCTTGTTTACGCGAAATATAACGTTATACTAATGGGTAATCTATACAGATAAATACAATTGAAGTGTTTGTTTGTAATTACTAAAATGCATTATGAAAGAATATACGGTACGAGTATTTACATAACACAAACTATTTTATCTTTTTCTTTCTATTTGTTCCTGTTTTTTTGAAAACCCTGGACCGATGATAGTGGGACTTTCGCTGGTGTTACAAGGAGTAACTTTAAGTTATTTTAATTAAAATAATATATTAGGGATCCTCGAAATGCCGACGTGAGTGAACCCGCGGGCCACAAGATATTAGGATAATATGTTAGAAGTGTATTTCGGAAGTTGATCAGTAACATGCGCCTTACGCCCACAGCTGTCTACACACGTTAGTTCTAAGACATATTGTAGTACTAGCTGGGCCCTGCGGTTTCACCCGCGTAGACATAACTTAATTGGTTTTAAGTATTTTTTTTTAATAATAAGTTATTAATTGTAACATTAAATATCCGCCAGTGAAAGCCCCGTTCAAATTGGTCCAGCGTTTTCGGAGATTAGCATTCTCTATATCTATGGCATTGTCGTTTGCATCTTTAAATTATATGATAATAATGAAAATTACTAAAAACTAATTACAAGTAGAAAACTTGGCCCAAATCGGTGTCTCTCGGGATCGTGCCAAGAAGGCTGGCAGCATTGCCACGTTGAATAGCAATGCTGATTCACTGAGCGAGAAAAGCCCCAGCCCGCTTGTCACGAGAAGCTTCTACCAGACGACGTGCAACCTCTCTGAAAAGTTGATGAGCATCTGGACCTCAAGGTCCCAGAGTTTCAACCGCAAACGCAGAAAATATGTACCCTTGACCAATGCAAGCATATTTCCGGCGCTTGCATCTATAATTGAGGTGTCATTTGTCATGTAACTATTTTTTCTATTGCCCTCGAAGAATTTGTTAATGTACACCTTGTTGCTGCAACTAAATAAATAAATAAATTAGCCGGAACAAACAGACAGACAGACGGACAGAGAGAGAACAAATTTAATAATTGGTTTTTCTACGACAGTACCGTGTATACTTATGTATTTAGTCAAAAGGTGTAATTTTGGAATTACAAACAGACACTTCGATATTATTTATCTGTATAGATGTATAGATAAAAAAGCGACCTTTGTTATTAGGGTATTCCCGAAGGGGTAGCCAGTTCACCAGTTATGTTTAAGTCCCATGTAATAGGGGTGAGCCGATTGCCTTTAACCAGGCATTAATCCAGACTCCGGGTATTAGATATTATTATTATACCTACAGGTAGAGGAGCTCGTGGCACAGTTGCTATTGCGCATATCATTCGATCAGCGAAGATAAGTAACCGTAAAAATAAATAAAATAAATATGCTCACGCCATCCCAGAAGGTTCCCCGAAGGGGTAGGCAGAGGTGTTATAATCACAACACCCACTTTTCACCGAAGATGATTAAGTGCCAACGTGACAAATGGTGAGTCCATCGCCGTCTCAGACACTTTAAATACGTCATTGAATTACTTCTCAGAAATATGCAGGTTTCACCGTAAAGCACATGGTGTGAAATCACTGTACATAATTTTTTTTTTTTAGAAAATCTCATTGGTACAGGCCTATAACTCCGAGGCCACCACGGCTCTAAATAACAGAAAAAATATGTATAAATATTGTTTTTTTTTAAGTGGGTACCGTATATACCTACTTTCTTATGCATTTAGTGTAAAGCTGTTGTTATCCCCAAACTCCACATGGACGTAAGTAAATACTATAAAATATGGTCAGTTGTAAACAAATTTAATGGCATCACGGTCCAATATTATTAATGACTGCAAATAACAATGTATTTTTTTCCACAAAACGCCATAAAATAAAATATGCGATCGTATTCCATGCATATCGCTCATTGTTACACTAGGGTGGAGACTTCATTTAAATTTGTGAAAAAAATCGGAAATAGTATCGGTTTTATCAATCGCTGACAATGTAGGCCAACTAATAATGGCGCTGTAGGGTGGCCATTATTGTGGGTTTTTTAATGGACAATATCATTTACAATATTTTAATTTTACTTGCAATGTATGTATGTTAGTCCGAGTTGAATGTTGTAACTGAATTTTAAACCAGTTATTTTTAACCTTTTATTTTGGATACAGTGCATATACTACATACATACATACATATACTCACGCCTGTATTCCCCGAAGGGGTAGGCAGAAGTGTTGTAATCACAGCACCCACTTTTCACCGAATTTGATTAAGTGCCAAAGTGACAGATGGTGAGTCTATCGCCGTCTTAGTCACTATACATACGTCTTGAATTACTTCTCAGAAATATGCAGGTTTCCTCACGATGTTTTCCTTCACCGTAAAGCACGTGGTGTAAAATCACTGTAAATAAGTTTTTTTTTAGAAAAGCTCATTGGTACAGGCCCCGCTGGGATTCGAACTTGCGTCGCTTGCGTAGCAGGCGACTGCTCAAACCCCGAGGCCACCACGGCTTTGCATATACTTTCATATGCATTTAGTGAAAAGTTGCTATTTAGGAATTACAAACAGACACTTCAATTTTATTTGTCTGTATAGATGTATAGCTTAGGCTTTAAGTTAAATCGTCTTACTGTCGTATCTTATCTTGTGGCAATATTGGGTCCAATAGCACGTCGACCCTTGGGATCTTTTGTGCTGCCCTTGTCCTTTTGCTCCACGTACCTGACTCCTCAAATACTCCCTGAACAAGCCGGCAGATCCTGCCCATGGGGAAGAGCTTGTAGTCCTCTGGTTTCGGATACGCCTTACCCAGTAGGTCCATTCGCCATCTGGCCAGTGCGTCGCAATTGCATATTAGGTGACTCATGGTTTCGGTTTCTGATTGACAGTACCTACACACCACGTCGTCGGATAAGTTCATCTTATTAAGATGATCTTTTGGCCCGTAATGACCTGTTATATTATATATAATTTTTCTAAACATACTTGGTAATAAATATTCAGCTGTCGTACAAAGCATAAATGGTCATCTATACAGATAAATAAAATAACAGCTTCTCACTTAATGCACACGAAAGTACATACGAAAAAAAATCTCTGTCTGTTTGTTCCGGCTAATATCCTAAACAGCTATATCGATTTTGACGGTACCTACTTTCACTAGAGGATAGGTAATATTACAAGGAATAACTTAGGAGTAACTATTATTAAAAAAAACACGTTTCCACGGGTCACCCATGAATTTAACTTTACGTGAGAAAAGATGCGGAGCATAGCTAGTACTGAAATAATAACAGTATAAATGTCCTGTTAATCCGTAGCAAGTAGGACATCATATCACGTTAATGTATGCCGCACGCGCCGCCCTGTGCCGCATTTTATGCAAAAACGCAAATTTCGTTCGAAATTTGAAACGCTCTATTGTGTTGCCAGCTCGAATGAATAAAAATAATCGTTGCCAACTTACATTTTTAGGGGAAAATGTAACGCAAGTCTCTTTGCTATTATTGTTGCGCAGGAGTGTGCCAAATGCATTGAATTAACGATGGGTTTTATGCAAGAGACATTTTGAATTAATAAGGATTGTTGCAATGTGCGCGGTCAGACTGTGAGATTATATCGAGAGCTGCTATGGGGCAGGGATAAATAACCCATTTTGGTCCATTTTAATACGATATGGCAATTTTTATATAATTCCAAATTTGTATTCGTATTGTCGGAGGCCTAAAATAGTCTGACAACTGGTTTAGCCCAGATCACAGATTTTCCTCGTAAGAGGGGATTCGAAGGTCAGATGGCAGTCGGTTCGTATAAAAATCAGTATGATCAGCCACATCGGGTTGAATCAAGTGCCGACTCCAATGTATGGGATAAGGCCAGGCAGATGATGCTGATTTAGGGTTCGCGGTAATTAAATTATATCCACGCGGGAGAAGCCGCAGTTAGTATTAATATATAACCGGTACTCACGTAACATAAAAACATTTTTTTTTCACCATCTATCTGAGTTTGTCACCGACTCCCATTCCAGGCTCTGTTATATAATGTTTTCCTTCACGAAGTATATTCAAATACAACCAGAAGTGAAACATACTTTATTGAAAAATACACTTTTATGTAGCTAAAAACTAATTACAAGTAGAAAACTTGGCCCAAATCGGTGTCTCTCGGGATCGTGCCAAGAAGGCTGGCAGCATTGCCACGTTGAATAGCAATGCTGATTCTCTGAGCGAGAAAAGCCCCAGCCCGCTTGTCACGTGAAGCTTCTACCAGACGACGTGCAACCTCTCTGAAAAGTTGATGAGCATCTGTACCCCAAGGCCCCAGAGTTTCAACCGCAAATGTACAAAATATTTATCCTTGACCAATGCAAGCATATTTCCGGCGCTTGAGGCACTCCTGCTGAACAGCAGCAGTACCGGGGAGATGGGACGGAGCCAACGAATCGACACACGTGGCATCCCACACCAGCGGCCGGCCCAATCTCCACGGCACCAACGTAAATATAACCAGTTATATTTACTGTGTGTGTACGAAAGGTATCAATGAAAGACGAATAGTATTCTGGTAAATTCATTTGTAATTTTTTGTACTCCGATATATTTCTTCAATCGCATACAATATTAAATAACGTTCATACAGATGTTCGATCCGCTCGATAATAAGTTGTTTTAAAAAAATATACTTACTAAAAATATATTTTTTTAATTTATATTAATTAAGTAGGTATACTTTTTGGGTTAAAATTAATCCCTATAATTAAATATCGTTTATAAATCGAGCGAAAATAACTCAAATAACCACAAGTACATTTTCAATAATAATAACAAAAAAAAACGATTCGTTTCACTATTTTACATAATAATAATAAAACCTAATATTAAAAAAAGAAATAATTGCAACACTTATGTATCTGAGTCACTTATTAGGTATAGTTTGTTCATTTATTATATAATAACGTATTATATAGCTGTTACATAGCTGCTTCAGGGCTTAAGCTATAAATATTAATATATAGACAAAATATATAATAAATATTTGCTGCAACTTACTAACGTAGGTGGTACTTATAAATTACCAAAACATTAGGCAGATTTTTGTAATTTACTAATATGATTTTCGTATTTATTAAAATGTTTGGATATATTGGATATATCACTACATAATATCATTTGAGCTGTTGAATAGTACAAAACTACGCTTTGACTGAAAATAGTATCTAATAAGATCCCTAAGTCTTTAAAAATATCGTAATTTACATAAACAAATAATTTTTATTAGTATATAAATAAATAATAAAAACAAATATGCTCACGCCATCCCAGAAGGGTCCCCGAAGGGGTAAGCAGAGGTATTGTAACAACACTCACATTTCACCGAATATGATCAAGTGCCAACGTGACAGAGGGTGAGTCCATCGCCGTCTCAGGCATTATACATACGTCTTTGAACTACTTCTCAGACATATGCAGTTTTCCTTCACCGTAAAGCACGTGGTGTGAAATCACTGTACATATGTTTTTTAGAAAATTCATTGGTACAGGCTCCGCTGGAATTCGAACTTGCGTCGCATGCGTAGCACGCGACTGCTAAAACCTCAAGGCCACCACGGCTCCATTACATTATATATTTTTTGTTAATTAATAAGTACCACTGGAGTATATCTATATAAAAAAATATACGATTTTCTTCTAATATTATACAGCATACCCTTAGGCAGCTTGTAAATCAAAAAACAGGCTATATAGCCACGATTTAAGCTAAAAGCCTATTTTGAGATAAGCACCATTCGCACCCTCAAAACGATAGATGTTCAACCTAAACTATACTTTAAAAATACATTATATAAGTCAAAAGTCTTAATATCCTTATTCGATTACAAAATACTTTCAATACGTCAGAATGACCGGGTTCGGAAGGTTGCTTATACCTGGCAAGAATCTCAGTAATTACTCTTTTCATAAATACAAAATAATCAATTAAGAAATGTAAGCCCATGGACACAGTTCCAATGCACAAATGTCGATAAAAACATAAATAAAAGTCTAGTAGTTCTACTTATATCTAAATGCGTAGCTTGAGATGACAAGCAGCGCCTGTTCACAAGTATGACGAGAATGCCAGTCATTGACCTCCTCAACCATCATAGAGGGATCAAAACTGGTAAGATAATTACCAAACAAAATAGATTTTTGTATTGAGCTCCTATCGTTCTGGAGGTTCGATATATCTGATTTATCGAGGAACTTAATTAAAATGAAAATATCATAAATTCATCACAAATAATAAACTTAACAATACAACACGTGATTATAACCAGTGTTAACAGAATATTTACAATTTTACATTAAACAATGCATTTCTTATTTTATTCTCTACAAGCAAGGCACTTCCTGATTATATGTTTCTTAGTTTGTATATAAAACAGCTATTATATTCCAATAAGCTATTTATATACTAAATAGATATTAATATACTATATAGTTATATACAAAATAGATTGTACGTTCGTAAATATCTTCTAAAAATATAATGTATCACATGTTTTTATATCTGTACATAATCATTATGGTCCTTTATGTAATATCCCAGTTTTATTTACTAACATTATTAATATTGTAAATATGAAATGTAATTCATAATTTTATTAACAAATTTTATTTTTGAAAGTACAATAAGTTGAATTGGAGAACACTCCAATGTTTATCGATATGTATAGTTTAAATTATCATAAGTTACATCGATTCAAAGTCATAATAAATATGACTCGATAATAAACTGGAGCACCATGTTATAATACCACAATATTTAATACTTTTCTTTAACTAACAACGTACGTAAATGTATTTCACACTTAATATAAATGTATCAGTTTATACAAAAATATCTTCATAATTTAGCTGCTTTTGAAATAAAAAGCTATCAATTTTTGCATACAAAAGTACCGATTATGACACTACTGTATTATCATATTAAAATATTACTGATACGTTTGTATTTGAGTAGAAGTTAGGAAACAACAATATGATAGTGGATAAGATGCCCCAATCCAGGATAAGCCCCGGGAAGAACTAGTGAAACACATACAATTATACTAATAAAATCATGTTGGTAACTATTTGATCACGATTCTGAATATTTATTTCATGGCAATAAATCATATACTAAATATATATCCCTCGTTAAAGGGGTTGCGAAGGTCAGATGGCAGTCGCTTCGTATAGAATCAGGTGATCAGCCACATCGGGTTGAATCAAGTGGCGACCCCAACAGTGTAAGGGAGATGATGATGATATACTAGCGGATTCACCCGCATAGTTCCCGTTCCCGAGGGATTACGGTGATAATTAAAATGGTGAAAGAATTTTTAAAATCGATCCAGTACTTTTTGAGCCTATTCTTTACAAACATACTTACATACAAATCTTTCCTATTTATAATATTAATATAGATTTATAGACGTGTATCTGTCACTGCCATACAGATAAACTATCATGGCAATAGGAACTTATAGTTGATCCGTTGATGTTCCAAGTTTAATAAACGAAGCCATATCGACCGTAAACATTTGTACATATTAGAAATGTACTTTTTAATCTTTAACTAAACTTTTTAATGTGCATTGACCTCTTTGGTTAAATATTAACTGGGATTAAGTGATATTTTTTTTATAAATTGGTTTCAGGTATGACAAGTTACCATTAATTACCAATAATTATGTCCTAAGTTTCGATGACAATAACGGTTTCAAAATATATTTTTTACCGTATTATTGTTATTGTGGTATAACATTATATTTTGATAGCAAACAATTGCCGTGCAATATGGCGTCTACTGTATTTTGTGACCTATTTATGTAGCAACAAGGTATTTAGTTCCATAAAATGTGGATATATCCATATATTTTGAATCTTAGCTTTTCTGTATATAATATACCTAATATCAAGCTCAGCGCCATCTGTCGACACAGTTGCAATTTAACATGGTATGTAGTTGATATAAAGAGTAAAAAAATTGGATGATTCAGTCTCCTTTAATACGACACAAAACTTTTTCGATTGACGACAGATGGCAGTAAAGGGCACTTTTTTGGTTGTAATTATTGCCATACTTAATTAAACTTGAATATAAGGCAATTAAGTACATTATCGCATTCATGTACCAAGCTATATCACTATATATTCGCGTTTGAATGTCACAGATGTCAGTTTCCTCACGATGTTCTCTATACAAAGCTAGTGTGTCTATTCTCTTTCTCCGAAAACGAAACTTAGGAAACGAATGATAATCGAACGAAGTTACAATACCGTTTCGTTTCTATCGAACTGAAATTTTCGTTTGTCAAAGAATTTTCTTGCGGACCACGTTAGGAAGTAATTTTAGAAAGAAAAATCTTTTTTTAACAGCGGTAAGAACTAGAAGGGAAGAGAGGGAGAGGAAGACCACGGCTAACATATATGAGACAAGTTAAGAAAAAGGTGTCTGTCATGACGTATAGGGAGGTCAAAGAGATGGCACTGGACAGAGACAAGTGGAAAGAAATGCATCGGTTACACCGACAAGAGTTATTACTCTTAAATTGATGATGATGATGAAGAACTTAGCGATTTTTTTATCGAACTTCGTTGAATAAGAGTGAGCTTATGCTTTCATTGTCATACGTCGGTGAGATTAGAACTTGTATCGTTTGCTCTCTCAAATACATTTAAATCTCTCGGCCATCACGGTTTTAAAAATAAGGTTTATTTTGAAGTTTTTAATCCCTTTCAATATAAGTTTAGGTGCTTTAGACACTGCACCGCATCACGCAGCGTAGTGTGTATTCTAACGTTACCTGTAACTATCTACTATCTACTATAACTATCTGTTTGTATAGAAAACATACATAGGGTTCTACCATGAGCTCTTATTACCATGATAGTTTGATTTATATTATGAGACAGATGTATATAACATTAGCTTGAGTCCCGCGGTATAATTTAGTTCCTATGAAATTGTATTTCTTATAGCGTGTTATTCTGATGTGTAAGGTAAATTATTGTGATGTTTCATCAAAATAAATTTCGTAGTTTTTGAGTAACAAATATATATACATTCTTACGAACTTTCACTTATATTAGTAGGATGTATCCTTGTCGCCTTAGCTGCACTATCATTGGTAATCAAAGGTCATGGTCTTCCAGAAAATACCTCTAACCGCCTCAAAGACATATGTAGGTATTTAGCAGCACTAGGAGAGGATGTATGGTTGTTGGTAGAGCTGGGCAGGACGGGAGGCTAGGCGCCGAGGTCCATGTCGAAGCAGTGCCGCGGGTGGCAGTGGGGGGCGTGCGGCGCGTGGTGGTGGGGGCCCCCCAGCAGCAGGCCCGGCAGCGGCCCGGGCAGGCCCCCCTCGCCCAGCAGCAGGCCCATGCCCTCCACCAGGGACGAGCCTGGGCCCAACCCACACACGTTACACACAATACACACCACGAAAATGGCACACATCTATACAAGACCCTCAGAACAATAGGGGGGGACAAAAATCAATGTTTTTTGGAAATCGCGATCATAGATAGGCAAGTTTGGATTTATATTGACAGTAATTATTTTACTAATTTTAAGTAAAATGATACTTTTTTATATTGTTATAGTAAAGTTTAAGTTGTGTTTTGTCAATATTTAAAAAAAAAACATTCTTTTCTAAAACTTCGGGTGTAACATACTTTTTTAAGTCTGCCTATGAGCTTTATTCGTTTTCGTAATTTTAGAGTTCAGTCCCTATCGTTCTGAGGGTGCGATATACTCACGCCTGTATTCCCCTAAAGGGTAGGCAAAGGTGTTGCAATAACAACACCCACTTTTCAACAAAAAAAAAAAATATATATATATATATATATAAAGCAAAAAGCTTATATTACAAGGAGTAACTTAGAGAGTTTTTTTTTATTATTTTCGTAAATATATAATAATAATTACCAGTGTGTGAGTGCGTGAAGGAGTGGTCGTCGATGAGCGCCGCGAGCCGCTCCGAGCCGAGGCACAGCGGCGCTGTCGGCGACGAACACAGCATCGGGTCGCCTGCAAACAACATACATTTTTATCTATATATCTATATCTATCCATCTATACAGGTAAACAAAATTGAAGTGTCTATTTAATAACAGCATTTCACTAAATGCGTATGAAAGCATATACGATACTGATTTAAAAAAACAAATTTTCTTAATTTTTCTCTGTCTATATGTTTCTTCTGGGTAATATCTAAAACGGTTGGACCGATATTAACAGGACTTTCACTGGCAGATAACTTATATTACAAGGAGTAGCTACGGTTTATATTTAAAAAAAAACAGTTAGGGTTCAGAGGGAATTAAATTAAATCTACGCGGTTGAAACCGCAGGTCACGTAGTTAGTAAATACTTATAATTCATCCAGAAACGAGGTAAAGATTGTTTACCCTAACGGAATCGAACCCGCGACACCTAGATAAGCAGTCACATATACCAACCATTAGAGGCCATGGTAAGACTCCTGTACATATGCTCACGCCTGTATTCCCCAAAGGGTTAGAAGGGGTAGCAGAGGTGTTGTAATCATAACACCCACTTTTCACCGAATTTGATTAAGTGCCAACGTGACAGATGGTGGTGACATCGCTATACATACGTCTTGTCTCAGAAATATGTAGGTTTCCTCGCGATGTTTTCCTTCACCGTAGAGCACGTGGTGTGAAATCACTGTACATATTTTAGAAAAACTCATTGGTACAGGCCCCACTGCTCAAACCCCGAGGCCACCACGGCTCTCCTGTACATATACGTTCATTATCCTACCTGAGATATAGGATACATATTGTTACGTTACCTTGTGTGACGGGGTTGTGTGAGTCATCATCCATGAGGTCCTCGATGTGCGCCAGGTTGAGGCCGGCATCATCACCGTCACCCATCAGCCCGGGGGACGGCGACAACCGCATCTACACACACATATTTATATATATATAGGGTATCGGGGAAAAAGGAACAGTTGTCTTCTAGTAGTTGTAGGGTTTTATCAATCACTATGTTGAAGTCGTAAAATAGCCGCCGAAGAGCTCGCGGCCTTAAGCGATTGAATGAACGCGCGGCCGCGTTTGCCTACATTACGTATACGGTCATTCAACTTGTTAAATTAAGGCGAAGGTTAAAATGGGATTATAGGATTATTTCAGGAAAAATTTGTGGGAGAAAAAAACATAGTTAGATTACTCGTGAATAACTCTACGTTAACGCTGTTCTTTATGCGAAAATAAGCTCTGGATATGGTCAACTTTGAACGTCAATTACTCTAAAACGGAAGAACATATTTTTGTCATAATCATTAAATTTGCTTCCTTAAATTATACCCTATAACATATTTTAACAGCTGTCCTATTTTCCACGACACCCTGTATATATATCTTTACATCATCACCCTGGTCTTTTCCCATACATTATTTGGGTCGGCACTTGATTCAACCCGATGTGGCTGATCACCTGATTTTTATACGAAGCGACTGCCATCTGACCTTCGCAACCCCTTTTACGAGGAAAATCTGTGATCTGGGTTAAACCACTTGTCAGACTATTTTGGGCCTCCGACTGACCTCTAACGATTGCCAAAGATGATAAATTGGCAACCGGGACCGACGGCTTAACGTGCTCTCCGAGGCACGGAGGGCTCGGGCGTAATCCATCCAATTACTGGCTAGGGTTATGGTTGCTTAACTTCGCTGATCGAATGATATACGCAATAGCAACTGTGCCACGAGCTCCTCATATATATCTGTACAAATACCTACATAAAATTTAATCTATATAGATAAATAAAATTAAAATGTATGTTTGTAATTCCAAAACTACACCTTTTGACTCAATGTATACGAAAATATACAAGATAGGTACTAAAATAAAAATAAAGCAATTTGTCTTTGATAGGTTCATATGAAAAACCTCTTTTATTTTAATTTTTTTATTATGTCAGTACCGTATATACTTTTCATACGCATTTAGTAAAAAGCTGTTATTTTGGAAATACAAACAGACATTTCAAATTTATATATCTGTATAGATTACAATACAATATCAACCTCAAGTCAATGTGGCACCAATTTGAAAACTGTATGATTTGACGCGTTTACCTTGATATCCTTATGTGTGAATAGTGCGATGGGTGCGGGTTCGAGGCACAGGTCGGGCTCGAGGCAGCCCAGAGACAACTCCGCCGCCCGCGACAGAGGAGAACACGATCCTAACTTCAGACCATCTGGAACAATACCAACATATTATCGTATAACAGCTGTGGTGGCTTCAGGTTTGAGCAGTCGCCTGCTACACAAACGACGAAAGTTCGGATCCCATCGGGGCCTGTACCAATGAGATTTTCTAAAAAACTTATGTGCAGTGATTTCACACCACGTGCTTTACGGTGAAGGAAGACATCGTTAGGAAGCCTACATATATCTGAGACGTAATTCAATGACGTATGTAAAGTGTCTGAGACGACGATGAACCCGCCATCTGTCACGTTGGCACTTAATCATCTTCGGTGAAATGTGAGTGTTGTGATAACAACACCTCTGCCTACCTCTTCGGGGAATACAGACGTGTTCCTATGTTAATTATTAATACTTAATTCAAATTGGTTTGATTAATAAAAAAATACGTGTCACGGCAATTATTGACGTTCATTGTAATGATAGTGGCGCCATCTGTCGAAGATTGGTCGTACCAACTCAGACCTTCGTGCTCTCATGCACAACACTTTGCTGAAGATCATCACATGATCAAATGCATAGTTAACGATTCTATAAAGGACATACAGTGAAACCGCGGAGTAGTATAAATGCTTCATCATTTCCCTGGCCTTATCCCATACATTGTTGGGGTCGGCACTTGATTCAACTCGATGTGGCTGATCACCTGATTTTTATACGAAGCGACTGCCATCTGACCTTCGCAACCCCTTTAACGAGGAAAATCTGTGATCTGGGTTAAACCAGTTGTCAGACTATTTTAGGCCTCCGACTGACCTGTAACGATTGCCAAAGATGATAAATTGGCAATCGGGACCGACGGCTTAACGTGCTCTCCGAGGCACGGAGGGAACTCGGGCGGTCACCCATCCAGTTACTGGCTAGGCTTAGGGTTGCTTAACTTCGCTGATCGAATGATATGCGCAATAGCAACTGTGCCACGAGCTCCTCCGGGGTAGTATAAATGCATATATATATGATGTATGTCGTTACCAAGTGCATCGAGCGCCGAGAGACATTCAGTGGAGGGCATGTCCCGCAGCAGGTCGGGGGGCTGCTCGCCCAGCTCCATGAGGGGCGCAGGCTCCGTCTTGGGGAGCACCACCTCCTGCTAATATACATAATGTTCGTTAGCACAGACGGCAGAATTATCATTAAAATATGACAAAACATACATGGCATAAATTATTACTCTAGTAAATAATACTTCTATACTAATATAATGCAGTAATTTCACCCTTCATACTAACGGTGAAGAAAAACATAGTAAGGAAACCTGCATATGTCTGAGAAGTGATTCAAAGATGTATGTATAGTGGTCGTATGTATAGTGCCTGAGACGGCGATGGACTCACCATCTCTCACTTGGCACTTAGTTATCATCGGTGAAAAGTGGGTGTCGTTATTACAACACCTCTGCCTACCCATATGTACTTATGTATAATCGAATAAATTATTTTTTTCAAATAGTACAAAAATGGTAAGTAATATTTACCGGAGCAGTTCTCGGTGGTTCCGGTTTGTGTTCAGGTGTGATGTCGACTCCAGAGTCGTCCGTGTGTGGGGAGGACCAGCCACTATCTCCTGATAATGGCAGGCCATGCACTCGAGCCATACGCTCCAGTTCCTGCAACGAATTAGGTGGATTTAGTTAACCTTCGTGACCATTTGGGAGGGAAGTGTTTCTCAACTAGGTACACAGATGGCGCTACTCGTTAACAATTGCAAAATTTGAGTACAAATACACGAGAATCTAAAACGCGCAATAAGAGTTTTCGAGCATTGCAGTATATATACGAGTTTCAAACTAGAACAGTTGGTTTAAGCTCGGCTGGAGGCCCTTGGGTTCGCCTTTTAGTCCGGTTAAGCAGTGGAAGTAGCCCGCTACTGCGAAAGACCATATACTGAAACAAAAAAAATTTGCCGTGGTGGCCTTGGGGTTAGAGCAGTCGCCTGCTACGCAAACGACGCAAGTTCGAATCCCAGCGGGGCCTGTACCAATTTGTTCTTCTAAAAACTTATCTACAGTTAATTTACACCACGTGCTTTACGGTGAAGGAAAACCTACATATGTCTAAGAAGTAATTCAAAGACGAATGTGTAGTGTCTGAGACGGCGATAGACTCACCCTCCGCCACTTTAGCACTTGATCATATTCGGTGAAATTATTGTTACAACACCTCTGCTTACCCCTTCGGGGACCCTTCTGGGATTTTATCTTCAATGAAATCAAGTCTACACGGCACACTTTGCCTTAGTCTAAGCATGTTACAATGTTTCCTTACCTGTATCCTGAGGGTAAGTTTCCTATTATGCAGTTCGATCTGCTTTCTCCTCTGTTCGCTGTGTTTGAGCCTGTTGACTTCGTCTCTCAGGCACTTGATGTAGTCCACACTGCTCTTGAGGATCGTCCCCTTGTTGGGGCGCACGTCCCTGATCACTTCGTAAAATGGATCGTTTGTCTTCGGCAATAACGTCCCAAGTTCTTTGATACGGTCGTTTATGTTGAAGCGACGTCGGCGTTCAACTGTAAACAACATAATTTCAGTTATTCTAAGCAGTTTATGATTACATAAATAATAAAGAAATATGGAATTAAAACTCTGCATAAGTAGCTCCTGACGCAAGTTCCAATCCCAGCGGGGCCTGTACCAATGAGTTATTCTAAAGTGCAGTTATTTCACACCACGTGCTTTACGGTGAAGGAAAACATCGTGAGGAAACCTGCATATATCTGAGAAGTAATTCAGAGACGTATGTATAATGCCTCAGACGGCGATGGACTCATCCTCTGTCACGTTGGCACTTAATCATATTCGGTGAAATGTGGGTGTTAATGCTACAACACCTCTGCCATTCTAGGTTAGCGTGAGCGATCACCATACAAGATTTAAAAAAATGACTACTGAGCATTCAAGGTCAGCGCTCATAGCTGGTGACGCGGATAGCACGGTAGTGCGAGAGGTATACATACTCATGTTGTGGTTGTCCTTCTTCTGCCTGTCTTTGGCGAGTGCGTGCATGTCAGTCTCGGAGAGCAGGCCGCAGTCGCCGGCCACGGACGACGCGGCCGACGCCGGCCCCGACCCCGGCCCGTCCAGGGACAGGATGTCATCGAGGAACTCTTCCGCCTGAAACATTACGCGACCTTAGTCTCTGATAATCTGGAAATTTGCGCATCTATCTCAGCTTCTGAGAACTACTCTCCGAAAACGTTAACTTCGCAACAAACGTGGTTTCAGTATTGTTTTGGTTTCGTCAAATTGACATTTTCATTCGTTAAGTAATTTTATTAAAGTAGGTTTAGAATATATAACAGTCAATGAATTTCATTGCACCTAGCATGGACCACTTTAGGGCTTAATTTTAGAACGAAGAAGTATCATAGTAACTTTTCGACTTTATGAAGCTATTCGAATTCCCAACTAGAACAGTTGGAACTGGAGTACCCCATGCATAACGCGTCTGCATAGAAGATTTTCCTAGGCATTCCTACTAGGGCATGATTAAGAATTAGGATTTGACCCGGAAAAATAAGTATAAATAAAGTTTAGAATTATATTTCCTACAAAATTATTTATCGTCGTATATTTGATATTCGATTTATATCACAAAGGGTTTGAGCTGATTCGAATGGGCTTACATAAATTCCCTCTCGAGTCCGTACCTCTGAATTGGTAGTGCCCACGGAGCAGAGCCCGGGGCTGAGCAGGCTGGAGGAGGAGGCGCGGTCGGGCGACGCGGGCGCCGCGCCCAGCTCGGGGGCCGACTGCGGCGCGCCGCGACCCTGGCCTGTAACCTACAACACACACACATGAGTTTTTCAGTGTCTGAAAACATGGTCAAAACTATGTTTTCCAAATATGAAACCTAGCTAGATATTTTTTTTGCCCCTGAAACCCCCTACACACAAAATACATAGGCCAACTAGTCTCAATTTCGGCACGATAGTGATATATCTACCTTTTTTTTGAAAGAGCTATAACTATAATATGAAATTACTCTATTGAATTTACGGCAATGTGTTCTGAACAACTTCTGCATTCGGCCAATCTTATTTAATAATGTTATTTAAGATCGGTGAATTACCTGTGTTTGTGGTTGGAAAGATTCACTGAGGTATTGTCGAACCTGGCTCTTCTGTTTCTGTATCACGTGATACCTCGTGGGATTCTCCAGAACTGTTCGGACCTGCAATTCAAATCAATATTGTTATTAAATATTTGCGGACGTCACGCGCTTCCACCCGTGTAGTTCCCGTGGTAGTACGGGGATAAAATATGTTAATCAGTGATAATGTAGCATTCAAATGGTGAAATCGCTACAAACATACATACAAATACATACACAGACTGAAAAATAATAATACCGAATTACATTCACTCTGATCTTGGAGTAAACACAACGTACATATGTTGGAACACACAACCAGCATGATTGTAAGTCTATACTAATATTATAAAGAGGAAAGATTCGTATTTTTGTATGGAACGGACCATTTTGAAAATTCTTTCAGAAATGGATATCTACATTCATTATCTCCCTGGCATTATCCCATGTATTGTTGATTCAACCCGATGAGGCGAAGCGACTGCCATCTGACTTTCATAACCCCTTCTACGAGGAAATTGGCTTAATATTTGTTATTTGCTTAACTTGCTGATCGAATGATAGCTACAGATGGCTTTCTACATCATCTGCTAGTAATATCAGCTATATTTTATTCCCATGGGAACGTAAAATATTCTATGTTTTTCTGAAATTCTAAGACAACAAATGTAATGACAAGTATTGTACACCTGTAGAACCTGTGGCGGCAGTTCGACGTTGGGTGTGATCCTCGGCACCTCCGCCGGGGCTGACTTCTTCTTGTCTTCATTGTCTTTGGATTGCCCGCCCTGTTGTGCCTGAGAACAAATATAATAATAATTACATACACAATATACACATGCACCTTCTAATAATAATTCTAAATTTTTTAATGAAATTCTAATAACTACGCAGTGTACATAAAAATAAATAATTAGTATGGCGATGAAAAACTTTGAAAATAGTTTAGATATTTTTTTATATTATACGTATAACTAGCTGTGCCCTGTAGTTTCACTCGCATAGACTTGGCTGGCTCACGAAACGTTAATGTTTTTTTTTAATAAAGGTAGTCTAAGTTACTCCATGTAATATTAGCTATCTGCAAGCAAAAGTCCCGCTAAAATCAGTCCAGCCGTTCGGGAGATTATTCTTAACAAACAGACAGACACACGGAGGAAAAGTTTTTAAATTCTTTTTTTATGTGAGTACCGTATATACTTTCATATGCATTTAGTAAAAAGCTATTAATTTGGAATTACAAACCGACACTCAATCTTTATTTATCTGTATGTATGTATGTGGAGATATATAGATTATTATATTATTTAAGTACAGAAGTTCGCAAGGTCAAGGTGTACCGTTGATGTCTATTCAATGGGCAGTGCGATACCCGAGGATCTATATCTCTACATACTATTATAATGACAGCTTCCGCTCTGTCTCTCTGGCTCTGTCTGTTCGATTAGATCTTTAAACTACTCAACCGATTTTAATGTAGTTTTCAGCAATAGATATAATGATTCAGGAGAATGGTTTATATAGGTAGTGCCCGCGTCTCCATCCGCGCAGTATTTCAATTGTCTTTTTATTTTAGACAATTCACGATATCTTTATAAATTATAGCCTATGTGTTATTCTGATGTATAAGCTATATTACTGTAAAGTTTAATTTAAAATCCATTCAGTAGCTTATGCGTGAAAAAGCAAGAAACATACATGCATACAAACTTTCATTTATATAATAAATTAGCAGTGCCCCGCGGTTTCACTCGAGTAGATTTAATTGCATTGAGGTGGAACCCTAAATGTTCTTTTTTAAATAAAAGTACTACTAAAGGCCTAAGTTACTTCTTGTAACATCCAGTCCGGTCCAGCCGTTTCAGAGATTACCCGGAACAAACAGACAGACAGAAGACACTTAAATTGTATTTATCTACATATACTCACGCCTGTATTCCCCGAAGGGGTGGGCAGTGGTGTTGTAATCACAACACCCACTTTTCCCCGAAGACGATTAAGTGCCAACGTGACAGATGGTGAGTCCATCGCCGTCTCAGGCACTTTACATACGTCATTAAATTACTTCTCAGAAATATGCAGGTTTCTTCACGATGTTTTCCTTCACCGTAAAGCACGTGGTGTGAAATCAGTGTACATAAGTTTTTTAGAAAAACCCATTGGTACAGGCCCCGCTGGGATTAGAACTTGCGTCGCTTGCGTAGCAGGCAACTGCTCACACCTCATATAGATAGTAGGATTTCGTGGAGTGTTGATCTGGAGTGTGTTAGCATCACTTACTTGCAGAGACTCCCTGCGCAGTTGTTCCTGTGCATGCTCTCGCATCAACTGCTGCTTCAGCTGGGTGCGAGACGTCGGCGTCAGGGTTTTGAATGTAGGCGGGCTGGAACAATAAAAATCTCATATAAACAACGGTACTTGGAAGGGTATTTCATCGTAATAGGGGTTGCGAAGGTCGGATGACGAAGAAATTTTTCCCAGCAATCTTCATAGGCTTAGACAAAGTAACATTATCCTCACGCTTTGCTTGTAAAATTGATAGACAATGCGTCACGTGACTGATTTATGTTATGTCAATACATTTTTATCGTTTCTATTAGCGCAAACGCTAGAGAATATTATGTTGTCTAAGCTTACGGGGTCTGAAGAAAAAGTAACATTATCCTAACGCTTCGCTTATGGAAACCATGCAAAATGTACGGGAATGAGGTAATCATTTTAAACTAAAGACTTGCAAAGAATGTCAATATTATTTAATACACTAGTCGAATCAATCACAGAATTAGGTGTATAGATAAACGTCATAATATTATATAGTATTATTATCGATCCATCATTTATAATCGATCTCAGAGTAATCGCTGCGATACACATAAAACATACCTACATTTAAAATGTATATATAATTATATTTACATGTAGCAAAGTTTCACCATGCATTTTATTGCAGAACTTGTTGTGGCCCGCAGTTTCAATATGTTTTGTGAATTAGTGGTAACCTAAGTCACTCCTTGTAATATTACCTGTCCGCCAGTGAAAGTCCCGTTCCAGCCGTTTCAGAGATTACAAACAGACAGAGAGAGAAAACTTTTAAACATTATGCCGTATCGTATAAACTTTCATATGCATTTAGTGAGATGCTGTTATTTGGGAATAACAAACAGGCACATGAATTTTATTTATCTATATAGATGTATAGATTTGTATGAGTTGGTATGACGGTGGTCACGAATCTATTCAAGTGGTTTTTATTACTTTTCCGAGCCCCAAGTATAAGGTATCGAATACTACTTCGTCAACGAATTTCGCCGCGTATTAGTCTAGCTGGAAATGTGTTGCTTGCCCATCTTTGAAATTCAACCCCAACCCGCCCCCAAAACAGCCAATATCTCGCGTCCGAAATTAAGTAACTAAATTCGTCGACTTTGGAACCAGTACTAAAGAAGTCGTGTCATTTGGACACTGAAATTAGAAGATGTAACATCCCCCGTCTGTCAAATGTAACTGTTGAATTTTTTGTTTTCCTTCATACCATAAGATATTTTTAAGGAATCCAATGGATGGGTTCTCCCACATGTTTTTAAAAATGCACTTGACATTGGCGGAATAGCTGTACTCAAGATCATCGCCCTTAAAAGAATAGAAGAAAGAAAGAATTAAAGTCAAAGTCAAAAGTATCTTTATTCGATTAGACTTTTTACAAAGTACTTTCAAATCGTCAGAATGACATAATTATACAGAATTATACATGCTACCGCCAGGTTCGGAAGGTCGCTTTTACTGAGAAGAACCTGGCAAGAAACTCAGTAATTACTCTTTTCAAAAATATAATAATTTTAAAGAATACAAAATAAATAATTTAAAAAACGTAAGCTCATGGACAAAGTTCCAATGGACAAATGTCGATAAAAATTAACATAACTAAAAATCTAGTACATCTACTTATAACTAAATGCGTAGCTTGAGATGATTAGTTACTTATGTCACTGACCTATGGTTAAAAGTTTGGATAAGGCACTAATAACGGGAATTAAACATAATACAATATCTTGTAAATGGTTCCCCCATATAAGGTGCCATTTTATCCGCCTAAACTTACTATCTACAATGTCTACCTACAAGGTGACGTGCAATCATTCAAATGTCATTGTGTAGTGTACAGTTACTAGGAGAATGCGACACGTTTCGTGGTGCGCGTGCGCATATAAATTGGCGCTTCGAGCGTAGCGAAAGACGTATAGGTTTAGTTGAATAGTGAGCTTAGGAGTTTTTGCGGGATTAGGTATATTGAGTACTAGCTGTGCCGCACGGTTTGCCTTATTTACGGGCTAATAGTATAATCCTCCCATAACTTTAAGAATATTTCAAAAGAAGAAAAGAGAGCCGCGGTGGCCTTGAGGTTTGACCAGTCGCCTGCTACGCAAGCGACGCAATTCGAATCCCAGCGGGGCCTGTACCAATGAGTTTTTCTGAAAAAACTTATGTACAGTGATTTCAAACCACGTGCTTTACGGTGAAGGAAAACATCGTGAGGAAACCTGCATATTTCTGAGAAGTAATTCAATGACGTATGTAAAGTGTCTGAGACGGCGATGGACTCACCATCTGTCACGTTGGCACTTATTCATCTTCGGTGAAAAGTGGGTGTTGTTATTACAACACCTCTGCCTACCCCTTCGGGGAATACAGGCGTGAGCATATATATGTATGTATGTATGTAACTTTAAGAAATTTTAAAAATATCGTATTTGGTGTTTAACGTATTTTTTGGAAGATACTTAGCAATATACCTATTTCATGTGGTAGCATAATGGTATTACATGAAACCGTCTTGTACGCCTATATGTGTTGATATTAGTTGATGGTGGATGTCAAGGCTCACGTGTTTTCTAACTGCAATATATTATCAGGTATCCATCGACTAGAGTGCTGAGACCATGCTATCATATACACATATTTATATAGAGCACGTCACGCGGTATCACCCGCGTAGTTCTCGTTCCCGTGGGAGTACGGTATAAAATATGGCCTATGTGACTCACTGATAATGTAGCTATCCATTGCTGAAAGATTTTTTCTAATCGGTCCAGTAGCTTGGGAGCCTATTCAATACAATCATACTTACATACAAATCTTTTCTCTTTATAGTATTAGTAGAAGTATAGATTAACGACGTAAAGCCTCTAGAGTTAATTATATATTTAGAAGAGTTAATCTTCTGTCTGTCTGTCTTTTCACAGCTTAACCGAAGAACCGATTTGTCTGCAATTTTAATAGCTCTGACTATAGTGTTCTTAAAATAATAATTACCCGGATTAAGTCGCGGTTATACTATACAGCCTTTGTCTTCCCTAAAAGTTTATTCAAAAGATTGGGGTATATTTTTTATGGTATCCAAGAAATTATTGGTTTTAACAAGTAAAAACGTCAACGAATTTTTTTGAGTTTTAGTGCGGCTGGTAATGTTGATCCGCCATCTATGTAACTCAACCACAACCCTCCTCCGTAAATACTTTTTCAGTCTCACCAACGCATCGAAATAATCAAACGTTGAAACATTTCAAAATTATGAGTAGGTAGTTTGGGAACTTATATCCTACAAAAAAAACTTGACTGCTGTAAGCACGAACCAGTCTACAAATGCCTTTACCGTTTATAAATGGCTTGAGAGGTAGGTACCATTAAATGAACGTAAAATCGCAAATTGATATTTAGCATATTTTTATCGGCAATGTTTACTTCATGTATACTGAAACCACTATAGGGAGCCTTTAAATGATTATAGGATTAGAATAAGAGGATATTATTTATATGATACTTAAATACTAATAAATAAACTGGGCGAAGCTCGTCGTCGTCCAGCCAAGTAACTGTTGCGCATATCATTCGATCAGCGAAGATTAGCAACCCCAACCTAAGCTAGTAAATGGATGGGCATCGGTCCCGGTTGCCAATTTACCATCTGTGGCAATCGTTGCAGGTCAGTCGGAAGCTTAAACTGACAACTGGTTGAACCCAGAATACGGATCTTCCTCGTAAAGGGGGTTACGAAGGTCAGACGGCAGTCGCTTCGAATAAAAATCAGGTGATCCGTCACATCGGGTTGAATCAAGTGCCGACCCCAACAATGTTTGGGATAGAGCCAGGAAGGAATGCGCCATTTTAAAGGGCAATAAAGGGCTGTTGATCAATTCTCGAGTAACGCATGAGACATCGGTCATATCAAATCTAATCGTAAGAGTAACACAGGTACGTCAACATGACATGAACAATGTATATCCTGTGATAGGGTACCAACTATATGAAGATAGGGACAATCTGTTACTTTATGATTGAGTATAAATGAAAGGGCATCATTCAGTTTTATAATCAATTACTATCGAGGATCTGCTTGTAATGTTACGTATCACAGTTCGAGTTCCACTGAAAATAGCTCCTGTGATTAGAGACTTATTGCCAATAGAATCATCAACCTTTGCTAAAATAAAATCATAGAAAGCTCACGCTTTCCCAATAGGGTCACTGAAGGGATAGGCAGGAGAGTTACAATACATACTTTTCACATTATTTCCTCACGATATTTTCCATCATCGTTAATTTTTCTAGTGTTGCCACGAATTTAATTCTTGTTTCGCCTCGCATGTATTGTAATAATACATTTATTTTGCTATTTTCTTTTGTGGAATAAGACATTTTATGAATGTAGGATGAAAGAGTGAGACAAATGTGGCATACATCATCTCTGTACTAAAGTTTTCAGTAAAGATTAGAACGTACGATCTATCGATAGAATAGATTGTTGGCTAACTTTTCAAGTATCGCTCTACGAGCTTTGATAACGCTATCGTCTATCGTAGACGTCAATCGAAGCGACAGACCTCCTGATAATACGTGTCATTGAAAACACTTGACACTAATACATGTGGTTAAATAAGTGTGAATGAGCAATATAAGCAATAAGTATAGCAGACGCTTGTGTGTGCTACACAGTGGCATTGATGGAAAACGTAAACATATTTGTGTGAGTGGCTCAATTCTCACAAACGCTGAAGGGCGTTTGGGAGATTAACTGTTATTCAAACTCAAAAATATCTTTATTCGGTTACACTTCTAACGAAGCCCTTGCAAATTGTCAGGATGACAATTACACAGGATTATACAAATACATGCTACTGCCGGATTCGGAAGGTTGTTTTTACTGAGAGGAACTCTTTCCAAGTACTCTTTTTAAAGTCAAAGTCAAAGTCAAAAGTATATTTATTCGATTAGACTTTTTACAAAGTACTTTCAAATCGTCAGAATGACATTATTATACAGGATTATACATGCTACCGCCAGGTTCGGAAGGTTGCTTTTACTGAGAAGAACCTGGCAAGAAACTCAGTAATTACTCTTTTCAAAAATATTATACAATTTAAAGAATACAAAATAAATAATTTGAAAAAGCCGTGAGCTCATGGACAATGTTCCAATGCACAAATGTCGATAAAAATTAACATAACTAAAAATCTAGTACATCTACTTATAACTAAATGCGTAGCTTGCTTACAGCTTACCTACGCTGGGGGCTTACCAGCCCCCACAAGCAGCACCTGTTCACAAGTATGACGTGAATGCCAGCCATTGACCTCCTCAACCATCATAGAGGGAAGTGGACAACCCGTCAAAAAATCGTTTCAAAAATATTATTATGGTGTGAAATCACTGCACATCAATTATAAGAAAAACTCATTGGTACAGGCTGGGGGTTCGAACGTCGCTTGCTTTGCTGGCTCGAGCTCCACGGCCACCACGGCATACAAGTAAGATAGATCTGAGCAACTATCTTTCAGAACTTTGAATCTAATCTTAGTTTACATAGCGGGCCCCAGATATTATAAGACATGAACTTAATATAATATAGTAATACAATAAGGCAAAAAGACATCCAACAATTTGAATAACATTATGAATTCTACCATAAACCCCTAAATGACACTGTCAATGCCACAGGAGCCCACTAAAGTTTCGACAATTAATCTGGTATTGGGGGCGCGTGCGCATTCAAAATCGCGAAACTGATCATGCCCGGAATACTAATTGTATTACAATTCGCGAAAATACAGAGTTAAGGTTAGGTTAGATCAGACTTAGCATTATCCACCTAATAGCCAGGGTCTAAGAGTTTGGCTATGGTGTACAGGTGATTAAATGGAGGCCGGAGGGCCTGCTGGCGGTGGTCGGGATGGGAGCCTTGATCACCGAGTCGTGGGCCCGGGAATGTGGTAGCGCGATGTGGCTCGCGCTGTCTTACACAGCGTTATCTCCAGGGGCGACAATCCCCGGGAATGTGCCCCTGAAAAAGTGTGGGGGGACACCGGTGCAATCTATCAGAGTACGCGGAGTCGCCCCTAAGCACGGAGGATGGCCACCGGGCGGGTTTTAGTACGGTAAAAATCCCACACACCCCGACCTGTCTCTCCCAGGGCGGTCGGGGGCCTTTTAAGGGCTAACCCCTCGTTAATAAAAAAAACACGTAATATTATTTACACTTTATACTATGCGAAAAAAGGGTCTATATCTGTATACTCACTCAGATCTAGCTACTCAGTTTATCCCCAAGCAATGCCCTAAGCCGAGCTCCGCATTGAAGACTTGTTTTTAAGTAGGCATCGTAAAAATAACAATAATTGAGATCGTCTATTGTTTCATTCAATACCTTATCCGAGTACCGACGCGTACCAGCTCAGTTCAATGATGAAGAGCATCAATTGTCTCCTTGGTACCCAATACGAGAATACTGCTGATCTTTCCAAATAGCTACAGTATATAAACATCGTGAATTTAATTCTTCAAGAAGAACGGTATCAATCAAAACCTAAACAGGTTTTTGCAGTGCATACACATTGAAATAAATACATATGATTTATTATATATCTGTGTACTAATTCTCAGGTCATCAACCGAACTGCTTACTTAACAAAATATAGATGTAATTATGCATAGACTCGTGTCGCAGGATAACATAAAAAATATGTTTGGATTCCAATATTAGAACTAGTACCGAGAGTAATTTATGTATGTAAGAATTATTCTTATAAGAAATCCTGTGAACATCTATCTTAGACGATTCTAGTTACCGATAAGTTAACAGTTTATTTTGACAATATTGGACAAGGTAAGGAATGAGTATATAAGGGGAAGTCTGAAAGTAGCACCACTGACTGAAAAGTTGAACAATAAACATTTGTCGTGGTATGGACATGTTATGCGGAGTGATGAGGATAATGTTGCCAAAAAAGTTTTGTTTATGAATGTTGATGGTTACAAGGGGAAAGGAAGACCTAAGAAACGATGGATGGATTGTGTGAAAGATGATATGGCTAAAATAGGAGTGAATACAGATATGACGGCTGATAGAGAGAAATGGCAGAGAAGAACACATTGCGCCCACCCCAAATAACATGGGAAAAATGTAAATCTATATTTTACTAAATACTTTCAATTTAAATATAATATATGCTCAGACGTGTCTCAGAAGTTGTGAGCAGAGGTGTACTTATAATACACCCTCATCAGTTATGTTTAAGTCCCATATTTTTCAGTTCAATTGCAGATCGTAAAACTCAATAACACTTTTTCAGGATCGACCCAGCATCTCGTGTTCCGCTAAAAGTAAGTACTACTTGTAAGTCAAAACACACGCTATATAATATCGTATCTTACGTACTAACGTTAAATTATATAACAAAATAAAATAACTGTTAAGTAATTCATCTTAGTGAGAACAAGGTCGCAAGTTCAACTCTCGCTTACAAACTATAGTAGTAGATCTAATCTTAAAAGTACAATGTAAACATCTTTGAAATACAAAGAAGTACACTAAAGCAATTGTATTCAATATAATACTATACAATAATAAAGAAAAATATATGTATCTGAAAATAACTTATTTACGCAACAAAGGTTGCTTAAGGTGGCACACGTACAGTGCGCCTGATGGTAAACGAGATGGTAGCGCCTCCATTCAACTGCCCCATTAGGGTACTGACTTCACTCTTCCTAGATATAGCCCCTAGATATCATTATTTGCAAGGCAGTTCAGAATTTCCAGCAGGAAGTTCACATTAATCCTTTTTGTTGCTTTACGTATTTCTCTGCCTAGCCGTGAAGGATTTAACATATATAGATTTAAAATTATTTATCTAGTAAATAAGGTGAGCCTACAGAAATAATATTGGTAAGATTATTGCTAAATCACACGAAGAAAAGACGTCGACGCGTCAATAAACGCATGCGGACAAATATCATACTGTAACTTATACACATTTCGTGCCACGTCAATACGCAATGAAATTCGCCGAAGTTCAAGAATGCCTTTACTCGGGATAAAACCTTTGGATATGAAATTATGTTTCTAAAAACATATTCAATCAGTATCTGTGGTAAGAGGCCTCATTTGACACAGGGGTACACAAGCGCCGCTCGCGTGACATGCGCGTTAGTGCCATAAAATAGAAAAAAACTAAAAGACTGCTTCTTATATTGACAGAGAATCGTCGCACGCGCAGTACAATGAACTCAGATATTTTTCAGTAAAAGCTACATTTAAAAAGTCAAATTTACTAAAGATATTTTTATTTTGAGTTCTGTTTTTAATTCGGACTAGCTTCAGAGCGAACCTCTTGTAACGGTAGTGAACCTCTTTCGTTTATAATTTTTTTTATTTATATTACATTTAAAATATTGTTTAATTGATTTCACACGAGATGTCAGAATGGCTTGTGAGAAAAGATTTTTATGTTTTTGGTTGTAAATAAAATACTAAGTAAATGCCCCGAATAAAGCGGACCAATTATCGTAGCGTATTTAATTACCACACTCTCGTAAGTTTGCGTGTATGTGTGGCGTGCACCTGTCACCGTTAGTGTTGTAAAGCAGCAAAAGACATACCTCCTTCCTGGTATGCATTAGTTATAAGATATATTAGTCATTAAAACTATCTTGGACGGAACAGTTGTCTCCCGGTCACCACCTTTCATGGCGACCCTGCGAGTGCTGCCTTATAGGCAGTGCTTGGCTATGGGGAGATTTTCTGATGGAATTTCGGGTACTATATCGTCGCCTTAACATACAAAGCGAGATATTGCTACCTTAGATTTTTTTATTGTGTTCCTACAGTGAGTAGGGTTGCCAGCACTCCACGGGGGTGAAGGAGAGTGGGTCACTATGTTAGCAATACTAGCGAGTAATACTAGTTATAAGCTTTAGACTATGATATTAAAAATATCGATACGTTAAGTGCCTACAAACTTGGAACTTGGGAGCAATTGAGGACAGTGCCGCTCTCACAACTTGACGCCTTGCGAACGCTGGTGACACATCTACCTAATCATCTCCCTGGCCTTATCCCATACATTGTTGTGGTCGGCACTTTGGTTCAACGCTTGGAACTCGGGCGGTCACCCATCCAATTACTGGCTAGGGTAAGGGTTGTTTAACTTCACTGATCGAATGATATGCGCAACTGTGCCACGAGCTCATCATATGGTGACATATCTACTTGTTTTAAATAAAGTCTAATATGGCTCTAATAGTCTCAGGCCAGTAGCAGTAATAAATAGTAACAGCAGGTCAGCTGTATGTTTGTTTATTACATCTGAGATGTTAATTAGATAGAGCCGGCCTTTCGTATGTATATATGTTATGTTAGTATCACGCAAGGACGAACGCGAACGTCACGTAGTTATTGTGGAATTGTTGTGTGTCGGATTGCTTGCTTGTTCGTCACATATAACAATAAGCTAATAAATGTACTTACTGCTTTTTATATACAATTCTTACACAGAAACGAAGAGAGAAGTGCCTTGAACCCATTACTTTTTTTAGGTTTCATTAACGGTTACAAAATATATCTTAAATTTTGTCTTATTTTTTCAATACAAAAGTCAACCTATACATACTTTCAAAAAAGTTGGCACTTGCTACAAAGGACAAACTTCTCTATTATCTATATATACATACAGATAAATTTAAGTGTCTGTTTGTAATTCCAAATTAACAACTTTTCACTAAATGCATATATATGACATAGAAAAAAATTCTCTGTCTGTCTGTCTGTCTGTTTGTTCCGGGTAATCTCTGAAACGGCTGGACAGCCAGTATATTTATAAATATTCGAACGTCAAATAACAAACAATGAGATTAGGTGTATTACTTTAGGAATAAGTCAGTATTTTTCCTATATCATTTAAATCCACGGTCTGATAACGAGAAGGAAAGAGATAAAAGATATAGCTGGTAATGTAATAAATTTGATTTTTTCCCACGAGCGATAAAGTGCTGTAAAACTTAATCGTTTGAGTTTATTTTGGAACAGATGCCTACTGTTTTTATATATCAAACAGAAACAACCTGATGGTAAGTGTATCAATGAAGTCTTGAAATAACTAGTCCTTAATGTGACACTAGCTGTGCCCGCTTAGATTTAGTTTTATATAATATATCGGTTTAAAATTGACAAACTTTCATACAATCTTTCATCCCCTATTTTATCCCCTTGGGCGTAGAATTAATCAAAATTCTTTCTTAGCGGATGCCTTCGTCAAAACATCTACCTGCATGCCAAATTTCAGCCCGATCCGTCTAGTGGTTTGGGGTGTGCGTTGATAGTTCACTATGTCAGTTAGTCAGTCACCTTTGAGTTATATATTATGTGACATTATTAATGTGACTTGTATGTAAGTGGATATCACGGGACGGTTAGCAAACTTTAAACACAATTATACTTTACATATACGTAGTAAGGTCCAAAAGTTTTCGGCCTATAGTATAAAATGAAGGATTAATCTCAAACAACTTTTACTATTTTTCAATATAGTCTCCCTTTATTTAAATACACTGTTTGCACCGCTTTATTAACAATTCAATTCCTTTAAAAAAATAATCTGAAGTTTTGTCTTCAAAATGTGCCAAAACCGCGGACTTCACCTCTTCATCCATGCTGAACTTTTTCCTCGCAAGCCACATTTCAATTTGGAAAATAAAAAATAGTCACTTGGGGCTATGTCTGGACTATAGGGTGGATGGTCGAGCTCAGTGCACACACATTCTTGAATAGCAGCCTTGGAAACACCCGATGTGTGGACTGGCGCATTGTCATGCAGCAGCAACACTCGTCGCGACAGTTTCCCTCGACGTTTTTCTTTAATAGCGTCTCGTAATTGATGCAATAAGGACGCGTAGTATTCACCCGTTACAATTGTGTTGCGTTCTTTAAAATCCACCAGTAAAATTCCTTTGGTATCCCAAAATATTGTGGCCATAATTTTTTTTCCTGACTGAGACACCTTGGCTTTTTTGGGCCTCGGTGAACTGGGTTGACGCCACTCCATCGATTCCTTTTTAGACAAAGGATCATGACAAAGGACCATAGTTTCATTTCCAGTTACAATTGAGTCCAAAATTTCTTTTTGTCGGCTTTCACATAGGGATAAAAATTGAGCACAGCACTTCACACGCTCTTGCTTCTGAACAGCGGAAAGAAGTTTCGGGACCCAACTTGCACTGACCTTATTCATATCCAAATGATCATGTAAGATTCTAAGCACTGTTGTTTTCGAGAGCCCCGTCATTGCTGCTAATTCTTTTGTCTTCAATCGCCTATCCTTCAGTACTGTCTCTTCAACAAATTTAATGTTTTCTTCAGTTATGGCCTCAGAGGGACGTTCTGGACGGGGTTCATCTTCTATTGACTTCCTTCCTAAACGAAATTGTTTCGCCCATTATTTTACGGTGGAATATGATGGGGAGGAATGCCCGTATACAGCATCCAAACATTGTTTGATTTCAGCCAGCATCTTTCCCTCTTTTGTCAAAAATGTTCTTACAGCTCGGTACTCAATCTTATCCATTTCAATTTTCTGTTGACTTGCTGACTTTAAAAGGTTATAACTTTGTTTGTAAATGGAATACACAAATATATCAAATTATAGGTAGATCAGTAAAAGTCTAATTATACAGTGATAAGCTAATTTAATATCTCTGATTCATCGAATGTGTGTAGGCCGGAAACTTTTGGACCTTACTACGTAAAAGTATCACGTACGTAGATACATATGCTCACCCCTGTATTCCCCGAAGGGGTAGGCAGAGTTGTTGTCATCCTCGATAAAGGGGTTGCAAAGGTCAGATGGCAGTCGCTTCGTATAAAAATCAGGTGATCAGCCGCATCGGGTTGAATCAAGTGCCGACCCCAACAATGTATGGGATAAGGCCAGGGAGATGATGACATCAATTGTATCTATGTGTATAGTCGGTTTTACCCGCGTAGCCTTAATTTCATTTCAATTTTATTTATCTGTACGTATGTATAGAAGATCATTAGTATACCCTACAGATATAGATAGGTCCTCATTTCGCCAGTTATGTTTTAACCCAATGGAATATAGGGCGAGCCTATTTAGTTTAACCGGCCACAAATAAATTCAAGATACTCGTTTTGAAATCGAGACGGTACCTTAATTAATGGATACAAAGAAAAAGCGACGTCTTCTGGCTATATCTTCTGTAAGACAGAGGTACTGTTCAAGAAGAGAACCCACTCAAAAGCAAATGTATGAATTATTCCATCAGTCAATCAACGAATGTAAATAATTATAATGCTATTTAAATTTATGTTGTTATTCACAGAATGTCCACTTAATTACAAAAATAGGTAATATTGTTTTTTATAGTAAAAATAACCGCAATTAACTTTGTTGTTTATGTAATAGACGGCAATATTTTGTCACCAATTTTTTAACACATTATTACGTAAAATGGGTGTCGGATAGGAAAATGAGTTTGTCCGCACCTTGTACTATCACCCTTCGAACAAACGCTGATACCCTCAAACCTCAGTTTCAAGTTCTAGGGACGAAATAAAACAAACCAACTGAGGAAGGAATCTATGCTTGCTTTGCAGTGTGTTTTCAAACATATATACATCTATACAGATAAATGAAATGAAGTGTCTTTTTGTAATTCCAAAATAACAGCTTTTCACTAAATGCAAAGTCAAAGTCAAAGTCAAAAGTATCTTTATTCGATTAGACTTTTTACAAAGTAATTTCAAATGGTTAGAATGACATAATTATACAGGATTATACATGCTACCGCATATGAGATATACGGTACTGACATGATTGTTTTTTTAATTTTCTCTGACTAGACTGATAGTTAATTTTACAAGGAGTATCTGAGGCTAATTTTGTTTAAAAATAACATTACGGTTCCGCCGTGGGGGACCGCTAGTTATTAAATAATTTATTATCATTTTCCCACACCCTTCCAACAACCTGAAGCCCCATTAAGCAGCATATTGATAGCACAAGTTGACCATCACAGGTAATGACGGTCATCGCTGTCTGCTCGCGGAAGCCTCACTTCCCGTCATTACACTAATCATATGCACGTGTATGATTGTTATGTCACGTCATACTGGGATGCGTGACGTCATTGAGAACATCTACGTCCATTCATGATTCGAGACAGGAGCTAGATTTAGATCTAGATTCCCCGAAAGGAGGTCAGTCTAGAGAAGTTGTCTGTTATAGCCACCGGAGTTTAAATCTCTGAACTATAACCACGAGCTTAACCGTATCTCCTCCCCTTATCTGTAATATCAGACTACAAACACATACATATGCTCACGCCTGTATTCCCCGAAGGGGTAGGCAGAGGTGTTGTAATCACAACACCCACTTTTCACCGAAGACGATTTAGTGCCAACGTGACAGGTGAGTCCATCGTCGTCTCAGACACTTTACATACGTCATTGAATTACTTCTCAGAAATATGCAGATTTCCTCACGATGTTTTCCTTCACCGTAAAGCACGTGGTGTGAAATCCCTGTACATAAGTTTTTTTAGAAAAACTCACTGGTACAGGCCCCGCTGGGATTCGAACTTGCGTCGCTTGCGTAGCAGGCGACTGCTCAAACCCCGAGGCCACCACGGCTCATATCAGACTAATATGGAAAATAGCTCTTCCATTCTAAGCTTTTCAGAGTAAGCAACAACTGTTGTCTTGACTGTTCTTACTTATCAAAAACAGTAAGGGAGATCTGATTTAAATGACTAAGTATACATCACACAGGAGTTAAAACAAAATAATGACGACCAAGGCATCAGATGAGGGGATCCGGCCGGAACACCTCGAGATCTTTGTGCTGCGATCTTTCATAGCAATGTTATTATTATAGCCACCATTTTTGTCAATTCATGCAACCATATTACAAAACGTACATTGAGTTGAATTGAGTGCCGACAATTACATACATACGCTAGCTGTGCGGTTTCACCCGTAGACTAAATATGGTTTACTAGCTAATCTAAGGAACTACTTGTCCAATTTGAAAAACTATGTCAGTGTTGGATAGCCCATTTATCAAGGCTATAATATGCTATATATATCATTGCGCTATGTGTACGAAGTAGACGGCTAAAGTTAGATTATTAGTTAGTCCTATGTACTAAAAACTAATTACAAGTAGAAAACTTGGCCCAAATCGGTGTCTCTCGGGATCGTGCCAAGAAGGCTGGGCAGCATTGCCACGTTGAATAGCAATGTTGATTCTCTGAGCGAGAAAAGCCCCAGCCCGCTTGTCAAGAGTAGCTTCTACCAGACGACGTGCAACCTCTTTGAAAAGTGGCACCTGGACCCCAAGGCCTTTAGTCGCCAGTTTTAACCGCAAACGCAGAAAATATGTAACCTTGACCAATGCAAGCATATTTCCGGCGCTTGAGGCACTCCTGCTGAACAGCAGCAGTGCCGGGGAGATGGGACGGAGCCAACGTATCGACACACGTGGCATCCCAAACCAGCGGCCGACCCAATCTCCACGGCACCAGCGACAATGTTTAATTCAGAAGCTAGTATATATGCCTGGAAGAACCTTCAACTGTGAACTGTAAATGAATAAGTTTTGGTCCAGTTTCCCATGGGGTCACCCCAATTAACCCGTTAATCGTCACGAGGACCCATGGCTTGCGTCTGCGCACGCAACTATCGCTATGCCAATGGCGTTTTTATTAATTGGCATTACGATCCAGTTTAGGATATACCCTTCGTGGAATGGTACAACGGCTGTTTTTATTATTTAGCTGTGACCAGCGGTTTCACGTAGACTTCATTTGATGAGTGCCTTTATTTGAAAGAAAACATTTATTTACACATAAATATTAAGCACGTAATTATTTTTTTCAAAAGTGTCTGTTATCCTAAAGTAATGCTTTGAATATCAGGTATCAGCCTGTAAAAATTCCGCTAAAATCGGTCCGTTTCAGATATTACCAAGACAAACAGACAAACAAAATAAAATTTCAAAGTTTGACTTTATACTTTCATATGCATTTAGTGAAAAGCTGTTGATTTTGAATCACAAACAGATACTACAATTTCATTCGTCTATACATATAGATGGATAGAAGTTTATACTTAGGTCCCGTCATATATGTAAATAATACATACTTCCAGGATTTTGGATGGGTACTCTTCTGGAGCAGTACCTCTATCACATTAATAATGGCCCTGTTATCAGCGCGTACCTCGCATTCGCAGTAGTAGTCATTTTACGAGACTGTCTGTGACTAAATGTATGGCGAATAAAAACATGCGCATCCCTACTGTTATGGCGCTCACAACTCGTGGCGGGCTCTGCAGTAGGTAAACAAATAGATAGATTAGGCACACGGAAGGCAATTCAGGTGGTCAGCAACTATATTGCCTGTCGCTCTCACGTCCGCGTCCTTGACCGAACTCGGAAGAGAGCGATTTGTGATCACGATGACTGGGCACTTCACTGATTGACACAACACAAACATCATTGGTACTAGTAACGTTATATACTCTTCATCATCATGTCCTACCCTCATTTGTGGTCGGCGCAATGTGTTCTTCTCGTCCATTCCTCTCTATCATAATATATAAATAATAATTTTATGTTTTTTTTTTGTAAGTATCGTTTTTTACTACTAATGAAATGTACATGATGCCAGCTGAGTTTCCTGCCGGTTCTTCTCAGAAGGCTAGTTTCCGAACCGGTGGTAAATTCTTCGACACTCAAGTGCCTTGCCAGAGCCTAAACTGAATAAATAATTATTATTTTCATATCAGCCATCATATCTATATTCACTCCCTTTCTAGCTATATCATTGGTAACACAATCCATACATCGTTTTAGGTCCTCCTTTCTCTTGTATCCATACTCAATAACATTATTAGTAATGTACAAAGTAAAAATATTCTTCGTACAAAACCGGGTAATGTAGGAATATTTAATTCTTTGCACATAACTACCAACCGGACTAGCATTATACAAAGAACGAAAATTTCTTCCTACATTACCAGGTTTTGTAGGAAGAATTTTTTTCTTGTACACTAGTAATGTACGGAGAGTCGTGGTGGCCTCGGGGTTATAGCAGTCGCCTGCTATGCAAGCGACGCAAGTTCAAATCCCAGCCGGGCCTGTACCAATGAGCTTTTCTAAAAACTTATGTACAGTGATTTCACACCACGTGCTTTACGGTGAAGGAAAACATCGTGAGGAAACCTGCATATTTCTGAGAAGTAATTCAAAGACGTATGTATAGTGCCTGAGACGGCGATAGACTCACCATCTGTCAAGTTGGCACTTAATCAAATTCGGTGAAAAGTGGGTGTTATGATTACAACACTTCTGCCTACCCCTTCGGGGAATACAGGCGTCAGCATATGTGTGTATGTATGTACGGAGAACAAGGGGCATTTTTGAACACAACCACACATAAGTTATCAATGAATCAAAAAGCATGAATGGGCACTCATAAATACTAGGGCCATTATATGCTAATCTAATCTCAATATCATCTTAATTACGTCGGTAATAGGTGTAAAATGGCTTGCATCCGGCGACGCTACAGACCGGCAAGGTGACCGTCTTCCTTCAGTTTTTAATTAAAGTTTTTTCATTACCATTCGTCCGAGACTAACAACGGTTGACGAGACCTTCGCGTAATGCGTAAATAGCTATTCACAGTAATTCCTCAGATGTTTAATTAAGTCAATTAAATTAATATTAAATTTGTTACCACATCATTTAACTCTATTAATATAATACTTGTTAGTCTATTGATAGTAAGCGCTACTGAGGAACATGAGACCCTGGGTTCAATCCCCAGGGCCTGTAGGGTGATGATAATGCTACTTCGAGAATTATCTTAATGCTTCGCTTATGAAAGCGATACAAAGTGTATGGGAATGACATGTATCACATGACTGATTTATGTCATTTCCATACATTTTGTATCGCTTCTACTAGCGCAAGAGAAAGTTACTTTTATTAGGTCTACAGATCGGGAAGAGTGTTGGGTTTTTTAAATATGTAATTTCCACGTAGTCCGGAGTCTGGAATTGTGGCCTTTGTGGCAATAGGCCATAATAGATGGAACTTAAACATAAATGCCAAAATGTGGGTGTGTGTGTATGTTCTCCTCTGCCTACCCCTTCGGGGAATACAGGCGTGAGCATTTCTATGTATATTATGTTAAATATCAATATTATTGAATTTTTAGGATGACATGAGCTTTAAATCTCTAGAAATTCGTGCGTTATCAATCAGTCGCCGCACTTCAGCTACAGTATAGTTACTTAAGGTTCTATAATAATGTTAAAAAGGTACTTACTCTTTCTTATTGTTGACTACAATGACTAGTTTCACTTTCCGAGGGCCCTTGGTCATTTTGCAGATATCCTTGCTGGTCTCCGACGGGCCCTGGGTTAGAATTTTTAATAGAGGAATGTTTCCGTAATCTTAACACTACAGCCGGGGCGGCCGGTCCTATCGTCACCTCACTGACATCTTCACTTCCTTAGTTCACTTGTATTACACATTGTACTATACAAAACACTGATGTCCATTAAAACTGATTCGCTCACTTCACTCCGAACACTGTGGGAAAGGAATGAGTCAAAACTCGAGTCGTTTTTGTTAATTTGTATACATATTATATAATTGCTGACAGATATACAGTGATCGATGGAACAGATAGCGTATCGGCCATGATTATAATACTATTGGTTCTTAATACACGTGAAACTCGGCTGATTTGTTCGAATAGTGTAACGATTGTCCATGAATTAGAAGCAGGATTAGATGATTTAGTAAGTGAATTTTAATTTAGTCAAATCTGTTAATCTGCACAGATAACTAAAATTGAAGTGTCTGTTCGTAATTCCAAGTTAACAGCTACTCACAAAACGCATATGGAAGTATATTTTTAGATCTTCACCTGTCTGCCTGTTTTCAACGACTAATTTCTAAAACTACGGATCCGATTTTATTTAATAGCCCATGAAATTAAGTCTACCTGAGTGAAACCGCGAGGCACAGCTAGTGAATTATATAATAGTAGTAGGTACAACACTTGGTGACAATGGTTATCGAAATGGCACACGCTAAGAGAATCACAGAACGACGTCAAGATTCCGTATGATGAATGATGATACATGGCTTGTTAAAGATTACGATAGCGTTATCATTGCGGCAAATTTATAAAATAGGCTTAAATATTTGCAAGTGTCAAACGTTATTGTATTCTCCCCGAAACACGTAATGAAAACAAGAACGATGTCGTAACAGTCATTGGCAGTGCTTTCATATTCATTATATCAAAGAAAAAACCCAATAGCTCAGTCGTCGTCGAGAGCTACCATTTCGGATCACGTGAATACCACATTGGGAGAGGATTTCGAGCGAATGACTTTAACCGTTAATCGACATTTCGATCGCTTAAAACAACAACAACAACCAAAAACTTAAACCGGGGCACTACTCTCGCTCGCTAGAAAAGGCTTCATAGCTTTACCTATTACTAAGAGTTGTATAACTTAATTTTGAACAAACCCGCATTGAACTGTTGTCAGACGCTAGTTTCTGCCAAGGTTGGGGTTTCTCTTATCACTGTTCGTTTCGTGATCTACATCATTCAGTACTTCTACATTAATCTCCTATAATATTAACTTCACCAGAGACTTCTTCATAGAGATAGATGTCACTGTTACAACGTTGATAGTAGGCTCCCTGTACTCAATTCAATTGGGAACACTTAACCCTTACTTATCTTAGTCTCTACGAGTAAAGTATTAGTACTTTTTGTCATGTTCTTATTAAGACACATCTCCTTCATATCACCTTCATCATCAAGACGTCTACCAAATTTGTGCTACAGACAGTATTAATCATTAGTGTTTTTGTTTATTACTTCTACTTCAAAAGAGCACTTTAAAGGATTTTGTTTCAAAATTCGGTAGAAGAAATCAACATTCCAGTGGCAAAATAGATACACTCCGATAAAGTACAAAGATAATGGATTATTGTGAATTAAAAAATAATTAAGAGACTTTAGCCTTTGATAAGCCTATGTCTGATTTTAATACCAAGACTGACAGGCATTTGTTTTGGTCCTGCTTAAATCAAAACAAATATTGTTATTCAATATAAGGGACACTTGGAACACTCATTGATCGTCATATATAACACCAAAATAGAATAATGTACTACCATTTCCCAATTAAAGCCTGACAGGAGAATCTAAAATTCATTCAAGACTATGTAATGCGGGTTGAACGCGTCTTTTCTAACTGCGTGCCGAATACGGAATTAATCAATCTTGGTGCAAAATGCAAAGACAAGAAAATACTAGAAAACACATGTTTTATTAAAAAAATCTAACTTACAATTGATAAAGGAGATATTAAAAGCAACGGATAGGATATTGTTAGCACCACATCTATGATAGATGAGGACATTTTAGAGGCTCAGGCTCTTAAAATTTTCCTGCTTACGTATATATACAAAACTGAAAATATTTGTTTACCTGTTTATTTTATAACCCAAGGCGACAGCCTAGTTACAAGTAGATTACAAAACACACAACCAGCCAGACGAATTATGTTGATACATACAGATAAATTAGGTAAATACAGTTTTCAGAGTCCACTCGTCTTCCAGGACATAACAACAAGTGGAAACTAATATTGATATAATTTTTAACATCAAATATTTGTCGTGACGTGTCATATCAAGCTTGGATCACGTGTGTTATTAATTAACTTTAGCGTTTATCGAAGCAATCACAAAGCGATTAAATGATCAATCAAACATTTTGTGCGTAGAATTGTAACGTCTACTGATATTGGCCGCTTACTTTCTACTGCGACATTGGTTACAGATCAAAAGGACTAATGATTTCCAAGAAAGGACTTTGAAGGAATAAGCAGAGATGTAACAAAACCCACTTTGCCAGTAAGATCAGGTGTCAACAGACAGATGGTGAGACTATCGCCGTCTAAGACACTAGACATTCATTTATGATTTGATTTTCAGTTTCTTTGCGGTTCTGTCACCGTAGATTAGTAGTGCGATAGTTTTGTAAAAAGTTCTTCAGCCCCTTACCTTGTGGAACTATTCATATATTAAGTATATCATGAAAATTATGAAGTTTAAATAATATATGTTTACTTAGTAGTACATAGTGTTATTTTTAAACGCGAGTAAAACGTGACTGACTGAATATTTATCACGGATCTAAGTGATATTACCAACAAGGATACTATATAGGATATTACCAATAAGGACTGTTAACTCCAACAGGCCACTGGTAATCATGAGGCTTTGAAATCATTGCTCTGGACACCATACTTAAGTCAAAACATAATCGATTTAGTATTGTTGAACTACTTGTACTGACACAATCATAAACAATCTTGATAATTTTTATGATTTTTAGGGTTCTGTACCAGAATATACTGTACATACGTCAGTCAAGCAAGACCTCATTCTCATGAACGCATTCAAAAGACGTTTGAGCTGCATATCTGACCCTCGCAAGGGAATGAACTGCGCATGCCTTTGACAACTCTTAAAATGACAACAGCGCATTCAAGATGAACGCTCATAGCTCGTGACGTTAACTTTACCAGACCCGTTCCGTTACAAAGGTATGGGGGAAAATTTGTAGCATCATCACAAAATTTGACATGAGTCCGACTTGCTTTTATTATCTTGAACTAGATTATATCAGGTTAGTTACTTTATCACAGGAAGTAATAATATAGTTGATAGTGCGAAAACTGAGATTGTAAGTTTAAGCTTGAGTGTATTATGTATATATATATATATATATATAATTCAAAACCGTCTGACTGAAAGTCATGAAATTTGAAGGTTGCGTAAACGTTAAGGAAGGGATTTTCGAAATTTACAATACATACATGATATAGTCAGATCTACTGACTAAAACCCACTGTGTTTCTCTCCCCTATGTGTTAGGGGGCCGCGGTTTCTGGTCGCATGAGCGTCTGCGCTCCTTGTCCATTTTTCCCGGACCCAACCCCTAATGTGAAAATTGCTATCCTACCCAATTTTTCTTTGATTAAACTCTCGGTACGCGCTTGCTATATAGCCAGTGCTCTACGGGGAATAGCTGGAGGCGCTGTACTACTTATAATGGAACTCTTTTGTCAATTAGCATAGTGAATCTATTCTTTATAAAGCAAGCTGCGTGAGACCTAAAGTAGTCACTTACCATAAGACATACTCGATTGCCATCTTTGAAGCATAAACAAAAAACCTAACTATGTACTACTAGAAGATGAAAGTGTTTTGTACACATCAAACTTCTTTTTGTTTCGCCGGAGGCAGGTAAAGAAATATCGTATTGGTAATTAATTTGTAATATTTCATTATACATTGACGGCTGATACTTGGTACTAGTTGGCGTAAAGAAGTAAGTAGTTAGAAGATCGAACTATCAAACCTCTTGGAATAAACGATCATAATTGAGATATTTTATAACGCGTGTCTAAGAAGTAATATGTTATATTAATCTAAGTATGAAAAATTTGGTAGTAAGTTAGTGCAAGTCTAAGCCCGATCAATCACGGCGATAGCTTGTCTGATAGCGTGACCCACCTACTATATCATATCATACTATCATGTATATAAACACCTATGTAATACGTGATTGTACACGATGGTAGATATAATACTAAAAGTTAGCGTTGCAACACTTCAGAGTACCCCTTCGGGGACCCTTCTATGTACATGAACTGCCAACTATATACCATGTTTAAAGACACGCAAAGTAAGTCGGTTTTATAAATAGCTCCACAACTTTTTCAGCGTCGCTATCGATGTCGATCGTTTTCAAAGGTCGGATATTGAACTTTGTCATGTATGTATTTTGTATCAACTTCCAATGATCGAAACTGACACTCGACGTCGTGTTCGTCGTTGAGATACCTTACAGAATAACACAGCAGTAAATTACTAAATAGCCACAGTAAAGTGCTCTACATAAACAGCAACAATAAAGAAAACAAACAACTAAAATATTTCATTGCGACAGGCTCCCAGGTAATCACTTCAGTCCACAACCACAGTATACATTTTAGCTTACTACAAGCAGTACGAAATCTAGGAACAAATCGTTCAAAATACCACACTCACACAAACGCGTATATAAAACATCAAATAGACTCAACTTTAACAGAATTACGGACTGAGTAAATTAAAAAACCTTTAAAAGTGACAACACTCAGGCTCCAATGTAGCAGACATTTTGATTTCAACGATTTGTACATTCCATGCTTGTTTTCTAGATCACATACTGTTTAGGAAGCAAATAAATATACTGTGCCACAACTCTATGCTATGCACATCCACAATGAAAATATAACGAAACTCCATTAGAAGGCTAACAATGCTGTTAATGGCCCAACCATCGGTCAAACTTGACCTTAACAATGGTCGTGAAACTAATCTGCCGTGAACACTCGTTGACTATGAATCTGTTAACGCTTCGCTTCATTCTTCGACACTTGTTTGAAGTTTTATTGGATAACAACATTGTAATGGAAACAGTTGTAAAGACAGTTGCAGTTGAACTGAACTGAGCTGATCATATATTATCATAGAATTACTTAAAGATACTGAGATGAAAGCTTGAGGTAAAGAATGACGTGAATGTGGTTTGTGTGTGAAAGTGCTGTATTGCCAAAGTCCTCTGTGCAAAGCTTTTGGCTAACTAAACGATAACATACACATATCTAAACGTATCACACCAAACTCTGATACAGATTAAGCTTCACATATATTAGCCCGAATGTCTCAAGCAGAAATTGGCAACAGAGCCAATATTCATCAATAGATCAGGTCTTTAGAGAGATATCAGAAGCTCCTGATTTTGGTTCTTATTTATTTAGATGAATACTTTTAGAACTATTTAATTAACACCAATCTAATGCAGGTAGTAGTGGACGTTGTACTAACTCAACACTGTTCAATCACTTGGGAAAGTGTCGAGAATGCAATTCATTCGTACGTGGTCGAATTCCATACAGTTAATAATGTATTCATTGGACAGAAAGGCTACGGTAGCGTGATGAAATTTGAGAGTTCGAAGTTACATACAATCCAAGAGCAGTAGTTTTTTTTCTTTATTGAATCCATTCAGCAACCTACTGTATTAAAATATTCAGAAGGTTTCAAATCGAATAATGATAATGAAGACTTGTTGTACTTTACATAGAGCTGAACTAGATTCAAGTCTCACAAGAGATGTGGGGAAACTGAACGATAATCAACAGACAGCTAAATAGATCAAATTAACTATGTGGGCCAGTGATGAGGAGAACACTTGATATAGCGAAAAAGTAATCTACGTATGCTTAAAATATACTTCGTTAGTATATTTTTCCTCACATGAATAATATGAATAGAAATGTCATTGATACATCAGTTTGAGTAATACATAACAACAACAAAGGTATAACTAAAACCGACTTTAATGACGTGCTAGTTTTCCTGTTTTCTATCTTGTTTACTCAACTTTCTATATGGATGATCAATTGTTTTCGCGTATTACTTGCAGTGGAATCCATACGAATATGACCTCAAGTAGAATGAATAAGCGTGAGTTGACGCCACCCCAGAAAGTACACACTATATTCGATTTAGAGTTCATTCTTGGACATATGCAAGTTTCCTCACGATGTTTTCTTTCTCCGTAAAGCTCCTCGTGTAAAATCACTGCACTCAAGTCTAAGAATCTCTTCAAATTAGGCCCAGTGACCATCATCGGTTTGAGTAGAGCGTCAAGTCATTAAGTTAAGAACTTGCATCGTTTGCGTAGCAGGTTACTCTAACCACTGAGCCCCTAAAAAATGATTAGTATTTATAAGCAGACATTGATAACTCGCCTGAGGCTAGTTCGCAGTTCAGACGCCCCTGTAATGACCAGTGCATTGAAGCCAATTTAGATAACAGTTTTAGCTCGTAAAGTACTCTAGATAAATTCTATGATTCACTAGAATTGTTTGTAAATATTGACAAGAGCCTCTTCACTCCCAGTCATCTTTGTAGCAACGCCGGAATGAATGATATTTTCATGGACAAGTCACGCCCGACTAGAAGTATTAATTACCATGACAGAATTGTTATCACAGACTAAAAGTTTAACGTTGCGACTCCCCTGTGTTGTATCTCTTATAGATTCTGCTTATGCCAAAAGTTAACAAAATTTACTCTACATAAAATTCAATTCTGTAGCCTCTCTAGGTCAAGCAGCTGCAGTGTCTGTTCCCAGTATGACTACTGCATTCGCTAGTTTAACATCTTTAGATGCACATATCTTATCTTTTCTCAACTGGGACACTCTTTATTTGCCTCTTTCTATTATAATTATCTGATTACGCATTATTTGCACTACCAAGTGTTTCATAAACCACTTTTTCTTTTATTACACTGATAATATGTGCTTCATTTTAAAAAATACTTCTGTGTAAGAAGTTGCGTAATTTTCCGTCTTTTACCTTAGGCCTGTATCCCACAAGGAAAAGTAATACTCTACATTAAAATCTAAAGTAAACTATACACAAAAAGATTATATTAGAAGTGCTATCAAAACTGGGATTCTCTAGTCTTTCACAATTCAGATCAGATCAGATTTATTCAGTTTAGGCCCAATATTTTATTTTTTTATTCAATCCGTTGCAAGAGTTCATAAGCTGCAGATTACTATCAAGAAAGCTGTCAACTCTCTTGCAATTTTAGTTGTAAAACAGACAGGTCTTTTGTGATTTCATCAAGAACTTCAGCACCAAGGAAGCTAAATTCATCATCATCTTCGTCACAAAATCCGAGGTCGCCAAAGTGATTTATCACCGTCCAATCACGAAATCTTATCTCACCAAGAGCCGTCGTGGTGCAGATTTAAAAAATACACGTTATCGCTATCACGTTGATATGCAGGTTTTGGTGATTTTGATTTTGGTATAGTATTAGTTACGTAACTTTTGTATTTTATTTAACAACAAAGTTTTACGACAGAGTTTAAGAGAATAAAAGTTACTTGGAGAATTACCCCCTTTGGGGTGGAATTTTGGAAAATCCTTTGGATGCCTTCACTTCAAAAGAGAATACACCCCACAAATTTTATTTTAGGTCCAGCACTTTAAGTACTAGACTGTGCGTTGATATATAAGTCAGTCAGTCAGGACTATGAATTTAATATGTGTATAGAAGATAAGAAGATAACAATGCACACAAGAACCCCAAGAATCTAATAGTACCATTAAAAATTATTACGATTTCCAAAGAGCCTTTGGGCGACCAGGCTCGTGGTACCATTTTCCCTTTGAATTTAATTATTAAATCCTAGAAACGTTGAGGACTGCGGTCCCAGTCTCAAAAGCCCTCCGACTCTTTGATACCAATAACAACGTTTGGAAATCTCACCTAAAATGATTATGAGCACAACGTAACGGCCAGATCCGTTCGCAAAACTAGTTTACTATCTAGTCTACTAACATTTTAGATAATGTAAGAGAATTCCGTCATATTTTTGACAAGTACGTTTCGAAATTTAAGAGCACATTGTTATTTTAGTGATAAAACGTCAAGTTTATGATAGATGTGTACGATACGAATGGTTATCTCAAGGCGATAGGTACCTAACTTAAATGTCTTGATAACATATTACGGTTCAATTTTCCTCTAACAGTAAATTTAGAATCACCACTTTTTTACATACAATTACTATTACCAAGGAATTATGTAAATTATCATCAGTACCAAACTGTATGTTACTTGGAATTTATCAGCGAACATTCGCGATCGAGTTACAGGGGGCCTGTATCATCGATTTAAGCATAGCGTAATAAGAACTCCTTAGCTTTGACGTTACATTTTGGAACCGTAAAATTAAACGTCAAAGCTAAGATAAAAAGACCTCAATACGTACTGCTTAAAGGTTCATAGTTGGCCCCCAGTTGAGAACCCCAAGCAAAGGTTTCAACGTTGACGATATCGATTTCGTATTTACCTTATTTTGCATGAGAGCGTAAAAGCGCCCCTAGCGTATATTTTATTGTATTTCAATCAAAACCAACATAAGGACTGTAATTTCCCAATAAGTTTTAATTATAAAACATTCTACCGGGGTCTCTCGTACCGTACTCCAAAGACTGCAGCCGTTAAAGAATACCTGTCAATTCCCACAAACACAAACGCCAATAAGTAAAACAATTAACCGTAACGCTGTTGAAAATCTTTTAAAATGTTTAACATGTTACATCACTGGCTCGTCCTCGAATAAGACATCTCTCGAAGACAATTGTGAACTAAATCGTAGTGATTTGTTTCACAAAAACGTGTCTTACTTAGTGATTTTACTAATCACTCTAGCCGTGAAGCGGTTTACTTTCAGAATTTATGCAAATACACCAGTGTGTGCTGATCAAGCTTTTGAGATTTGCGAAAGCGTGCACATGCTTACGCTTGTACGAGTGGCATTGACGTGACACGCAATTGTTTGGTTTACAAATATACTATTCGCGGTTGGGTCGTCGACGACCTGATTTGTTTGACGGTTAAGCTACTCGCTACAGGGTTAGTGCCGGTTCAATTCTAGATCCTATGAAGACATAACTTATAGGTTATTCTGAGGGTAAGTTGCGAGAATAAACAAAAAAATTGCATTCAATGTATGAAACTTTATTGAAATTAAAGTTAAGAAATAGTTACTCGTCTATCGGACGATTAATAGAAGAACAAACAAATATCCATAGGATAGGAATAGGTAGACCGCTTGAAAAAAATTTGATATAGTTTTCATTCAAGAATCTTATTTTTTTAGAATGGTGGAAACGAGTCGAGATTAAAAATATTTTAATTAGAATTTATTTAAATGATGAGAATATTTAATATGCAACGGTTTTGGAAGTAACCACGACTTAGCCGTCAGATGTGAAAACAAAAAGATTTATTGAAAGGTAAATGAGGTCATAATCAATTAAGTATGAAGCCGGGACGGCAGCCGTGACTTGAGACAAGGCTGCAGAAAAAGCTAATACGAGAAAAACACTATTCACTAGCTGTGCAGTATCACTATAATTAAAACTTAATACAAACTTTAAACCTTTACGCATGGGATTTCAGAAGAATCCTTAAGGCACCCTTAGAATACTTGAAGAACTAAAACGATCAATCTATCACAGTCTATCATAAGCAGGTACCGTTTTAAGCCTTGGCTTAGATTAAATAAGACACATTTCTACGTCACTCACAGTACTTACAAACGACTCAAGTTTTGACAAAACACGTTAATCGCGCGTGAATGTTACGCCGGCGCCGTACGCGGTGTGTACTGCGTCAGACCACGCCAAAGACCGCACGGGTACTGATTACAGTGGACTATTATCATGAAAAAAATATACAAATAAACGTCAATGCGGTGATAAATCTGAGTTTTAGTCGGGCGCCGCCGGTATGCGCGAGCGCACGTCCTCTGGTAAGTTTTTGTGCGTACAACGCTGATACGAATTACCCTAACAACTTTAAGCAGTGCTCAGATTCACGTTAAACAATTGCAATCAACTGCATTTTGATTGACGTTTTAAGTCATTCCGATTGAAATCCTTATATGTGGTATTCTGGTGATCCAAATCCAAAGCAGTTTGATAGGACTTCAACTAAATAGGACGTCGTCGCGATGACGACCGACCTAAGTATTCCGTTTTTCTATGATTTATATCATTCATTATTGATTGCGAAAACACTGTCAACGACTAAATCGCTCGCTACGACATCAATACTCGTTGAATTTGTCGTAGAATCATTGATTTATTTATAGATTATAACAGTTTCTAAGTCGTCATTCGTCGTACACGTTATAGTTTTTGCAAGTAGAGCCTAAATAATGTTGGGTCTTTTGACTCGGTCCAATAATCCGGTTGGATGGAATTATAGACGACAATCCAATTTTAGCTATCTCAATAAGGCGATACTGGGATTCAAGCTGGTTTTTTGTCAGTTGAAAACAATATTCCGAATTCGGCGGTGATTTCTGTATGCTCGAGTGCATCCGGAGAGAATGATTATTAAAGTAAAATTCAAAAATATCTTTATTTGATTAGACTTTTAATATAGTACTTTCAAATCGTCAGAACGACACTATTACACAGGATTATACGTGCTACCGCCAGGTTCGGATGGTTGCTCTTTAAGTCCATGGACACAGTTCAAGAGGGTAGAATTCGATATATTTTTTTATCATGAATAGGTAATAAGCGACGTAGGGTCAAATAAAGACGTAACATTTCTTCAACAACAGAAGTAATGAAACCTTGTATATTAAATTGAGACTTGTAACACTAAGGTGCTAAACTAGGGCTGGACAATGACAACCATGGAGTGTTCAAACAAAGATTCATTCATTGAGAGGATATCGTGCCGAGTTCTATTAGCAACCAACCTCATTACCCTCTAAATAAGCACACATGGCCAACAGTGGCCAACAATTGGCCATGCAGTTGGCCACGCTATCAAATACATGAGGCTGTAAGAGCATGGGTCTGAGTCGTTATCCACGGTAATTACGATGTCTTTTATCCATTACAGTCATGAATATTGAAGCAGAGAACAATTGTTGAGTTATTTGCGGCAACGCTCGCGTGCGCAACTCTTCTAGGGTTGTCGAATGCATTTACAAAACAACCACGATTTAAAACTGTCTAGCGGTCTAGTGGTTGTAAGCGATACGGTCCTGGATCTCCTGGATCTGGCCCCGGATGGCGTAAAATCTTATTAAGCTTTTTCATCTTTATTTTTCCAGGAGTCTGGATTAGTGACCGGTTAATGGCAATAGATTCGCATGGAACTTAAATATAGCTTGAGATCATCATCATCATCTCCCCGACCTTATCCCATACATTGTTGGGGTCGGCACTTGATTCAACCCGATGTGGCTCATCACCTGATTTTTATACGAAGCGACTGCCATCTGACCTTCGCAACAATTCGCGAAAATCTGTGATCTGGGTTGAATCAGTTGTCAGACTATTTTAGACCTCCGACGACCTGTAAAGATTGCCAAAGATGATAAATTAGCAAATATAGATTGAGATATCACTCTGATATCTTTTACAGCCCTTGTTATTGATTAAATACATACATTTTGCATAGCATCACCAGCCCTACAGCATGAAGCATTATTGGGTCGAGTGTAGCTGCATCACCAGCCTTTATTTTCGGATTAGCATTGTTTATTTGCTACGTGTAACGTCATTGTGGGAACATGGTGATGGTTCCTGTTCCATCCAATTGTGTGCTTCTAGCTGTGAAATAAGCGTACTATTTGACAATACAAACAATACAATGATAGTACTAACATTTGTAGTACATAACCAAATTTGTATATACTATTTAATCGGCCAGTTGGTAAGCGGCTACTGCAGTAATTAAATCTACGCTAGTGAAACTGCGGGGCAGAGCTAGTAAAGGCTGAAATCCAAGTGCCAGCATAATCACAACTATTGCTAGCATAGCAGCTCCACTCCTACTTCTCCTCTCCTCTCTTACTGACTCTTAATAACTTAACACTCCGTTCAATATGGATTCTGGAACGTAAAATATCGACTTGTTTTATCGTAAAGGAGCATTCGACCTACCTGTACCCCTATCACGGGTTTGCCACCGTTTTTGTAATCTATACTCGCTAGCGTCTCCGCCAAATATTAGTTTGGGAAATTGTGCAGCGACTCCCAGCGGTGACGTGAAGAACTAAAATATCTTCTACAAATATTGTGAGTGACGCTAGCGAGTATAGATTACAAAAACTGATGGTAAGTGGTTAGATTTTATGATATAGAAGAAGAGGGTGAAATTACAAAACGCAGTAAGTATTCTAAGTTATAGACGTCAATATGTTTGGTATTACGAAAAACTACTTTTCAATATAATAATGCATACACAAATATATGGCTTTTACATACAAAAAAAAATTGTTTGTCTATTTATTCCAGGTAACCTTGGAAACGGCTCCACCGCTTTCAACTTCACTGACAGATAGATGATGTTAATAGGAGTAATTAAGGCTACTTTTTTTAATCTACGCAAGTGAAACCGAGGGGCACAGGTATCATATAAATGTTGTAACTTTAGTGAAATCGTAAGATAGTGATATACTAGTATTGATAATGATAATATCATGAAAAACGTGATGACAAGCGGTTAGCGGCCGCTAGCGGAGTGGGTCGTGGATCCACAATTTGTACGTGACGCAATGCTTTTCAGGCTTCTGAAAACGCTGAAAACGTGTCAACATTGAATATACAGTTTCATGTCTCAGTTACAAGGACGCAGGTAAAAGTGATATCGTACTTATAATATACATATGTACGTTTGTATGTTCGTTACTCAATCAAACAGAAAGGATTTAGTAGACATGTTTATTACCTGGATTGATAAATAGGTTACGTTTTATCCCGGACAAATGGTTTCTTTGTGAATAGTGCATATGCCGTCACGAGCTATGAGCGCTGACTTTGAATTAGAAAACACAGCCATCATCTATAAGTATACATAATATTAATATAGATATTGATAAGGACCGGTGTTTCGTTTATAAAAGTAAGAGACAATAGATAGAGAAAGCAATAATTCGCCGAGCTTTATTAAAAAAATGGGTGACTTCTCGGTATCGAAACCTATTTTAAGGATTGATATCTTCATATGACTTTGTAGAAATAAAATAAGTAAACTCAATTACTTAACACAGATACGAAAAGGTTACCTACATTTTCCATACTACAAGCGCTAAGCAAACAATATTGTAGATATGACATAACAGCTAAAGTATATGAAAATATAAGAAAATCTTTTAAATAAAGTCACGTTTATAATGTCTGTATGAGAAACGGCAAATCACGAATCTTTTGTGAGCCTTTACATGTATATTGTAATCTGTGTCTGTGTGTGTGTCGAGTGATGCGATAATAGTGATAAAGTTGATGTCTGTCGCCGAGAGCTATTTACACATCACCATTTATATGTCCTCGAATTTCAGGCATTAACAACCATCGGTCTCTGTGATGCAGAACAAAACGAAACGCTAAATCGTAGAGAATTCAACATGTTATTAATGGGAAAAATTATCGAGTAGCACGCCTTTTTAAGTGAGCTGGGAGCTTACCATAATTGGTTAATGTAGAGCTTATTAAGATCTTAAGCTTTGAAGTTTCATTTTAGTACCCCTTTTAAATCCGTATAACAAAAAGAGATGGAACTACTTATAAAGCAAGGATATTCTCAATTTTGTAAGGGTATATGATCCGTTTTTGTACGGGATTTACTGCATAGACCTTCATTATACACTATAATAGGATGAACGTGGATCACCAAGGAGTCGATAATTCATAAAAATACACCGAAATGGGTCAAGAAAACCAAGTCTCCATGTAATAGTGTCTCCGACGCATTGGGCGCGAATGGCAGCGGGAATACAAAGGGAATGGGCGGGGCTACATCAGCAGGACACCACATGGTCCGTGCTCTGTTCAAAATATGCGTGGCATGAAAGGTTTATAGGTTTTTAATACTTCCATCAAAAACTAAGAGTATATTTTATACATAAATATGTATGTCCTAAATAGGACGACAATCAGATACTGATTACTCATCAACTCCCTGGCCTTATCCCGTACATTGTTGAGGTCGGCACATAATTCAACCCGATGTGGCTGATCACTTGATTTTTATACGAAGCGACTACCATTTGACCTTCGCAACCCCTGTAACGAGGAAAATCTGTGATCTGGGTTAAACCAGTTGTCAGACTACTTTAGGCCTCCGACCGACCTCTAACGATTGCCAATGATAAATTGATAACCGGGACCGACGGCTTAACGTGCTTCTCCGAGGCACGGAGGGAACTCGGGCGGTCACCCATCTAATTACTGGATAGGCTTAGGGTTGCTTAACTTCGCTGATCGAATGATATGTGCAATAGCAACTGTGCCACGAGCTCTTCCTCCTCAGGAGAGTAATCAGATACTGATTAATGTAAAATTAAAAATTTGATTCATTCATCCTTACACAGAGTATATTTAAGTCACATGTCTCATACATACACCATACCCCCTACATGTAAACTAACAATATTTGCCTTGACTAGAACAGCGTGTTTATTATACTCTGAAGGTAAATCGAAATGAACTCCATTATCTATTGTAATTTATTGTGCAGATTTCTCACTAGATGCACAGTTTACATTTAAAAGCTAACCATTGTATTTCAACACGACAAAATCTAGTTAAGTTCTATTTGAAAACCTACTTGTAAGACCATAGTAGATTGAATGAAAAATAGTGTGATAAGATACAGTTGCTAGTTGAAGAATGATGTGGTGACCAGAATTGAAAGAAATATGTTGAGATGGTTTGGACATATCGAAAGGATGAGTGAAAGGGACGAAACAAATTTATATATAGTCGATAGAGGGCGTCCAAAGAAGAGCTATGATATACTATATTAATAATATTTTTCAGAAAGGACAAATTCGGAGCACTCGTAACCGCAGGAAGTGTATGATGCATGAATTTGGATGCAGCGAAAGAAGTATGTAAGGATAGCATGTGGCGAACGGTGGTCTCTGCCTACCCCCATGGGATACAGGCGTAAGCATATGTATACATGTATATACTTGTAAGACTGCTTTATTGGCTTATGGCCGTTTTGTATGTATCATTTAACGGTGAAGGAAAACATCGTGAGGAAACCTTAATTCAAAGACGTATGTATAGTGCCTGAGACGACGATGGACTTACTCTGTCAATGTGGGTGTTGTTACAACACCATTGCTTACCCCCTCGGAGACCCTTCTGGGATGGCTTGAGCATATATTTTTTTATGTATTATATAAGTATGTACACGTATATATATTGTAATTAACTTTCCGTGTATTTTTGTGACAGTAAGTCTTATTAAACCAAGGATATTTTTTGTGAAGACTACGAGCGCGTGTCATAAGAACGATTCATTTAACGATGATCGATGTTACTTGCGTTTGTAATCTTAGCAAATGACGATTAAATGAGAGCGACTAGCGTCCAATTCTACACTTATAATGTTTTACTGACATTAATTACACGACAAATGTTTATTCTTCAACTTCTTCACTTGACTTCAGTCAGTGGGGCTACTTTCAGACTTCCCCTTAAATACTCATTCCTTACCTTGTCCAATCTCGTTACGTCACACATCCATCACAACTTCCGCATCTCAGTTGCATGCAGCTTTCTTTCATTCTATAATATACTAGCGGACCTCACGCGGTTTCATCCGCGTAGTTCCCGTTCCCGTGGGAGTACGGGGATAAAATTAAGCCTATGTTATGTAAGCCGTGGTGGCCGTGGGGTTTGAGCAGTCGCCTGCTACGCAAGCGAAGCAAGTTCGAATTCCAGCGGGGTCTGCACTAATGAGTTTTTCTAAAAACTTATGTGCAGCGATTTCACACCACGTACTTTACGGTGAAGGAAAACATCGTGAGAAAACCTGCATATGTCTGAGAAGTAATTCAATGACGTATGCATAGTGCCTGAGACGGCGATGGACTCACCCTCTGTCACGTTGGGCTTAAACATATTCGGTGAAATGTGGGTGTTGTTATTACAACACCTCTGCTTACCCCTTCGGGGACCCTTCTGGGATGGCTTGAGCATATTTATTTATTAAACATATGTAACATCATCGCCTACTTCATTGTTATCAAGAGCATGAAACAAAGTAAAGATTAAGTTTGACATGATAGTTACAGAGCAGTCGCCAAGCTAAAAATATATGTCAGCATCACGACATTATGATAAATAACATTTATTTCAGTGTTATCTTATCTGTTGAGAGATTGCTGGATGATCTGTCATCTGTGGCAGTCGAAGGATTCTACTGGATTTATTACTTGCCAACACTGGCTATAGTTTTGTGTCAATCTAGATTAGACTGCATTATAAATAGATTCAAATTCAAAAATATCTTTATTTGATTAGACTTTTAACAAGCTACTTTCAAATCATCATCTCCCTGGCCTTATCCCATACATTGTCGGGGTCGGCACTTGATTCAAACCGATGTGGCTGATCACTTGATTTTTATACGAAGCGACTGCCATCTGACCTTCGCAACCCCTTTTATGAGGAAAATCTATGATCTGGGTTAAACCAGTTGTCAGACTATTTTAGGCCTCCGACTGACCTGTAACGATTGCCAAAGATGATAAATTGGCAACCGGGACCGACGGCTTAACGTGCTCTCCGAGGCACGGAGGGAACTCGGGCGGACACCCATCCAATTACTGGTAGGTTTAGGGTTGCTTAACTTCGCTGATCGAATGATATGCGCAATAGCAACTGTGCCACGAGCTTCTACTACTTTAAAATCGTCAGAACGAAATTATTATACAGGATTATATATGTTACACCCAGCTCGGAAGGTTGCTTTTGTTGAGAAGAACCCGGCGAGAAACTCAGTAATTAAATTTAAAATATATAAGCCCATGAACACGGTTGCACATTCGCTAATTCCAGCCCACACTTATATAATAGATTACATAAATACACCCCTGCTCACGCCTGTTTCCATCCATAGAGTACTTACTCATATTTCACCAATTATGTTTAGGTCGTAATAGGAAATGAACCTATAGCTATCAACTGGACCCGGGGACTGAACTCTGAACCTCGTGTTTCTCAAAAGTAGTTTGCGACCACTAACCCAACGAGGCAGTCTTATAATTATACATACATACATATGCTCACGCCTGTATTCCCCGAAGGGGTAGGCAGGGGTGTTGTTATCACAACACCCACTATTCACCGAATTTGATTAAGTGCCAACGTGGCAGATGGTGAGTCTATCGCCGTCTCAGGCACTATACATACGTCATTGAATTACTTCTCAGAAATATGCAGGTTTCCTCACGATGTTCTCCTTCACCGAAAAGCACGTGGTGTGAAATCACTGTACATAAGTTTTAGAAAAACTCATTGGTATAGGCCCCGCGGGGTTCGAATTTGCTTCGCTTGCGTAGCAGGCGACTGCTCAAACCTCGAGGCCACCACGGCTGTCCCATAATTATATTTAGCAAAATATTTATATCTAAGAAATACTTAGGAAACTCTTAGCTGAGAATTTACGTGCAATTGAATGACAGATATTATATACACGTCTATGACTTAGAAATAAGAGTTAACGGTACTTCTCCATATCGAGTAACTTAATTAAACATTGATGTTTAAAGTAGGCTATATTTCAGACAATTATTATTATGACTTCCTTCTTAACTGATCTTAATGTGAAATACAACACAAACCAGGACAGGAAATTCTTATTGCTTATCATGAAATTTGAACAAGATATTTTTTATGCAACCGGCGGTTTCATCCGTGTACATTTAGTTTATGCTTAATTTCGAGGAACCCTAATACTTTTTTATAAATAAAAGTAGCCTAAGTTACTCCTTTAAACATCAGCTACCCGCCAGTGAAAGTCCCCTTAATATCAGTCCAGTCTTTTCAGATTACCCGGAACAAACAGACAGACTGAGAGTTTATATCTGTCACCTTTTTACAACTAAACCGAATTCGATGACGTTGGACCTTTATGACGGAAAAAAACCATACAGTCGAATTGTAACTTTCTCCTTTTTTTGAAGTCGGTTAATTAGTCTTAGGAGTCAGTCAGAGCAGACCTTAGTGGGTTTGAATTAACATCACTTGAACACATGCTAAATTTGACAACTATATACGTAACCAAGGAAGAATCTCAATAACGTAATTTTGAAATGTACAGCGCCATCTTGTGTACAAAAAAGAAACTACTTATTTTATAGTAAACTACGTTAAACAGATCCCAAGAAATGAAGCGACTAAAGTCACGGATAACACTTTGTACTGAAACAATTTTTTTATATAAATATATTTCAAATTGTAATTTGTGTGTTGCTGTGCTGTTATCACAATCTTTAAGCCACAGTACATATTTGCTTTGATATTTGTCTGTGCGTCAAATTAATTTATTTATTTTATTTATTTGAAATATACATTTTGAACGGCCAGTAACCAATTACACAAAACGTAGCAATATTACACAATATATATACAGTACACATCACATTTAATTATATACAGAGCATATTATAAAAATACAAACACAATCAAACATTCGCCTCGCAATACTCCAGACATGCCGACATGATCGTCTGCCATTCATCCGCAAACAAATCACACTCAGGGTTGGACTCCAAGAGAGCGTTGAGCGCAGAGAGAGTGCGAGGGACAGGAGAGTATGATCGCGACTTAGTACGACCCGCCGATATCGAAAACAGCCTGTGTTTCCTAGCACGTGTGTAGTTGTCAGGCACAAATATTTTAGTCAACTCTTCAAGTAATTAAATAGGTTTTTGTATCGTTGATTCATACAAAACCCACATAAAGTTTAAAATGTAGAATCATTATTTATGATTATTCGGTTAATTTCCTTTTAGGTTTAATAAATAGGTATTATTAAACCTAAAAGTATATATTATAGCTAAATATTGAAAGATCAATGAACAGTTTGTGTAAAGAGTTTGCAACGCGAGCATTGTTTGCAAAATTTTGCGATACGAGCAAAGGTGGCGACGCGAGCAATAGTTTGCAAAACGAATATAGATTCTTGTAAAGGTGTGTGATTACTTTCAATCAGTGAAATAACTGTACATTATTAGGTAATACAACATTTTGGTGATATCGGTTACAAATCATTTCAAAGAACATTTATAAGTTGTGAAAACTGTTTGTTTTTCCATTTGTACAATCAGCCGCTTTGCTTATTTATTAAAATGTATTTTGTCAGATGCATAGATAAAGAAAATAATGTATTTATGGTCATAGTAAAAAATAATTTATCTATGGTCAGATTTTCAAACATTATGTCTAATGACAGTGTCTAATGTTTGAATGAAGAATAGAGTCATAACAAGCACCAGTTACATAATGCTGGAATTAGTTTATAACCTTTGTTGTACCTGATATCCTACTTTCTACTAATATTATGTCATGTTGGCACTTAATCATCTTTGGTGAAAAGTGGGTGTTGTGATTACAACACCTCTGCCTACCCCTTCGGTGAATACAGGCGTGAGCATATGTATGTATGTAAATAAATAAATGTATTTTTGTTACGCTTTCACGCAAAAAGTACTGAATGGATTTTGATTGAATTTTAAAATAATATACCTTACACATCAGAATAATACATAAGCTGTAATTAATAACGATATTGTGCGTATTGTCCAAAAAGAATCCAAAGTGAAATCCTACTCAGGCGAAGTCATGGACGCCAGCTAGTGAGAGATGAAATAAAACAATTTGTAAGGTCTGCGATCCTTAGACCTCTGTTCCAAGAAATTTGCGAAACGGGTTATAAGTTGTAGTCTACCGAGTTTGTAGGAAAAAAAAGGGCATTTTTTCTGAATTTGAGCATCCTTACAAGGAGTATATCTTCCCATTTCGCTTGATTTCTAAGATACATACATATGCTAAAGCCTGTACCTCATGGGGGTAGGCAGAGACCACCGTTCGTCATATGATATGCTACGATCTTATGTAGGTACTTATTTCGCTTCGTCCACATTCATGCATCTCCTCATACATTTCCTTCGGTTACGAGTGCTCCGAATTTGACCTTTCTGAAAAATATTATTCATTAGGTCATAGTAAGTTCTTCCTTGGACGCCCTCTACCGACACTTCCGCTCACATTCGCTTTGTAAATAAAATATTAATAATATTTAACATCAAGCACCGCACACTTTATTATTTATTGAATAAAAATTACTAACCACACTTACTCAAATTCATAGTCAGTACATAGATTTCTTTTACTGTTATTAGATTTTCTACAAGTCGTGTTATTTTTCAAAACTACAATTATTAATGACAGGTTGAGCCAATAATGTCAACTTTAACTTAATCGAGATAAAAAACCTTAAGTCGAGTTTAAATCAAGTAGGTAGTCAGTTTTTCACCACCAACTAATTTCGTAAGTTCTCATAATTTATCAATCAAACACTTGTAAAGTCACTTTAAGTAATCACAGCGAGTAATAACTACAACAGCTAAGTAAGCAATGACTAAACTAAAAGCCTATTTAGAACACGGAAACAGTGACAATGCGAGCATCAAAGCCTTCGGCCAAGGTCATCGAACAATAACCGATACATCATATTACATGGACACGTGCAGTCAATATTCGTTTTTATTATGCGGAGCCCTAACTTCTAATGAACAGTAATGATATGCTTTGAACCTTAGGATGCGTCTTAAATCAATACAGATATATAAAATCGATGTGTCTGTTTGTAATTTCAAATTGACAGCTTTTCACTAAATGCATGTATGTATACAATACTAGCGGACGTCACGCGGTTTCACCCGCGTAGGTCCCGTTACCATGTGAGTCGTCATCTCCCAGGCCTTATCCCATGTATTTGAATTAGCCCGATGTGGCCGATCACCTGATTTTTATACGAGGCGATTACCATCTGACCTTCGTAACCCCATTTGCGAGGAAAATCGGCAATCTGGGTTAAACCAGTTGTCAGACTTTCTTAGGCTTCTGACTGACCTGTAACGATTGCCAAAGATGTTAAATTGGTAACCAGGACCGACGACTTAACGTGCTCTCCGAGGCACAGAGGAGACACGCGCGGTCACCCATCCAACTACTGCGGGAAAGCGTAACAGACAGAAGACAGAGTTACTTTCGCATTTATAATATTAAGTAGGGATACATATATTAATCAGTGATAATGTAGCATTGTAATAGTAAAATAATTTTTAAAATCGGTCTAAACATACATAAAACCATTCCTCTTAATAAAATCAGTATAGATATGGTACTTGATAAAGGCGATATTAAGACTGAAGATACAAGAACATGAAACTAGAAGTAGCTCGATGTATAGTGAAAGTAACATTGAACAACTTGTTTTAACTAATTACTCGAAGATTTGTGCGAATGTTAAGCAATTTCGATCTAGTTAGCTTGTCACATTAAGATTGAGCAAGAATTTTGTTGTGATCGGCTTTTGAAATGAGATCTATTACAATTTTTTTATATTTCGACAAAAAATGTAATGAAAAGAAATTCAGTTTAAGTAATTCCATTTCGTTTTATATACACGTTCAAGTTACTAAACGATGGGGACAAAGCCTAATTATGGCCCTAATAACATAAACCCAAGGCACTTATATTTACCTCAATTTCAGGCTTCAAGATGTTGTTAGATCGAAATTTATTATAATTTGTAAAGATTATTAGTAACTTTATCAATATTTTTTGATTCATGCCAGTTGTACCAACATTCTTTTTTCATGTTAGCATTTTCCCACCGACAATCTACAATATTAGTGCTTATTTAATTTTGGAAACTTAATTAGTTTGATTTTATTTGAATTACGTTTAATATAATTTCTTTTACATAAAACTGTGTGTTCCATACATAAATCAGATATTCTCACGCCATCCCAGAAGAGCCCTGAAGTACCTCTTCAGGGCTATTGCAGCAGAGGTATTGTAACAACAACACTCACATTTCACCGAGTATGATTAAGTGCCAACGTGACAGAGGGTGAGTTCTTCGCCGTCTCAGGCACTATACATGCGTCTTTGAATTACTCCTCACACATATGCAGGTTTCCTCACGATGTTTTTCCTTCACCGTAAAGCACGTGCTGTGAAATCACTGCACATACATTTATAGAAAAACTCAATGGTACAGGCCCCGCTGGGATTCACACTGGCGTCGCTTGTGGAGCAGGCTACCACGGCTATAATAGATTATTGAATTGAGTTTAATTTAATTTATTTTACATAAAACTGTATCTTCTTTTTCAGTGTTAAGCCTATCAACACTGAAAGAGACCGGTTTGATACCATCCACGGAAACATCAAACTAACTTTATCTGTAAACAATAAGTTACAAATGGAGCGCAAAGATTACTTTTTACTTATAATTGTTGAAAATAAGGTCGATACGACCTTAGTTTTTATTTTCAGACCATTTTCTACAGTCAAGGATGTATTCAGCAGCCGCAGACCAGTCGGCCACATCCCATTGTCGCATAATTTGATACATTTAGCGGACGCCAAGGTCGCACAAGTGCCAGAAAAACAAACGTTGTATCTAATACTAATTTAGCCATTCGATCTGTGTCCATGAGCATTCATGAAATAAATTGGAACCGTTAAATTGTAAGCATATTTTTGAACAGCAATTGCTGAGTTTCTTGCCGGGTTCTTCTCAGTAAAATCTGCTTTCCGAACCCGGTGGTAACATCCGTATCCTAGTATATAATCCTGGACTTCCTTTATCCCTCACGATCCGAATCTACGTTGTTAGAAGTCTAATCTCAAATAAGATATTTTTGACTTTGGTTGCAATGTAAGGAAATAATTACACCTTAAAGCGCGTGGTGTGAAATCACTGTACATAAGTTTAAAAAAAACCTCAGTGGTACAGGTCCCGCTGGGATTCGATCTTACGTCGCTTGAATAGCAGGCGACTGCTCAAACCCTAAGGCCACTACGGCTCTATAAACTAAAAATAAAATACTTGCGAAATTACCACCACTATTTTCGCTGAGCGCTCAGAACTCGTGACGGCCCGTGTATACACTTGCCGTTAGTGAGTTGACGAAGCATGTTTTTGTTAGGTAAAGGTATGAATGTCGGGTCTTACCAAGGTCAGGAAGTCGGTAATAATAATTAGCTGCAAGTCACAGTTCAGTTAGATTTCTAGTTAAATCTAGATACCAACAAGGAAGCTGCAACTCATGAGTTCGCAGTGGCCGAGTTTCGAGTAGTCGGCTACAAGTTCAAATTCCAGAGGTACATACCATTATGTGAATTACAATAGAATTTGTAAAAAAAAATATGAGCCCTTCTCACCACGAGTACACGTTATATGAAAAAAAAATATCAAAAACGAACTTAGGGTACCTGAGTACTTTAAATTTAATTGAAAATGAAAATGATTTATTCAGCTACGGCCCTGGTAAGGCACATATGAACGTCGAAGAATTGAGCCACAAGAAGGACGGGCAAGAAACTCAATTGTAATTATTTTTAATTACGTTTCTGCTGAAAATAAAGACTTTGACATGGACTGCGTATTATATTTCAAAATTTTAATTTGGCTTTTATTTTATACATTTTGGATGAATTTCATTTTACGATAAGGATAATCATTATCTTATGTTCCACATATCATCCAAAAAGCATCAAACCTTTGTAACCTCTAAAAACTACACTTTACCACAAAAATAAATAATTAGTGTAACGACAAAAAAAAACAAAATAATAAGGGATTTTTAAACAAAAAAACTCTGTATACAAGATGAACGTTGAGATGATTCAAAGAAATCTATGATCCACATCTCTCTTAACTTCCAATATCAATAATCGTCAATCATCATCATCATATCAGCCATAGGACGTCCACTGCTGAACATAGGCCTCTCCCAATGATTTCCACCTCACCCGGTTGGAAGCGGCCTGCATTCAGCGGGTCCCCGCGGCCTTGACCAGATCGTCCGTCCATCTCGCGGGGGGGCGCCCTACGCTGCATATAATCGTCAATGCTGCATATTAATAGATGTGCATAATAATTAAGTGTTACAAAGATAGCAGTAGACAAAATGCAGTGCATTATCTATGGTTGCGTGTCACATAACCAGTGAATACGTCACCTTAAGACTCACCTTGGCTTGTTAATGGGGATATTAGTTCCGCTGTGACGCTTACCATCCCTATTCTAGTTTATCTATAATCTATGCTTTGATATATTATCTAGGTGTAGACGGAGCCTTGAATTTAATTAAATACATACATACGGTCACGCCTGTATTCCCCGAAGGAGCAGAGGTGTTGTGATAACAGCACCCACTTTCCACCGAAGATGATTAAGTGCTAACGTGATTGATAGATGGTGATTGGTGAGTCTATCGCCGTTTCAGTCACTTCAGAATTACTTCTCAGATATGCACGTGGTGTGAAATCACTGCACATAAGTTTTTAGAAGAACTCACAGGCCCCGCTGGGTTACAACTTGCGTCGCTTGCGTATCAGGCGACTTGCTTAACAAGACGCCTAAATAAATATACACCTGGAACTAATCAAGTGGCACTAACATTGGGATCATTATGAGACATGCCAGATACGAACTGCTGCAACTTATATTGATGGGACTCAAAGTGTCTGGGAAGAGACCAGTAGGCCGAAGGAGGAAGTCGTGGCTGCGCAATATCCGCGAGTGGACTGGCATCAGCAGGTTGCTGCACTCTTCCGCCTCGCGAAGGATACACACAAGTTTACCGAACTGACAGACAACCTTCAATAACTGGAGAGGCACTACAAGAAGAAGTGAAAATCTGTTAATTTGGAATTACGAAAAGACGCTTCAATTTTAAATATCTGTACAGATATTGATGTATTTGATCCTGTACAGTAAAGCTCGCGCTCCCTAAAAATCTTCACATTTCGATTTTAACTTCACATGCTGCTAAACAGACCGCGGCTTAAGGAAAACAGATATATAATTTGATAACGTGCACTAGCCCGGCTGCCCATGACAGGTTTGGGAGAGAATAGCCACTTTCGACGGCCTCCGACGCCTGTCCTCGACTTGCGACAACGATTGACGATTGCGCAGCGGTTAGATTCTGCTAGCGGGGTTTGATTTGCCTCTTGTCTCATTCTATTACATTGCATTTGAGAGGGTAGGCAACATCACAGATATTACCGCATTATGGTGCCAGAATCATAGAGGTTTTTTAGAAACTCTTCGGATAGTAAAACATTTGATGGGAATGACGTATGTCACGTGACTGTTTTTTGTCATTTCCGTACATTTTGTATCGTCGTACTTTCTCTGGGCCTACTGACAATTAAGTTGTATAATTATTTTAATTAACCCAAAAATCTTCGCACACATACATAGCCACACGCGTACGAGAATCTCGAAACATTAGTTACTTAAAAGCGAGACGCTCGTAAGCATATGTCTGTGTGCATGTGCCTGGTTAATGTGTGGGAGCCGACCGTCTGTACACTTTTATTTTGTGCATAAGTATTCTCGGAACAGTAAAACAAACATACTTAATAAATCGGCAGTGTTTGTCTACTGTTTTAACGATACACTAGGTATTGCTCGTTGTAGGGATATTAATTTTGTTGGTGATTTTCCATGAATTATTCAGATTTGTGGTTTTGGACACACATCGATTTGTCATCTGCATGAAGGCAAATATGTTAATTATTATAATTGGAATATTTAACATTATTATGGCGGTATTTTTGTATTATGTTTATTAACTTATAACACTGATTCGCCATCATCGTATTCATGAATGAAAACATGTATTAGGAAAAAATCACATTACTCCACCACCTCGTCAAAAATGAATAAGTAAGTATTCGGAATTAAAAAAAACAAATATGTCACTGTAATAGCATACCAGTAGGTCTAGACAAAGTTTAGTCTCTGATCTTGCTAATAGAATCGGTAAATTTGTATGTAAATGACATAAATCAGTCACGTGACATATGTCATTCCCGTACATTTTGTATCGTTTCTACTAGCGAAGCGTGAGGTTAATGTTACTTTGTCTACAGGCATTCTCAAACTTATTTCACGCTCTCTTTGAAAATCTGTTATTATGTAGCACCCCACCCCTGTTCTCACCTTTAAACATTAGTATTTGGTATCTATTGTTAGATATACATACATATGCTCACGCCTGTATTCCCCGAAGGGGTAGGCACAGGTGTTATTATCACAACACCCACTTTTCACCGAATTTGATTAAGTGCCAACGTGGCAGATGGTGACTCTATCGCCGTCTCAGGCACTATACATACGTCTTTGAATTACTTCTCAGAAATATGCAGGTTTCCTCACGATGTTTTCCTTCACCGTAAAGCACGTGGTGTGAAATCACTGTACATAAGTTTTTTAGAAAAACTTATTGGTACAGGCCCCGCTGGGATTCGAACTTGCGTCGCTTGCGTAGCAGGCGACTGCTATAACCCCGAGGCCACCGCGGTTCTTTTAAATATAAAGGATATAAATATGAACTAATACAGGGAAGATTTACATTTCAATTTTAAAATATCAAGTAGCTGAAGTTACAAAAACGAAACACAATTCTGGGCCCCTTACCGCCCCAGCTCCGCCGCAGAGGTTGGGGGTTCGAGTCCCGCCTCGTGTTCGTATTATACCCAATTATTTTTAAGAATTTCAAATACAAACTCGTGTAACTCCAATTAGCGAATAACGATCCTTTTATGAAAATAAGTAACACTTAAATAGTAAGATACCTTATTGAGTAACGAAAATATGCCACATATTATTCCATTATTATGTGGCGAAAACTCATTTACATTGAAGATTGGTTTCCACAAGTACCAGGTGCCTATCGAAAGTAATAACAATATTAAGTTTGATAATGACAACATTAAGTAACACCGATTCATATAAATAAATGAGGTTCGTGCGAAAAATTGAGGCACGTTCCCATTGTTACTGTGACGCGTCGTGAAGTAAAGAAAATGGCGAAATAAATACAACCAAGGCTGTTTTTATAACTAACTAGCTGTTTGAAAATATGCTCACTCCATTCCAGAAGGGTCCCCGAAGGGGTGAGCATAAGCGTTGTAACAACAACACCCACATATGATTAAGTGCCTACGTGACAGAGTGTGCATTCATCGCCGTCTCAGGCACTATACATAGGTTTATAAATTACATCAGATATATGCAGGTTTCCTGACGATGTTTTCCTTCACCGTAAAGCACGTGGTGTGAAATCACTGAAAAGGAAGGTAAAAAGGGACAAGGCGTGATGTTATTCAACATAAGGGACACTTGGAACACTTATTGAACGTCATTTCTCTTACGATAACATTGGTTAATTTACCACCGTTTCCAAATGTAAGCCTGTCAGGAGAAGAAACGGTGAAACAAACTCTCCGGTTTTTTTTACATTATATTTATCATTATACTTTCTCGTGACGTAAACACAATGCGTACGCGCAAGCCATTGATTGCACAAAGCAAGTGTGCGAGTACTCAGCGGCACACGGCGGCAAGTGGCCCGGTTTCTTAAGGTGAAGGTTCGATACCTGTTCAATAACTTTATAAATAACACTCGGCCGCACACCGTCTTGATATATGCAACGAGCGTATATGTACATGTGCTTAGAGCTTTAATGGATCCGTGCACTATAAGAAACGATGCAGAATTATACCTATTGTCACAATAGATTCAATCATTAGAAATAGTTTCATACAAATACATCGATGACACCACAGCGGGATGAAAGAAACAAATAGAAGAAGAAAGATGAAGAATTCATACCATACATGCGTTTTAGAATTTGCGCTCAAATATTATATAATTATACTAAGCAGGTTTCAGGGCACGATACACTCCTTTACCGTATTTTTTTGAAATTGCCGTGTGGGTGGGTGTGAGTGGGATCTTATAGGTGAGTTTGAACTACGTCGCTATCCAGTATTTTACACTTCTCAAAAATCACACCTACCCAATTTTTTTTCAGATATCGTTATTGAAAACATAAATAATTAAGTTTATATTGTTAACTATAAATGGGGAACTGGCGTACTCTAACCACAATCAGTATACGGTAAATGCTGCACAATTGAGCATAAGTAGAAGTACAAGCAGAAGTAATTCAATGACGTTTGTAAAGTGTTTGAGACGGCGATGGACTCACCATCTTTCAAGTTGGCACTTAATCATCTTCGGTGAAAAGTGGGTGTTGGGATTACAACACCTCTGCCTACCCCTTCGGGGGATACAGGCGTGAGCGTGAGTGAGTTCATTATGTTATTTATTTGCTAGAAATCTACGAAACGATTTTATGAACAAACTCTATCTGATGATCTGCGAAACTGCGGGGAATATCCAAATACTGTGACGTAGGGATAATTTGTGTTCTGATGATAACGAAATGACGTTAATTTAATTATCGCGTTAATTGTGCCGTATGTCTACTGCATTGCGTGTCTGTATCCAGGCCGAATTTATCTACATTTACATGGTTATAAAACGGTAAAACCAACGATATCAAGCTACATTTGGTATGATTCATAAGTACTTACGTATAATTACTTAGTATGTAAATATTGTACTATTTCCAATCTGCATTTCAAACATCATTATCGTAGCGAAAGATGCTGTGTTTTTAGGTGAGTATTGTTTATCATTAGATCGAATAATGATTTGGTTTTCAAACCTCACACTAGTTTTGAAGACTCAACGAATTTATTAGTAAATATATACCTACATCAATCCAAACAATATATTGATTTAATCTACTGGCAATAATGTGCAAACTACTTCTAACACAATGATACAATCTTAGATTGATTTAAACAGAATCCGACCAAGTCTGTAAACAAAGCACTTAAAATCGCGTAATGATTTCAAAAGATAAAAAACAAGTCTAATAACAAAAATATTATCTCGCATCCATGATACAGGCTAAACCAGAGATGGGCAAAGTACGGCCCGCGAAATCATTTCATCCTGCCCGACGTAACTGACTGAATAGTAATAATATGGCCCGCGATAAATATTTACGGTACAGAAGACTAAAGTATACTCTATTTAGAACAGTGCTTTCTATCTATAATTCCCAACTCGGGGCTAAGCTTTTGAGATTTTTCTTCTTTCTACCCACTTATTCATAATATCAGTCTCTCTGAGCGTACACAAATAAATTTGTTAAAATTTCCGGCACTCCGGTATGAAAGTTTGCCCACTACTCGACTAGACTGTGAATTACTTTATTATTCTGATATTCAGTTAGTCGTTAGATAACGATGTTTATGTACTATTATGGCAATAAGTGCACAGCTTACCTATGATGTCGAGCTGTGAGGAGGCCTATAATAGTGGACTTTGATTTAAAACAGCTATGTCGATAATTTTTCAATTCATATCACAGACAGAGACAGAACAACCGAGATTATCAAAGTACGTTTTATTTAAAAAGTTTGAATATTTAAAAACACTTTCATAGATCATGCTATTGAAGCATATTTACGTGTTTGGGTAAAATATTACAGCATACGGGGCATTCCATACCTGATGCAAAGCAGACGTCTTGACGGGATAACAAACACTTCATAACGATATACAAGATGTAGGACCAGACAAATTTTATAGTACGTTAGCCAAATCTTCTAGACTTCCTTTCTTATTTTTTTCTTTACCATTAACAAGCCCTTTGATTGGAAATTGGGTAGCTAAAAATGTCTCAACATAATCAGTTGCTAATATGACAGTTGATAAATCTCTCTCCGTCTCAGATACGTCATACATTATGACGCAAATTGTTCTAATTTCACAAAATGAAGTTAAAGATATATTGTTCAGCACTTCTTTGTCTCATATGTTAATACGCTAGAGGACGACTCTGTCAAGTTTGACTGAATTTCATACAACCTGTATATTTGCAATTAGTAGTATTAATCTTTGCTGTAAGCATGCAAAATTGTGAAGACTGACCCGTGGGAGCTGATGAAGGTTATTCTAATTCAGATGCAAGTAAAAATTTGGCTGGTAGAGATTTCAATTTTGAAATTATAATTGGAACTCAATCTGAATCTGAAGTTAATAAGTTAAGTTATGATTGCAAAATCGGAAACCTAGATTAGAACTACATGGTTTCATATACGCGAAGCATGTGGATTCATACGTGTTTTTATTACATTTGCTAATATATTTTAATAAAAGCGGTCCTAACGCAGGCCCTTAGGGACACCGTATCTATAAATTTCACATTGCTGACACTAATTTGTCTATCATTTAAAAGCAGTTTTTTTTTCACTTATAATACAATGACTCAGTAACTTGTTTACTCTTTACTACTTTAAAATGTTAAGCCGTTCAATATTTTTACATTCGCAACACGATCCAATGCTTCTTAACAAATCGCGATTTCATCATACCCGATTCCCGTGACCCAAAATTAGGAGGAAAATTGCAAATAAACTTACTTGACATCCATTTCATAATTTGTTTTAGTAAATACTTACTAAAGGGTTACAGGAACTATGAACTGATCATAAAAAAAACTGAAAAATGAAAATTAAGATTTTTTTATCATATGAAAAACATATCTTGGAAAGTTTTTAGAGTTAAAAATCTATTGGAAGCAATACCGCCTGATATTAAGCCGATCCATTTAAAGGCCAGGTGTCATTAACATGCAATATTTATGCGACACTGGCCCCTAAACACAGCCAAATAACAAATCAACCAATTAGAGTTCAAAGAACTGCGGTAAATTTTATAATCGCCAACAAAACTGAGAACTGATTACGAATACTGCAGATAGCAACAGCAGCTGATTGATCACTTCCGAATATTTAAAATCTAATTATAGAATGTCAGATTCACTGTGAACCAAATCCGACATTCATAACATCACACGACACCATCCCTGAAGGGTCCTCGAAGGGGCAGGGTAAGGCCTAACAATACTCACTGTTTACCATTTATGATACGTGCCAACTTGGAACGTATCAGGCTTCATATATATATTGGGCGTCTTTGAATATATTCTCAGACATTAAGAGGGTTTTCATGATATGTTCCTTCACAGACCTGTCACTTTGATCTTACGTTGCTTCAGTTGCAGGCGTAACTCAATCACTCAGTCACAACAGCAACGTAGCCTTTAAAATGCAATTGTCTGGACTACAATATATTTTCATACAAAGTATTTTCGCAGCAAGCAACCGATCGCTATTCTCTCGCTTACAAGCCAGTTTATTCATATCAACTGCGAATGTCGTATGTAGCTGTCGCGTCAATAATTCGGGTTCTGCACATGTTTTGTGCATTACATACGATGTGACAGTCTAACGGGTTTCTTGCCAATCCGTTACGTATCTTTAAATGATTTCATTTGACCGATTGGTTCGACGATTGCGTTACGTGATGGCCGAAATATCTTTACAATGGGTTATTAAATTTGATAAATAGCTGCTGACTCAATTGACAAATCCAGATATAGCCTCACAAGTTGTCATACGAAAATAGTGTTTATTCTTGTTTTAAAGATAAGAAAAAATTTAAATAAAATAGATATGTTCACGCCATCCCAGAAGGGTCCCCGAAGAGTAAAGCAGATGTGTGGTAACAACAACACACAAATTTCACCGAATATGATTAAGTGGCAACGTGACAGAGGCTGAGTCCATCGCCGTCTCAGACACTTTACATACATCATTGAATTACTTCTCAGACATAAACAGGGTTCCTCACGAATTTACTGCACATACAATTTTAGAAAAACTCACAGGCGAACGTACAGGCCTCGCTGGAATTCGAACTTGCGTCGCGTGCGTAGCAGGCGATTACTCAAACCCCGAGGCCACCACGGCTCTTAAAGATAAGATACCAATTATACCCAGAATTTACATCTACGTTATCTATAACTACTACTACAACATATACTTTCCTGGATTCATTTTCAAGTGTATTAAATATTGCAGTCATATTACCACTCGTAAATTTTTCTATGAAACCTTTTGCAACTTTAACATCTACGTAAACTTTAATAGCATCACCTTACAATTTCCAAATATGATCAAGTGTTATCAAGACCTGTTACATTTTCATCTCAAGTTATATCAAATCAAATCAAATCAAATCAAAAAGTTTTATTCAATATAAGGGACACTTGGAACACTTATTGAACGTCATTTTTCTTACGTTAACTTAGTAAATTTACTACCGTTTCCAAAAGTAAGCCTGTCAGGAGAAGAAACGGCGAAACAAACTCCCCGGTTTTTTTTTTTTTTACATGTGTCCCTTCTATATACATAGGGTTGCTTAAGTACATTTCAATGGAAGAGTGAGCAACTCATCGCCCTGTTTGGCTATCATCAATATACTCAGTTACACTATAATATGCTTTTTCACAAAGTTTCTGTTTGATGCTTGCCTTAAAACTTAAAAATGGTAGTTCACACATTTTTAATGGTAGTTTATTGAAAAGGCGTATACTTTGCCCCACAAAAGAGTTACTAGTTTTGTGCAGTCTAGTCACAGGGACACGGAGTTTATCCCTCTTGCGTGTATTTATATTGTGCATATCACTATTTTTCTTAAAACTATCTATATTCTTTCTTACATATATCAAATTTTCAAATATAGTTTTCGGAATATACTGGTCACTTGTATCACAGCTTAGGAGTGAATAGCTTATACTCACATTGGCACAACGGACAGATTGACAGCCAACACGATTATATTTCCACCAAGTGAATACTGATGCGGATTACCATTAAGATTTGAATTCTAATTAAGTTGAAGACTTTAATTTTCCTTAACTCGTTTGTTCTGTTTCAATTGGCGATTGAATCATTCTACGAGGTTTAATTAAATCGGTTAATTAATTGATTAATAAGATGTGACTTAAAACATTACAAATACTCTATTATAAAACTTTTACGGGAAGTATACAGAACAGATTTTAATGAATTGTGCTTAACAATTAATCATTAGCTTTTAGCTTACGAGTTTCAACTTATCGATATGTTCAAATATATTTATTTCTTCCACTATTTTTCTTTCATTCTCACTCTCTCTCTCATTCTCGGTAGGAGTAGTTTAATAATGGTTCCCAGTTATAATAACCTCAAACCTGTATCGTGGAAGGCCGGAGCGAATTACCACGAATACTAATTATTTATTTATTACACAACACTTCGGATGAAATCAACAAAGACGTGACTTTATAAAAATATATTTATTTTGCTTGGCATGAAGTGCAGGGATCTCTCGATCTTTACGGTGAAGGAAAACATCGTGTGGAAATGTGCATACGTCTAAGAAGTGATTCAAAGATTTAAAATAGTGTCTGAGACGGCAATGGAATCTTCATAATGGCACTCACATAACCTTCAGTGAAAATTGGGTGTTTCAATACCTCTGCTTAGCCCCTCTGCTTAGCTCTAGAACCCTCTGAAGATTGGGATGTTCATTTATTTTATTAAGAAGTCAAAGTACAAGAATATGTAAAGTAACACAAACTAAATAACAGTGGAGAAAGCACAAAGGCATGCGGCCAGAATGCGATGTGTCCTTAAGTCGGACGAGAGCTGATTGTGCATATTTTACGGTCAGCAAAATAAAGCAAAGGGTAAGGGACCCTTACTTACGGAGTTGGATAGGTGAGCAACCAAATCCCCTTGAGAGCATTGTAAAAACATTACAACCGGTTCTGCGTTACCAATTTTAATCCAGTTTCAATCGTCACAGGTCATTCAGAATCCTTAGTAAGTTTAACGATTTATTTAACTTGGGATACCTATTTAAAGGTATTAGATGGCAATAAGTGTAAAAACCGGTCAAGTACTAGTTGGATTCGCGCACGATTGGTTCCGTTCGAGCAAAATATCAAGTATATTGAATGGGGGCCCATTTAAATTAAAAAATACATCGTCTGTGAAAATTTCAACTGTCATGCATGAGATACAGCCTGGTAACAGACAGACAAACGGCCAGGCGGACAGCGAAGTCTTAAATAGGGTGCCGTTTATTACCCTTTGGGAGCGGAACCCTAAAAATGAGATGACATTGTATTTGCCAGGCCAGGGGCAGTGGTTAGGTTACGCATCCGACTGGAAAATATTATTTACCTTGACTTGCGTATTATTTACATGTAATTAATAATTTTATTATATTATTATTGCTTGTAATGAAACATAGGAGTCCGCCACGAAAATAACTATAAATAGAACTATAAATGATTATTTCTGAAGTCTAATTGATTCAACCTTCAATCAACAATTAGTATTGTATATACATATAATAAACATATTGACACCATCCCTCAAAGTGAAAGTAGTAAATTATAAATAATACTTTATAAATATAAGATCAATATGGATGATCAAAAGGGGAGTAAAATAAGGAACGATGGATGGATTGTGTCAATTATTATATGGATAAATGGAAGTGAATACAGATATGACGGCTGATAAAGAGAAATGGAAGAGAAGAATTTCTCTCACCGACCAGAAAACTTATAGGGGCTAAGGGCAGGAGGACGGTAATGAGAATGCCTTGTTGATTGATTTTAATTACTTACAGGGGCAACCATATTCTATCATAGTTGGTTGCGTGCGTGCAATAACAATTCCAACATTTGTCAGACACCACATAATTTGCTACACTTGATTACATACATAATTGTAATTCATAAATAATTAAAATCGTTATTCGAGTTAGCGGTGACCGAGGTATTCAGATACATCTATCTATACACAGAAACTGAAACGCAAAGCGAAAATGACAGTACTAATGAAGAGCCTAATAATAACAAGATAGTAGAAGTACCTAAGGTTGTAAGGAAAATAATTGAAATGAAAATATATGCTGACGCCATCCCAGAAAGGTGCCTGAAGGGGTAAGCAGAGGTGTTGTAACGCAACACATTTCACTGAATACGATTAAATTCCAACGTGACAGAGAGTGAGTCCATCGCCAGAGAATCATGAAACATAAGATCACAAGCAAGAACATCAGCTATCGACAAACCAAGATCTAGTTGCAACAGAAGATGATACATATGAAGTTGTTAGCGAAGCTGATCTATCAAAATCTATCAAATTTAAAATAACTTATACAAAAGACGAGAAACTATGACGGAGAGGCCATCTGTTATTTTGTTCAGTGAAGAACCGGTGCGGTAAGATTCGGCAATTACTCAATTAACCGACAAGGATTTACGACCAGTTACGACAGAAAAAGTAAAAAATAAGATATAAAACATGAATGAAAAGATGGCGTAGGAATTGCAAATTATTTCTAGCCTAATGGTCGCAAATTCGATACCCGGTTCGGGCAATGTGCGATTGGATTTTGAGTTCAAAAATGTAGTGTAGCTAGGTACTATAAGTCCACCTCTGTCTATCACTTCGGGGAATACGTGAGCATATTTATATATGTATTGATATTAGTATTTCAACTACATAGTTCGGTCTGTGTGTCTGTACTTATGAGTTCTTCAAAATAATTATAGTGATTTGTCACAGCACGAGCTTTACCATTAAGGAAAATCGTGAGGGAATCCGTTTGTGTCCTAGAAGAATAATGACGTATGACGTATGTGAGTTTTATTGTAAAATCGTGTCTTGGAGCCGGCGCCACACAACCGTCTGCCACATTGGCGCTTCATTATCTTCAATGAAAAGTGGGCGTTGTTCGTTACACCTCTATCTCTTTAGTCAACTTTGTTGTCTGAATTGATATGCAAGTACACTTCTTGTTTCGCTTTATAATATCTCACGCCATCCCAGAAGGATATCCGAAGGGGTAAGCAGAGGTGTTGTAATGACAACACACAATTTTCACCGAAGATCATTAAGTGTGATTAATAGCCGTCTCACACACTATATTTTTATGTCTTATTGAATAGATTTTTTTCTCAGACCTATACAGGTTTCCACCCGATTATTCCCTTCACCGTAAAGCTCGTGGTATCCATTTATAGTAAAACTCATCGATACAGGCATCTGGGATTCGAACTTGTGTCGCTTGCGTAACTTTTACGATGTTTGCCGTGGTGGCCGTGGGGATTGAATAGTCACACTATTCAATCCCCACGGCCACCACGGCAAACATCTGCTTTAAAGATACATTTTCATTATTTTCTAACATATTTGGATTTATCTCATTCCTATTTGAATAAATACAGCTAAAAATTATCGCAGACAGACATAACTATCCTAAACTCCCAAGGGAAGCAGCTGTCCAATGATTCATGACGCTGCTTATCAACATACTGGCAGTGGGCAGGCCTCGATTGAGTACCAGTCAATTACTGGTGTTAAAACAATTCCAATGAACATTTTATGCGGATGATTACGCATAGCTTCCTCCCTTCCATTATGCTATTTAATAATATACATGCGTATGCCAACGTCTGTATTCCTCGAAGGGGTAGGCAGAGATGTGCTAAGAGTATGCCCACATTTTGCCAGTTGTGTTCAAGTCCCATTTAATAGAGGGCGATCTTATTCCCATTAAATGGACACTATTACAGGCACTTTGCCCGACCCGGGACCATATTCAAGGACTGGGTATCTCGGGAACCTCGACGGCTTAAACGTACAACTACTAAGCCATGAATTGAAAAAGTGTAACAATTTGCGTAATTACTTCAACCTTCCTGTTTACGTAAATGTAAAATTAAGTGCATTAACTGTTCCTGGTATTGTGAGCAATAGGGAAAACCAGCGCGGTGAAATGTCCCTACATCTAAAGTACTAAAGCTGTGAGCGTCTGAATGAGGAAAGGGCAAAGTGCACTTTCAAATCGCCAGTTAAAACTGTCTGTCTTAACCCTACAAGAATCGATATTTTCTAAGAACTAAGAAAGGGGAAGAAATGAGGAAAATGTTCATCTACGCATTCACATTGCACACGCAAGGAATTCCCCTTGTAGCTGTTACGCATGAACTATAGTTGTTTTTAACTCATGTACTGCTTGCATTAATAGCGATGGTACTTTGTCCTAGTAAATAATTGATTTTAATTAAACAATACTTTAATGTAGCTTACATCACAATAACACATATAAAGAAATTGTCTGAGAATAGATAACAAAATTACGATAAGTGCTAATCCTGCGCAGATGAAGTCGCCGACAGAAACTGGTATGAAATACATCTCTGGAATTGGAACATTCAAATTTTAAGACTTCCTGTACTAGTCTTAACAGTTGAATAATTCCTAACGTTGCGTCTTTCCCACACATATGCAGGTTTTGTCACGTTTTCCTTCACCGTAAAGCTTGCCTTTAGTTTTCACAACTTATCAAGTTTCAAGAAATACTCTCATTGGTACTGAGCCAATGAGAACTGGTGAGCTGGAACCAATCCCAGCGGTCTGTACCAAAGCCACAGAACATTCTTCAAATTTACCTTACACGCACGTGCACATAAACGCTAGAGGTAGCCAAAGATGTAGTGAGCCCACATTTCCAATCAACCGGGTACTAATCCAGACTGGGATGCTAATGGGTAATTAAAGATGGAGTCTCTTGCTGGTTCTTCTCAGAAGGCTAGTTTCCGAACCGATGGTAAATTATTCGACATTCATAAGTGCCTTACCAGGGCCTAAGCTGAATAAGTAATTTTCATTCATTTAAATTTCATGGAAAAACTTAATAAAAACCGAAAACACTCATAGAAAAATTATATTGCTTGAACTATTGGGTACAAAGCTTGAAACATAATTAATGAATAGAAGATCCGTTTATTTTATTACACCGTTTATACCTCGTTTTCTTTCTGTCTCCTGTAGATTTCCACGACATAACACTAAAATGGAATGTTTAATGGCTTCAAAATCCTTGTCTGTCATCTACCAGCATTATTCAAACGGTCACATGTAATTACTTTAACGTGTTTTTTCTAGATCTCCAGTCATTTCTAGACTTGTATATTTAAATGGTCTATATATGTGAGGACATTTACTTAACCATAAATCGATGCTTCAGGCAACATTGTTATTAAATAATCAACCTTGAGTACATGTGGATAAGGTATGAGGTATTAGGTCAGTTATTGTTGAGGCCCAGGGGTAGCTGACAGTTTAACTATCTATCTATATTATAAGACTGATAATTTAGTTAGATATTTTGATTTGCTGCATATATTACGCCCATATTATCCGCCAGTGTAGGCACAGGTGTACTAATAATACATTCACAAGCATCATGTTGTAGAAGGCGAGCTTATTGCCACTAACCCGACACTAATCCAAACTCCAGCCTGATATTGAGAAATTGCAGATGGGAAAATCGACTAACACAACCGGTCAAAACTGAAGAATATATTTAATTTTCACAATTTTAAGCTTACACCTCGTATACCTCTGTAGCGCTAGAGACCACTACAGCAATGAGGCAGACTGATTTTGAAATGCAGTTTTTTTTTATTAAACATAATTCTGTTTATCTTGTTGAAACAGTAGAATTCATAGTCAACATGTATCATAGGAAAAATAACACATTGATTGATATTGAAATGTCTGTGTCAAATTCCTGTAATATAAGGTAAAATGTCTAGACTTTCTCAACATGTGTGCAAAATCCTATAATGACCGTACCCACTTCTATTAGCTGTAAGATAGTTTTCCTGCGAAGACTAGGCCAAGGCGCGAGCTTCCGACGCAATCTTGCGGATCACTCCAATGAGGACAAATCTACAGTTCTAACTCACATTTATCTACCAAATATTCCAAAGAAAACAATTAAAACCCTTCAAGCAATTAATATAAAAACCGGTTTAACTCACGTATCATGAATACTTATGGGTCAGACGTCACGAATTCCTTTTCACTAAATTCAACATGTGCAATTTATCATGGCATCGAGAAAGAAAGACGTGGGCCCCAATATGAGTCCTTGCGGTACGTCTCAGTCACTTAAAAAGTACACACACGTTTGACCGCTTGTATTGCGCATGGAAACAGGTTGTAAACTGATTTCGATCTGATTTTAATCATTTGTTTACACGGTAAACCCGGGTCAAGGGTAGCACATGACAACGTATTTAACTGCATTATAGTAACAGCTTTACAAGCCTCTGTGAAACCGAAATAGTTTCTGAGTATAATTCTAAGAAATAAAACGCTTTTGGCGTAAGAAAAGCAGTAATATTTATAGATAAAACATTTGGCGAACTGTATAAAAATAAACAATGATTTGTGCCCGTAACACCTTTTAACGTTTAACGATTACGAAAACTGTACGTGATAGTCGATATTTCAATTTCATCGTGTCTGTCTGTACGTCGACATTAAATGATAAAGTTAAAAATGTAAGGCAGGTTACATAATAATTATTTAGTCAATCCCAAAAAAGGGAGGTGTGCGCCAGATTTTAGATACCAACATAAATGGTAAACGAGACTAATATAGTAGGTGTGTGTATATTGAAATTTGTTCCAAATCACCATTTGTGAGTATGAAATTGTATTATGTTTATTCTGAAGCATTGTGTGTAAAGAGGCTAATATTGTATTCGCTCGGAACAATCCCACAACAGCGGCAGGCGACGATGTTATTAAATTGCTAATTTAGCTTGTTTAGCTAATTAACTGCTACACATATCTTTCAAACTGCCGGTTCATGGGCCATTGTGAATGAAATAACTGAACTCAACCATTCAAACTGGCCAATCATTGACGTGTTTGAAATTCTAATGGTGCTTAAACAATCCCGAAGGATTTCGAAGCTATGGTTAGGAATTTAAGTCTTTTAAGATACCTAATAACAAATAACGTTTGAAAGATGTAATGTTTGTCTCAACTTATTACACTAATTAAAACGATCATTATACCACAACAAATAACTGAACATTCTGTCAATGTTATCCGATTAGAATAGTTATTAACGGATGAACACGACAATGTGTGAACAGGTTTTGTTTGAAACACCACTTTATCTTTGAGCACTCCACGTTATACTCCAGTTGTAATAGATATAACTTCAATTGTTCATGTAAACCTCCTTCATGTATCAAGCAATTATGTATCTTAACTCTTCGCAATAGGAGCATCGATATGTGATAATGTGAAACGGATTGTATCGTAGCCATGCTGTTGACTCCAATCATTGATAATATGAACGCTAATAAGCGTACGGTCAGATTGATTGTTAATATTGACGACAATTGTATTGGCGTTACGAACAACGTGTTACTGTGTTTAGCTTGAAGGAATTTTATTGCGATAAATAATACAAATAAAATTGTTTCTTTGAAGCGTCATCTAAATAAACAAAAACGACTCGGAGTGATTGATCATACCGTGCGAATCCTTAGCTGCAGCGATTAGGGCAATCCAATGAGTCAAACACTAACAAAAGTCACGCAATGTTGTACACACACCATAGTCCATTCCAATTGAGCCGAATTGACCGTCACTGGTTATGTGGCTTATTTACTCACAAAAACACGTGGCTGCTATAGTAAGCGCGGGGCGGCCCGTCCGTACACAACGGCGATCGAAATGACACTGACAACTTTTTGATACGGTTGTAGATCACGGATGGTGCCGGTGGCGACGCCGGCACACGGTTATCAGCTTCATGAATAGGTAACAGGTAAATTGTCAGTCAGGAGGTATTCGGTTCGTATTGGTTTTCTTTACTTACTGTGTTCTGAGAAAAATATATTTGATTTGTCTATAATATTATTTTCTTACTTTCCAAGGTTGAATAGTTTTGTGATGCATCAGATAATGGAGATGGATCACCGTCTCGAAAGATGGATGTGTCTGTTTATCTCAATTAGTTAAACTATACCGAATAAGTTATTTTCCAGTGTTTGTAGAAGTTCATTGTTATAAGGAGGAGAGTAAAAAATTGCGAAAATGACGTCTGGTACTCAAATTCTCACGAAATTTAGTCGATTTACCATTAGCATTCTGATCGACTATGTGGTATGGAAATGTTACTCATGATTTGAAACAATTTACATTTTTATAATTTTATATACTGCTTTACAACATTATTATAAGTGGACCTTAAAAAAATAAGGGCTTTGATCATTCAAAATAACAAATTGATCATATGAGAGCAATTGTCAAAGCTCAAGCGCTTATTAATCATCAATTGTATGTGCATGGCAACGAATCTCGCGTGACAGATCACATAATGTCATGTCATAAAGAACCCTAACGTAACCATGCGTAAGGTTTAAGGAGAAATGTTGACTCATCGTGATCGCCATATCACGCAGTTGCATTGTACAATTACTAGGATAATTGTAATGAAATGCGTACAAAACTGCATCGGCAATTATGCACTGGGTTTCCCATTTGAATTTATTTTCAGGTCATGATCCACTGCATGGAAAGGCCCGCTATAACTTTAACAGTGCATTTCTCTCATAGAGAATATTGCATACGATGTTATAGTTCCAAGGTATTGATGAGCCGTGGTTGCCTCGGGGTTTGAGCAGTCGCCTGCTACGCAAGCAACGCCAGTTCGGATCCCAGCGGGGCCCGTAGCAATGAGTTTTTTTAAAAAACTTATGCACAGTGATTTCACACCACGTGCTTTAGAAACACTGTATCAATGAATGTTGAGTAAATTTACTTTATCATACTACATACATTCAACAGTGTGGATACATTCAAAAGTTTGGAAACGTAGCTCCTGCTGTGTGTTATAGCGTATTGTATTGGTATGTTTAAGTTCTAAATAATGATTTCTCAAAGTTTAGTAATTGGAGAAGTAACATACGTTGATTTTCCAAAAAGAACTCAACAAAATTCGTATAAGATTCAATATCTCTTGACCTGAATGTATCAATATCTCAGCTATGACAAAGATTAAGATAAGCAATTCCCGTGAAACCATTCACAGCTCTTCACTGACAGGTGTATATGGTTAGCTTACATCATTCTGAAATTTGACCGTTCAATTTCGTAGTATGAGATCATAAATGCTTCTCTTCTTACATTATGCGCAATAGCTAAGCCTAATATGCAGTGTTAAAATTGTTTTCATCAATGTTTAAGTTTCTTGTTTCAATTTGAATTATAAATGATTCTCAATCAATTATTCTGTTATTAACTTATGATGGTATTACTCATTTTATCGACTGACTATTCGCGTGGCAGTAAGATTGCACATTCAACCCCCATTTACACCCCTACGGGTTGAATTACAAAAAACTCTTTTTTAATGCATAGCACAACCTCACAAAGAACATGCCTTTCAAATATCATGTCTCTAGAACCAGCGGTTTAGGCTTTGCGTTGATATTTAAATCAGGAAGAATTTTATATGAATAGATGAATATTTGACGGAATATTCTGTCAATTTTGACGTTTTTTGTGCCATTAAAGATGATTTGAGTGTGCTACATGTAAATACAGGCGTAGTTACTTAATGTGTCGATGATATGAATGAAATTTTTGCACAATAATTGGTAGTAAAACTGTATTTCATGCGGGCGTGCAATAGCTTAACACATTCACTGCTAACATTTCAACTTTTTTGTAAATTCTCTAATAGTTGGACGCACATACGCGTCGTTAACAGTGAACGCGTTAATGTTGAGGCTAATTGATAGGCTCTTTCAGCAAACCATCGCCATAACTGGTAATTGAATGAAGAAGTTTGTTCAATTAATTTCCATGGATAAATAATACAAAAGGGCTTCTAGTTCTGTGCTGTGTTGTTATCAGAGACACATTCAGAAGTATTAGAAACACTTGATGGATTTAATGCTGCAAACGCGGATCTTGAAGATAATGTAAGACACGATGGAAATAGAACGAAGCCGAGAACGATAACAATTTATATTTGTTTGTTATGATGAACATATTAGTTTTGAAAGGAACCAGTATACAGAAGCCAATAGCAAAAACCCTAATAGTTCCATAACTATTTCCTAGAAAGCATATTTACTTATCATGTTCGATAAAATATTGACTACCAAAACAGTCATTATTCATATCAGCATTATTTTATTTCCGTCATTACAGCACTCATTAAATAACAGACCAATTTTAGAAACCTTGACAGCATTTATGGAAATATTATCGTTTGTCTTATCCTTATATCATAGACTATCAGCCGATAACAGATGTGGACACATTATAAAAACAAAATTATTGATCCCGGGGTAAACTTCAAGCGTGGTTTCTTAATCATGGAAATGTATATTTACACGGTGCAGATTATGGTTATTTTTAGCTACATCATCACTAATATTGACATCTTTAGTGTTCGATTATCTTTTAGCGTCAAATTTCCTGACTTCAACAACAGTGCTTTCCATTTCATTAGTGCTTTCCATAAAATATCGTCATCCGACATATATCGACATCCATGGTGTCGATAAACTGCCTAACTGGGTAAATAGCCATAAAGGAATTTAACAGATTACCCAAACTCATTAATTCCGGCCACTGATTTGAGCATAATATAAAAGCAAACATATGGGCTTACATTATACAGCTGTGTGTGTCAATACAAGTGCTTACTCACATATCCAAGTAAGATGTGTCGTATAATAACATAATTACCAATTATTATTTTTATTAATAGATACGATAGCTGTTTGATACGCCGTATTATTAGTTTTTAGTTAATTGATTTAGCTTTTCGTTAACATCCTTGCTCTAAGTATCGCGTTAATCCCAAGCACTCGATCTTATAGTTCGATGAGAATGAATACCTTCTTATTGAAAACTGCAACAAAATATACAAATCCAAATCGATTCGCGTCTACGCCTGCGTCTCCTGTCCAAAACAAACAATTGCGCGTGCGCAACATCAAAACAAAACAGCACAGACACTTCAATAACACAACACGCTCACACCGATTATAAACTTTAGCGCAATAATATTAGAGTACTTTTCACTATGGCATCAGTGCCTGCGCTGGCGCCGTTCGACGCGCCAAATTCGAACTCCGAAATTTATGTCACAGACCGCCATATTAGTTTCGCACTGGTCGTTATGAGTTTACGACGTATTTCACTCATATTTCAATAGGATTGTTCTAGGAGGCGGTCGACGGAGCGGGCGCGCAATGGCGTTCTGATCTAAAATAGAAAACCTAATTGGTAGCGCGTCGTCAGACGGCCAGACGGTAAGGGTACAAGCTAAAATTACTGTTTGGATGCGCAAAGATTAACATCTAAACGAACCACCTCAAGGTCTACGCGCAAGCCCTAAAAATACAACTGTTTCGTAAATTATGGCAGTTTCCCGCGCCTGATGGCTCCTATATCTGTCAAAACTGTCGTTACATTTGTCGACACGTCCCGTTTTACACACGGAATTGTATTTATTTACACCTTCTGTGCAATTACGAAGGCGTTCTTTTCGCTCTGCATTGTACAAAAGGTAGAACACATTGTATCATCCGATGAACAAAAAGTTACAGGTTCTAATTGACGCACGTGTCACGGAATCCTTTAATAGCGACTGATGTTTACTATTACTATAAACACGTGACAGTTTACGTTAGCGAGAGCAGATGGCAGCATTGTGGAACTATAACACTAACTCCTTCAGAGGGTAAGTTTGGGACAAATGCTTTATAACAGAAGCCTTTATTCGAGGAACTATAGAAACATTAACCGATCCGAGCTGCTAATGTAGCTGCACTATAGGACACAATACTGCAATAGTAACCTGCCAAGATGCAGTCACCTATGATGATGATAGAGATAAGTTCTTCAACGGTTATTTGGCAGTGGTAAAATAGTGTAAGATCACCAATATACCGCTCTCCAAGATACCTATTTTAACGAAAGACCATAAACCTTTATTCCCATGACAAACCTCATCGAGTGAGACAGATAGACGAACATACAGCCGAACAATCATGATAATAATATCTCATTGTTGAAATTATAAGCCGAAAAAACTCACAACAGGTATAAATGCAGTCACCGAAGCCTATGGTCAATACCAAGGATATCCAGTAAAAATTTGTATTCACACCCTTCTGGAAGAACTCTGAATACATGCAAATGTTTCAAAGCAAAACTATGTATTCTTGAATGTTCACTGAGAGCAACAATACATCACGCCTGTCGGATAATCGGCTTGATAAGGTACGAGTAGAACAAACACTAGTTAAACAATTGCAGTTTGCTCTGTGGACGACCTTCGCAATTATTATGTAAGCAATTTGTAATTTTACTTTACACATGCAAGATAATATTAGTTTTTAGATAGTTTGCGGTATTCATCTTACAAATTAAATGGTTTTGTTTTAACCAGATAACACAACTCATCAGGCTTGTGTTACTTAGACAGCAACCGTATTCCATCAAGATTCTATTCATCTATTTCCCAAAAACAAATTCATAACGGCCATTCATAACGGGGTGCTAGTACCTACTCTGATGTATGGAAGTGAATGTTGGGTTTGGCAGAAGAAACATGAAAGTAGAGTGAATGCAGTGGAAATGCGGTCGTTACGAAGTATGTGTGGGGTCACCATTGTAGATCGTATGAAAAATAGTGTGATAAGAGACAGTTGCAAGTTGAAGAATGATGTGGTGACCAGAATTGAAAAAAGTATGTTGAGATGGTTTGGACATATCGAAAGGATGAGTGAAAGGCGATTAACGAAAGAAATTTATAGAGCGAATGTGAGCGGAAGTGTCGGTAGAGGGCGTCCAAGGAACAACTACTATGACCAAATTAATAGTATTTTTCAGAAAGGTCAAATTCGGAGCACTCGTAACCGAAGAAAGTGTATGAAGAGATGCATGAATGTGGATGAAGCGAAAGAAGTATGTAAGGATCGTAGCATGTGGCAAACAGTGGTCTCTGCCTACCCCCATGGGATACAGGCGTGAGCATATGTATGTATGTATGTAAATTACGCATTTCTTAGATGAATAGCGCCTAATGATGAGACGAAGGACTCACCATCTGCCTTTTTGGCACATAAAAAAAAATCTCTTTGGGGAACATTTCTATGTGGGTGTACATTCGAAGATAGCTTAAAAAGCTTCTTCTCAAAGTAAAAATAGAACCTTTATAGAATAATTTCGTTGATCGTTTGTTTGTCTGTAAGTCGAGATTTCTTTGTGAGGAAGGAACATCAAATACTCTGGCCTTCGTGGCAAAAGAGATAAATGAAGACCAAATCTGAGTGTTGTCTAGAAATATATTATATTCGTGTGTAAATCCTATGATAGGGCGAAGTGGAACAGTAGGAAAGCGGAGACGGGAAACATATAAAGATGATGATGCTAATGACTCAGGACTTAAATGACATGCAGCTGAGGAAGAACTCCAAAGCCTAGAATCAATCCGCAGATGACAATTCGACTAACTTTAGCTCAGACAGACGTTCCATACGAGGTTGGCACGGAACGTCGGTAAAATTAGCCAGTATTCGCATATGACGTCAAATGACGTCTGATCTGACATCACCAGTTCCACTTTCGTCTACGTACCGTTTTGTAATAGTCTGTGTCTGAAACGTCAATGGTGACGGTCATGTCTGTGGGTTGTCCAGTTATTTTTAAACTGCCCATTTTCCATCTTTATGACGAACAACTGGATGGTTGGTTAATTCCGTGGCTTTGTCATTAATATGTTGTAGCTTTTAACGTCTCTGGGTCTAAGGATATATATCTATAGATAAAGTGGTTAGGAACAAACTGAAACAGGAATACTGAGTATTTAATTTATACAAATAAAATTCAGAATCCTAATTAACGCACAGCCTAAACGGTTGATCCGAGAGACTGGAATATTTGGTGGTTTATTTTGGAAGTTTGAAATCCATAGACATATATATAGCACCTGAGGTGGCTATGGACCCATTAAGCTATCACAGCCTGGCATGGTGGATCAGAGCGGCAAAGAAAATAATAATAAAATTAACCCTTCTGAAACCCATCTGGGAAGGCGTGAGTTTAGACACATGATACACCTGCAACACCAGGGTTTCAATACACTTTAAATCATACCCTTCTTGCACATGCTGTAGTCGGCTTATTTCAGAGCGGCAGAGAAAATCAAATAAATTCATTCATCAAAAGGGACACTTGGAACATTTATTAAAAATCATTGCTTCAGAATATTTCTCGCCAGTTATTACCATCGTTTCCGAATTCAAGACGGGAGCAGGAACCAGGGAGCGTTTGGTTCATGCTGTGAAAATAGCCTCTCCGGCGATTTGTTCCGGATTAATATCCAGAGTTCAAAGATAGCTTTAAACCAGCCTGATAAGCCTTTTATTTATGTTTCAGGTTTCACTTGCTATCTTGCCCGCTCGAGTATGTACTATTTACACACAACATTAATTACACCGCACCAGTACAAAACCAGTGCATTCTGGTTTCAATAAAGCGTGGCATGTGTAAGCGATTGGGTCATTAAAACATGTCATTTCATACGGGTTGTTAGGGCTTTGTTGATACAACACATTGCTTATTACTTTTTTCTTTCGATTTGTATTTAATAACGTTTTTGCTCGCAATAGCGCCTGTATAATACCTGAGATGGTGTGTCATTACTTCCCAGAATTCAATCCTTATTTGTGACTGACACAGTGACTACACAGATAAATTAAATTGAAGTGTCTGTTTGTAATTCAAAATTAAAAAGCTCTTCACTAAATGGATATGAAAGTATATAGGGTACTGACATAAAAAAAATTAAGAAAAAAATCTGTCTGTTCGTTTGTTCCGGCTAATCTCTGAAACGGCTGGACCGATTTCAACGGGACTTTCACTGGCAGATAGCTGATGTTTCAAGGCTTCTTTTATTTAGAAATTATTAAACAACGTGTTCTATTCCTGACTTGGAAAATTGATTTTACAAAAAAATATTGATGCTGATTTTAATTTTCATAAAAATCGGCTACTAGACTGCTTGGAGTATTTTTGAATATTCCTCATAGTTTCGAATTTGGCCATCTGAAAATAATATTGAAGCTAGTTTGGGCCGCGGTGTTGCTCCCCCGTTGTTTATTGCTCTCTAGACCCTTTTAAACCATTTCAATTTAATATTAGAACCAAAAAAAAACGTTGAAATCGGACCAACCTTTATCGCTCTCATTACATAACATAACCTTAGTTGGTCCTTGGTTTAAAAGGGATGAAATTAGTTTTAGTTCCGAGTGTGGTAATAAGAATTGAATGCCTGAATAATGAATGCCTGAGAAATGAATGCATGAATTTTAGCGAGACAAACAAACCTTCTTTGTACAAGGTTTATAACTAAATATAGTCATTCGGTAGATTCTAAACTTTATGAAACGTAATCAGATAATGATGGAGTCGATAGCCCCATTGTATGCCAAACAACAAAATAGTCCAAGTTTACCTTCTCTTATTTGTTGTTTGTTTAACCGAAAGCACAGCCTCCTGATAAAGATGACACCTTGATAACAGGTGATATGTACAAAACAAGTGAAATCACGATACATTCGCGTGGCTTGGCTTGGGCAGACGAGCAGTTTTATACACAAAGTGGCAAGCATTGAGACCGTGACGGTATATGACGGGATAACAGCCGCGTTATTCTATAAGAACAATAAAAAAATAAAAAATATATATACTCACGCCATATGGGTCACCCACATTTCACCGAATATGATTAAGTGCTAACGCCACAGAGGGTGAGTCCATCGCCGTCTCAGGCACTATACATACGTCTTTGAATAATTTCTCAGAAAATCGCAGGTTTTCCTTCACTGTAAAGCACGTGGTGTGAAATCACTGCTAAATAAGGATAATAGATAATAGGACACATTGATACATAACACACATACGATAAAGTTCAATTTCGTATCTTTGAAACTGGCACTCGACGTTAAGCGTGACGCTGAGAAACCAGGTTTAAGACGGAATAAAAACCATTTACATACTAAGAAAGGTGGGGTAAAAGAGTCATATCTTCTGACGATGACAGAAGATAGTGAAGTCTACCCGGAAGAAGAGCCGTTCTACAAGTGTATAATCAAGCCCGTTCGAACTTTTGCTGTCATTGTGGTCACGTCGACTTTCTTTGTGACATTAGCGTCAAAGCTAAGAAGTTCTTAATACACGCTGCTTAAACCATCATACTTGGCCCTAGATTCTAATTGCGGCATACCTTTGAGTCTGATCAAGAGAAGCATGCGTAAAGCGGACAAAGGCTACTTCGTGATTGAGACTGGACCAATTTTAAGGGTGAGGTTAACAATCGAAATATTACTTTACTTAACATACATAACCACAACTCCTGACGATGTTAAAATTTTGGCGTAACAATGTATTTATTCGAGTGTTAGGCATAGGAAGAGTAATTAGCGCACTTTTTCCATACGATATAAGCATAAAATACATTGCGTTTGTTGCCGTTTAAATCCGCTCGTCTACCCAGGGTTTTTACTGTTGATTTTTGTAATATTCATAAACAGTTTTTTGTTTCATATTATTCAATTAACTGGAACAACCGTCACATGCTCATTCTTTACACTTAGTCATCATGGTAAATAAATATGGTGGTAAATGTTATGGAATCAATCTTGCCTTTTACAAGTGTTGTAGTAATGAGTTATAAAGAAAGTGATGGTAAAGTCAACGATGGAGCTCGATGCTTTTGTCTTCATGAGCTCTTATGTGCGACAGTGACAGACTTATACACGTCATATACATCTGTCTCATAATAAGAGTTAAACTATGATGGAAATAAGAGGTTATAGTAAGGCCGCTGGGTATCAACAGGCACTTACGGTATGTACTTACTGAACGTAATGTATCCCCGTAATTTACGGGCCGAAATGATCTTTACTAATATATATCATGCTGAAGAGTTTATTGTTTGCTAGGTCGCTTATAAAGTCAGGAACTAATGGTGAGATTTGAAAAAATCTTTCAGTGTTAGATAGGCCATTTATCGCACATATCATCACGCTAAGACCAATAACCATCCATGAAATTTATAAACGCAGGTACTTATGTAACGGATTACTTAATAAATTCAAAAATAAGCAATAAGTCCTGTATTTGGGCCTGTCTAGATTTTTAACCACCTCCCTTGCATACTATCACAGTCAGATACAAAGAAATATTATTGTTAAAATGAGTCATATATACAAAATGTCCGACATTACTACTATTTGTTTAATAGTAGGTAATTATTACGTAGTTTGTTAATTCCGCGCAATGAGTTAAGTATTTATAAAGGTACATATTTACTTACCACAGCTCTCTAAGAAGCAAAAAATTACGCCAAGACTTACCTGAGGAGAGAAAAGAAGATTACAGTGTGTCATAAAATTGTAAATAATTATACGCTCACATATTAAAGTTATTTGGAATAGCTTTTTGAATAAGCCACGAGCTCTACCAACCAGCACACTAAGTATAGGTTCTCAACGTTGGCGATATCGCTTGCGTATGTTCTCATTTTGTTACGCTGATACAAGTGACATACTGTCTTAATGAGAATATATAACTTAAACAATTGTATGGTAACGTTAAGAAACTCCCCACGCGGCGATGTAGGAACTTTTACATCTCCTATACATAAAAATTACAAAGAGAGAAATACAATTAGGTATGTGAAATAAATTACTTACGTACTTGCTGTAAATCGGGAGGAAGACGAAATAAAAAATGGGACCACTTGAGAAGCAGCACCTTTCAAATGAATAATGAATCATCGAAATCGGTTCACATCGGTAAAAAAAATCAAGTTAAATTGATAACCTCCTCCTTTTTTCGAAGTAGGTTTATAAGCTCGAAACGCAAGGTCAAGCGACGACGATCAGAGTGCCTAGAACGAGTTTTCTTAAAATCGCCGTCACAAGTCATCGCGTTGACGTAAACGTAATTTGTATGGGCTCACAATAGTGTCATCTTTAGGCCGACAGATGTCGCTGTTTCGTCATATACAAATCTGCGTTTACGTCGACGCGATGACTTGCGAAGGTGGCAGAAAAATTGGGGAACTGTGCCCTAAGTTTTTTGACATGAACTTCCACGTCTAGTTTAATATTAAAGCGTTTAAAGGTAACAATAGTGTTGATATTCGATCATCTCGTACATGTGGTGATATGACGCGCAACGTGACCTAATTCCTAGGCCAGTTGTCGTAATGAACTCAACTGGCAACATTGAAACGTATGGGAACGGACGGTCAAGGCAATAATCGCGATTACTGATATCGCGATCGATTTGATTATCTTCATGTACTTATGCTACACGGCAAGCTTTATTCGTAGATATTTTGGATTACTCAGATCCAGTACCACAAGGTTTTGGCCGGTTCTAACGTCGTCTCTAGTCCTTGCATTTCGTCCTTTTTCCCACACCGGATACAATGTTGGAAAAAAAAAAGAATACCAAACCAGAATTAAATCTATACATATAAAATCTAAGCACCTTTTCATAAAATGCATATGAAACAATATACGGTACTGACAAACACAAAACAATTTAAATTATTTTTCTGTCTGCCGGCTGGACCGCATTTAACGGGTCATTCACTGGTAGATAGCTGATGTTACAAGGAGCAACTTGAGCTAGTTTTATTGCCATAATATATTTTATTGTTTATTTAAAAGGCACTCATGACATTAAATGTGTGCGGGTAAAACCGCTCATCACAGTTAGTCTATACTAATATTATAAAGAGAAAAAGTTTGCAAGTATGTTTGTAACGAATTGGCTCAAAAAGTACTGGACCGATTTTAGAAATTCTTTCAACATTTGATTTCTACATTATCACTGATTAATATAGGCTATATTATATCCCGGTAAGCCCACGGGAACGAGAACTACGCGGGTGAAACCGCGTGACGTCCGCTAGTTCTATATAAAGTAGTAGAACTTGAAGTAATTTTCCCTAAGGTGAGTGTTATAACATTGGCGTGTCACCTAGGTCACCACGACACGTGTAAGGACACACACACACATCCAGGTCAAGATGCCAGCCCGCCCTTACATACTAATGCACGAACCGGTTTCGCTCGTATATTTTATGTCCATTGTTTTGGCGAGAGTGAAATCGAACCTTTGCTTGCCATCGTGATAAACAAATTGCGTGTGTGTATAGTGACATTAATTTGCGTTTGAAAAAGCTGATGAAACATTGACTGAAGATCCCTGAAGAGGTAGGCAGAGGTGCTACAACACCCATTTTTCACTTAAGATAATGTAAATGCTGCAAACGTGACAGATGGTGAGTCCATCGCCATTTTTTAATTTCTTCTCAGACGCATGCAGGCTTCCTCACAGTGTTTTCCTTCGCTGTAAAGATCGTGGTGTGAAATCACTGCACATAAGTTTTTGGATAAACTGGTGGGTACAAACCGCTAGGATTTTGAGCTTGCATTTGTTTTTCAGTGATATATAAATATAACTTTTAATACACAAAGACACCATTGGTGTAGCGGTTAGTATACCTTCACTAGGTGTCGCGGGTTCGATTTCCGCTTCAAGGCAAACATTTGTATAGCCTTTGGTATGTAATAAAAAAAACATGCTCACGTCATCCCAGACATGTTGTACCAAAACACCGAATACGATTAAGTGCCAACGTGACAGAGGTCTATCTCAGACATACAGGTTTCCTTATGATGTTTTCCTTCACCGTAAAGCATGTAGGGTGAAATCACTGCACTTAAGTGTTTGTAGGTAAGTATGTAATTAATTTTACGAATTTAAAAAAAAACCGTGGTGGCCTTGATGTTTGACCAGTCGCCTGCTACGCAAGCGACGGAAGTTCGAATCCCAGCGGGACCTGTACCAATGAGTTTTTCTAAAAACTTATGTACAGTGATTTCACAACACGTGCTTTACAGTGAAGGAAAACATCGTGAGGAAACCTGCATATTTATGTGAAGTAACTCAATGACTTATGAAAAATGTCTGAGACAGGATGGATTCACTGTGTTGGCACTAAATCATCTTCGGTGAAAAGTGGATGTTGTGATTACAGCACCTCTGCCTATCCCTTCGGGGAATACAGGCGTGAGCATATGTATGTACGTTAAAAAAAAGGTATACAGTTATAAATATCCGTTACCTAGTACCCATGTAGCCAAAACATTATTTATTTATTCTAAATCTTGTTATTTTTAGACACCAATTTTAGTCTTCACCTTCCAATTATAGCCAATTACGGCGATTACCAAATAGGAATCGATTCCGAAGAAAATAATAATGTAGGTTATTATGAAACACATTTTCCGAAAACATTTTGGTATTAGATTATTATTCATTTACCAAAAACAGTATTGAGTTGTCAAAACAAATAATTAAGATTGGAACGAAGCAATACATAATGTTGGTTTAGGAAGTTAACTTTTTAAATAAGTATATTAAATAATAACTTACATACTTAAACTGAATAAATATTGGGGTCATGTTTACCTTATATTGTATCATTTCTTAATCACACTTCTTATTATAAATTAAGGAGGAGTGTTTGTTAGTATGACCTTTTTTATTCGGACATTATTTTTGCATTAAAGGATAAATAATAAAAATAACTTTTTTTTTTCATTCAAACTAAAAATATCTTTATTCAATTAGCCATTTAACAAAGAATTGTCAGAATTACATAATTATACAGGATTATACATGCTACTACTAAGTTGCTTTACTGAAAAGAACCTGGCATGAAAGTCAGTAATTACTCTTTTCAAAAATGGTATACATTCTTTTTTTCAGTTCTATCACAAAAAAATACGTGTGCGGAACCCCTGGTACGCGAGCCCGACTCATATGAGGCCGGTTTGTAAGTGTGTCGCCAAATTAATATAGCTTAATGACTGCATCCAATTAAATTAATTAATAAGGCTTAATAGTAAAAACAGTAGTACTCAAAACAGTTCGTTAATAAGTGCAATTAACTAAGTGTCTGTGAATTTTTGAACACTTCCTTGAGTATTTATTTCAAATTGGACAATTTTCAAACTTCCTTAGTTTCAGTAATTTACCCATTAAAAAAAAATGTAATGTCGCTCCTAATTAGTAATTATTGCAATTGACAACTTACAGAAATTATCTGTAGTAAGAATTAACTAAAATTATATATTTTTATGAAAAAAGGTATTTTTGAATGTCCGTTACTCGCGGCGCCATCTAGCGATACCAACTGGAATTAAAACGAGAAAAGCCTCACCTTCGGAAAATTGCCAACACTCAAACGACAGATAGAGCTAGTATGCAGTATTGATGATTTAATAACTTGTTTATTTATCTACTTTCACATGATATTCTGCGCATGCGTAACACTAAAACATAACATCATAGGAATGTATATTTATGGTAGAAAGCAATCTTTTTCATTTGAACAACTATTTCAGACTATTCCGGAAGACGAAACAGCGATTCAAAATATTTTTCTATATAAATATATCTTACCCCTCTGAAAATCAACTGCACACCCTTGCTTGGGACAAAGAAAGAACGTCTGACACCGGTTTTCGATTATATGATGTAATAAAGTCAAAGAAAATCCGCAATATCCCCTAAGGCTCTTGCTACTTAAAAACTTAATTCACTAGCAGTAATGTACAGACGACATTACAACTTATCAAATCACTGTTCAAATATGATTTCCTAACACCATCCATAAACATTTATAAAGAAACAAAAATTATGAACTTGGCTCAAACATATAAGTATTCTACGTGTATTTTAATCAGGAAAATACTTACAAAAGATATTCACACACAAATATTATTTACGAAAAATAAACATATCCATAAGCGTATGACTAGACAAGCCAACAACATCTACTTAAGACCGCCTAGGACAAATTACGGAAGAAGGAGTATACTGTATGAAGGAGCAAAATTATATAATAAACTCCCGCGAGACATTAAGGAAGTAAACTCATTTAACACCTTCAAAAAGCTATTAAGGAGTCATATTTTAAAGGATTTTTCATTATTAGGCAAGTAATCAATGTTCAACAATAAATTGATAATAACTAATGAATATTATAAGTAGCATAGCATCTTTCTCTGTCGGTATCGCACAGGCTTTACCGCCTTAGCAACTCGCTTGCACATACTGCATAGCGACTTGCTACCGTAAAAGTTTCCGAATACCCACATGTTTTCTAAATTGTAACATGACATTAGTTAATATTTCTAATATTGTCAGTCTGTTATAGGTAGCCAGTAAAATAACTGTAATGTTTAAATATTAATGAACGTTAAGAAATCATGTACTTACTTAATACCATTGAAATGTTTAAATCACTACGCCTAACGGAACGGCAAATGCATACTAAACTTATCTTTCTCTGTAAGTGAATTGTAAATTCTTAAGAGAAATAAAGTTCTATAACCACATTGATCAGTAAGGATTATCCGAATCAAGATATCCATTATCAATATCAATCGGCCATTATGATTGTTTCATATTAACATGCTATTGTTACAGCCTACATACACAAGTCTTACCTACATTGCGTACTGTAGTGTGTGCATCGAAATAATATGCTGCGTCGTTCTTTAACTTCGTAAGACGTACCTTCTGGTACATAAAAAAATCTTCCCAACCCAAAAATACCCATACACTATTCTTCAAAAATATCAAGCTGGACAGTAGGTCTAAAAAGGCCACTTTGAGAGAATCATAATGTGATCCGAATATGCTTCATCACCGAAATAACAAAATTGTCACTTAGGTGCAATTCATATTATGATTCACGAATGATTACAATAATTGTAGATGTTAGTCCCAAGCTAACTTTTCATGATGCTATTTGTCACAAAAGCAATTCATATTTTGTGGATCATTTTAGGAATCTTCATAGGAAAGTGTGAAACAGGTGAATTGCGAAATATTAACTGGACTAGATGTTATTCATGTATGTAAGAAATATTTAATTACATGAGCCGTGCTGTGGTGGCTTCGGGGCTAGAGCAAAAAGTTTTTCTAAAAACTTATGCGCAGTGATTTCACACCACGTGCTTTATGGTGAAGGAAATCATCGTGAGGAACAATGCATGTCTCAAATTCGATGATGCATTCTATAGTGTCTAAGACAGCGATAAAATCACTTTCTGAAATGTTGGCATTTAATCATGTTTGTTGAAAAGTGGATACTGTAACACCTTCGCTTACCCCTTCGAGAACCCTTCTGGGATAGTGTGAGCACTAAGTAATAATTCAGTGGAAATTTGCATATTTCTATTGAATATGAAATGTCAATTATGCTGTAAAAGTGACCTTACCGACCTCGCATTTAATTTTTAATATCACCTAAGTATGAGCACGTGGTATGACAAATAGGTGCAAGGTTACGATATAATGATTTAATATTATTGTGACCTATAGTATCTTAGTAATTTTTATTATGTTTATGATATTAAAGAACAAATAATAATTACTCTTTTGTATAGCAACAGTTTTAGACTGGGTCGCCAACTCGCCAGAGGTCAAATTTATGCATCTATATATATATATATACAGATAAATAAAATTTAAGTGTCTGTTTGCAATTCCAAAATGTTCTCTGTCTGTCTGTTTGTTCCGAGTAATCTCTGAAACGACTGGACCGATTTTAACGGGACTATAATTTAAATTAAACAAAATAGGGTGTTAGGAAATATAATATACGCGGGTGATACCGCGAGACACCGCTAGGCAATAATGAAATTATTTAATATAGTGCAAAGCTTGAAATATGGGTACTAGATAATGGATACAATACTTGATCCTAAGCACCCAGAATGATGATAAAAAAAATATACTTATCACATGAAATCATTGTCCGCACACCTACTGTTGCTAATAGTAACAATTCCATTATAGAGCGTCATTATCTAACATACGGTCAAATGTAAACAAAGCGTATGACGTCGCGACGTCATCGATCACGTCAGTTGTGCATGCATCTAGTCTATGATGCCAGAAAGAGACAGCTTGTTTCATCTCAGTGGGAGGAGTTAGATGAATCAAGGAGATTTCAGATGCTGCGATCGACGTGCTATTTGTAGTATCAAAGCACTTCCTAGGAAATCCGGTATGGCATGTGTTTATTATATTGAAATAGGTAAGAGCTTGAATGAGTTTATTATTAAGACTTAGCTGTGCCTTTCAGTTTCACCCTCGTAGACTTAATTTAATTCCCGAGGAACCGTAAATGTATTTTTAGCCTTTATTACTCCTTGTAAAATTAGCTATCTGCCAGTGAAAGTGCCGATAAAATCGGTCCAGCCGTTTCAGAGATTACCCAGAGCAAACAGACAGACAAGAAAAAGCATTAAATTAAAATTAGATTTTTCTTGTTTAGGCGTTTAGTCAAAAGGTGTAATTTTGGAATTACAAATAACCACACCAATTTTATTTATTTGTATTAGATGTATACATTATTTGCCTAAACAACGTTCGGACCCTATCTGGAAAGGCCTCAGATTTGTTGCTTAATTTTTAGACTATGTCGTGAGGTAGCTAGGGCACCTCCCATTGTGGTTAGCGCTTCTTTTGCCAGGTATATTAGCGTATGGTGACCATTCGAAAATTCTCTTTTTAGTTCTCTAAGGTTTTTGGACAGTAGCTAGGCCCATTTCTAGAAGCTCAATTTGCGCATAAACATATTTTGGGAGTGATCTCTAAAGTTTTTGACTGTCCACCAAATAGCAAAAAGTCTGGCAGCATTAAACTGAAAATGAATTAGATGGAAGTTTTCTCGCTCTAGCATTTAATACCACTCTTCTAACGCGGACTGGAGAGCTACCAATATTTCCAAGAAGAGCTATGAAGGCAAAGAAGTTAATTGGTTTGCTTTGACAACGAAGCGTCAATTTCGCGAATCATGGCATTATAAATAGGCGACTTTAATTTGAAACTCAGCTGTAAACATATTTTTTGCTGCATCATTGAAGAGGGTTTTTAGAATAAAGCATCTTTACAAAAATATACTCACGCCTGTATTCCCCGAAGGGTTAGGCAAAGATGTTGTAATAACAACAGCCACTCTTCACCGAAGATGATTGAGTGACAACGTGGCAGCTGGTGAAGCTATCGCCGTCTCATACCATACATACGTCTTAGAATTACTTCTCAGACATATACAGGTTTCCTCACGATGTTTTACTTCACCGTAAAGCACGAGGTGTGGAATTACATAAGTTTTAAGAAAAACTCATTGGTTCAGGCTCCGCTGGGATTCGAACTTGCGTAGCAGGCGACTGCTCAAACCCCACTACGGATATTCACCAATTAACCAATACATCCAATATGCATCTTTATGGGAGAATATTCGACCGACGTTAGTTCATTGGCAACTTGGGCAAAATATGCTGGGAATTCAAAAAAGGTTTAAGAGGAGCTGGGTTGGTATGGAATCTTTGCCATAAGCCTCCATGTGATCTTAAAGTCCTGATGAATACACAATCAGGTTGCAAGAGACATGTCAGCTGAAACAACACACAAATTTTCTATTTATTCCGCCTACGAGACAGCTGTGTTTGACCACATAATAGCGTTGGGACCGTTATGTAGCACTTACATATTTTTTAGAGATTGTGAATATTCTTCGAAAATGTATGTTTTTTGTTCAGGAGTTCCTACGCAAGTAAAAGATGGTAATGAGCAAAACATTATCAATTTGTATTAATGAGTTTTTCCCACACCACGATAGGACGATGAAGGAAAACATTTCCAAGAAAACCGTCCGGTAAATTAGCACCTTGCAGACTTAGTTGAAAAATGGGGGCTGTGACCTGGAAATGAATAATATTTATTCATTTTGGACCCTGTTAAGGCACTTATGAATGTCGAAAATTTACCACCGCTTCGTAAACCAGCCTTCTGAGAAGAACCGGCAAGAAACTCAGCGTCATGTACATTTCATCAATACAGTATTAAAAATATTAAGTATTGGGACTTATAAATATCTTATACAATAGTGTTTTGTTCATTGCCATCTTCACAAAGGTCGTATACAAACATCCGCCCCTAAACATGGCAACACCCATCTAGTGATATAATTGATCACCAAGTTTGGTGAAATGACTAACACTTTGTTTTCATTAGACGTACCACACGTTAATGGATTTAAGTGGAATGGAATTGAGAAGCTGTTAATTCCTTTGAAATATTTGTCTGATGGAAAATGACTGGCGACAATTTTAGCTACCTACTTGTTCCCTCGACTTTCGAGTACCAAGTTCAAGTTAAAAATTTTAGACATTGCATTAATCAAGTCAAAGTCAAAGTTAAAAATATCTTTATTCGATTGAAGATTGATTTATTTGACAATTTGAAAGTACTTTGTAAAAAGTCTAATCGAATAAATACATTTTTGACTTTGACTTTGACTTTGAACTATTCCACGCGGACGAAGTCGCGGTCAGAAGCATGAAACAGTATAAACATGTGTCGGCACATTTCTTCGTCTAACAAACCATTTTAATAGCACTCAAATATTTGGAGGCGATCCAAGCACTGAATCATAGTTTTGACAACACACGCCTGAAATCCTATCTAGTGTTCTGTATATCCCGGGTTCATGTTTGGTTATCTGCCAAATTTGTATAATATGACGTGGCTGGAGTATGACATGTAGGTAATTAGTTGTGTTTATTAAGTTACCAGTGCGAGTTTTCTAAAAATCGCCGTTTCAAGTCATCGCGTCGACGTAAACGCAGATTTGTATGGGCTCACATTAGTATCATCTTTAGGCCGACAGATGTCGCTATTTCGATCCTATACAAATCTGCGTTTACGTCGACGCGGTGACTTCTGACGGCGGCAGTGAAAAACTCGCACTAGGCCCTCTACTTGAGATATCGAGGTGAAATTCCCCTATTTAAATATATATATAAATCAAAGTTGACAGACTGACTGACATAGTGATATATCAATGCACACCCCAAACCACTGGACGGATCGGGCTGAAATTTGGCATGCGGGTAGATGTTATGACGTAGGCATCCGCTAAGAAAGATTTTGATTAATCCTTCCCCCAAGGGGATAAAATAGGAAATTAAAGTTTAGGCAACTTTTAATAAAAAAAACTTAGGGTATGCTAACCCGGGTGAAGAAGAGAAGAAGGGAAGGGTACTAAGAGCGTAAAATCTCTTTCTTTTAGATGAGCTTACACAAGATTTTAATCATTCAATTTACGCAGAACAGGAAGTATTTGGCTATAGTAACCTGGAATATTCTAGTGTTGTTTACAGTTTAACATACACAGTCATACATACGCCATCCATGAATGTTTTACTTGGCTCACAAGACACCACATTCCTCCGCAGTACTAGTCCGATATTATTTGTTTTATCTCAGAATCTACTGTTTATGAACTAATATATTTTTACTTTTGTTTGTTTGTTAATCTTGTGTAAGTGCTTGTCACAGAGGGAAAGGTTTGAATTATATATAATTATATATTGATTGTCTAGGCAGCGCGTATTAAGAACAAAACCTGGTTAACATTTTTGCAAAAACAGCAAGTTGAATAAAAAAACAGAAAAAAAAGGAAAAACCCGTGCTGGTGGCATTTGGACTCGAACCCCAATAGGCTGGTAGCCTGCCGTCTGAGCTTCGTATTGTAATGGCATTGTAGCAATTATTCCTTGCCTGAAAACATGGTTAAAACGATGTTTTCCGAAGATGAAACCTAGCTAGATATTTTTTTTGCCCCTGTAACCCCCTACAGACAAATTCTTGTATATAAGAGACTTGCAACAAGATTTTCTCGTTTAAAGTAATAAGATAAACGTCAAAGATCAGAAGTTCTTCATACGCTAAACTGTTGATAGAACTTCAAGTTCAATGCCGACCCTAAACACGGCCGAATTCTTTTTTATTTTAATGAAAAATGTGTTCTAATATCAAAATATTAATTATCTTTGATATTAGCACACATTTTTCATTTACACCAATTTTACAGGTTCCATCACGAGTACTTTTGAATTGAATAGCCGTGGTGGCCTTAAGGTTTGAGCAGTCGCCTGCTACGAATCCCTACGGGGTTTGTACCAATGAGTTTTTCTAAAAAAACTTATGTAGTGATTTCACACCACGTGCTTTACGGTGAAGGAAAACATCGTGAGGAAACCATATTTCTAAGAAATTATTCAATGACGTATGTATAGTGTCTGAGGCGGTGATGGACTCACCATCTGTCACTTTGGCACTTAATCATCCTCGGTGAAAGTGGGTGGTGTGATTACAACACCTCTGCCTACCCCTATGTACTTTTGAATGCAGTAGTCATTTTTTAAGTCTGTCTCTAACTATACGTATGGTGCGAGGTGATTAAAAACATGCGCAGTATCCCCACTTCTTTTAGCTGCGCGTTCTTAACTGGTGTCAGGACCTGCAGCAGTCTTCTGTTTTTGGCGTGAGTGAAAAATTTGTGCACATATCAAAGTTAAGTATTAAAAAAAATAAAGAATTCGGTCGTATTTAGGGTCGGCATTGATCTTGAAGTTCTATGTCAAATCTTTTCGGCGCAACACATATGTATAGGAAATATAAAATAACTTAATTATTTGTGGGAAACCTTTAGATGACGAAGCAAGAAGTATTGCTTCACATCTAATCCTGGAGAATCAGATGCCTGGAGAAGTGTATTCCACATAGAAGTCGTAAATTGTTCCTTCGCCGTAAATATGTCAGAACACGACTGACAAGTCTGTATTTAAATGAGCAAAATCTTTTGTTTCATACAAAAATACAGTACTTAAAACTAATTACAAGTAGAAAACTTGGCCCAAATCAAGGTGTCTCTCAAGATTGTGCCAGATGAGTGGCAGAGTTGCCGCGCTGTGTAGCAACCACGTACACACACCTTCCAATCTTTTACTGAGTATATCTCCCTGTCATTATGACTATCATTCTTAGAAATCTATACAGATAAATAAAATTGAAGTGTCTGTTTGTAATTTCAAGTTAATAGCTTTTCACAAAACGCTTATTAAAGTACCTATATACGGTACTTACAAAAAATCCAATATCTGTCAAAGTCAAAGTCAAAAGTAACTTTATTCGATTAGACTTTTTACAAAGTACTTTCAAATCGTCAGAATGACATAATTATACAAGATTATACATTCTACCGTCAGATCGAAAGGTAGCTTTTACTGAGAAGAACCTGGCAAGAAAATCAGTAATTACTCTTTTCAAAAAATTTAAACGTCTGTCTGTTTGTACCTTAGAAACGGCTGGACAAAGTTAAACGCGACTCTGGCAGATATCTAAATTTACAAGGAGTAATTTGAGCTACTTTCATTTAAAAATACATTAGGGTTTAGCAAGATCTCCATGGGCTTATATTCATGAGATATAAATACTGTAACCAAAAACATTGTATAATATATATTTTTTTAAAAGAGTAATTGTGGAGTTTCTTGCCGGGTTCTTCTCAACAAAAGCTACCTTCCGAACCCGGTGGTAACATTTATAATCATGTATAATGTATTTTGTGTCCTTCTGACGATTTGAAAGTACTTTGTAAGAAGTCTAATCAAATAAAGATATTTTGAATTGAATTGAATATATGAAGATACTAGATACTTAGGTATCATCAAAGAGTGAACAAGACCTTCTTTCATGAAGGACATAACGTTTTCTTATTTAGAGTAAATGATAAAAAAATACTCAAGTAGTACCTAGTGCTACTATTGCGAACCACTTTAACATAATGTTTGGTGATAAGATATAGATCTCTGATATTTTTTGTGTATAAAGAATTGATAACTATTGACATTGTTTTAAATTAATTAAGACTTAGTTTCTTTTAAGCCCCTTTTCTCTGATTTCAGTCATGAGAAACAGAAGAGCAATCGTTCCCGTTTATTCAAACTCTTTTGAAATCATGGTGAAGTTGGTCTTATATTAGTATTTGGTGCTATTTGTATTCATTTTCCTTGGTGGCCGTGGCGCCGTGGTGCAGTGGGGTTTGAGCTTCGCCTGCTTCGCAAGCGACGCAAGTTCTGTACCAATGAGTTTTTCTAAAAAACTTATGTACAGTGATTTCACACCACGTGCTTTACGGTGAAGGAAAACATCGTGTGGAAACCTGCATATTTCTGAGAAGTAATTCAAAGACATATGTATAGTGCCTGAGACGGCGATAGATTCACCATCTGTCATGTTGGCACTTAATCAAATTTGGTGAAAAGTGGGTGTTGTGATAACAACACCTCTGCCTACCTCTTCGGGGAATACAGGCGTGAGCATATGTATGTTAAATAAAAGTAGCCTGAGTTACTCATGAAAATCGGCCCAGCCGTTTCAGAGATTAGCCGGAACAAACAGACAGACAGACATAGATTTTTTTAATATCATATGGACTTAGGGAAAAGCTAATTTTGGAATTACAAACAGACACTTAAAATTTTATTTATCTGTGTATATGTAGATATAGATATAGGTGTAAATGTATAGATGTCAAACCTGGTAGTTCCTGAGATTAGCGCGTCCAACCAAACATACAATCTCTTCAGCTTTATAAGTATAGATAAATTAAAAAACTACGATTATTAAATATAACGGTACAACACACGCTTTACAAAAAAAAATAACATACGTACACACACACTTGGCAAGCCACTAGATGTATTTTGCGCACGCTATTTCCAACACTCCCGCGCACACAAGTTCAAGGGCTGCGGCGAAGTTTGCGGGATAGTTACTGTCATCGTGTGCTCCTTTGTTTACAACATTGTGTGGTTTGACTACTAGCTGTAGCTCGCGGTTTTACCCGGTTTAAATTTGATGTGTGCTTTGAATAATCGTAGCGTAAGTCACTGCTTGTAACATTAGCTGTCTAATGCACAAGTGAGGCCTGTTAGAATCGGAGATTTCCGAAACAAGCAGACAGAGAAAAAAAAATTTTTTTTTCGTGTAAATTCCGAATATACTTTCATATGCATTTAGTTAAAACCTGTTAATCTGGAATTCCAAACAGACACTTCAACTTTATTTATTTGTATAGATGGTTGGGGCAACATATTGATCAACCGACTTTGTGGTAACTTTAGGAAGTTAAAAATCAACAAAAAAACAAAAAAGCTCAGTTAATGCTCACTGATATTTACGCAAACGGAGACTTCGTTGACGAGTCGAGTCAAATCACAGTTAGATGTAGTTGTTGCAGTCATAACCCTTAATCAGTCAAAAGTAATTTTGACAATATTAGTAGTTGTGATTAATATTATAAATCTGTTCTGACGATTTGAAGTCTAATCATTGATGATATTTTGAATTTTGAATATTAGTAGGTACTTCCAAAGATGAATATACTTTTTTTAATTTCAGATTACACTGGCATTGTGTTAAGGCAACGGGTGTCTGCACTACACGTGATAAGGCTACTTTGGAAGGTTTAAAAATATAATTGTTTTGACGGTAAAATAATAGAGCAACTGTTAAAATCTCTTAGATTATTGAGGGTTGCCAATCTAAGATTCTCTTCTCTCAATCTAAGAATGTTCTTATTTAAAAAAATAGGCCTAAATTCCTTACAGCTTGTAAAGGATAAATTATTTTTAGTAACTATGCCCCTCGGTTTCACCCGCGTAGATTTAGTTTTATATAATACTTTTGTTCGCAATAAAAGGTAGGCTATGTCCTTTCTCAGGGTCTACGGATTGTCTGTGCCAAATATCATCAAAATCGGTTGAGAGTTTTAAGCGGGAAAGCGTAACAGACAAACAGAGTTACTTTCGCATTTATAATATTAGTAGGGATTATATGGTATTACGCTCGCGTTACGTCGTCTATTATGTTCACATCATCTACAATGTAGCAAATATCCACGGAATCAAGGTGACACCTAGACCTGTCATGATACTATCATGATGAGCAAATATTCACATGGAAGCTGTTGATTACGGTGAGATACAGGAAAACTTAAATGAATTCCTAAGAAAAATTTAAGGAAAAATTGGGGGATGAGTCTTATTTTAAGGGGAAGAGCTAACGTTACAGACAAGGTTACACAAATACAAGGAAGATTGAAGATCATAGTAGATGTATCAGATTATAATGCGGTGATTGCGACTATTTTTGTGGGTGGCCTGCGGAACCCAATTTTTTTAAATTAATAGCCTTCGTTACTACTTGTAACATTAGCTAACCGCCAGTGAAAGTCCTGTTGAAATTGGTCCAGCCGTTTCGGAGATTACCCGGAAGAATCAGACAGACAAAAAAAAAATTAAAAATTAGTTTTTCTATGTCAGTACCGTGTATACTTTCATATGCATTTAGTCAAATGGTGTAATTTGGAATTACAAGCAGACACCTCAATTTTATATATCTGTATTTATGTAAAGATATTATATATTTATTGAGAGCTAGTTTCACATTACTAACAATATAAACACGTTATAGTGAACAGTCGTGAGCTGAATAATTTAAAGGGAGTATAATTGTAGCCCTATGAAGATCCATGGGTGTTATAAAAACCACACACACTTAAGTTGAACAACACATCTCAACCGCAAGATTACGCAAACATAGTGAACGGCTGGGTCTCACTAGCGTAGTTCAAAATTATATACCGTATACGTACGAACCGTATCTTATACGTAGATCTACGTATTTTAGGCCTATCCTGCAAAGCAAACTTCTGTCCAGAATCTATTATTTAACAAATTTACAAAATAGCTCTCATAAGGCTAAATGGACATACTTTTCAGTAGCTATACCTTCGCGCAAAATAGTTAATAAATTTACCGTTTCATAACTAACGTAAACTCACATATATATACATATTCAGTAAATACGAACTGCGACTTTGTTTTTTTTTTAGACATTTCCTATAGGTACCCAACCAACAAGAGGATTTTTGCGACCAATCTGATGAAAACTTAACTAAAAATAGTAGTTACGTATTTGTCAAACACCGTCAACGCTTTTTGATAAATCTGAGTTGGTAACACGGTATGGGATCGTAGGATTACCAGTACCCCTATCACGGGTTTGCCACCGTTTTCGTAATCCATACTCGCTAACGTCTCCGCTGATTATTAGTATGAGAAATTGTGCAGCGACTCCCAGCGGTGACGTGAAGAACTAAAATATCTCATACAAATATTGCAAGTGACGCTAGCGAGTATAGTTTACGAAAACGGTGGCAAACCCGTGACAGGGGTAATGATTCGTAACTACATTCAAAATCATATCAATAAAGATTAATAGATGAGAGAGGTCAGTGTGCAACGACTTGCTAAATTGGTGACAACAGACTGTAGATGTATTTGATTGAGCATTAATGTCGTTATTTGCAAAGAACTAGGACTTGATATAAAGAGAGCTTGTCTGGGGTTCGATCAAGACACTTATTGAAACATGATCCAATATAATTCCATCACAACTCAGCAATTTGTAAGTTCCGCAATAGAGCAGTTCCCACAATACTTTCTGAAGAATCTGTTGTCACTATGTTATTTAGTCATACATACATACATATGCCCACGCCTGTATTCCCCGGAGGGGTAGGCGGAGGTGTTGTAATTACAACACCCACTTTTCACCGAAGATGATTAAGTGCCAACGTGACAGATGGTGAGTCCATCGCCGTCTCAGACACCATACATACGTCTTTGAATTACTTCCCAGACATATGCAGGTTTCCTCACGATGTTTTCCTTCACCGTAAAGCAAATGGTTTGAAATTACTGTACATAAGTTTTTTTTCGAAAAACTTATTGGTACAAACCCGAATTCGATCTTGCGTCGCTTGCGTAGCAGGCGACTATTCAAGCCACTATTCAAGGCCACCACGGCTCCTTTTACGTTATTTAGTCACCATTCACAAATAACATAAAACCTGGTATATTACCAATTCACCAATATTTACATTCCATTCCATCCAATGTACCCAAAATGTGTTTGAAATTCAACAAGATTCATAGTCTAGACCAGATGGTATTACGCAGTTGGTTATTTAAACGCCTGGTTACTACCAAGTCATCTATATACATATACAGAAAAGTAAAATTGTAATGTCTGTTTGTAATTCCAAAATAACAGCTTTTCACTAAATGCATATGAAAATATACACGATACTGATATTAAAAACCATTTTTTAAAATTTCTCTTTGTCTGTTCGTTTGTTCCGGCTATTCTTCGAAACGGCATTTGACAACTTTTATTTTAAAGAAACATTAGGGTCCTGCGGGTCAGACATGAAATTAACTTCATGCTATACTCGCGGGTAATACCGCGGGGCATAACTAGTAAAATAATAATAAAGGTATAAACACATCAAGGCAGTCCAATGAACTAGCATTACAACCCAAATGTTAAAATTAGGTCGAGAAAGCGATTCAAGAATGACAAACGGCGAACAGTATTAGAGGTGAAATGAAAATTCTGCCACAAATAAATGTTGTATTTGAAACAATTTGACATTTGCACTAACTCAGATTGCTTCTGCGTTTCATTTAATGTGTTGTTGAATATAATTATTGCAGACACAGAATATGACGTCTTAATGAAACAGCGTTATGCAGCGTATTATTGTGTCCAAAATATTACGGCAAATCGGAAAAAAAACTAATGACATTTGGGACGTTCGATGCTGACAGGTGCTTTTGACATCGTAATGATCTTGTCAATAAATATTATGGAAAATGTAAGTGTCTATTGGTAATTTAAAATAAGCAGCTTTTCACTAAACAAGTATAGACGGTACTCGCATAAAAATACAATTTTTTTTCTCTGTCTACCTGTTTGTTCTGGGTAAGCTGGAACGGCTGGACCGATTTCAACGGGACTGGCAGATAGCTAATGCTACAAGAAGTAACGTGACTACTTTTATTTAAAAAAAAATTGAAGCTCCGCAGGCCCCTCATGAAATTAAGTCCAACCGCGGAGCACAGCTAGTACAATGTACATATGCACACGCCAGTATCCCACAGAGGTAGGCAGTGACTACTGTTTTGCCACAGACTTTCTCTTGCTATTCTTTAAGGTATCTCAGCACATCATCTCAGCGACGAACCCGAATTCGAGTGTCGGTTTCAAACATACCAAATTCAACATTATCATGTATCGAGTTCGTTGCCGAGATACCTTACAGAATATCTCAGTTACACTCATTCGATTACGAATTACGATGGCTCCGAATAAAACCATTAGGGAAACGATTATCAACTTAACTCGCAATATTTCGTTCGAAATTTGCTGAGAATAAAGATACAAATATGTCTTCTATAGGGTCAAACATGTCTGACATCACTGCCTCCGAAGAAGGCGAAAAGAAGGACATGTTCCCAAGTTTGTTCAAATATCGACTTATTAATCATGTCTTTAAACAAATATAAACTTTTGATAGTTATTATAATGTAATCTATATTTCTGAGGTGGTTTTTATACCATTGCCCTCGTTCCTGACCCTGATTGCAGCATTTTGCAGACTGATATTGACTTGGTCACGGTCAATGTGCTTGCTCGCTTTTTACTATTAAATATTATCCATTATCATATCTTGCATTAATATTTTCAATTTGACTCGTATCATGAACATTATAATTCTTAAAATTGTTTTGGGTTCTTAATTATTTGTTTTATTAATTGTTTCTATATACTTAAGGTCCTGTTAAATTAATATTTAATTGGCATTACAAAAATTTACAATATATATTTTTCAGAACAGGAATAAATATCTGATTCTCGTCGTTTTGTTAGGTTTAGAGCCGTGGTGGCCTCGGGGTTTGAGCAGTCGCCTGCTACGCAAGCGACGCAAGTTCGAATCCCAGCGGGGCCTGTACCAATGAGTTTTTCTAAAAACTTATGTACAGTGATTTCACACCACGTGCTTTACGGTGAAGGAAAACATCGTGAGGAAACCTGCATATTTCTGAGAAGTAATTCAAAGACGTATGTATAGTGCCTGAGACGGCGATAGACTCACCATCTGTCATGTTGGCACTTAATCAAATTCGGTGAAAAGTGGGTGTTGTTATCACAACACCTCTGCCTACCCCTTCGGGGAATACAGGCGTCAGCATATGTATTCTCGTCGTCTCGTCTCGTGTAAACATATAAAAAATTAACTCTTAATTTTTTATCGAATTGTCCAATGAAATACGTAAGTCATAAATCCCTTATTTCATTCATAGGTACCTCTAAGTTATGTCTAAATTGCTCAGAGCACGGAACACGTGGTGTACTGTCGAGATGTTTTTTTTTTACGATATGGTCTCTCGCAGTTGGTAGGGGGTACCTCCACTGCTTAGCCGGACTAAAGAGCGAGACCCAAGGGCCTCCAGCCGAGCTTAAACTTATAAACTAAGCAACACAGCTAATGGCATCCCGATGCGGGGCTCGGACCTCGGCTTAGGGCGTTGCTGGGGGATGAGCTAGGGAGCTGGATCTGAATTGGTTGCCGAGATGAAGCCCCAGCCCTTCCCTTTATACTCCCGCCGATTGCGTCGGAGTCACCGTGGAGACACGGTTTTATCGGCACTTTATTAATGAGGATTTTTCTATGTATTTCTATTGATTACTGGAAATTATGATTTATTAACTGACTGAAAACGTTCACCCGAACATAGTGTATTAATTGTATTTCAGTCGGGAATAATGAATTGACTATTGACATGAAGATGTAAGTTGAGCGTAGATCTCACACGGCGTTGGATGAATAATTGAAGTGTTGGCCAAACATCCATTGTTGGATCCAACGTTGGAATGATGATACAGTTCTCAGCATGTCAGAGGCTTTTGTTAACTACTGTACGTCATCGTTCTTCCAAAATTTGTCTGGTTATGTCAATTTTGAAATAACCCAGAAAGTCTATCTCACACCCCGTGCTTTACGGTGAAGGAAAACATCGTGAGGAAACCTGCATATTTCAGAGAAGTAATTAAATGACGTATGTAAAGTGTCTGAGACGGCGATGGACTCGCCATCTGTCACGTTGGCACTTACCTAATCATCTTCGGTGAAAAGTGGGTGTTGTGATTACAACACCTCTGCCTACCCCTTTGGGGAATACAGGCGTGAGCATATGTATGTAAGTGTATGTATGTCTATCTCAAGCAAGTGTTCTATAACTTCTACAAGTGCTCTCAATCAAACTCAAACTCAAAATTATTTATTAAATTACAAAGACTTTCAAAGGAAAACACAAAAGATTACACTATACAGGATTATAAACGTTAACACCGGGTTCGGAAGGTTGCTTTTGCTGAAAAGATCCAACTCAGCAAATACAATTTTCAAAAACATATTTACTTTTCAACTAGCCTAATGATCAATACTTTAACTGAATACTTAACGATTCAGAGTATCATAAAGTATAGTGGATGGTAACGAGGTGTTGTGCTATGTTCATTCATATTCATATGCTCACGCCTGTATTGTTCGAAGGCATGAAAGAATTACATTAGTATGTTAGTTACTTAACTTATATGTAGATTTTGTTCTAAGGAAAGATTATCAACGTCAAAAGAATAATCGAGACTTCTCTCCTGGCTGTTGATGTTTGGGTTCATTTAATTAGTGTTCCGGATATAATTATCGGCGCGGTATCGGGCGTTCGGCCAACCAGCAGATAATGCGATACTTAGAATGTAATAAGTGCGTGTGTATCTTTGGCTAGTCTGTTTATATACCTTTAAAGAACAGTGTTAATTAATTTTCATCCTCATATTTCATGCGATGATTATTTGAATAATAATAATGATATCCTACCAAATTTCGTTCACGGCGGCTAATCTCAACGGGGATTAGCCATGTGGACAGGAGAAATTATAATGCACAAGTGTGTGGGTAAACACAGGTGCACTCTTTATTCCCTCACTCTCATAGTCCGATGGGAGGCAATCCGACACGACCGGAGAGAGATCAGGCGTAGGACCAGCATAGCGTGCTTTCCGAGACACGGGGTTGTCAACACCGCCAACTTCCAAACTCCGCGCATTTTTCTTCCTATTATCGTGTCGAAGACAAACATTTTAAGTTGTAACCCAGAATTTGGCTACGGTCACAGCATTCGATCGCTTATCGCCAAGACTTACCACCCGAAGCACGATAACGCAGTATTAGTTACTCGCGGCGTAAAATCAACTCGGGGCATGTATTGCGATATAGGGGTATTAACATTAAAACACTCGATTTCAATCTACTGCTATTCTACAGCAGGCAATATCACAGTATATATATATAAGATCAGACACTCACACTGACACGCACATCTACGAAATTATAAGCAGAATAGCTCAAGCGTCAATAAGTGTCACGTCAAGACAATATGATTTAATTTCCTGTGCCTTCACTATCTTGACTTGAGGCGTCAAGTTCTGTATTCACATGACCCTCTTGTTATGTCATGTTTTTATCCGCCGTAGGTGTGGAATTACGAAAAATGTTCTTAGTGGATACATCTCACCAAGAACACACCCTCCAAATAGCATATCTCTAGGACCAGAAGTTTAGGCCGTGGTTTGATATAATATGAGAGAAGTTAATCAGATAACTATTGTTGCATAATGCTAGCGTGTCTAACACATATTATAACAAATCCATAAAATGACTCATGCATATATTAAATGAGAGTGTATGACACACTCTTTATTATTATAAGCTTAATAATAAATCGTCTAAACAAACAATTTTCTCCGCATAATGACTAATGTAATCTTCGAAAGTACGTCATACTAACATTAGAACCTTATCATAATACCATATGTTAATAACTTTTGACTGACACCAAACAAAAGTGCTAAAGACGTGAGTGAGATTCGTGAGTACACTAACTATGGATACACGGAGTGATCACCCAAGGCAATTTTAATGAATCAGTGGAAACACCTTGGGCAAATAGCATACTACAATAATTATCAACCAATCTTAAGGATATAGTAAGAACTGGATGTGCTCCGCGGTTTTACCCGCGTAGTTTTTTCTAAAATTAATGTAGCCTAATTTACTCCTTGTATCATCAACTATCTGTCACTGAAAGTCCCATTAAATTTATTCCACCGTTTTCGAGATTAGCCGGCACAAACATACAGACAGAGAAATTCTATAAAAAATATTTTTTCATGTCGATAACGACTTTCTACATTGTAAATAAGGCTAATGGTAAAATGACGTAAATGAACTACAAGTCATATAATTTAGATAGCTCTACGACTCGGCGACCGTGCTTGTGCAGAAAACGAAAAAGGGGCGTTTAACTGTGATTTGATCTCCTCAGAAGGAGAACTTGTTAATGATGTAGGAATTAGATTGATTATTTTAAATATATTAGAACAAATCAGTTATTCACTTCATTAGACCTTAATTCTTACAGTCGGAATAGTGCCACAATGACAATAAGGACAACACAGCATCAGAAATTCTCCAAAAACAGGTGTCACTCAAATGACTCTCACAAGACAGATCAATGTTACCGCGAAGATAAGTTAGATTGCGCTATATTTAGCAAACGATACACAGTTTCCGATGATAATGAACTATATGACGTATTGGTAACAAAATTGCTAGAGTTAACGTAACTCGATATAGCGCTATCTGTTGTTAGCTAATAGAGTGTATTACTGTGTGCGCCTCTAAATATTTTTATGACATGGAGATTTACGTTGAGGAACCTTATCAGGTAATGAGAAGTGTGTATCAGCATACTCGTACAAACAAACAAATCATTACGCTGAGTGAACATCTCATTTTATATAGTTACTAGCTGTGCCATATATTTTTTGGCGTGGTCACCCTTATCATTTAGGGGTATGAAAAATAGACGTTGGCCGATTCTCAGACCTACCCGATCTGCACACATAATTTCATACAAAACGGTCCAGGCGTTTCGGAGGAGTACGGTAACTAACATTGTGACATGGAAAATTTATATATTAGAAGTACTACTTGTTATTAGTTTGTTACATTTTTTATCACTGAGGCTTAGTAATATCAGAAAAAAAACAACGTCAATATTTTTTTTAGGACTAAGATATCAAAGCGTACTCTAACCTTTCGATGGACATTCGACGCTAAGGGCATAATACATGACCAGATTTTTTTAAGGAACCGGTAACCTGTCCTGGTGTCCCCAAGACAAGCTCCGAGCTGTGGATCCTACAGTAAAATTCTCTATTCACCTAAAATGTCGTCTTTTGCGTTTTATCTATATTGTTCAATAGGTCAATAAATCAAGCATCGTTTTGGAAGTATCAACAGCTCCCACAAAGATGCCTACTGGGTTATCGGAGCACATTATCTTTGAAATTTTGTAAGTATTCGATCTTTATGTATCGACATAAAGTTTGTAAAATATAAAATTCATTTCCGAGGCTATTCAAGCACTCACACAACCTATACTCATTTCCTAGGCTATTTATTGATGAACTCTCAATCATCATGGCCTTGGCACTAAAATCATGCCAATTCGCAGTTGTTGAGGTAACTTATTTTGTTTCTGAAGATTTTATATTGCATAAATGATATTCATTTAATTTGCACTGCCTACCTTCATGGGATACAGGCGTGAGCGTATGTATGTCTTACAATTTATTAGCAACAAATCCTATAAAAAAGTCATCTTGTTATAACACGTAATAGAGAACTCCGCTTATGCCTAACATTTACTTTTTATTGGATTAGAGAAATTCGAGACAAATTCGATGAATACATATTGGTCACGTAAAAAACATACCCATTCAGTTATTTCGCAAGCAATGGACATTGAAATGAATCCGGTTAGTAACAGAGTTCAAAATTCCAAGCACATAACAAAACTGAACCGGTTCAAACGAGACATTGTGATGAAATTTGCACATCGTTGAATAAAAATGCAATTAGTTGAGGGAATTGTGTTGTAGATGAAGTAGATTAATTAAAATAGGAAACTATAGAGTAAAGAGATCTACTAAATATTACAGATTTGACAAGGTGATCAGAATACGTTGTTAAAACGTGCTAGATGATTCGTCCTAAAGCAAAAACGAACGGCCGTGAACCATTAACGGCAACATATTTTATTCACTTCAAGACAACCACTTAACAAGTCACAAAAAAATTGGTATTCCTCAAGACTGCTAAAAGGCTGACGTTGGATTGGCTTCACTGGACACAATGCTGAAGACGTATTCTTATATATTATTTCACACAATTAAATACTATTTTCGGAAAAATAATGGATTTGTAAGGAGCAGAAGGAAACTGTTTGATATATGGTCACGACTATATTCCCCGAAAGGGTACCTAGAAGGTATTTTAGTCCCATTTAAAAGGAGGAAAGCTGCCTTTAACCTAGCAGTTATCCAGATTCTAAAACTGCCAGCCACTAAAGAAGATGCACGAGATATAACAATATCATCAATAAAATTTAAGTGTCTGTTTGTAAAACCACGCATGAAATTAGGTCTACGCGGGGCACAGATCTGCCTCAGTCTGCCTTAAATTATTCTGCGGTAAAAGGATCTTATTTTGATTTGTTGATATCTCGTCAGTTACATAATCGTTTCGATAAAGACTATGCAATGAAACTCGTAATTTCTGCTAAGTCTAAGATACAACATATAATTTGCCTGTTGTTTTCACTTTTCATTTACTTATTGGCTTTCGGTTTCATAATCATCCGTTACATAGTACGATTATTGCAATACATTACATTACCGAGTCTAATAATAAGTAATTGAGAATAAAAACAGAGAGATTCTATTCTTTATGTACATGCATATGCTCACGCCTGTATTCCCCGAAAGGGTAGGCAGAGGTGTTATTATCACAACACCCACTTTTCACCGACTTTGATTAAATGCCAACGTGACAGATGGTGAGTCTGTCGCCGTCTCAGGCACTATACATACGTCTTTGAATTACTTCTCAGAAATATGCAAGTTTCCTCACGATGTTTTCCTTCACCGTAAAGCATTTGTTGTGAAATCACTGTACATAAGTTTTTTAGAAAAACTCATTGGTACAGGCCCCGCTGGGATTCGAACTTGCGTCGCTTGCGTAGCAGGCGACTGCTCTAACCCCGAGACCACCACGGCTTTATGTACATGATAATGTTTTAGGGACCTTGGAAGTCTTGGTACCTTCTATCTCTGTTTTAATTATCAAAAGGTTTGAAGATCTCTTAGGGAAGGATAGATCGCTGAAGAATTCTAAGCATTAACAGCTATCGGTTCAAAAATTACACATGACTGAGGGAGATAAAAATTCATCGCGCAGTGTCATTGGCCAATGAACGGCCTCGGCAACAACACTTTATTTCCATTATCATCCGCCTGGTCTACATTCTTAGATCTTCCTGTAAGCCTCGGAATTCTAAGGCGGCATATATAATGCTCTATTCTATACATCTTTATGGCTGAGAAAATTACATTATTGCATACATCACAAAGTCTAAGCCCTTGCATTTAAAGGATATTCTTTAGTATCCAAGCAGTCTAAGGCCCAATAAAATTATGGAGATGTAACATACAAAAAGATGTAGTGTCTTAGCCTTCGAGCCTTTCGAAAGGGGCATTGTCCTTATCGAATGGATTATGTAACGAATGTGACGTTAATCAAAATACGATCAAGATCTTCCTTTTACCACAGAATGAATTGAAATAAGTAAGTAGCTATGCCCCGCTTAGTAGTAGGCCCCGTAGTAAGCCGCTATGCTTTATTTTGCAGAACCCTATTTGTTCATAAATAAACGTTAGCCTAATCTTCTCCTTGTAACATGAAATATAATATTAGGATGAATTGAACATTAGTATATCTCTATTAGAACATCACATGTTTTGCCCGCTGAGGCGCGTATCAATCAATGATCGATAATGATCGAGTTGATCGATATTGATGGGGAATCGTTACAGCCAATTGGACGTTGAATCTCAGTCGTTTAATGTTGACAGCGGCGCCTCAATTAAGGCATCCTCACATTGGAAATATTTATTGTCTTAGGAACTTTAATAACATAAATCACGGTGTAGTTAAAGAGGCGGTAATTTGATAGTTCTTGGTTATGGTTTAATGTATGCATCTCCTATCCTCAAATGCTGGTAATAATTGAATAGAATAGAACTGAGCCACACGTGCCAAACTGTATTTCTCACATCTGTGTTCACCAAATCAATGTTTCCTAAAATTTCTTAGACAGCACGTGTAATTTATCCAAGAGTGTAAATGAAAATAATTTATTCAGTTTAGGCCCAGGTAAGGCACTTATGAATGTCGAAAAATTTACCACCGGTTCGAAACCTTCTGAGAAGAATCGGCAGGAAACTCAGCTGGCAGCATGTACATTTCATTACACAGTAAATAATAATTTCGAACCTAACGCCACAGATTCAAGAACAAAACGACTTCAGTCTATTGCTATCAATCTTGTCGACGGACACAATTATGGACAATCATATCCAATGAATTTCCGCTACAGTACCCCTTTCATCAAACATAACTGTTACCACAATGAAGTGAACTAAATTGTATACGTAAGTCAAAATAATGTCCAGACTCCACATTAATTGGCCATTTGCGTTATCGTCCGGTAATTACATATCTAAATAGTTAGCGATAAGTGGACAATCAACTCTCTGTACATAGGTCATTATCTGTAAATTAGGTTGGGTATTGTTACTTACGAATGCAAAAGCAAGCAAGTTTGTAAAGACCATCAAGAAATATGGCTTCCATTCAAATTCAAATGTCGTCGGTTAATTAGTCTTCTCGGAGCAATGCCTTCAGAGACAAGTGCGAGTTTTCTCAGTAAACGTAGGTTTAAATCTTCACTACTATTATAAAGAGGAAAGATTTGTATTTTTATGTATATGTTTGTAATGAATAAACATAATAACTACTGTGCCGATTTAAAAAAAAAATTCCCCATTGAAAAGTTACATCACCAGGAAGTATCATTGGCTTTACTATATTAAAGTACTCCCATAGGAACGGGCAATACGCGGGGTGACGTCCGCTACTTGAATATAAATATAATAAGGGCCATAATATTATATTTAGGTGTAGGTTAAGACTATATTACAATTAAGCAAGACTAAAATATTATTGCGTGTATTCCATCGCATTAGGTTTATATATCTGTAATGATGGTTTATAAATGGTAATAAATAAATCATCATCTCCCTGGCCTTATCTCATACATTGTTGGGGTCGGCACTTGATTCAACCCGATGTGGCTGATCACATGATTTTTATACGAAGCGACTGCCTTCTGACCTTCGCAACTCCTTTTACGAGGAAAATCTGTGATCTGGGCTAAACCAGTTGTCAGACTATTTTAGGCCTCCGACTCACCTGTAACGACTGCCAAAGATGATAAATTGGCAACCGGGACCGACGGCTTAACGTTCTCTCCGAGGCACGGAGGGAACTCGGGCGGTCACCCATCCAATTACTGGCTAGGGCTAGGGTTGCTTAACTTCGCTGAACGAATGATATGCGCAATAGCAACTGTGCCACGAGCTCCTCAAAAATGGTAATAAATAAATAAAATTAAAATATATAAAATTCTTTTGTACTATAGAATGATAGTCTAGTCACTTCAAAATCTTACCCAAATTACCGGAGCCATGTAAATTGATTGTAACCTGAGTGCACAATCACAAGATTTCCGTTCAAAGCAAACAAAGATTTAGTACAGTTCGGAAAATGACCCGTGTAATTTGTTATACCTCATGCCATTCACACATACTTAACCGTTTAGCATGTCTGTAGTACGCTAGTTTTTCACATGTCTAGCACTGAATGCATCTAGTAGTTTTGTTCATTATTAAAAACTACATTTGGTGATATACGCAGGAAATAAAATAGAAGCCACCAAAATGCTGGTTTAGTAAGCTGGTTCTTTTTAAACTTGTACGCGATTGTCCTCAATCTCACCTGATGGAAAGCGATGACGTGGACGGAGACAGAGTCGCGTGCCCGTTAATAGCTTATTCACTGTCTTCTTGAAAGGACCAAAAGTATAACTCTCAGGGAACACATACGAGGGAAGAGAATACCAATCCTTAGCTGTGCACATGAAAGAAAAGGACGCAAAACGTTCCATTATATTGGGAAGGGAAAAAAGGAAAGACGAAAGAAAAAAGGAAATATATGGATGAAAATTCTCTATCTCTACTAGATAGAGAATTTTCTCTATCTCTACTAGATAGAGAATTTTCATTCGATGGCCAATCGATGATGAGGAAACCAAGTCATGCAGTCCCTTCCATTCCTGCTTGGCAAATATAAATGTTTTAAAAATAGATATAGATAGATCAAGGAACGAGTGAAATCCTCATAAATTTAAGAGGACGAGTGGACACAAGGTGCGAATATCAGTGGGTCCTGACCCTATTGAAGTGGCTAATATGTGTAAAGGCACCGATTATAACTTGGTTATGCTCAGCGACTGGTGTAAAAAGTGGAGCATTAGCCAACAATGTTCGGTGGACGATTATTTTTGTAATTTGAATTTTCTCAATGACGTTTTGGACAACAGACAAGACGTGATGAGTAATACTGGTGTGTTTTTAATTTTAGATCTAATCGACGGCGACATTGGTGTGACTGAGGGTGTGACTGTAAAGACGATGAAAGTCGTGCTGTTTGAATAAAGATCGAATGAGTGATGACAGATTTACGAAACAGAGTTACTACTCGTTCAGTTGAGGAAGGCAAACCAGTCTTGAAAGTGTGTAATTAAAGACGAGTTAGAGAAGTTTTTAGCTCTAGAGTGATATTATGAAGAGATAGCTTCTTTCTCTTCACAGCGGGAAACTGGCTATACCATAACAAGGCATAACCTGAATTGTCTAAAGCATACATAGACTGTATTGTATACAAAATGGTGCTACAGTAAAAGTTTGGTAAATATAAGCATCACGATATTACTAACACAAAAATATTTACCAACCGTTGTTGTTTATTCTCTATTAGTAAATCCTATTCCAATGTCCTTTACAATTCAAAGTTCAGGGACTGTTTCAGGGATTGTTTCTGACTTTACTAGAGCTGACGTTTTACGACCTTTCTCTTTAGAATGGAACTGAACTTATAGGTTACTAAAACAAAACTTGATACTAATCATTTTGTTATGTTTAGTGCTCTTGGGTAATGCATATCTTTAGCTTGTGGGTAAGACAGGAGGAATACGCAGCCATGGCTGGAGGCCTTGCTGACTGCATCTCATGAAGAAACAGGCTATGTTATATTCTAAAGCGGAATTAGCAAATGTAAAAAAACTTAGATTTAATCTAGTTTTACTCTCGTAGGTCTATTGAGGCAACACGAGGTCCTGGTTTCGATCCTAGGGCCAAACTATTATTGGGTTTTCCTGTATATTATTTCCCAGTAACAGCCCGGAGTCTGGATTAGTGCCCGGTCAGTGGCAAAGATCTCGTTCCCTATTACATGGGATAAGTTCAGCTCTGCCTACTGCTTCGGACAATATAGGCGATGGCATATGTATGGATGTAATTTAGACGTATGTTTCAATGTGTTGCTATCATTTGGGCCATTATCGGTTAATGCCTTCTGTATTATCATGATGTATACTGTAATCCGAACATTCCTGCAAGCAGTAGTAAAATATTTAGTGGCAGTTTATGGCAATATTAAATTTTACCTCGATGACATTATAGCATTGTGTGAAGAACGATGGTAAGCATGCGATGGACATAGTACATTATAAGCGACCCAGGCAGTAGGTAAGGGGTGTCAAGTCGTGGCCGAACGCCAACTTCAAATCGATATTATTTTGACATTAAATTAAGAAGTATATTTTGAAAACTTTAAAAGTGAAAAAGCTCACGCTATATGAAACAAACTTTCTCATTTCAAAAAGTTGGTCTATATTCCATACTGCTAGTAAGCTTACATTATATAATGTAACATAGATTGGCGATCGGTTTGATTTTGATAGAAACCCATGAATGCAGGAAATTTAAGGATTCAATATTGCGAGAAAGTTATGTAGTTTGTATAAACCTTGAACGAATGGGCCATACCAGTAGGTTAGATACCTAAATCTAAATATATATAACTCAACTGTGACTGACTGACTGACATAGTAATCTATCAACGCACAGCCCAAACCACTGGACGAATCGGGCTGAAATTTGGCATGCCGGTAGATGTTAAGACGTAGGCATCCGTTAAGAAAGCAATTTGATTAATTCTACCTCCAAGGGGATAAAATAGGGGATGAAAATTTAAGCTACTTTTAATAAAAAACTAAGGGTATGCTAACGCGGGTGAAACCGGGGGGCACAGCAGAGCGTAAGTGGAGTACTTTACCTTTGCAAATGTTCTATCTATCTATCTATCTATCGACCTCTAAAATGTTACCAATTGCTTACTTTTCTGTTTACGAAATAATTTTCAAGTGGCTCTCTCTGTTATCGGTAAGCGTGGAGAAAAATAAACAAGTAAATCGTATACATCTGAAATATTCACATGTTACGCCACGAGCCAGTGTTTGTACAACGCAGAACAAACGTGATACCATGAACAAAAAGCAATACGTCACTTTTACTGTGAATATATTTTGAGCTATGTGCACTAATAAAATATTCGGACGGTTTCATGGTGACTGCGATCATTTCTTGAAAAATCATCATCATAAATGTCGTAATTTGCCTGAAACATAGCAAAGATAGATTCCTTTTTCAAATAATGATTTTGTTAATAAGTAGGTACTTTTAGGTACTAAGAATTAACTGTTAAAATCAAAAATACCTTTATCGATTATAATTTTAACAAAGTAACTTTCAAATCGTCAGAATGACATAATACAGGATTACACATGCTACCGCCAGGTTTGGAAGGTTGCTTTTACTGAGAAGAACCTGGCAAGAATCTCAGTAATTACTCTTTACAAAAATATTTAAACAATTTTAAAACTACGAAATAAATCACTTAAGAAAATTTAAGCCCATGGACACAGCTCCAATACACAAAATATGTCGTGTAAGTATACTAAAAAACAATGAAATAAATATTTAATGGGACTTTCATTCAACAAAAGTGATGTTTTGCAGGTATATCAGATGCGAGTCCGACTCGAACTTGGCCGGTTTTTCTCGATTATTTTGAGAACATCAGATGAAATTTCAGTCTCATGTCTGAATCCCACGGGGATATGCAGACAAAACTAGAAAATACACAAACTAAAACTAGGTAGTAGAAAAAGTCTGAATTTCGTTCTGGCATTTGCGTCATTCATAGGCGGCCATAAAGAACACATTAATGGAGCAACTTTTATTTTTGAACATAAAATAATAACAAAATCTACTATCTTCATCGAACGAAGGTATTACATGGGAAACTCTTGTAAGTAACATTCATATGCTCACGCCTGTGTTCCCCGAGGGGTAGGCAGAGGTGTTGTGATAACAACATCCACTATGGCGAATCTATCGCCGTCTCAGACACCATACATACACGTCTTTGAATTATTTCTCAGACATATGCAGATTTGATTCGCCGTAAAGCACGTGGTGTAAAATCACTGCACATATTTTTTTTAGTAAAACTTATGTACAGTACTTAAGCTTGCGGAGCAGGCGACTTCTCAAACCTCCATGCCACCATGGCTATCATCATTGGTGTAAATAAATAAAAAAAATTACCTCAAAATGTTATAGTTTGACTCCATTATCACCTACTCCATCATTCAAATGACCTACTGCAAAGGCATAGTGTTTTCCTAATAATAACTCGTATCTTAAAATCATAAGGTATTTAAATATACCTAAGCAACAATTTTCACGGCATGTGACACGAGCCTAATGTACCGATTCCCGCCTAAAACTCCGAGACTGATTGCGACTTTTGATCTGACAGGTTTTATACTCTGTGCTTGAATTCATTTTATTCAACCGTGCTTGTTTAGATGTGTGCGTGTTGCGTTATTAGTGTTGACATACCAAATAAAAATGTGATGTTACTACGTCACTAAAATTACCACTCTAGGTAAACCTTTCTTTGCAATGTTCTAATTCATATTTATTGAAAACGTACATATATATAGAAAATATACATACATATGAATAGGAAGGCGTTCTTATAAGCACACCCACTTTTCTTATGATTAAGTGCCAAAGTAACAGAGAGTGAGCCCATCGTCGTCTGAGGCACTAATTACTTCTCAGACATAATTATGCAGGTTTCCTCACGATGTTTTCCTTCACCGTAAAGCACGTGGTGCGAAATCACTGCACAAGTTTTTTTAGAAAAACTCTTTGGTGCAAGCACTGCTGGGATTCGAACTCTTTGAAATTTATTTGAATTAAATATTTGTGTTTGGTAGATCCTGTCTGATGTCTTGCCGGGATGGTTGCGATTTGACGACTACACGCCAAACGAGGTCAATTTTGAAAGTATCAAGCGGACTCAATATCAACATTTCCTTCTTCGGTTGTTATGGCATCATCTGAATGTGCAAAATGTATAATGTGGTATGGAAAAAAATCGTAAACTTAATGTAGAAGAAGCCTAGGTACTATATGACAGAGGCTAGACCCGTGCGAAGTCTGGGCGGGATGCTAGTTTTTTTTTAAGTATGTTTGCCGCCACGAGTTGACAGACCTCAGCGAAAATATTGGGATTTACATATATTTTATTCGCGCCCCGCCATACAGATAGACGGAGACAGTATCTTAAAATTACTACAGCGCATTAAAGGTCAGTGCTCATAACTCGTGACGTCGCAGCACCTTGGTAGTACCAAGACTATCTAGGAGATTATTAATCAAGATTTAAGTATTTATATTTTCATGCTATGTTTTTAGAATTATTTATTCAGTGCTTTATTGCCTCATTCACGCGTATTAGAAAATTAGCGCCAAAATATAAATTGCTTATAAAAATAATTTCAGTAATTTCCTTGTGTATGGACTACGGACCTTTACCTATCTGTAATAAGCACTGAGTTGAGTATTTCCTAACCAAAAATATATTCTTTTGAAAAAACCCGCCAACTGGCGATCAGTATTGTGAAAAACACATCCGTCGATGGAATTCTACCGAAAAAATAAAGATCAAAGATAAACATGATGGTAAATTTGGGGGCTTTGCCAAGTCCAGTTTCATGGTCGCGGCTGCTTAGTTCAGTGAAATGGTTCCTCATAACGTGCTAAAAATATTTGCAGACTAACTTTCATACGCGATTTCAGCCGCGTGCTATAAGTACGTAGGTATACAAAGCGCGCATGCCAATTTAGCTAATCATTTGAACAGTTTAGCCGCGAAAACGCAACAGACAGACACATACGCGTTCTTAATAACAGTAGGTTGGTAAGTGAAGTTTATTAGCTACAAGCGAGACGATAAACAAGTTTTGGCGCTCTAATAAGAATCCACTTACCTCTCTGTTATCGGCACCGCCTTTGATTTCAACTCGTAAAACATGAAGTCCTGTTGCTGCTGAGCGGTATTCATCTCCAACATCTTCTGATCAGCACCGTAATCGTTCGTCAGGAGAGATGCGAGATCGAAACCCATATCGATCCCGGACTCATCCATTTTTGAACAACACAAACACAAACTTTATCACTTATTAAATGTTCATAAAAATACCAAACATCCCTAATAACAACAAAACGTGGCGATTTATTGGCGTATACGAAAGTAATTCACGGCAGCATCCATCCTCCCAGCTGTCTCAAAACTTGTTGCTTTTCTACATAGGTAGATAGGTAGGTAGGTACATACACACATACTAATATGAATGACTATTATGCGATTGAATTGGAAATTGCACGTCCTCCAATACATGTCAAATAAATTCTAACCTTTTAAAATAAATGGCACTATACATGACAATCGTTTTTTGATATGGCAAGAATTGTGAAGCTCTTAATTGAGCTATAAAGTGATGATATTGGGCCTGGAAAATTATGTTTTGAGCATTAAATGTCATAAATAAAGAATTTAATTCAAATATTGTATTTTAAGATACATATATTATTGTTTATTATTAACAATAGTTATTCATAATATTATGTTTTTTATCATGTCAACATTCTAACCACCTGATAAAAATTACAAAAAGTATGCAAAGCTTTTATACATTCTCTTGTCAAATTCACAAATGGTAACATTATTAAATCGGTCAGCTTCATTGCCAACTGATACTAAATTCCTGAAAATATGGGGAGTTTTACCAATTAGAAAAAATCGATTAACGTTTCCCTAAGATGATGGCAAAAATAATGTAACAAAGTAATTCAAAATTAAAACGCTTAATTGTGATTTATGTAATAATTGTTGAACAGTAGAATAGTTGAAGTAATGAACGTTTGTTATATACGTAATAAACACACCAACTTACATGTAAAATAAGCTGTCGTCACTCCAAATCTTTCACGGGGCAGACAGGGAGAGTGTAAGTATTATATTAATGCACTCTCTAGATTGTTGTCACGCAATGTGATTTATAAATGTCCGCATTAATATAATGTTAAAATTTTTGGGTAAGTAAACATTGGCGTCGGCAATACAACGCTACTTCAGTTTGACATTGTCAGACATCAAACTGTCAATGTCAAACTCACAAGTATAGAAAATGCTTGCATTTAGCATTAATTGATCATTGAATCGATTGTTTGAGCCACTGCTGTGTGCTACGATAACAGTAGGAAGAAAAGCTTTGAATAAATAAAGTTCACAGAAAATTTTCCGAATAAAACAGGGAAAATGTCGAAAGCTCATCCTCCAGAACTTAAAAAGTAAGTCAAACATGAACCCATTGTACTGATAACAACAGAAAGTGGTAGCGTCCTAGCGTGACATGCGCGCCATTTTAACCTCTTCTTGTTTGTAAGCGACAAACAAGTTTATTGATGTAGAGACTACAGAGAATTTGTATGCTATAATACACGAAAAACGTTTCTACGTTTATACGCATCTTTGTTATCACAGTGTATGAATTTATTTCAGATTTATGGACAAAAAGTTGTCAATAAAATTAAATGCCGGTCGCGCCGTGACGGGTGTGCTACGCGGGTTCGACCCGTTCATGAACCTTGTGTTAGACGAATCAGTGGAAGAATGCAAGGACGGACAGCGTAATAATATTGGAATGGTGGTATGTATAAAATGTTATTGCTTTGTACTTTCAGCATGTACATTATACTCTCTAGAGTCAAATGCCTTAATTACCCCCTTATCCCATGATATTTGTGGTTGGCGCAGTGTGCTCTCTTCCATTTCTGTCTATCAGCCATCATATCTGTACTGAATGCCATTCCTTCTCATTATCATAGAGCCTTATGGAGTAATATATCCAGGGTATTATAACTTATCATAGTTTAATGGAAGTTTTGTGGATAGTCCTCCAAGCGTATTGTTCTCAAATATTAGCATGTAATAGAGTAAAATCAGCATTGTAAGCTTTTTTTATTGACGAGGGGGAAACCTTCAAAAGGTCCCTGACCGCCCTGGGAGAGCTAGGTTATGTGGGATTTTTTAGTGGCTATTAACCCCAAGTGGCCAACCTCGGTGCTCAGGGCAGTTCTCCACACTTTGCCGCCCTTGTAGACCTCGCTACCACCTTCCCGGGTTGGTGGTCAAAGCACCCACCCTGACCACCGCCAGCAGGTCACCGGCCCCCTTTAGTCGCCTCTTACAACAAGCAGGGGATTCCAGCTATTAGGTGGATGCATGAACAGTATAATGGCATATATGACCACAAACTTCATTACTTGCTTCATACTTTTGAGAGCATGATTTATCTTAAGGTGCTAGTTTCTTCTTAAAATCACCAACATCTTTTTAATTTGTATTATTTCTGTTCCAGGTAATTAGAGGAAACAGTATCATAATGCTTGAGTCGTTAGATAGAATATAGTTAAGTCATTCCTACACTTAACCTTAAGCTTAAATTTAAGTTCTGTAAAAAAACTTGTTCAGAATTACCTGCTGTATGTCAGGAATTGAAATAAAATTGTATCCAGTAACTTTACTCTATTTGTACTTTAGATAGCTTGATTGAATTAGAAGATTCTATTCAGGAAGAGAACCCCCATGAAAGGTTCCTACTGGACTCTGGACTTTGGTACCTTTGATTTTTTTTATGAGAGTGATTGGTTCTCTTTCTGAAAAACCTCTATTTTGATATAAACTTCGTTCATAGAGTAACATGTTATTAATTAAGACTAAAGTAAGAAAATATGGCATTTTCTTTGCAACAAACAATAAAATTACAATACACTTAACAATTTCATGCATTGTTTTATTTCTGAATTTATCATTTTATTTATACTATCAAGATGATAGACAGTAAAATTGCGCACCCGATGGTAAGTCATTAACCAAACCATTAGCCAAATAAATTGCTTTTATGCTGTAGATATGGAAGACGTATATATGGGGTATGATACGAATATCCGAACATGTTTCGAATTTAGTGTGAATCAAAGAAATAATATTACCCAATTCTTTATCTTTGGTGTAACGTAAGCGAACATTTTTCATTATATTTCTTTCTTTCTTTTATTTATTTAATGGCAATGAGCTTGAGTACAGCTATTCCGCCAATGTCACAGTGATTGTTGAGAAAAATATCTTGTAAATTGTTAAAAATACGAGCATTCTCTTTGTATTATTTCTGTATTTATATATTATCTCATTAGCAGAAAATACTGAAAAGAGGTTATAAGTAAATAAATAAATAATGTTCCTTTCTCCTTTTTATTATCTATGCTGTACATATTTTGACATTGTTTGAAGTCTGTTTAATGACAGTAGTGACAGCTATTTGTTGACATATCAAAGTAAAAAATAATCGCCTGCTCTGCTGTTGATTCACAGCCCGGATGGAATGGAAAGGAATTCCGCATATCTAAATAAATAATATCCGGCCGTTAAATCGCTTTTCTGCTACAACAAAGAATCACAACATGCAACAATGATACAGGAACAAGTATTTAGGTTCGAGTGTCGAAATTAACGAAGTGTTAGCTATTATTTTAAATTGGAAATTGGTAAGTCTTTGTTTTGCTCGTTTTGCTAATAATTTACATTGTTTTGATTATATAGTTTAGTCATAGTGTCGAGTTGGGACTTACAGCTGGTTAATAGTTAAACCACTACAAAAAAATAGTGGCAAAAACCGAAATAGTGATTTTTTGTATACAAGATGAGATCATCTCCCTCTACCTCAGTATTTAAGTATATTTAGAAGATAATGGAACCTTCAATAATTCCCATACCTATTAATTAAGTTGCGGATTGAACACAACTTTTTTACAACCACCGAAAGCGTGAAGAACACATTTTTTTTACTGTAGCATTGTGTTTTACGGATGGTAATGTGATAATTGTGTAGCAACTGTGATTTTCGAGAGTATAATATATTAGCTTGTTAAGTGATAACTCCCCCATACCTATTCAATATGGGAGATATTTGTTTGTGTGAGTAATCCAGTATTGTTTTCCCTAAACATGACCAATGTTGTGAACTATTTAATTACTTGGACTTATTTATTATGTATGTAACATTGACTAACTTAAGGGAGCTTTAGTCATCATTTGAATGACCTTTGAATTTATAAGCCTGTATTATCATGTTATTCTGATGATTTGAAAGTACTTTTTTTTGTGTGAAAAAAACTTATGAAAAAAAAAGATATTTTTCAGTTTCAGTAATTATAATCAATGGATATATTATTTTTAACATTGTGTGTTATTACCATATTTTATCTTGCCCAAATTTATAAATTGATTTCCAATAAAACACCAATTAAAGTTTAATTTAATGCCATGTCTAAAATATCCAGCTTCTATTAAGTTAGTAATTATATCCTAATCACAATATATTTTATTTTTGATACTTGCAATAAACAAACCATCTACTGCAAAAACAAGATAAAGAAACATTTGACACATGAGTAAATTGAAGAATATGAGTAGCATAATTGGTAGAGCAACTGCACTGTTTGTCTGTTTGTAGAGGTCCCGCCTCATGTTCCTATTTTTCTCAACCATCTTAAGAATTTGAAATAAAGCTGTGGTGGCTTGAGCAGCTATGCAAGCGACGCAAGCTGGAATCCCAGCGGGGCCTGAACCAATGAGTTTTTCTAAAAAACTTATGTACAGTGATTTGACACCACATGCTTTAGGTGAAGGAAAACATTGTGACGAAACCTGCATATTTCTAAGAAGCAATTCAAAGACGTATGTATAGTGCCTGAGACGGCGATTGACTCACCATCTGTCACGTTGGCACTTCATCCTCTCAATATCATAATCATCTTGGGTGAAAAGTGGGTGTTGTTTTTACAACACCTACACCACCTTCTGGGAATACAGGCATGAGCATATGTATGTATGTATCTTTAGAATTTGGAATATGAATAAAATGTATATGTTCTGCATAAAAATCTAATACTGCAAATGGCATTACAGCGACGAAGCCATCAAGTATGGCTGAAACACTGGACCCACTTGCACCGAGTGTGAACAGTGCCCAAGCTCCAGGGCTCATGCACAAGCTAATGATGCAGTTCAACCGGGCTGTACCCAATAGGACACATGGAGAAGGTATCATGAAGCTACATGCATTTGTTTTGAAGTGTACAAAATTGTAATTATGATTTTCACCAACCATGTGTCGCATTAAAAAAAATTTTGGTATTGTCAAGACATACTGCTAAAGTTGGAGAAAGAGGAGGGCACATAGGTCAGGATCTTGGTTTATATAAACCACAAGATCACTTTGCTTTTGGGACTGACTTTTTATATTTAGTTAAATTTGCTTCCAGGATATGTGGAGTTTGGTGAATTCCGTGCAGAGAGGCAGGGTGTGAAAAAAGTGGGCACCTTTGCCGGTGTCTTCTGTCCTGTGGTGCTGTCTATGTTCAGCGCTCTGGTATTTATACGAATGGGTGAGGATTTACATTATTTCCCGCGTATATTTAATTTACATACATATGCTCACGCCTGTATTCCCCGAAGGGGTAGGCAGAGGTGTTGTTATCACAACACCCACTTTTCACCGAATTTGATTAAGTGCCAACGTGACAGATGGTGAGTCCATCGCCGTCTCAGGCACTATACATACGTCTTTGAATTACTTCTCAGAAATATGCAGGTTTCCTCACGATGTTTTCCTTCACCGTAAAGCACGTGATGTGAAATCACTGTACATAAGTTTTTTAGAAAAACTCATTGGCACAGGCCCCGCTGGGATTCGAACTGGCGGCGCTTGCGTAGCAGGCGACTGCTCTAACCCCGAGGCCACCACGGCTCCTTTTATTTAATTTATTTCCGCGGAACCCTATAGTATTTTAAAATTAAAGAAGCCTAAGTTACTCCCGACAATATGAGCTATCTACCAGTGAAAGTTCTGTAAAATCAGTCAGGCCGTTTCAGAGATAACCCGGAACAAACAGATGCCTGTATGAGGCAGAGAAAAATGTTGAAAATTTGTTTTTTTGAGTGAGTACTGTTTATACTTTCAAATGCATTTAGTGAAAAGCTGTTCAAACACTTCAATTTTATTTATCTGTATAGATTACTATTTACGAAGGATTAACTCTTACCCGCGAGTATATCTATATCAAATGTCAGTAATCAATCAATCAATTCCGCCTAGTGAAAAGGTCACAGACAGTCTTTGCATTAATTATGTGTGTATGGATTCTGATAATTCCCCATAACTGCCTGTATGGTATGCTAAACTCATAAACTAGGTAGCGCCGTCACCAACTATGAGCGCTCAGAGAAAATAGTGGGGGTAGTAGAAACTGATTCATAAAATTACTACTAAGCATTCAAGGTCAGCGTTCTTAAAGCGCGATGACACCTCTATAGCCCGAAACTATAATTTTGCTTTATGTTGATTATAAGAGCGGTGGTGGCTTGAGCTCGCCTTCTCAAGCGACGCAAGTTCGAATCCCAGCGGGGCCTGTACCAATGAGTCTAAAAAAACTTATGTGCAGTAATTTCACACCACGTGCTTTACGGTGAAGGAAAACATTGTGAGGAAACCTGCATATTTCTGAGAAGTAATTCAAAGACGTATGTATCAGTCACGTTGGCACTTTACCATCTTCGATGAAAAGTAAGTGTTTTTATTACAACACCTCTGCCTACCTCCGTAGGTTGTTTATTGAGGTAGGCTAATCACTAATTTAATTAGTAGTAATGCCACAGTGCTCTACCAGTCCGATATAAGTTGTTATTCACATAAATTGAGGGCAAGATTTATCAAACGTTGACTATGCGACCAAGGTCGTCCTTTCAATAGTCAATAAGACATTAGTGAATTAAAAGTAAAAGCGTTTAGAATTCGCACTTTACACAACAATTTAGTGATAACCTTCAACTTTGACGGTTGGAGGCGCGCGGTTTTGCCCGCGTGTAATACATTTTATGTGTTTTAATTATGTTGCTCGAAACCGTAAGGATCACTAGTATTTTTTATTCAGAAATACAATCCTTATTTAGAACTTACACCTTTAGTAAAAGTCTATTTAAAATCAATCGGATAATACGCAGAACACACAGACGGACAGATCATAACATTTTTTCTTATTCCATTTTGTTTACATAAATAACATCGATAAGTATTTGCAAAGCATATTTATTATGCAAACATATGCAATATTATCAGGCATGTTATTATTATATTTTTATTGATGTGTGTTTGTATATATTTTAGGTCACGTATTATCTCTAGCACGATAAAGGTAAGCCCGAGTTACAACTGGGCGTTACCGCTATGATTCACATAAAAGATTTATGTGAATCACATAGGTTCCATTACATAGATACATATTTCGCGTATTGGAAACTAAATTATCAGGTTAATAATGATGAAAATTACATTAACCGTAAGCTCTTTCCTTATGAAGCAAAGCTCTGGCGACGGTATATAATATGAGCTTAGGTACTAGCAGTACGGAATCTTGAAAATCGTTCAAAGCCAAAGTCAAAGTCAAAAATATCTTTATTCGATTAGACTTTTTACAAAGCACTTTCAAATCGTCAGAAAGACATAATATAGAAGATTATACATGATACCGCTAGGTTCGGAAGGTTGCTTTTACTGAGAAGAACCTGGCAAGAAATTCAGTAATTACTCTTTTCAAAAAAAAATATTATACATTACATAATTAAAAATCTAGTAGTTTCACTTATAACTAAATGCGTAGCTTGAGATGACCAGTCCCCACAAGCAGCACCTGTTCACAAGAATGACGAGAATGACATACACGCACAGATTAGATTATAAGCGACCCAGCCGTAATGTTCCAGCCGTAAGGTATCACGTCGTGGCCGATCGCGTATACGTCATTTACGTGTTTTACAGACATTTTTACTTTGACGGTATGGAAATATTTATTCAGTTTGAGCCCCGGTAAGGCAAAAAAAACAAGGTTAATGAAGAAGTTTATTTTGTGGTCTATACAATGTTTGAATATGGTCTACATTACTGCTTAGTAAACTCGTAATTATTTATACTGTGGTAGCGGGCTGTTAGGGAATATTGTTAAAGTAATATTATTGTTTTGTTCCAGGTTACTTGGTAGGCAACGCTGGTCTGCTAGTGACCCTGGGCCAGTTTGGGCTGGCGTATCTGATAGTGGTGTTCACGGTTACCTCCATATGTGCTATATCCACAAACGGCGCCGTGGAGGGCGGTGGCGTTTATTGTATCCTTTTTAATAACTATCACACTTATATTTATAATTATAAGTGTGTGTGTGAGTCTCTCCCTGTGTGCGTGTGTGTGCGTGTGTGTGTCTGTGGGCGTGTGTGCGTTTGTGTGTGCGCCTGTGTGTGTGTGTGTTTGTGTGTATGTGTGTGCGTGCGTGTGTGTGTGTGGTTGAGTGGAAGAATACAATTTATATTGGATTTTTACTTCTTTTAACAGAGAGCTCTAGGCTGACATGGACACAGATATGTAAAATCTAATTTTGAGTGGCAATGAGAAATATCCGAGTCACTTAAGTGTATTTTTATCTATCAATATCTTGCTGTAATGTGAATTAGTTTCAATTGGTCTAGAAAGTAGCATGCACTAGAATGTCAGTCGAAAATCAATCATATTCCTTTTAAATAAAATTCATTAATACATAAAGAATATCCTGACATAGCAATACGGCAAATTTTTATTTGACCTTTTGAAATGTTGCAAGCTTACTCTCATAGTTTCGATGTAATCAATAATAACCTCAATGCAACATCAGTCATGATAAGTAGGACATTAGGTCCAGAATTCGGTGGCGCTATCGGCACATTATTCTTCTTCGCAAACGTAGTGTCAAGCGCACTCTGTATATCTGCGTGTACAGAAGCTCTTGTGGAGAACTTTGGTACTAATGGTAAGTTTTGTTTTACACCGATGGTAAGTGATTTGCACCTAGTGATAGTCACATTAAGATCTGTCGAGCCGTTTCAAAGATTATTCAGAACCAACAGAGACAGAAGCCGTGGTGGCCTTGGGGTTAGAGCAGTTGCCTGCTACGCAAGCGGTGCAAGTTCAAAAAACTTATGTGCAGATATTTCACACCACGTGCTTTACGGTGAAGGAAAACATCGTGAGGAAACCTGCATATGTCTGAGAAGTAATTCAAAGACGTATGTGTAGTGCCTGAGACGGCGATGGACTCACCCTCTGTCACGTTGGCACTTGATCATATTCGGTGAAATGTGGGTGTTGTTACAACACCTCTGGTTACCCCTTCGGGGAGCCTTCTGGGATGGCGTGAGCATATTTTTTATTTTATAAACAGACACACAAAAAAAATATATAGTTGTGTTTTTTATTTTATGTATAAATTATGTATGTAACTATTTTTGTATTGAATGGGCTCCGACACTACTGGGCCGATTAGAAAATTCTTTCAGCAATAGATAGCTACATTATCAGCGTGTAATATGGGCTATATTTTATGTCCGTACCCCCACGGGCACGAGAACTACGCTGGTGAAACTGTATGACGTCCGCTAGTTTTGGAATTAAAACTTTATTCATATTTGAATCTCCAGGCTACCTGGTAGGAGCCTCAGCCGGAATCCCAGGCGGTTGGTGGTACCGCTTCATGTACCGCTCCGTGCTCAATGCGGCTGGTCTATGCGTGTCTCTGGCAGGTGCCTCTCTCTTCGCTCGCACCAGTCTCGCCATCTGGGTGACAGTGCTCGTATGTCTTGGCAGTGCCTTCGTCAGCTTCTTTGTTACTGAGCCTGGGGATGTGAGTATTGTATAGACTTTAAAAGAACAATGATTTTTCATGAAAGTTTGTGTGTAGAGGGTTTCAGGGACAAAAAAATTGATCTAGGTTTCATCTTCAGAAAACATTGTTATAACCATGTTTTCAGGCACTGAAAAACTCATACATTATCATTACAATACGACAGTAAACTTCGCCGATATCTGTCCAGTCATGGTAGCTCAGACGTGAAACTTCCAGCCTACGGGGCGATAACGAAACTAGATTACCCCGGTTCGAGTCTGACCTTGTTCGTCACCTTAGTGATATAAAAAAAAGGATTATCTGCATTTACTAGTTCCAACTTCATCCACGTTGTCATGTATGAAGTTGGAACTGTATAATGATTGCCAAAACGCCACGTGATTGGATGAAACTCCTAAGAGAATGAGAGAGGCATTTTGTAGATAATGCCTTATTAATGTATTTTCTAACTTAACTAAGGCTTTCGACACTGTATTTGTGTTTTTTGGAATATCTAGAAATTAGGATTGTATTATGTAATAGTTCTCTGGGTTGCTTCCATTCTTAATTAACAGATGAGTAAATGAATATTACATGTTGGTATATTGAGTAATACTTAACGTTATAATCACCTTCAGAGTTCCTCAAGGTAGCATTCTGGGTCCTTAACTCTATATCATCTACATGTTTGAATCCTAATTGTATAGTTCTTAATTTCTTCCAGATATCTATCCCAGCATCGAACCAGATATCGAACATTACTAAGTTCCCCTTCACGGGACTGAACGCAACCACTCTGCATGATAATCTATACCCCGACTATGGTAGGGACTACAATGCCGGCGGGCCTATGGTGGACTTCGCCTCGGTGTTCGGCGTGCTGTTCACAGGTGTTACAGGAGTTATGGCGGGGGCTAATATGAGCGGTAAGTTTTAATTACAATACATAAAATGTACATACATAGATACATACAAACGCTCACACGCAGGGGGGCAGAGATGTAGCAATAACAAAACCCACTTTTCACCGAAGATGCCGTGAAGTGCCAACGTGACAGATAGTCAGTCTATCGCCGTCTCAGGCACTATACATACGTCTGCGAATTACTTCTCAGACTAAAGAATCTGTCATTTTATTAACTGACCAGCTTCTGCCCTTGACTCCATCCGCATGGAATACTTACTAATGGGCTAAAGCTATCTTTGACCCGCAATTGGTCTTATCGTTCTTTTCTCGATAAGTGTGATATCTAAAATTGAAATATATTTTCAAATTGGACCTGAGATTAGCGCTTTCAAGCAAACAAACTCTTCAGCTTTATTTATTAATATAGCTACTGCAGGCGTTGAACCTGATTAACAGACTCCCTTGTCTCATGAGCATTGGCGACCTTATTTGCCGCAGAGACACAGTACTCTAAGGTAGTGTCATTTAACTGCGATCTCCTTTAAGGTTGAGGTACAGTCTCCAGTTAGGCCGCTCTGAAGTACGAGCGTGAGTTCCCGTAATGCCCTACGGCCTACCTTACTCGATCACTTCTACTTTATGCATTCATTTATAAACTGCCTCGTTGGTCTAGTGGTTATCAAGTTTGCCTGCCAATCAGGAGGGCCCGGGTTCGATTCCCAGGTCAGGTCAAAGATAGATATTAGGTTGTTCTGTCACAATAAATGCCCGGAGTTTGGAAGTTGGCGGTGTTTCCACGGAGGCCTCGGGACGCACGTTGCACCGTTGGTCCTACGCCTGATCTCTCCTCGGTCGTGTCGGATTGCCTCCCATCCCACTATGTGAGTGAGGGAATAAAGAGTGCACCTGTGTTTGCGCACACACTTGAGCACTATAATATCTCCTGCGCAGTTGGCTGATCCTCGTTGAAATTCGGTAGGAGACCATTATTATTATGCATTCATATAATAATACCCGTGAAATTTAAAATACAATAACAACTATCTTGCAGGTGAATTAAAAAATCCAGGTCGCAGCATCCCATTCGGCACACTAGCAGCACTCCTGTTTACAGCCGTGTCATACGTGGCTCTCAGCCTTCTGACGGCGGCGAGTTGTTCCCGGGAATTGCTTCAGAACAACTACGTATACCTGCTACCTATTAATGTATGGCCGCCGTTTATTGCTGTCGGTAAGTATCATCTTCACCAATCTTTAAATTTATATATAACTCTAAGGTGACTGACTGACTGACTGACATAGTGACTTATAAACGCACAGTCCCAAACCACTGGACGGATCGGGCTGAAATTTGGCATGCAGGTAGATGTTATGACGTAGGCATCCGCTAAGAAAGGATTCCTAGCCCCAAGGGGATAAAATAGGGGATGAAAGTTTAGGGTATGCTAACGCGGGTGAAACCGCGGGGCACAGCTAGTTCCAATATATAATTAGAGTTAACACTTGCTTCAACCCGATGCTACTGATCATCAGGTGTCTGCGCTGACACAGTTTTCTTTGGTGGATATGGCAGTGATGAATACTAATATAGATCCATAGATAGTACATTTATTGAATATTAAAATAGAGGTACAGATTTTAGTAGCGTAGCGACAGGCTTAGGAAAATAGTGCAGATCATTGCAGTCGCTGTTATTGTCGGCGGCCAATCACAGCGTAGCAAGTGCGTTTCGTTGCGCGATACCAGGTTTTACACAAAACGACTGCCATCTGATCTCTCCAACCCCTTTACAAATGTTACAAACATTTGTAAAAATAAGTTTAATGTATTTTTTCTGTATCCTATCAATTTGAAAGTACAGTGGATCCCGGGTTATCCGCAATGTCTATTATAGATTTTTTTTTGATAATTTTTGCTCATATAGGTAATACACGATTGAATAGTTTTCAAAATTGATACGTTTTACGCGACTTGCCAGACTACAAGTAAAGGTATTATTATGTAAAAAAAAAGTATTCCTTTCTTAGATTTCTGACAGCCTAGTGCGAGTATTTCACGTTGACGTCAACGCAGATTTTTATAGGATCGAAACAGCGCCATCTGTCGGCCTTCAGATGGCACTATATTGATCACGTACAAATCTGCGTTTACGTCAACGCCATGACTTGAAACGGAGATTTTAAGAAAACTCGCACTAGGAACTCTGTATGGTTTGCATCCGACTTTGCTTGGGTTGGATTTGCATGACTTCACTAATCGAATGATATGCCATGATTTCCATCTTTTGCAGGTATGCTGACGGCGACATTTTCTGCGGGACTGTCCAATTTAATAGGAGCGTCCCGAGTTCTAGGAGCTCTGGCCAAAGATAACATATTTGGTGAGTTAAGTTTAAAGAAATATTCCTAACACAACACAGGTTATACAGGTGCTATAGTGATTACCGTGCTCGCCCGAGCAGCTTGGCTGCGGCCGTGCTGGTGTCCCGGGTGTCGGTGGACTGGTGTCCCGGGTGGTAGTACAGTGGTGTGTGTGCAGGCGCGGTCCTGCGGCCAGTGGTGCCTCGCTCGGGCAGCCCGGCGGCGGCCGTGCTGGTGTCCCGGGTGTCGGTGGACTGGTGTCCCGGGTGGTAGTACAGTGGTGTGTGTGCAGGCGCGGTCCTGCGGCCAGTGGTGCCTCGCTCGGGCAGCCCGGCGGCGGCCGTGCTGGTGTCCCGGGTGTCGGTGGACTGGTGTCCCGGGTGGTAGTACAGTGGTGTGTGTGCAGGCGCGGTCCTGCGGCCAGTGGTGCCTCGCTCGGCCAGCCCGGCGGCGGCCGTGCTGGTGTCCCGGGTGTCGGTGGACTGGTGTCCCGGGTGGTAGTACAGTGGTGTGTGTGCAGGCGCGGTCCTGCGGCCAGTGGTGCCTCGCTCGGGCAGCCCGGCGGCGGCCGTGCTGGTGTCCCGGGTGTCGGTGGACTGGTGTCCCGGGTGGTAGTACAGTGGTGTGTGTGCAGGCGCGGTCCTGCGGCCAGTGGTGCCTCGCTCGGGCAGCCCGGCGGCGGCCGTGCTGGTGTCCCGGGTGTCGGTGAACTGGTGTCCCGGGTGGTAGTACAGTGGTGTGTGTGCAGGCGCGGTCCTGCGGCCAGTGGTGCCTCGCTCGGGCAGCCCGGCGGCGGCCGTGCTGGTCTCCTGGGTGTTGGTGCAGTTGGGTGTGACGGTGGATTCCCTCAACGCCATCGCCCAAATCAACACGGTGCTCTTCATGACGAGCTACTTCGCCATTAACCTCGCCTGCCTCGGATTAGATCTCGCTTCGGCCCCCAACTTTAGGTATGTGTATGAAGAGATGCATGTAGATGAATCGAAAAGTATTTGGCGAACGGTGGTCTCTGCCTACCCCCATGGGATACAGGCGGGAGCATATGTAGAACTAAACGACGATTTGAATGGCGTGAATAAAATAAGAATAAAAATAGCTTTATGACAGTAATTTGCTCAGCTTAATTGCATAGTTCAAAAAGGTTCCTATGGGAACAAAGACACCTCCAGGGTTATTTGACTAGGATCTTCTGTAAAGTGGAGGAACACTCCCGAAACTGGCAGCTCCGAAATTCATTGTTCAAATGCACTCACCATATGAACGAAAAAAATGTTCAGTTTGTCACTTATGAAATAAAATTCTTCTTTAAAGTCTAATAGTCTAATATAATTGGTTCAGAAGAACGGAACTCAAGAGTATGATGTCGTGTTCAGGCCGTCATTCAAGCAGTTCTCGTGGGTGACGTGCCTGCTGGGGCTGGTGGGCTGCGCGGGGCTGATGTTCGCGCTGCGGCCGCTGCACGCGTGCGGCGCAGCCCTGGCCTGCGGCTCGCTGGTGGTAGCCCTGCATCTGCTGTCTCCGGCCGCCTCCGACTCCCAGTGGGGCAGTCTCAGTCAAGCACTTATATTCCATCAGGTGACGTCAATATAACCATACTATATGAAGTAACCATAATATACAATTTCCCGTCCGTGTCAACGTAGTTAGTACTGTAATCTTACTTACAAAAATTTTTACATAGGGTGACGAAGTCCAAATTAAAAATAAATACCTTTATCACATAACAGTTAAAAGAGGATAATTCATATTTTATTAATTCTTATTACAAGTTGCACCACATCCTTTCCGGGTTCCGATCTGTACCTGAATTTGAGGACACCCCGTATTGTTTGATTTGTTATAAGTTTATTCATAAATAATAAAAAAAAATTGAATTTTTTTCTGCAAAATATGTACTCGAAAGTATATAAGGTAATCAATATTCGAGCCAGGCTATAGGCGTGGAACATTTAAATAACTTGGCTAATTATCAATAGCTGGCATTCACGTCATTCTTGTGAACAGGTGCTCCTTGTGGGGGCTGGTCATCTCAAGCTACGCATTTAGTTATAAGTAGATGTACTCGATTTTTAGTTATGTTAATTTTTATCGACATTTGTGCATTGGAACTTTGTCCATGAGGTTATGTTTCTTAAATTATTGATTTTGTATTCTTAAAGATGTATAATATTTTTGAAAAGAGTAATTACTGAGTTTCTTGCTCAGTAAAAGCAACCTTCCGAACCTGGCGGTATCATGTATAATCCTGTATAATTATGTCATTCTGACGATTAGATAGTAGTTTGTAAAAAGCACTAATCGAATAAAGATATTTTTGACTTTGACATAGGTATTCAATAATGACCTTTATTCCCAGGTGCGTAAGTACCTGCTCCTATTGGACCCCCGGAGGGAGCACGTTAAGTTCTGGCGGCCACAGATGCTGCTGTTAGTGTCATCACCGCGACAAGCTGCTCCGTTAATTGACTTTGTCAACGACCAGAAGAAGGTAATTACACATTACACTCACGCCTGTATTCCCCGAAGGGGTAGGCAGAGATGTACTTACAGGGAATACAGAAGACCTGGGTTAGATCTCCGGTTGGACAAAATGTTATTGGGTAATTTCTCAATAGCCTGCAGTCTGGATCAGTGCCAGGTTAATAACACTAGACTCGGCCCCTGTTACATGGGACTTCATTTTAACAAGCGAAATGGGTGTACTATAAGTACGCCCACTCCATCGGGGATACAGGCATGACATATTATACATATTTGAATTTTCTAAATTATAAAGAAAAATCTGCTCACGCCATCCCAGAAGGGTCCCGACGGGCTAAGCAGAGGTTTTGTAACAACAACACCCACATTTCACCGAATATGATTAAGTGCCAACGTGACAGAGGGTGAGTCTATCGCCGTCTCAGGCACTATACATACGTCTTCTCAGACATGTGCAGGTTTCCTCACGATGTTTTCATTCGCCATAAAGCACGTGGTGTGAAATCACTGCACATAAGTTTTAGGAAAACTCACGGGAAAAGGTACAGGCCCCACTGGGATTTGACCTTGCATCGCTTGCGTAGCACGCGTCTACTCAAACCCCGAGACCACTACGGCTATATCTAAATTTGATTGTAGTAATCGTGCCATGGTTCAAGATCGAATAGGCTAGTTGAAGTAATAACAGTATTTGTCGAACAGGGTGGTTTGTTCGTGTTGGGTCACGTGCGAAAGGGGCAGCTGGATTCGAACGGCGATCCCCTCGAACATGAGCAGAAACACTGGCTCAAGTTGATTGATCATCTTAAAGTGAGTATTTAGGTTTCAATATTTTAAGAATAATTATCTGCTTACATTGTTGATAATAAAAAAATATAATCGAATTTATTATCTACTCTGTTTTATGAAGTCGGTGAATAATGCTAATGCATTTACATGTATATGTACTTATGTATAGATCAGGGATGTTGCAGATGCCGATATTTTCACATCCGCGGATGCGGAGTTTAGCAGGCTCACATCCGCGGATGTGTGACATTATGTAAGTAAAGTCTATTAATGAAGAATTAAAACAATAACAACGTAATTATTAAAAATTTTATTGTAATCAAACAAAGTAGTTCACTTTCACGTTCACAGCGCAAATAAATACGTAATATTGATTCACTTGCAAGAAACAAATGATGCACTAGCTAGAACAAACACACGTGTCGAATCTTGTCACCAATATCTTCGCTCCCATTGGTTATTGTCACGTGCGACCGGCACGCGTCAATCACCGGCCCCGCCCAATTTCTTTCTTGTTGCTACTTGTATAATATTCGCATCCGCATGAACATTCGCATTGATTAATGCGGATGCGGAAGCAGGTGCAGATGTCCAAATCAATGCGGATGTTCCGCATTTGCGGATGCAGATGCGAATGTTCGCAACATCCCTGGTATAGATACATGTAAATACAGATAATTAAAATTGATGTGTCTGTTAGTAATTCCAAAATTACAGCTCTTCACTAAATGCATATGAAAGTATACACGATGTAATGAGATAGAAAAACCAATGTAATAAAAAAAAATAATGTCCGTCCGTCTGTCTATTTGTTCCGGCTATTCTCCGAAACGGCTAGACCGATTTTAACGGGACTTTCACTCGCGGATAGGTTACTTTTATTTAAAAAAACATTAAGGTTCCCGCGGGTCAACCATGAAATTAAGTTTACGCGGGTAACACACCCACATTTCACCGAATATGATTAAGTGTCAACGTGACAAAGGGTGAGTGCATCGCTGTCTCAGGCACTATACATACGTTTTTTTTTACTTACTTCTCAGACATATGCAGGTTTCCTCACCATGTTTTCCTTCACCGTAAAGCACGTGGTGTTAGATCATTGCACATAAGTTTTAGAAAAACTCATTGGTACAGGCCCCACTGGGATTCGAAGTAGCGTCGCTTGCGTAGCAGGCGATTGCACAAACCCCGAGACCACCACGGCTCAAAACACACTCAGGTCCAGCTCCCTAGCTCATCCCCCAGCAACGCCCTAAGCCGTGGTCCGAGCCCCGTACCTTAGCTGTGTTGCTTAGTTTATAAGTTTAAGCTCGGCTGGAGGCCCTTGGGTCTCGCCCTTTAGTCCGGTTAAACAGAGGAGGTAACTGCCCCCTACCAACTGCGAGAGACCATATAGGAAAAAAAGGCTCAAAACAAATAAATAGTATGAAAAGTATAGAAACGTTATGCGCTCACAAAACAAAGAAATTACTCCGTATGCAGTATTTGTTGCTTAAATTTTTCAGGTGAAAGCATTTGTGGAGTTATGTCTCTCGGAGTCGGTTCGTGGAGGCGCGGGTCACCTCACTCGCTTGGCAGGCCTGGGCGCCATGAAGCCTGACACTGTGCTACTTGGCTTCCGGGATAATGCCATGCCCAGGGACTTCTTTCGGGAGTAAGAGAACTTTCAAATACTGTTCAAATTTTCAGTCGAGAATCCTTTTAATTTAAATCGGGATTTTGGTTTAATTATGTGCCATCACGACTTTTGAGTGGCCTTGAATGCGCAGTTGTAATTAGTTGAGTCTTGTATGAAAATCTAGGTTTGTTTTATAAACCTTAATGCGATAGCGAACAGGCAGATTTTTTTTAACCATACTATGTGTGTCTTGTGTTACAATGATTCTATGAAAATGTTCGTTTCTCAAACATATGCTTACTCCTGTGTTCCCGTATTCCCCGAAAGGGTAGGAAGAGGTGTTGTAATAACGACACCCACTTTTCATCGAAGATGATTAAGAGTCAACGAGACAAATGGTGTGTCCATCGCCATCTCAGGCACTATACATACGTTTTTTTGACTTACTTCTCAGATATATGCACGATGATTTCACCGTGAAGGTATAGATCCCGCTGGGATTCGAACTTGCGTCGCTTGCGTAGCAGGCGATTGGTCAAACTTCAAAGCCACGGCTCTTTCCTCAATCAAAGTTTAAGACAAACTTCCCACACTTGCAGCCCAGACTCCCCGTACAAGACGGATCAGTTCGACCTGGACTCTGGGGAGACGATCTTCCCATTGCGTCGTGTCACAGACCCCCGTCTCTCCGCCTCTGAGTATGTTCAGATCATATGCGACGTGTTGTGTGTCCACAAGAATGTATGCCTCTACCGAAACTTCCATCAATTGGATATGGCTGCTGTTATGAAGTAAGTTGTACATACATACATACATACATACATACAAACATACATACATACATACATACATACATACATATGATCACGCCTGTATCCCATGGGGGTAGGCAGAGACCACCGTTTGCCACATGCTACGATCCTTACATACTTCTTTCGCTTCATCCACATTCATGCATCTCTTCATACACTTTCTTCGGTTACGAGTGCTCCGAATTTGACTTTTCTTAATTTGGTCATAGTAGTTGTTCCTTGGACGCCCTCTACCGACACTACAGCTCACATTCGCTCTATAAATGTGTTTCGTTAATCGCCTTTCACTCATCCTTTCGATATGTCCAAACCATCTCAACATACTTCTTTCAATTCTGGTCACCACATTATTATTTTTTTATAATACAATTAATATAATAATATAATACAAATAATTTATTGTGTTATAATACAATTAATATACACTTTATTGTTAAGTGAGCGTCATTCGATGTTTCAGCAAGTCTCCGAACCTGAAGTACATAGACGTATGGCTAGTGGAAGTGGTCTCCCCTCGGGGAGAGGAAGCCTTCACAGTGCGAGGCCTGTTCACGATGCAGCTGGCCGCCGTGGTGAGGTCGGCGCGAGGATGGAAGCATTTGCGCCTCAGAGTACACGCTGTCGGACACCGGCCCGACCTGCCTACCACTATACACGGTACTCACCATCCTCCTGCCCTTACCCCATGTTATTTGGCGTCATATCTGTATTCACTCCCAATCTAGCCATATCCATCGTCACTTAGGTCTTCCTGAGAGACGACGGACGACGATCCTAACTTTTCAATTCAATTCAAAGATTATGATTATATGATTAGACTTTTAACAAAAAACTCATTGGTACAAGTCCCGCTGGGATTCGAATTTGCGTCGCTTGCGTAGCAGGCGACTGCTCAAACCCCGATGCCACCAAGGCCCTTTTTTTTTAGTTTTTTAAAAAGGCTGCTACTACTAATGTACCTATCAAGTAAAATTACACCCTAACACCTAAGGTAGTTATTTATTTTCCGCCCTAGAAGCCGGTCGTACGGTGGCTGTTGAAGCGAGATCTATAGTGGAAACACAGGGCAGGCCTGACCGACCTCTGACTGAGAGACTGGACGAATTGCTGAAACAACTCAGGATCAATGCCACTACTTATAGCGTGAGTATATCTATAATATAGGCTATATATACATACATATGCCTGTATTCCCCGAAGGGGTAGGCAGAGGTGTTGTAACAACAACAACAACCACTTTTCACCAAAGATGTATAAGTGCCAACGTGACAGATGGTGAGTCCATCGCCGTCTCAGACACTTTACATACGTCATTGAATTACTTCTCAGACATATGCAGGTTTCCTCACGATGTTTTCCTTGACCGTAAAGCACGTGGTGTGAAATCTGTGCACATAAGTTTTTTTAGAAAAACTCATTGGTACAAGCCCCGCTGGGATTCGAACTTGCGTCGCTTGTGTAGCAGGCGACTACTCAAACCTCAAGGCCACCACGGCTCGTTTACTACATACATACATATACAATTGAAGTGTCTGTTTGTAATTCCGAAATAACAGCTTTTTATTAAATCTCTATACAAGTATATGGGGTATTGACTTAAAATAATCAATTCTTAATTTTTTTTTCACCGTGTTTGTTCCGACTAATCCCCGAAACGGCTAGACCTATTTTAGCGGGACTTTCACTGGCAGATAGCTAATGTTACAAGGAGTAATGTAGAAATTATAATGATGTGAATTGTTTGTTGTCTGTGGTGACATATTGTATGTCTGCAAGTTCATATTATATTATCTGTGGCATTGCTCTGTGATGATATTGGTGACGTATTGTACGTCTGTGTAATGCCATTTTAGTATCTGCAGTAAGTAAGGAATGCGGCTAATTTATGCTATGCACCATACTATTTTAATAACGTAACAAAGTTTCCCGCGGCGACCAATGAGTGCGCGGCATTTGAATTTGAATCCACGCGCCATGAGAGAGAAGAGTCGGGTCGTGGCTGTTGTTGAATAAACAAGTGAAAAGAAGTGCGTTCTGAATCGCTCCCGTTCCCCCGGTTTTTACCTTTTCTTGCCGTAACTTTATTTATACCATACTTATGTTCTTTATCGTGATTGTATATAATCCCTTGTTGTGACTGAACTAACTGTGTGTGTGTGAATAAACTGATTTGTATATAGTGTAATAAGACCTTCAGTGGTACAATCATCTCCTCGTCTGTACTGCATATTACCCTGCGCCAAATTCTTTACAAGTAACTTAGGCTACTATTAATAAAAAAAATATAGTAGGGTTCCGAGGACCACCCATGAAATTAAGTCTAATATGAAACTGAAGAGTTTGTTTGCTTGAACACGCTAATCTGAGGAACTACCGGTCCGATTGGACTCACCATCGTTGTTAATTGTTTAATTCAATATATTGTTCCTTGTATTGAAGTAAATGTTTTTGATTTTTGATCATCAGGTGCCTGACTGGCCTGAGATCGACGAATCCCTCGTATCCACAGACGAGCACGACAATCGTGTGTACCACAAGGTGCCGACCACTTATTTAAAAATGTAAGTATTTTAACTTTAAGGAGCTTGTCTAATTACAAATTTATTTTAATAAATAAAGAGTGATCTAAAATTGGATCAGCTATTAAAATATAGGATATATAATTTGGAAAAAAAAATTGCGCGTAATTAACCTCTTTTAGCTTCTAGAGCCTATTTTAGCAAAAGAACCGGCTTAATTATAGTGTACATGAATCTAATTCCTTTTTTCTCTTATTAATAATTCTTGAAACCCTATAAATCATGTTTTGAAGTGATGACTCAAAGACGTATGTTGGCGATGGACTCACCATCGATCACGCATGAATTAATCTTGAGTGAAAAGTGGTTGTTGACTCACCCTTCGAGGACTCTTCTATGAGGGCGCGAGCATATTCGTTGGTCGAGTAATCTTTAGCGCTACTGCGGAGGTCCTGGGTTCGATTCCCGGGTCGGACAATGTTGTTGGGTTTTCCATCAGTATGAGACCGTCTGGATTAGTGCCCGATTAATGACAATAGGTTCACCCATTATTACAAGGGGAGAGGAAGATCTAAGGGACGATGGATGGATTGTGTGAAAGATGGCTAGAATGGGAGTGAATACAGATATAACGGCTGTTAGAGGGAATTAGAAGAGAAGAACACATTGCGCCGACCACGAATAACATGGGATAAGGGTAAGAGGATGATGATGAGGCTTGCCTCCTATTATATGGGACTTAAACATAACTGGAGAAATGTGGTTGTACTATTATTACTAAGTAGGTTAGTACAGGCATTAATACATCAATACAGGCGTGAGCATGTGTATATACTTATGTATGTATATGAGAGCCGTGGTGGCCTTGAGGTTTGAGCAGATTCCCAGCGGGGCCTATACCAATGAGTTTTTCTAGAAAACTTATATAAAGTGATTTCTCAACACGTGCTTTACGGTGAAGGAAAACATGGTGAGGAAACCTGCATATGTCTGAGAAGTAATTCAAAGACTTATGTTAGTCACCATCTGTTACGTTGGCACTTAATCATCTTTGGTGAAAAGTGGGTGTTGTTATTACAACACCTCTGCCTACCCCTTTGGGAAATACAGGCGTGAGCATATGTATGTATATTTACTTTAAGGTATGAATCAAATACGTGTTCCACAGAGTGAACAATATAATAAAGAAGAGATGCAGTGAAGGTACCGCGGTGACCTTCGTCACTCTCCCGGCTCCGCCCGTGTTGCCCAACACACTCACACCGCAAGACGAGGCGGTCTGCGAACAGTATTTAAAGGTAAATCTCTCTGTTAGATTCCAGCGTGAAAATATACATTCAATATTTTATTTAGTGGCATGAATCGACAATCGAATGAAAGGAAATAAAATAAACTATAAATAAAGAATTCGCAGAAATTATAGTGACGGGATTGTGTTATTTTTCAGCATGAATGATGTGGTGACCAGAATTGAAAAAAGTATGTTGAGATGGTTTGGACATATCGAAAGGATGAGTGAAAGGCGATTAACGAAACAAATTTATAGAGCGAATGTGAGCGGAAGTGTCGGTAGAGGGCGTCCGAGGAACAACTACTATGACCAAATTAATAGTATTTTTCAGAAAGGTCAAATTCGGAGCACTCGTAACCGAAGAAAGTGTATGAAGAGATGCATGAATGTGGATGAAGCGAAAGAAGTATGTAAGGATCGTAGCATGTGGCAAACAGTGGTCTCTGCCTACCCCCATGGGATACAGGCGTGAGCATATGTATGTATGTATGTATGTTTCAACACTTTATGGTAAAGAAAATGTAATCATCTGCTTACTGACGTACGGCGCCATATTGTGTTAAAATGTATTGCAATGCTGTCCTCCTGTTACATTAGTTATTATTATATCGAGGGGTGAAAGGCTATTTGGTTTAAGCGACATCTTGGGCGATATTGAGTTATATACATATTCGGAATCAGCAATTTTTTCTCCGTCGGATGATGCCGGATTCATTTAAATCTAAGCACTTTTTTGGCGCTTCAAACAACTCTATTTTTGGGTTGTTTCCAAAGTGGCAGTGTATTATCTGACGTCGTTTTTGCATTAATTTATTACTAGGGTACTTGAACTATACGATGATTTAAAGAACCGAGACATAAATCAGTTGGCTTTTCTCAGAAAAAAGATTCAATATCGGTTAAAGCGTTTTTCTTGTTACTATTTTTTATTAACATGTGACTTAAATCATTTTGATATCCACGATTTACATGTCGCGATGTCGCTTAAATCATTTGTCCGTCAACAAAATACGACATGGAGTGTCGGTTAAGGTCTTTCAGCTGCATCTATTTTCTACCTAGTGTGCTTCTTAAACTAAAAAGCCGTTTTGTTTTAGCTATTTTGCATGTTCGTTAAAACATTTTAGTCCTATTATTTTTTTAAATGAATGAATCTTAAAACAGTCGGTAAAATGAAATGACGGAATTTGAAACATTTTTTAAATTTTGATAAAAAGAAAAGTCGACCTTTAAATCTTTCAATTCTAATATGATACATTTCATTCATGTCATATAATACCATTATTTATTCTATCACCCGGGAGTTAAAAATCGTGATCATTCAACGACACTGTAGCGCTCAGGCGCTTCAATCGAACTCCAGAGTGTATCAAGGTGTGTCGTGACTCACAGTTGCCGCCAGTGTTTATAAAACAGTGCTCTCCAAAACAAATCGTAAGTGTTGTTTATGTAAGATTTCAAATTGAGATGGAATGTAATACGTTTACTTATTTGTGACTATTATTTATTAGTTTAATTGTGTTACTAATTCTATTAAGTATGTAGTTAATTCATTATTTTAAGAGAATTATTGCAATCTTAGGCTAACTGTCTTCATTTAAGTTCGGTATAATTGTATACATGATTGTTATTATTGATATACACCCTGTTTAATATAGTTGTACTTATAATTATTTAATACTCGTATCTTTAGATGTATTTTAGGTACACCTAGTTTGTTTATTACAATAAAATTACCGATAAGCGACTTGCAAATTACTTTTTCAGTAATCTATTATGTAATAGATTTGTCGTTTATTTGTAAACTATGTTAAATACTAACATTTAGCGCCAACTATGAATATGATATAGGTACATACTTGTGGTTGTAAACGGATCATCTTATGTACTTCCCTGATAATTACTATTTCAGATAAATATGGAGACAGAAAGACAGAAATTCTACAAACACAAAATTAAACGAATCAGTGTGTCAAAAGAGGATAATACGTCTTCCGTAACTGATAAAAGCGACTCCACCAAATCTACAGTAACAATCTTAGGAAGTGCCACCTATCATGAACAAGTCAACGATTTAAGTATTTTTAATTCTAACAGCATAGATCAACAACCGGAATCCTTGATTGATGATCCAATGGATTTAAATGATGAATCGAACTTTTATGCACATTCTGCGGATATAGAAGTAGGTATATGTTTCATATTTGTAATACTTGTACTAGTAGCCATTTGTTATTAACACGTTAAATTTTACTTATTTCAGACAAAAACGACAATATATATACCTAATGATTTGAAAGACGAGGATTTAATTATTAACGAAGTAACGATTGAAGTGGAAAGAGAGGAGATTTTTTTATATAGTCACTAGTTTCGTAACTTTGTAAAAAGTAGTCTACGTGTTATTTTGATTTATGATCTATGTTACTGTTAAGTTTTATCAAAACCTAATTAATATTTTCAACATAAATGAGCAACAAACATCGTATTATCCATCTACCCTCATAAACTTTCGCGTTTACTGTAAAATCTAGTGCGGAGTTTTTTTGCAAATTTGATGGTGAATAGTTCAATTGTCTTTTAGAATCAAGAAGAAAAGGACAAACCTGAAGTATGGAAATAGAAAGGACAATTAGTAACGACAGTCTTCAACCAACTATTACTGAAATTATACCTGAAACCGACATGGATATATTAAGGAAATCTTTAGAAGATAATAATACTGATGACAATGTAGAAATATAAACAGAAGGTGATCATCCAATACGGAAGAAAAACAAACGAGTTCTAAAAAAAAGCTATGTTGATTTTTTAAGTGATGATGAAGATTTTGCTTGGGACTCAACGTCGTGGAAAGAAACAGATGATTCTTCAAGTGATCAAGATGATCAAAAAATAGCGAAGAAAAAGAAAATAAGCATAAAAGATGGAAAAGTAGGAGATGCAGGATTAAAAAGAAAAGAACAAATAAGAAAAAGGTACAAAAAGATGCTAGATCAAAGGGCGTTCAATATGTTAAGGTTCAATTGTGAAAGAAAGAAATATGAAACCGAATCCTTGCCTGGAAAAAAACTGTAAAAAAAAATATTTATTCTATAGCTATTTTCTTCTTTGTCACTTTGTCATTGACAGTTTCTGCCAAATGTGTGAAAGTGACTAAGCAGAATATAGCTACAAAAAACTTGTGATTGTTATCTCATCGTCATAAGGGTGACAAATGTGATGGATAGGATGGTGTTAAAAATGCAGATTTACGCCTAATATTGTTAAATAATATGAATAAGCGAGTAATACTTATTTTAACTGATGTGGTTGATTAAGACTGAAAGATAATAAATAAAAATATTGATGTTCCCACATTGAGACGTTTCGTACAAGAGTTCTACTTTATTATTATTACGTGACTTAATAAATACTTGAACTGATTCTGTGTATTTCTTTATTTATTCAATATCAGCACCTGAAATTTTCGGTGATAGCGGTATATTCAGGTTGTTTCAACAGCCATTTACTGATTTAGATGCTTCAAATGTTACATAAAACGTCACATTTTCAATACTATTATGTTACTTATGTGAATTAGCCAGTCAGTCAATTTAATCTCAATTGGCAGGTGAGATAAATAGCTTGCTACAGTTAATTTTGGGCTGCGTCACTTCATGCTGTTTGTCTTATTCTGAAAATATACTGCAGAGTCGCTTAGTATATTTTTCCTGTAGCCAATTGTAGTTATGAAGTCACTTAATTCTTTTTTCCGTTCCCTGAAAAATTGTGACATAAGGCAATTCGTATTAAGCGACATTTATCTTCTTAATTAAAGGTCCATTTTATATGGTATAAGCATCAACACCTTGACGTTTTCAAATTAATTTAAATTAAGTTTACTCCATTCCAATAGCTGAAGAAGTTTTTTTGTTATGATTTTTTTTCGGAAATTTTAAACTTTAAATGGCTCTCCTGTAAAGTTGCAAAATTGTCGCTTAAACCAAATAGCCTTTCACCCCTCGATATGTGTTTCAAATTTGCAGATACTAGACGAGTTCACAAAAGATCTGTCACCGACGATCCTTGTCAGGGGGCTGAAGTCTGTCACGTCTACAGCGCTTTAGCGACAAATATACTCACTTTTTATTAGTATAAAACTCGACGCATGATGACCAAAACGAGACGTGTCCAAAACAATCTGTGACCAAAATACACTGTGACCAATATGCTCTTAAATTTACTTTCCTTTGAATGTACATAATATTGACACGTGCTTTAGATTCACTATAGAATGTGACATATGATATGCTTCTTGTTAAACGGAATCTCGCACAAAGGTGGTAAAAAAATAACCTTCTCCTAGCATTCAGCGCTCAAAGCTCGTGACGGCACCTTTAAAGCTATGAGTTCCATATCAGTTTATTGTTATAATTAACGACATATATAACTATTATTAACTTATAAAGTAATAAAAAAAAAAAATTATAAGTTTAATATTATATTTTGGGATATTACAGGTTCCCTTTGTGAGGGATATCCGTTTTAGAAGTTACAGGATGAAATTGATATTTACTAGGTATTATTATTACTTTATTTTCATGTGTTTTTTCCGTACCAAAACGCACCGTGACCATAAAATTCATTTATATCGGTTCCATTGTGTCCGGGCGGACAAGAGAAACTCTGTATTGTTTGTAAACTGTATAATGTTAATATAAATCCAATTAATATAAGATGTGAATTATGTAAAGAATTCTAATTTCTATGAGCGGTCTCATTGATGATGATGACGTTGTATGTTGTATGTTGCATCTCTTTCTCGCCCGCCCCTTTACGCTCATCTACGCCGCGCTGTGTAGGCAGACTGAGGAAGCGTCTCTTGCAAGTCCAATTGTTCGTCGCGGTTGCGCGAACACATTGTGTTTTCGATTTATACGTAGCAGGAAATTAGTCGTTAACGCGTTCACTGCTAACGACGCGCCTATGCGTTTATCCGAACTTTCCTATATGCTAACGACGCTTATGTGAGTCCATACAAATTTCTGTGCGCGAGTGTTTTATGAGCTGCCATAACAATACTCAAACGCGCAGAAGCGCCGAATAGCACTGGGGAATATGTTACGTGGACGCTATGTTGAGGTTTTAGCACAGAACGAAAGCGTATTTGTACAACGATATGCGTTTGACGCACTGGTGTAAGGTCCGATTGTGTAGCACACGGTAATTACTTTTTATTTAGCTCTAGCAGTGAATGCGTTAATTAATTTATGCAGCAACTATCTTTAGAACCCAACTCAAATTAATCTACACTACTATTATAAAGAGGAAAGATTTGTATTTTTGTGTGTATGTTTGTAATGAATAAAATCAAAAACTACTGTGCCGATTTCAAAAATTCTTTCACCATTGGAAAGCTGCATCATCAGAGAGTAACATAGGCTTTATTTTATCCCCGTACTCCCACGGGAACGGGAACTACGCGGGTGAAACCGCGTGACGTCCGCTAGTTTATAATATTGTGCTAGTAATTGTAATTATGCATCAATATATTTACAGCTTGCATTCTTATGACTATACTACATTAAATAGTGGTTCAGGGAACAGTTTTTATATGTGTAAGTTGATATAGTTCTTATGACACAGCCTTTAAGGTTCACTATTGTATTATTATTTTAAGTTTATTCGTTTCAATTGTACGAAAATGACGTTTTTTGAACAAGAAGAAAGTGTCTTAGTAATTTGTAAGTTATTAATAGATTGAGGAGCTCGTGGCACAGTTGCTATTGCGCATATCATTCGATCAGCGAAGTTAAGCAACCATAACCCTAGCCAGTAGTTGGATGGGTGACCGCCCGAGCCCTCCATGCCTCGGAGAGCACGTTAAGCCGTCGGTCCCGGTTGCTAATTTATCATCTTTGGCAATCGTTACAGGTCGGTCGGAGGCCTAAAATAGTCTGACAACTGGTTTAACCCAGATCACAGATTTTCCTCGTCAAAGGGGTTGCGAAGGCCAGATGGCAGTCGCTTCGCATAAAAATCAGGTGGTCAGCCACATCGGGTTGAATCAAGTGCCGACCCCAACAATGTATGGGGGATAAGGCCAGGGAGATGATGATTAATATATTGATAGCGTCATATCCAAAATCCTGTTTCCCGAATTATATCTCATATTACGTCTCAAATGTAGGGGTCACTAATCCCGAAGTTTATTCTAGAAGTTGTCTTTACTGGGGGGATTTCGGGATCAGATTTTTCCTAATTCCTCACCCCCTCGTGGGGATGGTCAGGGAACATTTTGGCAGTGGATATATAGTTAAATAATTTTGTAATATTTAACAAAACTTGACATTTAATAATTTTCCATTGTTTTATAATAATATTATATTGATTTTATAGTAATTGATATTTAAAAATATGTACCTATTTAGTAAAATAATAATACAGGGTGTGGTTTTGCATCGATGCTATATTGACGGTGACTGATATATTCATTGAATAGAACAGAGATATATATTTCTGTTCTCTTCGATAAAAATCGCTCATGTTTATATTTTTAACAAATAGGTCCATCACATTTTTTTAATTTATTAATGGGACGAACGCACAACCACACCCGGTATCACTGCACCTACCTACTTATTGCTTTTAAATACTTGGCTAGATAATTATTATTAAGTTGGTGTTTAATATGATATTTGCAATACGCCTAAAGGTGCATACCTACCCCTTATATTTTTTTTATCTATTACGTATTTCATGAAAAGCAATTATTAAAACTAACATTTTAATTATTTAAATTAATCTCACACTTTGAAAAGACTCAAAATAAATAGTCAAATTTATAGAACTTGCAATGTCCCAGAAACATATTTCAAGTACGCTTAGGTACAAGATGCGAATAAAATATATATGACAGATATCACATTAAGTAACGTGACAGACGGCGAGTCCATCGCCGCCTTAGGCACTCTACATACGTCTTTGAATTACTTCTCAGACATAATATGCAGGTTCATAAATATGTTTTCCTTTACCGTAAAACTTTGTGTTGTGGCATCACTGCACTAGAGTGTTGAGAAGAACTTTTCATGATAACTAACGCCAGTTCTAACAGTCTAATAAAACCCCTGTGAATCTCGTTGAAACTTTCAATGCCCATTTAACGTCCTCAGGGATGGAATTTCTGAAAATTCTTCCTTAGTGGTTCACAGACACTTCACAAAGAACACACCAAATTTAATATCTCTTAAAACCAGCGGCGTAGGCTGTGCATTGATATATGAGTCAGTTAATCAGTAGGTCTAAAAAGGCCACTTTGGGAGAATTATAATGTGATCCGAATATGATTAATCATCAAAATGACAAAATGGTCACTTAGGTGCAATTCATATTATGATTCACGAATGATTACAATAATTGTAGATGTTAGTCCCTAACTAACATTTTATGATGCTATTTGTCACAAAATCAATTCATATTTCGTGGACCATTTTAGGAATCTCTATAGGAGAGTGTGAAACAGGTGAATTGCGAAATATTAATCATTTTTTAATCATAATATGAATTTCACGTAATAAGTGACCATTTTGTAATTTAGATGTGATTCATCATCTATTCGGATCACATTATGATTCTCCCAAAGTGGCCTTTTTAGACTTACAGGACTTTGGCGAATTATGAAATAGATTTCAAAAGCATAGTAACTCTTATGGATATTAATTATTTCGTTACCACCCACTACATTCACCAAATGTTATATTGATATTTTAACTAGTTATTACTAGTTATTTTATTGGAATGTAATTGAAGTCAATTTAAATGTATTTTAATATTAGATAATTTATAAGCTCTATGGTAAGTCAAATAAATCGAAGTATTTTTATTCGCAACATGTGATATGACAATAAAATTTTATTTTTATATTGTGTTTTTATTCGGATGCCAATCCAATAGTTCGTATGTTTTTGGCATAGCGTTCGCAAAAATACTGTAGCAGCGAATAGGTAATAAAATTATATATATTTTAAATGAGAAATCTTTTACTCCATATTCATATGTTAATAACACGTCGCCTAGCAACATACCAGAGAGATATGCTCAGAGAGAAAAGTAAGTAAGTATGTAAACTATTTACAAAATACTGCTTAGATAAATAATACACGAAATATGGAACACCCATAGTACCCCCCTTCAAGTAAACCGTACTCTCGGTTTAATGACACGGCCGGATCTCGTTGTATAAGAGGGTGGCCTGTTGCATGGTGGTTCCGCAGGGCTAGCTGACTGGCGCGTAGAGGAGACTGGCTGACTCGGAACTTCTTCTGTATCTACCTCCTGACAGATGTATGCAGGCTTCAGTCGGTCTAACGATACAACTGTGACTCTAGTAGGCAACTGTATCTTGTAAAACTTGGCATGCCGCTGTAGAACTGGGTAGGGTCCGTCGTAGGGCGGAGTGAGTGGTGCCCGTACGGTGTCGTTGCGTACAAACACATGTGTACACGTGGCAAGGTCCTTATGTACAAATGGACGACTCGAAGTTCGTGAATTGCTTGGTACTGAAGACAGTGACGTCATTGTTTCGCTGAGACGCCGTACAAATTCTGCATCGTCGATTTTCGGCTTTGACGGCACGAAGAAATCTGATGGAATGCGTAGTGGTGTACCGTAGGTAAGTAGTGCGGGACTGAGGTTGTTGTCCTCGCGCAGAGCAGTACGCAGTCCTAGCAGTACTGTAGGTAATTCGTCGCTCCAATGTATAGTGGCTCCTCTGGCCATTAGCGCGGCTTTCAGAGTTCGATGCCAGCGTTCTATCTGTCCATTGGCTTGCGGGTGAAATGCAGTGGTGCGGATGCGTGTTATGCCAAATTTCTTCATTAGCGAAGTGAAAAGTGATGATTCAAACTGTCTGCCTTGATCGGTAGATATTCGCAGAGGACAGCCGAATCTTGATATCCAAGCTTCGTATAACGCTTTCGCGACGGCTTCAGCTGTAATTTCTTTTACAGGAACTGCTTCGGGCCATTTTGTGAGTCTGTCGATGATAGTGACGCAGTAGCGGTAGTCGTTTGATATCCGGAGTGGTCCAACTATATCAATATGGATATGCTCGAAACGCTGCGACGGCGGGAAACTTCCAAGCGGTGTGACGACGTGTCGCTGTACTTTTGCGCGCTGACAGTTAATACAACTTCTTGTCCATGTGCTGACATCTTTATTCATAGATGGCCAGAAATACTTAGATGTAATAAGTTTTCTTGTCGTTCGCACACCTGGATGGCACAAGTCGTGTTGAGCTTTGTAGGCTTCGTATCGATGTGCTAACGGCAGGTACGGACGCGGTGATGACGTAGAAAACTCGCATGCTATTAGTTGGCTGCCGTCGGGTGCGGCGATGTCGATAAACTTGAGGTTTGGTCGCAATCGTAGCTGTTGTAGTTCTTCGTCATGAATTTGATCACTTGCTATCTTGTTGTAGTCGAGATGTGATGGGCAACTTATTTCTTGAATGCGTGAAAGTGCGTCGGCAACGGGGTTATGGTCGCCTTGAATATAAATTATTTTCGAGTAAAACTGACTAATGAAATGCAACTGTCTTTCGCGTCGAGGTGTGTCGCTGCTACTGGGCGGTCTTGTCAGTGCGAAGGACAGGGGTTTATGATCCGTGAGCACGGTGACGTCACATCCCTCGATTAGACGGCGAAAGTGTTTGACAGCTGTGTAAATCGCTAGTAGTTCGCGATCGTACACACTGTACCGGCGTTGCGTGTCGCTCATTGCCCGTGAAAAGAATGCGAGCGGCTTCCAGACCTTGTTGACGCGCTGTTGTAGTACTGCGCCGATGCTGTGGTCTGAAGCGTCTGTCATGATGCTCAGTGGAGCTCCGGAGATGGGATGACTCAACGTCGTAGCTTCCAAAATGCTTTGTCGGCAACTTAGAAAAGCTTGATCGGCCTCCGGTGTCCAGTCAATGGGTGTGTTATCTCGTTTCTTCCTGTTGTGTAGATATTTATTCAACTCTTTCTGTAATTCTGCTTGGCGTGGAAGGCAGTCTCGGTAGAAATTAAGAATGCCGAGAAATCGTCGTAACTCGAGAACTGTTTTTGGTTTCGGATAATTTGATATGGAATCGACTCGTTCTGATGTAGGTTTAATGCCTTCTGATGAGACTTCATAGCCAAGGAAATTTATTGTTTTCTTCGCAAATTCGCATTTTTCAACGCTGAGTGCGACGCCATATTTGTTGAGACGGTCAAGTACTTCATGTAGCAGGGTCTTGTGTTTCTCCTCATCTTCGCTGCATAGAAGTATATCGTCGATGAATGAAAAACAACCTTCGATGCCTCGTAGTACCTCATGCATGAATCGCTGGAAAGTTTGACTTGCGTTGCGTAGGCCGAATGTCATGCATTTAAATTCGAAGAGACCGAATGGAGTGATGATGGCTGTCTTCTGAGCGTCTGCTTCTGCCATTGGTATCCAATAGTATGCGCTTTTGAGATCGAGCTTGCTGAAAATTTTCTTGTTGTGAAGTAAGTACGTGAAATCTTGGAGTCTCGGTAGCGGGTATCTGTCGGGTAGCGTGACAGCGTTGAGGCGGCGGTAATCTCCGCATACGCGTAAGCTTCCATCTTTCTTTTTAACGACATGTAGTGGACTTGCCCATGAACTTTTCGAAGGTTGGCATATGCCCATTTCCATCATTCGTTCGAATTCTTGCTTAGCCGCTTTATACTTGTCGGGCGGTAGAGGGCGTGCGCGTGCGAAGAGTGGTGCGCCTGTCGTGTTAATGTGGTGAGTCACGTTGTGTTTGGCTGGGGCTTTGAGTGACATCGGTCTGAGGACATCTGGATACTGCTTCAGAATGTCATAGTATGTTTGCTTGTTGCTCAGGACGTGGACGGATTGTTGCATTGAGGTGATTGTAATGGCGTTTACTGAAAGTTCAGTGATGCTGTCGATGAGTTTCCTCCGGTGTAGATCTACCAGCAGTTTGTAATGCCGAAGGAAATCGGCGCCGAGGATAGAGGTCTTCACATCTGCTATGATGAATGTCCATCTAAATGAGCGTCTGAGTCCCAAGTCCAGCTGAATATTCTGCTCACCATAGGTATTAATTTCTGTACCATTTGCGGCAAAAAGTTTGTAGGAGCTTTTCGTAGACTTCTGTTTGTTTATTCTTGTGGCGGCGAGTACAGATATATCCGCACCGGTGTCAACGAGGAAACGTTCTGTAGAGTTGCGATCGAAAACACACAGGCGGTTGCTTGTTGTGGGAACACCGACGTCCGCCACGGTCGGTGTTTGTTCTAGTTTTCCTGATATTGAGGTTGTTGACTGCGTCTTGAACACGGCTGCTCACATTTCCTAGCTTGATCTCCAAATCTAAAGTGGTATTTGCAGAGACGATCATCCTTATTTGAGCTGTTATTATTGTAGTAGTTGTGCCTATTCATTGATTTCGATCGCGAGCGGTAACGATGAGGCGTGCGATAACGTTGGCTCTGTCTTTCTTGTTTTAATTCCGCCATTTCAAGTGTCAGTTTTTCGATTTGCTTCGCCATCATTTGAATTTGTGTATTCATGATCAGTTCGTTTGAGCTGCTGGGGAAAGTTCTAGAAAATTGATGTTGATGAGGTGATATGGTCCAACCTCGTGGGATCGCTTCACTTTTCCTCCAGAGTTTCAGCGTTGGTGCGATGTTCACTTCTTCGGGGTCACCAGAATGTAGCAGCGAATAGGTAATAAAATTATATATATTTTAAATGAGAAATCTTTTACTCCATATTCATATGTTAATAACACGTCGCCTAGCAACATACCAGAGAGATATGCTCAGAGAGAAAAGTAAGTAAGTATGTAAACTATTTACAAAATACTGCTTAGATAAATAATACACGAAATATGGAACACCCATAATACAAACATATGCTCACGCCTGTATTCCCCGAAGGGGTAGGCAGAGGTGTTGTTATCACAACACCCACTTTTCACCGAATTTGATTAAGTGGCAACGTGACAGATGGTGAGTCCATCGCCGTCTCATTGAATTACTTCTCAGAAATATGCAGGTTTCCTCACGATGTTTTCGCAAAAATAATGCGAAGAAAAATAACTGCATTATGTGTCTAGAATAGTCTTTCAGGGACGTATAGTACCTAATAATTTTATACACGTTAGGTACTTATTGATAAATATATTAATATTAATAGCTCTAGTAGTGCCTCTCACGTTGCTGTGCCCTAACAGGGTTTATGTTAGCTTTTCTTGGGATACTATTATAATTAAGATTAGTATGTATCGTACATGTAACTAACATAAATGCAATAAATATATATGAATATGAACATACATATACTCACGCCTGTATTCCCCGATGGGGTAGGCAGATGTGTTGTAATAACAACACCCGCCGAAGATGATTAAGCTATCGTATGCTCAGTCATATGCAGGTTTCATCACGATGTTTTCCTTCACCGTAAAGCACGTGTTATGAAACCATTGCACATAAGTTAGAGAAACCCATTGGTACAGGCCCCGCTGAGATTGGAACTTACGTCGCTTGCATAGCAGGCCAGTGCTCAAACCCCACGGCTCTACGGACGTATAGTAGCTAGATATATACTAATGCCAAAGTTAGGTAAGAAGGGAAAGAAATATGAATAGGAATATAGGAAGAAAGGTAGAAGTTACTTAAATTCTTTGGTAAATCACTCGTTATTCTAGTATAAACTTGTAAGGTGACTCGCCGATAAGGGTGAGTCACTGTATAAATATAGTCTTACTAAGTTTTTTATTATTATAAGATACAAATAAAACTCGCAATGATAAGAATAACTAATAAGTAACTAAAAACTAATTACAAGTAGAAAACTTGGCCCAGGTCTTACTAAGTAGTATGGAATCAAGAAATTTTTTTTAAATAAATTAGCCACCGTAGGGGGCAATACTATCTAACGTGAGGTAGGATATAGATAAGATATAGGTTATATTTTATTGCCGTACACGGGAATGGGAACGACGCGGGTGACGTCCGCAAGTAGTTAAATAAATAATTTGTGTGTGACATTTCGAATGATTTGTTCCTAGATTGCGTACTGATTGTAGTAAGCTCATATATATTGTGGCACAGTGTCATGTGTCGGCTACAAAGAGCGGTCACCAGGTCAAGTGCTCTCCAACGCGGCACCAATTAGACGCCCTGTCAACCTGAGCTGGAACACAGGGTTGGGGACTACGCTTCATTATTCTGATAAATTGGGACTCGATGTACATACCTACAGTATCATTATCGTCATGCCTTTGGACAGGAGAGGACGGGAGGCCGAGACAAAATCGATTTTCACATGTTTTGAACAAACTCAGATTTGTAAAAATTGCTTATCAAAAGTTAGTAGATCTTTCATCAAGCTGCTATTTTTAGTATAGGTTTCATTAGATTGGTGGCAAAAAACGTCTTGTTGGCTGGGTACTTATAGGAAATGAATAAAAAAAAATTGCGCGATGGTATACGTACTGGTAATTATGCCCATTTAGCATAATGAGAGTTACTTTGGAAGTTAGTTTGTTTGTTTTGCAGGAAAGGCCTAAAATAAGGAGAATTGGCAACCCTGGATTCCTCCCTCCTTGCTCTAGTACTTGCAAGTGTTACTAAATACATTAAAAATACCCAATAAGACAGAATATCCCTCAAGTAGGAACCGTAGGATAATAACAGGCTTTTTTTTTGATGCCGTGGTGGCCTCGGGGTTTGAGCAGTCGCCTGCTACGCAAGCGACGCAAGTTCGAATCTCAGCGGGGCCTGTACCAATGAGTTTTTCTAAAAATCTTATGTACAGCGATTTCACACCACGTGCTTTACAGTGAAGGAAAACATTGTAAGGAAACCTGCATATTTAGCATATTTCTGAGAAGTAATTCAAAGACGTATGTAGAGTGCCTGAGACGGCGATACCTACACTCACCATCTGTCACGTTGGCACTTAATCAAATTCGGTGAATACAACACCTCTGCCTACCCCTTCGAGGAATACAGGCGTGAGCATATGTATGTATGTATATTTTTTTGTTTGTCACCTTGTGTTACTGAAATTTCGTATTTTTGCATCTTTCCAGTTAGGTTAAGCATAGTTTTAACATGTTTTCACGTTGACGATATCGCCTCTGTATTTCCTCGTTTTGTATGGGAATGATAAAAGCGTTACGTATCAAAAAAAGCGAAAAACGCCGATGACGTTCGTACGTGTCAAAACCTATACACACACACAGGAAATGTAATTCTTTGGGTTGTAGACCATTATTAAAATTTCTCTGCTACCAGAGCTCACTAAAAACTAGACTAAATAATCTAGTTCTGTTGCTAATTGAACCAACAGACCGTATGACAAGGCATCCTTCAAGCCACTCCACAAACACAATATACAACCAACGTGACGCACGTACGTACAAACTGACGCCCACACATGTTAACATTACCACAACTAGCGCGTACATATTGGATATACGTCTACCCACATTTGCGTAAACGATATTATTTCAAGAGCCGCATTGGCGAAGTGGTTCGAGTGTTCTTAGCTAGAGACGCTAGTTCAATAAGTTACTGTAGGCCTAGACAAAGTAACATTATCTCGTGCTTGCACTAAGAGAAACGATGCAAATATATAGAAATTACATAAATCAGTCATGTAATATATGTCATTGTCATACATTTATTTATATACAAAATTGTCTGAACGCTTGTCTAAAGTACTTTATGGATCTTAAAACAGTATTAAAACTATATACGGGGTTAAAAAAAAAGTATGCTCACGCCATCCCAAAAGGGTCCCCTAAGAGGTAAGGAGAGATGTTGTAACAACACCCACATTTCACCGAATATGATTAAGTACCAAAGTAACAGAGGGTAAGTCCATAGCCGTCTCTACACATACGTCTTTGAATTACTTCTCAGACATATGCTCACATATGTTCCTACACCGTAAAGCACGTGGTGTGTATTAGAGGTCGTATCAGGATCGGTTACTAATACTGTAAGATTTCTCTATTGATATATATTTAATAACGTAAAATTGGTAAAATCAACAACGGAACAAAACAAGGAGCGACACATGACAATTAAAAAGAAAAATATAAAATAACATATAAACTTTAACAGTGTGAAATAACTGCACATAAGTTTTTAGAAAAACTCATTGGTACAGGCCCCGCTGTAAAATTTATGTTTACTAATATAAAGCTGAACAGTTTGTTTGCTTGAACGTGCTTATCTTAAGAACTATAGTAAGCCTAGATAAAGTAACATTCTCTCGCGCTTGCGCTAATAGTAATGTGTGGAAATTACATAAATCAGGCCCGTGACAGTAATTCCCGTAAATTTTATAACATCGCTTCTATGCACTTGCTGACTATTCAGAATAGTGGGAATACTAGGCATGTTATTCGCCTCGTGAGATACATACAGACAGATAGACTCTGCGCATTAAAATCGCGCTCAAAACTCGTGACGGGAGCAGTACCAATGTTTTTTTAAATCAAAGTGCTTTACTGTCTAGTGGTCGCAAAGGCTACTGTCGTAAGCACGCGGTCGCGGGTTCTATCCTCGTGTCGGGCAAAGTGTTATTGGGTTTTTCATGTGTAATGACCCGTAGGAGACCCTTTACTTGTACATCTCGAAATAACAGGTAAAGTAATCATCTCCTAAGTCATCATCTGACCTTATCCCATACATTGTTGGGGTCGGTCACTTGATTCAACCCGATGGCAGATCACATGATTTTTATACGAAGCGGCTGCCATCTGACCTCCGCAACCCGTTTAACGAGGAAAATCTGTGATCTGGGTTAAACCTGTTGTCAGACTATTTTAGGCCTTCGACCGACCTGTAACGATTGCCAAAGATGACAAATTGTCAACCGGGACCGGCTTAACGTGCTTTCCGAGGCACGGAGGGAACTCAGGCGGTCACCCATCCAGTTACTGGCTAGGGTTAGGGTTGCTTTACTTCGCGAGCTCCTCCTAACAGGTTAAGTAATAAAACAAAGTAATTGTCACGTTAATGTTATTCCGAACGGGAAGTACTATTCCTGTAATAGAGTAAACGTTTACGACGTACATACATCCAACTCCACTCCTCACGACACACCCCGTGACGTCACTCACCCTTCCGCCACTTAATGGCATCAGTGATGGGCGCAATACATCGATACATACGATATAACTAGTTATGTACCTAATTACTCACCTATCTTTACACTGGATCATAAGATATTAATAGAATGATGAAAAATATATACCTACATACATCGAGCCGCGGTGGCCTTGGGGTTTGAGCAGTTGTCTGATACGCAAGTGATGCAAGTTCGAATACGCTGGTACTCGATCGCTGTATTCCCTGAAAGGGTAGGCTTAGGTAGTAGTCGTAATAACAACACCTCTGCGTGAGTCCATCGCCGTGTCAGGCACTATACATACATTTTAGAATTACTTCTCAGACATATGCAGGTTTCCTCACCATGTTTTCCTTCACATAAGTTTTTAGATAAAGTCATTGGTACAGACCCCGCTGGGATTCGAACTTGCGTAGCAGGCGACTAAAAGTAAGTCGTATTACATACATATACTATTTATTACTCAAGAAAGCTGAACCGATTTGGTTGAAAACTGAACCAAGAGAAGGACATAGGATCTCGTTCCCGTGAAACCTGACACAAAACGTGGTAGGTTAAGTATAGTATAAGGTATAAGTTATATTACAATAAAGTCGACCCCTAAAGTATATACAAACAAAATTTCTTCATTTCTTTATTTTCAAATCATCAGAAGGACACAAAAATACATTATACAGAATTACAAATGTTACTACCGGGTTCGGAAGGTAGCTTTTGTTGAGAAGAACCCGGCAAGAAACTCAACAATTACTTCTTTTAATAGCGTTCTTCGAACGACATACGGACAGACACTTTCCTCTGTCTGAACTTCACATACCCTTGAATCTAACACCTGGTTTTTGTAGTATGTATCTTGTTTCGTAACTGTATATCGTTGTCCGAACACGAAATATTGCGCAGTTCACTGTCTACGCGTATATCTGTGTTTAGTTGTAATGTTGCTTTTGACTATATTAATAGAATATGAAATAATCCATGCAAATATTTCTCAATAATTCCTTTGTTTTTCACAACTCATTTGACAGCTCATATTTTAATATAAATGTATAGTGGACTGTACGACGACATTAGTATTTGGATGCAGATAAGCAATAATGTGTCAACCCGCATAAACTTGGTTTTGAGAAAATGGCGTCTTAAGATGATTGTATACGTGATTTAAGATTTGTTTTATGACATAAATCCATTTTTTACGTACTTTTATGTTTCAGATGACTTGAAGCACTTTTTTAGAATGTTAAATACGTGATGCATTATCAAAATATATCAAAACCTTTGAATTTGACTTTTTGTGGGTTGACACATTATTGCTTATCAGCATCCATTTGTCCATGAGCTTACGTTCCATAAATTATTTATTTTGTATAATTTAAAATGTATAATATTTTTGAAAAGAGTAATTACTGAGTTTCTTGCCAGGTTCTTCTCAGTAAAAGCAACCTTCCGAACCTGGCGGTAGCATGTATAATCCTGTATAATTATGTCATTCTGACAATTTGAAAGTACTTTGTAAAAAGTCTAATCGAATAAAGATACTTTTGACTTTGACTGTATTCACTTACTCTAAAAAGGTTGGTTATAAATATGAACTCATTAAACAATCTGTAATTCGACACCATTTGGACTTCTTGAACAAAATAATTTTGTAGTCCGAGGGAAATTACTAGCCTTCTTAAGGTACCACTGTATTATATGAAGACGTAGGATTGAAGATCACCCTTAGCAATATTTTAAATCATGTAAGAACATCATGTATAAAGGATCGAGGCTAATTTGACGCACATTTTTGGCTCAGAATGATTAGTGGATTATTAATTAATTCTATGTATATGAGCGATACGAAATAATTAAGAGCGAAACAAATATAACTTCACGCTTTCCTCTAAGGGGTTTCGAAGGGCTAAGCAGGTGTGGCTTCACTACTTAGAATATAGGAACGATACAAAATGTATAGGAACGACATACATCACGTGCCTGATTCATACATTTGTAGTAATTAAATTCGGAGTTGTAATTCAATTCTACTTTATTTAAAATACTATATACATAAAACGTAAAAATCTATTTTTTCCTTCAGTCGTTCTGACAGCTTGTGTCAGAGCTCTCTTTTACGATCTTTATGAAATAAGAAGCGTTTCGGTAAAAGAGGTGCGTTACCGCTACACATTCATACAAAACTTTGAATATGCGGTCTAAATTATGTGTAAGCGAATTTTTTTTAATATAAATTTGCGAATCTATGGTGCGACCCCGACTCGTTTCGTCAAAAAATACCTTTATTCCATGCTGGTTAGTAAACTTACATTTACTGTGACACTTGTGGCAGCGATTTGAACCTCTCGAATATCTATATCTATCTATATATATAAAAGAAAGTCGTGTTAGTTACACTATTTATAACTCAACAACGGCTGAACCGATTTGGCTGGAAATTGGTGGGGAGGTAGCTTAGAACCAGGAGAAGGACATAGGATAGACTTATATTCCGAATTATACATACAGATAAATGAAAATGAAGTGTCTGTTTGTAATTTCAAATTAACAGCTTTTCACTAAATGCATATGAAAGTATATAAGCTATATACATAAAAAAAATTTTTAATCATTTTCTCTGTCTGTCTGCTTGGTTGTTTGTTCCGGGTAAACTCTGAAACGTCTGGACCGATTTCTACGGGACTTTCACTCACAGGTAGTTGATGTTACAAGGAGTAACTTAGGATACATTACAAAATCCAGTCATAAAATTAAGTCAGTTAATAATATAGTTATGTAATTTTGTGAAGTCTAAACGGAGCGGTGTCCCCGAGACTCGAGACTCAATAATTCATAGACATCGATCGCTTGATATATAACAAGGACACATAATTTATTCAGCTGATACCTACTCGACTATGTATTATTGCGTACTTATTATGTATACTCTTGACTGAAAGTTATTCTTAAACTAGATGCAGTTCAGACGAGGTCATCTCAAGCTACACAATTATTCGTAGTACTTATTTTTAGTTTAATTTTTTTTTATATCGACTTTTGTGCACTGGAACTGTGTCCATGGGCTTATATATATATTTTTATGATTTATATTATATTACTCAAAGCTGTAATTTTTTTTAAAAGAGTAATTACTGAGTTTCTTGCCAGGTTCTTCTCAGTAAAAGCAACCTTCCGAACCTGGCGGTAGAATGTATAATCCTATGTAATCGTGTCTTTCTGACGATTTGAAAGTACATTGTAAAAAGTCTAATCGAATAAAGATATTTTGAATTGAATTTGAATTTGATCGAGCAGACAGTGCCCCAAAGGTTTTGACGTCACTTGACCTTACGTTTTGGGCTTTATTTGAAGTAAGTACCTGGTTGACTGAGCTGTGGTCAGTTCTTTATCACACAAAAGAAAGATCTTCTGCCTTCTCCCATGGGATACTTTGTTAAAAGTCTTTGTTGAAAGTACTTCGTTAAAAGTCTAATCAAATAAAGATATTTTGAATTTGAATACATGCGTGAGCTTATGTATGTTGTGCTTTACGGTGAACGATTATATTGCGAGAAAACCTGCATATGTCTGAGAATTAATTCAAAAACGTATGTATTGTGCCACTTAATCATCATCGGTGAAAAGTGGGTGTCGTTATTTTTTTTTTATGGCATTATTGGGTCCGGTTGCCCGGAAGCACGTCGACCCTTGGGATCTTTTGTGCCACCCTTGCCCTTCTGCTCTACATACCTGACTCCTCAAATGCTCCCTGAACAAGCCGGCAGATCTTGCCCATGGGGAAGAGCTTGTAGTCCTCTGGTTTCGGATACGCCTTACCCAGTAGGTCCATTCGCCATCTAGCCAGTGCGTCGCAATTGTATGTTAGGTGACTCATGGTTTCGGCTTCTGATTGACAGTACCTACACACCACATCGTTAGATAATTTCATCTTATGAAGATGCAGAGGTGTTCTTATTACAACACCTCTGCCTACCCCTTCGGGTAGTATGTATGTATGTATGAAATTAATGTACGCTTGCCAAACCAATTATTCATAAGAGTACTGTCTTATAACACATGGGTATATTAAAAGTACAAATCGGAATAATACGTGAGGAACATACATCTCCCTCCCACCCTCTGTCCCCCTCCCCCAACCCCTCCGTAATTGATTTCCACCCCCTCAAGGAATGTCACATCTACGTAATGGGTTTGAAAAACTCATTTTGTCTGTACGTGGTTTCCAATGCGGAGTTGCTTGGCTTGAATGAAGTATAACGAGGGTGTGTTGGGAGTTTAATAAAATCGTTCTCAAACTTATTTGTTATGACATTATGGACAGACAGAATCTTTTTCAAGATATATTATCATGTGCTAGCAGTGCTTTGCGTTGACTTAATTTCATGGATGGCTCGTGGAATCTTTTAAACAAAAGTAGCCTAAGTGTTATAACAACACCCACATTTCACCAAATATGATCAAGTGCCAATGTGACAGAGGATGAGTCCATCGCCGTCTCAGGCACTATACATACGTCTTAGAATTACTTCTCAGACATATGCAGGTTTGCTCACGATGTTTTCCTTCACCGTAAAGCACGTGGTGTGAAATAACATAAGTTTTTAGAAAAACTCATTGGTACAGCCCCGCTGGGTTTCGAACTTGCGTCGCTTGCGTAGCAGGCGACTGCTCTAACCCCAAGGCCACCACGTCTTCGTATATATATATATTAGTATAGATTTTTATAATTACATGCCAAACACCCAGGCACAATGGAAACAATTGCTCCTCACAGAAAAAGTGTGCCGTGACGCGGGAATCGAACCCGCGTCACCAAATGTAGCAGTCAGACTTATTAACTATTAGACCAATGGTGACGTCGAGATGGTTTGAGCTAGTCGGTATGGTAGGGCCACTGTAGGCCTAGACAAAGTAATATTCTCCCGCACTTGCGCTAGTACAAACCATAAAAAATGTATGCAAATCTACGCAGTTCCTCTTTGGCAGTCTAGGAGACAATTCCTTGAGGGTGACGTGATGCTGAAGATAATTTATGGTCACATCGATACTCCAGGCCTTCACACTCGTAATCGGAAGCATAGACTGTTCAGTGTGTTCAACGCTCTTCTAGACAAATATCCTGAATGTGTTCCCGTAAATTTTATATCAATTTGAAGCAATAAATAAAGTTTAAGAAACACGAGGATAATGTTACCTTGTCTACAGGACCTGGGGCCCTACCATGATTTCTTATTACTATGATAGTTTAACTCTTATTATGAGACAGATGTATATGACATGTATAAGTCTGTTACTGTCACACAGTAGAACTATGGAGTCCTGGACGTTGAACTGAAACGCCTGAAAGTGATATGGTAAACCAACAAACATTCGGAGTACAACACTCTATTGAAGCGCGCCGAACGTGCGTATGACAGCGCGCACGTGTCTACACACGTGGGACGCATCTGGTTACGGACAGGAGTGCTCAACATTTTAATTAATTAATATTTTATGTTTTTATATTTTTAACACCGAGGACATTACAACAATGTTTGATTTCGGGGTAGTTACTACTTATTAGTATGGAAATGAATGTTGGGTTTAGCAGAAGAAACATAAAAGTACAGTGAATGCAGTGGAAATGCGGTCGTTACGAAGTATGTGTGGGGTCACCATTGTAGATCGAATGAAGAATAGTGTGATAAGAGACCGTTGCAAGTTGAAGAATGATGTGGTGACCAGAATTGAAACAAATATGTTGAGACGGTTTGGACATATCGAAAGGATGAGTGAAAGGCGATTAACGAAATACATTTATAGAGCGAATGTGAGCGGAAGTGTCGGTAGAGGGCGTCCAAGCGACTAGATTAATAGTACTTCAAATGTCAAATTCGGAGCACTCGTAAGGGTCCCCGGTAAGCAGGGGTGTTGTAACAACAATACCCACATTTAACCGAATATGATTAAGTGGCAACGTGACAGAGGGTGAGTCTAACGCCGTCTCAGACACCAAAAAAACGATGGTTTCCTTCACCGTAAAGCACGTTGTGAAATCACTGCACATAAGTTTTTAGAAAAACTCATTGGTACAGGCCTCGTTGGCGACTACTCAAACCTCGAGGCCTCGGCTTATATTTATTATTATTACACTATTTTGAAATAATTTTATGTCAATATAATACTAATTCACGTCTGGAAGGACTTTAATACCAATAGCTAAGTTAGCAAAGAAAGCCGTTTGGCCCAAATACTTAGTCCAAGTTTTGGACAATTTGTCATTTGTAATTGCTGCTAGTCACGAATGCTCCACATTACCTACTTCCCAATGCAATACTAGCTTTCGTCTACGACGATGTTTGTGTAGACTTAGAAAAAATAGTTCGAGATTGGGCCGGCCGCTGGTGTGAGATGCCACGTGTGTCGATTCGTTGGCTCCGTCCCATCTCCCCGGCACTGCTGCTGCTCAGCAGGAGCGCCTCAAGCGCCGGAAATATGCTTGCATTGGTCAAAGATACATATTTTCTGCGTTTGTGGTTGAAACTCTGGGGCCTTGGGGTCCAGATGCTCATCAACTTTTCAAAGAGGTTGCACGTCGTCTGGTAGAAGCTTCTCGTGACAAGCGGGCTGGGGCTTTTCTCGCTCAGAGAATCAGCATTGCTATTCAACGTGGAAATGCTGCCAGCCTTCTTGGCACGATCCCGAGAGACACCGATTGATGTATATTTCGAAAAAATATATATTAGGTATGTGTTCAAACTGCATATGATAAATTTGTCCGCATTTGAAGTTGGATTGTATACAGGGTGTCGGTGAAAATAGGACAGCTGTTAAAATAAGTGATAGGGTATAATTTTAGAAAGCAAATAAAATTATTATGACAAAAATATCTTCTTCCGTTTTCAAGTTATTGACGTTCAAAGTTGACCATATCAAGACCTTATTTTGGCATAAAAATTAGCGGTAACGTAGAGTTATTCACATGAAATCTAATTAAGTTCTTTTTTCTCCCATTAATAGTTCCTGAAATAATATCAATCGCTTAGGGGCCGCGAGCTCTTCGGCCCCTAGCAACCATAGCCTATAACTACGTTATCGTTGGAGCTAGATATTCTACGACTTCAACATAGTGATATATTCATAAAACCCCACAACTTCTAGACGACAACTGTTCCTTTTTCTCGGACACCTTGTATAATAATGTATATAATGCGTGAAAAGTTTAAAGTCTCCTAAGCTTTTTAGTTATGTGTCTGTTTGTCATTCCAAATTAACAGCTTTTCACTAACTGCATATGAAAATATAAGCGATAAGTGGATACATCAAAAAATAATTTTAATAATTGTCTCTGGCTGATGTTACAAAGAGTAATACTATGCTATTTTTTTTAAAAGAGTTCCCCGAAATTATAATGGGAACTTAGTGTACGTGGGTGAAACCGCGGAGCACAGCTAGTGTGTATATCTATACAGATAAATAAAATTGAAGTGTCTGTTAGTAATTCCAAACTAACAGCTTTTCACTAAATGCATATGAAAGTATATACATAAAAAAACTATTTTTTTGCTCTGTCTTTCGGTCCGTGTGTTTGATCTGGATGATCTCCGAAACGGTTGGATTTTCTCTGGCAGATAGCTAATGTTACAAGGAGTAACTGAGGCTACTTACCTATATTTAAAAAAAAACATTAGTGTTTCGCGGGCGAACCATGAAATTAAGTCAACCCGGGTGAAACCGCAGGGCATATATAGTTAGTAAATAAAATTATTTATCGCATTCGATATCGTTATTCATGGCGTTCAGTAAAATGACACTACAAATAATTTTCTACGGAGTTATTTGCGATTTAACTTCGCTCGCAGGTAATTAAAAGATAAATTGGAATATTCAAATACGCCGATAACCCATAAAATCTTTGCAGAATTATAGTCTTAATGAACTATGCAGAGCAATATAACTCAACTAAACTAGTACTTGGAACTTGGGGTTGTAATGAAATGATGATATACCAGGAAAGGAGAGATTCGAACTTGCGTCGCTTGCGTAGCAGGCGACTGCTCTAACCCCAAGGCCACCACGGTTTCTCGGTATATGTCTATCAATTACAATAACCCCATGCAAAGTGGGGGCGGGTCGCTAGTATTAATTTAAAATAAATTTAGTAAAAATGCTACAAACCCCTGCAATGTAACCGTGATAACGTAAACAAACGTATGATTGTGATCAGCTTCCTGCTCGTCCGGTAATGCACTGGGACTTAATACCAATCACACAGATAGCATACTGATTGTATGACGTTGGATGGACGTGGATGGTCCACAGAATGCTAGTGGAGCGTTATTCTGTAACATATATCGACAGCGAACTCGACTTCCATACATATACTCACGCCTGTATTCCCCGAAGGGGTAGGCAGAGGTGTTGTAATCACAACACCTCTGCCATCCATTTGACCACCGGCGCGGGCCAGGGAAGGTGGCAGCGCGATGTGGCTCGCGCTGCCTTGCACAGCGAGGTCTCCAGGGGCGGCGTCACAGCTGCCCCGGGGATGTGTCCCGGCAAAGTGTGGGGGACACCGGTGCGTTCTATCAGAGTACCTACCCCCCTAAGCACTGAGGATGGCCACCGGGGGGGTTTTAGTGAGGTAAAAATCCCACATACCCCGATCTGCCTCTCCCAGGGCGGTCGGGGACCGTTTGAAGGTTTCCCCCTCGTCAACAAAAAAAAAAAAAAAAGTGCCGACCCCAACAATGTATGGGATAAGGCCAGGGAGATGATGATATGGTACACGAAGTACCAGGCGCACACAACGGACAGGGAGTTAATAAGTTGATTGCGACTAACATGGAGGCACATCGGGTTGAATCAAGTGCCGACCCCAACAATGCATGGGATAAGGCCAGGGAGATGATGATATGGTACACGAAGTACCAGGCGCACACAGCGGACAAGGAGTTAATAAGTTGATTGCGACTAACATGGAGCCACATCAGGTTGAATCAAGAGCCGACCCCAACAATGTATGGGATAAGACCAGGGAGATGCGATGTGTGTGGTAAGGTGGTAGGATCTCACTACGTACCTACTTGGCCCCTATGCTGGTATTTTCTAGCGATACGCGATAGCGAAACATTTAAGTCTTCAAATCGGTGTTTACACAAAATATTTTTTTCGCACACTTTTGCGGACGGTGCAGAATCGTCGGCGGCGGCACAAAGAGGTAATTGTGATTACAAGTACTAACTCACACTAGTGCACGTTAATATGCAACATGTCCTAGTATAGTGACTATGCAGTACACTTACTGATCTTATTTTAGTGATTTGCGACAACATCGTTGGTGTTTAGGTTAGTAATGAAAATGAAAATGTTTATTTAGTTTATGCCCTGGTAAGGCATTTATGAATGTTGAAGAATTGACCACCGGTTCGGAAACTAGCTTTCTGAGAAGAGAAGGCAAGAAACTCAGCTGGCATCATGTACATTTCATTGCATAGTAAACAATGGTAATACCAAATGATTTACATAACATGCAAATACCATGTCATTGCCAGGAGCTACTTGTGCAGAGTTTTAAATCCATATGTCTTTATCATTCATGTTATCCGAAATTGTATAATAAGCTTTCTTCATCAGTGCAGTTTTAACACGTGTCTTAAATGTATCATAATTTAACATGATTATTGATAATATTAATACCTAGGACTATTTATTTATTTATTCCTTCAATAATTAGAACGGCTTACAATGCCAATTACACTTATCAGACACAGGTAATGCAATATACACATAAAATATAATATAGAAACTAAAAATAAAATATCAACGTTCATCCTTTCTCGCAGAACACCATGCACTCTAACAATAGCTTGTTCCATCCGTCATCAAACGAATTGCGGGTTCGATTTCTGCGTCAATGCGGCACTTATTGTGTGAAAATTCTCATGTGTAGTGCTTACTTACTGCCTTGAAGGTCTAGTGGTTGCAAATGTCACTGAGCATCACGAGGTCTTGGATTCGACCCCCAGACAGGCAAAGCGTTATTGGGGTTTTCCATCTGTAATTTCCGATAAACGACTAAAAGTTGGTGCACTATAAATACACCTCTGCCTACTCCTGCCTTATATTATTGAATTTAAATAATTCATCTATTGTAGACTATTATTTTGATGGTAAATATCTGACTTCACAAGTATTTTTATTGCCTGAGGCTCCTGAACATAGCATTAGCACTTAAAACTTGGCGATTATTGTAATGAACTTAGACATAGGTTTTTTACCATCACTGGAGGTAAACGATACTTACCTAATGATGAGCGAGTAACACAGGCTATATTTTATCCCCGTACTCCTACGGGAACGGATAGACTTCTAGTACCTTATTAAGATTTACATCACTGTGCTAAGGTAGAAGGAGGCGAAAGGATCTCCGCTCTTCCCTCCAAGTAGCATTGGCGAACTTATTCGCCGTAAGAATATTTAAGGTAGCATTATTTAGTTGCGATCTTCTGTAAGGACTTTTGTGCACTGGAACTGTGTCCATGGGCTTATATATATTTTTTATGATTTACATTGTATTACACAAAGCTGTAATATTTTTTTTAAAAGAGTAATTACTGACTTTCTTGCCAAATTCTTCTCAGTAAAAGCAACCTTCCGCACCTGGCGGTAGCATGTATAATCCTATGTAATCGTGTCTTTCTGACTATTTGAAAGTACTTTGTAAAAAGTCTAATCAAATAGAGATATTTTGTATTTTTTAATTTTGACCGTAATTGCAGTACTGTTCTAATGTGAACTAGTGCTAAGGCCGTTTTAATCAGTACTCTAGGGATTATGGCACATACCTCATTGTTTCCCATCAGTATGTTCTGTGTGCATTATTGTGCATTTGAACTACTCATTATTGCAGCCGTGGTGGCCACGTGGTTTGAATGGCTTGCTATGTTAGCAAGTTCCAATCCCACTAATGTATCAATGAGTTCTAAAGCATAAGTGGCTAGGTACAAGCCTGGTCACGTGCTAAGAACGAGTAATTACATGCGCCTGCTCCCCACTATTTTCCGCAGTATTTGTGACGGAAGCTATACTATGTGGTTACCCTGACGTGATGAGCAGTCCGGTGTGGTCTAATGCCTGACGAACCAGTTGGTTCAATCCGGGTTTGAGTCCCAAATCCACCACTGTCCCCAGCAAACGAAGATCTTCCAGGCGGGTGTCCTGCCTGGTGAATCGCAGCTCCAACTGTTCTACTTGGAAACTTCAATATATACTGCAATACATAAACTCTTATAGTGCGTTTTAGGTTGTCGTCTTTTGGTATTGAAATTTGCAATTGTTAGCGAGTAGCGCCATCTATGTGGCGAGCGGGGAAACGTTGCTACATGTTTATTAATGGTAAACTTTGGAACTAGGCAACGGATGTGAATTATTCATATAGCTGTTATATTGCCGGAGCCCTCATTCGTTGGTGTTTATTAAATGCTGTATTACGTATCCCGGATAAATACAAATTTAGTATTGCGTATTAATATCCCAACTAAATGAGCAATTTCTGATACTAGCGGACCTCACGCGGTTTCACCCGCGTAGTTCCCGTTCCCGTGGGAGTACGGGGATAAAATAAAGCCTATGTTACTCGCTGATGATGTAGCTATCCAATAGTGAAATAATTTTTTGAAATCGGTCCAGTAGTTTTTGAGCTTATTCATTACAACCAAACAAACAATGTTTCCCTCTTTATAATATTAGTGTAGACGAATAACGCGTTAAATGTTGACATAACGATTCAAGGCTACAAACACACAGGTGATTGGGTGCTGTTAATTATGCCTTACTTACCTATAAAAAAATAAAAATATGCTCGCGCCATCCCAGAAGGGTCCCCGAAGGGTTGAAGTAAGTAACAACAACACCCACATTTCACCGAATTTGATTAAGTGCCAACATGGCAGAGGATAAGTCCATCGCCGTCTGAGGCACTATACATACGTCTTTGAACTTACGTCTCAGACATATGCTATCCTCACGATGTTTTCGTTCACCGTAAAGCACATGGTGTGAAATCACTCTACATAAGGTTTTTAGAAAAACTCATTGGTACAGGCCCCACTGGGATTCGAACTAGCGTCGTTTGCATAGCAGGGCGACCGCAGAAAACCTCGAGGCTCTCTCTGAAAATTTTACAGATACTGAAACTGCTTTTGATTTTCTTTCGTTTCGTTTTTTGAATGAAGGGCGAACCCCTTGGTGCCCTTCTGAGAAGACGCGAATAATACCTCTCTGTGATAAAATACCTGGGCTCTGAAGTAATACGATCCCAGAGGAAAAAGATCGCCATTTTTTTCCTCCGGGATCTTATTACTCAATTATATTTCAGGGTCATTAACAATTCCCAGTTGCTTTGAATATTAATTGTTGTACTTCTTTCTGTGAATTCATAAACAGTTTCTGCGTCATTGTGTGAAATATGCTTAATATACTACATGCATTTTGATTAATGGCAACAAAAATTGTTCTACGTGGTCGTATGCTCATCATTAAAAACATGGGAAGGGAAATATTCGACGGATGAGGTCTACCCCTATCACGAGTTAGCAACCGTATTCGCAATCTACACTTGCTACGCTAGCATCGAATATTTGTATGAGAAATTGTACAGCGCCTCCAAACGGTGACGTGAAGAACTAAATTTATTTTAGATTACGAAAACGATGGCAAACCCGTGATAGGGGTACTGATCACGAGCTCATTTGGCAGAGCAACTGCCCGGTCGTGAGTTCGAGTCCCGCTTCGTGTTAGTAGTTTTCCTAACCATTTTCTACAAAGTGTTATATCAATGTGTCTGCTTCCTAATTTATGTTCCGTTTGTTCCCCCTTGGCAGACCCTCAGCTGCCTGTCGACTCGCACTTGGCCGTTGTTATTTTTACTTGAGTGTAGGCCATGTGTGTATAAACGGCTTTACATCAAAGAACAAAAGAATTAGCCTCATGATGAAAGTAAAAATAAAACATTCTCATCTACAGGCTGTATTGGTTTTGATAAAATATTTGGTTTGATATAATATAAATAAAGGAAGGGACATTTGAAGCTTAACAAAACATTCTACGACTATAATATTTTTTCTCTTCGTATTGTCTACAAGAGCTTAGACTTAGTTCCATGGATGACTCGCGGAACCCTAATGTTTTTTTTTTTATAAAATTAGCCTAAGTTACTCCTTGAAATATTTGCTATCTGCCAGTGAAAATCCCATTAAATTCGGTCCATCCGTTTCGGAGATTAGACGGAACAAATAGACCGACAGAAAAAAAAAACATTAATAATAGTATTTTTCAATCTCAGTACCCTATATTCTTTCATATGCATTTAGTGCAAAGTTAATTTGGAATTACAAACAGACATTTCAGTTTTATTTATCTGCATAGACTGAATAGATATAGTTGATATGAAATGTCTAAAGTGCACACATATTCTACGATAATGTTTATTGCCGCCAGTCTGTTGGCAGTCGTCGAATTAATAATAACACAGTGCAATGCAATGGGGCATTACTCGTAGAAAATGATTGAGCACATTGTACAATTGCTATGTAATCATTATAAGGGCTCACTTAAGACCTAGATATGACCCAATACCTTGATTTAAAACCACGTAATATGTAGTCTGTGATTCAGATCAGTACTTGTATATATTCGATTTAATTAAAAACATGTTAAACAATTGAATTTTCCGACTTTAGATATTTATTTCTCAAAAGAATACAATTAATTTCTATTCAGTGTTAGATATGAAGTCGAGGAAGGCTGTATTATATAGGCAATAACGCTTAGACCAACTGCAGTTTAAAGTACGCGTTTGCCCACAGTAACTATTCTACGCAGACCAAGCCACGGGCAGAAGCTAGTAATCTATATCTATACAGATAAATAAAATTTAAGTGTTTGTTTGTAATTCCAAATGAACAGCTTTTCACTCAATGCCTATGAAAGTTGATGATTATGCCCACGCCTGTATCCCATGGGGGTAGGCTATGATCCTTACATATTTCTTTCTCTTCATCCACATTCATGCATCTATTCATACAGTTTCTTCGGTCACGAGTGCTCCGAATTAGACCTTACTGAAAAATACTATTAATTTGGTCATAGTAGTTGTTCCTTGGACACCCTCTACCGACACTTCCGCTCACATTCGCTCTATAAATTTGTTTCGTTAATCGCCTTTCACTCATCCTTTCGATATGTCCAAACCATCTCAACATATTTCTTTCAATTCTGGTCACCACATCATTCTTCAACTTGTAACTGTCTCTTATCACGCTATTTTTCATTCGATCCACATTGTACTCATTTTTCTGTCGTCTGTTTGTTCTGGCTGATCTCCGATTTGAACGGGAGTTTCACGATCAGGTAGGTAATATGTAGTAGGTAAGGTTCCTAGAATAAAAGTCACCTATGAAATGAAGACTTTGTGGGTAAAACCGCGGGGCACAGATAGTCTTAAAATATAAAATTAAATGATAGACTTCAAAGCATCAGCCTGTAGTTACCCGTCGGGCCCCAACAAAGAGGCGCGTCCCGAATCCGATCGACGAACCCGGGACATGTGTTCTGCGCACGCGCACATCACTCCTCGACCCAACGTCCCTGTTTTATTTTACACCATATTATATATACTAACTACCTACATTCACTATTTATAGTTTACCTGTATAGCACTTGGTAATTGGTAAAAAATACTAGCTTCCGTTCGTGGTTTCGCCCGCGTTTTATGTGCTACTAGCGGACGTCACGCGGTTTCACTCGCGTAGTGTTTGATCCCGTGTGAGTACGGATATAAAATAAAGCCTATAATAATCAATGATTATGAAGTATTGAAATGGTCATAATTTTTTTTAAATTGGTCCAGGACTTTTGTAGCCAATTTGTTACAAACATTCTTACATACAAATCTTTCCTCTTTATAATATTTATTATATAGATTTATTTTGTTTAGCTGGACGAATAATACAACGTTTTGCTCTGAGTTACATTTAGGACAGGTGTTATAAGTGTCGTCATGAGTTATGAGCGCTTAGCGAAAATAGTGGGGGGAACTGGGTACTGACCATTTTTTCATGAAGCACAACTTTTTTTTTAACTGCAAACGAAATAATTTTCACTGCAAACAACTAAAGCTATGTAAACCTAAGTTTACATAGCTTTAGAACAGCGATTACTGGTGTTACAAGCGTTTATAGCTTGCAATAACCGCTTAGCATAAAGCTTCTTCGTATCAATTTGATGAGCATGAAACATTTCACTAAATGTTTCCTGTCATCCTTGAATTCCTACTTGTTCCAGTTAGCACCAAATACTAGGAATCGCTGTTTGTTTATGATATAACTCCAACTGACATGCTTGATGAAGTAGTCCGGCTGACAGACATACGGACTAATGATCTATATTTACATATAAGAGTTACCTTGTAATTAAATGTAAGTAATTGGTATTTGATTTGTTTACTATTTTTCATAAGAGGTTATTATGATGAGATGTCATGGAATAATTCAGAACTTGCTACACCCAGGGTGTCACTCGCGCGCTACAAATACATACATGCGTATGCTCACGCCTGTATTACTTCTCAGACATATTAGTAAGCTGTTACTGCAGCTTATAATCGTGTGGAATATAGTCATTATGTTACCTATCGGGACCTTTTGACTTTCATAATGGAGCACGGAGCAAAGTGACTCATTTCTTATGACATTTGTAGGGCGTGTAATAAAAAATCGCGTAGCCCGTTGTAAAAGAAACTTATGTGCAGTGATTTCACACCACGTACTTTACGGTGAAGGTAAACATCGTGGGGAAACCTGCATATTTCTGAGAAGTAATTCAATGACGTATGTAAAGTGTCTGAGACGGCGATGTACTCACCATCTGTCACGTTGGCACATATTCATCTTCGATGAAAAGTGAGTGTTGCTATTACAACGCCTACCCCTTCGGGGAATACAGGCGTGAGAATATGTATGTATGTAATAAAGGCAGTGCTCTTAATTTTCGCTAAACATTATTCAGATCACTAGTAGAAAACAGTAGTTAATAAGGTCACGGTGACCTATTGAAATCAACAAGCGTCTCAAATCCCAATGAATTCGTCAGTAAGTACATCTCTTGTCTAAATTGCAGTCGGCACGCTCGGCTGACCACCCTCTGGCAGGGGCTCCATTGTTTCGCGTTTATTAACATTTAGCATAATATCAGCATATTATGCGACGCCTGGGAATACAACACTGAAGTTTTAAGGGCGTCTGTTGACATTTACAAAATAACATTCAGGCGTTGAGCGTCCTTAGAGGAACGACAGAGCCGTGATGGCCGTGGGGTTTGAGCAGTCGCCTGCTAAGCATTCGTCGCAAGTTCGAATGCCACCGGGGTCTGTGCCATTTAGTTATTCTAAACACATATTAAACTCGATGGGGACCCAATTTATTAGAATTAAACTATTTATTGGGGATTATTTAAATCATGTTTTATTTTATTTTATTAATTATATATTCTAACACTAACATCTTTCGAATTTCTTTTCTGCATTTATTTTAATTTTAAACCATCAATTATGAAGGTTGGATTGTAACTTCTGTATGTCTGAGAAGTAATTCAAAGACGTATGCATAGTGTCTGAGACGGCGATGGGGAATACAGGCGTGAGCATATCGCACCCTCAGAACGATAGGGACTCAACTCCAAATATTATGAAAACTAATTAAGATCATCATAGACAGACCCTAAAAATATATATTCTACCCCAAATTTTTATAAATCAATTTTTTTTTCATTATCGTCAAAACTCAACCTAAACTTTACTATAAAAATATAAAAAAAGTAATTGTATTCAAAACTACATACATATGCTCACGCCTGTTTTCCCCGAAGGGGGGTGAAATCACTGTACATAAGTTTTTTAGAAAAACTCATTGGTACAGGCCCCGCTGGGATTCGAACTTGCGAATCTTGCGTAGCAGGCGACTGCTCAAACCCCGAGGCCACCACGGCTCCCTTCAAACCTATTCAAAACTAGTAAAATAATGACTTGCCAGCCGATCTATGATTGCGATTTCCAAAAACATTTGATTCCTGAATTGAGTCCCTTCTGAGGGTGCGATATGAATGCATGGCTTAAACCAAGACGAGATCAAACTTCTGTCTTCGTTTGTCTTTGGGAACCGTATCACAAAAAGTGATCGAGTTTTGTTATAAGGGACGATTCAATATTTTTATATAAATATGTCTGATTCGATCTGATCGTTATACAGAGTGTAGACTTTTGAGGCGTATTTTTTTGGCACAGGACTTCAATTGGTGCTACGTATCAATTTAAAAAAATATTTACATTAAAAAATAAATTCGTAAGTTTTATTTCGTATGGGCGTCTTTTCGTTTTTGAATTTTCATTCACAACAATAATAAGCATTGTCTTATACTCCACATATCATCTAATAAACCTGGAACCTTTAATAAGTCCTTACAACTACACTTAACCTAATAATAAGTAATAAGCTTAGGGGTTTTTTGTTGATATTTTCAAATTGATCTACCGATACCTAATGCCAAAAATTTACACCTAACAAGTCTACACCCTGCATACGTATATTGCTTATGAAATCCTTTGAATATCATCGTGTCAGGGTTTTCTTTCGACTTTACTATTTATTTATTTATAAATGTATTAATAAGAGCGGCTAAAAGCCAATTTTTAAGCCAAAAAATTACATTAATTAATAGTCATATATACAAAAACACATTCATTCGTTCCCCTCACAATACTCCAGGCATGCTGACATTATCATCTGCTATTCATCCGTGAACACATCACAACAAGAGAGAGAGAGAGCGGAGAGAGTGCGAGGTATGTCGACATAAATCGTCGTAACTTGTATAGATACATTTACTGGCAGATCGCTGATAAATTACAAGGAGTATATTTGGTTTCTTTTAGATAATTAAAACGAAATACTAAAAAAAATTAAGGTCACGTAGTTAAGACTAGCTATACCTACCTTAATAACACTTGAAGTCATTCCTCAATTTCCTAATCATCCTCGCTAGAGACACTTTTAATATTTCTTCTAATTTCTTCTTCGTCTTAGCGTTTTCCCGGCATGATGCTGGGGTCCGCTTGACTGCTCTCTCTCCTCCACTTTGCTCGATCTTTGGCATCATCTATGAGGTCGTTCTCTCTCATGTCGGCTTTAACGACGTCAAGCCAGCACTTCTTTGATCTGCCACGGGATCTAGGTCCTTGTATAACGTTTGGCATTGGTGTCCGACGTAGTCTGGTGGCCTGCGGCTTACGTGGTCAAACTTGGCTTATTGACCATAAAATAACCATAATTTAAATCGACAAATGGCTGGTGATCTAAGTCAAAACAAGGTGAGAAGACAAAGGAAAATCTCCATGTTTCAAAAATCTGCTTATATTATCCCCAAAATCAATATACTGATACAAAGCAGAATAATAGCGGATGGTCAGCTCCCCACTAAGTCCTAAACCTGTAGGCCATCTTGAGACAACGCCATATTTGACATTTTAACTTTCACGAAAACCATGGCTACCTTGTAGTTTGATTAGTAACCTGCTACGTACGTGATGCATAAATACACACCACGACTTTTACGGTGAAAGCAGACATCGTGAGGAAAATCTGATTTGCGAACAAATTTGAATCCATACTTATTTTATCAAGAGGAAAGATTTATATGTAAGTATGTTTGTATTGAATAGGCTCTGAAACTACTGGACCGATTAGAAAAATTCTTTCAGGTATGGATAGCTACAATATTAGCGAGTAACATAGACTATATTTTATTGTATGCAGGTATAGTGCCTGAGACAGGAATGTACTTTGGTGAAAAGTGTCTTTAACACCTCCGACTACCACTTTGGGACTTTTAAGGATTGCCTATGTTGACGTACTATGATTGTAGGTATGTGTGTATATACGTCTATACAGATAAATAAAATCAATGTGTCTGTTAGTAATTCCAAATTTACAGCTTTTCACTTTTTATTTTTATTTTATCACGTACCATTACTTAATGAATAATAAACAAGGTTTTTACGCTAATACGGAATTACTTATGTCTAGTACGAGAAAAAGAAAAGGAAAAAATATAAATGCTTTTCACTTAATGCACATGAAGTTGTCTGTCTGTTTGTTCGGGCTAATATCTGAAGCAGTTGAACCGACCTTAACGGGACTTGCTTATCGTTCGCCACATGATACGATCCTCATACTTCTGTCGCTTCATCCACATTCATGCATCTCTTCATACAATTCCTTCGATTACTCTGTCTTTGACCTTTCTGCAATATATATGTATGGGAGCCGACCGTAAGGTTATATTTGTGGCAGTGATCTACAGTTTCATGCATTGATCAAAGATTAACTAGATCTAGTTCGTTGACCCGATATGACATTGCTTGCTTGCAAATGCTAATGCCGCAAACAAAGAGGATATATTCGGCAGCGATACATCAGACATCAAATGTATGTAAATGTATGGAGGTGATGCATAGCAATTAGGGGCTCCTGCAGGATTTGGAGGCTTATATGAAATTCAGTTGTTTTAAACTGTCCTTTTGTATAGTAGCGACGCTGGCATTCATATGGAGAGATATATATTTAAAATAAATTTATTTAATTATACATAAATACATATGCTCACACCTGTATTCCCCGAAGGGGTAAGCAGAGGTGTTGTAATAACAACACCCACTTTTCACCGAAGATGATTAAGTGCCAACGTGACAGATGGCGAGTCCATCACCGTCTCAGAAATATGCAGATTTCCTCACGACGTTTTCCTTCACCGTAAAGCACGTGGTGTGAAATCACTTTACATAAGTTTTTTAGACAAACGTCAGGCCCCGCTGGGATTCGAACTTGCGTCGCTTGCGTAGCAGGCGACTGCTCAAACCTCAAGGCCATCACGGCTCTATACTTTTGAAAGAGTACTTTCAAATCGCCAATGTGATCAAACAAGATTATAAATCTTAGGGATATAACCACCGGTCGAAATCGACGAATAAAACCTAGCAAAAATTAAATAATAATATCGTTTTAATTTTTTTTCTATTATTCTCATAAAATATAAGGCATTATAGTTTATAGAAAGTTATCTATCAACAAAAATAAGCATTGTCTTATGATCCACATAATCATCTAGTAAAACATCAGAGTTTTTGGGAGTTCGTTTCGCCGTTTATTAGAAATAAAAAAAAAACAAATTAAGAAAAAAACAGTACAGATAAAATACATACTTAACAATACAAAGAGCTATTGCTGGCCATGGGGTTTGAGTAGTCGCCTGCTACGCAATCGACGCAAGTTCAATCATAGCGGCGCACGAATGAGTCTTTCTAAAAAGTTTATGTGCAGTGATTTCACACCATGTGCTTTACGGTGAAGGAAAATATTGTGAGGAAACCTGCGTAAGTGTGCACTGCTACTGGGATATTATGGATAAGAATGGAAAGCATTATCTATATCTATACATCTATACAGATAAATACAATTGAAGTGTCTGTTTGTAATTCTAAAATTAAATCTTTTTGACTAAATGCATATGAAAGTATATACGGTACTAACATAGAAAAATCTACTTTAAAAAAAATCTTTGTCCGTCTGTTCGTTCCGGCTAATCTTCGAAACGGCTGGCGCGATTTTAGCGGGACTTTCACTGGCTGAAAGCTAATGTTGCAAGGAGTAACATAGGTTATTAAAAACACTTTTATTAAAAAAAAACATTTTGTCCGCAAAAAAACAAAATCCGCATACAAACCGCAGGGCACAGCTAGTAATATTATAATAAATCTCAGCCCTTCCCGGGGATCGAACACAGGATAGCGTCTTGCAACCACTACACAACAAAGACTAACTAGAGAACTAGCTAGCATGAATTCAAAGGGTTTGTAACTTGAACCGTCACTTCAAGTAGTAATTTAGTCCCTTAAGCTCAGTAATCACTGAACTGAACCCAGTAATGGATCCCGCCTGCGATCGAACTTGTGACCTCTGCGTTGCGACTCACGATCACGATGTTGTAGACGGTTGAAATACTTACGCTTAAAATTGCGATCGTAACTATTCCAACTTGAGCAGATTTTTTCCCCTGAGTTCCAGTGTAGATTTATAGATAAATCTTGAAATAATTCGTAGTGTTATCTGATGTATTTTATTACAAGATTTTTAACCGACTCCAAAAAAAGAAGGAGACAAAATTTTTTTCGACCGACCTCATATAGAGGTAGAGGTTATCAAGTATATGGGTGAACCGATTTCGATGTATCTTATTTCATTTGAAAGGTGATGCTTCTCAAGTGGTCCCATTTTAGTTTGGTTCATTTCTGATGGTGGCATTTATGGGAAATCGAGGAGATGTGGTTGGTTGGCTGATCGCTCGAGTTCCCTCCGTGCTCCGGAGCACGTTAAGCCGTCGGTCCCGGTTGCCAATTTATCATCTTTGGCAATCGTTACAGGTCAGTCGGAGGCCTAAAATAATCTGATAACTGGTTTAACCCAGATCACAGACTTTCCTCGTTAAAAGGGTTGCGAAGGTCAGATGGAAGTCGTTTCGTATAAAAATTTGGTGATCAGCCACATCGGGTAGAATCAAGTGCCGACCCCAACTATGTATGGGATAAGGCCAGGATGAAAGACAGTCGATGGAACTCCTCAACGGTTTACAGAAAGTACCTAGTATTTGGGCTTGATTAATTCGTATTGATGATAACACCCTTACACCTATTAAATACAATCAAACAAAGTTTACACAAAACCTTAGCTAAAATGCCGTGCCATTTTAGCTTTGACATTTCAAGTCCGACCCGACATAGACCCGACCTTATTTTTGACATTTCGCGGCGGCCATGTTTATAATGCGATAACATCTTTTTTTGGCCGAAGGAAAGGCCTCAGACTGACATTCTATTACCGACATAAATAGAACTTAATTCTTTATAATATTGAGGTTACGTTCCTACGGTATTAACAAAATATTTAATCAGGAATTATTTACATATTCATTTCAATTTTATTTTGGTTGAACCCCGCGCTCTAACCCGCATGGACTTGCTTAACCAAATATAAAGTTAAGACTGACATCACAATTATTTTTAATTAGGTATATTATTTATTAAAAAAACGTATTTGGTAGCTAGTTACTACAACAAACTGAAAACTCTTAAACTTTGTAAACTTAGAAAAGGTTTTATAAAGTATTTTTAACCTAACCTAAACATTGAATTCAGCTGCACGTTTATTCTGAATGTTATTTATGTAACAATAAGCTGAAACAGGCCAATAATAGACGCTTGTGCAATGCTCACGCAACATAATTCACAAATTAAACGTAATTATTGCCGCAAATTTCACGGAAACAAGCAAACACAGCTGGTTGAAATGGATAGGAACGAATTAATTTACGTCATGACGTTTCTACTGTTTATTTGTGATGAAATTACGCGAAAATTAATGATGGACAAGGACTGGCCCATTAAAACGTAACGATATGACGTCCGCCGCCATTTTTTCTTTTCGCGCCCTTTATAGCGGGCATCTTGCGATAACGCGTCGACGACATGGCGGCATTTTATAGCTGGTCGTAAACCGCGCCAAAATTAACGAAAGGTTTGGCAGCTGACAGGTTTAAATATAAAATTATGATGGAAATCCGCGATCGGCGGTCGGTTCGCGGCGGGATGTTATTGAGACCAAAGTAGCATAAATAGGTTATTGGTATACGGCTATTTGAAGTTGTGTGCGGTTACGAAACAGTGGGGTACGTCGCTAATTTATTATTCATGGAAATACGAAGGATCTGAAGGTTGAACTTCTTGGCAGAAGCTGCCACAGTGATGGAATTTTATGATCGCAGTCTCTGAGATATGAATAAATTACAATTTGAATACAAGTGTGAATAATAATTTCCACTTTTTCGACTCCTTGGAAACTAGGCCCAGAAAATGTTCTTCGTAATGCCGAAACAAGAAATGCTAAGAGGAAAATGAAATTGATAAATGGTAGGTTTACTGTAGAATCTGTAGGGATTAACAAAGCTACTGGTGTATGAGTGGTTAGTGAAGGTTAAGAAAATCAGGTTGGATGGATCAGAGATGAATTTCTAACGGCCATTTTCAAGAATCTATCAATACTGATGGATCCCCGGTTATCTGTCGGAATTATCAACGATCTATCAACGCACAGCCCAAGCTACTGGACGGATCGGGCTGAAATTTGGCATGCATGTAAATGTTATGACGTAGGCATCCGCTAAGGATTTTGATTAATTCTACCCCCAAGGGGATAAAATAGGGGATGAAAGTTTGTCAATTTTAAACCGATATATTATATAAAACTAATTCTACGCGGGTGAAACGGCAGGGCACAGCTAGTCTAATATAAGAAACGAAAGCTATTCGAAATAAGATTCACCATCACAAATTAAATATGTCTTGAAGAAGAAGCTGAGCAATCCAATATGAAGAATACTCAGATAAACCAATCCAAATGTAAATTTTACTCCTAGAAGACGCATACTGGATGGAGCTAGAGTGAAATATCTTACTGCCAATTTATTAATCTAAAAAAATATGCTCACGCCATCCCAGAAGGGTCCCCGAAGGGGTTAAGCAGAGGTGTTGTAACAACAACACCCACATTTAACCGAATATAATCAAGTGCCAACGTGACAGAGGGTGAGTCCATCGCCGTCTCAGGCACTATACATACGTCTTCGAATTACTTTTCAGACATATGAAAAAATTCATTGGTACAGGCCCCGCTGGGATTCGAACTTGCGTCGCTTGCGTAGCAGACGACTGCTCTAACAGATTAATACATCTATACAGATAAATAAAATTGAAGTATCTGTTTGTATAACCAAATTAACAGCTTCGAGTAACTTAAGCTACTTTTATTAAAAAAAACATTAAGGTTCCGCTTAGAAATTAAGTCGCGCGTTCGCGGGGCTAAGCTAGTGGACAATATTATCAATTTTACGTGAATAAAACCGCGAGAACGGCAGAATAATATCTTATTGCAACGGTTTGAGCAATATCTAATATATAAAATTCTCGTGTCACAGTTTTCGTTGCCATACTCCTCCGAAACGTCTGGACCGATTTGTATGAAATTTTGTGTGCAGATTTGGTAGGTCTGAGAATCGGCCAACATCTATTTTTCATCCCCCTAAATGTTAGGGGTAGTCCACCCAAAAAAAAAATGGCAATACAACGTATGCCGGGCACAGCTAGTACCCTGTAAAGAACAGATGTATCTGAAGTGCATCTGTCCCTGTCCGCTCGGTCGAACAAATCGCAATAATTGTTGATGGTAAGACCTCAGTATCTTACGAACCTCATCAAAAGTTCTCAATCAAATTGTTTTGTTTATTTAAGCGAAGTTCCCGAGGTAGCACCATAGAACAATGGCCTGGTCGATGACCCCCGCGACCCCGTGACCCGGTCAACGACCCGCGTCCGGACACTCTATTAATTTAAATACTTCGCCGTACGTCCGGCCGATTTAGATCAGTAAGTCTAAAAAGGTCACTTTGGGAGAATCATAATGTGATCCGAATATGATTCATCATCGAAATGACAAAATGGTCCCTTATGTGCAATTCATATTATGATTCACGAATGATTAATATTTCGCAATTCACCTATTTCACACTTTCCTATGAAGATTCCTAAAATGGTCCACAAAATATGAATTGCTTTTGTAACAAATAGCATCATAAAAAGTTAAGGGACTTACATCTACAATAGTTGTAATCATTCGTGACCAAAGAGACCATTTTGTAATTTCAATGATAAATCATATTCAGATCACATTATAATTCTCCCAAAGTGGCCTTTTTAGACCTACAGAAATTAAGACAATAGCCGACTCTATCCGGATTAGATCCGGTATCGTATCGACTTGTAAACTTCATTGCGGTAAAGTGTGGTGTATAAGCCGTGGTGGCGGAGCGGTTTGAGTCGCTTGCCTTGCAAGTGACGCAAGTTACAATCCCACCGGTTTCTTCCCCCCTAATTGCAAATGGTTAAACGGGCAGACAGATAACATTTTCACAATTTTTTTATGTGATTATCATACATACATACATATGCTCACGCCTGTATTCCCCGAAGGGGTAGGCAGAGGTGTTATAATCACAACACCCACTTTTCACCTAATTTGATTAAGTGCCAACGTGACAGATGGTGAGTCTATCGCCGTCTCAAGCACTATACATACGTCTTTGAATTACTTCTCAGACATATGCAGGTTTCCTCACGATGTTTTCCTTCACCGTAAAGCACGTGGTGTGAAATCACTGTACGTACGTTTTTTAGAACAACTCATTGGTACAGGCCCCGCTGGGATTCGAACTTGCGTCGCTTGCGTAGCAGGCGACTGCTCTAACCCCGAGGCCACCACGGCTCTATCTATGTGATTATCGTATTGCATATACATGAAAGAATATACGATACGTAGTGTAGTGAAAAGCTGTTAATTTGGAATGACACACAGACACTTCAATTTATACGTATAGATGGTGAAGAACCCTTCATGCGCGTGTGACTCGCATTTAGTCGGTTTTTTAACTAGATATCCTGTTGTATTTTGTTTTATACAATCATAGTTAAAATAATAAATTTTTAAAAGCCTTATCATATAGAAGTACTGCAGCACTTATATAGGTACTCATAAAATCCTTGACATTTCTCAAGGACCAGTGTATTCTAGTTTAATGAGGAAAGTATATTTTCCTCATCGTTATATTACTTTATTACTGGATAGAGAATTATCAACGGAAAATATGCTCTATTCTTAATAGAAAGAAAATTTATTTTTCAAACACAATATGCGACGCAGTATTAATTGAATTTAGATAAGGTACTAAATAGATGGTTAATTTAAGTACATTACAACGTCACAGACACATTAGCTCTTGAGCACAGACACTGTTACTCTCTCTGTTGCTTATTAATTGTATATCTGTGGGCTTCACTCCATTTAGTAGCAAACAAAGATATAGACTGCGAAAAAAATTCCACATTTTTATTAAACATTTTTCCACAGACAAACAAGAATATTGTCAATCTGCAGGTTGATAACATAATAATAAGAAAGATGAAGTAGCTCGAATATGGAGACAGGATAAAGTTTATATAGTACCAGTAGTTTTCCACAACTGGTGTCATCCCAAATCATGTACACCACTCAAAGTCAAAGTCAAAGTCAAAAGTATCTTTATTTGATTAAACTTTTTAAAAAGCACTTTCAAATTGTCAGAATCACATAATTATACAGGATTATACATGCTACCGCCAGGTTCCGAAGGTTGCTTTTACTGAGAACAAACTCAGTAATTACTCTTTTCAAAAATATTATACAATTTAAAGAATACAAAATAAATAATTTAAGAAACGTAAGCTCATGGACAATGTTCCAATGCACAAATGTCGATAAAAATTAACATAGCTTAAAATCGAGTACATCTACTTATAACTAAATGCGTAGCTTGAGATGACCAGCCCCCACAAGCAGCACCTGTTCACAAGTATGAAGTGAAAGCCAGCCATTCACTAAAGATACTGGACCTGCCACCATCATCATATATAACCATGCAAAAGGCCGCTATCCTAAATACATGCAGGATTGTCAGAAAGTTCATGGATTTAACAGAAATAGAAGACCCAACTAATACCAGACACAATCCATCCCAATGATATTCACTTGGTCTTGACCCGTGAGTATCATTTTTTATCGGCCTCGAATGAGAAAAAGAAACTAGAATACAAATAATAATAATAATATATTATTTATTGAACACCATAATATAGTATAGGTATTTAAATTGGGCGAAAACCATTACAAAATGGACACCAAATGGCAGGAAACGACTACGAGGCAGGCCTCGTAGGAGATGGCGGGATGAGCTTGATGCTTTCAGAAGCGATTGGGAGAGGACTGCTGAGGACAGAGAAAGTTGGAAAAGTGGAAGGGAGGCCTTTGCCCAGCAGTAGGACACGACAGGCTAATAATAATAATAATAATTTAAATTAGATTAAATAAAGTATGATAACAAAAGGCGGTCTTATCGCTAGAGCGATCTCTACCAGACAACTTTAGGGTACTAGGAAACAGCGAAATGAAAAATATGAAAGGCTGGTGTTGGAGACAAAGAAAGGGAGACTAGGTATAAATAATATACATTCAATACAAGGTTATATACCGACAAAAAAATACATTTAAATCGATATATAATAATCATACAAGGAAGGAGTATATAGTCTGAGCTGAAAACATACATATTAATCTAATATATAAAATTCTCGTGTCACAGTTTTCGTTGCCATACTCCTCCGAAACGGCTTGACCGATTTTGATGAATTTTTTTATGCTTATCCGGTATCTATGAAAATCGGCCAACATCTATTTTTCATCCCCCTAAACGTTAGGGGTAGTCCACCCCAAAAAAAAATATGGCAATACAACGTTTGCCGGGCACAGCTAGTATTAATATAATATTGTAACATCTGCTTAACAAATTATCAATCTACTAGTTGACCCGGTGAACTTCGTACCACCGTTTCCTTTACTTATTATTTATGTTTTTCACCGTTTAAACCTTCCCTGAACTTTCACAAATATATCAATATCAAAATTACCCAAATCGGTCCAACCATTCTCAAGTTTTAGCGAGACTAACGAACAGCAATTAATTTTGATATATATAGAAGATGAGGTATGCGAATAACAGACTAAGTAATTACATATTAGTAGGTATTAAATAACAAATCAATTTTTTTTATGATAGGTGGAAATTTTTGTAAAATATGTGATTACGTGAAACTTAACTAAAAACTACCATTTATATTAATATAGTTGGATAAAATTACTACAATATTATATGTTACCAAAGAATGCGAATATATATATACTGTTTTTTGTAGAGCAATATATATATATCTTTACATAAGATGCTAATTCGAATGCCGAATTTCAAATTGATCTTTTTGGACTTTGTGTTAAGATTCAAAATGCTTCATACTAGGGAATAGCTAAGGTACATTATAGATCTCCGAGGGTATTACAGTTCAATTCAAGTTTACTAGGTCATTAAACTCTCTGGCCCTGGGCTAGGATTTACATCCTAAGAGCAAAGGCATTTTGAAAATTCTCAATGAATTCAAAATCTTCACTACTTCTCATAAGGATCAAAATTAAGTAAATTTATTAAAGGTCAAATTCGGAGCACTTGTAACCGAAGAAAGTGTATGAAGAGATGCATGAATGTGGATGAAGCGAAAGCAGTATGTAAGGATCGTAGCGTGGGGCTAACGGTGGTCCCTGCCTACCCCCATGGGATACAGGCGTGAGCATATGTATGTATGTACTATTTTTTAATTCGGTCTTAATACTAAGCATGCGATAAGACCAACGAGGCAGGTATTAAGCTTCCAAGTCACGTAATTCAGGAATGTCTGGAACACTCCTGTAAAAAATTTTTTTAGCCTGAAAATTACGCGAGACGTCTGAAGCGTAGTCTGCACGTGGCTTGCGCCTAATTTCACAACCTTACATCACTTCGCCTCTATAAAACCATGGCGTGAATTTCGTGACTGTATCTAGAAAGTATTTTCAAGCCCACTAGACTAAATTCAACCTTATTTTATAACAAATAGGTGTCATTTCTCGTGGTAGTCCCCATGGCGCTTCCATCATCTAAGATTAGGCGTTACCGTATATATCAATCGATCGGTATCTTTCAACTTGAACTCTATGCCGTTGTTGATAAGGTATAGTTTCGCAGTAATCGTGAGGCGAGTATAAATCAATCGATCGATCTGAGTACGATCGGCGCGTGCTCAGGCCTGGTTGCGATCAAACGTAACTATTTATGGAGTGTTAAGGCGATGACGTCAGGAATTAAAATATTTTTTTTTTAATTTGGTACTTGTAACTGGTATTTACCATTTCGTCTTGGAATAGAAAGACAAGACAACAATATATTAATTCATGTTTTCACACCTAGTAAAGGCAATTTTCCTGATAATTTAATATTACTATGGAAAGGTTTAATAAGTGGTAAGTTTCAATCATAGGTTTTTCTAAAACTTAAGTTTAGTGATCATGTGTTTCACAAGCTTTACGGTTAAGAAAAGCATGGTGCCTAAGACGGCAATTCAATTCAAAATATCTTTATTTGATTAGACTTCTTACAAAGTACTTTCAAATCGTCAGAAGGACACAGAATACATTATACATGATTATAAATGTTACCACCGGGTTCGGAAGGTAGCTTTTGTTGAGAAGAACCCGGCAAGAAACTCAACAATTACTCTTTTAAAAAAATATATATTATACAATGTTTTTGGTTACAGTATTTATATCTCATGAATATAAGCCCATGGACACAGTACAAATGCTCAATTGTCAAATATAATAACTAAAATATTACAAATATTTGTGAGTATGGCAAATTCCAGCCAGTCAAAGCAAAGATCAAACTAAGATTAATTAATTGTAGCAAAAGTACAGTGCCAATGGGATTATTTACAATAATTTTTCGACAAAGATACATCCCAGGGTTCCTTATCACAAATATGGCCATGTCATCTGTCAAGCTGACACAGATCATATTCGATCCACCCAATAGCCAGGGTCTAAGAATTGGGTTGCCTCCCCTGCCTGTCGTAAGAGGCGACTTAAAGGGGGCCGGAGAGCCTGCTGGCGGTTTTTGGGGTGGAAGCTTTGATCACCGAGCCTCTGGCCCGGGAAGGTGGCAGCGCGATGTCGCTCGCGATGCCTCGCATAGCGAGGCGATACAGCTGCCTCGGAGATGTACCCCGGCAAAGTGGGGGGGACAGCGGTGCGATCTATCAGAGTACTCGGAGTCCCCCCTGAGCACTGAGGATGGCCACCGGGGCGGTAGGGGACCTTTTGAAGGTTGCCCCTCATCAATAAACAAAAAAAAAAAATAGTAAGTGACGCTTTTGCTTGACGCTTACTAATGATTTTTTCTAAAAAACTTATGTACAGTGGTTTCAATTTCACCACGAGATTTACGATGAAGGACAACAGCGTGCGGAAATCTGCATATTTCTGAGAAGAGTCTGAGATAGCGATGGACTCACCATCGGTCACGTTGGCACTTAATCATCATCGTGTTGTGATTCTAACATCTCTGCCTACCCCTTCCGTATCCCCCTTAACTCATTGCGCGGGGCAGGCCACTTTACGCCATAGAAAACGGCTGGAATGTACGGAAATAGCACAAAAATTACGAGACGGCGACCGAGCCACAAAATGTATCAAAGAGAATTAAACCATCTTGATACTTTTAGAAGTTCATCATCAAATGAATCAGTTTAGTGATCCAGGGAGGTAACGCGGCATGCTGGGCACCATTCTAGCAAACACAAAATTCTGTGTTTAAATTTTCAGTAATGTTTTATTATTTATTTCAATAAGAGCCGTGGTGGCTCGAGCAGTTGCCTACCACGTAAGCGACGCAAGTTCGAATCCCAGCGAGGCCTGCACCGATGAGTTTTTCTAAAAACATGTGTGCAGTGATTTCACACCACGTGCTTTATGGTGAAGGAAAACATCGTGAGGATAGCATATGTCTGAGACGTAATTCAAAGACTCATCTTCGGTGAAAAGTAGGTGTTGTTATTACACACTTCTGCCTACCCCTTCAGGGGAATACAGGCGTGAGCATATGAAATTATGAAGAATTTATGTTAGTACCGTATATTAATTCCTAGGCATTTTGTGAACAGCTGTTACTTTGGAATTACAAACAAACACTTAAATTGTATTTATTCTGTATAGATATAGTTGTATGGAAGTAAGATAATCTGACATTTTCCTCTTGACATCAAAACATAATACTATAACAATTTGCACAGACACAAAAGAAATAAATCCCCTCTGTCTGAATAAAACGCTTGGCCTTCTAGTATCCCGCAATAATCCAGAAAGCCTTGATCTATCATTTAAAATAATGCTCTGCTCACCACAGATCAAGTTACATTGGTTATATCCACCACCATAAGTAGAGCTCCCCGTTCTTAATAAGCCTTGGTAAGTTGACGAGAACGGAGGGTCTTCTTTATCTGGATAATTTTAAGGATGTGAAGATAGGAAACGAAACCTTAGGGAATGAACTTGGACCTATTTCAAGTAATTCGGTCCTATTTGTAAGTATTGATAGATTTAAGAGGCGACTTGGGAGTCCCTTTGGATGCCAAGAAAGCTCTTTTAGTAAATGGTCAGTTAGATGTAATTATCGTAACGATTATATAAATGTATAAACGACTGCCAATAGGGGAAAAAGGTTCCATGTGAAACGCGTTTGTATATATACAGGATGACGGAGAAAAAGGAACAGTTGTCTTCTAGAAGTTGTAGGGTTTATGAATATATCACTATGTTGAAGTCGTAAAATATCTAGCTCTAACGATAACGTAGCTATAGGCTATTGTTGCTAAGGGCCGAAGAGCTCGCGGCCTTAAGCGATTGAATGAACGCGCGGCCGCGTTTACCTACATTACATACACGGTAATTCAACTTGTTAAATTAAGAAGAAGGTTAATGGTTTCGAAAAATGGTTTTAAGGAATTATATCAGGAAAATAAAAACGTAGTTACATTTCACGTGAATAACTCTGCGTTACTCCTGATTTTTATGCGAAAATAAGGTCTTGATATGGCCAACTTTGAACGTCAATTATTCGAAAACGGAAGAAGATATTTTTGTCATAATAATTTTATTTGCATCCTAGAATTATATACTATCACATATTTTAACAGCTGTCCTATTTTCCCCGTCACCCTGTATAGATACATATGCTCACGTCTGTATTCCCCGAAGGGGTAGGCAAAGGTCTTGTAATAACAACACCCATTTTTCACCGAAGATGATTAAGTGCAAACGTACTATACATGCGTCTTTGAATCACTTCTCTGACAGCAGGTTTCCTCTCATCTTGCGTAGCAGGCGACTATTTAAACCCCACGGCCACCGCTGTTTAAATAATTATAAAAAAAGTGCGAGTCGGACTCGCCCATGAAGGGTTCCGTAGCGGTTTACTTTATTATATCTTATTTTAGAAGTTACAGGCTACTCATTTTACCACTTTGGAAGTGGCTCTCGCGCTAACTGTTCAGTTTAGATTTTTATTATTAGTAACACCAAAATCATTTTTGAAGACCTATCTATAGAAACTTAACAGATGAAGGTTAGATGAAAAAAAAAATGTTGAGTTTCAGTTCTAAGTATGAGGAGACCCGCAATTTTTATTGTAATTTTTTTCTATTTTGGTGTGAAAATTTCTCTTGGTCTTGTAGTTTCGTGAAAAAGTAACCGTGACATTCGGACAGACAGACAGACACGACAAATCCATAAGGGTTTAGTTTTTTTGTATTTGGCTACGTACCCCTACAATCAGAAATTCTAGATATAACCTCTTAATATACAAACAAACAATGTAACCTATTTATAATATATAAGTAAAGGTAGATAAAATGTCTTTGTTGTCCCTGTATATTATCCCGAAGGTACTTATTAATTCATCCAGCCATACCGTCCATTACGCAGTGTGCCGTAAAGGATTATTATATTACTTTAGCTTTGGAAGTGTTAATTATTCCAGGATAATACCTGATTTAGTACTTGGGGGTGTTTGTTAATTGCTGCTGTATTATATAGGGTCTAAACTTTTTTGGCAAAGAGCTTCGGTTGGTCATCTCAGACGTCTTTGAATTACTTCTCAGACATATGCAGGTTTCGTCATGATTTTTTCCTTCACCATAAAGTGTGTACTGTGAAATCACATGATCCGCCTTTATAATTTTGAGAAGTACGTATGAAGAGAAAAAAAATTGTTTATGCAATATACATTTATTTACTTATTTAAGTGTTTCCAGGGCCGACAGGGGCTTATTATCTAATTTATCTAGATTGAAAACTCTCGGATAACCCAATATAAAAGGTAAATTCAGATACCTGATATAACTACAATAATATCATTCGGAGCTTAGGTTGTATCATTCTTTGTCAACAATATTCCATCGACCCTGAAGGGAATATTTTCTTTACCAGTCCCTTTTCTGGAGTAGATTACTTTAAGGCAACAGAGTAATACATGCAATAGTGAATTTCGATATTTCTCGGCCGCACCCTTCGCACCGCTATCCCATTTCAGTTTAGTATAGATGTTAGTGTGCGTTGGAAATGGGTATGTGTGTGTGACAGTTTATAGGACACAGGTTATTACAGCTTCATGGAAATATTTAAATGGAAATTTTCTTTTTATTTATTTATTCTTAGTGGCTTGTAGCAACTCGAAGGTTAGCAACCTCAACCCATGCCAGTAAATTGAAGGGTGACTGCTAGAGATCCCACCATGCCTCAAAGAAGAAGCCGTCGGTCCCGGTTGCCAATTTAACACCTTGACAATCGTTACATGTCAATCTTGAGGTACAAGGTATCTATTCGTTACTATTGCAGTTAGTACTCGATTATTTCGTATCGTCACGTTATTCGTTACTTGTATTATATTCGATACCTCATAGCACACTATGTAATGTTACAGCAACGAATCGAATCATATTACGAGTACGTACAGTATGACACGACAGCGCAGAATTATAATTTGGTTTAATATAATTTATTCTACATTTAGTGAAAAAGAAAAATATAATAAAAATAAAAATTATAAATAAAACACGGAATTTAAATTAGTGTCTGCGGGAATGGTGCCCAGTAAGCTGGCTGCGTTACCTCGCTGGATCGCTAAACTAATCCTCTGACCGAGGTAAGAACCAGCTCGACGGTCACCAGAGACGTCAACCAGGCGTTTTGAAAGATCCTTAAAAAGTTCATTTAGTTCGATTTAATAGTTAAAGCGTGGAACTACGTGAATTGTTGACGGAATATACGGAATTGAGGAAAATTGGGAAGGTTAGATGGCGGTCGCTTTGTGTAAAAATTAGGTGATCGGCCAAAGATCAAAATAATTAGGGATGGTTGCGCATATTGGGGATATTTTGTTCGCGTTGCGCCATACAGACAGACAGATAGACTGAGAAAATATCTAGGTACTATGCATTCAAGGTTACGCTCATAAGTCGGGACCTGTTCAGTAATTTAGTGTCAACATACAAACAACCACAGTTTCACATTTACAATATAAACTAGATGACACGGTGAACTTCAAATCACCGTTTAATTTACTTATCTTCTATATATATAAAAGAAAGTCGTGTTAGTTACACTATTTATAACTCAACAACGGCTGAACCGATTTGGCGGGGAGGTAGCTTAGAACCAGGAGAAGGACATAGGATAGTATATCCCGAACTAAACATACAGATAAATAAAAAATAAGTGTCTGTTTGTTTCAAAGTAACAGTGCATATAAAAGAGAAGTATCTGGTTGACCGAGCTGTGCTCTGTATCATCTTCACACAAAAAAGAGGATGATAAAAGAAATAAAAATCCGGTGAACGTCAGTCTCGAACCGGGTTACTCTAGTTATTTATGTTTTTCACCTTCCCTGAACTTTCATAAATATATCAAGATCAAAATTACCCAAATCGATTCATATTTTTATATATATATATATAGGATATAAATACACATAAGCTGATCTAAACTGTGTCCCAGTGACGTTCAACAGGTATCGAACGGCGTGCACTAGTGTGTGTGCGATAGAACACACACTGACATAAACTGGGGCACGCTTCCCGTTTCGCTAGGCTGCCACAATAATATCCAGGATTTATTAAAGTTTCAGACTTTTCAGGCGTTCTAGGCTTTACTTTAGATTGTGTAATGTGAAAATATACTTGGAAATTAAAATTCAAATTCAAATCTCTACTTGATTGGACTTTTAACAAAGTACTTCCAAATCGTTAAATGACATAATTATACAGGGTTATACATGTTCAGACTTATTCCCAGACATCCATAACTCGTGGCACAGTTGCTATTGCGTTATAATTCGATCACCGAAGTTAAGCAGCCCTAACCAGTAGTTGGATGGGTGACCCGGCGTCAAAGATTTCTTTATAGGATACTTCCCTAATATTATGAAATTTGGGAAGGAACGATATCTTATAGCACACGTGTAAGTAGAAAAGTTTATGTCATATAGTTTATAGGCCCAGACGCCTGATCCTCGCGTTATTAGGCAACTGGGTCCAACACTTCAACCATTCTCGTTTGATACACGCTTACCTAGAATCAATCTAGTGGAGTGCAGTCCCAGAGAATTGGGTCAACAGGTACGTAAACTCAACCAAGATTATATCCTAGGTAGGTTTATATTATAACTACACCACGCCTTCGTGGAATTGGTAAATAATTGTTTTAAAATCTGCAGCTTTAAACTGTAGATTTTGGATACTAGCGGACGTCACGCGGTTTCACCCGCGTAGATTTCGTTTTATATAATACTTTTTTTCGCAATAAAATAGCCTGTCCTTTCTCAGGGTCTAAAGATTGACTGTGCCAAATTTCATCAAAATCGGTTGAGAGGTTTAAGCGGGAAAGCGTAACAGACAGACAGAGTTACTATCGCATTTATAATATTAGTAAGGATATCGGTTTCATACAAACTTTAATCCCCTATTTTATCACCTTCGGGGTAGATTTAATCAAAATTCTTTCTTAGCGGATGCATATGTCATAACATCTACCTGCATGCCATTTTTATCCCGATCCATCCAGTGGTTTGGGCTGTGCGTTGATAGATCACTATGTTAGTCAGTCAGTCACCTTTAAGTTATAGGTATATATAGTCTATATTTCTCTCTGAAAATTTTGCTATCTATTGCTGAATTAATTTTTCAAATCGGTCCATTACTTTTTGAGTCGATTCGTTACAAACATACAAATATTTCCTCTTTATAATATTAGTATAGATATACCTGTTAGATAGATGATATACCTGTTAGATAGATGATATACCTGTTAGATAGATATTAGATGTATAGCGTAAAATTTATTTCAAAGGTGGCTTTATTCTGAGGTAAGTAACTTTTGTTTTGAAGTAAAAGTAGCCTTAGTTACTCTATCTAAAATTAGTTATCTGCCAGTGAATGACCCGGGACCCGTTTCAGAGACCGGGAGACAGAAAAAAAAGTAAGTACCGTATATACTTTAATATTATATATTACCTGTAATTTTGGAATTACAAACAGACTCATTGGTACAGGCCCCGCTGGGATTCGATCTTGCATCGCTTGCGTGGCAGATGACTGCTCAAACCCCGAGACCACCTCCTCTTATGAGGAATTTGCTTTTACTAAATTATAAATTCCACACGCATATTACATAGCTCGGTCGTTCTTAATGGATTTACTTGTCATTTAAACTGTTCTGACGGTTATGAGCTGAGGGACCTTTTTGTTCTACAGGATTAATAACAAAGCGGCTTATTGATCTTACTGTCTCTTTCCCACAACGCCTAATTTCATATCCTGCGTCTCTTTCAAGATCATCTGGGAAGTTTACGAAGCCAATTTGCGGAGTTCATAATGTTTTTGCAAAATGATTCATTGTGATGTTATTGCATTACGTTGACAGATTTTAAACATGGTTTAAACGAAGACTCACACTAAAGCTATGTCCATCCCTTTTAAATCCGTATCACAGACAGAGAGGGAGATACTTTAAACCAAGGATTTTCTAAGTCCACGTATTCTAAAGATTGGTAAATATACGGTAAATTTTAACCTTTTAAGTTATATACGTTAGTAAGTCCTATTAAGACCAAATTAAAATGTATCTTATTATATTCAATGTTTGTAGAGCCCTGGCTGCCGCCGGAGTTTAGTCGCCTGTTACGCAAGCGATGCAAGTTCGATTCCCAGCGGGGCCCTGTACCAAGGAGTTTTGCATTACGGTGTAGGAAAGCATCGTAAGAAAACCTGCATTTGTCTGAGAAATAATTTAAATACGTATGTAAAGTGCCTGAGACGGCGGTAGACTCACCCTCTGTAGGCAGTCAATCATATTTGGTGAAATATGGGTCTTATTGTTACAACACCTCTGTTTACCCCTTCGGGGACCCTTCTGTGTGTGAGTGATTATGCTCACGAGTGTCTTCCACACAGACGGGTCTTTGGATACTTTTACTCAATATAAAAGAGTATAAGCCCCGTCAGGAGTTATGAGCGCTGACCTTAAATACGCAGTTGTCATTTTATGAATCTGTCTCTGTGTTTCTGAATGACCCAATAAGTTTTCTACTGTAGTTGGCCAATATCACTCTACCCGTAAGTCCCACGTTGGGCGCCAACAAAATACCAGGCTGGCGAAATGAGAAGCGCCTCGTAGTTGCATAATATACATATTCAACTGTTTTGACTTGATAATACTTATAACATATATAAGCTGGAAGCCTCACGTTTGAGCTATCATAACTTGACAGATGTCGGCGAAATTTACTATCGTATTGAAATGATATTGGATGAGTTTTTTAGTGCCCGAAAACATGGTCAAAACGATGTTTTCCATGAATGAAACCTAGCTAGATCTATTTTTTTCCCCTGAAACCCCCTGAAAACACACAAAATTTCATAAAAATCGTTAATGCCGTTTCCGAGATTCACATTACAAGATATATATGTATATGCTCACGCAAACCCAGAAGGGTCCCCGAAGGGGTAAGCAGAGGTGCTGTAACAACACCCACATTTCAACGAATATGATCAAGTGCCAACGTGACAGAGGGCGAGTCCATCGCCGACTCAGGCACTATACATACGTCTTTGAATTACTTCTCAGACATATGCAGGTTTCGCCTCGATGTTTTGCTTTACCGTAAAGCACGTGGTTTGAAATCACTGTAGATAAGTTTTTTTTTTTTTAGAAATACTCATTGGTACAGGCCCCGCTGGGATTCGAATTTTATATGAAATAAGTACTAAGCGCATGACCCGCTGCAATGTAGGTTACTATTTTAGCATACAAACGCTTGCGTAGTTCCGTAAACAAGCAAACGTAGTTCCAATGAGATAATATATTACGTTTAGCATAATATTTGGTTTTGTCTCACCGTCTCCGAGTATGTTTACCGCCACCTAAGTTATTGTTACACCCTGTGTAACTTGATGACGTCACGATGACATCACTATCTCCCCAGCTCCGGTATACCAACAAGTCTTAAGTTTACTTTGTAAAGTTCTAAACTACGCAGTGGCACCCCTGCAGTCTTGCGTCCCTCTCTGACTTATACAATTTAATATATGCATCTCTTTTCGTCTGAGTAGGGCGCCAGCGAGACGTCAATCAAACCAGCTTGATTTTTATTACGTTACTTGGAATGTTACATAGTAACGCAGTCGTAAGTATTTAGATTTAAATTGAATATCTTAGATGCAAGATTAAATTTGCCTGAATAGATCACTTTTCTAATGAGCTTTATGGTGAAGGAAAACATGAGGTCATCTTCAGTGAAAAGTGGGTGATGTCTCGGCCTACTCCTCAACCTAAATTTGTTCTAACATTATCTGTCTATCTGTCTAACCTTTTCACTGTTACACTGATGATCTTATGTTGCTTAAATTTGGTATAGAAATTTTACCTCAAGGGGTGCAAAAATCATAAGATGCAGACAAATCACAAAAAAGCTTAATCTAATTTCTTAATGGTGCCGTAATAAGTTTTAAGCGTCGATATTGGATGTGCAGTAGTCACTTCTCCCCACTATTCTCTCTGAGCGCCCAAAGCTCGTGACGACACATTTCTCCGAAAATAAAAATTCGCAAACTATATATTTAGTTCAATGGGGTATTTGGTCGTCATCATCTCCCTGGCCTTATACCATACATTGTTAGGGTCGGCACTTAATTCAACCCAATGTGGCTGATTATGGTGATTTTTACACAATGCGACCGCCAACGGGCCTTCGCAATCCCTATTACGAGGAAAATTAGCGACTGACCTGTAACGTTTGCTGAACATGTTAAATTGGCAACCGGGACCGACGACTGAACGTGCTCTCTGAAGCACGCAGAGAACTCGGGTGGTCACCCATCCAACTAGTGACTTGGGTTGGAGTTGCTTAATTTTGCTGATAGAATTATATGCGCAATAGCAACAGTGCCACGAGGCCCTCAAGAAATAGTATATGTAGTAACTTCGTAGGCGCGTAGCAGAGCCACTCTACGAAGCTACGGATTCGATAAAAAATCGTAGTCGTTTTTGGGTGTAAACGAATTTCGAAGTTCTTTGTATTATTTTCTTTTCCATTAATGCCTATTATTGCTTAACGTTAGATTTAGCTATAAGTGCTAGGATAGTGATAAGAGATTGTTGTAGATAAAGTAAATGAACATGTCTAGATCTCTGCCTACCCAGTAAGTTATTCGATATGTCCGTGAGCATATCAATGTCTGTGGACATATCTATATCTGTAGTATTTAATTCATCATGATTCCCTGGCCATATCCCATGTTTTGCTGGCTGCTATCCGATGTGGCTGATCACCTGATTTTATACGAAGCGAAAGTAATCTGGGTTAAACCGGTGTCAGACTATCTTAGGCCTCTGACTGACCTGTAAAGATTGCCAAAGGTGTTATATTGGCAACAGGGACCGATGGCTTAACGTGCTCTCCGAAGCACTGAGGGAATATGGGCGGTCACCCATCCAATTTCAACAACACGACGATCAAATTGTAAAATACGAAATCCGTCAGCATTTCTTGACACCCTTACTTTGGGTCAAGTATATTCGCCCTTGCCCTAGTAGCGATCTGATGTCTCTCTCATTCGCATTGTGACTTATATTGCCATCTCGCTCACTATCACTCAGAATGCACTCCATTCTGACTGAAAAAAAGTAATTGTGATTTCAGCGTTTTGAAAGATTCTCGAAATCTTTGGATGTTTTTTCTATCAATGAATTTTTATTTATGCAAATATAAAATATAGTAAAACTTAATCATATTCGGTGAAATGTGAGTGTTGTTGTTACGACACCTCTGCTTACCTTAAATCAAAAAGTTTTATTCTACTTAAGGGACGCTTGGAACACTTATTGAACCTCATTTCTATATATTTACTTATGTTTTTCAGTGTTTAAACCTACCCAGAACCGTCATAAATATATCTAGACCAAAATTACCCGAATCGGTCCAGCCATTCTCAAGTTTTAGCGAGACTAACGAACAGCAATTCATTTTTATATATATAGATTATTACTGCTAACCTACCAATATTTTAACTGGGCGCTCATAGCTAGTGACGGCACCTATATAACAACAACAAAAGCCATAACGGAGTAGGATATTAGCCCCGTTTTGGATTTGCGAGTCATTTTGGTGGAAGGAAAACATTTAGGATTCATTTCCTGCCATTTGATAGACGAGTTACAAAGGCCCTCTATAAAGTTATGCTGATTGAGTTAAAGATCGATTAAGGATTCGTCATCTTATATCTTTGATCGAGCAATTCTTGTATAGAATCTGAATCTCTGACACGGCTCCAACGATTTTCATGAAATTTTGTATGTAGGGGGTTTTGGGGCAAAAAATAGATATAGCTAGATTTCATCTTTGGAAAACATAGTTTTGACCATGTTTTCAGACACTGAAATCTCATACAATACGACAGTAAATTTCACCGACATCTGTCAAGTTATGGTAGCTCAGACGTGAGGCTTCCAGCTTACGATAGTGAAGCTAGAGTACCTCAGTTCGAGACTGATGTTCACAGGTAAAATTTTTTCTTTATTTCTTCCTTTTATTCACCATACATATATGACAAAACGTCGAAAAGAAACCAAGCACAACTCGATCAAGGATCTTTAAATACTTAGTCAATATTGAAGTCAATTCAAATTCAAAAATATTTTTATTCGATTAGACTTTTTACAAAGTACTTTCAAATCGTCAGAGAGACACGAATACATAGGATTATACATGCTACCGCCAGGTTTGGAAGGTTGCTTTTACTGAGAAGAACCTGGCAAGAAACTCAGTAGTTACTCTATTAAAAAAAAATGTACAGCTTTGAATAATACAATATAAATCATAAAAAATATATATATAAGCCCATGGACACAGTTCCAGTGCACAAAAGTCGATATGAAAAATTTAAAAACTAAAAATAAGTACTATGAATAATTTGTGTTGCTTCAGATGACCAGTCGCTATTCACATACAAAATTATTTCATCTGATTGAACAGATCGTTCATGTAAACTACGTTACGGGTCTTGATGTGGTTTTTACTAACATATAGGAGTTGAACTCCGATGAGTATATGATTGTATATAGCTATTAATTCCAAGTTAGATTTATCTATATTTAAAAATTTGTTTGATTGCTTGAACGCCGAACTACCGGCGCGATTTGAATAAACACCCAGCATCATAGCATTGGTAATTCACAGGTATACAAGTAAATATCGCGTGTTAGATCGCAAAGACACTTTTGCGCAAATTAATCTCAATTCTACTTTGATAAGTGTGCGAAGTTATATCGTAAATTACTTATATAGGGTGAAGTTATAGATAACTGGGACTCGTGCTCCATTTGCCTGCTGTATAAATGTAACTACTTATATTTATTAGCGTAACAATTACTTTTGCGATACAGTCTTGCTGGGATTTTCATATCCGTGTTAAAATTCTATACAGATAAACAAATTAAAGTGTCTGTTTGTAATTCCAAAATAACAGCTTATTCACTAAATACATATGAAAGTATAAACGATACTTTATACGAGGCTTTATTTTATTTCCGTACTCTCACGAGAACGGGAACTACGCAGGTGAAACTGCGTGAGGTCCGCTAGCTATCTATCTAATATATAAAATTCTCGTGTCACAGTTTTCGTTGCCATACTCCTCCGAAACGGCTTCACCGATTTTGATGAATTTTTTTGTGCTTATCCGGTATCTACGAGAATCGGCCAACATCTATTTTTCATCCCCCTAAATGTTAGGGGTAGTCCACCCCAAAAATATATGGTAATACAACGTTTGCCGGGCACAGCTAGTAAAGATATAGATTAACGTTTGCTGTAAACGAAGGTAATGTATTTTGGTCTCCAACGAGGAAGTTCCATCTCAATTAATAATGTACCTACTCCTACAGTTAATTATTGACGTCACCATTCCGGAAGTGTTAATAAAAGCAACATTCATTCCTTCTTTATTCAATTAAAACAAAACAATAGGGAGAATCATGCTGGGATATTAATGCATTCCTGACAGAACCCTCGACAGGGAAAATGAAGTTCTAGTCCTCTCGCAACAGGGTTGATTTTCGATGTGATTGGAAACTAATGTATATAGTAAATGGTGAGACAGTGCTGTACGTTCATTAGGCACGCAATCACAACTCGGAAACTTTGACGAATTAATATGCGTCAAAATTGTCGGGTTCCTTTGATTAGTAGAAAAGCTAGTGTGACCATGTCGTCGATAGGCTTCAAAGATAAATTGGATTTGATTTGACCTTCACTCAAGAAGACACTTCACAAAGAAAACCGATTGTTGCTTGAAAGATCGTCACGCTACTACTTATGTCCCGCGGAATCCCAATATTTGTTAAAATTATGGCCGGAGGCCAGATGGTATGTCACTGGTGCCATGGAGATTGGGCCGTCCGCTGGTGTGGGATGCCACGTGTGTCGATACGTTGGCTCCGTCCCATTTCCCCGGAACTGCTGCTGTTCAGCAGGAGTGCCTCAAGCGCCGGATATATGCTTGCATTGGTCAACATATTTTCTACGTTTGCGGTTGAAACTCTGGGACCTTGGGGTCCAGATGCTCATCAACTTTTCAAAGAGGTTGCACGTCGTCTGGTAGAAGCTTCTCGTGACAAGCGGGTTGGGGCTTTTCTCGCTCAGAGAATCAGCATTGCTATTCAACGTGGCAATGCTGCCAGCCTTCTTGGCACGATCCCGAGAGACACCGATTTGGGCCAAGTTTTCTACTTGTAATTAGTTTTTAGTTACTTATTTATTATAATAGTAAGTTAGCCTAAGTCCCGTTAAAGAGGACCTCGTGGCACAGTTGCTATTGCGCATATCATTCGATCAGCGAAGTTAAGCAACCCTAAGCCTAGCCAGTAATTGGATGGGTTAAGCCGTCTGTCCCGGTTGCCAATTTATCATCTTTGGCAATCGTTACAGGTCAGTCTGACAACTGGTTTAACCCAGATCACAAATTTTCCTCGTTAAAGGGGTTGCGAAGGTTGGATGGCAGTCGTTTCGTATAAAACCAGGTGATCAGCCACATCTGGTTGAATCAAGTGCCCAATAATGTATGGGATAAGGCCAGGGACGACGATGAGCCTAAGTCCCGTTAAAATCGGACCAGCCATATCGGAGATTAGCCGGAACAAACAGTAAGACAGAGTTTTCTTTTTTAAATATTTTTCTTTGTCTATACCATAAATACTTTCAAATGCATTTAGTTAAAAGGTGTACTTTTGGTATTGCATACAGACACTTCAATTTTATTTATGTGTATAGATGCAGGCGACGTAAGTTCAAATCTCAGCGGAAGATTTTTATAGGTATATAGCTTATACATCAGAATAACATATTATAGGCAAAAACATAGTGCGTTCATTGTTCAATGTAGTAATTATATGTTTTATGGTATGATTTTAGATACGCGATGAAAGTTCGAATCCCTGGGGAGCCTGTACCAATGAGTTTTCTAAAAACTTATGTGAAGTGATTTCACACCATGTGCTTTACGCCGAAGGAAAACATCCTGAGGATTCCTGCATATGTCTGATAAGTAATTCAAAGACGTATGTATTGTGCCTGAGACGGCGATGGACTCACCCTCTGTCACTGTGAAAAGTGGGTGTTGTTATTACAACACTGCCCTACCCTTTCGGGGAATACAGGCGTGATCATATGTATGTATGTATGTTTTTTTAATATACTAAAGCTAGCTTAGAAGCTATCTGTTCTATAATTTCCCCAGAAGCTTGGTCTCACTACAGATTGGTTCGTGGCTCGATCGCTTAGGTTTTAGGTAATTGTATACCTATAATAGAGTTTTCAAGTCAATTATAACACTATACAGATATATTTTGAAGGATATTAATCGAAATGAAAATAATTATAATTGCGGCGGCTTCTCGGTTGTCCACTTCCCTCTATGGTGGTTGAGGAGGTCAATGGCTGGCATTCACATCATACTTGTGAACAGGTGCTGCTTGTAGGGGCTGGTCATCTCAAGCTACGCATTTAGATATAAGTAGATGTACTAGACTTTTACTTTATGTTCAATTTAATCCAAATATTTTGTGCATTGGAACTGTGTCCATGGCCTTACATTTCTTAAGTGATTTATTTTATTTTGTATTTTTAAAATTGTATAATATATTTGGAAAGCGTTATTACTCAGTTTCTTGCCTGGTTCTTCTCAGTAAAAGCAACCTTCCAAACCTGGCAGTAGCATGTATAATCCTGTATAATTATATCATTCTGACGATGGGAAAGTACTTTGCTAGAAGTCTAATCGAATAAAGATAAAGATATTTTTGACTTTGACTTTGAGAATGTCGCTGTGCTTTTCGACTAAGGGTTGTCACTAATAGTTTGATTATTTAACAGCCGAATGTATACCGGATGTGTTTTTGCATTTGTGCCAAAGAGTATGGCAAGAATACAAAAACACATCCTTTATATCGTATGGAAAATCATGCGTCGGATTAATTGTGTTTTAGTCAACCATGAAATTAACTCTACGCGGGTAAAACCGCGGGGCACAGCTAGTACACAATAAAAACCCCTTTCATCCAGTTCTAAAGAAACCGACAATAAACAAAAACTTAACCAGACAGTAAACAAAAAGACATTTCGGAAACTTACTAACATCCATCATTCCTCCCCGTCGGCAACAGACGACACGAAAAAAAACAAAACGAAACTCCAAGCATGATAGTCATTAAGTGTAATTAAACGAGAAAACTACCAGTTTATATTTACCTTACAAAGCAACCCGCCAAACAAATCTCAACCTTATTTCTTCACTAGTTAAAGATTGAATTTAAGATTAGAATTTGAGATTAGCCACACGTGCGTACGGAACGCACCGATGACAGATCATTCGTCGCCTCTGATTGGCTGCGGCGGAGTTGCCGCCAAAACACCCGTCAAGCCGACAGATGACAGCTGTCAACTTAACAACGCCGCGATTTGTTAGGTGACATGTTTTAAACAAATGGATATTTGCGTTGAGGATTTGTTCAAGTGGCTCGATGAGATATTCTGTCATTCAGCTTAAATTAAATAAATAGCTATAAGAATTACATTGAATTGTTATTAATTATGTACACATTTTTACGTAGCGGCCGTTTTAAATATTCCATTCATCTGTCATTTAAGTTACTAAAACAACCCCGACCACCGCCAGCAGGCCCTCCGGCCCCCTTTTAGTCGCCTCTTACGACAGGCAGGGGATACCATACCCAAATTCTTAGACCCTGCCTATTGGGTGGTCATTGCAATAACCAATCGCTAGGTAACATGAAAAAAAAGGGTCCCGGAAGGGGTAAGTGTTGTAACAATACCCACATTTCACAGAATATGATCAAGTGCCAACGTGACAGAGGGTGAGTATATCGCTGTCTTAGGCACTATACACACTTCTTTGAATTACTTCTCAGACATATGCAGGTTTCCTCACGATGTTTTCCTTTACCGTAAAGCACGTGCAAAATAACTGCACAAACCTCATTGGTACAGGCCCCGCAGGGATTCGAACTTGCGTCGCTTGCTTAACAGGCGACTGCTCTAACCCCAAGGCCACCACGTAAATAAAGTCATGTGGAACTTTTGAGGTTGCAAAACTTAGAAGTAATTTCGTTATAGCAAAGACGTATGATGTAATGTGGACATTGACATTGATTGATCTAAAAACGTTCTAGTTAGGTTATATTTGGTTCAACGTGAGATCATTCATGAGTGAAACAAGATACCTAACATACTTTCGGCAATTTTGCTATCAATCTTCGAATCTCATGTTTTAAGAGATGTACTAGCAGACTTCACGGTTTCACACACGTAGTTCCCGTTCCCGTGGGAGTACGGGGATAAAATATAGCCTATATTAATCGGTGATAATGTAGCATTCCAATATCGAAAGACTTTTTTAAATTGGTCCAGTACTTTTTGAGCCAATTCGTTACAAACATACTTACATACAAATCTTTAATTTTTACAATATTAGTATCGATTCACATTTCATAAGATACCTTTCGCATTTAATGAAAAGCTGTTAATTTGCAATATTTATAAAAATCCATACGCTGCCTATTTGCCTGAGACGGCGGTAGACTCATCCTCTGTCACGTTGGTACTTAATCATATTCGGAGAAATGTGGGTGTTGTTGTTAGAATACCTCTGCTTACCCCTTCGGTGACCCTTCTGGGTTAGCGTGAGCATATTTGTAAATGAAATAATTCTCTTTACAGATAATAAAATCGTAGCTTAGGCGAACGCAAGCGCATCAGAAGTGTTCGTTAATTCAATATTATTGCCTCACTCTAGAGAAGGGCGATAAAACGTTAGTATCTAAGACATAACACGTTTATGTATCAAACTTTAACGAGCCGCCGAGGTGGAGTTCGTTTTAATTAATTCCGACGCCCCTAGCTCACAGTAAACTTTACAAACAGTAAGGAATCTAGGAACAAATAAATAAAATAAAAATAAAATTGCTCACGCCATTTCAGAACGGTCCCTGAAGGCGTAAGCAGAGGTATAATAACAACAACACCCACATTTATGAATTACTTCTCAAACATATGCAGGTTTCCTTCACCGCATTTGGTGAAATCACTGAACATAAGTTTTTAGAATTCATTGGTACAGGTCCCGCTGGGATTTGGACTTGCGATCTCTCAGTATTATTTATCTGTATCACGTACACTTTTATTGACTGCTTGGAAATTTATATGTATACTGTGGCTAGCTGACGTATTAATCGTACCATGACATTGTCACTTTGGAAATAGTTGAGGGGTTCCATCTTTTGGGGTTATTACAGAAGATCGCAGCCAAATAACACTGCTTTAGAATTGTGTTGTGTTCCTGCGGTGAGGTCCGTGCTCTATACTCTATGGAGGGGGAGGAGTAGGAGTACGAGTGTGACTTTATGGTTTGGTTCCTAGGAAGGGTATTGCCAATTTATACTGATAAATTGAATTTGATTTTGCTTGAAGAGCGGTGGTGGCCTCGGGGTTTGAGCAGTTGCCTGCTTACGCAAGTGACGAAAGTTCGAATCCCAGTCGGGCCTGTATCAATGAGTTTTTCTAAAAACTTATATGCAGTGATTTCACATCACGTGCTTTACGGTGAAGGAAAACATCGTGAGGAAACCTGCATATGTCTGAGATGTATTTTAAAGGCGTATGTATAGTGCCTGAGACGGCGATGGACTCACCCTCTGTCACATTGGCACTTAATCATATTCGGGGAAATGTGTCGTTGTTACAACACCTCTGCTTACCCCTTCGGAGACCCTTCTAGGAAGGCGCGAGCATATTTTTCTAATTTTTTTGAGCCTATGAAATGGCTGGACCAATTTTGAGTGACTTAGCTGGTGTTTCAAAAGGAGTAACATTGACTTTATTTGGAAAAAAAGGGTGTCGCGAAATAAATCACAAAACTTTACGTGAGTGAAACCGCGGGGTATAGATAGTTACGTTTAAATTTGTAAATACACTTTTCCTATTATTTATGATATGATTGAGGATTATGAAGTAGATACAAGTTTTTGAAAGAAAACAAGAAGCTTGTTTACCACTGAAGTGTTATTAAAAAAACAAGGGTACTATAAATAATTCGTATATTTTATGCCACTGTGTCAAAACACATGAGAATTAATTGTTCTTATCAAAGAATGATTCAACAGAATGTGAGTTAACAAGTAGGGGCGAGTGAAATTAATGAGTCAAGCATTGAACCTAGGACCACCGAGGTCGACCCCACCCACGACGCGCCTACGCACCTACTCTTCATTTGATTACCTTGCACTTTTGGCACACGGTGTCACTTGCATGCTACAATCATTTATAGTTACTATGCCACAGCAGAAAAACTTGACTCAGGAAGACCTGCAGTCACTTAGAAAAATAGCCTCGAGATCGACTACTACCCAATGACACGAATTGTGGGGGCTGGTCATCTCAAGCTACACATTTAGGTATAAGTAGATGTACAAAATTTTTAGTTATGTTCATTTTTATCGACATTTGTGCATTCGAACATTGTCCATGCGCTTACGTTTTTTTAATTATTTATTTCGTATTCTTTAAATTGTATAATATTTTTGAAAAGAGTAATTACTGAGTTTCTTGCCAGGTTCTTCTCAGTAAAAGCAACCTTCCGAACCTGGCGGTAGCATGTATAATCCTGTATAATTATGTCATTCTGACGATTTGAAAGTACTTTGTAAAAAGTCTAATCGAATAAAGATACTTTTGACTTTGACTACTCTAACTTTGTCTACGCTACGCTAGCGCCACAACAATCTACGGCTTTTGATAGAACTACGGTCAGTCAGGATATTTTGATGACTTTTTAATCTAAAGATATAAAATTTAAGTGTCTTTTTGTTATTCCAAAATACCAGATTTAAAGCTACTTTTTAGCATAAACTTTTTTTTTTTGCTGTTCTCCTATACCTTTTTAGGCTTTATACTACATACAAAAATAATTGTACTACAAACAACTACAAAAGATTCTCTACAAACGTGCCGTTTTAAATTATTCGAATTTGAATGTCGGGTGCTGACCATTTTTCATGAGGCATAACTTTTTTCAACTACTCACGAAATAATTTTCGCTACAAACAACTACATGAAAGCCTTCCAGATGACAAAAAAAAAATATTTTTTTTAAGTCTAAGTTGCTAAGTTCACATAGCTACGATATTAACAAAGAAATCTATCTTTAAAAAAATTCGTGTCTGTCCGTCTGTCTGTCTGTCTGTTTGTTCCGGCAAATCTCTGAATGGTTGGACCGATTTGAACGGGACTGGTAGATAGCTAATGTTACAAGCAGTAACTTACGGTTTTTATTTAAAAACACAAGGTTTCGCAGGCCTCCCATGAATTTAAGTCTACGCGGGTGAAACTGCGGGGTACAGCTAGTTTAAAATAAAATAAATGTATGCTAGTGCCATAATAATGTTTTCCTGCACATAACACGGTGTCGCATCCCGTCAGTTGCAAATGACTGTAGTATAATAATCCTAACACATGATATAGCGAACGGTATAGAAAGCATTTGTGTCGTGGTGACCGGGTCACAGTGGGTTCAACTAGTTATTACAGCCGCTCCCACGTCCCGGCTCGCCCTCGCATCCTATACCTACACTATCGTGTGTGTGCACTGTCTTATTGTATGTTTTATAATGAATAGACTAACTTGGTAGAGTTCAAACAACGCAGGTCCAAATCCCAAAGGTCTACCAATGAGCCTTAGTAAAAATCCATTATTTCTGCGAAGACATAGAAATCATATTTATTCACATGAAATATGGTACAAAATAGGTGTTATTAAGGTCACAAGAACCAGATATTTCACCCAAATTTAGAAGACAATACGAAGACTTAAGTATTGTGCAATCAGAAGACGAGACCTTGAGCACTTGCCAGATGGGGAATGGAAACAGACGGCTTTAAACTCTTCCGCATGGGCAAGATCTGCAGACTTTCAGCCAGTATTTCAGTGGGTCAAGTCAAGAGGAGCTCGTGGCACAGTTGCTATTGCGCATATCATTTGATCAGCGAAGTAAAGCAATCCTAAGCCTAGCCAGTAATTGGATGGGTGACCGACCGAATTCCCTCCGTGCCTCGGAGAGCACGTTAAGCCGTCGGCCCCGTTGCCAATTTATTATCTTTGGCAATCGTTACAGGTCAGTCTGAGGCCTAAAAGAGTCTGACAACTGGTTTAACCCAGATCACAGATTTTCCTCGTTAAAGGGGTTGCGAAGGTCAGATGGCAGTCGCTTCGTATAAAAACCCAACCATAACCAATATTGCCACAACTAAGATAAGATAAGTATTGTGCGTATGGTGGCGAAGGCCTCACTGACCGTTACGGGCTACCCTTAATCATAATTGATGGAAAGTAAGCTCTTCTATCTCATCGGTGATTCTTCTGGGGTAGCCAGAGCATTTATTGGCCTGACGACCCAATGATGGAAAAACGGTTTTGCTCTTTCTGAAGATTTTAATTTCCCGGGCGCTGAGATGGTCAAGGAACTCTTCATAGGTTTTTCAAGTGACTTTGGGTTGGTTAGTGGATTATTCAAAAAGATTCTTCTACATACATATGCTCACGCCTGTATTCCCCGAAGGGGTAGGCAGAGGTGTTGTAATCACAACAGCCACTTTTCACACATACGTCTTTGAATTACTTCTCAGAAATATGCAGGTTTCCTCACGATGCTTTCCTTCACCGAAAAGCACGTGGTGTGAAATCACTGTACATACGTTTCTTAGAAAAACTCTTTGGTACAGGCCCCGCTGGGATTCGAACTTGCGTCGCTTGCGTAGCAGGCGACTGCTCAAACCCCGAGGCCACCACGGCTCTTGGCAGACATCCCTGCGGAAATCCCCTGTTTCTCTCCCGAACAAAAAAAGCGCTTAATAGAGAGCGGGTTTTCCAAGAACCGTTGTAACTACTTAAAGTTCTATTGTCTAATGAATGTTTTTGGTTTTAAGGTAAGCCGTTTATACGGCGTGGAATCCCTTTGTGGCGAGACTACCATCAGTCAGATATTGGTACAATGCAAAGTGCTTCCGACGTCCGCATCCGGCGTATGGCCGCGCCCTAACGCATTAGACCGCGCCTCGCCGCGCCCTCGTGTTTGTACCTACTAATTTTAATTATTACTCTCTATGTAAATTGTTCGGAAATTATACAAAAGACGGTCTTGTTATTCCCATCCCTTGCTGTGGCGATACGTCTTGGTCCTTGCGGAAGATCAGCCAAAGTCAAAGTCAAAGTCAAAAATATCTTTATTTGATTTTACGAAGTACTTTCAAATCGTCAGAATGACATAATTATACAGAATTATACATGCTAACGCCAGGTTCGGAAGGTTGCTTTTACTGAGAAGAACCTGGCAAGAAACTCAGTTATTTTTCTTTTCAAAAATATTATAAGATGTAAAGAATACAAAAAGAAACGTAAGCTCATGGACAATGTTCCAATGCACAAATGTCGATAAAAATTAACATAACTAAAAATCTATTACATCTACTTATAACTAAATGCGTAGCTTGAGATGACAGCGATGGTTGTCATCACCGTGACAGCCAGATTATGCTGACTTGGGACCAATTCGTAACCTGGTGGTTAGATTATGGTTAATCTACTGCTACAACGCTTATTAGGTATGTTTTTACGAATTAATTTATTAACTTTCACTCTTCCATCTTCGGACACCATGGTCTGTCATGCGTCAGTAGCGCCGGTCGACGATGTCGTCATTCTTCCATCAATGACCTAATACGCCGGGCTCTGGTCACTGCCGGGGTGCCTGCTGTACTGGAACCAGTAGGTTTGGCGCGCAGCGATGGCCGGAGGCCGGATGGTATGTCGCTGGTGCCGTGGAGATTGGGCCGGCCGCCGGTGTGGGATGCCACGTGTGTTGATACGTTGGCTCCGTCCCATCTCCCCGGCACTGCTGTGGCGGCCGGTGCTGCTGCTGTTCAGCAGGAGTGCCTCAAGCGCCGGAAATATGCTTGCATTGGTCAAGGATACATATTTTCTGCGTTTGGGATTGAAACTCTGGGACCTTGGGGTCCAGATGCTCATCAACTTTTCAAAGAGGTTGCACGTCGTCTGGTAGAAGCTTCTCGTGACAAGCGGGCTGGGGCTTTTCTCGCTCAGAGAATCAGCATTGCTATTCAACGTGGCAATGCTACCAGCCTTCTTGGTACGATCCCGAGAGACACCGATTTGGGCCAAGTTTTCTACTTGTAATTAGTTCTCACTCTTCCATATATTTTGTAAACTCGAAGTATTCCTGCACGACAACTTTAAAGTTAGAGTTTAAGGTGTACTTGGGGTAATCAATCTCGCTATAAAAGGCTTTTTTAGAAAGATTGCCTTCCCTACCCATAAGAGTCCCCGAACATTTCTCCGAATATGATTAAGTGCCAACGTGACATAAGGTGAGTCTACCGCCGTCTCAGGCACTCCGTACAAACATATTTAAATTTCTTCTCAGACATGTTCAGGTTTCCTCACGATATTTCTCTTCACCGTAAAACACGTGATGTGAAATCACTGAACCAATTTTTTTAGAAAATCTCATTGGTACAGGATTCGAACTTGCGTCGCTTACGCAGCAGGTGACTGTTCAACCTCACGGTCACCAAGACTATTTATGTCCACAAGTCCTCAAATATTCAATATGATATGACATGTTTGTTCAACAATACATTATATATAAAGTTATGTTGTAAGTGTCTCCGACTTTAACTACATATATATAAAAGTAAACGAATTGGCTGTGTAATAGCACAAAATGTATAAAACGCTCATCAATAACACCCCATAAAATTCCGTTCACACCTGAGCGACAAAAATCGTATCCAGTAAAAACGTCGTCACGTGACATTGCGTTTTGCGCTTTTTAACGCACCCACACCTAATGAAGAAAATCCGCAAACTATATATCATCGTCCCTGGCCTTATCCGATACATTGTTGGGGTCGGCACTTGATTCAACCCGATGCGGATGATCACCTGATTTTTATACGAAGCGACTGCCATCTGACCTTCGCAACCCCTTTAACGAGGAAAATCTGGGTTAAACCAGTTGTCAGACTATTTTAAGCCTCCGACCGACCTGTAACGATTGCCAAAGATGATAAATTGGCAACCGTGACCGACGGCTTAACGTGCTCTCCGAGGCACGGAGGGAACTCGGGCGGTCACCCATCCAATTACTGGCTAGGCTAAGGGTTGCTTAACTTCGCTGATCGAATGATATGCGCAATAGCAACTGTGCCACGAGCTCCTCCTATATAGTATCCTCCTGTATAGACTTTCACGAATACATAGCTGAGGAACAAGGAGAACAAGCAATATATCATTTTGAATTAATTAAGTTGGCTTTTAGTGGTGGCCGAATTCCAGTGCTTTGGCCCTAAGAGCAAACTCCTACACTGAGCCAGAGCCTATTTGCACCACTGCAACGCATGTCATAATGCTACACCTAAGTTCGAACGTTATCTATTACTTATGTACTTACTTTAATGTTGATTTTGTAGGTAAAAAATAAATATACTCACGCCATCCCAGAAGGGTGTTGTAACAACACTCATATTTCACCGAATATGATTAAGCACCAACGTGACAGAGGGTGAGTCCATCGCCGTCTCAGGCACTATATATACGTCTTTGGATTACTTCTCAGATATGTGCAGGTTTCCTCATGATGTTTTCCTTTCACCGTAAAGCACGTGGTGTGAAATCACTGTAAATAAGTTTTTTTTTTAGAAAAACTCATACATACGTTTTTACTTAGAAAAGATCATTTTTCTTATTAGAACTTGCGTCGCATATGTAACAGGCGACTGCTCAAACCTCAAGGCCACCACGGCTTGTAATGATAAATTAGAATACAGCAATTTGCATCACCCACCTTAACGTTTCCACTTTGAGGGAAATATTCACGAATAAAATCCATAAAACGCTCAGACGTGATCGATCATTAACAGTTTCATATCTCTATATAAAATTGGGTACATTGTCGCGACGTGCCACCCTACAGGGGGAACGTTTATCACCATCGAGACACCGAAGCCATGCCGATCCTTAATCAGGAACCAATCAACGCAGACGCAGTTTAATTGACATTATATATTGACATAATACTGTAGGAATAAAATGGTCTTTTGTTTTAAAACTTGGAGAAGAGATACGACCTATTTTTTCGGATTCGTGTGACGATGAGCTCGGAGGAGCTCGTGGCACAGTTGCTATTGAGCATATCATTCAATCAGCGAAGTTAAGCAACCCTAACCCTAGCCAGTAGTTGGATGGATGACCGCCCGATTTCCCTCCGTGGCTCGGAGAGCACGTTAAGCCGTCGGTCCCGGTTGCCAATTTATCATCTTTGGCAATCGTTACAGGTCGGTCCGAGGCTTAAAATAGTCTGACAACTGGTTTAACCTAGATCACAGCGGCAGTCGCTTCGTATAAAAATCTGATGATCAGCCACATCGAGTTGAATCAAGTGCCGACCCCAACAATGTATGGGATAAGGACAGGGACGATGATTTAGTGAAAAGCTGTTATTTTGGATTTACAAACAGACAAGTAAATTTTATTTATCTGTATAGATGTACAGATATATATAAAACTAGATTCTCTAGCAAAAACAACAATAATAACTAAAACTAACGCAACAAAGCAATTAAAACTGCTTTGTCAACGGCAAAATCCAATATGGCGCTCGTCACCTGTCACTTGCACTAGAGTTATCACAACGAGCGGACGTACGGATGGACCGCTGTACAAATCACTATTAAATAAAACAATTTCAACTCTATTTCTCACAATATAAGGTTGGAATACTAACGAAAGCAGGGTGCAGAGGTTTTGTGGTATAAAAGCTAATCCCAGGATGTGGATTTGAAGAGACATTTTGTGAAAGCCAATTTTCATTGCACTCTCTATACTCTATACTCTATACAGATAAATAAAATGCAAGTGTGTCTTTGTACTTCCAAATGAACGACTTTTCACTAAATGCATTATGAAAGTTTATACGGTACTCACATAAAAAAAAAATTATAAATTTTTCTCTGACAGACAGACGGACAAAGAAAATTAAAAAAATAAAAGTTTTCTTCATTTCATACATACATATGCTAGGTGTTGTTATCACAACAACACCAACTTATTACCGAATTTTTGATGAAGTGCTGACGTGACAGATGGTGAGTTTATCGCCGTCTCAGGCACTATACATACGTCTTTGAATTACTTCTCAGAAATATGCAGGTTTCCTCACGATGTTTTTCTTCATCGTAAAGCATGTGGTGTGAAATCACTGTAAATAAGTTTTTTTTTAGAAAAACTCATTGGTACAGGCCCCGCTTCTTCATTTCAGTCCCTTGTATAATTTCATTCATATGTATAGATATAGATATTCAGTATTAGGTAAGGCTCTCTTACATTCCTTAAAAGTTCAATATCGATATAGCAAATAGTATCGATATGCAAATATCGATAGAATAGAGTTGGGATAAGGTCAGGATTCAATTGGTCCTCGAAGCCATAGATAAGGAGTCCCTTCACAATGCGAGGGTCGACCAATAACCATGGGCTTATATCTTTTGCGTTCTCTTACAATCAGGTGCAAGAATTCTGGCCACTGATTTTTTTAAATAAGTACACCAGATATATGATTCAAGAAGTCAAAATACTATGAAATATTTGTTATAAACGAATCTACATATGCCTGTAATTACACGAATTTAACCGCTGAATCTATTTGGCGCCACGTGCTTTACGGTAAGGGATAACACCGTCAGGCAGCATGCATATGTCTGAGAAGTATTTCAAAGACATATGTAAAGTGCCTGAGACGGCGATAGAATCTGTCACATTGGCACTTAATCATCTTGTGAAAAGTGGGTGCTGTTGTTACAATACCTCTATCTACCCCTTCGAGGAATACAGGCTTGAGCATATGTATGTATTTATTTTACTGAATGTATTCGGCAGTTTTGCCGACCGAAGTTCTAAACTCCGACTGGTATAATTACTGTGAAAATGCCTCTTCTGTAGAAATAAAAAAAATATGCAATTACTTGTTTGAACGTATTTCGTCTTAGTACCTATAATGTTATATGCAAGTATAGCTTTTATATAATTAAATAAATAATAAATGAAGGATAATAATATGTTAGGAAAGTTTTTGAAATCCCATAAGTAGTTTTGTAGATTACCTCATGCATACAAACACGTACTTACACGTTGTTGATAACAAGAGACCCTTCCCGACTTTGCACGCGTGCAATACATACAAATCTTCCTCTTGATTCTATATATTGATGAAAACTGAATAATTATCTCTTGAGTACGTAGTTTAAAAGAGAGAACCAAAATCTTTAGGTACTATGTAAAAATTATAATAAGTATTAAACATGAAACCGTATTTTTTGGCTGCAAGTGTAAAAGAGAACAGGAAAAGGGTGCCAGTTTTCGTAACTCCATTGGCTAGTTATTTGTAATACTTGAAAATGGTTGGGACTTCTTTGGCCTCCCACCCTGTTATAGCCCCAGTGTGAAGGGTCCGAGGACTTCGCCCTTAACCCAGTTGCTCGTGCGGTGTGTGGAAGTCGAGGAGAAGACATGGTAGAGATAACTTTATTTTGCTACAAGAAGAAAAAAATAAAATATGCTCACGCCATCCTAGAAGGGTCCCCGAAGGGGTAAGCAGAGGTGTTGTAATAACGCCCACATTTCACCGAATATGATCAAGTGCCAACGTAACAGAGGGTGAGTCCATCGCCGTCTCAGGACTATACATGTACATACGTCTTTGAATTACTTCTCAGGCATATGCAGGTTTCCTCACGATGTTTTACTTCACCGTAAAGCACGTGGTGTGAAATAACTGCACTTAAGTTTTTTAGAAAAACTCATTGGTACAGGCCTCGTTGGGATTCGAACTTGCGTCGCTTGCTTAGCAGGCGACTGCTCTAAACCCAAGGCCACCACGGCTCTTTGCTATGCTACAAGAAATTTGTAATTTAGCGTTTCCAAAACTTTGTTAAGCCATTACTAGACTATCACAGCCTGACAGGGCGGATCAGAGCGGCATAGAAAATATTAATTAATTAAAATTGATCCCCCGGTGGATCATAAATGGAGATTAGAACTCACTACAACAGACTTTATCATCTCTCTGCGCTCAATGCTCTCTTGTCCAACTCCGAGTTTGATTTGTTTGCGGATGAAGGGCAGACGTTCATCATCTCCATGGCGTTAATCCCATACATTGTTGGGATCGGCACTTGATTCAACCCGATATGGCTGATCACCTGATTTTTATACTGAATAGCAGACGATCATGAAAAATTCATGATTTATTCAGTTTAGGCCCTGGTAATGCACTTATAAATGTCGTAGAATTTACCACCGGTTCGGAAACTAGCCTTCTGAGAAGAACCGGCAAGAAACTCATGTACATTTCATTACATAGTAAACAGTGATAATTTAAAAAAAATAAACATTATTATGTATTTAGTGAAAGTACTTTGTAAGATGTCTAATCAAATAAAGATATTATTGAGTTTGATACTTATAAACGACGCGGTTATTCTTAAAATGGTTATGACGGCGAAGTCACGGGTAAAAGCTAGATAAAGGTGCTGTCACGAGTTTTGAACGCTGGCTTTGATTTATTATTTTTGGCTAATGTATGAAATGTAAAACTGGCAATATGATTTCCGAACTCATTATCTATACCTAAAATTGTCAAAAAAAACGGTTTTTTTTTGTATGAGTGCTAATATCTTGTGAAAATTTCAACTGTCTAATTATAACTTTTCATGAGATACAGCTTGTTGACAGACAGACAGACGGACAGCGGATTTAGAGAATACTGGGATACTATAAATTCCATGCAGTAACTTCGGAATGATGCTTGCTAGATTGTGTAAATCTTTTAGCGGAGAACTAACTTGAATTAGAAAATATATTATTCACCACGCGTTACGATAGGGCAAATAAGATTTGGAACAACTTTCGCAAGAAAACTATCAAAGGTATCGAGCTGTTCTGCCAAGGTGATAGTACACCCACTTTGTCACCGAAGCTTAAAATGCCAACGTGATTAAATAAGTTTGTCTTAGGACCCGTACCACACACAATTATTATATTAAATATAAGCAATACTATTGAAAAATATACAATATTATGTTTTCTCAACTTGCTGTGTCTCAATCAGGCTGAAATTTATGGCAAATAATATCAGGTAGATGTTATGACGTAGGCATCCGCTAAGAAAGGATTTTGATTAATTCCACCCCCAAGTCTACGCGGGTGAAACCGCGGGACACACCTGACCTAATCGTATATATTTTTTAGTTTTATCATTCTCGTATTTTAGAGGAGCTCGTGGCACAGTTGCTATTGCGCATATCATACGGTCAGCGAAGTTAAGCAACCCCAACCCTAGCCAGAAATTGAATAGGTGACCGCCCGAGTTCCCTCCGCGCCTCGGAGAGCACGTTAAGCCGTCGGTCCCGGTTGGCAATTTATCATCTTTGGCAATCGTTACAGGTCAGTCGGAGGCCTAAAAATAGTCTGACTCAGTAGTCAAACCAGTGTTTAAACCAGATCACAGATTTTCCTTGTAAAAGGGGTTGCGAAGGTCAGATGGCAGTCGCTTCGTATAAAAATCAAGTGATCAGCCACATCGGGTTGAATCAAGTGCCGACCCCAACAATTTATGGGATAAGGTCAGGGAGATGATGATTCTCGTATTTTAGAAGTTACAGGGGTCACGTTTTACCACTTTGGAAGTGGTTATCGTAAAAATGATATTAGAAACCTCGATATCATTTTTGAAGACCTATCTATAGATACCCCCCACGGGTTTGAATAAAAATCATTTTTTCATCACAAAATGTATTGCCGTTTTCTATTTTTGTGTGAAAATCAGAATACATCTTGTTACTTACCAAGATTCAACAGTTTTTATAGTTTCGGAAAAGACTGTGACATACGGACGGACCCAAAAGGGTTCTTTGCCATTTGGCTACGGAACACTGGAAACGGACGAGCGTGTTTAGATATAAGTAGAACTATTGAACTATTTTGAGTTTGAGTTAAGGTAAATAAGTTGTCTATCTGTTACCTATTCACGACTTTTTAATAGATAGAAAAGCAATAGTTCAAAGGGACTCAAATCTCAAAGATCGCAAAGAAAAGTTTTCATCTACGATATTAATCGGCAAGAATGGAGCGTCTGTATCGTATTCCGACCCCAAGGTATCTCTCGTTATCTGTAAAAGTTTTCTTTAGATATAAATTCCGCTTACGCACAATGGTTGTTTACGTAACTCGCGGGTTTCGGGTAAATTAATCTCAAGGAATTCTTAGGGCTTTGTAATGTCATAGTATATAGAACTTACTACAAGCAGTGCAGAATGTTAAAAATTACTTAGAATATTCCAAACCTGTTTTTTTTTCCTCTTTAAAATGTTTGAGATATATTTTTGTTGAAGGTGCAGGGTGAACTTTTGTTATTATTAATGTTGTGTTCTTCTATAATAGTTGGAGCATTTAGAATTTATATATATTAAGCTAATATTTTATAAAACGTGCAATGTATCCAATGTTGAAGAACCTTAATAAATAAATAAATACATACATGTAGGATGGAATGGTTCAAAATGACATAACTCAACCGCGTGCGACGAGATTATGATCGGCCCCGGCGTAATGTGTTCGTCATTTACGCATTTACAGACATTTCTCAAAACCTTAAACCGTCAAATCCACATTTTAAAATCTTCACGCTCGATAGAACAAAAGATCTCATTGCAAAAATTTGGTCTACATTCCTTACTGCTAAGTAAACTTGATATAGACTGGTAATGTTGAGAATAACTCTTCTTTGCAACAAGCAAAAGATGACTTGCCCTACCCAAATTAGGGTTAAATATATTGTTTTTAAAATACTTGTAGCTTTTTAATACATTCTAAATATTATTACAATAATATTGAATAATGTGGTATTATAGACATCTTTTATAGCCTGTAGTAGACATCTGAGCTCCCCAACATACATTAAAAAAATGTATACTTTGTAATGTAACAATATTTTATTGACTGTAGGAAAAGCAAATATGAATGAATTAAATTAATAAATTAAAGGCAGATACGCATCCTACCTTAGTTTAAATATTTGTACTCAATCATTCAATAACTCAAGTATAAATAAATGCTCGTTTATACTTTGTATATATGATAGTTAGTGTGTGTGTGATAATATGCGCTATAAGTAGCAACTGCGCCACAAGCTCTTTCAGGCTACTAATGTGACATTATATATGGATAAACCCGATAACACTGCCCGATCCGGGGATCGAAACTAACACCTCGAGTTCCACAGTAGCGTTTGTGACGACAAGACCAACGAAGCAGCCTGAATGAATCATATAAGTAAGTAAACAGCAACAAAGATGGATATTGCAAATCTTAAGTAGGCTATAAATAAAACATTATCTGCACGATAAAAATAGTATTTCCTTAAAAGCATCACTTAAACTGCGTTGACAGAGGAAAGCGCGGGAAAGTGCCGCCATCTTGGATCGACATTGTTGCCGTATCGTTGCGTTCAATCGACCGAGAAAAAAGTTTATGACACATACTCCTGTATTATTGCTGTTTATATTAGTTTTTCAAATGTATACGATAAGGAGAGTGTGTGTGATATTTCCTATATTATATCTATAATCGTGACGCAACAAAGAGATAAATTCAGAATTTCGGTGATATTAAAAAAAAATGACAAATTCAGAAATAACTTTATTTGATTAGACTTTTGACAAATCGTCAGAATGAAATAATTATGCATATGCTCACGCCTGTATTCCCCGAAGGGGTAGTCAGAGGTGTTGTAATCACCACACCCACTTTTCACACAAGATGATTAAGTGCCAACGTGAGTCAATGATGAGTCCATCGCCGTCTCAGACACTTTACATACGTCATTGAATTACTTCTCAGAAATATGCAGGTTTCCTCACAATGTTTTCCTTCACCGTAAAGCACGTGGTGTGAAATCACTGTACATAAGTTTTTTAGAAAAACTTATTGGTACAGGCCCCGCTGGGATTCGAACTTGCGTCGCTTGCGTAGCAGGCGACTGCTCAAACCTCAAGGCCACCACGGCTCACAGACATAATTATACAGGATTATACATGCTACGCCAGATTTGGAAGGTTGCTTTTACTGAGAAGAACCTGGCAAGATACTCAGTAATTAATCTAGTCAAAAAATACGATTGGCGATAGACTCACCATCTGTCACGTTGGCACTTGGTCATCTTCGGTGAAAAGTGGGTGTTATTATTACAATACCACTGCCTACCCCTTAGGGGAATACAGGCGTGTATGATTACTTTTCTATCAAGCAAAATGCTATTCAATTACCTATTACAGCTCATGTATATTACTTAGTACGTAGTTGAAGAAAAATTGAGTCTTACCCTAAATGGTAGGGAGTTAGTAAGTGGCCTTAATCCCTAATATATCTTAGTAGCTACTATAAGCTTAGGACTTATGTTCCGAATATATTGCGAGCCCTTTATAAGGGTTACCCAAACGGTGACTATGTTTGCTAATGTGAGTTAATAGCGAACATATATAAGTATTTTTAGTATTTTGTGGTCCCTTTATGTGAAATGACTTTAAAGAGACAAAACCTGCTTTTAAGGTTGCTGTTACAAATTAACAGCTTTTTACTAAATGCATATGAAAGTATTATCTGTGCCCTGCGATTTAACCCGCGTAGATTTAGTTTTATATAATATATCGGTTTAAAATTGACAAAGTTTCATACACACTTTCATCCCCTATTTTATGCCCTTGGGGATAGAATTAATCAAAATCCTATCTTAGCGGATGCCTACGTCATAACATCTACCTGCATGCCAAATTTCAGCCCGATCCGTCCAGTGGTTTGGGGTGTGCGCTGATAGATGTCACTATATCAGTGAGTCAGTCACCTTTGAGTTATATATATATATTTAAGATATACACAAATGAAAAAAAAAACTCTGTCTGAATGATTTTAACTAGCACTAACAGGCAGCTATTATTACCAGTAACTAACACTACTTTGATTTTAAAAAACACATTAGGGTTCCGCGGGCCACCCATGATATAAATGTTAACGAAAGAAATTTATAGGGCGAATGTGAGCGAAAGGATTCAGGGTATCCCAAAGGCAAGTTAAAGTATGACGATACCCAGTTACTAACACAGGAGTTTTACGAAACTCTGTTATAACAACTTGCATAACAGGTTGCAATCAACTCAAGCTGAAATAGGAGTGACTTAACATAGGGGTTAATGAATTCCACCCAATAGCCAGGGTCTAAGAATATGGCTATGGTATCCCCTTCCGTAAGAGGCGACTAAAAGGGGGCCGGAGGGCCTGCTGGCGGTGGTCGGGGTGGGAGCTTTGACCACAGGCGCGGGCCCGGGAAGGTGGCAGCGCGATGTGGCTCGCGCTGCCTTGCACAGCGAGGTCTCCAGGGGCGGCGTCACAGCTGCCCCGGGGATGTGCCCCGGCAAAGTGTGGGGGGACACCGGTGCGTTCTATCAGAGTACCTGGAGTCCCCCCTGAGCACTGAGGATGGCCACCGGGGGGGTTTTAGTGCGGTAAAAATCCCACATACCCCGATCTGCCTCTCCCAGGGCGGTCGGGGACCTTTTGAAGGTTTCCCCCTCGTCAACAAAAAAAAAGGGGTTAATGAATTAAAATAACAATTATACAGAACACAAGGGAAAAGTATTTTTCGTGTTCTGCAGTCGTAAAACTATCACGCACACCCTGACCCCCAACGGCTTACGATGAATCTCCACCCCAACAGCACACCATAATCCTTCGCTAAATTTAATTTCATCTTGTCCTATCAACTGCACGCGACTAACGATCGACAGATTACTGACACCATATATTTTTTTATTTTCTAACCGAAGGTAGATCGTGATACGTGACGTGCGAGAGAGACATTCGCAAAAGAAATTTTAATGTATTGGCTATGGTCACGTTTGATAGGGCACTGTATGTATATATAGATAAAAAAATAAGATGTGATTTCTCGTTGTAATCATATGCTCTCGAAAACGTTTAAATATATACAAACCTGTGTCCAGATGCTCATCAACTTTTCAAAGAGGTTGCACGTCGTCTGGTAGAAGCTTCTCGTGACAAGCGGGTTGGGGCTTTTCTCGCTCAGAGAATCAGCATTGCTATTCAACGTGGCAATGCTGCCAGCCTTCTTGGCACGATCCCGAGATAAACCTATTTGGGACAAGTTTTCTACTTGTAATTAGTTTTTAGCTACTTTATATTTATGTTTTAAATTGAAATACAGACCTGTGTTAAATTTATAATTTTCATTTTATTCTTCTCGTAGTTTATTGTTCTAGACATAAGTAATTCCAAAGATAGCATTTCCACATTGATGTTATTGAAGACATTTTACTTTATCAATGTAGTTTGGCATATTTTCCCAAACAATACTTCGTCTTTTCGTCTACTTTACAACACAATAAAATAAAAATAAAATACTACTCCTGTTTTTCCTCCCTCCTATTTCTTATCCGTCATTCCTCATTCTTTTTAATAATCAACTTAGATTTTTAACTTTTTATACATTGCCTTTCATTATCGCATCCAAACTCATTTCATAAGTTCCACATTAATTTAAAAAAGAAAGATAGAAAAAAAAACAAACCTATACTTGGGGTTCCACTGGTACCTAAACTGAAGAAACTCTGAAACCAAACTTAAACTAAAGTATAAACAGAATCTAAATAAAACTTTATGCAGAAGTTCTGAGAAAGTTACCTTTCGGACATCGTAAAACTAAATGTTATTTCATTTGGAAAGTATTTTACGGCGTTTTTATGTTCATTATCTTAATGTGGTTCAAATTTATTTGTCTATCTCTCTTTTATCTTCTGTCTATCGAACTTTAATATTAGTTTTTAAGCCGTGTGTGACCTCGTCTGCGTCGTATCAGTGCCAAAATGTACTTGCGTATTACGTAATACATACGTGTGCTGACTTATCCGCGTAATTTTATGAATAAATGGCTTTTTCATAAAAAATACCGGTTCTTACATATATATTTTTTTTTCAAAAAGTATCCAACCTACAACATGGTCGAATGAGCTAAGTATATCCGTTGGTCTATAAATCAATCTTCAACCACTCAAAGTAACATTTTCCTGATTGTCTTGCTATTGTGTTTTTTTTTTTAAAGTGTCTATTTTAAGTTTTTTGTAAAAAAAATCTCTTCATGTTTTTGTCTAAAGTACAATTTATGAGAAGAGAAAATCCAGATTTTTTATACAGGATTTTGTATCGTACATGTAAGTAACATAAATGCAATAAATATATACGAATATGAATAAAATATGAGACATACAATAGCAATTATTTTCGTGGTAAATTTTCTTGACTGGCAATTTGACATTGACATTACAGTCAAGAAATATTTCAACTCATACAACTGAGTTCCTCAATTCAAGCAGCGGTGACGTCAAGTATTCATCCGTTTCCTCATTTACCTCTATATTCATCTTCCTTCCCTCGGATCCCTCACTCAAGTAATGAGAATTACAGATTACTACATAATATCAAGGTAATACGGTCAGTCCTGATAGACAACTTATGGAAAAAAACAGAAAATTATACCATTATTTTTTTTAAAATTAATTTATTTTATATCACAGTGGCGGCCGGTGCTGCTGCTGTTCAGCAGGAGTGCGTCAAGCGCCCGAAATATGCTTGCATTGGTCAAGGATACATTTTTTCTGCGTTTGCGGTTAAAACTCTGGGGCCTTGGGGTCCATGTGCTCATCAACTTTTCAAAGACTTTGCACGTCGTCTGGTAGAAGCTTCTCGTGACAAGCGGGCTGAGGCTTTTCTCGCTTAGAGAATCAGCATTGCTATTCAACGAGGCAATGCTGTCCGCCTTCTTGGCACGATCCCGAGAGACACCGGTTTGGGCCAAGTTTTCTGCTTGTAATTAGTTTTTAGTAGAGTTTAAATAAAAAAAAAATATTTGTATTTTTTTTTATCGTAGTGTTGTCTAGTAGGACTGATAACCATTACGTACTTATGAAGATTGCCAAAAAGGTAGATTTAACGAAAGAATTTTTTGATATAAAAATACTCAAAAAAATTTTTTCTTTCTTTTAAGTTTGACTTACACCGTTAATATATCAAATAGTACCTTATTCGAATAGTAATAAAGATAGATTTTCAATGTAGATACACTTCTCTATTACATTTTTACGAGACATAAATGTGATACAATAAGGGATTTAATTTCGAGAGCGAGGAATCCAATGGGTTCCTCCACATATTTTTAACAATTTACAAGATATTTTTCTCAACAATCACTTGACATTGGCGGAATAGTTTTACTTAAGCTCATCGCCATTAAATAAATAAAGGAAAGGAAAGGTGATACAATAAGTCCTTCATTAATAATTATATCCGCAATATTATAATTTCCACCTACCTATTGCTACATATTCATTAGTCTGTATTTATTATGTCACTGGAGTGTGAATATGCAAAGTTTATGTATTATTTTTATGGCCAACAGCTTTACGAGCCAGTTCTATACGCAAAGGACCTATTTTCTTGTATAATAATGACGTGATTCTATTTGAAAACCAAGTTTTTCCTTTTTTGCAGAAAAAATCTATCGTTACTGAAATTGAAAATTAAAGGTAAGCTTTCTCCTCGTAAGAATCTTTGCCGCTGAAAGCATAATAACTTTCAGAGAAATAGTACTTCAGTAACCCTTCGGAAACTCGACTTAAACGCGCCAAAATGAGAAAGACTTTAGGATTTTATTTCCATTATACAATGAACCAACTCAAAAAGAGATTGTCATTTCAACCGTTCAAATATCGAATAAGTTGAATTTGAATTTGGAGACGAGAATTTTAAAAGGAAAACGCCTTTTCCTTCTTGAATATGATATTTCAACGTCTAGCGGATAGATACCTAGGCATAGGTACTGTTATATGGCGTTAGTGGCGTCTCAAAAGTCTTTAGATAAGACTCGATCGATTCGCGGCAAAACGTTAACGCACTAGTAACGTGATATAAAGCTATAAAGCTAACATTCCGTCGCTCCACTCAACTTCTGAAATTGATTAAATAGTGCATTTTTCCAGTGGGCAGGCTAGGCGCGGCCTGCGGGGGGAGCGGGGGGCAAGATGGCGCCGTCATTACGTCACTTTCACAGCCGTACGTTTTGAAATTAGATCAGTGGCTAGTATGCGGGGCGCCGAGTGGTCGTGCGAGTCGACAACCTACTTCGGAACCGTTTCCGAACGCACGCGTACAACCAATATGTGCTGTTATTGTGTATTAATATCTTTATTAATTATTAATGTATTGTTTTTTACACGGACTTGCAAGGAGCCGGACGAGGAGTAAGTATTTTTTTCTATCGTTGCGAGTGATCGATTGGAAGCTTTCGAGCTTTTTGCGGCCGTTGAGAAGCGAGAACTTTTCGCTTAGTACTTATAAATTATATTGTTTTTTCTTTCGGTGTCCAATTTCGTACGTATCAAATTGATTGTGTATATTTTTTATTCGCGCAAAAAGTCTACGTCCTCCTTTTTGGCATAAAAAAAGGATTTTTGCGCGATGGCGTTTGAAATGCGAGCTTAATGAAGGAAGGAATATTTTTATGGTTTATGGTTGAGTGAATAATGTCGTAAATTATTTATACAGCCTTCGGAAAGCACAATTAGGGTAATGGTACACTGAATTTTATTTTACTTTGTCAAAGTAGATATTTTTTTAGACTAAGACTATCAGGACC